>OX439043.1:34954829-36324287 GCA_949317995.1 Acholoe squamosa | reverse complement strand
CCCTAATTTCACCAAATACACTTGTCACAGTGTCTTTCATCCTGTTTGATGTTAACAAATTCAAAAGGCTCATGCTGATAAGACGCTACACAGAAAGGAAAAGGTGGTGGCAAGTATCCAGCTGGAAATAGACTTAGATCACCCTATATAAAGCACTTCAATTTCTCTTGGAAGGATATATCACTGCCGACCACTACGACTACCGCGCCTACCGCCACTTCCTTTACCATCACCAGCACCACCAACCCACCGGCTGCCTGTCTACCTGCCCGCCGACCAACCTTCATCAAGTGATTTCTGAAAGTTTTTGCAGACGAGATGAGTCTTGAAAATATTCCCTCCCTATCTGACTCTGATGTATGTGAAGTGAGTGTACAGGATATCATGTGTGAAATGAAATTTACATATATAGCGATCATCTGCTTCATGATATAGGAAGGCTGTTAGTTGGATCTTGGAAGAAATTGGGAATCTACTTGGACATCGCCTATGATCGTCTGCAGGAGTTGGTCGTTATCAAGACGGTGCAGGATATGTGTATGGAAATGTTCCAAACTTGGTGGTCTAAAACTATGCCTCATGCCAGATGGGGAGAACTCCACCACGCCTACATGAGTTTTCATCGACAAGATCTGTTACTTTAGTCGCAGAACTTTTTCAAGACGTACAAATTGGATTACAACAACCCCGACCAGTTTTTAATGGAGAGGTACTTTTTCACCATGTCTGAATCTCTATCCAGGGAGTGGAAAGATATGGGGACGTATTTAGACTTGACGTCTGAAAAGCTAAATAGTATTGCTTAACAACCGGAACAAGATATGTCTCTCCACGCCTTCAGAGTGTTGAAAATGTGGCAAGCTAAACCCAACAGTACACATCATCAGCTCATTCAAGTGCTGATTAATGACATGAGGAGGTTTGACATGGCCAGATATATATTGCTTCACTTTGAAAACAAAGAAAAAGAGATGAGACATGGAGAGTAATTGTGAAAGGGCGTGGTGAATTATGAAAAGGCGGCGGAGGTGTGCACCATGGGAATCACATCTTAAGTCGCTACACTGGAACGTGGTAGAGACGTAGAGTATGCAGCAGGAAAGGGGATTAAGCACACCTATATGAACCACTTACGTCACATGTCTGGTGTCTCATTTACCACCTCGCCTACCACTGGTACATCCACACTCAACACAGCTACTACCACTGTTGTCACTGCTCCCACCACATTACCTACCTGCCCATTGGCCTCAGAAGGTATGAACCTAAGTCCACAGAGCGAAATTTTGCTGATGAAAATGTTGAAGAAATTGAACTCTCTGGATAATGAGTTGCAGCTTTTCAGAATGAAGCATGGAGGAGTTTTTCCTTTTGGACAAACAACTTCTGTGTTTTCTGACGTTGTAACGTTGGAGGACACAGCCTATATATACCAGACACCACCGTAGATTCACCAGGAACAACATATATGAACCTGACAAAGACCTCCCACAATGTATCACAATTCATGTATAGATAAGACACCAAGATAGTTTGTATGTAAGCTTGTATTCACCGACTTGTAAATATAATTAAAATGTGTACTGTTCCATGTGTGGGTTCTATCATATTCCTATGCTATATTCAACTATGATATGTAGAGAGTGTATATATAATTGCTCGAAAATGAACAAAATGAAATGAAATTATGACAAATATAAAGTGGAATGTGTACTACTCCATATGTGGGTTCTATTGTAATTCTATTTAATATTTAACTACCTTATGTAAATTTTATTTTTAAGTAAACCCGCCCCTACCCAAGGGGCGGGTTTCCAAAAAAAAGGGGCCCCCACCCCAAGGCCCCCCCAACCCAATGGTCCCCCCAAAAGGCCCCCCCACCCCAAGGGGCCCCCCAAATATTTCCTAGTTTTTTTGGTTTTTTTTTTCTTGGCAAGCTTTCAGCTTGCCTTTTTTTATTTATATAAAAAATATCTCACTATAGTCACACCCTCATCTACATAATAAACCACACCTCTTTATGCTAATAAGGTCACATAACTACTTGCTTGCATACAGCTGACGGTATGACGTGTGGACAGCCAACCAATCAGAGGTCTCCATTTTGGCAAAAAAATTTAAAAAATAGAGTCACGTCACCAAATTTTTCAAATTTCCCACCAAAATGACCACCTCTGATTGGTCCATTCAAATTAGGGTCATGTGACCTTATTTGCATAATAGAGGTCATGTGACCTAAACAGCCAGCCAATCAGAGGGCGCCATTTTGGCGGCACACCACAGGGGGTTTGGGTCACGTGACCATTTTGAATTTCCCACCAAAAGGGAGGGTTCTGATTGGCCCATTTTGGCACCACACCACGGGGGGTGTAGGTCATGTGACCCCACATTTGAATTTCCCGCCAAAAAGGAGGCCTCTGATTGGCTGCATCCCCAGTGAGTAATATCCTTAGATTAGCTATAGTCCCGTTCGGATACATACTATACTACTGCCGCGCCCCCTCCTTTTCAAAATCCTGGATCCGCCACTGCAAGCCGTAAATGGGATCTGGCGAATGAGGCCTAGTGGACTATAGGTTTAAGAGGAACATAGAGAGTAGATCTTCATAGATCTCGCAGATGGTTTGATGCTGTGTGGGCAAACAAATCCTACAAAATGTTATGTAGGTGCGCATTGTCCATGATTAGATATAACCACTCTATATCAGCTACAATGTGTTATTAGCGACAAACGAGAAGGCAAGAACCACCCTATAGTCTAAGTTACACTTGCTAGATTGTTTTTATTAATAGGCATCTGCGGGCAAACAAACAAATGATGCTCTGGTCCCTGAGGTATAAACCATCGGGGCAGGAAACCACAGGAAATCCTGTTTACTCTTTTGGAGTAAGAAACATGCTTGCAGAGTGACAAGTTCAGTCTCCTGCTAGTGCTTACTATAGTGTGTGTCATAGTGTGGCGACTGGTACGAACGTAACCCAATGAAATCAACTGACATTGAGTGAACCCATGCCTTACTCTTCTGCAATTGCCTATAACACACACGGTAATAGCGGTCTTGTACCCGTTACTACAGATGAGACCATATGCTGTCCCCGATTAAGATATCATATCGGTTCAATTTAATTGTTTTAAAGTGTCCAACTCAATATGTGGTATCAAATGTTGTGACCGGTTTCCACTCGTGATACAGGAAATGTCTCTCTGTAGACCAGTAGCCTGTGACAAGCAAACATCTCAGTTTGATTTGTGCTATACTTTCCAATGGACTCTCAATGTTTGGCTGAACACAGGTTTGAGTATCTTCCACACTGCTACCCTGATCGAATGTTCGTCAATGCAATACTGTTGTCAGAGGCATCTAAATCTGGTGCACTCAGTCTCCCAGGGTTAGACGCATGTCTTTAGATTCATCCTGGCAAGTACTTATACTTTAACAGAAAAGAAGCCTGTTGTGGAAAAGATTATACTCACTGACGGTAAGCATATGCTTAAACGTCAAGACCTTCACGACAATTGATCAGCCTCTTTCATTCATCTCGAATCGTTTTAAAAACTACCGCGACTGATGTAACACATCTCTCATTTTCTTTTATTCTGCCAACAGACTAGCCCTATCCCGGTGACGGGAGAATCAGGGCGAGAAGTCTGTGATAACAGAGAGGCGTGAGTGGCTGGCGTGGGAGCTGGGGCAGGGAGGTAATAGTGTGCGTGTATAAAAAGCCGGTGGTGGCTCGGGCAGTGAGTAGCTCACGCTGTGATCGCTGCGGTGTTGGAGGGGCGTGAGCTGCTCGGGGGCTGCTGGAGGAGCAGCTCTTCTGTCTCTGTATGTCACCTGGGGCGTGGTGCCCGCCTCCATCTGTCAGATTGAAAATCAGGCTTCTCTGCCACAAAAACCCATCCAACCCCCACCGCCCACGGTGGACTGCAAAACAGGGGGAAAACGCCGATAAAATGAATCTAAGAGTCGACGAGCCGCCGACGTAAAGCGGGCCGATAGGGCCGCGGGCGGGGCTTAGTCGCCATGAACAACGTTGTCTAATGGCCGCCACGCCACCCAGCGGCGCGCGCCGGAATTATGGACGAATTATAGAAATTGTCGGCCGATTGCTGCAAATGGGGAGGTTCGCGCCATGTCCGCCAGGGGGTCTACGACCCACAGCAATCGATTGCACATGCGTTGCGCGATCAGCGCCTGGTGGGATGGGAAGCTGGCGGTGCGGTGAGGTTGTGCGGGGCAGGGGGCTTCCGCTTTCGCCAGCCGCCGTCTAAAGCTGATTTGGGATGGAGGGAGGGGAGGGAGGGAGTGGTGATGCCAGCAGGCTGGTGGCAGCCGCCTGCTGGTGGCAGCCGCCACCCCTGAAGGCCCGCGGGCGGCATTTAGCAATAATCGAAATTAAAAGGCAATTAATAACCGTTATGCAACATGACAATGCCGAATTGCCGCGGGCGGGCTAAGACTGAACCTGTGCCGCCCGGGGCTGAGTGGCTCAGCCTCAGTGAGGGTCTGAAGGACCGCGCCGGAGCAGCTCAGAGGGCTGCACAGATGGGGTGCATGGAGCAGGGGGCTTCTAGTGGAGGTCAGTGACACCAATCTCTTCTGATTGCGATAAACATAACACGGGACGCGATAAGCCAAGTGTCACCCTGCGGTCTGGAACAAGAAGGAGTGCCACCAACTGTGAAAACACCATATACATGTACTCGCATCTGTGGATGAAATGCAAGAGGCATTTTATCCTAGTATTGTATCCTTGCCGATTGTTTCTGTGACAGCTTCATGCAATTTAGATTATTTCTCTTATTGATTCTCAGTTGAGAGGGAAGTAAAAGTTTGAGGCGGTTGATACGGATTTTGTATCCAATTGTTGAAGTTGTCCCCTGTGGCTTCAAGGCTATGCATTTATAAATATGACCATTGCGCCCTCTCCCCCGTGCTGCTCCTCCCTCGTCCTCCATTATACTCACGCCGAGACCCGGCTTGTGGCTCCCATATGAATAGTCCCCAGGCTGTCATATATGGCAGGCCGTACGGCCGGTGGTTACGTGCGCCCCATTGGTCGCCTAATGATCATTCCGATTTGACGTCTGTGTGTGACTACATACGGCCGGCTGACGGCGCCCAGGGACAACCCGGTCACCAGGCTGCTGGTACCGCAAAGCCTGAACACCGCTAGGGGACCAGTCAGCCCCACACTAATGGACACCAAACGCCGACGTTTAAAATTCATTTTCTAATATGTTCCCAAGGGGACCGGGAAAACAGCAGCAGACAAAGAGGCGACCTTAAATCACGCAGAGTCACGCGCTTAGTCGGGATCTCACGAGACGAGAGTATGTTGAAATGAATGTCCGATGTACTGAGTGGTATAGCGGTGGACTATATATGCAGTGCAGGAAAATAAGCCATTCGATGTTGCCTTGTAGTGTAAAAGAGTCGGGGGGTAACGTGATGAGATATAGAGGATATCGATGTGGTGAGCTATGGTGTAAATATTTGTTGGTGTCCATATCAGCGACATGTTTGCCCCATTCTTCCTGAATCCATCTGAAGCAACTGGTTATCATCTGGTAACTCTCATCAGAATTACAGTGATAATAAGCTGGCACCTAGCTCATACAATGGGTTGGTCCATCGGGTCCTCTACAACATTGTGGTATATTGATGTTACAGGATGGGATGAGCTGATTTATAGTGTGGTTAAAGGTTGTATATTTATGTTACAGGATGGGATGAGCTGATTTATAGTGTGGTTAAAGGTTTTATATTGATGTTACAGGATGGGATGAGCTGATTTATTGTGTGGTTAAAGGTTGTATATTGATGTTGCAGGATGGGGTGAGCTGATTTATAGTGTGGTTAAAGGTTGTATGTTGATGTTACAGGATGGGATGAGCTGAGTTATTGTGTGGTTAAATGGCTGTTTCCACTGCGTCGGTCAGTTCCATTTTCTACTAATCCGACCATTTTCTGTCCATACACTTTCTGTAAAAAAGTCGGTTGATTTTAGCAGAAAATGATCTTCAGATGTAGTTCAATAATAATAATAATAATAATAATAGTAGTAGTAGTAGTAGTAGTAGTAGTAGTAGTAGTAGTAGTAGTAGTAGTAGTAGTAGTAGTAGTAGTAGTAGTAGTAGTAGTAGTAGTAGTAGTAGTAGTAGTAGTAGTAGTAGTAGTAGTAGTAGTAGTAGTAGTAGTAGTAGTAGTAGTAGTAGTAGTAGTAGTAGTAGTAGTAGTAGTAGTAGTAGTAGTAGTAGTAGTAGTAGTAGTAGTAGTAGTAGTAGTAGTAGTAGTAGTAGTAGTAGTAGTAGTAGTAGTAGTAGTAGTAGTAGTAGTAGTAGTAGTAGTAGTAGTAGTAGTAGTAGTAGTAGTAGTAGTAGTAGTAGTAGTAGTAGTAGTAGTAGTAGTAGTAGTAGTAGTAGTAGTAGTAGTAGTAGTAGTAGTAGTAGTAGTAGTAGTAGTAGTAGTAGTAGTAGTAGTAGTAGTAGTAGTAGTAGTAGTAGTAGTAGTAGTAGTAGTAGTAGTAGTAGTAGTAGTAGTAGTAGTAGTAGTAGTAGTAGTAGTAGTAGTAGTAGTAGTAGTAGTAGTAGTAGTAGTAGTAGTAGTAGTAGTAGTAGTAGTAGTAGTAGTAGTAGTAGTAGTAGTAGTAGTAGTAGTAGTAGTAGTAGTAGTAGTAGTAGTAGTAGTAGTAGTAGTAGTAGTAGTAGTAGTAGTAGTAGTAGTAGTAGTAGTAGTAGTAGTAGTAGTAGTAGTAGTAGTAGTAGTAGTAGATAATAATAATAATAATAATAATAATAATAATAATAATAATAATAATAATAATAATAATAATAATAATAATAATAATAATAATAATAATAATAATAATAATAATAATAATAATAATAATAATAATAATAATAATAATAATAATAATAATAATAATAATAATAATAATAATAATAATAATAATAATAATAATAATAATAATAATAATAATAATAATAATAATAATAATAATAATAATAATAATAATAATAATAATAATAATAATAATAATAATAATAATAATAATAATAATAATAATAATAATAATAATAATAATAATAATAATAATAATAATAATAATAATAATAATAATAATAATAATAATAATAATAATAATAATAATAATAATAGGGGATAAGATATAAGGTGTTGCCGGTATGCTGATGTGCGCTGAATGTCGAAGTGGGTAATCCGGTTGGGCTGTCCTCCTTGACATTGTGACACACATGTATTTGTATAGGAGACCATTGAACAAAGCTGGAAGAGATCACTGAAAGTCCTCTAACGAATATTACATAACAGCATAAAACGGACTTTCCCATATACTACTCAGACATGACAGCAACTACGAGTACCGGGTACATTTGTAATGCAAACACGTATACAGTACATTGCAGACGTTCAATGTACGCCAGAACAATAGGAACTTTCCTATATACTACTAGGGTAGCACTATACATGTATGTGCAAGAACGTACGGTCAATGACTAGTACGAGAGCCACACAGCATAGAGTTGAAAATGGTGTGGCTGTCACGGAGGGTCTGTTCATTGAATGTATGATAAAAGAGTTATTTGGTGTCACACTTACACCCACCGCTCCCTGATAACCTTCCTTACCCCCTCCTCCTTCCTACGTCACATATATACCCAGGAGGCTGCAGTAGGGGGCACGACAAAAACGAGCTTTGTATGCTGTTAACGTTGCCGTCCCCTGTGGATGCCGCGTTGATTCGTGCCTTAAAAGCCGGCCGTCTTCCATTGTCGTTATGCAATGTAAACTGTTGTTGCGGGCCGCGTGACGATTACGCCGCACCCAGGCGTGCCAGGAGGAGGCGGCAGGCAGCGCTGGCTACATATCATTCCTACTTAGGCTAACGACTGGCGCGCCGCAGTCATTCAGGCCTAAGGACGCCTCAGGGAGTGTTCTTTGTACGCGGTCCGGTAAGGATGGATCCGTGTTGTGGCCTCCTGAGTCCAATTCCCGTAATGGCAGGTATGATGGGTCGGCCAACTTTGTCTCCGGGGCACGCTTTCTCCAGGAGGAGTTTGGCATGTAGTCTGTACCTGCACGCCTCGTCTGTGTGACAGAGAGCTAGGAGTAAGTTGGATTTAACCAAATAAAGAGTCCTCTTGTCATGGAGAAGCCAAAGACTTACCATGATAAAGGCGTGTTACTAACAAAGTGCAACACTCAACACTCTAGTATAATGGCCCACGTACCAACTTTCCCAAATGTACAGAGGGGTATCAGCTTTCCTTTTTGCCAAACCTCAGTCACATGAGCAGGTTGTGGTGGTATTGTGATGTGTACATGTACACCACATATTCTATTATAGGTATCCAAATGTGTAGTATAGTTCATTTATTATGTTGTATAGTATGTGTAGTACAGTTCATGTATTGTGTTGTATAATACTTGTATGTAGGGGTAGCTAGTTGGTAGACTGCATGCAGAGTAAAGATCTAATGCTCAGTGCTGCTTACTAGACTTTATTGTTACCTCAGTGATGGTACAGGAGGCTCTGTGGTTACAGGGATCCATCCCCCAGACCCCATCCCACAGGTTAGGTGTACAACCTGGGGGTGGGGGTGTGTGTGGGCTGGATACCATATATGTGTCATATAGGGTATATACACCTGAGTGGTTATAGGGCACTAGCGTATCAGGTCATGGAGGCCGCCATCTTGCTTCGCATCATGGATAGACCCCCGACTCCACAGCAGTGCATTCTGGGTAAATCCCCTATCAGCCACTGTTCACACCTATGAACAATGGTGATTGTTAGACAAGCTGCACCCTGCCCCTATCTTAATCACCCTAAGTACCTCCCTATTGTTTCAGGTGTGAGGGGAGTGGATAAGCTTGATAGGGAGACAATGGCCTGGGTGTACTCAATCTGGATGATATGTGACCTATTATTGGAATTTTGGAGTTTTATTTCTAATGTTTTTGGACTGTTAGGTTTAGAGTAGCCTTATCTCATTAAAGTTGAAAGTATTTGCTATACATAGATATTAATTTTAGAAAATAGCTACAGGTAGTTAATGAGGAAGAGACAATCAAAGTAAACCATACAAAGAGGCCAAATGTTGATTTAGCCCCTGACTACATGAGCCACCTAGCTGCATGGTTCTCTCAGTACTAGCGATATGCTAGTGCTGTTTATAACATGGTTATCAAGTTTACGCACTGATTTGAGTGCTGAAAGTAGATAAAAAGAGTTCCTATATATTGGGATAAAGAACCCAAAAATTGACAGTGGACCGGACATACCTTGACAACTAGTTGACACAAAAGTAAATCCTCCATTTTTTAAGCTTATGTACCAAATCGGACGACATGCTTTGGACATAACATAGTTGAAACCTTATTCTACCTCCCTGTTGACTAGATTCCTTGATATTATGGCTGTATTAATATAAAAAAAAAAAGAGTAAACTTTCAAAAACAGGTGCCACCATCTGACGTATAAAGAATGGATTAGGCTATAGACTGGCACAGCTCTGTCTCAACGTATTCGCGGTAGTAGGCCTACGAGAATGGGAGTTGCACCAGGTCGCCAGCTTAACCATACGTTAACATGAAACCAAGATGGCGGAGGGCCGTCTCGTCGACTCGCAACAGAAAACAATGGATTCTATCAATTTTAAAGGTAAATACTTAGAATTAATGGTGGAAACCATGTTATAAACGCAACGTGTAATGAATAGACTCAAACTCATGCCTTTCACGGGCTTATATAGGCACTCTGCTTAGGGTCGTGCCTATATCATCCCTTGAAAAGCATTCGTTCAAGTCTATTCATTATATATTACATTGATACAGCCATCAGACAGGGGGGAGGGGCCCCACTATCCAAAGGCTGCAGTCCCATGTTTAGGGCTGTCTACATGGGTGTATACTATACATATAACACACGCAGTGAGCAGGTTGTGTTGGTGTGTGTGTGTGTGTGTGTGTGTGTGTGTGTGTGCGTGTGTACATGACACAGTGTGCAGGTTGTGGTGCTATTGTGATGTGTGTGCAGATACATGTTGGCGTGGGTGCAGTATTTTCTTCACCCTAACTACCTGCCTCTGCTCCCCACTCTTCCTAGTATGAATTATACACATTGAATGAATGCTTCAGAACCTAAGTATTTCAACGATACCTTTGTAAAATACAGTTAGAGCTCTTGCTTGGGCGAGATCAGTAAGAGAGTATTGTTGTTCAATAGACATAGTTGGCGAGGGACAAGAGCTTCCCATATATTGCTGCTCGAAAATATCAAATACTGCCGACATTTGCCTCTTGTCGGTTACTAGCACCAAGGGTCAAAGTCTATGAAATATTCTCACGGCACTTAAGATGCCAGCTGTAACGGGATATGGCAGATTAAACCGCAGGAAGTGCCTTTAAAACAAGGTCTATGAGCAACTAATGGCTAAGAACGCCAAAACCATTACCCCAAACATATTCCATACACCAAATGCCCCTACCACCCGGCAACAAACCCTTGTATGCACCAAGGGGGGTCGCCATCCACTTCGACCCCCTACTTGTGTGGAAATCAAAATTTATAATTATGTGGTGGGGTACAGCGTGGCCCCGCGATTCGCATTGATTGCACGCTGACAGCTTGATGTATAGAGGGCCGTATGCTGCCGGCTTGAATTACAAGTGGTGGTTTAAATGACTTAATTGAATTGAAACTGCTTCTGACGCCCACAAGACTATAATTCTCCACTTCTGTCACCCGCCTTTGTTCAAACGTCACCACTCTAAGCCCTCCCTTTCAAACGATTGAAAATGTAATGGATTTTGCTGTCAAAAAGGAAATCTCCATATGTGGTACCGGTTGGGGGTATCGGTAGTATTGGTCACATATTGAACCTGAATTTCTAGACAGCTGACCTTGCTCAGTTCAAGACCGTCATCAGTCATGTGTACTTAAACCCATAGTCCCTTAGGCCTCTATCGGCAGGTTCTATATAAGCTTTGTATGGCCCGTTCATGTGATAGAAGCCAAGTGGACTATGGGTTTAATTAAAGTGCAGAAACCTATGGACATACAACCCATAGTCCTCTGTCGCGCGATTGAGCCATACATTTTCTATATGAGTTTCTGCGACAGAGGGCAAGTCGACTATGGGCTAAACACTATATAAAATCTGACGAATGATTCCTAGTGGGCTATGAGTAAGACGCAATGTACATTTTAGTCACCAACAAAACACTTCCCTAACCAAATTTCCTATGGATATGGACAACATATGATTAAATTTGTCCAAAACCCCATGCAGCTTTTAGCCTCTCCTATGCTATGGTTAATCGTTATTACGATTAGGTATGTACTGTGCATTGACTAGGCTAATTGGGATTGATTTACCATCACTTTTTCCAAAACATGTATTGCAATTACATTGGGCTCCGAAAGGTCTTGGTCTGAATTATCTAATTTGAAAAAAAAGAATGATAATGCACATTGAAAAGTCTTGGTCTGAATTATCTGATTTGAAAAAAAAAAAGAATGATAATGCACGCTGTGTGTCAATAGGGCACTTACAGCTGACTTATGATGCCTTGGTGAGGCATACATGTAGTTGTTTGTATAAGGAATATTAGCTCATCCTCATGGTTATGATTATGGTTTGAGTGACAAAAGAGGTGTCATTATTAAACATGCTTTTGTCTTTGAAAATTTTGACCAAATGACTTTTTTGATCAATTAACATTCCCTTGTGATGACATTTTTCACATCATTCATCCTATAGACACTGATGATCAAGAGTATTATAGATATACACATTCAAAATAGCTCACATAGTAAACATTGCATATCCTATTGTTGTATACTAGGGCCTGCTCACCTGCTATGTCAGAGGCCATGTAGGCCTCCGTACATGCTATATGTAACGATATGTTTCCCTAATTATTAATCACAGGGTAACCGAAAGGTGTACATCATAAACCGTTGGCATACACTCCGAATACTGTCTTCATCTTTCTTTCGAATAACAAGATTTGAACCTAGCTGGTGAGAAACCTAAACCACTACATTGGTGCCATGACCAGTTAATTCTGGCGTGTATAGCCCGGACTATAACGTCCGAATGGCTTATACATGGGTTAGATGATCTCAATCAGACTAACCCTGATGGACAACAAATTGTCCAAGAAAATGGAAATGGTACCCTAATGGTACAGACCCATTTGAATCCCCAGGATGACGGATATTCAACCTGGAGACAATCCGGTCCTCACTACCAAATAGATAGCGAGGAAAATATTCTAGATTCTGGAGAGAACAATCCATACAGAGACGGATAGAGAATAATTCACTCGCTGGAGAATTATGTAATTCGATGTTTGAGGCTGGTGGTAGCACTAACCCGGAACATCAAGCTCCTATCCCTACCAAAAGGGTAACATTTGGAGAACTTCAGCATGATGTTCCAAGACCAGGTCTACCAATCTTGGATTATAGTGCCATAGGTGATGTAACTTACAACATACCTGAAGGCGAGGAACTAAAACAACCTGATGTCTTCCTAATGAATGACACCAATGTCACCTTAAACGAAACACTAAATGTTTTAGCTAAGGCGAAAGATGAAGTTGCTACAGAAAAAGAACAACTGAACACGAACTTCTCGAATTAAAAGAAGAATTCAAACTGAAGAAGAACACCTATATGAATGATCTTCAGACCGAAGGAAACAAACTCTATGATGTGCGACAATCATTCCAGAAGGAGTATGATTCCAAACATAGTCTTATACAAGAATATGTAGATACAAATGATCACCTCTGCCGACAGAAGGTGAATACAGCAGCTGAAGTAATACACTACCGAACTGAGTTGGAAGACTTGAAACAGCAATGTAACAAGCAAGCTCAGGATAATGAATCGGTCCGGTTGGGGATTATAACATATAATCGACAACTGGAACAAGATAAAGAAGGTATGAAACAAGACATACAAGAATTGCAGGAAACTGCATTAGCACTAGATAAGTATGTAGAAGCAGTACAAAAGTCTGTAGTAAATATAGACCCTAATGTCCTTTCAAATATGCTGAATAATGATGACGGAATGGTAACAATACCATCGAATCAGATAGCTGCTACCCTGACTAGCCAACAACAGTTGCAGCCAGTCAGATTTAACCCGTTTGTTAAGGACGGTCCGGACAAAAATGTTAATTTCGGAGTATATTCTAAACCGGATGGTAACATTTCTGGGGGAGTGGGATCTGATGGTTTGACTACTACAGTCAACGCCATTAAGACACCCGTTTGTAGCACGCCTTCACCTGCGGATCCAAGACGAGATCGGCATGTGGGACGCGCGCCCTTGTACCCGATCTGAGTGGCAAAATAAACCCATCTCGGGTCAGTGCTCCTGCAGATTTTTTTGATTTAACTTTACTTTATTGACTCATTCATATCGAGCGTTGTGAAATAACAGTACAAAGTTAGATAAGGTCATAAAGATATCCATTATGAATGTGCACATATGAGTACCAGAAAAGTATTTCATATATCATTATCATCATTAGCGCGGCGACTAGTGAGTACTACTCGTGAGATGAGTAGACTAGTGTATGGTTCACAGTCGCCACAGTGTAAGGGATAGGGAGGCCTTGCTATCTATTTTTGTTTGTGGCTCCTCTGCTATGGACTATTCCTGCTCACTATTCTAATGTAATAACAACAGTTGTGTACTTTACTTATCAGTGAAGGAATTTTCAGAATATATCTCATACTTTTGATTTTATTCGCAGATAAGACATTTCATCATTTGGAGCCCTATGGCAGATTAGCATTAGAGCATTTTAAGATTCAGAAATGCATCCCTGTAGCCTTTGTTTTAGAATTGTTCATTTTGAAACTACTATATATATGTAGTACAGGTTTTATCTCAGTGGGTTATGGTAAAATTGGATCATATTTTCTGTATTTGAACAAAGTATTCACTGTCAAAGATCTCTATGGAGAAATCAGTGCTAAAGGGTGTGTTGCCATATGTGCATTTTTGTAAATCAGAGGAGGTTGAAGTGTAAGGCCACCTTGTGGAACTGCTACATTCTTTTCTGTGTAAACTTTTTAGTTTACATTGAAATAATGCTATCTCAGAATATGTATCTACTATTGGTGATGAAAGATTAATTTGATTACTCCTTTCATTATATAAACGATTTTGTGGAACACTGAAAACATGTATGTACACCGAGGAACTTACACTGTGCTCCCCCTCTACAGAGAGGTGGAGTGATCTGGCCGGTTTGCTGACCACTGGCATGTGACGAGGTACAGACTATTACAAGTGATTGACAGTTGGGTGTGGGTGTGGGGGGGGGGCGGGGAGGCAGAGCAGGCTCCTGGCAATCTGAGACAGTGTACACTCATAATGACACTCCTGTTGACTATGGCATTGAACATTGAATAAGACAGGTCCCTGTGGCAGCTGAGTGAGGTGCATGCAGAATGGACAGTCTACAGACTATTAGTACTTTGCTGCAGTGGGTAGTTCAGGTTGAATTTGTGCTATATACTACCAAAAGCCCAGATGATGGTATGCCCTATCTGTCTCACCAACTGAAACTAGACACAAGATTACAAGTCGCCACGCCATGTCTCACAGGACTATTCTCTACTATTGTATTAAAATCTACAACACTATGGTTTTATTATAATACATATAATACAGTAAATTGGTTCAAACAATCTTTCCATCTCAGAATCTTATGTAATTATATAGAGTACAAAACCAAGCCTAGTTAGACTTCTAATTTAGCTCAATAACCAATATAGGATATGTCTACAAAGAATGCAACTCCACCTCCTGGACATAGTACTCCGGCTGGACCCAGATTCCCTTATCCAGCTCCTGGTCTGAATGTCATGCGAGCACAGGTACCTAATCAGTACGCTGTACCGTCCCAACCAGGAATAGCTTCTCAACCTGTACCTTTATCCCAGGTTGGGATAACGGATCCGAGGGGGAATGTGACACAAAGTACTTACATTCCACAATCAGTACCCGGTGGCCAAGGCCCTTCTGGAACTTCCGGACGAACTAATATCGGAAATGGTCAAAATGCCTGTTATTCGAGCCCACATTATGGAGGATCTGGGAGAGGATCATCTTATTCAGGGAATAGGTATAACCAAGGACAAAACCAAAATGGTTATCGTCCTAATTATGGTTACGGATCTACCGGCTATGCTGGTGGACCTGGAGGATCTGCGGGTGGAGCCTCTGGAGCAGGTGGGAATGGACCCTCGGGTGGACCGCCGGTAGGCTCAGGATTCGGAAATTCTGGATCAGGAGGGGATGGTAGAAAACCTAATCGTAGAGCCTCTATGCCTGTTGCAATGCAAAGTATATTCTACAGGAGTCAATGCATCCAAAACTTGGGTATTGACTGCTATCGGAAGGGTGCTGATGGCATGGAGATCATGGACGATGATGATTGCTATCTGCAAGAGTTTTTTACACAATTCTTTGGTGGATTACGGGATGATGACCATTAGCAAGTAGTATGGGATTCATGGAAGGATGAAACTTCCTTCAGCGATCTGTTTATGGCCATCGATGGCTATGACAGAAAAAAATATTTAGTAGGTTTACCCCATAGTCCCTTGCGGACGGCCCCCATACAGTACTCGGAAGCACCCCTTATGGCTCCTGGACTGGGTCAGATAGCTCCTGTAGAGTTACAGGATGTCAATTCTGATAACTAATATGTATCTGATGAAAACAGGGAACACATCGGCAAGGTTCAAGGTGTAAAATAGGTCTGAGAGACAAGAGTTAACCAGGCATTTATAAACCTGTTGTTTGCCGTCCCCAGGTAACTAAAACTGTAGATACTCCAACCATGGCTGCATCAGCCGCACCTACAGATTTAGTGGAGACCTTAGTCACTCGTCTGACTGAAGCCCTGATACGCCCCCGGGTGGACAAATCCTGGAGGAGATGTTTCAGATGCCAAACTCTGGGGCATTATGCTGCCTAATGTATGGCTGATAAACCGGTACCCAGATCACAGTGTAACGGAGGAGCCTTGTTGCTAGGGGATCATGGGTGTCTATATTGGGAGAAGGGATTCAACACACACATGTGGGAGCAGGAGACTATATTACCATGGTTACCTGGGGAGGGATACATGTGTGAGAAGGTTAGGAGCAGGAGATGTGTTGCATGCTGATTGGTTCAGGGGAGTGTAGGAATATTGTATTGAAGTTGTATTTAGCTGTGTGTGAGGATGAAATAAATCAGAACTAAACTGCACTTGGACTGGGTCTTACTTCTTCACTATTTTACACTGGAACCTCCGGCGGGACCAAGTAAAGTGCAGCTCTCATGTAAATAGTGGGAAGTAAGACATGTCAGGAGGATGGAGGAGATGGATACTGTCCAGTCAGCATTGTAATGGAGATACTTAGGCCTTCATACAAGTGTGTTTAGCGGTCAGAGGTGGCTGGAAGGCTGCTGACAGTATGGCAGAGGAGGCAGATGAAGAGGATGATGTCCAGGTTCATCACATTGGTTCTCTATTTATCTCATGGAGAGGAGGGTGTGATTTACAGTAATATCTAAGGAGCAGGACACCAAAGTCAATGTTGAGGAAGTTGTGGGTGCATCTGCAGTGGTACTGGTGTGTTGGTCTACATTTTCACAATATCAAGAGAGGAAGACAGCAAGAGTCCACAGCAAAATGGTGCAACAGGAGTAGATGGGAGTTAGGAGCAGCTCATCAGTATCTATGGTAGGAGCAGCTCATCGGCATCTATAGTAGGAGCAGCTCATCAGTATCTATGGTAGGAGCAGCTCATCAGTATCTATGGTAGGAGCAGCTCAGCAGTAGTATTGTGAGGAGCAGCTCAGCAGCAGTATCATGAGGAGCAGCTCAGCAGTATTATTTTGAGGAGCAGCTCAGCAGTGGTATCAAGGAGGAAAGGCTTATATCATGAGGAAGAGGTGACAGTGACTAAAATCATTTCTTGCTTGGAATCTCTGATTCCATGGTCAGATTATTATCAGGAGGGAAGCAAGAAGCTGGTGAGACAGAACTTTTATGGCAATGGCAGAAATATCATATTGAACGTGAAATCTAAAATAGTATCAACCAGGGACATGTAACATAATGGGAACTTTGAACAATTCATCTCAAACTATATCAAAAGTACAATTTAAAAATGTTTTAATGGACTGTATATTACCAGTCACTGTGTAATGTTGCTGGTAGGTTCATTATAACATCAGTAGCTGTGTAATGATGCTGATATGTTCATTATAATGTTGTTGGCTGTGTAATGTCACTGATATGTTCATTTTAATGTCAGTGACTGTGTAATTTCCCTGATAATGTTCATTAGGAGAGAATCAGGGGTGAGTGAAGGTCGTGGAGTGCATCAGGAAAGTATCAAGGGTGTGTGGAGGTCGAGGATTGTATCAGGAGGGTATTAGGGTGGTGTGAAGGTGAGAGTGGATCAGAATGACTAGGAGGTCGTTGGTAGTTGTAAGAGTGCATCAAAATGACTAGGAGGTCATCGGTTGTTGTAAGAGTGCATCAGAATGGCTAGGAGGTCTTGGTTGTGGTAAGAGTGCATCAGAATTGCAGGGAGGTCGTTGATTCTTGTAGGAGTGCATCAGGATGACAGGGAGGTCTGGTTTCTTGTAAGAAGTGCATCAGGATGGTGGTGGGTTAGCTGTGCATGCAGAGGATAGGAGCATGGTATACACATGTGGTGATGTGTCTATTGGGGTGTACAACAGGGAAGATCACCAGGGGATTAAGCACAAGGTGGTCTCAGGGATAATCTGTAAGAAGGAACAGGCA
The DNA here is from genome assembly GCA_949317995.1 of Acholoe squamosa. Taxonomy (NCBI): domain Eukaryota; kingdom Metazoa; phylum Annelida; class Polychaeta; order Phyllodocida; family Polynoidae; genus Acholoe; species Acholoe squamosa. The sequence goes on along the minus strand of OX439043.1, from coordinate 36,306,421 downwards.
GGATGTAATTGAATCTGCACCCTGTCCAGATGTGTAGATATATTTACAGCAGGATGCTGCAGTATACATTTGACATGGCACTTTTACTCCTTGTAAATGTGCATATGTAGCACTATATTGCTATCTGTGAGGACACATGGATTTGAAGGGTTAAAGGATGTAGAACTGTATTAGGGGTAACAACTTCAATGGCTAAATTCTCAAGAAAGTAAATTAAGTTGGTAATATATGGCTAAGGGTTGTTAAGATATGGAGCATTTGACATCATCACTGCTAATATTTGATTGTCTGTGACATGTTATAGACAGGGGTGTGAAACTTGTTTTTTTTTGTAAAGATTAGGGTAGACATGGTTATATAAACTTGTATAGAGAGGAAGTGTAATAGGTCTTTATGAATTTGGTATAAGGGAGTGAGTGAGATGATGGGTAATGTGTACAAATGTAAGTGAGATGATAAATGCTGATTAGGAGAGTCTGCATTGTCTTATAGGCGAGTGTGGGAAGTAATAGGTGTGGTACAAAGGTATAAAGGAAGGAGGGGATGATGTGTGCAGGAGGGATGGTGTGATGCTGGTATGTCTATCTGCATTATCATGTTCTCAGGGAGAGGAGGGCATGTGCAGTGAGGGCTGGCGTGATACATTTGTACTGGTGTGACAGTCTGTAAGCAGTGAGGGCTGGCATGATACATTTGTACTGGTCTGACAGTCTGTAAGCAGTGAGGGCTGGTGTGATACATTTGTACTGGTCTGACAGTCTGTAAGCAGTGAGGGGGGCGTGGTTTAGCTGTAATGGGGAGAATGGTGGGTTAAAGGTTCAGGGCATATTATGGCTAAATACCTCTATTGTTGCTGTGTGCGCATAGAAGGTCAAATTATGAAGAGGGGTAGTCATATATATGCATTTCTGGGGGGGGGGGGTGATGGGATATATTTTAGAGGGGAAGGGGATCCCTAAATAATAATATCATAAAAACAAAATTGAAAATTAAAAAAATTTGGATTTTCATTGATGTCTATTGGTGAAGGGATTTGTTAAAGAGCCTTTGAGTGGTTCACCATTGGATGGGAAGGTGATGGGGAAAGGGAGGCTAAGGCCACTCGTGGTAAGCGGTATTGGACAGAGCTACTCAGATTAGCCCTGGGAATGAATGAAATGTCCCAGTTGGTTATGAGTAGAACTGTCCAATACACCTGGGAATAAACATTATTTATAGTACGGAGGGTTCTTCAGTTGTGACGGACCAACCTAACCAATCGGGGCAGGCGGCGGTGGCGGCCCCAATCAAAGAAGCCATCATGGAACAGGCGGCGGAGGCGGTTCCAGAATGGTCAGGTGTGTGCTGAGGAGCAGGTGGCGGAGGCGGCTCCCCACCAGCACACAGTGTATTGTTACCACAAACAGTGGATGAGGGGCTCAATGACAGTTAGCGGCGGATGCGGTCCTGCCAACTCCATTACAGTGGGTGTATATTTGGATATGTAGGGATTGTGGCAGCGGATGCGGTCCTGCCAACTCCTTTACAGAGGGCAGATGCGGTCCCCTCTAATATTGTATAGTGGGATGACATATAGGGATTGTGGCGGCGGATGCGGTCCTGCCAATTCCTTTACAGAGGGCGGATGCGGTCCCCTCTAAGACTGTGTATAGGGATGACATGTAGGGATTATGGCAGCGGATGCGGTCCTGCCAACTCCTTTACAGAGGGCGGATGCTCGATGTTGTATGGTAGCTATGTGCGCATGTACTGGTAGAATGCCTGAGTTGTGGATTAAGTATACTCCGGTCATGTGCTGTATGAAAAAAGTACTTTGATGGTGTGTAAAGATTGTAAGGTGTGTGAGTGTGGTAATGTTGGGTAGCATATATATATGATGATAATGTAGTCAATGGATGGCACAATGGCAGATAGGTGGAGGGCAATGTGCTGTATAAGGGAGTATGATATGGGGATGATGTGTGAGGATTGTACTGTGTGTAATAGTATTGATTTTGGGTACTATAAGGTGGTCAATGTACTGGTATAATGAAGAATATGTCAATGTGCTGTATAGAAGGGTCTATTTGGATGATATACAAGAATTGTAAGGTGCACAACAATGGTGATATTGTATAGGGCATGGTAATTTTGTTGTTAATGGGACAACATGTATATTGCATTATTAAATGATGGTACTCATTGGTTTTATATTCACAGTTGTGAATAACTTGATGGGGGAGGTATGTAACGGAGGAGCCTTGTTGCTAGGGGATCATGGGTGTCTATATTGGGAGAAGGGATTCAACACACACCTGTGGGAGCAGGAGACTATATTACCATGGTTACCTGGGGAGGGATACATGTGTGAGAAGGTTAGGAGCAGGAGATGTGTTGCATGCTGATTGGTTCAGGGGAGTGTAGGAATATTGTATTGAAGTTGTATTTAGCTGTGTGTGAGGATGAAATAAATTAGAACTAAACTGCACTTGGACTGGGTCTTACTTCTTCACTATTTTACACCAGGGCGGCTATTCTGTAGCTAATACGGAGGAAAACTGAAGAGGGGTCTCTTGATGGGCAAGCAAGGGGATCCCAGTGACATAACTTGCCATAGTATCACCAGCCGTGATACAGACTCCCATATACAGTAAAACTTCGTTATAAGGAGGACCTCGAAAAACGTGAATTTGCTCCTTATAAGCCTACTCAGTGAGATATATTGTAATGCCTTGCATATAAGGCACACTCTGCATATGAGACATACCCCCTACTTGCTATATATCTATAGGGGGTACACGGGGCTAGATTTTGAACACTTTAGTCTAAACTGAGTTTATTACTGTTTTATTGTATAAGACCTCCCAACTCCTGACTTTCACTGATTCTATACTTAAGGTACACTAGAGGTATGATAGGTTGTCAGCAGAACATTGGTCCTCATCCTGTCCCCAGGATATCTTATTAAGATAGGCTGTGGTGAACACCATAGGAAGACCAGAGCCTGTGTAAGGACACCCCTCCCTCTGCCTCCCTGCCCCCTTGGGAAGATCAGGGCCCGTGTAAGGACATCCCCCTGCCTCCCTGCCCCCTCAGGCTGCTGTACACAATAGGGAAGCAAGGGCCTGTGTAAGGACACCCCCCCCCCACCTGCCTGCCCCCTTAGGCCCTTGTGAACAGCATTGGGAGGCCAGGGCATGTGTCAAACATCTCCCCCACCTCCCTGCCCCCTGCGTGGCTGTGACTAAGGGACACACTTCTGCTAAAATTTCCTCCTTATAACAGAGTTTATAGAAAGATTCCCTTGTTCTAAGGGGGTTTTATCAATATGGAGAAAGATTGATGCTAGACAAATATGCTCCTTATAAGCAAGGTCTCCTTATATCAGAGCTCTTTATAACGAAGTCACTGTAGAAGCAAATACGCCCAACGCCGGATCGGGAAATGAGATCCCGAGGGTTGGGGAACCCGATATAACAGGTGCCCAGGGAGCACAGGGGAAACCCAGTATCGGTAAAGAGGTAGACGACTACAGGTCATCCTTGTCTGGAATACCTGAAAGTGTCAGCATAATACATACATTAAATTCATTATAAATCTCTCCCTATAGTAATTCCTATACAATTATCACCTCTACCTATTAACCACCCATATTTCACCTTTCTGTACAATTATACCCCAATAAAGCAATTACATGTAAACCATATTACTAATAGTCCAGAATGTGTACAGGGGATAACCATTAGACAGAAGACCCATCACACAGGATAACCACAGGGGAATCCCATAGTGAGGCCCATAGACCGGTTTATTCTAGTATGAACCAGACCTAGCAAGCCCATGGGACAGGACATCCATATCCCTATGTAGTAGAATCAGTAGCAGCCCCGACGGTCACCCAGCTCGGTCGCAGGTTGTGCAGTGTCACCTTCCGGTGTACAATAGCATAGCCATGCAGCGCTATGTGCTGCACCCTATAGGTTAACTTATATACATGCATGCCAAGCCTGGAACGATAGACTTCCTATGGTAATATCAGAGTGCACGATGGAGATCATCATCACAACACAGAAGGACTTATTTATTATATTGTAAGTTGAGTATGGAATCTCTCATAATGGAAATGTGTGTCGCCTCATTAGCCAAGCGAGAAGTATTATTCCCTATGAAACATCAATTGTTAAGCCTTTGCAATAAAGATATATAAATTGTATCTACGGGTTCTTGAGTTATCTCTTCATCAATGTCATCAAGAATCATCATATTAAAAAGGATGTCTCGACCTGACAAAAGGATGTGGATTGACCCCTGGTGCTGAGAATGAGATTCCTGTTGTTACGGATACGCCTTCCTTGGTAAAAGGAAGGCGGGTGTATGTTTGCCTAACTGTCAACGGAAGGTCTGCTTAATTTCCAGTTGATACGGGAGCAAGCCACTCTTGTGTCTCCAAGAAATTCTATGATCTTATACCGGATGAGCATGAAACTCCCATATCAGGAGGAAGTGCTAAGACATGTTTGAAGCTGCAGATGGATGGCATACATGACTTCGTCAGGGGTGTAACCATTGCAGATATATCGGATGAAGGGATATTAGGGTTAGATTTTGCATCGTTGTATGGTGTGATGCTGGAATCGCAGTCTGGAGTACTGAGTGTGAAACTGTCCGGATTCCTGCGGGAGTAGCTTGTGATGTACTTCTACGAAGTGATCCAGCGATGAGGAATCAAGCCGCAGTAATAGAACCAGATGTGATAACCTTATCTAGTGTCGGATAATGTCCATGGATACCATCGTGGCTAACGCTTCCTGGACAGTAGTACTGGTTTTGAACCAGGGTACTAGACCTATCTATTTAAAGAAGGGGCATGTTTTTGGAAGTGTAACACTTTCTGAAACGGTCACAGGTAGTAACCTTAGATTAGCGAATGATGATGATCCCGAGGATATCTCAGACGATTTGAAAGCATTGTATGAAGAAACCCTCCTCGTGGATCCGGAAAATAAAAGAAATTTACTTGAATTGTTAGAGCAATACCAGAATGCATTCGCTAAACCTGGTGAACCTTTAGGGCGAACCACAAAGGTTTTGCATAATATTGATACAGGAGATGCGGAACCTTTAAGATTCTGTATCGACGATTACCTCTGGCTAAGAAAAGAGTCGCAGAAGAGGAAATCAATAAGATGTTAGAACAGGATGTGATCATCCCGTCTAATAGTCCTTGGAGTAGTCCTGTATGCATGGTAACCAAAAAAAGATGGTACCATTCGTTTCTGTATTGATTACAGGAAGCTGAATGGCGTAACGAAAAACAATTTGTATCCATTGCCCAGAATAGATGAGATCATCGATTCCTTAGGTGGTAATAGCTGGTTTTGTACTTTAGATTTACAATCCGAATATTGGCAGGTAGGAATGAATCCTACAGATATGGAGAAAACGGCGTTTTCTAGCCATATCAGGTTGTTTCAATACAATGTTATGCTGTTTGGTTTGTGTAATGCACCAGCCACCTTTGAGGCAATAATGGAAACCTTGCTGAGTGATCTACTATGGAAAAGGTGTCTAGTATATCTTGATGACGTGATAGTATTCGGAAAATCATTCGAAGAATGCTCTCATAATCTCAAATTAGTCTTGGAACGAATAATTTCTAATGGTCTTAAATCAAGACCTGAGAAATGTCATTTGTTCAAACAGTCCATGAATTATTTGGGCTGTATCATTTCAAATGAAGGAATAAAAGCTGATCCGGAGAAAAACGAATCAGTCACGAATTGGAGTAGAACCCGGAAAAAGTAAAGGTCATTCTTGGGATTTTGTTCCTATTACCGGGAGTTTATTCCGAATTATTCAAGGGTTAGTTATCCTTTGCAAATTTTGGCTGACTAGACCCCAGGAAGTACGAAGGAAATATTTCTTTGAGGTTATGAACAAGATCAAACCTTTAAAAAGCTAAAGGATCTGTTCACGAATACTCCAGTATTGCAGTATCCAAATGAAACGGATCACTTCATACTGGATACAGATGCTAGCAATGAAATCATTGGTGCTGCTCTGTCACAGGTCCAAAATGGAGTAGAAGTGCCAATAGCATTTGCTAGTAATACCTTGAGTAGGACTCAACGTAACTACTGCACGACTAAACGTGAACTGTTAGCAGTAGTAGTATACACTAAGAAGTTTAACCATTTCTTATGGGAACTGATTTTACCCTACGGACGGATCACTCCTCGTTAAGATGGTTGTTAAACTTCCGAGATGCTGAAGGAATGTTAGGCAGATGGCTAGCTCACCTGTATGAATATGGATTAGAACATCGCCAAATTCAGCATAGACCCGGAGTGAAGCATATTAATGCAGATGCCTTGTCTCGGATACCAATTCGGAAATGTGATAATCCGGATTGTACTGACTGTGGAGCACATAGAGCAGTGTTAGCCGGGATCCGAATACCATTCGAAACCTGGATAGACAGCATCTTGGAATGGTCAATGAAAACCATAAAACAATACCAAGAGGCTGACTCGATAACTGCTAAGCTATTGCAATTAGTACCAGATGGTATACGTCCAGCCAGACCGGTAGTCTCGTTGGAAAACCGAGAAATGGGAAGATTTCTTGCTCAATGGACCGAGTTAGAAGTCCAAAAGTTTATCTTATACCAATGGAAGCCATGTAGAAATGGTGAGAGAATCATGCAAATGGTTATCCCACATGTAATGAGACGTGAAATTATGTATTATTGTCACGGGCATAGGACCAGTGGTCATTTTGGAAAGAAACGGTCTTTAGCACGCCTATCCAAAAAATATTACTGGCCGTGAATGTCACAAGACTTATTAAGATGGATTCTTACCTGTCCTGATTGTTGCAAAAATAAACCAGGACCTGGAATGGGCAAATTACCTGTCTCGCAAGAGCTATTTTGGGTACGATTTGCTCGAGTTGGTGTAGACATCATTAGTGGGTTCAATAAAACTGCTAATGAAAACACCTGCATGATGGTAGTGTGTGACTATCATACTAAGTATACGAAAGTCTTCCCACTACCGGATCATAAAGCCGTGACATGTGCTGAAGCCTTTGTTAAGGGCTGGGTGCTGACTTTTAGTGTGCCCTTGATGCTACATAGCAATCAAGGCTGAGAATTGAATCTAACTTATGGCAGGGTATGTGCGAATACTTAGTGCGACGGTTTAGTAGAAAGAATGAATAGAACTCTTATCCAAGTTCTCAAATCACTAGTGAATGAGAATATCTGTTAGTATTCAGAGAAAACTTAATAATGCCTGCCGACCTGGTATTTGGAGTCGTAGGCATGGACCCTGAACTACTTTGTCATGTAGTCTTTGTCGAATGTTTAAGGGACAGATTCTGAAAAGCTTACGAATCTGTCCGAAATGATTTAGAAAAGAACGCTCGCTGGCAGAAAGTGGGCTATGACGTGGACTTAAAGATGAGAAAGTTCAAATCCGGAGATAGAGTGTTGAGGTTGCACGAACCTCTGCGAAATATTAAACTGGCATCCAATTGGGATGGTCCATTCACTGTAACTCAGGTTATCAGTGATTGTACAGTGATTATCAAATCCGACATCGGACGATTCTATAAATCGAAAGTCGCTAGGTTAGGAATATGGTCTGGGAGGGAGACCTCCACAGAAATGTATGTTAAAAGATCCGATAAAGTTCTGAATATGAATCGAATCCCTGACCAGGAAACTGACCCGAAACTTAAAAGGAAAGGGGGCAGGCCAAAGAAAGTACCTATGGGGAAGCCACCAACTTTACCTTTTAAGAATAAACGTGGTGGTGTTATAAAAGTCTCGGCGGGTGTAGACAGCAAGAAGAGGAAAGGAGTCCTGAAGGCTACAGGATCCCTAGAGCAGGCTCTTTGAACTGTCAGGTCCGGAAAGGAATTGCCTGATGAGGGGTAATCGTCCGTCGCAGTCCTAGACCGGCCCAGAGGACTGCAGTGACCTAACCCGTAAACACAACGAGTGTGACATCCTGTAATCCTGTTTAGTGTTATGTGTTATGCGAGAGCCTAACAACTGACCTGAAAGGTGTGTTTGTCTTCGCTGTATGATGTACCAGTGGTAGTGGATGGATAATCCGGTGGATTTGCTTAAGCTTTCCATTAACTCCACACAAATCCCCAGATGAGTCGACAGCATGAGCGATAATAACATCCAAACAATCATTTATATTTATATTTTTTTCGCAGTCCGCACGTGTTAGGCGTGTGACGTCACTGCGTCCAGTCTCGGCTGACCTATCATGACCCCACTTTCGAGCATGGAAATGAAAGAACCTGGTGAATCGCCATATTATTTTTGGTAGTAGGTGGAGGCAGACGAGGTTTTCGTCCGCTCTCTGATTTACTACTAAAGGCGTTAACCCCGACAGAGTCAGGGCCCTAGGGAGAAGACTCCGTGTTGTACCGGCTCCTGACACCGTTAAGTCAGGCTAGGAGTGCTTAGACTCCCGAATCTGATTCCTTCAGGCCAATGGCTGAGGAATCCGTAACCGTGGCCAAGCTATCCGGTGACCTTGATAAGCTGACGCCCGCTACCGAATCCCTCACCCGTGAAGAATTGTCTCCCGTAACACCGGAGGAGGATGAGCTGATGGAAGTGGATACTCCCCACGTGGATCAGTCATTCGAAAAGAAATTGGAGGAGTTCAATTTGAACAGCCCAGGAGCCACTATTTCCCCACTGGCATCTCCAACGGGAACAGCCGAAAGGGTTGCAGAAGAGCAGGGTAGTCATCCTTCGCATACTACCCAGTCTGACTCTGCCGAACAAGTCAATAGTCAAACCGATGCCCAAGGTTAGACCAACGACTCTAAAACCCAGGAGGACCCTATCGATGAAGAGAACTCCCGATTACCTGCTGTATATGACGGGAGATATCTGTATATCCATCCGGAATTACAGAATCAAGTGACCAGTGATGGGGAGCCTATTCGCGTAGAACCCCTGATCCGGAAGGCTATCGAAGATGTGATGCCTATCCATCAACTCGAGAGGATGCCACTGGAGTGGCTTACAGATTGGACATGGTACCAACGCGGATTGATGGTGGATCCGGAATTCCATGACCAATAGAGCTATTGCCATGGGAGTCTACCAGAAGCCTGACAAGTCCACATGGAATATGACGCATACAGATGTAGACTGGGTAGGTTGCATAGCTGACAAGGCTGGGCAAGTCTACCCGCATCCGGATACCCTCTGGTATAATCTCCATACACTTAGGGAGTTTCGTACCGCTGCTACCGAGTTCGAGAAGTGGGACGACGGCTACTACATTGTGGAAGCCGAAGTCGAGCACACTCGGGATGCATCTACAACTGCTGAAGACAGACACGGTGCTCTAAAGATCATCGTCACTCATAGAGTGACGGAAGAAAACAGAGCACAGCAAGAGTTAGACAGAGTCGAGAAGGAGAGGAAGTTGAGGGAACTAAAGCCCCTCCCATCCCGACGATGAAACTGGCTGGTAGGAGCCTGGATACCCCCAAGGCTTCTACCAGTGGTGCTTCTGCTGCGAGTCCCAGCCCCAAGCCAAAGGATAAGGATCCTCCCAGGAATCCGGAACCTGAAGCTAAGGTGAAGGACCCAAAGGATGCAGTAGATGAGGACAAATGGGAATTGTCCAAGAACAGGAGAGCTTCCAACCGGAAAAAGAAGCATGTCCCGGATTCTGTGAAAACAGAAGAGTATGCTAGCAGTTTAAACACTAGCGAAAACACGGATGACGCCATGCAAGTGGATTCATCCGAGGACGACTCCCTAGGGGAATCTTCTTTTAAATACCATGATGACGCAGCTCCATCGAATCAAACTGAAGCAGAACGCTGGAAAAATGTGAAGTCAGGGTTCAAGGAACGGGTACCTTCCTGTTTCAAGGACTGTGTATATGGGTACAGAAAAAAGGATGGGGATCCTCTATATGCCTGTCCCGGATCTGTCAATAAAAATGGCAAATCGAATGATGAGGACTGGATGCGGTTATCCGATGAAGATCCAAATTCGAGCAAAGCATATAGGAAACTATGGCTTATGCTGAATGCTTCAGATAAGTATTACACCAACACATTTGCCAGGATGCAAGCGGCAAGACTGTCAAAACCTGGAGCACTTCCGCTCGGTTCACCATCATCCGGTTTACATTTTAATCCGACAATTGTCAAGAAAGGGAAGGAGTGCACTACCATGGTAACTTATAACCGGCGTAGTGACCTGGCGAGACACCAGAAATCAGCCCATGCAGATGGTCTGGATCTCGCCTGGAAGAAGGTGATGGAACTTCACCGGGAGCTTATGCGGGAGGTGGATAAGCTGGACGCGGAAGCCTGGTCTAAAATCAAACCAGGTGACCAGGTCCTCTGTGAGGTCAGTAAAACAAAAGAATCTAAGCCTAGAGGGAAGATTGTTCTCACCACCTGGGCGAGGAAAACTAGATATGCACGAGAGCCTATGGAAATTGTGCGAGGAATCTGGCCGAGAGGGTAAACGTGCCAGAGAGAGAACCCGGAGAGATCAAAACCGGGAACAACAAGGTAATGGCTCGGAAGGTCATAGCAATGACAGGGAGGATCACTCCAGATCCCCCCTGGCATGTCATCCACACGAACAGTCGCAGGCACCTATTGTCTTTAAGCAGCCTGCGCCTGTCGGATCTTACGCATCAGCCGCACAACATCTGGGTAAACTAGACAAGAAGGTATACCCGACTATGTCTCAGAGACCCGGACTGGAGAGTCAATTTTTAGCTGTAGGCAGAGGTGGGCCTTTAGTAACGAAAAAGCCCGCCCCTGCTGCCGCTGCTGGATCGGCAGGTCAGATCACACAGGAACAGTTATAACAGTACCTGGTCCTGGGCATGAAGCAGAACCTACCACCTGGATACTGTATCCCCACAGTTCAGATTCCGGGTCCGTCTTCCGTACCGGCTAACCAAACACCCGGAACTGTTAAAGACACTGCAGCAGGTATGCAGGCACTTCCTCCGAGTGCTACACAACCTGTTGCTGCTATCCCGAAACCAGCTGATGCCATCACTATTAAAACTAGTCCTGCAGAAGTCTGGTTTGAAAAATCTTGTCAGGGGGAAGCGGATGTCCAAAAGGCCATCTACACTCACTGGGAGAAATGTTTAAAGCAGAGAGCCACAGATTACCACCAGGGTCTTCTGAACGACACTCTGCTGTGTTTCCAGGAAGTGAGTAATGCTGAAAAGCAATGCCTGGAAACAAAGATTCGAACTGATACTACTTATGATGTTTTATCTACACCCGGATGTATACATTTCATTAACTCCTTGAAACTAAACAATCCTACAATAGAATCTGGAGATATGTTCTGGGATACCTACATATTTACCACTACTATTTGTACAATTACGAACATTCACTTCAGGATTAATTGGCCCGAGTGCCTTTACCTTAGGATTAATCCATCCGGATATACTACTACTAAAGGAGCTTTAGCACTACTAGAGGATTAGGGTAGCTGCCCTATCAACTACCGTGTTACCTTTTTAAAGACATTAGCAAGTCCATCCCATGGTAAGCTGACCACTACCGGATTAATCTACACCTACCACATCTACTTCATCACCGAAGCAACATCTGGATACTAAATTTTCTTATAAATTGTATGTATCACTGTTTCCTATGTTTGATATTAACTATATTATATTAGTAAAAGGTTTATTGTAAACCGAATCTAAACTATAACTTGGTTATCCTAGTTGCATGTTTAATAATATACAGGTTCAGATATGTGATTATTATATAATATTATAAAACACCAAATGTGTTCATATATTAGATCTGTAAAACCCATATGGTTAATACACCAGGACATTGTATTTTTCATACTATGATACGAATATCTGTAAGAGTGTTACCTGGTGATAAAAAGTAGTTCGTATGTAAATACAGTGGTACATATGTATGTGTATATTTTTCTTAAAAAAACCCCAAAAAAACCCACTTTGGCTATACTGATGTATAGACGATTGATTTTTTTTCCCGAGTGTACTGTAATAACTTAATAACATTTAATAGTTCTTATCAGAACTAAGGTTTCATGTATAAAAAAAGTAATAATGTTACGGTTAGAGTCTTTTTCAAGACTTAAATGTCATATGTTATTAATTCATATATGAGGTTTCATATCGATCCTTATTCATATGTTCAGATTCACTACATACATCTGATTGGGTACTTCCCTATTGTACTGACCTTCATATTGTAAAACTATCCGTGACTTTAATATTCCTTTCGAATTCATGTTGTCGTGTAAACTTAGATACTTTACTATGGTACGGTTGTATAACTATAATTAATCCTCTATTGTTTGGGTAGACATTTTGTATATGTTATCCCTATATAATATTTAATAGTTATAACTCCTATCTATTGTCTGGGGGAGTAGTGTAGAGGTATATAGTAATATCTGGTGCCGTCTGGCATGGTGGGTGAGACCTGTCACCTGGTGTTCCTGAGGTTCCGGATAGGTGGCAGCACCTATCCGGGTCCGTTGGACACCTGGCGACAAACCGGGGGATCCCTATAAAAGCCCTGTGCTCACCTACTACGTCAGAGGCCATGTAGGCCTCCGTACATGCTACATGTAACGATATATTTCCCTAATTATTAATCACAGGGTAACTGAAAGGTGTACATAATAAACCGTTGGCATACACTCGGAATACTGTCTTCGTCTTTCTTTCGAATAACAAGACACGAACCTAGCTGGTAAGAAACCTAAACCACTACACAATCTAGCCTGGAATATGTGGCGGTATTAAAACCTATAGTTCACTAAAACCCATAGTTCACGTGGCCTCTGTCGCATGATTGAGCCATACATTTCCTATATAAATTTCTGTGACAGAGGCCTCGTGGACTATCGATGTAATCCTCTGTCGGCTGAATGAGCATAGGATCTGGCAACAGAGGCCTAGTGGACTATGGGTTTTCCTGACCCTTAGAATATTTGGGCAGTCTGAAATTTCACCTGCTTCAAGGCTTCATCCTCATTTGTCATCACTAATACAGCACTACTACCCAAAGTCCAATATAGGCCTCTATCGCCGGAATTTATATACAGTAGGGTTTGCATGTATACTATTTGGAAGTACAATGTATACCATTTAGAAGTACATGTATACCGATGCCGCAAGGCGGCCATCTATGCAACAGTAGCGAGTTATTCTTCACTCTTATATTCATTCATGTAGGAAAGGTAAATGAAGGGGCATTGTATATTAAAACCCATAGTCCACCTGGCCTCTGTCGGCCGAATGAGCCATACAAATCCTATATAAAATCTGGTGACAGAGGCCTAGTGGACTATGGTCTTAACATCGATAGTCCACTAGGCCTGTGTCCCGCCTGTGTCGCAGAAATTTATATAAGAAATGTATGGCCCAATCATGTGACAGAGGCCAAAAAAAGCATTATGCTAAAAAAATCAATTTGCCAGGGTCAAAGTATTCGTGGTACTTTGGGAAAGTGCCTGTTCGGCAGGATAACTTTAACTCAACTTTTTTTATTTCTGATTACTAGTAACCGGTCCGTTCTCACACAGTAGGTAGGTCGGTGTCGACCACAGCTCCCCCTAGAAGGCTGTGGTAGAGGCTAGCCTGCGGGCAGGATTTCACGTTTAGTTTACCAACAAGCAGGGCTTTGTTTGATCAAAGACAGCGCCAATCCGGATTTAATTTGATTCCAATATGCAATTAGCTGACATTGATTACTTCCCGTCTGCTTAGTTCTCTAAACACAACACAACCTTGATAATAACTATGCAAAGTCATTTCTCCACCACATTTGACAGAGGAAGCAGTCCCTGTTTTGCTAGGGTCGGTCGGGTGACTGGAAACACAACTTTTTTTTAGGCCAAGTTGATCAATGTAGCTGACCCTTCAGCAGTAATTGCTGATATTGCATATTGTGTATTGGTACTTTAAGGGTGTGGATGGACTTGACTAAACACATTAACATTAATATACGCCCCTGGCATGGCTGGTGGCAGTGCTGGTATGAAGAAAGAATGTAGATATGGATACCTCTGGTCGCACCCTTTGACCTGTGCCCCTCCCCTCCCGCTCACGCCCTCCTCCAGGTGCGACCTGTCTGCCCTCAGTGCTGGGGTCCACTACGACAGTGACTGTTAGGGTCAATTGCCCAATAGGAACTGTGGCTCTGACCCCGTGCTACATGGTGCAGTCTCATGCTGGGTGAGGCAGACACACACACTGTGCAGGTGTCAGTCTGAAGGCCAATATTATATTAGATATACCATCATTGCTTGCAGTTTGTACGGTATTAGGCAGATGGAACCCAGAGGATAATACTTGGTCAAGGCAATGAGCATCTACCCAAAGATGTAACACAATGCACCATCATTACTGCAAGCATGGCATCTAGTATGTGTCCTATTAAAAAAATGATGAAAAAGAAACCAACCAACTATATCCCACGTCTTGTATTCCATCCTAATTCCCTCTAACCATGTAGGCAATGGAGGCTTTATAAATAATGTCAAGTATTATTTCATCTGTACTTTTACTACGTAAAGTTTCATTTTACCTGTACATTTATTTATAGCCACTTGTACACCAGGGAACTACCATCTTGTACAACGAGTTCATCTCCACTTAGTGTAAGGGTAATTACCTCTCTTGTCACTACCTGTCAGTTCTACCATGAAGTATAGAACAAAACCAATGATGCCCAGACATCTGCTTCTAGTGCAACTTTCCATTTTCTTTTTGGTATGCTAATGGGAAGTGTCTATTTTCCGGTCGGCGTGCTCTTTGATGTTAAAAAGGTCGGCCATCTTGACTTGGCAGGAACACGTGGGAGTCGTCTGCTGGTGACCGCTGGTTTCCAGCCGACACCTGGTGCAGCTCCTAAAGCTACGTCTCACCTATAGCTACCACCTCAGGTCCGCCACCTAGGGGCGGACCAAGTCACTCACGGCCAATTGCTTCGCCTCCTTTTCCGTAATCTGAGCGATTATGTGTGGTTAACAACCTGCTGGCCTCCGTATTTACTCGTTTCTGTGTTCTCATCATACAAACAATCACCACCCTACATTCGCTGTCTGTGGAACAACCTCCAATTATACATTAAACCCATAGTCCACTTTGCCTCTATCAAAACCTAGCAACAAAGGCCTAGTGGACTATGGTAGGGACAGGGACGAGAAAATCCATCTAGTAATTCCCATGTCAGGGTGTCTATTTGTCTATTGTTATCCATATTCCAAATCACCTTTTCTTAAGTTCCCAGGTTACTCAGAAGCTGAGGAAATTAAATGTAAAATATAAGATATAGGTGTTTTGGGAACACTATAGTTTATATTGTGAATGGTCTCTGAAACTGGGATCTGGGACTTGGTGTCTGCCGGCAACAGTCTGACTATTCCACTGAAGGGTGTGTAATAAGAATATATGGCCTGCACATTACAGATAATAGTAGGAAGGGCTGTTGGCCCATAAAGGTCTGTAAATAGGTGCAATTATGAAAGACCAGTCTGCCAATCAAGAGTTACACTGGGGGCTGCACCTAACAAGACCTAGTGGATTAACAAGGAAACAGGGACTCTGATGCATGGGGCCCTTCATAGAGATACCTTTACCCTTGTTGGTCCATTTATGTCTAAAACATTATGCCTTGTCAAACAGGCACCAATATCTATTATCCATTCGCACCTTTTTCCGTGTCTAGCGAGTAACTGGTCCACATGATGTTATGTTAGGAACCATGTTTAGGTACATCCCTGTTGGTAAAACCTTGTAAGATCATCAATATTCACATCAGTACACTGTAAAAAAAAGGTGTTTAGAATCTAAACACATTGCTAAACATTTTCTTGTCCCGTTTTTGAGCAAACTTTATGAACCTAAACATGTTTAGCATCATAATGTGATTAGCCTTTGTGTTTAGATTTCAATGTGTTTAGGTGAATCTTTAGGTTTGTAAAGTGTTTACTGTGTTGATGTTTAGGTTTGCAGATGTGTTTCAATATGACATGTTTAGATGATATTTCAAGGTTATAGTGTTTAGCATTGTGATATTGTGTTTAGATATTGTATCCATAGATATCAAACCTTGTAGATCATCTCAATTATTGTACTAATAGTAGGCAGAGTCTACATCATACTCTCAAGGAATGACATCACATCTGTTATCAACAGTAGGGAGTAACCCTATGTATGTAGATTACAGCAGAATGGATGAATGAAGATATAGCTTTATCTATCCTTAAACTAGATAGAAAAGGTGTCTATAAAAATATTTGCTCATTGATACAAATAACATAGGATCTAAATGGCTAATCCAAATTCTTTAATAATAGCATTGATGTTCTTTCATATGAAATTCCTGATTAATGATTGACAAAGGATTGTTGATATATTTTTGATGAGAAGAGGGTATAACTACTTTTAGAAACACCATTCAAGCACAAAGCTGCCACCTAGTGAGTCTCTATACCTAAACTCCTAAACATATACATGTTGATATCCTAAACACCTAAACTTCAGACTGTTTCGATGCTTAACATCTAAACATGTTTAGCATAGGTGTTTAGTCATTTAGGATAAAAGTGTTTAAATCCTAATAGATATAGCCAAGAGTACACCTATACCTATCCAATATGTTTAGACTTCAAACATGTTTAGACCTAAACATGTTTAAAACCTAAGCTCCTTTTTTACAGTGTATCTGAACTGGAAATATGGCAATGGAGTAATTAGGTTAGAATGACATGATAGCCAAGGTTCATTTGACCAAAGGCTTACTATTATTTAAAATTGTCATCTGTGTTGTATGAGTCTTCTGATCCTATCTGATTTGCTGAATGAAATTCACAGAGAGGGCATATCTGAAGGCCCTACCATGTACCTGGGAACCTACCTGATTACCACCTGATATAAGGAAAATCACTACATGTATAAAGCGTAGCCTATATAATATTGATTTCATCTGAGAAATACAAGGCTAAAAGTTTAGAATTTGTAGCCTAGGCCCCCCAAAAAAATTATCTGTTTCCAGTAACATGTCTTAAAGATCTAGGGTTGGTCGGTCGGATTCTTTTTTTCAATTTTATTTTTTATTTTGTATAGAAATGTATGAGTAGATCTATTTGATTATTTGATTTTAAGGCAAGAACACGATAACATATGAGAAATGTGAAAAATATGCAAAAGATATTCCTAATGAAGCTATCAACTGTACACCCAAAGATTATGTTCATGAAAAAATGATGAAAAATTCTTAAGAATACACAAAAACTTGTTGAAAATTCTCAAAATTAAAGAAAAGAGTGTAGGGTCGGACCTGATTTGCTAGAGTTGGTCGGGTTACTGGGAACAAAACTTTTTTTATTTGGCCCTATAATGACGTTCACGGACACGCTTGTTCACAACATCACGTTATAAGATGCTATAGACAGGATCCTGCTGCAATTGCCTTCAGTTGTAAGCAGAAGACAACCACCTAACCACAGGGAACCTGCCAAGAACCAGCCAAATGTCGACTGCTGCAGCGGCAGGAAAACACGTGACCCACCACGTGACCCCGATCAGCGCGTCTGAATTTGTGAATAGCTGAGGCGCCTCACACAATCAGGAATCAATTTTGCCCCATTGACCGTGCTTTCAGCGCCCACAATGGAAAAACAAGGCCTCCATTTGTCGCACAGGCCGCAGGGAATCGGAGCCGGGCTTGATTTATGAATGGCGAACATGGCCTGGCGAACAGCCTCCCAGATTTAACTTGTTCGCAGATGTTGGAGCTTGTTTGTTGGCGGGTTCCCTGCGCGGCCAGCCGGGCGAATAAGCAGGCTAGGAGGTGGGGAGGGGGCAGCGGACCAGTAAACTTGATATAATGGCCTGCCTGTCCAATGGGGCATCAGCGAGGCACTTCTGGGCATTGTACAAACGCGAATGTGCCATTATTAACGTGCGATCTCGCGAGACGTGTGAGTGTCCCGGATGTCGTCTGTGGCCGTATGAAGTCATCAGTCTGCCCGGTTCCGACCGGGGACGACTAACTCAGTCAGAGCAGACGACAAGCGGCTCACATGACGCTATTTGTTTCAGCCCCCGTCCCGCCTCCTTCGTGCCATACGGTGGGTGTTGGGAGCTGTGCAGACGACATTTATTCTGGCTAACTGTCCTCCCAGAGCTGCGCCAAATTCGGGGCCACAATCAGGCGGCACTCGAGTGGATAGGATGGATGTATGTCGGCTTATTTCATATGGTGCCGCCGTGTTTAACAAATGTGCCGGCTGAGTGCGTCTGTGAATGATCCCAAACTGCCTGCTGCCCACCCTGCTCGTGGATCATGTCTCGTGATGTGTCTCCATGGAGACGCCCAGTGCAGGCAGCAGGCGGTGAATGGTTCTGTATAGGGAACATACACGCCGCTAGGGGGCCCTGGTCCATCACCATCTGGGCACCTATACTTACACAGCCATGTGACAAACCACCCTCACATTATTCCACTTACCCCGATACCTAGATGCATGGTGCCCATAGCCTCCTATGTAACCTGCATCATCCTTGGTATCGGTACTCACCACAAGGCGGTGCTCGGTGTACTGCCGGTAGATGTAGGGTTCCGCTGATACTATAGTGTTGGTTCAATGGCGGCCATTGGTGGGACTGTGTGGTGGGTGGGTGGAAGAGCGCCCCACATTATCTGCAGAGGCGCGGTCAGTGCCTGCAGTAATAAGACATAGGCTGCCCTGCCCGCCGCCCCCCCCCCCACCAACCCACCACCTGCTCCCCTATTCCGGCCGGCTATAGCAGTAATTGTATTCAGCACAGGGATTAGATGTTCATCGATGGAAGAAAAGAGAGCGATCTTGGCGGACCGCTCGCAATTACCGCGGCACTCACCCCATTAAACATAGGCTATAGCCTCATATGGCCCTCAGTGTGAGCTAGGCCTCCCACACTGCACCCCCCCCCCTGTAGTCGCCGTCACCAGCCCCACATCCACCCCCTCACAGAACTAATCAGCCGTGTCTTATATTCGAATAGCTCTCCCTTTCAAGTGCGGCAGGCTGCAGGCTATAAGCCCTAATGAATTACTTAAGCTGCAAAACAAGAGCATCTTTATTATCGTGTCTTAAGGGGCTGAGGAGGCGGTCGGGAAGAGGTTACTGGAGGGATGGGGCTTAGGGGGAACTGGGCCCGGCGCCTATTAAAGCCACACCAGGAGGAAGTGATTAAGTCACAATGGAGACGCTGGAGGCGACTGGCGCGCCGTCAGGCGGAGAGAGGTGAAACAAAGACTGTGAAAGAGTGCAGGAAGTCGGCACAGTGAGAGGAGAAGCGGTGAGGAGCAATGACAACTGCTGCATATGACTGCAGCGCCCTCGAGTAGCACCTCCTGTGTTAGCTTGGGGCAGGTACTATTCACCTAGTAACAGTAGGCAGCAGGGCTGGGGGTGTATAGGCACGTGTTTCTTTAGGGATAGGTGAGTATGATACTACATGGGTAGCGCCATGACACTACACGCTGTAGTATAGTGTGTTTTTGATGCGATTTACAAATGTGATTGTGTGCGGCCCATCAATAACTGGGTAGCAGCAGCGGTCCGCCCTGTGCCCCGCGCTACTGAATCACTCGCCAATTACTCACACCGACCTGAGCAGCTCGCAGCAGCAGCTCATTGCGTCGCATTTGGCGATTGTACCATGCCTGGTTGCACAGAGCAGCTGAATAGGGCGTTTAAGATAATCCCAGTCCCTCTCGGCGGTAACGACGCCCCGCGACATTGACGCCGCTGCCCGCGCCACGCGGCCGCCACCCGACAGGTCAACCGGAAACATCGGCAAAACGCCGCATCTCCACCGGCCCCTGTTACCCCCATAATGTGCCGCCAACCCAGCTCAGCTTTCAAACTCGCCCGAAACAATTAGGGCAGTGACTGTAGAGTCTTGTCTACCTACCACCAATGGTGTCAGTTTCTAATGTAATCCGGATGAACAACCTTCAACAAGCCCACATCCAGCACGGGGTGGCCTGTCCTATTGACAGGGGAAAAGACAACAAAAAGAATTATTTCACTTAGCAAGAAGGTTGAGCTATTATTTTGGATGAAATAAGATAGTTCCCTAGAAGACCACCAAACGAACCTCTAGAACCTATACTGTAGAATCTAGGCCTAAGTAGTAGTACCCTGAAATGGACATCTGTATCAGGCTCAGTACCTAACCACTGTGCACCCTTACTTGTATTCGACAAGATAAGCATTAAAGCGTACTGACATTAACACCCGA
This sequence comes from Acholoe squamosa, assembly GCA_949317995.1. Lineage (NCBI taxonomy): Eukaryota > Metazoa > Annelida > Polychaeta > Phyllodocida > Polynoidae > Acholoe > Acholoe squamosa. The sequence continues at coordinate 36,286,112 of OX439043.1, read as the reverse complement.
GCTGTTATTATACGAACATCACAGAGAAAGCGTGCACATAAAATTGAGCCATGTCCGATTCTTTGGGGCATCTGTGGACCATGATGTTAGGTGGAGACAGTACATGTATGTAGATTAACATAGACCAATGTGGCCTGAACATGACACCTGGACAGTTGTTAATTCTACTGTACCCCTGGCCATTACTCAAAGAACCCTTCATCATGCAATGTGCAGGCAGAAGGTACGTACTGTATCGTCGTGTTTAAGCGCCAGGATTTGAATGAGCGCCTGTCTCAAATGAGCGCCGGGGGCACAGGGGTCATGAAGTATTTCTTAAGCACTAAAACTAGAGTCTGAATGAGCGCCTGTCCTCTATGAGCGCTGGGGCGCTTAATCACGACGATACGGTAGGTACATGTGCAGGTTGCGTTGACTGTCACATCATAGAACACTATACATTGTGCACGTATACATGGAAACCTTGATTAGCCCAATAATTTACCCGCAATGTTTCCTTATAAAATGCTGTACGAAATATACGGAATTGGGAAGCTTTATCCCATAAGCAATGCTGTAAGGACGGAATATCCCTCGTATAAGGTGCAGCTTATAGTTCTCCCTGTATCCACAAGGCACAGACCAAAATATTTCATTCCTACCCACCCCGGACATCAGTGTAAGGTGTTTACGGGTTGCTGTCAGTAGTATACAGAAATGAGACTTTTATCAACTATACAATGCTGTCAGTAGTATACAGAAATGGGACCTTATCCAACATATGATGCTGTAAGTAGCATACAGAAATGAGACCTTTATCCGATATACAATGCTGTAAGAGGTATACAGAAATGGGACCTTTATCTGACATACGATACTGTGAGTAGTATACAGAAATGAGAAACTTTATCCACTATACAATGCTGCAAGTAGTATACAGAAATGGGACCTTTATCCGTCATACAATGCTGCAAGTAGTATACAGAAATGAGACCTTTATCCAACATGCAATGCTGTAAGTAGTATACAGGAATGGGACCTTTATCCAACATACAATGCTGTAAGATGTATACAGAAATGGGACCTTTATCCAACATATGATGCTGTAAGTAGTATACAGAAATGAGGACCTTTATCCACTATACAATGCTGCAAGTAGTGTACAGAAATGAGACTTTTATCTGTAAGTAGTATACAGGAATGAGCACAGAGCAGCTGGGGGTGTATAGGGGGTCTTTATCCACTGTACAATGCTGTCAGTATAGTATACAGAAATGGGACCTTTATCCAGCATACAATGTTGTAAGCAGTATACAGAAATGAGACCTTTATCCACTATACAATGCTTTCAGTAGTATACAGAAATGGGACCTTTATCCAACATATGATGCTGTAAGTAGCATACAGAAATGAAACCTTTATCCACTGTACAATGCTGTCAGTATAGCATACAGAAATGGGACCTTTATCCGTCATACAATGCTGTCAGTAGTATACAGAAATGGGACCTTTATCCGTCATACAATGCTGTCAGTAGTATACAGAAATGGGACCTTTATCTGACATACGATGCTGTAAGTAGTATACAGAAATGAGGACCTTTATCCACTATACAATGCTGCAGGTAGTGTACAGAAATGAGACATTTATCCGTCATACAATGCTGTAAGTAGTATACAGGAATGGGACCGTTATCCGTCATACAATACTGTAAATAGTATACAGGAATGGGACCTTTATCCGGCATACAATGTTGTAAGCAGTATACAGAAATGAGACCTTTATCCACTATACAATGCTGTCAGTAGTATACAGAAATGGGACCTTTATCCGACATATGATGCTGTAAGTAGCATACAGAAATGAGACCTTTATCCGATATACAATGCTGTAAGAGGTATACAGAAATGGGACCTTTATCTGACATACGATGCTGTGAGTAGTATACAGAAATGAGAAACTTTATCCACTATACAATGCTGCAAGTAGTATACAGAAATGGGACCTTTATCCGTCATACAATGCTGCAAGTAGTATACAGAAATGAGACCTTTATCCAACATGCAATGCTGTAAGTAGTATACAGGAATGGGACCTTTATCCAACATACAATGCTGTAAGATGTATACAGAAATGGGACCTTTATCTGACATATGATGCTGTAAGTAGTATGTACAGAAATGGGACCTTTTATCTGCCCCATTACCAACCCACCATGTTCCCATAAGTGATAAATCCATTTCCGTCGGTCCCTCTGTCACTCATCATTCGTTGCAGATTTATAGACAAAGATATCTTTCCATTCACTGACTGGCTTCGTCCATTAACTAGCTACAACTTGTGAACTACTCTACAAGAAATATCTGTTCAAGACGAAAAAGAAAAAGAAAATGGAGAAATAAGAATTATACTATTATATGGTCATAGATAACTCGGCCGTTCATCACGTAGGCCTAAAAAACGACCGTCATCTTGTTCTTAACTCTGTTGCGTCATAGGCGTGCGTTAGCCATGCACGCAAGTTATACACTTATTTTTGGTGCTAAGACTGGATAATCCCCGGGAGATGATCGTGGTATAAAGCATGCTGGGTATTGTAAACCGAAATTGACTCAGACGTCTTCTATTCCTTGACTTTCCTGGCTCTATTGGATTCTGTTGATCGGAGCTCCCATCTAAAACACCGACGAATCTATTGCAACGTGAATTAGACCCTACAATAAATTAACTGTGACATTATCTGTTGCAATGGTTTGTTTTGACCTGCTATTAAACTAACAGCACCCGTGAGGTGTCCAGCAACTACCGCCATATATGATATAGTTGTGCTTGCCTGGTGGTGTCCCCCGCCGACTAATGTCGGGGAGTCAGTCCCAAATTACACCTATTATCGCCCACACGTGTCGCCGCGGCGCTCATCTCACAGCAGACCGCGTCCATTGTTCGCCAATTTCCTCCTAGGAAATGAGATAATGACTTGGATAAAACCATCATCCATTCCGCACAGGCGCATCCAGATAATAACGGGATTATCGTAAAGTTATTGAAACCCAAGAGCAAGTCTAGAGCGATAATGAAAGGACGGTGTGCATGTGGGATGTGGAAGGGATCTAGACGCTCGCACAACTCCAAGTCGGGCGCGTGGAAAGCAAATGGAGATAATTTGTTCTTTACCGAATCAAAAGATCCCAGCAACCCCAAGTGAGTGGGGAATTTGGTGGCGGAACGATTACCGGGAGAGGGTATTATTTTACTCCTTGTCAGATTTGACATAAAAATTCTAAAATTGTTTCTTCTCACATTGAAATATTTTAGATCTGGGGATGCTGGAAAGTTGAAAGTTTTATGTGCGGTTAAAACCGTTCTTTCTTAAATGAAATTGACAGATTCGGAAATAGGAAATATTCAGCCTTGTAAATGGATTATCAGAAAAGTAGCCTAACACGATTGCTGGATTAGGCCCACGTTCAGATGGTGGGGCTCAAAAAGCAGAATCACTTAGGTGGAGCTTTTAGTTTTACCACCTAATTTTTCCTCAGGAAAAGTTTGATCATTAGGATTGTGGGGAGTTTGCTGTGCTGTCTGTCGACAATTCAAAGAACAATTAGCCGCTACCAGAATAGAACTCCACCTCTCCCCGGCTACAGGACGCCAGCATACAATTGTGGCAAATCCCTTCTCCATTTTCGCTTGTGATTTCAGACAAAAGATCCAAGTAGGTTGTAATCTGTGGAGCAAGGAGCGGCGGGCTGCGACTTCCGCCTCCTGGGCCCGATGTCTAAATACCGTATTAACGCGACAAGGCCATATTGTATACAAATACCGCGCACCACCACTCACACAATAGCACGTTTTTTCACTCTCCATCAAGCCTCAATCAAGCTAGCTATCATTAATTAGGAGACCTATTTAAATGCCACGATAGGCGCACCCCACTTAAGTATGCATCATAAGGGCTCTTGAAAGCGATTAGTTCCACTTGTCTTATCTTGATGCTTGGTGAACCACGGCTTTTTGCAATACGCCCAAATGTACTTTTCATGCTGATGGAATCTGAATAAGGGGTTTCTCTCTTTCCGGGTCTCGCTCTGCGGTTTGTGGAAAGTGGGATGAATGGGCGTTATTTGTAAAGTTAGTGATTGAGGACATTCCAGGAACGTTATTTTTAAGACTTAATTAGTGCGTGCAACGAGGAGCAGACACCGAGGGGAGATTTCACGTCTACATCTGAAGCCTGCATGTGCTATACATGCGCATGCAGAATCACTGATGACATGCAGATGTAGACTGATAACAAAATAAGTATTATAAGGCTAGTTCAACATGTTCAAGGGTGAAAACTCACGTCATAAAATAAATGCATTACTTCTTTGTAAGAAGTGCATGAGATATGAAGGTTAATCTGTCGTTAAGCTTGACACCTGGCCTCACCCATGCTGAGAGGCATGCTCGGCTGGTTAGATGAGGGTGGGCGGAGTAGATGGGGAGTGCAGGCTGTTGGGGAAGGTGCAAGGCAGTGGGTGGGGGAGGAGGAGGAGGAGGGGCTGACCCCGTCTAGCACGAGACACGGTGCATCGACCTGACAAGGAGCGTGGCACAAACAATGACATCACTTGCCCCTTGATTAATGAGCCAATTAGCGGCCGCCTTAAGTCGCTGCTAGAGCTGCCTCGGTGCAATTTACATGACAACACAACCTGCCAGCGTCTGTGTTAGTGTGGGCACAGGGCGTCCAGCCAGACAGGGAGGGTCACGTGACCACATCTAGATGCTGCTATGAAGATATTACAGATACACTCCAGTGCTGGTCTGCATTTTATTGTTTCTAAAACATACCAAACTACGTCTGCAACGTATTAATTCTTGAGAGACAACAGTTTGAAAATTGTCTATCGATCAGTTTCCTTTGGCAGAGAAGAACACTTGTCTCGTCGACTTTCCTGCTAGGCAGAGCACAATACTGATATAGAGTAACTCCTGATCGTTTCGCCCCCCCCCCCTCCATCCCTCCCATATAACCCCACATCACGACACTGTTTAGTTCTGATCATGTACATACGTTAATGCAAAGATGCATGCATATATATGCGTGATTATATAACATATGACCAGCACACCTATTTGGAAAAAGAAAACCAGGACATGTATGAAAACAAAGAGACACGAACAGGTAATAGTATAAGGACGGAGTCAATGGCAGCATGTGCCGGAAATAAAGGCCATGCCCGGTATCGATAACACTGACAGTTACTTGAGGCATATCGCACCTATCTGCGGCGCGCGGCGGGTATGTGTAGGCCACGGACCGCCCACAGTGGAGGACACGCCTCTATCTGCACGTCAGGCCGATGTAGTTTCCTTTTAATTAATTCCTATAGGAGGGGGCGGGATGTATGGGACGCCGCCTCCCCAGGAGGAGCGTCTATCTCTGTTGGAGCATGGCAGGCTGGAGACGTTAAGTCTGCAACACGCGGAGGCGGTCTGTGGGGGCCCATGTCACCACCTGAACTGTTTCAACGCGTTCAGATATTGTGTGTGATACACTTGTACCTAAGGTGCATACATTAAGACTGTGTCTGGTACACTGGTACCTCACCACATGAACACATTTGTGTTGTACCCGAGGGTACCTCGCCCATTTATGTTTTAGTAGTAGGCCTCACAATCCCGAATATTGTGTTGGTTTTGAAAAAAAATTAAAAAGTAGAATAACCTTGTTATTTTACATTTGCAACACATGCATGTACGTCGTTCTGTGCTAGCCTACTGAAAGCCACTCAAAGTTCTCTTTATCTTATTAAATCACATTTTGCAGGCCTCTTCTTCGGTAGCTCTACAAGGCATAACAGTGCTTACCAATTAGATCTAACTCATATGATAGACCGCCGATTCTAGTTCAACGTTCAGCAGCTACAGGAGAAACCCCCAGGGGTGATTGCGGGGGATGTAGAGGTAGCACATGTGGCATGCCGAGCCCAAGGAAACCTGCCGCCATTGGAGAGGAGAGTGGAGAAGACCCCAATACGTAGGGGTAGGCGGTGTAGGGTGTGCGCGAGGGCTGGGGGTAGACACGTGTGAAGAGGCAGGCTGCAGCAGGACGGGCGGGGTAGGTGATGGGGTGGGTGGACCCTGGAAGCAGGTGACGGGGGTAGCTGACGGTGGGAACAGATGGAGTGCTTACGTCCAGCCCAGGGTTTTGCTTCTTCCACTTGGTCCTCCTGTTCTGGAACCAGATCTTGACCTGCATCTCTGTCAGACTCAGACACAACGCCATATTGAGGCGCTCACACACAGACAGGTATCGAGTCTGTCGGAACTTGTTCTCTAGGGCTACGAGTTGCTCATAGGTGAAGGCAGTTCGTGTCCTCCTGCTGCTGCCTTCCTTCTCCTGGTCCTCATCTCCTGTGGCATGGATCTCTTTACTATCCTCCTCACCTTGGAGGGGTTGGGTATCACTAGCATCCCTATCACACTCATCAACTTTACACCTTTTGTGTGTTGAGGTGCTCTTGTCATCCCGGGGCCACGCATCCGACAGTCCTTGATTATTGTCCATTAAGCTCCTCTTACCCCGAGTGTGCCTATTGTGCAGCGGGTCGCCTTTGTCGCCGTCAATGATAATGTTGCCTTTCTGCCCCACTTGAGGTTGTCTCTGTTTCGTCCCCGGGGTCCGCCTCCACACCTGGGTTTTCGTCTTTGACGGGGCAGTCTGCAGCCTGCTGTCTGTTATTGGATGGCACTCTGAAATGAGATACGGTATAATTGGGCTTACACAATACCACACTTTCAATCAGATCGGTGGAAGCTCTGATACTTAGAGCCTCTTATTAGTCATCGGAGAAGATGAGGTGGCTACTAGATAATGGGTGCCACAGAAATAATGGAATTTGTGGAGAGCACAGCTGTGCTTACATTATGGCTTCTTCTGCTCTTCTGTTTCAGATAATACCGCTAAATATAGGTCCCTTTTGCCACTTTCTGGGACTATATATATATATATATATATATATATATATATATATATATATATATATATATACCTATATATATATATACATATATATATATATATATATATACATATATATATACATATATATAGGTATATATATATAGGTATATATATAGGTATATATATATATATATACACACACACACACACACACACACACACACACACACACACATGCATGCATTCAATCCTTCAGCATATACAAAGTCGTATTGGGTAGCTTCACACTAAGACAACCATTCCTGAGCAGGCTTTCAATACAGGGTTTGTAGAAGCCAATAGCTCTTAGACTAATAGCTCCTCAAATTTGGCCAAGGTACTGGATGAAAGATGATCGTTTGGGCATTTGTACCAGTCATATTTCTTAAATCCCTGTTTATCGGAAGAGGCTCTAGCCTCTTCCATTGCATTCACATGGGAGGTCGATTGCACACCAAATCGGACAGTCCAATAACCCTTGAGTCGACCTGTGCAATTGTAAATTACCTTATTTGATAATTTCTGTATAGGAATTTAGCCAAATTACAACTGTTTTATATTGCTTATATGGCCACATTATTCATCTTAATTATAAAAGTGAATACAAAGCTTTGTTTTACTATTTTGTCATATTCTGTTGGTTCATTTTGTTCTTATGAGACTGGTCGTAACAGGGTGATACTACCCTCCGCCCAGGCATGCACCAATTCAACCCACCCTCCCCACTCAAACCTCACCTATAGCTAAGTAATTATATCCTATACACAGTCCAGTCCACATGCAGCAATTTAACCCACCCTCCCCTCTCAAAACTCGCCTAGAGCTACGTGATAATAGCCTGTACACTGTCCAGTTAACATGCGCCAATTCAACCCGCCCTCCCCACTCAAAACTCGCCTAGAGCTACGTGATAATAGCCTGTACACTGGCCAGTCAACATGCACCAATTCAACCTGCCCTCCCCTCTCAAAACTCGCCTACAGCTACGTGATAATAGCCTGTACACTGGCCAGTCAACATGCACCAATTCAACCCGCCCTCACCACTCAGAACACGCCTAGAGCTACGTAATAATAGCCTGTACACTGTCCAGTTAACATGCACCAATTCAACCCGCCCTCACCACTCAGAACACACCTAGAGCTACGTAATAATAGCCTGTACACTGTCCAGTCAACATGCCCTGGTCATCTCTATCCTGTCCTGCCTACATTCACTATTTGTCAGCAATTAGTACATGGTAGTAGTTACTTACATTTCATCAGCATTTAGTCAATATATGTTAGTAATTGCGCACTATTTGTCAGCAATTAGTCTATATGTCAGTAATTGCTCACTATTTGTCAGCAATTAGTCAATATATATCAGTATTTACTCACAATTTGTCAGCAATTAGTCAATATATGTCATTATTTTTACATGTTTAGTAAGATTCTTGACTCCCATAGACTAACGCACGGTAAAGCATATTGTGATTATTTACGATATATGGGTTCGTATTTGCCAAAAAGTTATTTGACATTTCGACTGTATTACCCCTCCTTCCGGCCTCATCACTCGGCGCAGGAATCTATATCCAGCATTTGAATTTTTTTTCCCCACATACCTGATGTTTGCAGACCTCGTTACCATAGATTTCAATGGAGCCTGGGGGAGTTATTCACAGGAAAACATTGTTAGCCATTTTGTATTAATTTCTTACCTGAAATCCAAAGATTATAGCCAGGAGAATACATTTTGTAAAACCAAGCGATACGGCCCGGGTCCGCTCTGCGCGAAGCCATTGTTTTTGTTCCTTGCCGGGAGAGGTACCGCCGTGTTTACAGTCACTTTTCGTATGGAATCCAGCCATGACATGTTATAATATTAAAATCCCAAGAAGTATTCGATCCATAGACAAGGAATGCGTGCTAATTTTCTCCATTTTCTTCGATATAAATAAGAATCCATTGATTTTCCCAAAGTACGCGAGTCGCGGTCCGGCCTTTCCCACCCGCCTCCTTGTCCGGCGAAAGTGTGTCAGTGGCCCGGATGTGGATATAGGTCAAGGAAGAAAAACAATGGCTTCGCACAGAGCGCTATATTATGATACGCACAAATATTAAAACGAAAATTCTGTTCTGTAAGTTCTTAAGCAGCTTTTTTGCAACCTAAATAAGAATAACTAGTATAAAATAGTAATAAAAATGCGATATAAAAGCTACTTTTGTGATTTTTGTGTCAGGGACTACTTTTTCTGCGGAGTAGTCCTAACCAGAAGTAAATAACCAAGATGGCGGGACCTGCCCCAAAAGTTCAATTAAACAGTGAGTTTTTGTTTGATTTCATCGCTTCCCTGTGCCTAAACATGTAAAAATAAATATAGGAATGACGAATTTTGTGTATCGAATGTTTGTATTGACATCGAGAGCCGGTCACATTTCCCTCTCGTTCGTATAACTCACTCGAGGGAAATATGACCGGCTCTCGATGTCAATACAAACATTCGATACACAAAATTCGTCATTCCTATATACGTACTTATTCACTCTATATCAGCAATTATTATCGATACATGTCAGTATTTATACAATCTGTCAGCAAATAGTCAATATATAGCCATCGATTCAATTGTGCATCTTGCCTTGACTGGTATTTGTCAAAATATGTCAGTATCTATGGACTATTTGCTAGCAATTACTTAATAATATTATATGTTAGTAATTATTCACTATTTGTCAGCAATTAGTCAAAACATGGTAGTAATTTCTTACATTTTATCAGCATTTAGTCAATATGTTAGTCATTGTTCACTATTTGTCAGCAATTCATCAATATATGTCAGTATTTACTCACTATTTGTCAGCAATCAGTCAATATATGCCAGTACTTAGTCATTATATAACAACACTTAGTCCATATATGTCAGTAATTACTCAAAATTTGTGAGATATTAGTCAATATATGTCAGTAATTACTCGCAATTTGTCAGCAATTAGTCAATATGTCAGTATTTACTCGCATTTTGTCAGCAATAAGTCAATGTATGTCAGTACTTTGTCATTTCTACACTGCAATAAAAATGTGTGTTGTACTTACACTGTCTAGTTTCTCTCCACCACCACCCTCCCTACACTGTAAAAAATGTGTGTTGAACTTACACTGTCTAGCTTCTCTCCACCACCACCCTCCCTACACTGTAAAAAATGTGTGTTGAACTTACACTGTCTAGCTTCTGTACGTTGAAAAAATAGAATCATTGTGCATTAAAATCGATATATTACACTTTGAAATCTGTCAATAAACAGCTGGGCAATAGTCATTGATTAATTGATGCATCATGCCTTGACTGTTATTTTTCAAAATATGTCACTGTGTATGGACTATTTGTCAGCAATTAGTCAATATATGTTAGCAATTACTCATCATTTGTCAGCAAAAAGTCAATATATGTCAGTAATTACTCACTATTTTCGACAATTAGTCAAAATATGTCAGTGCCTAGTCATTATTTGTTAGCACTTAGTCAAAATATATCAGTAATTAGTCACTATTTGTCAGCAAATAGTAATAATATGTCAGTAATTAGTCACTGTTTGTCAGCACTTAGTTAAAACATGTCAGTACTTAGTCACTATTTGTCAGCAATTAGCCAAAATATATCACTACTTAGTCACTATTTGTCAGTAACTAGTCAAAATATGTCAGTAGCTCCATACTACCACTGACCACTTGTCAATTGACAGTTGACATTTGACATTGAAGCCTCTTCCTTAGGACGGGCCTCCCCAGCCCCAGGCCATCTTTAAAAGGGGTCTATGTCTTGCTTTTCTATCCTCTCTGAGTTGGGTGGTGTCCATATGCGCGGGCACTGGCACATATTCGTTCCTTGAATCTCCTGTTTCCTGTCCCCTCTTTCTTACATATGTCTGGTGTCCATATGCACGGGCACAGGCACATGTATTCCTTTGTGACGTGATGTCTAATGTACTTTTTCCGCCATGAATATGACCTTAGCTGTTGGCTTGGCGTTAAACAACCATTACTCACTCACTCACTCTTCCTTAGGACTGAGTCCTTCACCTGTGACATTTTTTTTTGTTTACAGTTTCCAACCATCTTTAAAACAATTCCAGTGAGTTTATTTTCACCTTGAGACATCCACCTTGCACCTTGAGTCAACCACTTTGTCCCCACCCTTTTAATAAAGCCATTTTCATTGAATTATCAATTCCAAACGGAATATGTGTCTTCTATAAATATGCAATAACATGGCATCATTGAAACTACTGCATCATAATAAAGATATGTATTTTATAGTGGCCAATTAGAATGGAAATCGGAGACAATGTTGTGCCCATGGATATTGTAAATCTCATTCAAATAGAAGTGGTATTCCCAACCGTGCATTATAGAGGCTTTGTTTTAGCTGTGATTCAATAGACCTACAATATGGACCATAATGAACCATTCCTTAACCTTATTATCACACTCTCGGTATCAAATAGTTCCTCTACATAGTAATAACAGTGGCATTACAGTAAAGATTGAAATGTATACATCCGAGCATAATCCAGTGAGAATTACTATCCCAAACTATTCTGGCCATGAATCGTGTGACGTAATCCTACATAATCAATGGTTTCTATTCAATTAAATGCACAAATATGTGTATAAGGAGTGGTTGGCTCAAGGTGAAACAGTGGATATCTCAAGGTGAAATTGGTATGTTCTGTGTTCCAGGAAATAATTAAGGCCTACACAGAAAGTATTTGCCATTTCTGTACTTTTCCTTATGCTACCTTTTAGCAATGATATTTATCTATGCCTAGAGTCTAAACATAGTATAATTATATGAGCAATTGTAATGTTCAAATTATGCAACCACAGTTGAAGAATTCTGATGAAATGACCAGTTGGTCATGATAAACATCATTCAAACGTGGGAATTTCAGTGTATTATTATACAATGACAATTACTTCATATATTCCAGGACATCATCCTATGGTTACTATTTTACGTTTATTTCAATAATTTTAGGGTTTAAGTCCAACAGAATACATGTAAAAGTGACAAAAACAAGCTGACAGGTGGACCACTCTAGGTATGTGGTCGTCTTTAGGTTAAGCTACCCTGACATACGCCTGTTCACTTCTTCCTGTACTGTTTAAGAAGTGAGAATGTCAGTCGGTGGTATGCATGTATGTTGTGTATGAAAACACATTTTGAAATCATCATTTAGTGGCCCATAGTTTAGCTCCTGTGGTAGATGGCGTAGGTTATGAAAACATCTCGGAGGGTACCGGGGTGTATGAATAAAGAGGAGAAATGTTCCCAACAGAGATACCACTAAACGCGCGCACAGAGGGTCGTCTCATATTAAGTGGGAGAAAAAAGGCGGAGTTCACGACAGCTAGATTTGCTCTTTCTCTCCTAAATCGTTTGAGCACTTAGCGTCTTAACCGTCAAATACGCACCACTTTTATGCCTGAAGTCCTCCTTAAGAGACCTTAAGTACGGAATGACCAGCGCCCTTGAGGCGTTAATCAAGGGCAAATAAACGGAAGGCTGGATCACGCCACCTGTGGAAGGGTGATGGTGGGGGCCTCAGCCAGGTGTAAGGGCTGCCAAATGAACAGCTTTGTTACCAGTCCGCCAGAGGGCCCTGCACGCTATGTCTGGGGGCAAAACAAACACACGGGACGTGCCCAGCGACGCCCCTCCTACAGGAAGGCACAAATTGGCTTTGGTCACCCAGGGGGTGAGGTAAACCACTCGGCTCCAATCTCAGGGTTGAGAGGATAAACCCGGGCACCTATTCTACCCCTTGAAAAAGGAGGGTCTTAAATGTGACTTTCAGAGCGCATGTGGGTGCAGACGACTGCGGTTTGCCGAGTTAGATTGAAAGCAAGTTGTTTAGGCTTGTATAGCTTATGCTCAGATCTTCAGACCTTAACACTTTAACAAATACAATGTTATAGCTCATAGACAACCAATAAATGCAATGGATGCATAGCAGCACCACCAAATAGGCAGTGCAGCTGATCCCAGGGGCGGATCCAGAAGGGGTGGTCTAGGGGGGCACAGCCAAGAAAATTTGGTCATGGGGGGCACATGCGGGTTTTCGGGCCACATTTCCTATAGTTAAGAGTCATAGCCTGGCCCAATTTCAGGGGGTCTAGGATGGGGGGCACGTGCCCCCTAGGCCCCCCTTGGATCCGCCCCTGGAGTCATCATCCTAATGCAAAGGAAGAGAAACAATAGACACACAAGATTCACTATTTGGGGCCGCAGTGTGATATGACGTGTCACCTGTTTTTCTGTCAATTTCATGGCAAGACGAGGTCTTATATTGTGTAACTCTCTCCCATTGCTGTAAATCCTTCACTTGTCCTTAAATCTCCATTGCAAGAAACATATGGTGATATGTTTTTAGAAAATGACACATTAAGGATCAAAGATAATTAGGGCCTAAATGATAAAAATATCGATTTATATTTTTTTTTCAGGTATAACAGTCTTGACTGTAATAGGCGAAAGTAATGGCTAATTATTCCTGAATCTCTTGAAATGACCAGAAAAAAAAATAGATGAATCAAAGGACACGATTTAACTTGGCAGATAGCATCTTAGGATAGCTACAAGGCAACATTCGTGGCAATGCGGATATATATATATATATATATATATATATATATATATATATATATATATATATATGTTTCTTAACACCACAAAATAGGCAAAATAAGTGTTTATGTCATTAAGGAAATCACATAAAATTAAATAAGCTTACAATGAAACATATTCTATCAGTCTCATAATAGACCAACAATAGTCATTAATTTCAGCAGCTATTTTAATATGTACAGAAGTGTCTAAAGAGCAGGATCACCAAGAAAATCTCAAAATGAAAAAGAGTGGCGCTTGGTATGAAAAAAATTAACAACGGTTAGAACACAACTGCTCCATAAATTGATGTTTCACTGTAGTTGGTTATCGATCTTCAATGTACAGTTGATGAATATTACAGTACCCAACCGTAATCAATCACTATGCTACATCTCCCTAAAACTTCATGGTGATCCTCTGTAAATTTAACGGATTTCTTTATAGTGTAGGAGACGTGAGACTGGGGAGGCAGTGTAAATGAGACTGGGAGTAGGGGCAGGATAAGTGGGGCTAGGGTAAGGGTGGGGAAGGGTATGTGAGAATGGGGCTAGGGGCAGGACCCAGGGGGCAGGATAAGTAAGATATGAATTCGATCACTTCCAATTGAGGATTTCACACATGGGGCATATGGTTAGTTGCAGAAGGAGTAGGGGGGGGGGGGTATGCGACAGGGTGGAGAGGTAGAGATAAGACGATGGAAATAAGGGGCGGGGCGGAAGGGGAAAGTAGGGGTGAGTAGGAGAGATGAAGTCAGGAAATATGGATAGAAGGTCCATACAAAAGGGGATAATATAGGTCCACTGGTAATAGATATGGAGCCTTACCTGCCCTCTTTCAGAATCCGCAAGAATTCATCGTTTATACTCTAGATTTCTATTAACTCGGTGGGGGGTCCCCCCCCCCCAACAAAAACAAAACAACAAACTGCGGTCACTGCACTGCAAATTCACGCCCCCTCTCCTGTCATCCTCCCCTAACATCCTTCAAAAATTACCAACCTTGCTTTCCTTCTCCGTTTGAAGCTGGGGGGTCACAGACCACATGTGATTGTGAAACTAAAAATAATATCTCTATGCATTACATCAACAGACCTAAGTCATATTAATCGGCATGATAAGTTTACATGTTATAGATCACATGTAGCTCCACGTATGGTGAGTCTAAATGTCACAGCCCAAATGAAGGTCCATATGATAAATCTACATGTTACGGACCTCACAAGATCGTTATGATAAGTCTGCGTGTCACAACCGTATTAGACCTGTACTCACGTTGGATGCAAACAGATTCTGGATGAGCTTGGATCAGTGAGTTGTAGCAGACATAGACAGGCTCCTTTGGATCACGATCTCCCTGCAGCCTTTCACAAGTAGAGAATCTTTACCCTTTTTTTCCCCAATCCGTCTTGGATCCCAAGGCACCCCTGGTCCCCACGTTCCGGTGTAAGTAATGACTGAGCATTATGCCCGTCATCCAACCTCTCTCCATGGCCCTCCCTTCTAAAACGTCCCTCCATTGATCAGAGGCGAAGGATTTAATTGCTTGCTTAATTAGTTGTAAAGATCCGGCGGCGAGTCCGACAGAAGTGGGTAAGTTTTCCTGACACCCCAATTATAACAAGTGAGCCAGGAGCTGGCTGAATGGCCAGGCCCGCCTTTGTCAGCTTGTGTTCAAAGTAGATGATGTTTTTGTAGGCTGGCTGATTCAGCAGGTCCTGCCTTTCTCTCCGCCTCAATCCTGCCGTGCCTTCTCCCTTTGCGCCTGGCTTTCAAAGGCTGGTGTTTGGTTAGCGGTAAATACGGTGTAAATTACCCCTGGCCTTGCCTCTCGCCTCTCTCCGGAAAATAAACAGATCATCTCCACCTCCAGCACCGCCGCCTTGTTCGGCGGCCACGGCTCAATTTGCTGTGACGCAGGACACTTATTTTAAATCTTTGTGACTTAAAAGTGGATTATGTGGCTATTATAAATAAAGTACAGCTAGGCCCTACGTGTTGCGTCTGCGATTTATGAGTTGTATAGCCCCTATATCAATAAAACACCACCGGCAGTATGACAAACTCTCAATCTCTCCCGTTTTCACAACCAACACGGTTACTATTATCAATTACACTGAGCTGGGTGGAATGAATGCCATCTATAATGTACTCTCCGTCCTTCACAACAGTCAGAGTGGTGAATGACTATTCGGTTGATCGACTGTTGATAGCCAACTGCAGTTCCTTCATTATTCCATTATAGTTATACCAGTGAGACTTTATATATGAACGTATAATAAGTAAGATTTTGATACACTTGTACAACCTTTTTAATCTAATGATATGAGGAGAAATCTACATATGGCCATACCTGTACGGGTAAATGTACTTGACCGAATATCTGCTCGTGTGCTGTTGTAAACTAAAAGAGTTGAACACAAAACAAGCAACGTTTAGCATAATTCGTGTGCAAAGAAAGAAACAGGAACAGATGTCACAGATATTAAATCTTGGTATACATGCGTATTCCGACCTAGCGGAATACATTTTTTGACCAATGAGAAAATTCCTTTCATTCAGTGCCGACTTTTCAGGGTGCATTACGTAACACCCGGTACCAATCAGCTCGCTGTTATCAGTCCTTATCTCGCAAGGTACCAGCTTCAGCAGGGGTCGGCCCGATAAGGAACACGGAACACGCTAAGGCCATATATACAGGTGTCGCTTCCCCATTCGGCATTCCAAGCACTGCCGTTGGGGGGAAAAGGTGTCCTTTGACGTTTCTGTGCAATTTCACTTCATTATTGTACTTTTATGGCATCCACTCACTGACCTTATTGGGTGAATGACATGAAATGAAGCTGGGCTAATGGTAATTTCACGACCGGACGGAGGTGTTAAGAGTCAGTGTCACACCCGAGAGCTGAATGGGCCTTCATGCCACCATTTATGGTCCTTTCAGCAGTATAGCAGCAGACTTGCAACACAATCACATCGGCTGTCCCATTGGGGGACTTACTGGGCCGGTTTATCAAAAGATAAACACTCCTACTGAATATTGCATGTGGCATGATTGAAATATTGGTGTGAAATGAGGCAAAAACCTACCTAATGTCACCACAAAGGCGGACGAAATGCTGGTTTTCTTTTCGATGGTAAACAAGGTGAACCATAAAGTTATCATGCAAAGGCATGCATGTTGATTAACAAAAGTATCAGCATCATAAGTCAATATGGATTCAATTGTACATTTGATAGATTCCCATAGCTGGAAATGGATGTCTCTGATGTAAAAGCATGGGTATTGATATAGGATTAGCAATGCAATCTTTCGTTCAATCCAATTTGGGTGGACTGGTTGCCAGACCGTTGCACATTTCAGATACAACTGTGTCGACTGACTATCATATGAAGGATTTAATATCACACAGATCAAACATATCTACACAGTAAAAATAATTCACTGGCAACTGCAGTTGATAATGTACTGGACCACAGTCCAGACACATGAGATAAGACAGACATCAGCACTTTAAGAGCTAATGACACGTGCACAGTTAGAATGTAGGACCCGATAGATGAGATGGTAATATGTTAGGACTAGGCAGTCATAAGCCAGGGATCGACAAAATTGCATTACACAAACTAAGATCCCTATCGATCAAGGACACTCATATCCACTCTTATTCATGAGGCATCATAGGCATAGGTGAGGTAACTATGTGATTGGTGTTGTGGTGTGACTCAGTTTGAAGGGAACAGACAAGCAGGGTCAAGGACATTGTATATAGATGCAACTAGAGAGAGCCAATGTCAAGGTAGCAGTGTTATACTGATTGAATTATATGAGTCCCAAGGCCGAGACTGCAATGTCAAGGACTGTAGAGACATACTGATTGGATTACATGAGACCCAAGGCCAAGGCTGTAGGGTCAGGGACGGTAGTAAAGGTGAAGGACACTAGCAGTGAACCTAAGGTATGCATGGCAGGAATACAGCTGTAATGTGATAAAGCTCTATGGCTGTAGTAAAGGTGAAGGACACTAGCAGTGAACCTAAGATATGCATGACAGGAATACGGCTGTAATGTAATAAAGTTCTATGGCGTGTGCATGAGCTAATGTCAAAGTTACTAGATTTAAGGTCAAGGCCATTCCACTAAACATACCAATTGTACTAATTGATACATGGGAATCACCCTAGGTCAAGGTTGATGAAGTGAATGTCAAGGTTGAGGTAACATATATAACATGAGTGTTCTTTGTGAATCAAAGGTTGGTATGAGTCAGACTCTTGTGCTGTATGTACCTCTAGTGTGAAATAAAGAACTCTACACTACACTTTACCTCTCATCTGCTTGGATCATTTGTCTGAGTGAACTGCAGACAGTGAGACATATAAGTTCCCAAAGATAGACACTTGGAGTCAAATCACCCTGAATAGCATAGGTCTATAGTCCCAGTATAGATACTATAGGGGACCTCAAAATGTTCCGTCAAAATATCTTACACAGATTTGGTTTGGTGACTTGTTGTACGTACACCACATTTTCTGGTCGTCTTGCACTTGATGTCCACCTGATGTGTTGTTAACTGACTAAGTTTAGGCTTTGCCAAATCCTAGAATCGTTCTATGTTTGATATCATTTGTACTATATATTTGTACCATTACATTGTACCTGGCATATAAGAAGCAGCCCGCGTATATAAGAAGCAACCCGCGTATAAGAAGCACTCTGAGTTGAAGGAATGTCGATGGAGAAATCCATCAAAACAGGCAAACAGTGCCTGACTGTCTATTAACAAGCACGTGCATTCAAGTATTGAAGTGATTTTCGAAGCACAAAACCCATAACAATTTTATGCATAGCTCAACTATCCCATTGTGGTCTGTTAAGGGGCATACTGCTCTGGTTTAATAGAGGTCTTTTGTTTTACGTGCGTCTTGGATGAACAGGGTCTCAGTGCTGCAGCCGCCTGGAGGTGGAAAGTGGCCAGGTAATGCGGGTTGTTGCCAGAGTTAGCACGTGGAGGATCGGAAAGGTATATTACCACTCCCCCTCACACCCCTTACCCACTTCCCGCACCCACGGTCTGACGATCAAAGCTTCTCAACGTGTCAATTGCTGTCAATTTCTGAACGACTTTCTTGTGGTGATGTTTTTGAAAGGAGCAATCCGGCAATCAGACTAATCTTTATGTTTGGTCAGCGGGATGAGACGGGGCCGTCAGCCGCCACTTTGGAAGCCATTTGGGTAAATGCCTAAATTGGTGCCCTTCACAATATGGCGGCCTGGTAACCTGTCAGCTGCCATGGTAACAGTCATTGTCGGTGTTTTCGCATCTCTGTGCCAATGGCCTATTCAAGCGGCTTTTGTGGGTTAGCTCTATGACAAATTAAACCCAGTTACTACGTGCCACGATATACCTTTATGGCAAATGTCTTATATTACTATATTGTATTTCTAGTCAACTTTAAACGAAGTTACACGTGTAAATGAAGTCGTTTTGGAATAATGATACCTGGTAATATATAGCACGAGGTATACTAGAATTATTTAAAGTCGGTCAATTATTCCTTTCTTTATTTTTGATATCAAATATTTCTCACATCTTTTCACGTCAGTATGGAATAGGATATACACAAACTCCATTATGATCCAATGCACCTTTTTCATTATAGTCTTCACTACATGTATAACGGCCACACAATATAGCTCATATCTTGCACCCATCTCTTTGTTTATTTCAGTGCTAACTTTACAAATAAGCGCAGTGTATACATGGTGCACGATTCATGTATAGATCTATACATGGTGCACGACTCATGTATAGATCTATACTGAATTAAGCACAGTGTATACATGATGCACGACTCATGTATAGATCTATACTGAATTAAGCACAGTGTATACATGGTGCACAATTCATGTATAGCACAGTGTATACATGGTGCACGATTCATGTATAGCACAGTGTATACATGGTGCACAATTCATGTATAGATCTATACTGAATTAGGCACAGTGTATACATGGTGCACGATTCATGTATAGCACAGTGTATACATGGTACATGATTCATGTATAGATCTATACTGAATTAAGCACAGTGTATACATGGTGCACGATTCATGTATAGCACAGTGTATACATGGTGCACGATTCATGTATAGATCTATACTGAATTAGGCACAGTGTATACATGGTGCATGATTCATGTATAGCACAGTGTATACATGATGCACGATTTATGTATAGCACAGTGTATACATGGTGCACGATTCATGTATAGATCTATACTGAATTAAGCACAGTGTATACATGGTGCACGATTCATGTATAGCACAGTGTATACATGGTGCACAATTCATGTATAGCACAGTGTATACATGGTGCACGATTCATGTATAGATCTATACTGAATTAAGCACAGTGTATACATGGTGCACGATTCATGTATAGCACAGTGTATACATGGTGCATGATTCATGTATAGATCTATACTGAATTAAGCACAGTGTATACATGGTGCACGATTCATATATAGCACAGTGTATACATGGTGCATGATTCATGTATAGATCTATACTGAATTAAGCACAGTGTATACATGGTGCACGATTCATGTATAGCACAGTGTATACATGATGCACGATTCATGTATAGCACAGTGTATACATGGTGCACGATTCATGTATAGATCTATACTGTATTAAGCACAGTGTATACATGGTGCACAATTCATGTATAGCACAGTGTATACATGGTGCACGATTCATGTATAGATCTATATTGAATTAAGCACAGTGTATACATGGTGCACGATTCATGTATAGCACAGTGTATACATGATGCACGATTCATGTATAGATCTATAGTGAATTTGTAGGATCCTAAGTCTGCATGTCCAGCCAAAAGCTGATATGCCCTCTCTGACAGAGTATATACGAAGAGGGCAATGTCTTCCCATAGTTGTTTAGAGGACACATTTAACAGTAGATGGGTTTACAGGCAGTTAGCAGGCTCTTTACGAGTAAGTCACAATGTGTGCAGGTGAGTTGTGTGAGGCCTGTGTCAGAGAACAAAGCCTGAAACCAATCACCACACTGTCCAATTCCTATAGTTGGCATATCTGTGGGGGGTCATCTGGGTTCTAGGATTAGCCCAGAAACTGCTTTGTGTTATTTGTGTTATTCCTGTGTCTATTGGTGTTGAGTATTGGTGGATAGTGCGGCTTGCAATGTCAACAACAACATTAGTTAAAGATTTTATTTCAATGGAGGGTTTTAAAATGGTACATCTCAACACACGAAGTATGTATAAAAAGAAGGATCAGATATTCAGGAAATTGATGGGTACTGATATAGTCACTATGTCTGAGACATGGCTTCATGATGATGTCTATGCTGACCTGGTTGCATGGAATGGTATGAAATTGTATAGACAGGACAGACGAGGCAAGAAGGGTGGAGGTCTAGCTGTTTATCTTAGGCATGAATTAGCTCCTGTTGCTGATCTTTTGGATGATTTGTGTGTCAGAAACTGTAACATTGAATCTATGGTATTGGATATAAGTGTTCCAGGTCAAAAAGTCATGAGATTAGCCACAGTCCACCTTCTGGAAAACTGGATGTATTTTTCAATTATATAGAAAAGTTGTATAAAACAGTGATACCTATCAACATTGGACTTTGGTGTCTTGGTGACATAAATATAAATACATTGTCGGAAAAAGCTAAATCTATGAATACGATAGTAGACATGTGCAGAATCTATGGTTTACATAAGCTAATACATCAGTGTACATGGCCGTATAAAAAAAGAGTCTCTTGTCTGGACAATATAATGACCTCTTATGATGACACAATGATATCAGGTACCTTGAACTTTATGGTTAGTGATCACCTGCCCGTCTATTGTGTTAAAACCAAACAGAAAAGTGTTGTTACTATTAAAACAATTACTACACATACTTATAAGAATTTTGATGAAGAGCTGTTCTTAGACTGGTTAGCTGAGGCAGATTGGGAGGAGCATTATGAACTAGAAAATCCAAGTGATGCATGGGTGTTTATTCAAAATCATATAGAATGTTACCTAGATAGTGTGTGTCCTCTGGTCCAAATTATTGTCAAAGACATGGGTAATAAATGGATGACAGCTGATATAAGAAATTTAATCCATGAAAGGGACATATGTGTATTTTTTCTTTCTAAGAACGCATGAAACACATTATCTTGAACGTGCTAGGAAATTAAGATGCAGAATTAATGTCAGTTGTAGATACGCTAAGGCGGATTATGTAAAGCATGAGTTGGATGAGTCTGAAAAGGATCCTAAGCGTTTTTGGAGAAATATTAATTCTATATTAAAGCCGTCTAGTGATAACCATCCACCCATGTTAATTGGTGAAGATGGTGAAATGAAAAGTAATGCTGACTCAGTCGATTACATAAATAGATATTTTGCTTCTATAGGTTCAAAGTTAGACAGTGACTTGCCTCCATCTTTAAATCTTCCAGTAGTCCAGTACAGTCAGGTTGGGGGTTGTAACCTTAAGATAAGTGTATGTCAGGAGGAAGTGGAGTATTTGATAAATGAGATCAATGTAAATAAGACATCAGGTATTGAACATATTTGCTGTGATATATTGAAACTTGCACTAAAAAATCTTTTACCGCAAATGACTTGGCTGTACCAAATGAGCTTTGACATAGGTATTTTTCCTGACAGCTGGAAGTTAGCACGAGTAAGTCCGATCCTGAAACCAGGTAATGAAAGATTAGTCAGCAATTGGAGACCCATATCATTGTTGTCAGTACCTTCGAAGATAGCGGAGAAAATAATGCACTCACATTTATAGGACATTCTGGAGAAAGCTGATTTTTTGGATTGTAATCAGTTTGGTTATCCTCATGGTTGAGGAACCAGAGATGCCATCTTTAGATTTGTTAATGATTTATATGATGATGTTGATAGGTCTCATGTAATTGCAACATGCTTTTTGGATCTGAGGAAAGCATTTGATAGCATTCCTCATAATCTCCTAATATGCACACTTACTCGTTTAAAAATTCACCATAGTACCTTAAGTTGGATTGCTAGCTATTTAAAGGATCGTGTTCAATACACAAAAATTGGTGAGTTTAAATCATCTGTTCAGCCAGTTCAGTATGGAGTGCCTCAGGGCTCTGTTCTGGGGCCGTTGCTATTTATTTTATATGTCAATGACATTGGGTCCGTAATCACTGATTGTAAATATATTATGTATGCGGACGATCTAGTATTTTATACTTCCATTAACAAATCTACCCTAGCCCATAACAGTCTCCAATCTGATATTGATAAGGTTTATGAATGGTGTTTAGAGAAGCGTCTAACAGTAAATGTTGAGAAAACAAAAACACTATGGT
Source organism: Acholoe squamosa (assembly GCA_949317995.1). Lineage (NCBI taxonomy): Eukaryota > Metazoa > Annelida > Polychaeta > Phyllodocida > Polynoidae > Acholoe > Acholoe squamosa. The sequence continues at coordinate 36,263,098 of OX439043.1, read as the reverse complement.
TTGGTTCTAGGAGAAAGTTACCTAAAGTTGTGTTGGGTACTTTTAAAATGGCAGAGGCTGATTTGGAATCTGTACATGACTATACTTACCTAGGTCTACATTTAGATAACTACCTAACCATGGAATTTGCAATGAAAAATGTTTTCCAAAGGGTTAATAACAGGTTGTTCAGATTAGCTAAATTGCGACATTTATTGACGCTTAAAGTAGCAATATTGGTATATAAAACGACTATATTAAGTTTGTTTGATTACTGCAGCTTTGTTTATGCAGGTTGTAGTAATGAAGATAATCTTGTCAAGGCGCAAAGACTCCAGAATCGAGGTCTTTAAACATGTTATAGGTATAATATGCGTTTAATGTATGTTATGGGAAAGCACGAGTGGATTTACGGGTTAATAATGGATTATTAACCCATAAATCCACTTGTGCGTTCCCATAACATACATTAAGGCATTTATCTCACATTTTTCTCCATTTTGTATTAATTTCTTACCTTATAACCCAAAAATTAATCCAGGAGAAGACATTTTGTAAGTGCATACGATCTGCTCGGTTTGCCAAGCCGTCGTGGCCATGTTGTTGTTCTGCCCAACATACCTCCACCTTTACACACATTTTTCGGGTATAATCCAAGCGTGTCAAGCCCTGTACTTCTAACACCGCCAAATATACGATCTCTAGTTGGTGTTCGCCTACATTTTGTATCCATTTTCTTATAAATAAATAAGAATCCCTTGATTTTCCATACCGATCCAATGCACACGGCCCGGTACACGGCCATTTCATCTTGTTTACGAAGCTGGTAGGTGCCCGGATGTACCTGACCTAATTTTAGGTCAGCAAGCTGCAATGGCGGGTGCCGAGATGTATCGCTATGGAAAATCATTGGATTCTTATTCATTGCGAACAAAATGGAGAAAGTAGGCATGGCATGTTAATATAGGATATCTAAGGATGTCTCCCTGTTAATAACTCCACCAGGTTCCATGGATTCTAGGCTAACGAGGTGTGCAAACATCAGGTATGTCAGACAACTTTTTCAAATCCTTGATGTAGATTCACTTCTACCACCGGTCAACTTGGTATAATGGAGAGCGAGCTCGCCTCCTGCCCCAGCGGCAGGGGATCGATTCCCTGTTGAACCCTTAACGGTTTTAACTGGAAAACTATGGCGTGGTTGACTTTGTATACTTCGCCAATTTATTATCATGTCCAGATTGAAACTAGCAGCCTCTTGAAGACAAAGAAAAGGTCTCAGAGTGCGTTATGGCTGGATAAGGAACTGGGGTTATGAGCAAAAAAGCACTGTCCAGGCCCAAATCGTGAGATAACAGGAAATATCTGTCTGTGGAAGATCTCCATACAAGGAGCCAGGTTCCATATTTGGATAGAAGAAGTGATGAAATGTTATTAGTATTGATGTATAAGTACTCAAGATGTAATGATATGTTGGATCATCATAGAGGTGATAGAGTCACTAGGTCAGATAAAAAAATTAAATTCTTGGTTAAACAACCTAAACAAGCTAAGTACATATAAAAGATCACCCCTATATCGTGGTGCTGAACTGTGGTCGCTATTAGGAGCCTGGTATCAACATACTGAAACAAAACTGAAGTTTAAGCAGAGAATCAGACTTATTGAAAATCTGAGAGTACCAAATGATGGTCCTGGTGAGGATAGTGATGTTGATGATGTCAACTCCATTGATGAAGTCGGGAGCTTGATATTGATCAGTGACGACGGTTTGGATTCTGATCCTGGAACAGGCTAAGCAACAATAAGCTTTTTGTTGTTGTTGTATCTGAGTATCTTGTACTATTTGGTCCTGCATTAGCTGTAGTGGTGCTCTGATTGGTTAAAACAGAATACAAACAGCTTTTGTGATCACTGTTAATGACCTCAGGGGGTTCTAAATCACATTAAATAACCTGAATAACCTTGATTGCTGGTTATATCAGAAATATTAAGCAATATCAGTATTATTATTATTATGATGTCTTGTGTGAATGTTAGTGTGTTGTCTTCTTACTTAATTCTTACCTGATCCTGCTAGTTTTGAGCATAGTATATTTTTGTTTAGTAGTCGTACGATGGTAACCCTCCTTTATAGAAGTTTATGTACTTGGTGTATGTTGTGAGTCGCTATTTCAAAAATTCTGGACATTTCTCTATCTCTGCCTGTGTTACTTTTGTCTTTGTTTGTCGGGGTTTGTCTGGGCCTGTTTTGTCTATCATTATTGATCATTATTACATACGTTTTTCATGACTCATTGTTGTGTCTATAATTGTTTGTATTTTTATATAATTGATATGGTGTACAATTTGATATGGTATCTTAATTGATTGTATGATTGTGTTTGACTTACTGATAGTTGTGTGACTATAATTCCAGTTGTGCTTCAATTACCACGATTCTGTAAATTGTGAGAGGCTCAATAAACTTTGTTTTCAAACTTGAAAAAAAATATATAGTCCCATTGTCCTAGTGTCTGTGCTGACCAAAATATGATGTATTTGGTGGAACCCAAACATCATGCGAAATTTGGCGAAAGCTCTCGAAAAATTTCCCCTGTGTGTTTACACTCAAAATTACAGGGACTTTGAACACCTCCTATAGGAGCCTAGACCTTTACCTAGTGAATCCGCCATTTTGAATTTCGCTGGTTCTACCAGAGGTGGCAAAACATACTGATAAGGCATCGTTATGATGGGTACCTTGTCCCTGGAAGTGGATGTTATCCAGGGACATGCTGGTTGCCATCTTATCCGCTTGTCAGTGCATGCCCCACTCCTGCCGCCCGACAATGATCCAAATGGTATTTACTGATGTTACTGTGGTGTACATGCAAGTCTCTGTTAACTAAAAGTTAGCTTTAACCTCTGCTGAGTGTCGCTATGCAATACGTGCACGAATGTGATATGTTGAACGCGTTGCTTGAACCCAATAATGGTGGCTACACATGTCGATTGTTGTGTACTTTCATATGTTGGCTGCTGGTTAGCCTTCCTGGAATAGCTATAGCGAGCAAACATCACGTATACTGTATGCCATGTGTATCACATGCATGAATATGTGAACGTAAATGGCATTGCAATCAGAGAATGTTTAAGGTACCAGTATGCCCTATACGGACACCATACCCATAGTGTGCCCATGGTCGCTTAGCATCTATAACTCACTACATCCATCACCTGGGCTCTAAGCAGGGAAAGAGCTGGGCTAAATCGCCCCAACAGATATAATAGATACTAGCAAATTTTTTATGATGTTAAATGGCAATTTTCCACCTGGTTGGACGAGGCGATAGACCATATCAAGGGAGGCTGATGGTGGTTTGTTGGTGACGTGCTGACTGGACAGGCTTCATTGAGCTGCACATCTCTGTTTTTCATCGTGTCCGCCTGACTCCCTGCTGCAGTAAGCCCTTATTGCCCCCCCCCCCCATTGTCCCCCCCATTGACCTTCAAATTTACAAGATGCCCTCAATAGTGGAGGTATTTCCTCTTTAGCTTTATAACTTAACTAGCTTGAATCAACTATTTGACAAATCAGCAGCTTTGTAAAACTGAAATATCTATATATAATAAAAAGAAAAGAAACAAAACCCCGCACGCTATACAGTACCTGCAAAAATCTCCGAGGTTTACAGTTGCGTATTTATACGGGGGCGCGCGCTCCCTCCTTTTTGTCAGTACTAACGAGTTTATTTGAATATTTTGACACCAAAATTTGCTCAAATTATGGGGTGCGTCCCCACCTTTTGGGCCACGCCCCTCCTTTTCTAAAGCCTGAATCCGCCACTGGTGAAGACAATTATAGTCCAAGCCAATGGGCTCTTTGCGGTGGCCAATTGAATGATACCTTCTTAACTTTGTAGGGAATATAGTGGTCATCTCAAGTAATGAATATCAAGATATAATTTGTTATTCCAAATAGGGTGGACTGGTTATCCTACTTTGCACCCCAGCTGACAGTGCCTCCGTATTTATATAGGAGGTGGCAGGATGCAGTATTGCCCACTATTAGCCAGTGAGAGCCTTCATTCACTGCGGAATTTTAGGGTGCATTACATAAAACCTAATACACATATATAATGCTGGCTGTTATCAGTGCTTACCACTATCTCTCCGGGTACCAGATCAAGCAATGGCGGGCCCACGTAAGATGACCTGGAACTTCGGTATAGGGGTTCTTTGCCATGTACAAATGTACATGCATGCATACTAGTAGTGACTGGTATTATCGTCACCTTAGTGGCATTCTTCACCCAGAGGTTTTGCCTGCTGATTTCAATGAATTTTGAAAGATTGTGCTTGGAGCCCATTCCCATGCCGTTCTATCCTTCTGTGCCGCATTCCCATAGCCTCAGTATTAAGGGAGCAGTTAGGATTTTCCTGAGGCCTTATCAGTCTGGTATTATCGTCACTTGATATGGTATTATCGTCACCCCTCTTAATAATGGTCATAATTAGGCTCCAAATACTGTACATGTGTCAAATAAGGCAGGCATTACTTAAGATACATGTCTGGGCATTATACAAATCCATTTTCGGCAATCAAATTGTCACATTTATCAGCTAAATAGGTATAGCCAAATATATTTTCAAATCTCCCGCCTCCAACGTAGTTGGAACTTAGAAATGAAGGTGAGAAATAAATGCTCCCTCGCAAATTAGGTCTATGACCTAGTATGTAGAAGGTATTCCTATGGTGTTATGGGAGGCCTTTTGCTACATGGAGAGTGTTGAAATAATCATCCATTACCATGGATTACTGCTGCTTTGGGGGTATTATTTGTGCTCTGTGACGAAAATACCAGACATATTGTTATTTTGGAAGGTATTATCGTCACCCCTCTCATTTATAAGGTAATTACACATAACATGTTCAAACGACCAATTTCTAGGGTAATTGTCTTATGCTGAATCTTCCTAAGTCATTTATTAATCAGAATTAGGTGTGTTTCTATGTTAAAAAAATATTCAAATTTTCATCTCTCTTATGCTAGATGATAAAACTCAGTATTTGGGTCACCAGAGAAAATTCTATTTTCTTCAAGGGTGAAAATGTCATACTTTCAATGGGCATGCAATTGAATGGATTCCCACACTGTTACAAAAGACCCTCAACTCTAATTCCCTCTAACCTGCGTTCTCTTATATTTATTTCTGTCAGTGATATGGCATCCCATACCACCAGAGTGACGATAATACCCCCCTGACGATAAATTATTGTACCAGCTACTACTCTAGCTAGTACCCCTTGTGGTTTGTCGCTGTGTAAGTAGTGCATAAAAACACACCTCTTTACCGGGTTCTCGTCCACTGACTCCTGGGACCAAATGTTGAAGGAATGATTGCACAATGATACAAAGTACAATATATTTGTACATTGAAGACCAAAGCCTGTTTCCTCCAAGTCTAAACATCAGTAAGGAAGGTTTACAAACTGTGGATAACGTTGGGTTATCTACCCAGTATGTATGGCTATAGACATATGGGTGACTTAGGCATACAGATTATCTGCCCAGTATGGATGATCTACCCGGAACCGATCTCCTAGGTATCCCAGTATGGATAACCCATATTTCCTGTCAGGAGGGCCTTTACACTCGGTTTGGATGGCCTACGCGGATGGCCTATATTGTTCAGTATGGATGACGTAGGTGATGTACCGCTACATAAGCCCAGTATGGATGGTGTATATACCAGTAGCACCATAATGGACAGTCTATGATATGGATGGTACCTAGTGTAGGTGGCCTGCACTCAGTATGGTGTTGCTCCTTATAATAACCACCCCACAATATTCACAGCACCCCTTGTGTCAAATTCAATCGGAGTCGGGCTGACAGTGACACCACTTAAGCCCCACCATTGTGTTTTGTCTACTTAAAGCCGCAGACGTTGAGTAGATAGCAGCAGGCCCTTAAAGGGATAGATTCCGTTGGTGTACATACAAACTGAAGTCCTGCTGTGCCCTTACAGCATGTGTATACTGCTTCCACACAGAGGTGCTAATTTTTATTGCCCCACAGGTGGTCCTGTTTGAAGTTTGGTCTGTGTGGGGTCATTAGGGTTTGGGGGTGGAGGCTGGAGCAGCTCCATAAACTGACCAACAACCCAACAGAAGTGGGTGGGTGTCTATTGATGGAACAGCATGATTTAAAAATTCTGGCGGTTGGAGAAAATAAAATACTCAATTTCTGATTGTTTTACTCATCAGAGAAAGCTGATTTTAGCTATACCTATCATTGAGGTACTCACCCATATGGTATGCACTTTGCAGAAAATAGTATTCACTAAAGACAGAGATATTTAGGATAACTTGGCATATTTGACCAGAGCTCTTTAGCCCACCTTATATGAGACCCCCTGTGGGATCACAGGCTGTTCCGTCCTATTTATAGTCTTCGTTCCCCTTTAAAGGGATAGATTCCGTTGGTGTACATACAAACTGAAGTCCTGCTGTGCCCTTACAGCATGTGTATACTGCTTCCACACAGAGGTGCTAATTTTTATTGCCCCACAGGTGGTCCTGTTTGAAGTTTGGTCTGTGTGGGGTCATTAGGGTTTGGGGGTGGAGGCTGGAGCAGCTCCATAAACTGACCAACAACCCAACAGAAGTGGGTGGGTGTCTATTGATGGAACAGCCTGATTTAAAAATTCTGGCGGTTGGAGAAAATAAAATACTCAATTTCTGATTGTTTTACTCATCAGAGAAAGCTGATTTTAGCTATACCTATCATTGAGGTACTCACCCATATGGTATGCACTTTGCAGAAAATAGTATTCACTAAAGACAGAGATATTTAGGATAACTTGGCATATTTGACCAGAGCTCTTTAGCCCACCTTATATGAGACCCCCTGTGGGATCACAGGCTGTTCCGTCCTATTTATAGTCTTCGTTCCCCTTTAAGGCGACTACACGGGAGGCTGGGGGCGCTGCAGCCTGGCAGGTAGGGAGCTGCCCCCGCGCCGAGCTGAGGTTAAGTAACGCCCATCAGATAGACCGCATTAAACATTTATGGATTTAGTTAATCTGTCCTAAAATGGGCCAAGCGCAAATCCCGCCTGCCTCGTGGGACAGACAGCTGCGCGCGCCGACTGTGGGGGTGTAAGAGGGCTAAATGATTATGGCAGACAAGAAAGCTTGGTGGTAATTGTCTCCTTCGGCTGATACAGACAGGTAGAAACTTCTTTAGGTGTTATGAATATTCCCCGCCCGCTGAAACATGGCACGGCCTTCATGCAATTCATTTACACACCACGCTTAATTTGCGGAATAAGATTTTTTATTGTGTGTGCATGGGCGTATGGATGGGGGCGCTACTACGTTTTAAGCAAGCTGAATGGTACAAAACAACTATAAGGTGACCAGATATACTCAGGGCGCTATACAATGTGTGTGAGTTGGTGTTAAGCACGGTACGATTTACGATATGGGCTAAGGTGGTAAGGAGGCATTCTCATCTGTGAGTTTGGGAGATGATGGTCTGAGTGGCAGGGCCTACAGATAATAACAGACGGACAATCACTTCCATTAGGCTTCTCACACAATGTAGGATGGCATATTGCAATACTACTTAAATCAGTGCTGGAAGGCCACAGTAACAATGCCAACACTTTGAGTAGTTTATACGTGTTGTGAGGTTGCCACTCAGAGTGGGGTTTAATGGAGACACTCGGTGCGCACTGACAATAAACAAACAGTAACATTTGGGCACGCCGAGTCCCCTGGTGGCCGTTTCCATGGAGCAGCCCCACGCCTGCCGACCGGGTGTCATTTTCTTGATCACCAATTATGGAAATTAATTGCGCTGCTGGTAAATTGGCGATTAGGAGCCACTTCAAAGAGTGGGAGCGCGCCAAACAGCTGGATTATGGTAATGGTGCAGTATGGAGGGTGTGTCGAGATTGGGGGAGGGGGGTAGTGAATTGTGACAGAATGGGGGAGGCGGGTGTGGCGGTGCGTGGGGGATGGAGATTCAGGCAGAGCAGAGGGACTACACAGTCCAGGGTGTAGCTGAAAGAAGGGGTGGTGGTGCAGGCAGCAGACCTTTGCCCCTCAGCTCGTGGAACGGATTGGGGGGTGTGGAACATGCATACAGAGGCCTCATAGAATAGGCAGGCTAAGGAACTGTTAAATGCAGACGTCAGACACAGCATGATAGATGTGACAGTTTAATATGACCAATAAACAAAGACGCAATAGAATGTGAGCATTTCTTGGCGTCCTCTGATTGTGATTCTTTTTACCCTTGACCTAAAAATGCTATTAATATCTGTTCTTGTTAGTACAAATGTAATCGGTTGTTATCCTAATGGCGGTGATGAGGAACATTGGTTCAAGGTTCTTATTTCACACACACACAAAAAAAGGATAATATACAGCTTATACCCCGGTATATTTTAGTCAGGACAATGTAACATAAGCTCTTTCACACTGGAGGGATGGGAATCTTGGTCAAAGTATGATTAACACACACTGATGAAGGTAAGGAAGAAATGGGGGCGGGGGTGGGGGTGGGGGTGGTCGATTCCTTGGAAATAGGGCATACCGGCAGCTGTTGTTTCTGTATACATTGCTGTGGCGGCTATCCATCTTGAAGCATAATTGTCTTCAAAAGATAGGGACCATCACTTTGCAACCACCTAGCTATTCTACTATAGGTATCCAAATGAGTAGTATAGTTCATGTATTGTGTTGTATAGTACTTGTATGTAGGGGTAGCTAGTTGGTAGACTGCAGAGTAAAGATCCAATGCTCAGTGCTGCTATTGTAGACTTTATTGTTACCTCAATGATGGTACAGGAGGCTCTGTGGTTACAGGGATCCAGCCCCCATACCCCATCCCACAGGTGAGATGTACAACCTGGGGGTGGGGGGGTGTGAGGGCTGGATACTATATATATATATATATATATATATATATATATATATATATATATATATATATATATATATATATATATGTCATAGGGTATATACACCCTAGTGGTCGATGGGTATACAGCCATCAGACAGGGGGGATGGGCCCCACTATCTAAAAGCTGCACTCCCACGTTTAGAGCTGTCTACATGGGTGTATACCATACATATAACATAGCCATTTTTCTCTTTTGGCATTAATTCTTCTCATTGGCATTCATTTCAATGTAAACCCCCCAGTGGGGTGTTTCAGAAGCAGGTAATGTTTACAACCAGTCATAAGGAGATATGATAACAGTTTTAATAGCGATTGTAAGCTTATACCTGCATGTGTTTCTAAAGCATTACCATTACCTTACTGTGTCTATAACTATATGACTGGTGTTAGATGATAATGGTTGCAGTTGTAAGTTTAGAATCTAACAGTTTTAGAAACAGATATTTAATGTTCATTATCATGTCCGGCTTCTGAAACACCCCACAGAGGTCAGGGAATTGTACAAAATGAAAAGCACGGATTTAGGGCAGCATCATATTTCATTACTACGAAAAACGTGTCTTCCTTCCACTGATGATATAGTCTTGGCTGGTTTGTATGAGAGGTCTTGCAGAATTGCTTGAAATCGATAAGGCGAATTAGGAATCCTGCATGTCAAAATCCTTCAAACAACGCTCCATCCCCCTGGCGGAAATCGTATCGCCAATATTGGGCCAATATTGTTTCATCCACCACTGAATGTGTTGGCATATTAGGGCCCCAGAAGGGTAAAATCGACAAGGGGACAAAGCCATTTCTTAAAATCGACAAGGGACATGGGCTTTAGGGACAAGTGACAAGACCACTTCTTAAAATCGACAAGGGACATGGGCTTAGAGACAAGGGACAAAGCCACTTCTTAAAATCGACAAAGGACATGGGTTTGAGAGACAAAGGACAACAACCACTTCTTAGAATCGACAATGGACATGGGATCCCCCTGTCTAGGGCCCTCATATTACTGGGCCAAGATGTCATCATGTGAACCCTTGCCAACATGCATTGTCCAGCTCTGAGGCCCGCACCCTGAACCTGCACTCAACTCAGCAATGGCCTATTAAATAAATGTTAGAATTCCAAGATTAGCACAATATATCCTTACTAAGCTGCAGGGGCGTAGGAAAGGGGGGGGGGGTCAAGCTGATAATTCAGGGCGGCTGGGAAGGGGGCCCCCTATCCCCCCTGTGAAGATTTGCTTCCTACGCCTCTGCACTGTACACTGTAGCTTATCAATTTCAGGGTTCCAGAACCTCCGGTCCTTATTTCACACTGACACTTATTTGAATACTGTTTTAGTGCTTAGATTATTTCAATGCGTTTACCCTTTCTGAGACATGCTTGGACAAAGTGTGTTTAGATAGCAGTTTGTTAAGCAATACATTCCAGTACTATAAGGAAGTGTATAGGCTTCATGTTGGTGAAAAATAGTCATGATCTAAATACATGATTTATTTTAGGTTCATATGATGAAAATGTAGCTACAGCAAGTGGTTTTAGTAAATTCAAAGCATAATTAAACCTGTTATATATTATCAACTAATTCGAAGTTTACACTTTCTTTCTAAGTGCACATATCCATATTGATAATCAAACCAGTATAATGGAAAAAGCAGCTTTTGAAACCATGATCATAGTTCTGCCAAGGACAAACCGTAAACATTGAATTTTCGTTAATTCTTTTGAATGCACATGTTTAGATAATCTTATATTCAAAAAATTATGTAATTCTAGATATGGGACTAATGATGATCGTGAAGTTAGGAAACGGTTCGGTCTATGAAGAGCTAGTTCTGGATGTCACCATTGAACTAAAAAGCAATAATAATGTATTCGAAAAAAAGGTCTTCTTTGTAATGAGATGCCTGCCTCCACTACATGAAGCTGAAACTCATTTAAGTCACAGAACAATATTGTTTAATCCAGCTTGTGTTCAAAATAGACCATATCTATTTACTCCCCAATGCAATTCCTGACTCTTTGGGGGGCAGCCATGGGCACATGACTGCACCACCGCTACACTATGCTGCAGTGTAGCAGTGGAGCAATCCTTAGCCCCATAGTCCACTTGGCTTTTCGCCGGCGAATGAGCCATACATCTCCTATGTAAATTGCTGCGATAGAGGCCAAGTGGACTCTCGATGTTAGATGAAAAGTAGCCCGTTTGTGTGAAGTTGCATACAGGTGAACACTACAGCCGATGTGGCATATCTAAGATTCAGCTAAAACCCATAGTCCACTTGGCCATACATTGCCTATATAAACACTGAATCCTCTTCTCTGTGATTGAGCCCCCCCCCCCCCCCCGACCTCCCTTTCCCCCCGTATACGCCCCTGGCAACAAGCACAGGTAGACTGATATATGTGGAAGAAGTGACGCGCATACAAGATTGGGCACTTCATTGCAATCTGTCTAGGGTAGCTTAACCTTGAGACAACCACCTACCTTGAGGCATGCACCCGCCAATTTTGTCCTATAAGATTTACAATTGATGTCTTATAATGCCACATGGAATAACTGCTGTGGACATATCAAGTAACTGGCATTCCGTATTAGTATACTAACTGTGTTTTTCTACAGAAATCTTTAACTTCAATTGCAGATTCTAAAATTTGAATTTGTTCACCAACATCATTTATCGATTCTACACTCTAAAAAATGTGTTTTGTTTTTAAACACTTTTACCTGTATTTAAAACACTTTCTTGTAACACTTTGTTAAACACTTTTTTGGGCAAAACACAAAACACTTTTTCAAAAAGTGTTTAAAAATTCAAAAGTGTTTTAATTAAAATGTGTTTTAGATGAAAAAGTGTTTAAATGATTTTGAGAATAAAGTATTTAGGTTCAAAAAGTGTTTAAAATGAGCTTCAGGGAAATTTATGCCCTTGCTATTATTTCATTTTCCTTATAAACCCATGGTCCCAGTTTTAGGATTAGTGAGTCCTTCCTACCGCATATGGCTGTGTCTCTGCAGGTACAGAATATTGAATTTATGCTGATAACAAGTTGATGACAGTTGATCATCCAGTTATCAACATTGATTCTGTGCTAACCAGGCTTGGCCCACAGTCAAGATGAGTTCAAACACACTGATGCAGAGAGTTAGTCAGTGAGTTTAGGACTGGGATGTATGTATTAATCCTGAATGTTACAAAATGGGTGTTTATCATGGGTTACATTGGAATCAAGGTATTGAGAAGGTAATTTTTAGATATTTATTTTACAAATCCATTCTAAGATAAAGTGTCAATGTTACGGTCTATCAGTTTGCTGTGTATCATCATCATTTATACTTGAATTAAGACATTTGTGTCCATATGAATGTTACAATAGTACCATCATAGGTGTCCCCTGCCACCTGGTGAGTTGGATTGTAACCAAGTATCAAAACACTTTTATAAACCTAAACACTTTTGCAGGAAAAGTGTAAAGTGTTTTAGGAAAAGTGTTTAGATGATGAAAATGTGTTTTACCAAAATGTGTTTTGGTAAAATGTGTTTTAGTTAAAACACATTTTTTAGAGTGTAGTCATAGGTATATATCATAAATGATTACAAGCAATTTATTTTCAAAATGTTACATCACAAAATCCATGACCATGATGGTTTGGGAAGCAACATAGCATTGGATAATACTGTTATCCATACACTTTGATCTTTGCTATTATCCTACTACTAGTAGTATGTATAAGAGCTCCATGAGTTTTAAGAAAATAATTATCATGTCTAGCAAATGGTTGGTATCGTGTATATGCTCAATGGGAATTGGAATACAGCTAAAACAAAGCTGCTATATTTATATAAGAATTATAACTTACAGGGGTATAATTATATCCTAGTATTGTCCTTCCAATCTAGCCACTGTATTATATACATTTTCATTACAATGCAGTGGCATCAACGTTACCATTACATTGTATATTCATCTAAGACACTTATTCATTTTTGAAATCATAGTTAAGTCAACATCAAAATTCATTAAGGGCTGAGTAACAAGCGGGCAGCTCAAGGTGCAAAGTGGACGGCTCAAGGTTAAAGGGATCTAAATCAATGTTTAAATAAATGTTGAATTATTGATATAGCCATTCGTACTTTTGATATATAGTGCAGGCGAACCCATTATTAGCTTGGTATATTAAACAATCCCATGGACCTGATGGCTATGTAGCTATTAAGTCTTAAACAAGAGTAATGCAGAATGTGTACAGGAGCGGGCGTCTTTTGGTTTATCTACCCTGTATTGGGTTGCCTGTGCATGGGTGCGAGTGGGCCCGACCAGGTGCCATTCATGATAGAGAACTATGTATCTATACAATACCTATACAGATAGTTTGCAATGCAGTAATTTATGATTTGTTTCAAGGCATGTCTTATAACACGTCATGTTACACCTCATTCTCCACAAACGGCGGGGAAAACAGACTACCAGTAAATCAGCACGCGTCCATGCACTCCATTGTGCACATATTGGTATATCTGTACATGTATCTCTTCACTCCCATTTTACGGTGCTATTAAAATCCTAAAGTTGACAGCACAATGACAATGCAATTATCTCAGGGTGATGCAGTGACTACCTCATGTCACCAATATGTCCCAATAGGGGTTACTTGCCTCCTCCCGGCAATGGTGGCCGTACCGTTGTGGATTACTTATTATCGCCCATCTGTCCTCAGAGCCGGTAAGTTCCCTATTATCGCTTGTCTCTCAGCGCCTTAGATCAGTCCGCCATGACGACCAAATTAGATTTTTTCCTGGTGTAGGGTCGGAATACCTGGTTGTGATAAGTAGAGGTCGTATTTCACTTCTTAGTGGTGCTTTTAGTTAATTACTGCCCTCGCTATCGCTCCTGTAGCAGGCATGGCTGAATAAAGAGAATAATTGGCTGGGTCGGGGAGTAAATCCCAACGCTAGCCTACCTCGACTTACCCAGGGCTGCCGCTCTAGTAAAAGGGTTATAATATAGATTATATGAAATAGCCTGCATCAAATAGAAGTACACTTTGTTGCAAGTATGTCGGATATGGTTATGGGTCTCGGTGGTGGCCTCAAATGACACCGCTGTGGTCCTTCTATTCTGCGTGTCCAACAACCAAGTACCAGTATTTTATGTGTTATCCATACGTTGTAGGAAGTAAATTGGGTGTACATGGAGAAGAGTGCAAGTCTGGCATTGTTAGGTGAAGAGGGGAGCGAGAAAATATGAGGCCCCGCTGAGAGACAAATTATACTCTGACTCGACAGATGTCATCGGGAGCTTCCCCCTAACCTCAGACAAACTGCTCTCCCGCTCACACTGAGCTGCTCATGGACGCCCACCTTGGGGGACACTCAGATAAGGTGAGCAGCTACTCAGGTTGATTCCACTCCGTGCCAGGCGCTGTGGTCTACTCACTCAATCGTGAGGATGAGGAGAAATTGCCCAATTCAATCATGTAGACAAGGCGTGCTATAACTATAATTCATGTCAAGATAACATAATCATCTGCATATATTCATCATGTTTCCTTCGTGTCTTCAGAACTGTCACTTCATATATTTGAAACACCGTGAAGTTCATTTTAAATATATAGATTTAGACTATATGTACGCTGTGAGTATATATGGGTGGGTGCATGTACCAGTGAGGCCTATGAGTACAGAGGGAGCTGTAACCCCAGTCGTAGATCACGGCTTTAGTACTGTATAGAGATGTGTCTGATCCCAGGCTTCTCTCTAGTCTTGTAACATGACCATTTACCACAAGGGGGTATGGGTCATGGTAATAGCAACTGTCTGTGAGCTCCAATTAGCTGGCTATAAATATCTCAGAATATTCTCATTGGCTGCAGCTGAAGGTCATGAACTAGGTCATGACCCATTTAGCTGGTACTGGCTGGTCTTGTTCTGACCACAGTTAGTCAGGACCAGCAAAGTCCCACTTCCGGAGGGGTTTCCATCCGGAAGTGATTCAATCCATCATGGTGCGTGCTGCTGTTACCTAGGCCTACACTACCAGTAGCATGCCTGTGCCGCCTGAGTAGCGTGGGCGGGACTAGACTAGCTTCTCTCCTCACCCTGCAGGGGGCGCCACATCCTTCCAGCTTGCAGTAGGCTGACCTTGACTGACCTTTAATACATGTACTTCACTTAGCACTCTATCCGTCAGCGTCTGCGTCTCACATCCCGCCAGCACTTGTACGGGGAGATCGGGGGTAATTTTACTTTTGCCACGGCGCAGATTGGACACGTAAATGGTGACAGTAATTCCCGTCAGTGCCCGCGCTGCGCCCGGAGCCAATCAGCGGCTAAGACGAGACTCTCGTGGCTAACGCTCTCCAAACGAGAGAGGCGCGTGGCCCAAGATCCGCAGCGCTTATTTAAGGCCACGCTTTATAGGGAATTGATGATATCCTGCGTTTTCACCGCTCGTCGGCAAATCGACACGCCCTCTGCCCCAAAGCTCGCCTCAAGACGCGTTAATTTGCCGTTCCGGCTGCCGGATGTCGATCCTGGCACACTCTAGAGAGCGCCTTCATCGTTCGTCACACAAAACATCCGTTTCCGGTCAGATTCCACCTTAATTAGAGCAGGCTGTGCGCGCACCCTGGGCGTGTGGCCCCGGCGTGGCCGCCGTTACCGATCCGGCCACAAAGTACTTGTTAACACCGGCAAATTACTCACTTTGCCCCAGGAATCAATTGCATTTACGGCTGCCTTGACTCTAACTCGGCGGCGCGTCGGCCAAAATACCCCCAAATTAATTTTGGTAATAAGTGTCTATGGGGGGCGCGGCAGGCCGCTGAATACGGAGCGCTGCGGAGACCCCTGGCGGCGACCCCCCATTAGTTTGTGTAATTGCGGGTAGGCCCCTTCCTGTGAGCGGCTGTACGCGCCGTCTTTGTTCCCTAACCCACTCACCTGATTGTGTGTTCCCTTTGAACCACCCAGTCACTCACTCACTCACTCACTCACTCACTCACTCACTCACTCACTCGCTCACACATCACCCATTGTTAGTTTTTATATTCAAAATAGCCATAGGAGGCCCGTGGACAATCAACCTATTCTTTATCATTTCCGGTATATATTGTACATGGATATATCATATACCATTTATTATTCCAATAATCTTAACATATTACTGTATTAATCAAAGAATATATAAGAAATTAATACATTGTATGTCTACATGAGCGTCCACGGTCCACTGAACACCAGCTAGGTGAATACACATAAGTTATAAGACCAAAGGAACCGACCTCATGGTCCACTGCACAATATAATGATTTAATGGTCAAAGCAGACCGACCTAATGGTTTGCTGAGCACAAACAATAGTGTATATAATGTTCTAAAGTGAATGCAACTGACTGTCATGGGTGGCTGAGCACCGCTGACACCGTCACGGGTGTCTGAGCACCAAAGACTGAACAATAGGTTACATAAGTAACGACGCCATAATCTTCCGGTCACTCTAGCATCGCTCCAGAGCAACCCAGGTCAAATATGAAAGCAGTTATGTAACCGCCATAATAAGACGGTCAAAATGAGCCCAAGATCAAGGCCCAACCCCCATTATTAAGGAAGCTATGCAACCGGGCCTGTTTCGACCTCAGAATGCGCCACAGACAATTCTGCGCATGCGCAATATGAAGGTTGTAGATGCAGAAACGACCGAGTATTGAGGGTCTGAACATGCCAAACCAGCCGAGACAATGGGGGACGCAGCGGCGTCTATGGGGGTCCTTTGTGCGCCCACCGAGACATGAAAGACTCCCCTCTAACAACCAGAGACTAGGGCAGATGCCACTGGCTCCAGTCAGTCTGAGGGGCCAAGCCAGGAGGGGGTACTTATACACCTGGCAGGCACCTCTAGAAATCAGAATCGCCAGAACCACAACTGAGGTAACATCTCCAGTCCAGCTCTCCTACTGCCTGCTATAGCTCTGCACTATGCTGGGTTAGACTATGCCAGACAAGCATATAGGACTACACCCCTCTAGTGGCCACAGGCTATCTTCTACCAGTCAACTACCAGAGGGTAAAGTTACACATTTATATTATTCCCTCTAAGCAGCAGGTCAGGAGCTAGGTGTGGGAACCCACCTAGGACCATACTGGACAGTGTATTATTATTATTATTATTATTATTATTATTATTATTATTATTATTATTATTATTATTATTATTATTATTATTATTATTATTACACAGGTGGAGTGGAACATAACTTTATACTTTTTAACCAATTGTATAATTACTGTGTGTGGAAATTACCTGCATATTAACATTTGTATTGCTGATACATAACATGTTCTGCCTAAGCTGAATAAACCAGTGATAACTGGAATAACACTAATAAGAGCTTGATATTCGTACTCTCTATATACCACTAGTCATATGATATTTCTCATATGACAACTTGATCATGCACAATTACTAGTATGACAGATATATCCCGGGGATATATCTATATGACTTTATATCATACGCAGCCATATGTACGTTACTTCCTAGGCATTTAAATAATGAGTCGTAAATAAATTCTAAATATCAGGGTACTCATCCCTCGTATATATGTTGTATGCGCTTCCTCCTCCAACAGGCCCGTAGCCAGACTTCACTGTGGGGGGAGCTCAAATAATTTATGTGGAACTCTACGTGGAACTGGATAGAAATATTCAAGTGGCAAAGCGGCGAAAATCAGAAGCGAAGCGCAGCGACAAAGCTGGGCGGTCCAGGGGCATGCTCCCCTGAAAAAAACTTTGAAAAAAAGTATGCAAAATGGGTGATTTCAGGTCCGACCCCCTGTTAGTTCCGCTTACCCATGATGGGTTCCACCCTTTCAGGTCTGACCCCCTCTTAGTTCCACTTGTCCCTGATGAGTTCTACCCTTTCAGGTCTGACCCTCTGTTAGTTCCACTCGCCCGTGATAAGTTCTGCCCTTTCATGTCCATGATGAGTTCAGCCCTTTCAGCAGTACTACTCAAAAGAACTCTGCTAAACCAAGACTTTTCTATGGAATTCCACCCACTCATATTGAAATATTTTTGCTCCTTTCAGAAAAAAATGTGTCACAGTAAAAAACGAAACAAAAAAATTCTGGGAACTCTGCATAATTTTGCTCCTGTGGGGGGAGGGGGGGCTCGAGCCCCCTGAGCCCCCCCCCCTCTGTCTACGGGCCTGCCCACCCATACCAGAGACCTGTTTCACAACCACCATGTACGCGTAAGATTGGTGTACGAGCAAGATCACTCGTATGGTCATCCTAAGATTGATCTTAGGCTTCTTAGACTTAGGGGAAGTGTTTTAAAAGTAAATGGGGAGTGAAACTTACTAGTAAAGGGTCAATGTAAGAGTGACTTATGACCAACACAAAGTAGCTGATTTAGAGGTTGGCGGAAAACGTTCTGGAGAAACCGGGAGTCGAACCCGGGACCCTCTAACCTGCAGGCGGAAGCTCTACCGCTGAGCTACTTCCCCGTCTGACATTCTCTACCTTCCACCTACATCTGGATCGGTATGATACACAAGGGGAGCAGCTTATACCGGCTGACCAGCCCCTGAGGGCTGGTGCAACCGGAACGGGGCAGATGGCCTACCGCCATGGACTTACAGCCAGAGCTGGCCCTTACACTCCTCCCAACCAGCTTCACCATGACCAACTAGCACCAAGCATTCCTCCCAACCAGATCGGCTTGTGTTTTATCAAGCAGTGTGAGGCACTCCTGACTTCCCAGTTGACCTACCAGTACACAGTACTACCAGGGTCGAAGCGTATCTGTATCATACCGTTCCAGAGGTGCCTGGATTGGTATGACACACACGTAGGGGGGAGCTACCACCGGATGCCAGCCCCTGTGGGGTGTTTCAGAAGCAGGTAATGTTTACAACCGGTCATCAGAAGATATGATAGCAGTTTTAATAGTGATTGTAGGCTTATAACTGCATGTGTTTCTAAAGCATTACCATTATCTTACTGTGTCTATAACTACACTGTTAAAAAATTCCGTAGATTTTACATAGAATCATTGTTAAATTTTACGGGTTTTAACCGTTAGTTTTATTACAATGAAACACCCTTAGATTAGGTGATGTTACAGTGAATCTGTGTAAAACACTACGGAAAAGTACCGTTATTTTATTTACGGTGAATCTCTGTCCTTTTGGAAGTTTCACATCTTCCCACTAGGTGGCCTCGGGGCTCACTTTGAGACTTTCTTCAATGCCCTACACCCTAAACAGCTCAAATTGTCACAAAATCCAAAGCATATCCACGGTTGAATTTACAGTGGAATTTCTAAAATGTCAAGCCAGAGGCTTAATTTTGCTATGAAAAGTTAATGGTGCTTGGCATTGAAACCAAAAAAATGTGCAATTAGTTACCTTTAATCATTGTTTAGAAATAACGGTGAAATTCCGTAAAAATTACGGTGACATTGAAAAAACTGTGACCGTTAAAAAAACGGTGAAAGATTGGCAGCCATTGTTGCCAATGATTCTTCGTTTTTTTCTACAGAAAATTTTTAACAGTGTATATGACTGGCGAGAGATGATAATGGTTGCAGTTGTAAGTTTAGAATCTAACAGTTTTAGAAACAGATATTTAATGTTCATTATCATGTCCGGCTTCTGAAACACCCCACTGGGGGCTGGGATCTCCAGAAACGGGGCTGCTGGCCTTACGGCAGAGCTGGCCCCTACACGTGGAAGGTTGAGGGTACACATAAATGTGAAAAATCCTATCAACAATTGAAATCCCACAACATTTTCTAATGCATGAAGTCAGGCATATATCAAATGGAAATTTCCCCTTTTAATACCATTTTCTATCATGGAATAATGAAGTAAAGCCATATTCTGCACCTAGGTGATTGATCTTACTAGCTGGATAATTGGCCTGTGAGTGACCTTACAATTGATCTTGATTACTGCTCCTATGTCTAATTGACAGCTGTTTCTAGAGGACCAGTCTTATGTTCCAATAGGAGTGACAGCTTGTTCTGAAACACTTCCTAAATGACTGATCTTAAGTGGTCACTCTTAGAGTGAAAAGATTGATCTTAAATAAAGAATGCTTATGAAACAGGTCTCTGAGACCTGTTTCATAAGCATTAAGATAAGTCATTTGGGAATGACTACTAGCTAGTAAGATCACTCACCCAGGTGCAGAACATGCCTCTACTTTGTTATTTCACAATAGAAAAAGGTATTATAAAGGGGTATTTTATTTTGATATATTCCTGACATCATGGATTTAAAAGATATGTGGGATTCCACTAATTGATATGATTTTTTCCCATTTATGTGTACCCTTAACCTTCCACATAAATCAGCTACTTTCTGTTGGTCATATGTCACTCTTACATTGACTCTTTGCTAGTAAGCTTCAATCCCCATTTCCTTTTGAAACGCATCCTACTAAGAGTGAGCTATGGAGATATGATCAATGAATCCAATGATTGATCTTAACACCAACTTACGAGTATCTTGCTCTTAAGTCTATGTCACTAGTATATGGCCCTTGTGAAACAGGTCTCAGGTCTCAGAGACCTGTTTCATAAGCATTCCTTATTTAAGATCGATCTTTCCACTCTACTAGTGACAACTTAAGATCAGTCATTTGGGAATGACTACTAGTGTTTCGGAACAAGCTGTCACTAGTATTGGAACTTAAGACTGGTCCTTTAGAAACAGCTGTCAATTGGACATAGGGGCAGTAATCAAGATCAGTCCTTAGGTCACTCGTAGACCAATCATTCAGCTAGTAAGATCAATCACCCAGGTGCAGAACATGCCTCTACTTTGTTATTTCACAATATAAAAAGGTATTATAAAAGGGTATTTCATTTTGATATATTCCTGACATCATGGATTAAAAAGATATGTGGGATTCCACTAATTGATATGATTTTTCCCATTTATGTGTACCCTCAACCTTCCACATAAATCAGCTTCTTTCTGTTGGTCATATGTCACTCTTACATTGACTCTTTAGTAGTAATGTTTTGTCATCAATAACCAATAATTATAATGAACAGGTATAACAGGGTACACTTATGTATGTATTTATTGTATGCTGTGTTATGTATGTATTTATTGTATGCTATATGAGAGAGTGCTATAGGAGTCCTGTGTAGGGTTTATGGTAGCTAGAGTTTATGGTAGCTGTGGAATGCTGCAGACGGCGATGGAGTCGACGAGATCTGGTCAGGAGCCAAGTACATGGCGTCTGGGAGGTGTAATGGGTTAGTGAGAGACAGGTGAGGAGTCAGTATTGTGAGAGCGGTTGAGGAAGCAACACATACTCCTGGAGTAGACGAGGATGAAGCTGTTTAGTATCTAGTATTACACTTAGCCAATGTAAGAACGGATTAAGCAGGATCTCTATGGCACCTATACCTCTCTAGAAGCACTGGATTGTTAGAACATGAACTGCTTGTGTGAATAGACTGATGTCGTTGAAGCTATATAGAACTGAGTGGAATCACCTAACAACTGTAACTGTGAATAACGAGTGAACAATAAATGGTGACTTGTATCGGCGTCTTGGTGTTGGTTAAAAGAATGGGCTAGGCCAACATCATACCACTAGAGTTAGTCTTCCCAATATGTGAGATCAGTGGAGCGAGCTGATAATAACTACACAAGTGAGACCACATTAATATACACATAAACACAACACACACAGCCCAGATGGTGGAGAACCCGGGTAAGGATAGTAAAAAGAATATATAAACATAGAATGGGACAAAGTGCTTAGTAAAGGCGAGTGAATGAGTAAAATAAATAACAAAGGAAAGAAAAATAAATTGAGAATTAAGGAATGAGAGAATTGTAATAATAAAGTATATGTTAGAGGACAAGTTTGCGCTAAGAATAAGTCACCAATGCAGTGTGGAAAATACATATAGTAATAATGCATGGTATTATATAAGTGTGGTGTATATGTATGTACATAAATGCATATTGAAATGTATAATATGATAAGGGAAGTATAATGATGATTACCTCAGGTATTAGTGACAAAACAATACATAAAATGTATTCAAGCATAATTTATGCTTGACAATTGGTGTGACTCGCGTCACAAGAGGGGAGCGCCCGCACCTGTTTTGTCATCAATAACCAATAATTATAATGAACGGGTATAACAGGGTACACTTATGTATGTATTTATTGTATGCTGTGTTATGTATGTATTTATTGTATGCTATATGAGAGAGTGCTATAGGAGTCCTGTGTAGGGTTTATGGTAGCTAGAGTTTATGGCAGCTGTGGAATGCTGCAGACGGCGATGGAGTCGACGAGATCTGGTCAGGAGGATTCTGTAGGGGGAAAAGATACGTGTAAGCCAAGTACATGGCGTCTGGGAGGTGTAATGGGTTAGTGAGAGACAGGTGAGGAGTCAGTATTGTGAGAGCGGTTGAGGAAGCAACACATACTCCTGGAGTAGACGAGGATGAAGCTGTTTAGTATCTAGTATTACACTTAGCCAATGTAAGAACGGATTAAGCAGGATCTCTATGGCACCTATACCTCTCTAGAAGCACTGGATTGTTAGAACATGAACTGCTTGTGTGAATAGACTGATGTCGTTGAAGCTATATAGAACTGAGTCGAATCACCTAACAACTGTAACTGTGAATAACGAGTGAACAATAAATGGTGACTTGTATCGGCGTCTTGGTGTTGGTTAAAAGAATGGGCTAGGCCAACATCATACCACTAGAGTTAGTCTTCCCAATATGTGAGATCAGTGGAGCGAGCTGATAATAACTACACAAGTGAGACCACATTAATATACACATAAACACAACACACACAGCCCAGTAAGCTTCAATCCCAATTTCCTTTTGAAACACCTCCTACTAAGAGTGAGCTATGGAGATATGACCAATGAATCCAATGATTGATCTTAACACCACCTTACTAGTATCTTGCTCTTAAGTCTATGTCACTAGTATATGGCCCTTGTGAAACAGGTCTCAGGTCACACGTACATTCAAAGTAGTTGAGATCGGCCCTGTATTCGGGTGGCCAGAAACAAAAGTTTCATTGTAATTTGGCGTGACTACGGTCCACAAGATTACACGTACTGACATAGGCTAAAGAACAATACCCTTCACGTTTGCAGACATGGCATGGCTATTAGACGAATTCGTATTGATGGTTAAACCATATTGCACTTGGTAGCAGGTCTATGGATAAACCACGTCAATCTAGGTGAAGTCGGCCTGGATATGGTTACCCTGCATGGCTACTCCGGCCCATGCCGCCAAATGAAGCCAAACAAACCTGTTAACGCCCCGGTAGTGGCCACATGGCGGCGTGTGGGTCGAGCTGCCTGTGCTCAGTGCTGAGATCGAAATGGCAGATCCACATGTAATAGAGACGGTTTGTCTAAAAGGTGACGCTGCAATATGCCATTTATCCCAACAAAAAAGCTGTGTTTCCGGTAACATGGTCCAAAAAGTTGAGGTCGGTAGGTCGGATTAAAAAAAAAATTCGGATCCAAGGTCTCATAATTTATAGTCATTCTTTGCTTTGTTTTCACTGGTGGGTGTTAAAAAGTCAGAGGTAGGCTTAAGCTGAGGTCGGTCGGGTCACCGGAAACAAACTTTGTTTGGCTGGATTTCAAATCTGCACAGACTGCTATAGTAAATAGGATATGGGACTTGTGTTATGGATTAATAAGTCAAAATGGTCGTCACCTTTAGCCATGGTCCCATTCACTGTGGATGTTATGAAGTATAGTATTTATACTATTAGCAAAACTATGCGTGGGTGCGATAGTTTTAATATGTTTCTCTTAGTCTAACTATTCATATTTTTTTTTATTAGGGAGATGCTCGCTCTCTGGGAAGATCTCGTGTGATCATGTGTACCTCCCCCACCCCCACAAAAGACATGCCTCAATAGTACAAAATGATTGCCTTAGGAAAGGCATTGCTTCGTGAACACGCTTCTTCGTACAGGCACGGCGCTATACATGACTGAAGCTGTGTGGTCTGAAATAACCCCGAAATAACGCCCACGGCTTTAGAGTGATTTAAGATTTTGTATGGAATCTAAGTTTCTGCACTTCGTTGGAATTGTGATTGTGTGTTCATACTCAGTGTTTGTAATAAATCACAGGAGAGTCGAGGCAGAGAAAAGCTGGCCTAGTTTTCTGGTCCATGTGACACACTCTGTGACAAGTGATCCCTGCAGGTTAATGAGAAGAAGGTGCAGTAGTCCCCGAGTCTATATGTACGAGTCTAACCAAGGGGGCATGCAGCAAAGTCTGTGAGTCGTTGTCCATATTGGAACCTGTTCAGAGCAGCTCGCGCCGCGGTCACATCAAAGTGGAGGTGTTGATTGCCTGCTACCATATGTGCCTTGGACCTAATGCGGAACTCATTTGAGGTCATTACACGTGTTTATCATGGGTAAGGCACACCGACTCTACCCGGGAATCCATGCTAACCCCCGCCTGCTACCCGACCCGACCAGCCAGCGGCGGCACACTATACCCGCTCAAAGCACAACAGCGCTCTTTGAAAGGTCCAGCTCAATTTCAAGCCCCCTGGTTGCTTGTAATGTAAATCGGATTGATTCTGTCCGTCCCTATGGAATTAAAGCTGGCGTTTTATCTCTACAATTTGTTAAAACGGAAATCAGTTCCAGGCCTCTTGGTCGGAGTCTGTCAGTTAGCACCGTCTGACGTTATGATTGATATTTTTAGGACGTGTGTGAAATGCTGCCACCATTGACTATTTCTTAGCGCCAGATGCTCCTCACACCCGACTCTTTCCATTGCTGAACGAGTTCAAACACGCACTTAGCCTTTCAGCATGCCTCTTCTGGGAATGAGCTATCTATTCTAGTCCAAAAGTTCTATAGAGATATATCCAGAGGAACTCTGATGAACTACATGTAGCATATTTGTATATCAATTGAGTTGTATTATCTATACCGGTTGAATCTCCAGCTAATATAATATTTTGCATAGTATCAATGAAGGAATTCTGATTTAGCATCTGCATACGCAAGGTCCCGGACAATACGATGCAGATGGCCTAGGCAGACCACCAGGGATGTACAGAAAGTTTCACAAGAAGGGCTAACTGGAAGCAACGAGGTGGGGACCCCTTGTCAATTTGGCCATCCTTGCCACTAACGCAATAAGGGCTCTGGGTGGATCCTATTAGATAGGGGCCGGCAGGGCCTTGTCCGTCTGCCTGGTGATTAGACCCGGCTAAAAATGGCATTGTGCCTCGTTGGATTGAAGGGTGAGGATGGATTGAAAGAGGCCCCTGATGGTCGCCCTGCTCGCCATATGCAGCGCTTGCCCGGCCCTTTGCCTGGCTGACCTCCCTCCTTCTCCATATTATCAGCCAGGATTGACACAAAACGACACCTAATTGTTCCCTAATCGTATCCAAAGAGTCGAATAGAATCTTAAACGCGTCAGAAAATCAGATTCTCGTTGGTTATTAGGTGAGCGGCGGAATGAAATGGACCCCAATAGAAGGATAATGTGGTGATCAGGCCTGTAGGTCCCTGCAAAGGGCCACCCCGGCCGGAAGTGGTGGCGGAAGCTGCGCGCCGACGCGGCGCGTGGTAGGAATAAAGATGGTGCCTAAAGTAAGTAAGAGGGAGTTTTCGGGAAAAGGATCTCCCCTTTAATTCGCTCTCCTGGAAACTAATTTCTCCAGAAAGCAACTCAGCCGAAAACGTCGGCTCTAAGGGAGTGGTCATTATTTATCAAGGGGGGGGGGTGGTGGGTTTGAGGGGGGGCGTAAAATTTTCAGACCCCTCCCGAGGGGGGGGGGCTAAAAAAATTTTGATCCCTCTTGAGGGGGGTCTAAAAAAATTCACCCTCTTTTTAGCAAAAAAGCCTGCGCGCTACTATAGATCAAAGAGGGGTGCGAAAACTCTCCGCGCCTCCGGCGCGGGGGGGGCGCAAAAAATTTTGACTGCCGTCGAGGGGGGGGGGGCGTAAAAATTTTCGCGCATCCGCGCGAAAACCCACCACCCCCCCTGTTGATAAATAATGACCACTCCCTAAGGGTATCCTGTAATTATGGTATCTGTAATGCTTGTTGTGGCGATAAAACAGTAATACTGGGCAGTACCCTGAATAGTACTGGGTATATATGGTATAGATGTTGAATATACAGAGACATGTCTGTTTGGGTAGTGTATTCGCGGCTAACAAGTCAACTTATGTAATAAAGGGTGGGTCAAGATTTTAGAGAATTATAAACATCATAAATTACAGCGTGACAGTGCTCTTTGTTTTATATATGGGTACCGGTATCATCTTTTAAATTGGGTGATCGCCATGCAGCTCAGCCGATCCAATTTAAATGGATGACGTATAGATAATAATCTAAAGAACGTTAACGACAGTAAGAACATATGATGCAAATTATACTCTTCAGGAAAACTGTTACGGTATACTCCTTTGCTTCAATCAAATATTTATTTTATACTAATTATACCGGTGGCTTGGTTTCTTTGTTGAGTTACCGTACGGCCGAATGTCGTAATTATCAAAAGCAGGCCACTCATTAACCACACCCTTTGATACATATACGCACGCCCTTCCTGTAGATATAATGATAATATGAGAAACGCTGAGAGTTTATACAGTAGACTACAAGTCGATTGCATGTGGAGGTGATTGGTTAGATGGTGTTTGGGTGTAGGCAGATCAGACTGCCGGGGTCTAAGTAAACACCTGCAGCAGATAAATCAGGTAGCAGCTCTCACTCCCCCCTGGCGGCGACCTCAGTACATGTACATGTAATGAATGCTAGAGAGGCGGCCACCATCAGAACACGGGAGGCTGTTGATGGCCACATGGCGTGATAGCTATACAAGTGTAGAGGCATATAGTTCTCCTATTACTAACTGGTGTCATCCGGCGTGACGGGTGAGTCCTGTCGCTGGATGTTCCTAGGGTTCCGGATAGGTAGCAGCACTGATTCGGATCTATGGGACATCTAGCGACAAACCATGGGGCACCTATATAAGGCCCTGAGCTCAGCCGCTACGTCAGAGGCCGTGTAGGCCTCTGTGCAGATTACATGTTGTGATATGCTTCCCTTGATATTCTCACCTGTCGGGTAGCCAGAAAGTGTAGAACACTGAATAAACCGTTGGCATACACTCAGATTACTGTCTTCATGTTTCTTTTGAATAGCGATACTTGAACCACATAACTGGTAAAACTGACCATTACATTGGTGCCGTGACCAGTTATTTCTGGTGTATAGCCCGGACGTTATTAGGTCCGAATGGCTTGTTCATGGGTTAGCTGACCTTAAGGAATCTAACCCTGATGGATAAACAATTGTCCAAGATAATAGGAATGGTACCTTGACGCTACAAACCCACTTGAACCCTCAGGATGTGAGTTCCAGATACTGGAGGGAACCAGACCCTCATTAAATGTTAGATAGTGAGGAGAATATTCCTGACTCTGTACGTAGAGAACAATCTATACAGAAAAGAAGTACCCTGATAGGACATAATTCTCTTGCTAGAGAATTAAGTAATTTGATGTTTGAAGTTGGTGGTAGCACTAACCCAGAACATCCGGCTCCTATGCCAAAAAGAGTGAAATGGGTAGAATTACTGTATACTGTTCCCAGATCAGGTTTACCGATTCGGGATTACAGTGCCATTGATGGTGATGTAACCTACGCCATACCTGAAGGCGAAGAGTTCAGACAACCGGATGTCTTCTTAATGAATGACAATTATGTTACTTTGAATGAGACTCAGTCGTTCTGGATCCGGAGGAGACGGTAGAAAACCAAACCGTAGAACCTCCATGCCTGCAGCAATGCAGAGTATTTTTGATAGAAGTCAGTGCATTAAGAATCTGGGCATTGATTGCTATCGAAAGGGTGCCGATGGTATGGAAATTATGGATTGGAGCATGCGAGAAGCCGATAGGCTCCGCAGATGTGCGAATCCTGCATGAAGAATGGCGCGGATTCCCCCTCCCTATGATCCGAATGATCCATGGAAGGATCGGTACCAAGCCTTTGTGGATGAGGTCAACTGTAGTGGTTGGACTAAAGAAGAAGCTCTACCCTACCTAATCTGTTGGTTGAGTAAAGGTGGAAAAGTGGCTCTGAACCAATGGAGAGCAGCGTATGGGATATACAGTACACATAACCAGTTGGTTAAATGTGCCACATACCTATTTGGTTCTATTGTCAGACAGGATCATTGGGTTACTTTTAAAAAGAGAACCCATAAACCAAAAAGAATCCCATAAGGTCATCCCATAAGGTCTTTGGTTTAGAATTGCAGGATCTGTTGTCAAAAGCTCATCCGAATTGGGCACATAACGACGATTGCTATTTGCAAGAATTTTTCACACAATTATATGGAGGATTGCGGGATGATGATCACTGACAGGTGGTCTGGGACTCATGGAAGGATGAGACCTCCTTTAGTGATCTCTTCATCGCCATAGATAGCTATGATCGAAAGAAGGCCTCACCCGTAATCCTTTGCGGGCAGCACCGATAAAGTAGGCGGATGCATCTGCTATGCTTGCTGAACCTTATCAGATAGCTCCTGTGTGGAACTACAGGATGTCAATTATGACGACGAATATATGTCTCCGATGAAAACGGAGAACATATTGGCACGGTCCAGATCGCTGGAAAGTATTACCGGCAGAAACGGTATCGAAAGATAGGTCCGAGACACAAACCAAGTACCCCTAAACCTGTTGTTTGTAGACCATCCATAACCAAAGCTACTACTCCAACATGTACTGTGAGGATACTTAATTAATTTCATGTTGTTTTAGCCTTATTTCCTTGTCGTTGTATATAGACGTAATAAAGTGTCTTTTGTGGTTTGAGCTAGCTTCCTTTAAAGGGTAGAGTATGCCACTACATCAGCCCAGTACACCTATCAAGCTATGCAGCAGTCCCACTCAAATAAAACAAGTGAGAGATACCTTATTGACTGAAGGCTTTATTGACTTTCTCCTCAGTAGCCAACATGTCAAGCATCAAGAGAGTACAAAAGGTCTGCCAAACAACCCGGCATCTTATAAATGAACAGCACTCGGTGTTATCCTCTTATTCACGGAGTCTTATCATGACAATCTCTATTTCCTTAGACGATGCATTACTTGTTCTCTCCCAATTTCCTTCTTTTATTAGAAGTTCCCTATCCTGATGACGACTCTCAATTCATAAGTTCGCATGATGTTAAAATAGTAGGCAAGGCAGAAGGCAAGTTCATTCTGGTTTTAACCTCTTATGAAGTAGTGTAATGCTTTTACATGGAAAGTTTTAATATTCACTATATGATGCCAACCTCGCGGTCCATACAGGGATGTCCCCTGCATGGAGAGGGAAAGGCCTTCCCCAGGCTTGGAGTCTGATTGTACTAATCACTACCTCTAATTCCTACCTTCATCTTCCAGGAGGTCCCTTGGCTGAGAGCTGGCCATTTCCAGTCAATGCCCTCTAGAGCTGCAAATAGATGTGCATGGTCTACTCTCTAAATCTTCCAAGCAGTGAATGGTGAGTGTATTTGTTGTTGAATGTGCATGCAATTGCCAAGGTAGTAACTCTCCTTTTATATAATCCTAGTGTTTCTAATGTGTATAGGCTATCCACTCCTTTGATCTAATGGTATCTGGCTACTAACTGTTAGCTCAGATATGTGTGCCTGACTCTCAGTGTTTCTTCCATGCTCCCTCTAAACGGACTCTCTGTTTCCATCCCAGAATTCCATAAATATACTCAGATGGATGGAGCCTCCTTTCCAATCGTTGTTATCTCAACGCGCCTGCTCCAAGAATTGTCATCATCTTATGACGTCACTATCTTATTACCTTGCATTCATTTCCCATTTATTATTAATGGAGATGGATGCTTTCCTGTCTTCCCCCCGGCTATTGAGGTTTTTATCCTTCTCATCTCCCGACTGGAGCAATCAGGCCTTCTTCCCCTAATCTCATCATAGACCCGAGCACCACCGCTTACACGCGCCACCAATCCATTTCTTCTCAAAATACTTTATCAATAAACATCCATTACTCTGTCTTGCCTAACTGCCTTTTTCTTCATATCCCTATTAAATCCTTTACATATCTTATTACTGTCAGAACTGCTGATTACATGTTATTATCTGTTATTTCTCTATCACCATCGTACAAAAAGTGGCAGCGTCAGCTGCGCCTATGGATGTAGTAGAGAGTCTCGTTACCAGATTAACAGAAGCCCTGAGATGTCCAAGAGTGGATAAATCTCACAGAAGATGCTTCCGGTGCCAAACTTTAGGGCATTATGCTGTTGAATGTACAGCAGAGAAACCTGTCCCTAGAACACAGGGAAGTTTTTTAGTGTGAATACTGAGGAAAACTGAAAGGGGGTCCCTTGATTGGCAAGCAAGGGGATCCCAGTGACACTACTTGCCATGATATCACCACCCCGTGATACAGACTCACATAAAGTAACAAATTCGCTGGTCCAAAAAGGGATGGCCAGAAGGTTAGGGAATCCGATATATCAGGTGCCCAGGGAGCACAGGGGAAACCCAATATCGGAAAAGAGGTAGGCTGCTACGAGTTAGCAAGGGTTGGTAGTGCCCACCTACCCCCAGGTAGGTGGGCACTACCAGGTCCCCAGGTCTGGAATTCCTAAAAGGATGTGGATTGACCCCTGGTGTGAACGAGATTCCTGTTGTCACGTATACGTCTTCCCTTTTAAATGGGAGGCAGTGGTATGTTTGTCTTACTGTTATCGGAAGGCCTGCTGAGTTTCTAGTTGATACGGGTGCTAGCCACTCCTGTATTTCCAAGAAATTCTATGATCTTATTCAGGATGAGCATGAGGCTCTTTTATCGGGAGGAGTGCTCAGACTGCTGATGGCAGTAGAATACAGACGTATGGTAGAACTTGTGTGAAGTTGCAAATGGATGGTATACATGACTTTGTCATGAGTGCAACCATTGCAGATATTTCAGATGAGGGGATACTCGGATTGGATTTCGCAACACTGTATGGCGTCATGTTGGAGCCACAGTCAGGGGTGTTGAGTGTGAAATACCTGTATCCTGTGAAAGTAAGATGTGTATTACGACAAGTGAGTAGTATGGCCTCAGTAGCTCATACCGTCCGGATTCCCGCTGGAGTAGCCTGTGATGTACTCCTAAGGAGTGATCCAGCTATGCGGAATCAAGCAGCTGTGATAGAACCAGATGTAGTTGCCCTGTCTAGTATTGGATTGACTTCAGTAGACACAATGGTAGCTAATGCATCTTGGACTGTAGTACCGCTTTCCAACTTGAGTACTAGACCTATCCATGTGAAGAAGGGACAAGTTTTGGAAGCGATACCCTTACGGAAATGGTTACAGATGGTATTTTTAAACAACCAAAAATAACAGATAAGGCAGATATCTCGGATGACTTAAAAAAGTTATATGAGGATACTCAGTTGGAAGATCTGGAACACAAGAAGGAACTGCTTGGGTTGCTTGAGCAATACAAGAATGCTTTTGCTAAACCTGGTAAGCTCTTAGGGCAAACAACGAAGGTTTTGCATAGTATAGATACAGGAGATTCGGAACTGTTCAAGATTGCTTATCTACAGTTACCTCTTGCAAAGAAAAGAGTTGCTGAAGAAGAGATCAATAAGATGTTAGAACAGGATGTGATAATCCCGTCTAAAAGTCCATGGAGTAGTCCTGTATGTATGGTAGCAAAAAAAGATGGTACCATACGATTCTGTATAGACTACCGGAAGTTAAATGGAGTAACGAAAAAGAATTTGTATCCATTGCCTCGAATTGATGAGACAAAAGACTCATTAGGAGGTAACAGTTGGTTTTGTACCCTAGATCTAAAATGTGGATACTGGCAGGTAGCTATGAACCCTGCAGACGTGGAGAAGACTGTGTTGCTGAGCCATATTGGATTGTTCCAATACAATGTGATGCCTTTTGGCTTATGTAACGCACCAGCTACATTTAAAGCAATGATGGAAACTCTTCTGAGTGACCTGTTGTGGATAAGATGTCTAGTATATCTTGATGATGTGATAGTATTCAGACATACTTTTGAAGAATGCTGTCAGAATCTCAAGTTAGTGTTAGAACGGATTATTTCAAACGGTCTCAAACTGAAACCTAAGAAATGTCATCTCTTTAAACAGTCCATAAATTATTTGGGCCGCATCATTTCAAATGATGGAATTAAAGCTGATCCAGATAAAATCAAATCAGTTACGCCTAAGTAAATAAGGTCATTCTTGGGATTCTGTTCCTATTACAGGGATTTCATTTCGAATTATTCTAGAGTCAGCTATCCATTACAGGTATTAGCTAATTGGACTCCTGGAAGCGCCAAGGAAAGATTTCCTTGGGGAAATGAACAGGATCAAGCCTTTCAGAAGCTAAAAGATCTGTTCATGAGTACCCCAGTATTACAGTATCCAAATGAAACATCATTTTATACCGGATACTGATGCTCCCGAACCTGATTCTTTCAGCCATGGCTGAAGAATCCGTAACGGTGGCGAAGCTATCTGGTGATCCGGATAAGCTGACACCTAGACAAAGGAGGAGGATGAACTGATGGAGGTGGACGAAAACGCCCAGGATCAGTCATTCGAGAATCGACTGGCCTCATTCAGCTTGGATGAGCCAGAACCAGCTGTTCCCCTGTTGCGTTCGCCTCCGGGAACGACCAAGACACCAACCGGCGAGAAAACGACTGTAGGACAGCCAAGTAGTGACGATTCGGATACTACTAGATCTGCGACTACTGAGCAGGTTGATGGTTCAACTGATCAGCTTGATACAAAGGAAGACACTTTAGAAGTGGAAAACTCCGGAAACCCAGCAGTTTAAGATGGGAGGTACCTGTACCTTCATCCGGAACTACAGGGACAGGTCAACAGTAATGGAGAACCCATTATAGTGGACCCGGTGATCTGGAAAGCTATCAAGGATGTGATGCCTATGCACCAACCAGAAAGGACACCACTGGAGTGGGTTACAGATTGGACTTGTTCCAACGCAGATTAATGGTTGACCCAGAGTTCCGTCTGGTTGTCTATGACATGAATAGAGCCTTTGAGCTGGGAGCCTATTAGAAGCCTGATAAGTCGACCTGGAACTTGGCAGGACATAGACTGGGTAGGATGCCTGACAGACAAATGCAGGCATGTCTATCCACATCCAAGGACTATTCAGTACGATCTACATACCCTTCGGGAATTTCGTACTGCAGCTACAGAATTCGAAAAGTGGGATGACGGCTTCTATATAGGAGAGGCTGAAATCACACATGTTCGGGATTCGTCTACAATCAACGTAGACCGGGATTATGCCGTCTACATGATAGTCTAGAAATCTGTTGCTGATGAGGATGAGGCACAGCAACAGCTTGATAAAATAGAAACTGACCAGAAGCTGAGGGAAACTAAAGCCAAAACTCCTCCTGTCCTGTTCCGTACATTGGCTAGTAGAAGTCCGGATCCTCCTAAGGCTTCTACTAGCGGTGCTTCTGCTTCGGTTCCTTACCCGAAGACTGCAGATGATGGTTCTTCTTCTAACAAGAAGCCCAAACCTGAGTCTTAGGCAAAGGATCCGAAGGATTCTGACGAGGATGAGGACTGGCAAACGTCCAAGAATAGGAGATCTTCAGCTCATAAGAAGAAACATCTCCCGGATTCTGTTCAGGCAGAATAGCATGCTAGTAAACTAGATACTAGTAGTAAAACAGATGAATCTATGCAAGTGGATTCATCAGATGAGGATACAGAAGAGGAATCTTCCTTTGATTATGATGAGGAATGTACCCCATCTAGTCAAACAGAGAGTGAGCGCAGGGCGAATGCCAAGTCTGGATTTAAGACCCGGGTGCCTACATGCTTTCAGGACTGTGCTTATGGTGTTCGGAAGAAGGACGGCTCTACCTTGTACTCCTGTCCTGGAATAAGAATGGTGAATCCGACGATGAGGATTGGATGCAGTTATCCGATGAGGATCCGAATACGAGCAAGGCTTATAGGAAACTATGGCTGAGGCTAAATGCTGCTTGGGATTATTATACTCACACCTAAAAGCGTAAGCTACGTTGGGCGCTTGAGAAATGGTACGGTGACCGTGAAAAGTCCTGTCCATTTTCAATCTGCCAGGATGCCAGTGATGAAACTGTCCGGACATGGAGTACCATAGCCCGGTTCCAGTGACATTGACATCCATTTTCACCACCATCCTGTTTACATCTGTGATCCGAATGTGGGTAAGAAGGGAAAGAAGTGTACTTCGTTGGTAACTTTCAACCGACAAAGTGGTCTGGCAAGGCATCAGAAGGCTGGAAAGGGTCTTGATTTAGCCCGGAAGAAGGTCATGGACCTTCATTGAGAGCTGATGAAGGAGTACGACAAGATTGACGCTGCAGCCTGGGCTAAGATCAAATCTGGTGATCAAGTCCTGTGCAAGGTGCAGAAGTCGAAAGACTCAAAACTTAAGGCCAAGATTGTCCTCACCCCTGGGAGAGGCAAACTTGACATGCATGAGAGCCTCTTTCAGCTCTGTGAAAATTCCGGTAAGGAAGGCAAGCGTGCCAGAGAGAGAAACCGGAGGAATCAGAACCGTGGGGAATCCGGGACTGATTCGGAGAAACCTACCCATTCGGAAGATTGTTCCAGATCTCCTCTGCCATGTCACCCGCATGAGCAGTCTCAGAGCAATGTTGTGTTCAAAAAGCCTGGGACTGCCGGAACTTACTCTCCAGTAACATTGCGTCCTCCTGGTAAATTGGATCAAAAGTCATACCCGACTCTGCCCAATACACCTAGTTCCGAGAGTCAAACTCTAGTGGTTAGCAAAAGTGGCCGTCTTGTACCAAAGAAACCTATTGCTACCACTGTGTCCGGATCCCCTTCTGGTACTGTAGCCACTCCGGAACAGATACAGGCGTATCTGGATCTGGGGTTGAAGCAAAACCTGCCACCCGGTTACTGTGTCCCTATAGCTCAGACACCGGGAGTGCTTCAAATAGCAGGTTCTTATCCACCTGGTACCATTAAAGACACTGCAACAGTTCCTGTTGTGCAGGCATCTCATTCGAGTGTTGCACAACTTTGTCCCAACACATCAACACCATTTTTTTCAGCTCGAGACCCTTGCCCACTTTATAAAGAATGGAACAAAATGATTTTTCATGTTTTGGTGTTTTCATTTCTTTTATTTTCAAGTATAATGAGATCGAAAGAGATATTTAGGAAAATTGGTAATGCTATGAGAGGATGGGAAGAGTAGCCGTCACTGCTTGGACTAGATCCATCGACCTTTGGATCATATAGTGAACTGGGCTAGCCTACGTGGGCCCCAGATGGCTTCCTTGACATTTACCCATCTGGGCCAGGCTCGCAGGCCCGGAGAAATCCCATCTGGGGCCCATGTAGTCGTGCTGGCTGGGATATTCCCCCATGTATTTAGAACCCATGAATCAACTACCATATATCCCCATGTACAAGCCAGGGCTTATTTTGGCACTAAGTGGCAGACGAAAACACTCTTGCACCAGCTCTAGATATCAGGATGAACAATAATGCAGAGTATCAAGACTTAAACACTTGCTTCAAAGATTTGCTTCACAAATTCTGTCTTATCTTAGCATGGTTAGCATGGTAGTATAAATAGATAGATAATATCTAACTTGTAAAAGTGTTAAGCAGAAGCTCAGACAAAGATCGAAGACAACTTGCAGCCTAGATATCTCACTATCTTTCCAGTGGGCACAGAAAATACAATATCAATATTCACCTTTCAGACCTATTCAGTCTAACCCCTATATCTTATACCTATAAATAATTTGGAGGGATATGGGTGCATTTTCGGCCAGCGGTTTGTCAGTGGTTACGCCACTATGGGTGTCCTGTCTAGGATGGGATGCGGAGAGAGAAGGGGTTTCAACGTGCAGGGGTAGGGGGAATGGGGTCGCAAGGCGCAGGGCTGTGGGGAAGGGGGTCGCAAGGCGCAGGGGTACCATAAGGGAAAGGATGTGGCAAGGGGGTGGTATCCAGGCCACACTGGGCCACACACATGTGTATAGCCAAGCAAAAAGGATTCCCCAGGGAAAATGTCAATTTTTAAATACAGGCCATGAGCTTCCCTATGATATATTACATAAGAAAATATCTCTGCTTGTTTTAGAGTTACGGCTCTATGAACTTAGATGGTTATTGACCTATCCAAATCACGAGATATCTCAGATGATATGTATAATTAAGCATAATTCTGCAAATTAAGGAAATTGTCATATTCTTCACATTCTTTTTCCAATAAAATTTGATTTGATAATCGGATTTTTACAATTTTTTCAACACATTGATCCTTGTAGGCATGGCTACAAATAGACTTTTTTGATTCCTCAATTTTGAGTGGAAATAATGTTTCCATGGCCACCAATATCAACAAGAGCACTGATTTCTACCAGAAATGCCCAAAAACGTTCTATTTACAAAAATGGGAATTTCCCTTTAGGACTATTGTAATCTACATAAAAAAGTAGTATATGACTATTTTTGGTATACTATCCCCTTTATAGGCCATAGTGGTGTCCCCCTGGTGGCAAGAATTGATACTAATCCCCCCTGGACGGTCCTTTTAACTTATCTCCTGACACATGTGGCCCAGTGTAGGACTGATATATAAACACATGAGAGGTTTAATGGGTGACTCAGCTCACATTAATATTACACCAACATAATGCATCCCCTGATGGTTAAAGTGGGGCTATATCAAAAAGATGAAACCTTAGAAATGTGACTTTGATATTGGTAAGAGGAAACAATCTGAGTAATCTCTGTATACAGAGTGCCTATATTGTTTCAGTTTCCAGGCAGCTTGCCTGCCATCCGATTATAGTTATGCTTTTATACCAATGATATTACAGGGGATATCCAGGGGATATAAACCGTCACTAGCATTAACTTTGGTCATATATTTGGGTTTCTTTTCATAGTTGTCGGAATCAATGCCACTATGGATCTTATTATTTAGAGTTACATCATTATGGCTTAGCTTAAGACATGGTAGGACCTATCAAAAAGCTGGAAACTGCATCAATGAGGTCTCTGGTTCTCCATATATTATTCCTCTGTAGACATTGTGTGTTTTTCAGCAATTGTGGCAACTATTTCCATATCCAGATGACCGTGACCTTGGGAAATGCATGTAAATTTTCATGCTGAATCATGCCCACCCACCAAAAGGTGGAAAGCCATGTATATATGCCCAGAAAGCCAAGGAAGTTCAGAAGAGTTCAAATTACATTTGGACTTGGATCAGATATCAGCGACTCCAGTGCTTACTTGGGCAAGGAAGGTGGAAAACCAAAACAAGGTAGTAACATTGTAGATAACGAAGTCCTTGCAACATTCATAGAAGAGTCCAGGGAGTGCTGTAAAGTCATGCAGCAACAAATGGGCATAATTAATACATTGTTGAAAAACATGTCGGTGTCGGAAAATGGTGGGAAATCCAAACAAAGGGCAAAGCTTGGAAGGCGATTGAGTGACAATAACCCCTTCTTATATGCTGATGGTTTAGTTGTTGAGATTGGATGGTCGATGACTTAACTTGGTGGAATAACTTCAATGGAAAAGCAAAGTGGATCAAAGTCAGAACTGGTGTGGTGCCAGAAATTGAAACAGACTCATCAATGTCTGGATTTGGAGTAAGATGGTCTGGGGACTGATTAGCAGGAGTCTGGGATCCAGGTAGGGATCAAGAAAGTGCTTGGTTCTTGGATCACCATTATTCAAAGGGCCCCGGTGAGGTAGATGAAAAGAGTGATATAAACCTCTTAGAATTGTGGCCTATATTGTCAGCTCTAGATAGGTGGGGTGAAACTTGGCGCAACCACAAGATTATTGTTTGGACTGATAATACCCAAGTCCAACAGATGATCACTACCGGTAGATCTAAGAGCATAAGAGCAATGTGGTGGTTGCGTGAATTATTCTGGAGGGCTTGTTTATACAATGTTCACATAGTAGCCAGACGCATTAGTACCAAAACCAATGTAATAGCCGACTACTTGTCTCGTCTCTTTGATAAACGCAACAAAGGTACCTTGCCACCAACGTTCACAAATTGGTTATGTTGTTTCCAGGCAAAAACGTCAAGCGCAAACTCCAATGGTACCAATCACAGTGGATGGCAGAGGCCAGCTTGGCAACATGCACCTCACATACTTCACTTTTTGTGAAGAATTTGGATACACAAAAACTTTGCCCGCGACATTAGAAATGATCCTCTTGTACATAGTGCACTTAGCTGATAGATTAGCATATAAGTCAATACAAGATTATTTGGGAGCTGTGTGGATCCTGCATGATATGGCAGGCCTCCCACACATAGATAAGGATACATTTGAACTGCTCATCACTTTAAGAGGTATAAAACGCATTTTAGGAGATTCTTCAAAGCAGGCCAGGCCTGCTACCTTGTTGGACTTGGTAAAAATTTATCAAGCTCTAGACATGTCCAGTTCTGAGGATCTGGCTTTTTGAGTGGCTATAGCGTTGATTCCACCAAAACCGATAGAGGGAAGAAGGAAGCACAGGTATCAAGCTGCGCCATACCTTAAAGGCAGGACTGACAAGACGCAGAGAAACACTTTTACCAAGCTGCACCGAGACCTGATATCTGTAAGTACAAAGAAGGGGGGGATTGGGGAGGGATACTGCTGTTCTGTTACCTGGTGATGTTCATGTCGGGCAGCTGGCCATGTAGCTCACGTATCATGTCAGATTTCCCTCCCCCCCACCTTATAAATGGCAAGCAGTTTCTCTACCATGGTCATCTAGTCGGGTCTTCCACGATTTTTCCTATCATCTGAGACACCTGTGTAGCACTGACCGTCGTCTTGAGGGACGATTACTTGAAGGTAAAATTATTTTTCTAATTTTTTTAAGCATATTTTTTTCATTAATATATTCCTGAGCCATGTTCTTTGCAAGGCCTATCAAGACAACATAAAGAAAAAAGTGCTCTATACATATTTTTATATATATACATGTAGCATTAACAATAAATTTCTCTGCATTATTGTATACATGTTCGTCCCCGATGATTTGTACTTATCATGTGACTTTATAATTATTTCTTGTTCTGTAGTTACCTTGCACCTTGCTGAGCAGTACGCAAACGACTGGCAGGTACCACACTGCATCGGAGCAGTGGATGGCAAACACATCAAGATCAGGAGGCTAAAGAAAAGTGGAGGCACTTTCTTTAATTACAAAAAATTCTACAGTGTTGTTCTCATGGTGGTGGTAGACGCCCAATACCGATTTTTCTCTACGTGGACATAGGATCGGAGGGAAAGGCCGGGGACTCCCGTATATGGAAAGAAGGACCTATGCACAGGGACATGGTAGACCCTGACAACCCACTTCAGATTCCTCCACCTTCAGCAATCAAAGGTATGAGAGATCTGCTGCCCTACTACATTGTCCGGGAACAATGCCTTCAGCCTGGCCACAAATTTCATGAAGCCCTTTGCAGTCAAGGATCAGGGGGCCAAGGAAGTGGCCTACAATTACAGGATGTCTAGGGGATGGAGGTGTGTGGAGAACTCTTTCGGGATCTGGGTAACCAGATTTAGGCTATTCCTCTGCCAGCAGGACATGGAGCCCAAGAGGGTGAAGAAAATTGTAATGGCCTCCATAGCTCTGCACAACTTTCTCAGGACAAGGTCGCCGTCGGACTACATTCCTCATGGGGCTGTTGACTATGAAGACAAGGACCATGAGGTTCACCCTGGAGAGTGGAGGGAGGACGGGCAGCTCGAAGGCCTGGACAGAGCTGCAGTTCCCAGGAACTTGCCACAGGATGCAAAGAGCATAAGTCAGAACCTCTGCCAGTGGTTTTCCTCACGACAAGGTCGGGTCCCCTGGCAGGACCGATACCTGCGAAGCCGTGGTTATGGGTACCTCTTCGAGCTTGAGGCAGCAGGTGTTCTAGCCCCCGAAGTAAACCCCGACGAATACAGTGAGTGAGGTAGCCGACATGTTGGACGATAGGTGGATATCTGTCAGCTCTTAACATGTTTTTCATATCTAGGATTGCTGCTCTGTATATACTACTCAGAATGTACGAAAAAGATAATTTTTCTTTTGGAAAAAACTGAAGCGGTTACTTCAATTTTTTTTGTTTTTATTGAAAACTTCAAAGAACGATAACTTTATTTTCTTGGCATACCTGTTTTTTTTAAAGCAAGATTTTACCATGTGTCAGATAACTGAGAAGTATCATATATGCAGGTAACATATAGTATCTGATATGGCACGATTTTACCTTTTACCTGAGATGTATCATGCATGAAAAAATAATATCTGATTTGGCAAGTTTTTATACCATGAGGAAGATACCTGAGATGTATCATTATATGAATTTAAATATAACTCAGAATACCTCATTGTCAGATACCTGAGATGTATCATGTCGGCATGTAAATATAACCCAGAATATATGAAAGTCTTCAGATCTTCACATGTCCATGTATATGTATAAAATCCTGATGACAGTAGTCTCACCTGCCATGGTAACCCGACAGATGCACGATGTCTTGGAAATAAAATATCTGAACTTTCATATATATGTTGCAATAAAAGAACTTGATGTCTTTTTTAATCCAAGCTAACAGTCTCTCCTTTTCTTTCAGCTGACATAATAATCCTGTGAAAACAGACTAGAATAAGAGAAAGTTCTTAAGTCTTTGATAACCTACATGTGTTCCAACAAGATTGTAGGAAAATAAATAATGATCCGCCTGCGTCGGCGACAGTTTTTGGCCTGTGTAGTCTTAACTTAAAAGAAACAATTATGTAAAAATCTGTCTCTGTACTATACAGTAAGGGGTAACCATTACATTCCGTCCCATTTACAGCTTGCATGGCTGTCTGATACACATGGACTTAAAACTTATCCTTCACCTTTTGAGTCATGCATGCCATCTCCATCTCTAACATCTTGCACCACTGTGTGTCAGGAGATACCTCCTTGTCGGGGAGGGGGAAGAGGTTGAGCCTGAGCCTGGGCTCTCTGAACCACTATGGTGACAAGATCATTCAAAGTATCCCCGTACGACTCATAGAATTTTTCTCTTGACTGGACTATCTCTGGCACTGTCTTCTATTTCTTTTCACCAGCTTTAAGATGTTGTGGTGCTCTCTTCTCCAAGTTTTCTTGGGAATATTGTAGTTAATAGTCTTACGATTTTCACCACTGGTAAAAGGAACAGCACCCTTCTTGTCAGAAGAAGTTTTACCAGACCCCTTGCCCTTATTAGCAGGAGTAGGACACGCTCTGTCGGATCTTGCAGACCCACCTGAAGTGTTCTTCCTGTGGGGAGAAAATCGGGTCCTAGTGGCAATGGATTCATCTTCAGTCTCATCAGAAGACTCTCCATCAGGATTGTAGCTCACATCCTTATGAGAATCATCTTCCTCTTCGTCCTGGACTTGGATGACATTGTCATCTGCCTCCTGGGATGGTTCCTCCTGGGGTTTGGGGCGTACAACCTCCTGCAATACATAAAAAAATGCTTGTCTAATTTAATAAATGAAAAAAAAATTCAGCCAGGTGTCTGAGGAATCTTAAAACAGAGAATAAAACATAATTGCTGCTACCATGTGGGTCATTAACATTATGTACTTGGACAAAAGATGAGAGATATAGAACTATTTCCTGATTACCTTTTTCTGTGGATAATTGGTGTCACTCTCCAATTTCTTACACCAGGGATCTAAGAACCCACACAACAGTTTTATCAGTGCTTTCATGTAGGGGAGCTTCCCTTCTTCAGCAGATGACCCCGATTTCACTTTTCCAGACACGATTTTCTGGTAGTCAGATCTCAAAGAAGTCATACGCATATTTATGAAGTAGGCTGAAAAAAAAGAGCAATTAATTAACATCGGCACGTGAAAATGAACACCATATAAATAAGAACCAAATTAATTACAGTCACTTAGTAAGTACATGATAAAATACGATAGAATAAATTGTATAAGGCACATACTCAGGTAGTTAAGAGAATAAATGATTTTTACCTGGGATATTGAGTTCATCCGCCATCTTAGCTAGAGCTGTCCACTTTGCAGTGGGGTCCTTATACAATGAGTGACTCTTATCATATAGGTGGGTGCACTGCTGCCACAGTCCAGTACTTGGGGATCTTTGAAGTACTGCCGCCCGCTGCCAGCATTAGCTCCAGAAGGTTTTTTCTTGAGATCTCCGATAGTTTTTTGCGGGGTGACCACAGCGGTAGCCTGATTGTCGGGGATGTCTGCCTCTTGATCCTCCTCACCCTGGTCTCCCTGACCTTGCACTTCATCTTCGCTGTCGTCTTGTACCTGCTCGCTCCTACCAGAAAGGGTGTATGGAGGGGTTTTGATACAGGCCTTCTGGGCAGGGGGGCCTGATGAACATGAACTATCTTGTGTGTTTGCTTGTGCCACCTTTTTCTTCTTTTTAGGAGGTGGGGGTGTCGGAGAACGTGGAGGGCTACCTGTCCCCTCCCCCTTTTCCAAGTCAGACAGCAGGTTACGCTTTGTACCCATGTTTTTCAGCAGAGGGGGGAGAGGACCTGAAGAATGGGCACAGGTTAACCCCCCCCCTCTTCTGTGACACAGGAGTGGAATCAATGGGTTCTACACTCTCTTTCGTAAGGTCTAGTGCACTGTCTTCTGTGGTTATGATGTCTATTTCGTCTGAATCGTCCTCCACGACGACCTTCGTAGGCCTCTTTTTAGTAGCGGTATTGTTTTCGGACATGGCCGTGCGAGCGTCTGCCAACTCATCTTCTATCAAGTCTGGTAACCGGGCCTTACCTCTAGGGAAGAAACGTTTGGGGACCGTCAGAGATCCATCTCTGATGGTTCCCGATGGAAAAAAATGAGCTCTTCCACCAAAGACGATTTCAGCCGGATTCTTGCCCGACAGAAGCCCCACAGTGCCCGATAGGTGCCCGACGGTGCTCGATGCGCCCCCGACGCAACCCGATGACCAAATCAGACAACAATCGTACTTGGATTTAGACGTCTCCTCCGTAAATCCAACATTCTGGAAACAGGTTTAGCTGTCCTTGTAGGGGACGTAGTGGAGGAAAGTTGGGGTGTGACAGTCAGAGTAAGGAGGACAATTTTGTTACAGGGAGAGAGTACTTGAAATACCATTTGTTCCAGTCCTGGGTTCTATCATGTGTCTAGCATCCCATCTTAGGTTGCTAGAGTCCAAGGTAGTTAACCCATCACAGGAGAGTCAGATAGTGGGTTAAATGACCCCAGCAGGTTTCAAAAGGGCAACTTACAGTTGGTATTCTGAAAGATTACGTAAATTATGCATGTGCTTGGATTTGCAACTCATGTCATCACACATTATGCGCAGGGGAGGTGCTAGCCTGTTGGCGGAGGCTGGCCTACCACTGATTGACATTAAGAATTTAGGAGACTGGCCGAGTATGTCTGTCCTATTCTACCTGACAAGAACCATGGATTCCAAAGTGTCCCTGGACAAGACCATTATAAACAGGATTTTTAAAAATCCAGAACAGTTTTTACATGACTGATCAACACGACTTTTCTTTCGATTGGGCGGTTGGCGGTGTATCTGAGATATTGATAATTGACATTATCATGCCCAACCTCTTACATCTCGTCATGTTGTGTTAAATTATTTACTAAGCAAGTGAACATATTTATTGTAACCATAAGCCCGGCTTATGGGCTGATAAATTGTGAACAGAGCTGCCACCGGATGGACTTGGCTATACTAATGACTTATGCTGCTGCCACCTTGAGGAGAGTTGGTTACTTAAGCCTACAGGTGCAACCCCAGGCGCCATTGGTTACCTGAACCGCCTGCCATAAACACTTGGATTCTTTAAAAAATTATTATTATTATCTGTATGGCGGTGTATCTGAGATATCGATAATGGACATTATCGCCCAACCTCTTTCATCTCATCGTGTTGTGTTACATTATTTACTTAGCAAGTGAACATATTTATTTGAAAGAAATGGTAGGATCTATCAGCTGGAAACTACCTTGGGTCATCCTTATTGAGATCTCTGGTTCTGCATAGATTAATTATACACTTCTGTAGAAATTGTGTTTTTCACTAATTATGGCTACTATTTCCATATTCAGATGACCTTGACTTTGGGGCATGGTAGAAATGAGTGTAACTTTTCATGCTGATGTTAATTGATGTATTACAATGGGGAATATCTTGATTAGATCCAAAGTTATTGCAATTTGACTCCGAAACTTAGTCTGAAGGTGGCCATATTGGATTTGAGGCACTTGCCCAAGGTTGATTTTTAGTAAACTTTTTCCCCCTGGAAAGAACAGGTATCAAAGAGTTGAAAACCATCGAGAACCTTTTGTTACAATTTTGTTGAACCTAAGGCCTTTATTTATCTTCGGGTACTGGACTATTACCTTTTTGTAAAAATACTCCTGTGTGTGAGCCATCATGTTGCACTCCCCCTCAGTCATA
Organism: Acholoe squamosa; assembly: GCA_949317995.1. Taxonomy (NCBI): domain Eukaryota; kingdom Metazoa; phylum Annelida; class Polychaeta; order Phyllodocida; family Polynoidae; genus Acholoe; species Acholoe squamosa. The sequence goes on along the minus strand of OX439043.1, from coordinate 36,218,580 downwards.
CAGTTTCAATCTGGGCCACAGGGTATGTATAAATCAGCCAATAAGCTTCTTTCTAGTTCAACCATGTCTTGACTCCCTTAGCCACGCAATGACTCCCTAAATGAGTCTAATCTAACAGCTTCTCCACTCAGCTAACCCTGACACCATTTGGTGTATGGGAAAGGGAGTCACGGCCATTGTCAGACAAAAGCGCGTCAGTGTGGGGACCCAGGACTCCAACGCCATTCTCTCTGTGTACCTGAGGTGGAAATCTAAAATAAAAGCTAATGAAGGTTAGATTTCATCTAGGCATTATTCTTGAAACACTCCAATTGCCTTGGGGGAAAACAGCAGAAAAACACACTTGTGTCGGATGAAAGGGGTAATACAGTTATTGAAATAAAGTAAGTGAAGCTGTTCCCAAGGTTCCGACACTAACATTTCATCTAAGGCCTTAAAAAAAAAGCTGTGTTTCCGGTAACATGGTCAAAAAAGTTGAGGTCGGCAGGTCGTATTTTTTTTTTTTTTTTGTCCAAGGTCTCACATAGTCATATATTGCTGTTTTTCTCACTGATGATTGTTATAAATGTTGATTTCCTGCTTGGGATAGGGAAACCCATAGAGAAATGTGTGCATATATGTCAAATAACAATTTTGGAAGTGAATCTTCGAAAATTTTTGGGGAAAAATCGTCAAACAATGTTAAAAAGAATCTGAGGTCGGCCCCTTTGACCTGAGCACTGTCGTGTTTTTTTTGGCCTAATACATCAACGATCAGAACTAGACGATCCATTTTCATCCATCTTACTTCCCAATAACATACAGACCAACATGTTTTAGTATTCACAGCAGAGCATTTTCAAGTCACTATCTCGGACGATGCCAGGACGCCCCAAAAGATGGAGGAATCTATGATGTCTAGTCCTGGGGGTGGAAAAATCAACAATTCATTATTTTGGAATTCAGGAGACCTTTGCTATGCATCCACATACAATCATCATAATGCGCGTTTCTTTTCTATGCTGTAACTGATGACGATGAGGAACGACTTCTGCGGTGAAGAAAAACAAGGTGGATTAATATTTGGTGTGCCTGGGAATGGATTGAATGCAAATGGTTGTAATGGATTGATGGCCGCTGAACGGTTTGTTGCTCCACCCTGAGATTTATGTGCTGCTGCTGCTATTAATTTTTCCAGTCGCGGAGACTACAGGGCGGTGAGACAGACCCTACTGGAGGGCGTGACACGCCTGGGGCAGATAAAGGATGGGTGCCCTGCCCGCCGCACAAGTGGGCAAATGGGAACAGTGAGGCAGGCACAGGGCGCACATCACTCAGTCTTATGGATGTTCGCTGCTCGCTGCCGAGAGATGCCATAAAGAGCAGCTCGTATACCGCAGGGGCGGATTCACGTACGCCACGTCCGCCCCCCCCCCCCGCTTTGGGGCGCCAAGGGAGTTTTGAATTCAGTAAATTCTCAGCCACATGTCAGTTTTTAAGGATTTCAAATCGGACTATTATTAAGGATTCTACAGCTTGAAACAAAGATTGCATTGGACAGGGTACATGAGCCTTGGGGCATGGACAAGGTATGTGAGCCTGGGGGCTGAGAAAGGGCATGGTACATGGTACTGGGGGCATGGACAGGGAATGTGAGCCTGGGGGATGAGACACTTTTGATGACACAGGGCATAGTACATGTGCAGGATTATGATACTGGGGGCGTAGACAGGGAATGTGAGCCTGGGGGATGAGAAAGGGCATGGTACATGATACTGGGGGCAAGGACAGAGTATGGGAGCCTGGGGGATCAGAAAGGGCATGGTACATGATACTCCTTATTGTGATCATTTAGAAAAGTGAAAAAGTGTCAGAAAAAAAGAGAGACCCACTGTTAATTTGTCCAGTGGAGGATCCAGGATTGAGGTGAGGGGGGGGGCAAGAATTGTTGAAAGTAATGAGGTACCACATGGTCCTAAGCACCACAAGAAAAGTGCAAAGGTCTCACTAGGGGGGTTTGGGGGCATCCCCCCAAGAAAATGGTTTAGACTTGCAACCTGATGCATTCTCATTAAACATATATTAAGTGTCAGGTCTGTTTAGTCTAAGATTAGAAATCAGTTAAAATGAATTTATAATGAGACATGTATAGGCCTCCCCCCCCCCTACACAGGGAGCCTTGAGGATACCTACCAAAAAAGTCTGTTCTGGTGCATTATTGTACACCATATGAAATTCAGCTTTTGGTACATTAATATTGGAGCATTGGGGGCTCAGCCCCCAATAAGATTTTAAAATTTATGACGAAGTGGTGCATTCAAGTAGTAGTTTTTTTTTCTGGAACTTCATGAGAAATGTCCTAGACACACACTATAGACAAAGCATCACCAGATATTAAGAATATACATACATATGTACAATAAGAGGTATCCTAACATAGGCCCCTTCCACTTAGCATGGCACTAGAAATAGCCATGAGGTAATCATGTTTGGGCCCCCTCTACTCTTTCTCCCCCTGCCCCCCTCCCTTGGATCCACCAATGATTTGTGTTGCTACCTTCCTTCTCAGAACCCACCAGAACACACTCTTCCCCCTCTAGATTCAAAATTTTCTGGGGCATGCCCCTACTGTTTTTTCTTTTCTTTTTGAATTAGATGGGGAAAAGCCTTACTCATAGCTGTAGATAACTTAGAAGAGACCTCAGAATACTCCAGAACGCATTTCTTTCTTGCTAGATTTCAAAATTTTCCTGAGGGGGGTATGCCCCCAGACTCTCCTAATTAAGTCACTATGCTACGCTTGCAGTAGTGCACTTGTGCCCCCCCCATGTCCAGGGCCCAAATCATGCCCCTCCCCCTTTCTGAAAATCCTGGATCCGCCCCTGTATAGCTGGGTGTGGGTGGCTCTATGAATCTACAGGCTGCTGCCGCTCTATGTTAAAGACTGCATTTAGCCGGACATCAGGCAGCTGTTGAAGTATGCCTTAGTAGGTATCATAAACTAGAGCTACAGGTGCACGGTAAAGTCTGACCACTAATGTACATGCTTATAGATGATCACAGGTTCGGCATTGCCCTGGAGGTTCATCCAAGAGAAGGATGGACAGTAATACAGTAGGAACATTGCCTAATGTATATGGGAACCTGTGTCAGATGATCCACACGCTTCGTTAATAAGTTGCCACATAAACTTTGTCACAATACCTACTTGTCCACTCTGCAAACCATTGCACAATGAGATTTTTCTCTCAAAATGTTGAACAGGCAGAAAAGACAAAATGTGTCCACGTGGGAATTGGGAATACCCTATACCTAGTACATGTATATAGCGCCAGGAAGCAAGGTTTGGGACCAGGGTCAGGTTTAGGGGGAGGGGGCACTATTCAGGGCTGGGGTGGGGTGGGAAGGTAGGAGGGGCAGGCCAGTCGGGTGGAGAGGGCCCGGATTGGATGTCGCCCAGAGCCTGATAAATCGCATTGTTCCCCGCGGATCCGGGCAAGCTGGGATTTCAGCAGAGGCAGGCACCATTTTCCTGTCGCTTGGCCCCCATTAATTGCCTGTTCACGTTGGCCGCTCCCCGCCACGGCCATCTCGCCTTGGGAGCGGGCGTTGGGCGGCGGGCACATTAATTACCCACCACCGGGCCTCCCTCGCCGACACTACCGACAACAATGCTCCCCTTCCGTGCAATTGACGCCGGCAGTCGGTCGGAAAGACATCCCCTCGCCGCGCCATCTGGGAGCGTTCAAAAGAACGATCTGACATGAAAGAATTATTAATTGATCAGTCTGTAATGTGTTCCTGGAGGCTGGTGCCTCAGGGGAAGATGGTAGGTGGAGGAAAGGTGAGGTGGGTGGTAGTAGCCTGGGGCTGGGGCCGTACTCCTCCTATATTACCCTGTCTGTATTCCACTCTACTGTGTGTCCTACGGGCCTACCTAGGCTAAATACAGGTTCATGCAGCAAGACAGTGGTCTAGGGATACTATACTAGATAGCCGACTCAATTGTAATTCTCTGAACCATAAAACTGACCCTAAATGTAGATGTAAATATATGATTGGCTTCTGTGGCTTCCAGGCAGTGAATTTCCTAAGTAGTACAGAGAAATGTCGACTAATGCCAGGTAGCCAAGAGTTTGAATGCACACTGCTCCAGCGAGAGATACAGCGGGGGAGTGTGTACACCAATAATCGACCTACAAAAGGGACCTGGACGGGAGGGAATAATATACATCATGATAGGTCCTACGTCATCACGATACACCAGCAGCTCACATAGCTGTACACATCTAGCAGGTCTATTCTAATAGTGTACTATACTGAAGGTAGTATCTAGGCTCTCTGGTAGAATACAGTCATTTAGCCACCTCTCTCTGAGTCTCAGCAGCCCATCACTCCTCGCACAAATGACTCACGACACCACTCCGATACACATGAAGAAAAACCAGAGTTCTACGTGGCTGTAATAAGTGTCGGCCCCCCGACGTTATTACCCCAGGATGGCTGCAATTGTTGCAGAGAGACCCAAGCTCAGTGGCCTCCCCAACGACCTCTGTAGGGGATTGTGCAGTTTGAAAAGGCTGCCAGACGTGTCAGCACAGGGACTGAAAAGGGAGGGCAAATTGGAGGTAACGATCCACGAAGACGACTGACAATTAAATTGCGACATGTGACTCGATTTGCAAAGACTTCCTTCGAGCGAATCCCACAAAATTGGGATGTCCGTTAAGGAAGTGGTTGAAGGTAGCGTGGCGAGGAGGGATGGGTTAGGTTAGGGGTGCAGGATGGATGATGAGGTGGGGCGGGTCAGGTTATATGGTGAGGTACATAGGTCCAGGCTAGAGGTTCACGAAGAATGGTACCGTAATGGCCCGTTTAAGCACCCGGGCGCTCATTAATTTCAATACCTCTCTACCCCCTGCCCTTATTTGAGACAGGCGCTTATTTGAATACTGTTTTCGGTGCTTAAGAATTATTTCAATTCCCCTTGTAACCCCGGCGCTTATTCGAGACCGGTGCTTATTTGAGACCCCGGCGCTTAAACGGGCCACTACGGTAATGTGTGTTGGGTCGAGGGGTGCATTATGGGTGGTGAGGAGGTGTGGGTCAGGTTTAAGGGTGCAGTATGGTGGTGAGGTGGGATGGGTTAGGGGTGCAGCTTGGTGGGGTGGGTCAGGTTAGGGGTGCAGTATGGTGGGGTGGGTCAGGTTAGGGGTGCAGTATTCCGACCTAGTGGGTCGGAGGTGGCGCCGTTGTGTCTAGCTTAAACTGGTTATCAGCATGTACTTTTATGCTGGTTGTAGGGGTACCCCTTTTGGGTGCTGGTTAGTGGTCACACATGGAGGGTTTTGGTACAGGAGCAGCACTGGAGGACTGTCTGGGTACACCCCACCATTGCTGGTTCTGTATTATAATCATACATGCTCAGGTATATAGGCTGTGGCTGCACTACCAATACCCAGTTGGGGTTTGACCATTCTATCAATAAAACCTCTATATACACCAACCATTGGAGTTGCTAGCAGGAAATATATTGGACATTACATCAACCATGTATAGAGTGTCTTCTGACCCCTGTATCTGCAAATCTCGCGAGAATGCATGCTGAATAGGCCTTAGCTGGTGGTTGCAGTGCAGTCACACCTCCATGCAATACCTGCAAGGTACTAGCACCCACTGGTACACTTGCAACATCGGTATGGTGGGGTGGGTCAGGTTAGGGGTGCAGTATCATGGTGAGGTGGGGTGGGTCAGGTTAGGGGTGCAGTATCGTGGTGAGGTGGGGTGGGTCAGGTTAGGGGTGCAGTATCATGGTATGGTGGGGTGGGTCAGGTTAGGGGTGCAGTATCGTGGTGAGGTGGGGTGGGTCAGGTTAGGGGTGCAGTATCGTGGTGAGGTGGGGTGGGTCAGGTTAGGGGTGCAGTATCGTGGTGAGGTGGGGTGGGTCAGGTTAGGGGTGCAGTATCATGGTGAGGTGGGGTGGGTCAGGTTAGGGGTGCAGTATCATGGTGAGGTGGGGTGGGTCAGGTTAGGGGTGCAGTATCGTGGTGAGGTGGGGTGGGTCAGGTTAGGGGTGCAGTATCATGGTGAGGTGGGGTGGGTCAGGTTAGGGGTGCAGTATCATGGTGAGGTGGGGTGGGTCAGGTTAGGGGTGCAGTATCGTGGTGAGGTGGGGTGGGTCAGGTTAGGGGTGCAATATTGTGGTGAGGTGGGGTGGGTCAGGTTAGGGGTGCAGTATCATGGTGAGGTGGGGTGCGTCAGGTTAGGGGTGCAGTATCATGGTGAGGTGGGGTGGGTCAGGTTAGGGGTGCAGTATCATGGTGAGGTGGGGTGGGTCAGGTTAGGGGTGCAGTATCATGGTGAGGTGGGGTGGGTCAGGTTAGGGGTGCAGTATCGTGGTGAGGTGGGGTGGGTCAGGTTAGGGGTGCAGTATCGTGGTGAGGTGGGGTGGGTCAGGTTAGGGGTGCAGTCTAGGTGGTGAACTTCAAGACGGTGAAGTGGGGTGGGTCAAATTGTAGGGGTGTGGGAATGGTGGTGAGGGGGGATGGGCCATGTTATTTGGTGAGGTACATTGGGTGAGGTTAGAGGTTCAAGAAGAGTGGTTATGTGGGTTGTTGTGTCTAGTTAGGGGTGCAGGATCGGTGGTGGATAAGGTTAGAGGTAGGGGTGTTGTTAAGGTGGGGGGGGGGGGGGGTCAGGTTGGGAAGGAGGAGAGGCTAAGCCTATTTGTGAGCAGCTCCTGTCGGGTCAGAGTGCCAATTTAGCTTAGAGACCATCCGCTGAGCTGCCCCCTGCTCCGCCTGCCCCTCCTTCCATAGCTTCCATTAAGCACCCAACTCCGCGTCCCGACCAGCGATTTATGAAATGAAACCTAGCCACGGGCAGACAGAGTGATGAAGAAATCAGATCAGAGGGGGACCAAATTAAATGTTTTAAATGGGGTTGTCTCTGCCTATTGAGTTAGGGCGCAATGTCCTCTGGGCACCCATTGCTGTGCATGCAGAGAGGATACGACCTCACCCATGCCCTTTATACTGACCGGACACTGACGCCTCCCGCCCCACACTACCCCAGCGCCGCCTGTCGTCGCAGCTTTTCAGTAAAGCCCTCGGAATGGATGGAGGCAAGGGGCGCAAGGGTGACCGTCGGTACCACATTTCCATTTTAATTGAATTCTGACGCGCCCGGACGTGTGTCTCGGGCTTTATTATATGGTACCATGCGCCGGAACCTCAAAGCCCCCCACGCGCACCGCCTGGCGGGCAAATTAGCAACGGAAATAAATAATCGGCCGGGATCGGCGTTGCAATGTCGTAATAGATTCGGGGGCGTGCGTCGGCCGTCATTAGGTGGGCTCAGGGCAAAGCCGTCGCAATTTTGGTGCCCATTTGGTAGGCGAGCGGGTGGTGGTCGATCTGGAGCGGCATGCCGAATGACGCCACCTCCCTCAGCACATAATCATATGGAGCTACTCCACTCTCCAAACACCAGTGTGTCTCTGTCAAAAACATACAGCCACACTAGATACAGACAGATAGCGAACATATCACACTCGTATCAACGAACGGCAGGGCGGTGAGCTCTCCTTAATCTGGAGTCCCGGTTGTATCGTTTTACATAACTTGCTGAGTTTACCTTAAAGGGAGTCTTCAAACAAAGCAAAAAAAAAACAACTTTAGTGCTTGTCAAAGAGGTGCAGGGGCGTTGACTGGGTAGTAAGGGACAACAAGGGAGGTTGGGGAGGAATTTAGAAAGGAAGCGCCGAATGCTATCCATCTAATGTTTACCATTTCCATATATACTACTTACGACCACCCATTCGCAGACTACCGCGCACAGCTAGCAGTTTCTCTAACAACACCTTTACACACGTACGACGTGTCTCCTGTTCCGGTCCAGTATTTGAGGCTCTACACACCTCAGGGATGGATTTTCGCAATTGCGCAACTTCCAATATTGCGCGTGACATACACTTCGGCCCAGGGGTATGTTTCAGAACGATTAACAATCACTGAATGACCCTACGATCATTTAGTCACCAGTCCTGTATTATCGTCACCCCCTGTAATTAATTCTCCTAATTAACCCCTAAACACCCATAAATGTTTGCAATTATGCTGATATTACTTAAAATACATATTTCAGACTTGAATTGAAGCTATGTTTGCATTTATATTCTCATATATGACCGCTATACTTAACTAAGGATATATAACCAAACAGTAATTAAGTTGTCACAATTGGCGCTCTTAACGCCCTTAATTTATTAAGAAAAACACAAAAGAAAAAATTGGGCACCAACCAAACAATATGGTGGCCTCCTTGTGTGTGTGTGTGGTGGCTACCTGGGGGGGGTCAGGTGACCTAGATGAGACTATGCAGGCCTGCCCCGAATGTGAGTCCCAGTGTAGCAGACACCTAAGTAGCAGAACCGCTACACATATATACCGTTATAATAACTAGTACCAAGATAATTATAACACCCGAAATAAGCAGGAAAATTGACATGGCAAAATATATTTTCAAATCGCCCGCCTCCAACACTATTGAAATCCAAAGATGATGGTGAAAAATAAATGCTCCTTCAGAAATCAGGCCAGGGAAATCCTATGGATAAGGGATTCCCCATGGTCTTATGGGAGGCCATTTGTCGCATGAAAGACATTTAAATAATCCAATATTGTCAATGAGTGCCATTGTTTGGGGTATTTTGTGTACAGTGTGAAGGAAATACCAGTCACATAATCATTTTGGAAGGTATTATCGTCACCCCTCTTATCTAACAGATATTTTAGCATAGAATGAAGAAAGTACATTTTCTAGGGCAATTGACTTATGCTGAATCGTCTGAAACAAGTTATGTTCCATAATAGTGTCAGTTTCTTTATCTAAAAAAATTATTCAAATTTTCTTCTCCATTATGGTTCGGATAAAAACCAGAATTTAGGTCATTGGGGAAAATATGAAAATATTTTGAAAGGAAAATTTTCACACTTTCAATGATTATATACAAATATGGGTGCAACTGTAAATAGAAAAGACCTCGGGTTTTGATTTCCTCTTGTCTATGTTGCATTATGTTTATTTTTGAGAAATGGTCAATTAAAGGTTTATAAGAGTTCTTTTTAAAAGGACTGGGGTCTTGAAGGTTCTCCACCAGAATGTCGGGTCGAGAGATTCATTTTAATGATTCCCGATGACATTGATGAAGAGACAACAAGAGTCAGAGAAATATGGTTTCAACATTTTATATAACTTTGTATGATATAGTACAGTGTGTGTCTATGAGAGTGGGTGACAGGTCTAGTTGGTGATGCTGGTCTGAGCCTACCGAGCACCCTGTACACACTGGGTACACTGAGCACTGAATGCAGGGTATGCTGCTTTATAAATACATGCACTGGCCCTCTCTGTCGGATATCTCAGATGCTGATATCCTATATGTCAGATATTCTAAATGCTGATATCCCAAATACACTGGTGTCCTGTCCCATCCAACTTATGACACGGGGTTACAGCTGAGTGGGAGAGGTAACTTTCATTAAAAGGATAATTATAGTAATTGATGCGAATGGTTGTTGGCATCTTAAGGTTCCATATTGTGATGGGTATTTACCCTATATAACTACCCGACATAATTCTCCCTTTCAATCACTGACTCCGTTCAGTGTCCAAAGTACTGCATGCAAACACAACCTTATTTCATCAATAACATAAACCAATAATGAGCCAATATCTTAGGTGTCCAATCAAAATCCTCCAGCATAAGTACATATAATTGATTATCACCAGGTTGAGTAAATAGTCGCCTTGGTACCGTGACAAATAATTACCTCATGATGCTTTTATTTTGCTGTAATCCAAATTGGTTCCCTGCATAGAGGCGTTGTGAGACTATATGACGCCTCTAAATAGTCTACTTGGGAATAAATATAACCAATGAGTATTACATTTGGGCTTTGTTTGACCGTATATGATTGGCGTTGTTTGAGCCGTTTTCAGTTTCAGCAAAGGGAAACGTTCATTTAAGCATCAATAGTGGCATCCAAATGAAATGGGATGGTTAAATATAGGCGGTTAAAGTGATTATCACATTAACTCTGTATGATGAGGAGTGAATGTAAAAAATGGCATAATCTCAAATTGTAGTCTGCAGGTAAATTTATTGATTGGTCAGGGGAGTGGTAATTAGACTATTGGTGCTGATCCAGCCCCTTCTATAATGGCTCATAGACCTAGGCTTTTTTGAAAAAAAATTGCTTGGTTGCATAAGTACAAACTGCACTTTGGACAATATGATGTTGTTGGTTATAAGTGCAACATTTTGAGTCTTTGGAGAGCCTTTATAGATACTTGTCAGGGTGGATGATATGCCAAGTAAATAGAGAACTTTCTTTATGAGAATGTGTATTGTTTGAGGAAAGGAGTTATGGTATTCCTAAAGTAATATGTGATAGTTGCTATTCCAGAGCAACTCAAACAACACAAATGGTAACATACAAAACTGTAAATGTTTGAATTCTAAAACCAATGTAGGACTGTCACCACACCCAACTTGTACATTGAAGATGATTTGCAAAATGTAGTGTTCGAATATGGTCAAATAAGTTAAACATTTGTTAATGTATGCAGTTCTAGAGAGATACAGCAAATTGTACATCAGAATAAATGCTTAAATGTTATTTTCATAGTCATAAGGATTCATGTGTTATTAACATCAATAATTCATTTAAAAGTTCAAATAGGCTGGTCAAATATGTGCATGAAAAGAGTCAATTACACACCTTGAGAGATAAAAGGTACATTTGAGGTATAGGCCAAATAATGTTTCAAATTATTAATATTGCTTATTCAAGGTTTCTGGTTAATTACCCAATCACTAGTTGTCTAAATTATAAAGCAATATGTATGGTCCTGATCTGTTTATAGTCAAAACATAGTGGTCAAAACTGATTGAACATGGCCAAATCTATCTATATATAGGTGATTGGTGGCTAGTGGGTTATTCTTTACTGAGTAACATGAAATGTATGAGATGCCAAAAGTTTGCCAATATAGACTAGAAGGGGGTTGAGGCGAATAATAAGTGTTAACCCTCTAGCACTCAAAACAATTGATAACGGCTTACTTTTGCTGTTTTTTTTGTTGTTGTTTTTTTTACCCATTTGTCACTATGGTATATAGATTCATTTGTGATGGGACAATCTGTGGTTACAGAATAATGGTGAAAGCAACATGGCAAAATTTCTGAAGTCTTAAGAGTCGATTGCATTTCAATAGCTAAGGTCATATTCATGGGGAGGACTACATTGCACAATTTCATAGAGGACTATGTAAGTGCCCACGCATATTTGCACCACACACATCCAAATGGATAAAAAAGAGGAAGTATAGACCATTTTAAATAGGCTAGGGAAGTCAGAATGAATTACTCAGTATTTTAGATAAGAGAAAGTGACATTAAAAAAAAAGAAAAAAATATTATGGTGATTGATGGGATAATAGGAGGGTTCACAATAATGTCCATTGATATTATGGCAATTGTGAATATATTGATGCTGATTTTGACTGGAAGCCCTTCAACTATGCATTGGGGCACCAATGCACATATGCAAAATTCCAATCACCAAATATCTGATAACCTTTACAAGTAATATACATGGAAGTAATACTTGCGCTGTTCAATGGTTATATACTGAATAGTAGCAAATGACTTAACTAAATGATTATAAACATGTAATGAACCTGTGCTAAAATGCTGCTGTAGATAATATAACCTTATTAATAAATATGTGGGGGTTTAACATAAGGCTTACCATCCCCATAGTATAGCTGTGGTTGTGGGGCAGAGCCATCCCTCCAGGGTGCAGCTCCCTCATTACTGCCTGGCGGTTGTCTTACCTGAAGGCTCGACCCTAACCCCAACAAACTGATCCACAACTAAACCAAAAGATGATTTGCCCATTTCCATTGTTTTCACAACAGGAACTCATGGCGTTATCAAATGTCAATTAGGAGTAACACCTGGAGTGGCAGGTACGGCTCAGCTCACCTGTACATAGGTGATTCATTGTGGGTCCATATAGTTGAGAAAATATACCCCTATATATTATAGTACCTAAAAATGGCTCATAATAATATAGCAGCAACTTGTTGATAACATATCACTTTGATGTGCTGATAGAGCACAATATAGGTTCAGTGTCCGTAAGCTCAAGGCCTACTTGTAACGTCAGTGTAATCCAATCAATGTTCATTGGTTAACTGAATAATATAATTAAAACTGGCTCATTGGTTGGCCTCAAAGTATGTTCATATACACTTAATGTTCATGTATAAGATAATGTGGCCATATTTATAACAGTAATGATAATGTCTGGACTCCTCAGAGTTCCTATTTATCACTGTTGATCCTTGCGGTTGAGCACATTGGTAATGTACACTGTATGTGACAATCTACATGCATAATAACAGATGGGTGCAATGCTTATGGCACTGATCCTTAATGTCTGTGTGTCAAAAGAACACTGTGTCACTGCTGCTGGAGTCACACCAGGTCCTTAAGGATGGTTGGTCACTCTTCGGTCGTCTGGCAACCGTCAAACATATTCGTCAGCCACATCAGATTGAGGGGTACTCTACAAATAATACATGTATTATAGCTTGTGTTGATGTACATTAACTATACAATCACATATTATCTTAAACATTGCTAAAAGACAAGCATGTAAGCATACATACAAGCATATAGGCATATCATACCAGAATAATCTGAAAAAGGAATTATGGTAAAATCAAGTCCTTAATTCTCAAATAAGTGCAGCACTTAGAATATTGTTATTTTGGTTAATTCCATAGTTCTGTGTGTGGCTGGCAAAGGCATTGTAAAAGATAGGCCTCACTGAGACTGTGAAAAGCCTTATGGTTAAACAACTACAATATTGGTCTAATATCAGTTAGATGCCTTTTAATAGATATTCTCTACTCTACTACAGATACATGTATACATGTAGTTATACCACAACATTAGATTTTAGAATCATCAGATTATGTTTCTACAACTCGATAATACTACTAGGTCTATTTAATCTATGAAATGATTCAATTGGTATATGTAGTGCCTTTCGTGCAATACTTATCAACTATATATGTTTAGTGAGTGGTCTAAGTCCAAGCAGATAAAAATATACGATAGCCTAGCTTGCAAAAATATATTGAACAACAAATGAAATCAAATGTCCAATCTAGCTACTAAAAGTCTGTCCAAGTCTAAATGGCATTAAATCAAGTCATGGTTGATGTTATCAAACTGGACTTTCTGATTGTTGTATAATTGAATAAGCAATGGGGAATTCGGTTTTGATTTAATTGATGCTATAATACAAAGTCTGTGTGCTATAATAGCCATGAATTATTTCCAATTACCATAGTACATACATGTCAATAATGTGTATTTTCCATACTCAATAAATGCTCTTAATGTTTATGAAATGCCAGGAATGCATAGATTCATGTCAGGAATGGCTGAGAACGTGATTACTTTTTGGTACCTGGTAATATTATTTTTGACTGGTAGTAACAGCGGATTGTTTTGGCTTTGTCATAGGATAGAAATGTGCACAGTTCCCTTGGTTACAGAAATGTGCGGTTGTACTCAGCATGGAGACTGTTAGGGGTCATGCCTATGATGTCATGTCTGGGTTCAAATTGCAAAATGTTATGACTAAGAGAAACGTTATGACTGAAATTTGTTGTTCCCATGACTGAAACTACGTCTGATTTATTCTGTGGTTGTGTGTTCCTAAAAATGATCACTATGAGGCTATTTCATTTATTTTCCATAGATTGACAAAGGATTAATAATGATATAAAAGGTTGTTATTCAAATATACATTTGATGATGGGCTTTGATATGATATTAAACATGTGGTAGGTCTGCATATCAGACAAATATATTTATACATTTTAATAGATGAAATGTGCTTCATGGCCTGAGTTCCACATTCAGAAGGCAAAACCAATAGGACAAAACAGTAGTGTACATGGTTGCTAAATTCAAAATAGCTGCTACCAATACAGAGGGGGTTATGATGTGGTCTTAGTGGAATTACTTCATCACTGAGCACTACTATGGGTTCAAAGCTAAACTTGGGAATTTCAAAATCCCTGAGTGATATACTTTTTATAAGTGCACAATATCTCACCTGCTGGCTAATGCCCACTAGAACCTTTCTAGCGCCATGGCTTTAGAAATGATAGCCCATCCCCTGACAGGTGTCAAACATTATGGTAATATGGCTTTATAGGGTGACAATATCATCTATTATTTATAGCGGTTGTCTCACTTTTATTGGCAGTCACCGAGTGGCGACTCGAGCTGGCTAATTCTCGTGTTTATCTTTCCACTCATGGCCCTCCGGCTGGTGCTGCTCCTAATTAATATATATTATTATGAGTTAACTCACGCGTCCGCGGTCTCCTCTCTTTGTTATTATGGAAGGCCAATTGGTCCAACCATGCATAGGTTAAAACAATACCTATTTAATTAACAAAGAGCTACAAGTATGTTATTTGTCCCTTTGGGGAAATAGATGTAATTAATACAATTATTTATAGATATTTATGTGTTTTCCCTGTCAGTTGGACATTTCGCTCTCTCCATGGCCGATTCCTTTAAAGCACAATGAGAGATTGGTATTTTTCAGCTCTTATAGCATACCAAGTCTCAGATATTAGGGGGTGTTTTTAATACCATAGTCTTTGAACATAGGACGCTGTTTCAGCGTTATTTGAATACCTTGCCGCTATATCGCCGTATTGGTCTATGCTAGTTCTATGTGAATAAAGTCTAATTTGGCCTAATGGTCCTCCATACGAAATATGAAATGGACTCAATATCCCAACATACACATGTATTTATTCACTTTTAAACTTTTCGAAAGTAAGGTGGTGTTATTCCTTGTTCAGTTGTTATTTTAGTGTTGTGTCATGGTTATGGGTTATGGGATGCCATTATGGCTTTATAGTAAAAGTAAATTGGCTTTACGATAGATTTTTATAGTCTTAGGGTGTAACCTAGAGAGATAGTTAGGTAAAGGAAAAATCCTATGCTTTTGTCGGAGGGAAAGAGGGGGAAAAGTTCAGTATATGAAATAACTGAAATACTGTTGTCCCACACATCAGATCCTAAATAGCTTTATGGATATGGGTGTACATGTATGATTTGATACAGTCAAAATTGAAATACAAATACTCTGATATAGTGCAATTTAAAAGAAAATGATAGCTATTTCACAAAAGCACCTGGTGACAAAAAGTGGGGTTATTAAAATGCTGCAATTCAATATGATTTTGAATGGTTTCAGATTTCAAGTTTCAAGTCTGGGATGAGGCAAAAGATGACATTTAAAAGACGATATGTAGGATTTCCATACAACCTTTTCTTTCCTTTTTTGTATTTTGTATTTTACATGAAAAAAAATGGAGGGGGGGGGTTCAGTTGTCAAGGAACTGAGTGACAGACAAATGGTTAAGGCCACATTTAGGTTAAACGGCTCAATTTGGGATTTTAGAGGATTTTGACTTTTGAGTCACCCCTTTTTATGGGTGTGTGTGGGAGGGGGGATGGTCAAAAAGACAATATCTTTAAACTATACAGTGACAACATTGCAAGCTTGAATTCAATATAAGCAATATGACTGAAATGACTCTCCATAGTCAGCTGATAAGCTTGGGCAGTGGTAGAGTGATGTTTTGGTTTAGATAGATAGACAGTGTTACAGGGACAGCTGATTACCACTCACAGTACATGTACAGTGAGACCTTGATAGTCCGTCCCCTGATAATCTGCCAGCTTTGGGAACCGCCAGCTGCTAACAGGGGACGGAACTTTTGCCTCTTTATCTGTCCCTATAGTCTGCCAGACTTGGTTTCTGTCTCTGCCATGTCGTCTAAGGGTACAGTAGGTGTCATCTTTTATACAAAGTACCCTGTTACTCTGCCTGCTTGGGTGGTAATATCTGCCATCTGTCACTTTGGAAAGTGACACTCTACAAGGGTGACACTGGACAACAAATCATGTATCTAGATATAATCCATCTTAACATGTATCCAGTAATCAATGGTTTCATGCCAGGCGCATAATCACCCATCAACACATGGTCAGAAGGGGTTTGAGCCTGAACAAATCTCAGACATTGACCTCCATGACCCCTGGGGTCCAGGGTCTCTGTTTTGATAATCTGCCTGCTTTCTGGATTTCATGTCCACTTTGTTGGGGGTTGATCTCCACAAAGCTGGGGGCATTCTCTGTATAGGGATGTGGGGGTTTGGGTTCTGGTTGTATATGTAAGACATTTTCTATTGCCTTGTTTTGAGGCTTTGGCTTTGGTCCTGGGAATGTTTGGTGCACTAGTTCTAGTTCTGGGTCTACTGACTCTTGGAAGCTTTCTACTTGTAGGTCTGGGGACTCAAGGTACATTGACTCAATTCCGGGGTCTACAGACATTTGGCATGGTGCTTCTAATTGTGGGCATGGTGGCTCTATAGAATCATAGTACAATGATTCTATCTGTGGATCTAGGGTTTGCTCTATCTGTGGGTCTACATTTTGCTGGTGCAATGGATTAGTTTGTGGGCCTAGGGACTGCTGGTATGCCAAGTTACTCTGTGGGCCTGATGGATTTTGGTCCACTAATCCTGTTTGTGGGCCCAAAGGCTGTTTTTGAAGTGGATCCGACTGTAGGTCTAAGGACAGAGGTGCTGGTATTGAGTGGAAGGGCTTTTGGCTTGGTGTTGTTTCAACAAGTATGGGCTGTGTGGTTTTACAGACCAACTGCACCACCTGCTGGGACTCTCCTTCAACTTCCTCATACTCATTATCAGTCGAACAATCTTCCTCTGTCTCCCAACCTGAATCACTAAAATCCAATAACCGGCTGGGTATGAACCAATACTCAGGATCAGATTCAGACTCAGAATCAGACTCAAATACACCCTCAGACTCACAACCTTCAGAGTCAGATTCAGAATCAGAATCAAAATCAGACCCAACTGTGCTCAGAGTCACTATCAGAAAAATATTTGGACTCAGAATCTAATGTTTGGCTTGGGTCAGAGACTGCAGATGGGCCACTGCTAGTGGTTTGGGTGGATACAGGTTCTACTGCTATTGGGGCAGAGACTGTGTTCTGTTCTCTGTTTGGAGATTGGAGCAACTCACTGGTTCTATCAGTATCACATTCGCTTGGGGCAGAGACTGGGGGATTGTCACTGTTTGTAGTTTTGGATGTGAGCAACTCACTGGGTGTATCTGTACTACATAGATATTCTGTGTTGTCAATTCTGTCTGCCTAGAGTTGACTCTTTGTGCCAATTTCCTTTGAAAGAGTTCTTTGTGATTTCGACAGAAGCATTCTGATGCACTCAGGAAACACCACATAGCGTGCTTTACATATACCTTTCGTGCAATTTCTGTGTGTTCATCAATGACTAGATTAAAATAGAATATATACCAAAATAAAGGAAGAATTCCTTGAATTCAACATCATTTGTACGTTGATAACTCTCAAAGTAATCGAAGAGTTCACATGTATTCCTAAGTGTGAGTCTGCATTGTCTGAATTGAGAAGTGATGTCAGAAACCTATTGCTAGCATCTTCAAGACAATCGCATAAGATGATTTCATAATCTTTTTTCCCAAAGACCTTTTTGAATTCAGTGACATAATCCATTGTTCTTACCTCTGAATGTCCAGAACTTTGTGTTAAATGGGTTAATACTGATTTAAACCTAACTAGCCTACTAGATGGTAGTCCATTCTAAACCTTAAACTGACTATACCTAAGTACAGTCATGCCTATCTGGGAGAATTGTCCTCTATTGAACATAAAACTCTGAATCCTGAAATAAAATTATGCTTGTTGGTAGCAGTAGAGATGGAAAGGTGTACTTAACTTAGTGATGGTGTCTCTATGGTGAACTGTATGTACACAGCCATGGTGTCTGGCTCCACTACCAGACTGGTGGTGAGTGGGTAGTAGTGCTGCTGTTCCTCCTGTGTCTCTCTCCTCCAGGGTTGATGATCCAGTCTCCCATGGTCAATTAAAGGTTTATAAGAGTTCTTTTTGAAAGGACTGGGGTCTTGCAGGTTCTCCACCCGAATGTCGGGTCGGAGATTCATTTTAATGATTCCCGATGACATTGATGAAGAGACAACAAGAGTCAGAGAAATATGGTTTCAACACTTTATGACCAATAGCCACGGATCATCGTCAACTAGATTGTCTTTGCCTCCCTTTCCATAAATTCTTCAAAATAAGAGATGTAGTAATGCTTTTCATGTTTTCTGGTCTGCATGGCATAGGGCTTCGAGAGGAACCAGGGTTTTGCCTATCTGTGAGACATAATAAGTGATCTACAGGGCTTCAAAGGGCAAAAAAGAGTCATTTTTGGGGCAAAAAACAATGAACTAATATTTTCCACTTGCTGCAAATATAAAATGAAGAGCCAAATGCTTGTTCAGTGTATCTGGTAAATCCCCCCTTGGGTAGAGAATATTTTTGTAACAGTTTGGGGCCCATGCAAAATCTATTGTGAACACTGGGTACATAAAACCTTTTGTGTAATTACTGAGTGGTCACATCTACGACCTTTTTTGTGTCCCCTTGCACTATGAAAGACACAGCACATGGACTAGTAATACCTACCATGCAGAGACCTTACATATACCTATATAACCCACAAAAAGAAATGAATCTACCTGTAGAACTGTATGACCCAGAGGCCATGATTTGATTTTGGGGTAGTTTACGTGTGGTCACGTCTACGACCCTACATGCAGCATAACTGCTAGGTGTATCATATTTAACTATCTTTATTATGTGTCCCTTATACCTTCATATAAAAGTAACAAGCCCTATAAATTTGGTGGAAATGTACCGCATTGTCCCAGATATATCATACAAAAAGTAAAAATGTGGTCACATCTACGACCGTGGTCACATCTACGACCATGGACATGTCTACAGTTTTCTTACAAGGTGCTTGATACATAGCTGTCCTTGTTATGTGTTAATTATACCTTATTATGAAAGGAACTTTGAAGGTTAATGAGATTCTTCTATCTTAATGCAATGCTGAGCTATGACATTGAATAGAAATGTGTGGTCACGTCTACGACCGTGGTCACGTCTACAACCATACATGCAGTCCTACTGCAAGGTGCTTGGTATTTGAGTATAACCATTATATGTTAGTTGTTCCTTGATATGAAAGGAACATTGCAAGTTACTGAGGACAATCTGCCTGACTGCAACTCTGAGCTATGGTATTGAATATAAATTGCATGGTCATGTCTGTGACCATGTAATAAGGTATTGTACTGTGGACATCCTGTCTTGTTCATAAAAGATAATACATGGAACCCCCACTATTATGAAAAGTTTCTTCACCCTAGGGGAGATTTACCAGATAAAATGAATGAGCATTTGGCTCTTTTTTTCTTTTTACTTGCAGCAAGTGGAATAAATTATTTCATTATTTTGCCCCAAAAATGATTCTTTTTTGCCCTTTGAAGCCCTCTAGTTCACTTATTATGCCTCACAGATGGGCAAAACCATGGTTCCCCTCGAAGCCCTAAGCCATGCAGACCAGAATAGATGAAAAACACCACTGCATCTCTAAATTTGAACAATATATTTAATCAATTATAAGCATTTTCCCTGTATTTTGCCTCCACTTCGAGAGCATGTGGTCACGTCTACAACCTCTTTCTGTTAGTTCTAGCACCCACACATCAATCCCAGACCCCTACCTCTATATACCAGGCCGAAGCTGAAGGGATCTTTTATCTGTTAATGATAAAATATATTATGTATTACCCCAAAAAGTAAAAATGTGGTCACATCTACGACCGTGGTCACATCTACGACCATGGACATGTCTACAGTTTTCTTACAAGGTGCTTGATACATAGCTGTCCTTGTTATGTGTTAATTATACCTTATTATGAAAGGAACTTTGAAGGTTAATGAGATTCTTCTATCTTAATGCAATGCTGAGCTATGACATTGAATAGAAATGTGTGGTCACGTCTACGACCGTGGTCACGTCTACAACCATACATGCAGTCCTACTGCAAGGTGCTTGGTATTTGAGTATAACCATTATATGTTAGTTGTTCCTTGATATGAAAGGAACATTGCAAGTTACTGAGGACAATCTGCCTGACTGCAACTCTGAGCTATGGTATTGAATATAAATTGCATGGTCATGTCTGTGACCATGTAATAAGGAATTGTACTGTGGACATCCTGTCTTGTTCATAAAAGATAATACATGGAACCCCCACTATTATGAAAAGTTTCTTCACCCTAGGGGAGATTTACCAGATAAAATAAATGAGCATTTGGCTCTTTTTTTCTTTTTACTTGCAGCAAGTGGAATAAATTATTTCATTATTTTGCCCCAAAAATGATTCTTTTTTGCCCTTTGAAGCCCTCTAGTTCACTTATTATGCCTCACAGATGGGCAAAACCATGGTTCCCCTCGAAGCCCTAAGCCATGCAGACCAGAATAGATGAAAAACACCACTGCATCTCTAATTTTGAACGTTATATTTAATCAATTATAAGCATTTTCCCTGTATTTTGCCTCCACTTCGAGAGCATGTGGTCACGTCTACAACCTCTTTCTGTTAGTTCTAGCACCCACACATCAATCCCAGACCCCTACCTCTATATACCAGGCCGAAGCTGAAGGGATCTTTTATCTGTTAATGATAAAATATATTGTGTATTACCCCTTTTCAAGGAGTGGTGATAACTAGAAAGTAGCATGTTACTTTCTACTAGGCATTTTTCCAAGTAGGATTATTCTTTCCTGAGCCAAAAATAGCATAAGCCGTCCAAAAGTGTAGAAGAAAAGTGGTTTCCCTTTATGCTTATGGTGTTTCCTTAAATATTATTAACAATTTTTCAGGTGAAGTAACTGTGGTACACCTACATTCTTTGAAACTCTGCATAGGATAAGGTCGTAGACGTGACCACACACTATTCGACATACATCACTTGACCAGGCTGGTAAAGAAATACTGAACATATTTAACCTTTCCTCATATATGGGCCCTAAGCACCAACACCTGTAGTTATTGTACCCAAAAGGAATAGATCATACAGCTATCTTTTTTTGGCACCCCTGGACCAGGCCACTTGACGATGATCCATGGCTATTGGTCATATATAACTTTGTATGATATAGTACAGTGTGTGTCTATGAGAGTGGTTGACAGGTCTAGTTGGTGATGCTGGTCTGAGCCTACCGAGCACCCTGTACACACTGGGTACACTGAGCACTGAATGCAGGGTATGCTGCTTTATAAATACATGCACTGGCCCTCTCTGTCGGATATCTCAGATGCTGATATCCTATATGTTGGATATTCTAAATGCTGATATCCCAAATACACTGGTGTCCTATCCCATCCAACTTATGACACGGGGTTACAGCTGAGTGGGAGAGGTAACTTTCATTAAAAGGATAATTGTAGTAATTGATGCGAATGGTTGTTGGCATCTTAAGGTTCCATATTGTGATGGGTATTTACGCTATATAACTACCCGACAGTAGAAATCTTACAACTGTGATCGTAAACGATCCCAAGAAGGGCCAAATCTTTAATCCTTTTGAAACATACCCCTGGGAGGCACCCGGGCACTGATTGTTGTTACACTCTCAGCCGCGATTGTACATGGGCTATAAATACCGCCGTTGTATACAGCAGGATCCAAATCAGGTCATTGGTTTTGTACATACAGCAGCTACTACTGTATTCCAGAATAAGAAACACTCTACTATTAAACCCTTGGGTCGGGCTGACAGTGTAGGTACGCAGAGAAACGTTTACACTCTGTAGGTATAATACGAAACTACACCCCCCCCCGGATCATTTGGCAGCCCCCTTTAAAGCAGTTAACTTTTCTTCTGAGGCTTTCCAAGACGTCAGATAACAAAGTCCTTTCTTAAGGCCCTCTTCCATCTGAAAAGATTGTTTCGTAATGATCTTATAATAGTAATTGAATGACAGACTCACATGACAGTTTGGAATGAAACGTTTAATTCTATAATTAATTAATGAAAACCAATACACTTTGATAGAATTAAACTTGAGTGGGCCAGGCCCCAGAGATAGGGGTTGATTACATTGACCACTGGGCCAAATGCCCTTTATCCCCTTGTATATACATATACATATATATATATATATATATATATATATATATATATATATATATATATATATATATACTGACCTATCCTGATTTGCATAGGACAGGTAACATTTAGTTCTTTACATTAACACCATGCACTGTAAAAAGTTAATGTAAATATACAGCAAATTTTGCTGTGATCATACAGTAGAAGTTGCTGTAATCTAAAATACAGCAAGTTTTGCTGTATAAGGATCAACTTTGTTGCTGTAAATACAACATTACAGCAAGTGTTGCTGTAGATATATTCTCATATATTTTCTGTAGCCCCAAATACAGCAACACCCACTGTTTAGTTACTGAGTAATTTGCTGTAGATGCAGGATTACTGCAAGTAGTGCTGTACACATTGTGGTTCTGTGCTTAGGCACCAGGTGGCCTTAGTATCACTTTGGCAGATAATTTTACTCAAAGCTGAATCTATTTTCAGCTATGAAAAGGAAGTGAAATGTGTCACATAATTGAATAATTTGCAAGAGTAACCATATTGTATTTTAGTTTGATAACATGTGGAAATCTTCATTAAACTATGTAAACTAAAGCAGAAACTTCTACATTCTGTCACACACATCTTTCCTGTGGCTTGGAAGTAAATATGTTTTACTGGTCAGTGGGGGTTACCATGGGGATCAGGGTATGTGTTTTGGATTACATGCTAAAGCCTTGAGGGACGGGAGATGATACATGCTGGTAGGGAGTGGTGTATGGAGAGGGGTGGTGGAGCCTGGAGGGGAAGGTATACAGACGGGTGTAGAGTGGGCATCACCATATGGGTATGTGGTTACATGGAGTGGGGGAGGGGTAGTATGACCAGTACACTGTATGTTAATTGGTTATTGGAATGCTTGCATGTATTGGTTAATGATTATTTGTTCCAGATATATACATGTGAACTGTAGAGAAATAAATCAGAGCTATACTACACTTGGTATTGAAGTCATCTCTTCCTGGTTTACACTGGACACCACCGGATTCGGGACTAGTTAGCTCTCTGAATCAGGGAGCGAACTCCAGTACTATGGGCTAAGTGGACAATTGCACACAGAGATGGAGGATGGTGGGGATGAGGAGGAGATGGAGGAGAAAGAAGGCTTGCAGTGATGACGTGTACAGGAAGAAAGTACTGGCAGTCCTAAGGATATGCCTATTTGATATCGGGAGGAGGATGCCCACCACAGCAGTGTCAAGGAACGTGGATATGGTGTTTTCTAATAATATCAAGGAGGAGAGGTGCAGCCGTGATTTCCTGTATGATATCGAGGATGGGAGGAGGTGTGTAGAGGCAGGGTACTGTGTCACATCACTCTGCTTTGTAACGTTATCACTGGGACAGTGGGAGCAGATGTCGCCATACTGGTATGTTGGACAGGACATTGTTAATATCAGGAGGAGTAAGAATCGGCTAAGGTCAGTGAGAACAGAGGAGGAGATGTCTCGTTTAGATCTAGGAGTGACTTCACATCATTATCTGGGAGGAGATGGGAAGAGTCTGGTCAGTATCAGTGGGAGGACGGTTGTGCTGCATGGTGAGAGAGCTGCTGCTATCATGGGACGCCAGCTGTATTATATAGGAGCTGGACTGAATTTGTGATATCAAAGTCTGGTTAAGTACATGTACATCTGAAATTAGCACTGAGTATCAACATAAGGACTAATAAACTGGTGGCATTTAGAAATATATCAGAAATACTCATTAACTATGAACTCAGGTTGAACTTGCATGTATTGGTTAATGATTATATGTACCAGATATATACATGTGAACTGTAGAGAAATAAATCAGAGCTGTACTACACTTGGTCTTGGTCTCTTCCTGGTTTACATGCTGTCTAAATGTACCAGAACTGTGTCGTTTAGCCTGCAGCCATTGCGGAATGCCTTGTTTAGACCCCGGTCCCCGCACTCACAGTGCAAACATGACACCATCCTCGTTAAAATTTCCAAAAATGACCCTTTTCCACTGATTTTTGAGGTGAAAATCAACCCTTTTTATTGTAAAATCGCTGATTTTGAGATCACTAAAATGACCCCGTTTCTTGAAAAACGCTGATATTTCTGTAAATACCACTCTTTTGAGAATGAATTGTACATGTTTTATGAATCAATATACGTGTAAATGTATATCAAATCACCATTATTATCATTATCAATTTTATTTTTCTTATTTTCCACAAAAGGAATACATACCCTTTTCTCCAGATTTCAAGATTTTTGCAAGAAAATGACCCCTTTTTTTTTTGGAAAATCGCAGACATGCAAACCTGCTAAAATATTACCCTAATTTCGCGATTCTTCTAACGAGGATGGTGTCAGAAGGTCTAGGAAGTGCGGGGACCGGGGTTTAGACAGCATTACGACTCGGAAAGAATTCAATACGGATTGAACACTCCAGTAATTCTACTCCAAACAGGCAAAATACGCAAATTACGAACGTGAACAGGTCTTCTAGTCAGTCTGTATACGAGTCGGCCGCCATGTTGACTCTCTTCTCCGTCCACCGATCTGCTCAATTGTCATGCCGCCTTTTGTGTATGGGCTAGTGGGTAGTTGGGGCGCCACTGATCCCGGTAATCTCCCCCCTTGGCTGTTTTCCTCGTGGTGAAGCACCCGGTCGGAAGAATAGCGGTCCTAAAACCAAGCAGGGTAGAGAAAATCGAAAGTAAATGGACACGGTAATTGGCCTTGTGCTTTGAAGTCCTCTATCTTATTGAGTGGCGCAGTGCTAATCGCTTGTCTGGGGCTGGTGGGACGCAGCCCTCCCCTCCTTACTGCCCCCCCCCCTTCTCCCATGCAGGTGTGGCAGTACACAAGCAAAATATTCACACTCTTGTTTGGAAGTCATTAGGACGAACAGAGTGACCGGGATGTATATTGATATCCCCAAATTGGGTTCCACAAAGAAGACAATATGCTAATTTTGGTCCATTGTCAATCATGATGACATTCATGCAGGTGTACACGTTTTCAGTATAAAGTTTACTGCGG
Source organism: Acholoe squamosa (assembly GCA_949317995.1). NCBI lineage: Eukaryota > Metazoa > Annelida > Polychaeta > Phyllodocida > Polynoidae > Acholoe > Acholoe squamosa. The sequence continues at coordinate 36,193,348 of OX439043.1, read as the reverse complement.
AAGCTAGCAAGTTGGAAGCCATTTGGAGATTGCTATGTATTCGCGTAGTCAGTGAGTCAGTGAGGCTACTTCCATACAACGTGCTGGAGAATAGTCTCAATTCATTGGGGTTTCAGTATTGTTTCCTGCCCTGCATTTAATACAGTATGCAGGACTCAAGATGGCGGGGCGTAGACACAGATATAGATGTGAATTATGGAACATTGTGTTTCTCATTGTCACATACAAAGGAATATGTTCTCGGTGGGCGAGCAGATTAATGCTTCCCTATGACAGGTAATACCCCCCCCCCCCCCAGGATCCTGTGACGACCACCTGTACGTACCACTCAGGTACAGGGATCCAACGTGTAGGGGCCTGATCCCAGCAAAGCCCGGGTGTACCTGCAGGGGTGACGGCATGTGTGGGTTCTTACCTGTCGTCACCTGCCATCAACTTGTTGTCATCCTCCTCCCAAATACCAAGCGAGTGTTGGCTAAGCCGCTGGTGGAGGTGTGGATGTGGAACTGTGATCAGGCGGTGATCCCACATGAAACAGTTAGGTCCCGCCACACAAAGGGCCTGTCAACACTTGCTGATGGCTTGTACCATCACAACCTGCGGTAGTCTCTTGCTGCTCATGTAGCTCTTTGTGCTCACTGATCCTGCTGCTTGTTTTTGCAATGTGCTCCCATGGACAGGATCTGCCGATATACAGACTTAGCAGGATTAATTATGAGCCAATGAGATAATTCCAACGATTCACTGCGGCCTTGTCGGGGGCAAACTGGTACCCATCTGATAGGTCTTAGGCAAAAAAAAAAAAAAAAAGGTTTCCGGTCACCCGACCGTCCTCAGCCCAAAGGGGCCAACCTCAGCATTTTTTTGAGGATTTTTTCATAATTTTCCACTTTTTTTTGAAGATTTTTTTAAAATTTTTTCCAACTTTTTGACTTTTTCATCTCAAAATTTACATTCGAATCATAAACACCTATTCCCCCATCATTTTGTCAAGTTCTATGGAGGAAACCATCATTTCTTACCATAACCAGTGAAAACCTAGCAAAGTAGACTATATCAGGCCTTGGATTCTAAAAAAAGAAAACAAAAAAAACCAAAAAAACCCGACCTACCTGCCTCAACTTTTTTGGCCATGTTACCGGAAACATACCTTCTTTTTTTTGGCCTTATCAGTAGAACTCGCTGGTAACAAGCTACAGCAATGGCGGCGCCCATGGGACAACCTGCTACCTCGGTATAAGCACATATTTGTGTAGGATCCTCACTACCCCTCCCTGGCCATGTATGTATATATATACATGCAGGTGCGTCAGCTTAGTCCCGCCCATGTGGGTAAGACCCATCGTCCACTTGGCTTTTCGCCGGCGTAAATTCCCATGTAAATTGCTGCAATAGAGGCCAAGTGGACTCTCGATGTATGTTACATCGATAGTCCACTAAGGCCTCTATCCTAGGAATTGATATAGGAAATGTATGGCTCAATCATGCGACAGAGGCCAAGTGGACTATCGCTGTTAGACAAGCTAAACAACCAGTTTAACATAGCGATACATGTACATTCAGTTTGTTACACTTCCATGGCACTGGTAGGCTGAAGGGGGGGGGGGGGCAGGAAAGAGGTACAGGGAATGAAGGGACAGGGCTGCTCCCTTTAACTACAGGGAGGGGGTGGGTTGGATTGGATATATCTGCCCCCCTCCAAAATTTTGCATGCGTCTCAAAAATGAAATACACGTACATATCCTTGTACCCATACCTTTTTCCTTATGCTAATCTTGTGATTGGGCATATGAGAAGCTGTCATCTGATTCCCGAACGAGAACTAAAAAGGGTCAAAAATTCCTTTACGACATGTATACAAATCGTATAATATTATATAAAAAAATATGTCTCCTTCGTCTCATGCACATAGAGATCTACCTGTACATGTACACTGTAAGAAATGTGTGTTGCATTTACACGCTTTGTAACACACTTCTTTGCAGCATATTTTTACTCACTTATTTTTTTAATACACAACACGCTTTTGCCAAAAGTGTGTTAAGAAGTGTGTTCATGTCAAAAGGGTGTTACAACAAAAGTGTGTTGCAAAAAGTGTGTTCATGCATATAGTGTGTTCATAGAAAGTGTGTTGCTTCATAAAGTGTTTAGATATGAAAGTGAGTTAATATTTCTACAATGAAGGGGATGGATGGGGGGCATTTAGCCTTTATTTCTTCATATTTTCATTTTGGTGTACTTGTTATTGTCCTGAGATGACGTGAGGAAGGCAACCATGAGGCACACATACTTAATCTGGAAAGGAATAACAATATTTTTTTTGTAAGACCATAATTATGATATGTTGATTTAGTGCATAAATTGTCCTAATATCACTTAAACTTCTACATTAAAATATACTAATACATCAATAACATATCTTCTCTGTCTAGAATTTAGAATGGTGACTGATTCTAGGCTCCCATATGTAAAAAGGTTGTTATGTAGGTACATTATAATGATAAAGAATTATATTCAAAATTCAGAATAGTCACACTTACCTATTCCTGGTATTTTGTAAATCACAAATCAGCATGAGAACTTGTCAGTGACTGGAGCAAGCACATTTTAGTTTTCTGAAACAGAAGAATTGGTGAATGAACACTGTATGCTACACTGGATAATATGTTGGGCAGCATATTGATACAGCTTTTAGATAATTTCTTTATGTGAGTGTAAATCTATGATAAACCAACTTACTACACTCTTTTACAGCTTGTATATCACTAGTGTTGAGGATGATATATAAGAATACTTACCAGAAATAAGCAGAGAAGTGAAGACACTCCTCTCTCCAGCAGGTGCAGGTTCAAACTGACTGTGTGTAACTGTTATAACTGACCTTTGGTTAGGTGGGGGGGGCAATTAATGGGTTACATAATACCACTGATAAGACTGAAGGATTAATAAAATGTGTGTTGATTTAACACACATTTCAGTACCTAAACACTTTTGAGAAAAAAGTGTGTAAGTGTGTTAGAAAAAGTGTGTTTATGCCCTCAAAGTGAGTAAACTGCTCAAAGTGGGTTGAATATCCAAGTGTGTTACAATCTTGTGTGTTCCCGCAACACACATTATTTACAGTGTACCAGCATGGCTCTAGCGATAGATCAGATTCGAGCAGAGGCCTAGTGGACTATTGATGTAAGAAATGTACACTCTAAAAATGTGTTTTGTTTTTAAACACTTTTATCTGTATTTAAAACACTTGTAACACTTTGTTAAACACTTTTTTGGGCAAAACACAAAACACTTTTTCAAAAAGTGTTTAAAAATTCAAAAGTGTTTTGATTCAAATGTGTTTTAGATGAAAAAGTGTTTTAATGATTCTGAGAATAAAGTATTTAGGTTCAGAAAGTGTTTCAAAATGAGCTTCAGGCAAATTTATGCCCTTGCTATTATTTCATTTTCCTTATAAACCCATGGTCCCAGTTTTAGGATTAGTGAGTCCTTCCTACCGCATATTGCTGTGTCTCTGCAGGTACAGAATATTGAATTTATGTTGATAGCATGTTGATGATGGTTGATTATCCAGTTATCAACATTGATTCTGTGCTAACCAGGCTTGGCCTACAGTCAAGATGAGTTCAAACACACTGATGCACAGAATTAGTCATTGAGTTGATTTTGATTGATTTGAATTTTATCTCACCTCGTGCCTTCCTTACGGCCGACACTCAAGGGCGAGAGGTCCCGTGGGTTGTATCCACACCGAAGTGAGATTACCCTTGTGGTGTTGTTGCCCGCACCCTAGTCTAATGGGGAGGGGGGATGATGGTGACCGAATCTATGGGAAGATAGAAAGCACGCCCCTACACATTTACCGAGGCAATGGTTCTTTAACATCTGTCACTACATAGGCATAGTGAGAGATGGACAGGCCTGTTTTAAGTCATTTGTCTGCCATGACCGCCGAGAGACTTTCCAGCACAGCCTAGCCAGAGCAGGGAGGAACTCAAACGGCACCTTACGGCGACGTTTGGAACCACCACTGTGCTCCGGCCGGGCCGGGAACCGAACCCACGACCTTACGGCCTGTGAGCGGACGCGCTACCGACTGCGCCACACCTCCCGGCTTCTAGTCATTGAGTTTAGGACTGGGATGTATATATTAATCCTGAATATTACAAAATGGGTGTTTATCATGGGTTACATTGGAATCAAGGTATTGAGAAAGTAATTTTTAGATATTTCTTTTACAAATCCATTCTAAGATAAAGTTTCAATATTACGTTCTATCAGGATCCTGTGTATCATTATCATTTATACTTAAATCCAGACATTTGTATCCATATGAATGTTACAATAGTACTATCATAGGTGGCCCCTGCCACCTGGTGAGTTGGATTGGAACCAAGTATTAAAACACTTTTATAAACCTAAACACTTTTGCAGGAAAAGTGTAAAGTGTTTTAGGAAAAGTGTTTAGACGATGAAAATTTGTTTTGGTAAAATGTGTTTTGGTAAAATGTGTTTTAATTAAAACACATTTTTAGAGTGTATGGCTCAATCGCGGGACAGAGGCCAAGTGGACTATCGGCAGTACATATCAAAGAATCTATTGTCAAAAAAACTATAGTAAAAGGACCTTCTCCATCTTTTCCCTCTGAGACCCATAGTCCACTTGGCTTTTCGGCGGTGAATGAGCCATACATTTCCTATGTAAATTGATACGATAGAGGCCAAGTGGAATCTCGATGTAACATGTATAGATTCGTGTATGATGTGTTCTTCCAGTACCAATGTCTTTCCATCCTTCTGGAGCACTGTGAACTGGGCTCTATACAGTCGCCAACCAATGGGACCCAGGAGGCAGAGTAGAGGAGATCAGATACAGGCATATCAGTGTATCAGATAGCGTGGGACCCGCGCGGGCTATCACCGACTGAATGGTGGATATTAAGGCAAATCCCCGGATCTGACGATATCGCCACATTTAACCTTGAGAGAGTGGTCGCACTGGGGGAAGGGGCGTGGGTCGTTGGCGTCCATTGTCCCATGGGGTCGTGTGAGGATGGACCTGCTCTGGGTGCAGCCAGTGTTTCGTCCCGATACTGAATACTGAATCTGCAATGTCCAAGGTAGATTACTCTGCGCTAAGGCTGGGAGAAGTATGTATGTACATGTCAACTTTACTTCACACAACAGCCATGACTCAAGTGACAGCATTTATGTACTGATTTCTTATAGCAATCTACATTCAGGTAAATATCAGGCCCCGGTTGCACGCGACAAGTACATGTAGTCGCCGGTTGCACACAGCAAGTAGTATATCCCCGGCCCCCGCACTCCCCATGTTCTCTGACCATCCTCGTTAGGGGGTTTGAAAAAGACCCCCTATTTACAGACTTTTGAGTGAATATCGTACCCTATTTTGAGCAAAATCACAAATTTTTTGGCCTTAAAAACACCCCTATTTTAAGAAAACGCTGACATATTTGGTACATTCTTTGGATGTCTTCTTTTGCAAAGTAGACATCCCCATTGAATACAGCAAATAATATAGTTCAATCTACATTCCATTTCTCCTTTGTATGCACAAAATGGTCGATATAAAGTTAGACACACCAATTGGCTCTATGATCCTATTCCATTTCTCCCTAAGCTTTAAAGCAGAAATACACGCCTATTATTGATTTTCAAGATTTTTTCCTGGAAAAACACACCCTATTTTTAGAAAAACACTAATCTGCTGATTGGCAGAAATTCTGACCCTATTTTCGCGTTTTTTCTAACAAGGATGGTGTCATAACTGAAGGGAAGTGCGGGGGCTGGGAGTATATCAAAGTGGGGAAAAACATGTTACCCGGTTAGACATTTCTTGTATTCACTGCGGAAATTTAGGGAGCTTCCTTTGCTAGTACCATGCTTCCATCATGCTTCAGCGATGGTTGTCTCCAATTCAATTATACCAATGATCATAACTACCGTAGTGTTATGTTATATATTCGTGCAAATCTGGGGCGGACAAAGTCTTGTAGATGTTTATGGGCCGTTGTGTGCATACATTATAGTCAGGTCAGTCGAAGACAATCTCAAGGACTTGACTCACAAATGTCCCCAGTGCGCATGCTCGGCTGTGACATTCTACACCTTTAGTACACATCGGTCCACCAGAGGGCAGGCCGGTCTGTCCGCCTCACTCAGCCAAATAGACGCGATCAATGGAAGAAGGCATCTCTCCTCACCCCTACCCAGCCGCCCACCCCTACCAACCCCCTGGACACCACCGAATTGACAGGGACATCGCCCCCAACCCCCTTTTCTTTATCGTGCTGTTGTAAATTTCTGAAGAGGATTCCCCGGCGATAGGTGGCGTCCTCCGGAGGACGGTGCCAATAATCTTCCGTAATCAACAAGTGTTTGGTTGTCAGGGGCAACGGGCGACGCCACCGACGCCCAAATTAAGCGATCGTTTGTCGGCGGCGTGCAGCGCCAGGCGGGGTCCATGGGGTCGGGTGGTCGATCCTGCAGCGGCGCCGCCTGCAGACCCAGGAGAGGCTTAGCGCCAGCCCTGGAGACCCTTCAGGGAGAGGGCGGCCACATTACCCACTGATATTATCCAATTTCACCTATGAATTATACAAAGAGAGGGCTTTTAAAGAATCATTTGGCGAAACAACTCGCTGGCAAGACCGGCGTTTGGAAGACACCGGGGACCGCGGATGCCGGCGCGGCTTAATCGTCGGCTATTGAGCGCGGCGGCAGGACCAGAGGCAGGCAGGAGGTCGCTAGGGGACAAGTTACCACAGAAATGCCCTCTGAATTATTCACTCCATCAAAATCGAAAAGAACCCCCCAAAAGGAGTCCAATGGTGCATGGGAATGGGGTCTCTTTGCGTCTCAGATCAGTCAATTTAGGCGCCACCTCCTTGCGCCGCATCTATAGTGGGCGTACACTGTGAGGGCGGGCACCTTAGCGTCCACACTTAATCGCTGTTGAAAATTAAGCGTAAATATGAAGTGTCGGGGGTAAATCGGCACGGGCACATCAATCTCAGGACGGACACATTAAGGGGATGAAGAGAGAGGAGGGGGTGCGAGTAGATTGCACTGGAGGAGAGGGTGGGGATCTAGGGCGGCCAGGCGTTCAGCGTGACCATTGCCTGTGAAATTGAACAAATTTCCTGAGGAGCAATGACCGTATGGCCGTAAAAACCTGCAGGGAGGCAAGACGACAGGGCGCAATGGGAGGCGAGGGTGAAGAAGAGGAGGGTGTGGTGGGTGGTTGGTTTAATGGGAGCTACCTGCCTCATACAGCGACAACATAATAGGGGCTTGGCCTGGCCGAGGAAATAGAATGGCTGGGAAGACGACTCAAACGGATCGCTCAACTCCCCAATGACCTATCTCACCCCCCCCCCACCCTTAGCTTATTCCTCCCCATATGACCTCCACCTCCCTCTAACAAGAAGACTCCTGACCCACATCCTCTTCATGCACTTCTCTCAGAAGGGTCAGTCCCAATTCTTACTCTTCGCCTTGTGTATCTTATCAGCGTCAGCGAGGTACAAACATTTAGAACTGTATCCACTGTGTATCTATTATAGTCACATTTTATAATGACAACCCACTGTCATACACCTGAGTAGACTCACATGTAACAATTCGCTTCCACAGACATACCTGTATAGTCGTGTGGCAATATGCCACACGGTTCGCTGTATAGGGCATTAGCACATTAGGCTATGGAGGCCGCCATTAGACCCCGACTGCACTATGACTAACACCTTCAGCCCCTGTCTCCGCAGGGATGCTTCCCATTGGTCAATAATACAATAGCCATGTGCCGTATATGGCATATGTAAAGGGTACTACCCCGTAGTGGTTACCTCAAGGGCAGACCAAGAAGGGGTGATCTATACGGACTTAGCAGGTTTCATTTTTAGCCAATGAGAGAGCTCCAATCTAGTCACTGCGGTCCTTCGGGGGCCAACTGGTACCCATCTGATAGGTCTTATCAGTAGAACTCGCTGGTAACCAGCTCCAGCAATGGCCGCGCCCATGGGACAACCTGCTACCTCGTCATACCGACTTAGCGGGTTGTGGGTGGCGCCGTCCTGTCTAGCTGAAGCTGGGTATCGGCATGTGCTTTACACTGATTATAGGGTACAATTATGTAATACCTGATGGTAATCCACTCTGTCCCATCCTACACACAAAAGTATTATTGCTCATTAAGTAGAACATAGAGGCTTAAGAATATTATTACAAGTTCAATGGTATAGTTAGTGTGAACTACCACTCATCACACCTCCAGGTGTGGAGTTTTCACACATGCAGGTGTGGAGAGTCCCCCATGTATAGAGTGGCTTCTGACCCCTGAAACTCCAAATCTCGCGACAATGCATGTTAATTAGGCCCTAGCCGGTGGCTGCAGTGCAGTCACACCTGTATGCTCAGCCTATTCCGAGTTAGCAGGTCACCCCATGGGCGCCGCCATTACTGCAGCTTGTTACCAGCGAGTTCTACTGATACGACCTATCAGATGGGTACCAGTCGGCCCCCGAGAGGACCGCAGTGAATCGTTGGGATCATCTCATTGGCTAATAAATAATCCTGCTAAGTCCGTATATGGTACTACATGTAGCACCCACTGGTATTAAAACATGCAATGTCGGTATAGGGGGCGAGCACAGCCAGGACAATTTGGTCTAGCACAGCCAAGGATTGGTGCAACATTCCATATAGTTAACAGTTATAGTGATGCCCATTTTTAGGGGTTCTATAGGAATACATCCCCCCCCCCCGCCCGGCTGCCCCGCCTGTATAATCTACTGTCCGACTGTTTTATGTGTAGTCACAAATTACAATCTACTGTCATACTCTTGTCTGGATAGTCACTGATTATAATCTACTGTCGTCCAGTTGTATCTATAGCCCCCTCCCCCTTGTAATATTTTGTCATACTGTTGTCTGGCGTCACCATGCAGATATCTTCTGCCCTTATATAGTTGCCTGTATTATCAGCTATTACTGAGAAAATATATAGAATACCTCAGTGCCTCTCACGTGATAAAAGAACTCAGATTATCCAAATAAAAGCACTAAAAATGGCCAAACCGTGGTATAAAATCGACTGTCATACAGGTGTCTGTATAGTCACCAGTTAGAGTATAGATAGATTATAGACCTACCAAATAATTCCCTCCATTCAATGCTGAATTCTTAGAGTACAACTGGTACCTATCGCAACTGCTGTTATCAGTGAATATCTCACCAGTACCAGCTTTAGCAATGGCTGAGCCCATTGGGCAATAGGGTTGATCCCTATTTCAATTATATCACTTTCACTCTCGCCATACTTGTATACGGAAACGTGTATTCAGACATACAATTTTAACATTGTACATGTATTTATAGAATCACACAGAACACCCACAGGTCTGATATACATTCTCGTCCTGATAGAAAAACACTGCAACTCAGATATCATATTGGTGTAAAAAGTTTATTACAGGACAAGTCTTAACCCAGGCATGTGATCAATATGTGAATGACCTCCATCCATTCCGACCATTTATATATACATAGTATACAGACTCATGGACAGGATATAACATTGCAGAGTCTATTAACATACATATACAGATATATACACAATATTTACACAGCAGCATATCTAACATTTAGCATAGAGTATACCGAATATAGATTTTTCCTTGCTACCTGATTTTAATTAGGCCATACAGTATCAATCGGGCCCGTAACTAGCCCTTGTCCTGGGGTGGTTCGATTTTTTATAAGGTGGAACTCCATCAGTTCAAGGGTGGAACCCACCAAAGATTTCATATAATAAACAGCAAATATTTACTTAATTTGTATACAAATCTGTATGGTAATGGATCATTAGAGGCTAAATGTCCTGATTTTAAGGTTTACTCTCTAAAATCCTTAATAATTGTCCGATTTACAAGCCGCAAAAACTGACATGTAGCTTACCATGTGCGATTTCAGCGTAGCTAGGGTGGACATTTTCTGGTCCATCAGGGGCCTGGGGGGGGGGGGGTCGTTCGAACCGACGAACCCCCCTAGTTACGGGCCTGTCAATTGCAGTAGACATCTACTGAAACAGAAATCTGTATATATATATATATATATATATATATATATATATATATATATATATATATACAAACTTAAAATCTTTCAAACATTTATACAATTTCAGGACATGATACCAGTGGACACTTCATTTGCTGTATGTTTCTTCATATTTTCGGCGTTGCTTTGACTTTTCTATCATATTTTTGTCAAAGCCGAGCCATGTTTCGCGAGAAGCCTGTCATGTCAATCCTGTATAAATTTCTAGATAGTGAATTAACCTGGCTTTTGGCATTACTGGCATTAAATATTCTAGTACAGCCAACACAATGTAATGGTAAATATTTCTATACAATTAAGGTCATTCACACTGACCTCACCAGCCATATATATAGTTTACATTTTGAGCCCTGCTAACCCGGATCTGGTGATTTATCATTCTCCTCTTGGACCTTTGTATTACAGGTATCAACTAGATGGATCTTCTGTATCCTCAAACAGTTTGTGTAAAATATGGGTAATATATTTGGTGGTGACCACTAGAAAAGGCTTGTGAACGGGGGTCTCTGGAGGTGAGACCTAGAGACATGAGGCTGGAGTGGTGCTGGAGGAGTGGGGACAGAGGCCCACCCAGGAGCAGGCCATGGTGGCCGCTATAACCTAGGGGACTAAAGGAGGACATTGAGGGGCTCACTGTTGTAGGACTGTTCACGTCCAAACCTGGGTTCTGCTTCTTCCACTTGGTCCTCCGGTTCTGGAACCAAATCTTGATCTGTGTCTCGGTGAGGTTGAGGCTGAGTGCCAAGTTGAGGCGCTCACACACAGACAGGTAACGAGTGGTTTTAAACTTGTTCTCCAGGGCCACGAGCTGCTCATAGGTGAAGGCCGTGCGTGCACGTCGGGGTCTACCACCAGCTCGCGACTCCGAGCTAGTTGAGTTCTTGTCGCCATTTTTATCGCCATCGTCACCGTCAGTGTGATCATCATCAAGGTCATTCTCAATGTCAATCTCGTCCTGACACTCATCTGTAGACTTTGGTGACGTCATTCCACCGTCAGACAGGACGTCGGATGACGAGTGCGTGCTGCCATCACCGTAAGGCTTAGAGTCCACTCCTGCAAGACATGAAAGAAAATAACAGGTTAATTTGAGTAACATTTGCCAGTTACATATTTTCATTTCAGTGCTATTTTGATTTTAATATAAGTAAACAGAGGGGCACAGCGGTGCAATCTATTTACACCTGCCCATTGACAGGCACCCCAAGCATGGATCAACAGTGTACTCAACAGTGTTATAATGGCGAGCACTCCTAAATGATAATTGTTATTAGGGAGCAAACCTTCATGTATACGGAACATGTTTTCTATACTCCATATCTATGTAGGGCCAAAAGAATAGTGCATGTATATATTTCAAACAACATAGTAAAAAGATTCAGGTAGAGGCCAGATTTTTTTGTTTTGTTTTTTCAAATCTTCATTTACTTTATAATCGTATCATATAGACTTCCTATTTGTTACTGTAGTTACGAAGAGTTTACTGCTGGAAATCTCATATTAAAACAAAAGGAAAATTTTGGCATCTCCGACCCTTCACGTGTTAGATACATTTTTTTAAAGGAGTGAAAAATCTAAAATAAAGAAATCTTCAAGAATTATGAATTCTTCACAAATCAGAGGTCTGTCCAGTTTTGCTGAGGTAGGTTGGGTCACCTCGAACCAACTTTTTTTAAATGTAGGTACATGACATGGCAGTTGGATGCTATACAAGTGTATTTAGGTATCATGTAGTACATGCGTGTACGCGGGAGATACATGAGACCAAAAAAAAAAAAAAAAAAAAAAAAAAAAAGGTTTCCGGTCTCCCGACAGTCCTCAGCCCAAAGGGCCGACCTACCTACCTCAACATTTCTGACCATGTTACCGGAAACATACTTTTTTTTTAATTTGACCTGAGCATATGTACATAGGTGGTATTTTCCATGAGTAAATAAAGTACATTGCACATAAAACGTGTAGTAATAAGTGTCTCCTCACAGGCGGAGTTTGTATACAAGTGTAATGTATATAATATATGTAGATCTATAGTATATAATATTATGCATACATGTGTAGACAGGGTCAGGTGGAAACTATCCTCCCACCATGAAGGACGTCGACCAGGCTTTATGGCTGTGGAGACGAGAGAAGCTGCCCCAGTCCTATTAACCTCTGCCTCCGGCCGTCAGCCCGACTTTAAGGCGAACCTAAACTTCCTGCCAGTGCCTGATCAATGTTTCATCTCTCCGTCCACTCCTGGCCCCCGCGCCACCTAACAAGTTTAAAGTGGGTGCCGTCCCGGTGTCACTTAAATCATGTTACTCTGGCCGTAATGCCATTGGCCCACGTCCCGCCGCCTAATTAAATTCCTGGACGCCGAATCACCCCGGCCTCAGTCGCACTTTTAGTTCATTTTGTGGCAAGCGTTTAAGCCACTTTTTCAGCCAACCTGTGACGGGTTGGGTCGGCTCCGGCGTGCCCGACATCATAATGGATTAGCTTCACCCCCTCATACATCCCCACTGGTAAGTGCGGCCAAATTAAAGGGGCACCACCCCCGCCAAAGTACCCCGACATTTATTTGACCCTGGTGTAATCTCCCATCACGGTGGGTGCTGCTCCCCGATATCACTACCGCTTTAAGTCCAATGCAATTTTCGTATAAACCCCTTAGCGCGTCACCAGGCCCTGGCCGACCGGCCGTAAGTTCATCTAGACAGGAAGCAACTTGCCCCCTCCTGATTTACAATGTTTCGACAAGGGGCGCCTCGGGCGGCTATTTCCGGTTCCGGGCTGGGTTGTCGACCACACTTACGCCAACATCCCATTAGTACAGGGGGCAGCCGCCTGGCGGAGACAGCTACATCAAGGCCATGATTTCCTCTTCGTCACACGCTCACTTTAAAAGCAAAAATAAATGCTTACCCCGGGATCTTTGATGATCAGAAGATATATCTAGCCACTAGATAAAACCATTGCCGTATGTTTATCTTGTACGGTACATGTATATAGGAGAACCTGAAGCAGGTGACAGACTGACGCTGGGGCTATGGAATGGTATGTTAATACAGGTGAACCACAGGTGCGTTAACAATGATAATTTCGTGAAGTTCCCCTGGCTGCGTACATGTCATAATTATCCAAATTTATATTCGATAGGTGTTCTTAAGCCCGGTTGACAATGCGCACGCGAGGGAACTAGGGTGGTGGTTGCCACCCCAAGCTATGTTCACATGTGTGCGTCTGGTTCCGGACCTGGGCTGGGGGGTGTTGCCCATAATGGAAAATGTAGTTTTACCTAAGAATTACCTCACCTGCAGCTGTCACTTTCTTTGCAGTCTTTTAACAGAAGTGTTCATGTCAGTCAGGTATAAGTATATTTCAATGAAGATGATAGCTACTCAAAACAAGAACACCAAAAAAGAGTCACACAGCTAGGTACCTGATTGTACAATACAATGTACACACTATATTTAAACAAGGCCGGAAGCTTTTCAGTGTAATGTGGTGAGTACAAGTTGAATGGTGGAGCAGAGCGTGGATTTTATAAGGTGAGAGGGTACCTATATGTAGTGCTCTCTTTATGTTATGTGCAACAGCCTCCTGACCCCTGCCTGTGACGAGTGGGCCCTTTACACCTATGCTGTGTACCCTTTAATGTTTGCGTTCCGTCACCTGCGCCTTGTATCTTATTCCTGCAGTATACGTATGTGCAGCTTATTGAAACCCCTTTATGACAATTGTGCCTAATCTTCCTGAGAAGAGCATTATACAGATATTTAAGCAGATATACGCGAAATTTTGATATTACAGATATATTAACAGCATGGAGGCTTCTTAAATACATCAGTGTCCAACTACGCAGACTCCTCATGTCCAGTTCAAAACGCCCAACTCAATTGCTCAGCGCTAATGCAAACAACAACAGCCTCGGGGGCTTAGCAACAAACCCTTATTATTGGTAAATTGTGGTGGGTGAGATTCCAATGTGAGCCTGGTCCAACCTGTGCCATAAATGGTGGGCCATATTACAATCTCGTTATCGGGTCTGAGTGTGGGCACTGAGGCAGAATGAGGACGGGGTAGGGGTGACACGCCCGGCCAGGCACTGTTTGTGTAGCCATGATTGCTATACCAAAGACCTCCGCTGTGCCACCGGGCGCCGCGCCGCTTAACAATATTGAAAATTGTGATATAGACTTAATGGAAGTTGTATTGAATTAGTCAGAGCCTCTTGTTGGCCGGACAGATGGCTGTTGGGTGGCGGTAATTGGGCGGGCACTTGACGTCACGTTACTGACGTCACAGTGACACTACGGGGCCTTCTGGGGCAAAGTATAGCTCACATAGCCTTTATCAGCTGGGGGCCGCCATCAGCCCCCGATGGCACTATGACTAACACCTTCAGCCCCCGACTCCGCAGTATATGCCAGGGATGCTTCCCATTGGTCAATAATACAATAGCCATGTGCCGTATAGGTCCCCTACAGATTCATAAACCCTCATGATTTAGATTAACTCCAGGGAGTGTTGATAAGCTACGGCATAGGGGGTAACATGAACATGTAGCACAACTATTTTCAATTGATTTAATCCCTGGGAGGGGAGTTTCCCATTACCACTATGACTGTCTGCTTTGGAAGGAAATGAAGCCTGGGTATTGCAATACAGGCCCGTAGCCTTGTTGGAATAGGTTAAAGGGCCCCTGACACGATTTTTACATTTTCCGATTGATTAGACAGATTACGAAAATTGTAACCATTTGGTATATCTATAACACTGGGTAGAGTCCACCTATAACCCTACAGGCAGTCTCCGACTGTCCACACCTGCCTCCACATACTCCATGCAGCACAGTCTCTTATCTAGCCATGTTGTGACGTCACCAGAGGCAATGTGAGGCAGAGATAAAGGGTTTAGTGAGGCCATAGTGAATGTGACTGAATCATGTAAATTTATCTAATGTTTCTTTTGTATTCAATTTCAGAAACTCAATTCGGTTTTATATTTCCATGTATCCTATTGGGCCAAAAAAAAAGAAGTTGTGTTTCCAGTTACATGCCTCAAATATCTAGGGTTGGTAGGTCGGATTTTTTTTTTAATATTGATTTATTTTTTAATTTTAATTCTATAGAAATGTATGGGGAGACATGTTGGATTCTATGATTTTACAGCAGAGTTATGAAAAACACAAGGAATGTGAAGGTCATGTAAAAAATATGAATGAATGTTATGAACTGTATATCAGTAGATAAGGACCTAGATAAGCTCCACTAAAAACTGATGAAAAGAAAATATGAAAATCACGGGAAAAATGCCTAAAATTTGCCAAAAAATGTTAAAAATTTCCAGGACCATCCCTGTTTTGCTAGGGTCCGTCGGGTAACTGGAAACCCCCTTTTTTTTTTAGGCCTTGTTCATACCATGAATTAACCTCCATGGAAAGTACCATTCGTAAAATGAATCAATTGAGACCCTATTCTTGCGTTGAATCACATGATTGTGGAGGGGGAGGAGTCGGGGGAGGAGCATATTTCTGGTCAAAGTTTGACCAGTTTTTTCATGATTATTGATAGAGTGATGCCCTTATTACATGTGAAACTGATTAACCAATTGACGAATTTCCCTGTGTATAAAATTGAGCAAAAAGATACTTAGTGTTGTAAATACCAGAGTTATGTACCATGTGTACATAGAAATCATATTTGAGGCCATAATCCTACTTTTACTTGGAGTTATAACAAAATTATTTCAGTTATGTAATACCATGACATTTTCCAATGCCTACAATTATCATAGAGTAAAACAAAGGCATTAATCGATCAGCAAATTTTTGGAAATATAGACATGTGCTAGAATTATAGATCATTCAGATATAGAAATACTAGCCTGTACCATGTATCAGACTGGTAAGTTTGTCACTTAGTACTAACATAAGCCAAGTCCTTTACACAGGAAATATGGTAAATGTTGGTCATCTTCAATCAATGATGATATCGTAAATTTTCAAAGGTCATAAAATAACGTAACACAATATCTACACACACCAACGCTGATGTTTCACAATTAATCCATAAGCCAGTGATGAATCGTGATCATATTGCCACATTTACATGTAATCATATTCCCAAGCACACCCAGTATGTATACATATAATTGGTATATTCTTTTTTACAAATGAAAATATAATCTGAAAAAAGGAGATTGTTAGGTTGCCCTGCCTAAATGACGTAGAAGTCTTGGCCTCAAAAACAATACAATACACATACTGTATCATACAGTGTCTTGCCCCTTTATACACCCTGTGTGACACACCTTGGCCTAATAACTATAGCATCAGCAGCTCAAAGTGTTACCTTGCTATGTACCAGGGGTATGTTTCATAACAGGCAACAATTTGCCTCTCACTTTCTGTATCAAACGATCATCTATTGTATGATTTGTCCATCAGTATTATGTTACCAACTACAATATAATTAATTGTTAAAATGCAAGGAAATTAATCTCATTTTGCTAAAAACTATAGTAGAAGTATAATAATTGTATACATATGTACCCAAACCCTGTACAATGCTGTACATGTCGGGAGAAAGATCCTACAATTTATTCAGATTCTATGATTGTAGTGATATTTTCGTGATCGTAGGGCCATTTGATGATCGTTAGTCATTCTGAAACATACCCCAGGACTTCTTGAGTGATAGCTGTCATAGCCTTTGGCTGTTACTGCCTGCCTGCCACATGTAGCCAATGACTCTGGTGACGTAACATACGGGCATTCACACTTGGTTGCTGGATGTGGCCTCACCTGCAGTGCACGTATCTGTCCATGGTTTGTTTGACTCCCACTTCTTAACTATGTCCCCTACTCTTTAATGCATATGAAAGAACATGACTGAAAACGCTCAAAACAATAGTGTAAAGTGGTCGGGACGTGTCAGTAGCCCTTTAAATATATGGCATGAAAATATGTATAATTTTGTGCTAGTTATTTCTAGCTCTGCACTAATCGTGTATAAGGCGCACCCTTTAAATCAGGCCCATCTGATAAGGCGCAGCTCGGAGACAATTTCTGATGCTTCAGTCCTGTTCTATATAGTATACCCATGCCTATAAGACGCACCTCCAACTTCTGTTGAATCTCAGGCTTGCTATCCCACCCTGATTCCCTTGCCACTACTCACCTCTTTAACAGGTATCAATAGCCGCTGGCCGAGGCTGGCTAAATATATAAGGCAGAGTAGAGCTAAATCCTTGATGTGCCTCATATGGGGGATTTAATGTAGGTCCACTTTTCCAACCCGGGTCATCATCCCATCTTAGGGTCTGCTGCATCCTTATACTATTAAAACTAAAGAAACATCGGGAGCAGAGCCGACTCTGGTGCCTATGGGCCCAGGGTGCCCAGGGGCAGACGGCCTCCTGGTGGGCAATCAACAGGCCGCTGATGTGACGCTGATGGAGCAGACGACAAATGGCTTAATTGCTTAAAATGAGTTTCCCGCCAAGCACCATGCTGCGCCGAACACGGTATGAAAGCCGTGCACTGATTGGCCACGACGGGGAGGCTGTCGAGATCACTTAAATACCCGGATGATATCCCACCAGCCTTCATTGTACTACACATGTAGTATGCATGGGTCTCAAGAACCAAAGGTACCGGTATACAAATGAACTGTATCATTGTATGTACATTTATATGTATTCATACAGAAGTATCTATGTGAAACCTATGGTGATGGGGATGGGTATAAATCCATAGTGTCACTACACCCCGGACACTGCACCCAGTCATAAGCCCTTAACCACAGCCTGGTAGCGCTTTAATACATTATGCTATTTGGTCATATTCGATTTTGGGAATGTAGCTCTACCACAGCAGGACTGCATTCCTACATAATACCTACAGTACACACTTCCTATAGCAGGATTGAATTCCTACATAATGCCTACAGTACACACTTCCTATAGCAGGACTGCATTCCAGAATTTTCCATTCCCTAGTATTATCATTCCAAATAGTCCACGTAATGTATTGATCCTATGATAATTAATTTTTTTACGATGTAAATTCCATTGTCTTATTTCCAAAGAAAACAAAGATTAGTGCATCCAGATAAATCCTCTTTGGAGTTAGTGCCTCCACCTAGTGGAAATCATTTGCTTGACCCCCTCTGGCTTACCCTGACTCCCTCTGGGAGTCCAGCTCACCCATGACTCCCTTATTTACCACTGACTCTCTCAGACTTTGTCAAAAGGGAGTCAGGATCTTGTGACTCTGAATAAAAAAGGGAGTCAGATAACCTGAGAAGGGAGTCAGGGAAGCATTGACTCCCTTTTTATACCCCAGACTCCGTTTGTGACTCTGTTTATTCTCTCTGTGTACATAATGCCTACAGTACACACTTCCTATAGCAGGGTTGAATTCCTACATAATACATACAGTACACACCTCCTATAGCAGGGTTGAATTCCTACATTATGCCTACAGTACACCCTTCCTATAGCAGGGTTGAATTCCTACATAATGCCTACAGTACACCCTTCCTATAGCAGGACTGCATTCCTACATAATGCCTACAGTACACCCTTCCTATAGCAGGACTGCATTCCTACATAATACCTACAGTACACACTTCCTATAGCAGGGTTGAATTCCTACATAATGCCTACAGTACACACTTCCTATAGCAGGGTTGAATTCCTACATAATGCCTACAGTACACCCTTCCTATAGCAGGAATGCATTCCTACATAATGCCTACAGTACACCCTTCCTATAGCAGGACTGCATTCCTACATAATGCCTACAGTACACACTTCCCAAGGATAGCCCTGTATTGTTGTGCTACCTTTGTCCCCGCAGGGACCCATAGAGACAACCTGCTGATAAAGGCCTATAGTGGACTATACGGGTATTAGGCATTATACATCTCTTAATGGGTTAATAGTGTGAGTATTTTTACCTCTCCCTCTCGGAGGGGAAAGACATGCTTATAGAATATACACTAAACACGGATATCTGCAATTACCAAAGCAAATATGAGCTCTCCCCAGACGTCAACTTTGTGTTATTTATTTGATACTGGGTGACCGCTGGATCTGGGGGCTGGGTGTGTGTGGCGGGAGCAGGTCCTGTTCTCTCATGTCACTCCTACATGTATACACATCTATAGTCACCGTGTGATGGCAGCACACCACAATTTTAATAACGCCCCTCCCCCTAGCCCCATACACGAATACCGGTATATGTCTTATGTCAGCACTCCAGCTCCCGAACCTGCCATCAATAGTCTACAGACCACACAGCGACCCCCTGATTGTGTGCATCATAGACAATTTAGATTACGATGAGATCAGATTTTAACGTAATAGACTATTTAGACCTCGAAAAATTAAGTTTCACGTAACTTTGTAAAAAAAAGTTGAGGTAGGTGTATAGGTAGTTTTTATTGTAGTTTTCAATATATATCCTTTTAATTTCATCCCAGGTCTTATCTATGTCAGAGGCAAACATTATATTGAATCGAGGATACGCGTGTATTATGGATGAGGTTCACTGGGTACTGTGGCAAAGACTAGTTAAAGAGGAAAATATGGACACGTATATTCTTTCCGACTTTTTTCTTGGCTGTTAAAAAATGTATTTAAAATTTCTTTTTATATTGTTTGCTTTGCAGTCCCCTTTGCAAAATGAATTGATGTAAAAATAATGATGTTGGATGTATCTCATATGTAGTTCTATACGACAGGCTTGACTTAGAACAACGCCTTACAACACATTATTTGAAAAGTTGTTTTTTCCTCAGTGGTTTACATTGGGTCCGGGTTGAGCAGGACACAAACTGCAAACCGTTGGTGCCCGGCCGTGGTCTCTGTCAGTGTCTGTACACAGTACACAAAGGCACCATTAAATCATCATGGGCATGTGGGCCAGGATTTAACTTACCAACAACATGTATCTAATACTTATAATAAAAACAATACCCCATTTACTTCTCGGTATACGGATAACCGCGTGAGCACACGGCCTCACATCCCAGCCGGACAACAGCATCTGTCTCGTGAGGGATACACGTGAATAACACCACCTTCATCTCAGACTATACTACATGTACATGTACCGGTAGGACATGCACATGCTGGCTGATATTGTCAACGTGGAAAACAGTGCCCCACCCACCCACCCACCGATATAAGAAAGAATAAGTTAATGATAGATTGATAAATATACATATTCAAAATAAGATGAAAAATAAGTCCAGGTACACCCTCATTATAGTACTAGACTAAATGGGGGGCATCCATTAATTATGTACGCATATTTTCTCAAAAAATAGACCCCCCACCCCCCTTGTTGCACTGTGTACGCATAGGGATACCCCCCTCCCTTGCGTACATACTTTTCTACTAGACCCCCCCCCACTGCAAGGGAAGGCGGTATAGGGTTCTCCACTGTAGAAAGACATTAAATGACCAAATGAATCTAATTTAGACTTGTAATTATTATGGACCAATACACAAAATATTACCTTCAGTTGCTGTTTCCTTACAGGGTCCACTTAGAAAAATAACTGACCTTTGCCAAGGTTGCTAATGTATATTCATGGCTCTGCAGGGCTATTTCTATACACCTTATGCGTACACAATGAGTATGCTAAAATGCCCCTGGACCCCCTCCCTCCCCCTGTACGCATCTGTACGCATTTGGCCTGACCCCCTCCCCCCTCTTGATGCGTACATAATTAATGGAAGCCCCCATGGGGACGTCTTCCACCTTTACTGGGTACAGTATGTGCAAATGTCCGATGATTTATTTGTACATTGGGTACTGCTTTTATACAGGAAATGTTATTGTTGTTCCATTGGCATTGAAAAAGGACGTTTATTGATGTTCACACCGCGCGTTATCTCTACTGTCATTGGACGCACGTGGTGCACGTGCATGCCGCGCACTCCGCAAGTAGTGCTCCATATCAAACAAACAATAACACCCGTCATGTCCCCCCCCCCTGTCAGTGTCTGTCTTCCATCCCAGAGTCATCATGTATGTTACTCATGTCCTACTCTTTAGTACTCCGTGTAATAATTCCTCTAGCACCAAAGCGTCACCGTGTACCTCCACTTTATACACTTTTGTCTATCAACATGTCATGTACAGCACAATGTAACTGCAAATGACATGTTTCTTGAAAGCTGGGGATGGTCCTTGATGATCTCTACTCTCAAATTTTGTCAATTTTACGTGTCAGTACCGGTACATATATTGTACTGTCTGTGTTGACAACTTAAGAACGGTCACCCAAAGGTTGTCAGGTAGACTGACAACCTTGGCCATTTATGACACTATGCACGAGATATCAATTTAAATCATGACATGTTTTATTGGTACTTAGGAGACTCTACCGACTCTATATTGTAGATCTACAAGTAGATCTACATATAAGAAGATCTACAAGTATAGATCTATAAGTAGATCTACATTTACCGGTAGATCTATGGGTTGGTTTGTAGAAGTGCGAACGTGGTGTATAGAATCCGTTCTATCTGATACAATGTTCATTTATCATTAATACATATCTGGCATAAACATGTTTGAATATAAAAATGGCCCCACATAAATGTAGGATAAAGTTCTATTCGGTACCGACGTTCTACTATTATATCAACACGTTCTAGGGGCAAAACGGTGTCACAACAACTTGTTCCTGTCACTCAGAATGGCAACAGACTGTCGGACACATCATATCCCTTGCCATGAGGGCTTAAAAAAACCTTTTATCGTCGACTTATTAATCCCATAACAGCATGGTGACCTGTAATATCAACCACGTGGGAGCTTACAGCTGTTGTTGCCTCCCCTTTCTCCCAATCCCCTTCACCCGCCCTTACCCAGCCGCAGCAAGATCCGTGCCTATGGAAGCCATGTGAGCTGCTGATGTGCTGGGTGCTGAGTGACTCTGCTCTATGTAGGCCGTATAGGGGGGAGCTGCTCACGCCCTGTCCGCGCCTATAGACAGCCCAGATATAATACCTCCCGTGTGGCACTGTTCAACCTGGGAAGGACGACATATAAACATTGTGACTATAGCGAGCATAACTTGTATGAGTTGGATATGTACATTTGGGATATATGAACCGAATGCGGTAAGTATCGGGTATTGCTTATAAAAGAATGTGTGTTTTATGATTATCAGACTGGCCCCTTATACCTTTAAACACAATACAATTTGAAGTATAGGACTGGAACTTCTTGTAGCAGTCTATTGTGCATGGTAGTAAGGCCACCATCCAACAGGACGCATGTAAATAAACTAGTCGGCCCCAGAAGGAATTAAATCTACCATGTGGTGACACGGCGGATCTGGCCAAGGCAAAGTGCAGATCATGACAGGGGAGTCCCCGACACACGTATGTATACGAATACCCACAGCTGACTAAATCTGGTAAATATTAGGATGCATGTATTGTGATGCACTGATGTACATGCACGTTGGATGGAGTTCATGAAATAAACATATAAAAAGGAACAAGAGAAAAAAGAACAAGAGAAACAAGAACAAAATAATTCTATCAAGTTGCTTGTATACAGGGATCGTGATCTTGTTTACTTTTTTGCCCGAATGCTCTGTTATATATTCTCCACGGATACATGCACTGTAAATAGTAAGTGCTGTACATCTACAGCAAAAGTTGCTGGCAGCTGTGGTTCCAGTAAATTTTGCTGTAGGTCTACAGCAGCTGACTTGCTGTAGGTCTACAGCAAACTGACTTACTGTAGGTCTACAGCAACTGACATGCTGTAAAGGTACAGCAACATCTCCTGTTGATCTACAGTACCTTCTAATGTTGATCATGCTACTGTTTTAGTACAGCAAAAGTTGCTGGCAGCTATGGTTCCAGTAGAATTTGCTGTAGATATACAGTAGATTGGAATTTGCTGTAAATATACAGTAGAATTTAATGTTACAGTCATTGCATTTTGGTTGGCCTGACCAATTTGAGATATGTAGTTGGGTCAGCTTGATAGCCACTCATGTAACATCATTTATGGCTAAATGGGTTTAAAACTAGCCATTGAGTATCACACTCAAGTCACAATGGGCAAGTGTGACAACAGATACATTAGTTGATACACAAGGAAGCTGGGTATCCATACTCATATTTAATTCCATGCCACAGGAAAGGTGTGTGTGGCAGATTATGGAAGTTTCTGCCTGAGTTTACATAGATGAATGAAGAGTTCCGCATATTATCAAACTAAAATGTAACATGGTCACTATTGTGCATTATTCAATTATATCACACATTTCAGCTCTTTTTCATAAATGAAAATATATCCAGCATTAAGGAAAATTCTCTCCCTAAGAGATGCTAAGGAGACCTGGTGTCAAGTGATAGAACCACAGTGTCTACAGCAATACTTGCTGTAATCCTGCATCTACAGTAATACATTCAGTAACTGAACAGTAGGTGTTGCTGTATTTGAGGCTACAGCAAATATAAGAATGAAAACTGCTGTAAGCCCACAGCAGCACTTGCTGTAATGTTGTATTTACAGCAACAAAGTTGGTACTTGTACAGCAAAACTTGCTGTTTGTTAGACTACAGCAACTTCTACTGTATGATAACAGCAAAATTTGCTGTATGTATACATTAACTTTTTACAGTGTGGGTCTATCTATGTGTATGCACAGGCCTATTTGTAATAATAGTTAATAGGTAAAAGAATATAAAGAATAGAACCGAACCAACCATAAATCTCTTATATGTTCACAATTTACAAGGCTGAAGTACAATGTACGCCTGCATGAACTAACATATTCAAAATGTTTCTTTATGCTGAATAATATTACTGTAAAACCCTACGTATAAGCTGCCACTTATTACCATTCTAGGCCTACTTCGTCAACATGAAGTCAGGGTGCGGCCTGGGATACAGTTTATACATGAGTGTTTAAATATACATGTACTAGTAATGAATCACAACCTTTTCAGACCCCAATCGCGGCTTACAGCATTTTGTCCCAGGCATTTTGCATTTACAATAGGACGAGAATAACTAGAATTGGGGCATGTTCTACAAATTGATGGCTGCTATGAAGCTGTCTGCGGCCTAAGCGGGGATATAAATATATCGTGTTTCATTAGCAGAGTAGTGGATTATCTAAGGAATGATCCGTGAAGACGTGCTTTCCCCATTGGCACCCAACCACGACGCCATCTTTCGTCATGCCCGTGGGACGACGTCTCGCTGAGTCACGCCTCTCGCCGTATCACGTTGACGAGAGTGGAGACGACCGATGGCGGACAAGGCGTCGAGAGATGGCAGATGTCAAAGATATTATTACTCTAGCTTCCAGCTTAGCTTTATTGGTTTTCTGTGTTAGCAGATTCATTTGTGTGCGTCCGCTGAATTGCTTGACATACTTGGATAACAATACATGTGCTTAGTAAAACTTGACTACTGGTAATACAAATGCAAACAATTCGTTTGCATTTAGATTGTGGTGATTACAATCAAGGGATCTATCTTGCAAATTTATTTTAAAAGTGAAGAAGCTCAGTCCCGGGAGCTCAGTTCTTCAGTCAACTCTCAGTTGTCTCGTATATCATCACCAGGTGAAGTATGCTGGGCCATGCAATAGCTACCCAGTTGATGTTATTGAATAAAGCAAGTTCATATAGCTATATTAATGTGTCACTGGCAGTGGCGGATTTAATCTGCACTTAAGAGTTTATTTGCACATTGTGGACCCCAAAATTTGCTAAAAATAGATTGGGGTGCTCCTCCTCCCTTTGAGCTGCGCCCCCTGCTTTTCCAAATTCTGGATTCACCATTTTAAAAAGGGACCAAAGGTGCTTGGCCTCCCCTATAATAATAGGAAGGCCCCCATATATATATATATATATATATATATATATATATATATATATATATATATATATATATATATATATATATATATATATACGCTTTTAAGACGGACCCCCAACCGAAAACACCCCCCCCCCCACCCCCTCAATGAAAATTGAGTTGGGGGAGGGGCGCTAAGATATCATTCACAATACACTTGTTCAGTCACTGACTCACTACCACACAATTAAACCAATACTCGTGTTAAAGCATTTTCAAGTTAAGCGTTTAGAGTGTGAATTCCTTGATTGAGTAACGTTTTTCCTGTATATCTATATATGTTTAAAATAAACACCCATGCCGGCACGCATGCTATCAAAGTTTAACCGTTATATATCTTTGCACGTTGAAGATAAGTCGGGGGAACTAGTCCTGCCTTTGGTGTGTCTGATTTGATATATGTATATATTTTTTTTTACCATATTTACCTTAAATTATGCACTTGAAAATATGTGGTTTACTAAGCGTTAAATTATACATTTACAAGTGTGTGGTTTACTTACCGTCCAGGCTGCCGTAGAAGCGCCGATCTTGGCTGTGGATGGTGTCATCTCTGCCCTCTTGTTGGTGTTGGGGATGTTGGTGTTGGCGGTCGTCTTGGAGTGTCGCGTGGTGTTGGGCTGATAGATGACCAACTCCAGGTTGTAGACGGCGCAGCAAGGCGGGAGACAAGAGCGGATATGGTTGTTGGATGTTGTGGTGTTGTGTCGGGATGTGGTGATGTGCAGGAGGAGGAACGCCCCGCCCCTGCAGCACGAACGGCGGCGGGGAGCAGGGCGCCGAGCGGCATGGCGAGTCGCCGCCCGCCATGTTCGTATCGGCGGCTGACGAAGTGGGGCCGAAGCGCGGGTTGAGGATGTCGGCGACGGAGAAGGACGTGGTACGCACGGCCGTGGTCTTGGCGGGGGGCTGCGGACTGGAGGTGGACGGACGGCAGGAGCTGTCGGCACCTGTACGGGGATCACTCTCTGCCTGCTGCCGGCCACAGTCTCCTCCAGGGCGCGGTAAGCTGGTAGAGGATAGGACGGACGTGGGAATGAGTGGGGGTGGTGCCGGGGGACTGTCCAGGTGGTATGGGGGTATTGTGTTAGTTTTGTTGCCTGTGGCAAACATCTCTCGTGAGTCTTTGTGTGGGGTGGGTGTGTCCTCACCACTGTCTCCGCCGTCCTCTGGGGTTCTGCTCCTCCTGTGCTGTGGACTGTATATATGAAGGCTGGAGGTGGTGACCCAAGAGGGGTCTAAGTTATTTCCTGTACCTACAGGCCGGGTATCACTGCCTGATACTCGGATCACCTCCTCCAGGTGCGTGCTGTCCTCCTCATTCCCCCTGGTCCCCTCATCTTCTCCGTCAGAGAGTGGGGACACTATGACAGTCTGGGGTCTCCCCTCTCTTACTGTGTCTCTCCGTGACCCGACCTCACCGGACCCACACATTCGGCGCCGTTTGGCCGCCGTCAGGGCTCCTGTGCCGCATGAAACAGTCGTTGTGCCAGTTGTGGATGTTGGACAGAAGCTAGTCGCGTCCTCAAGTAACTCGCCGCCATCTGCAGCCAACTCCCGCTTTAGTACCACCTTAGGCTTTGTGGCCTTCCACTCCATGATGGTAGATGTAGTGACAGACTACTTATGATCCTAGTACTATTACCAGCCTATATCGTCAAGTGACTGCTTCCCACCAGGTATCTAGTCATCCAGACATCAGCGGACAATGGTGTGACCAGTGAGCTATCTGTAGTGGCAATTTCAGTACAGCCTCAGCGTGATCATGGTGGTGTGGATGTAGGCTGTTGTCTCGTGCACTGGAGATGTAGGAGGTGTTCCCAGATGGAGCTACTCCCACTCACTAACCCTGGGCTCATCCACCCTCCGTATTATCAGCGCACCGCCTCCTCCTTGGCACTGGCACTCAGAGGCCACCTGGCGAGCTCTCCAGAAACTACATGAACCCAGCGCTCGATACGCAGGCGCAGCATCTACCACGCCGCCTCGAGGCGTGTCTACGAACTGCGGTCTGCACCCCCTACCCCTCACCCCCAGCTCGGTGGTGCATGTCTAACGATATTTTAATTAATTTGATGTGAAACCTCGATTAAATCACGGCCCCATCCAATTGGTTATCAGTTCTGAAATGATAGTTGTCACTGGTGCCCCAGCGATACCAGCCTTACATGTTGTCGGCTTTGTTTGACCTATGAATTGTTCCACGAATTGACAACACATATCTATAGTGCAATTGTTTGTGTTCCCCATTAACAGTCGTGTTCTACACGTATACATGTCGTGGCCTGCACAGTATTTACTGTTTTATGATATGATGACATGGACCTAGTTAGTGTATTGTTTATTTTTTATTTTGGGTTATACATCTATTGGCTCTAACATCCACCATGAATGTGACTATCATTCACTCGGATCACATTGTTATATCCACGGGCGTGGACTGGTTACCAGATTTAGTCTGTGTAGGTGTTATCCATATGCTATAGAAGGGTAAGAAACTAAAGGGAACAGTGCTGCCCTCTGGTGCCTTTATTTGCTATGCACAGACCTTGATTACAGAGGTGAGTGGTGACTTTGCCAAAGTAACCCCTCACCTCCGTAACCAAGGTCTGTGCATAGCAAATAAAAGCACCAGAGGGCAGCACTGTTTCCTTTAGTTTCTCACCCTTCTATAGCATATATGGATAACACCTACACAGACTAAATCTGGTAACCAGTCCACGCCCATGGTTATATCCATCAGTTATAGAATCACCAGTGTGTCACAGTACCTTTAAAATTGTTTCTCTCGACAGTTTTATTGTGCATATATATAGTATTGTGGACTCAAGGAGAAGATTAGAAAGACAAAAGATGAAAATATCTAAACTTAAGTAAACTGCATGTTTACATGTATAAATATGACAAGTCAACTAATCACAACGTAACTTTGAGGCAGCGTATTTATGAAACCGAAAGGTATCTACACATAGGATACCGTATTTTCTTGTGTATATTCCGGACCATGTTTGTCTGCTTGCCTCGTGTATATAAGCCTAGGTAAAATGCTTCTTATATATAGTGGTGTATAAAGTTTTAAGCCTGCCCCGTGTATAAGACTGGGGTGAAACCAAGGCCTAAGAAATTAGCATTTTTGGACATGCCTCCATTTTACGTGGACTATTTGGAATTCTTTCAAATATATGAGACTTATCAACTTCCCTTACATCTTCACAGGGAAATGTTATATTAACTTTAGGGCTGATCCATAAAGTATGTCATGTTGTTTTTATTTTTTTCCTTTTTGGACACCCCTTCCCCCCCCCCTTTTGTCACACTCTTACTATATATAGAAATGTATAGGAGCCATGGACCACCTCCCCCAATCCCCCGGGTCCAACCCCCTCCGATGTGACATACTTTATGGACCCACCCTTATAGGTGAACTATTGGAAATATTCCAGGAATGATAATACTAGGGAATGGAAAATTCTGGAAATCATGAAGAGGTGGTGGAGAATTATTCCATACATAGAAATATAAGCCTGTCCCGTATATAAGTCAATTTGCGACTTATCACTCATAAACCCGGGCTTAACCACGGGGAAATATGGTACTCTTTGGACTCAGTGTGTATGGCCTTTGACCATGCCGACTCGGAACTCTACACATATGGTACGTATGTCAGCCATGGCCCTTACTTCAAAGACCACGTTTCTTTACGCAGAAAACACGCGGCATACGGCACTGATTAGCCTCTATTAATGGTATAATCTCCGTTCCGGGCGGTGCAGGGGACCGCTGTAAGCAGTGGTCAGAGTGGTGGGGTGAAAACAAACAGTGCGTAACTGATTGTCAAAGGACACATCAAAAAGAAGGCACGGTGACGACTGTGGGATTAAACGGTTCCTGCCAAAAACACACGCGGATTCAAACAGCTCTGAGTAGCTCTTTAGCGTTTGTTTGCGCCATGTGGCGTCATCCCCTCCGCCCTATCACGCCGAAACTGCACATGCTGCATGCCAGTATTCCAGGGCAGTATTCAAGGCCCATCTTCAGACTTGGGAGCTGCTCGTTGTAGCTGGTACACAATGTTCCGAGTCCATAATCAGCCGATGGGAAGCACTTGAGTTATAAGTGAGCACCCAGTCGCAATATCTCTGCTGTTATCTGGGTCGTAATTGGCTTACAAAAACCATATGCGTTCCAATCAGAGCAGTCGTAACAAAAACAAAAGGCACTTGAGCTGCTCTGCTGATGACGCCATCTAGTGGCGCGTGGGAGAGGCAGATAAGCGATGGTCGCTTAATTCGCCCGTGGTCGTTAACGGGTGAATAATTTGAATCGTCGATAATTAAAGCGAGATTGAAATGTGATAGACGCATCAGCCGAGCATTAAAATGCGATCTCGCCAAATTGGTGACAGTGTTTAGCGAACTTCCGCTCCAACATGAGACCACTCACACCGAGAGGTGAGCTCCGGCTCCAGGTCTGGCTGCCATCCAGGCTTCAGTTAGTACCAGCCCCTGGGGATCCGGTACATTGCTATCTCCCAACAAGGCTGTTATCCAGATCCTCTATGATTCCATGCTGCAATTATACCTTACTGCATGCCCGCGTTCACTGTTAGGTGTTATCAGATAGGGTGACAGTCACATCCGGGGTGCTGGAAGGGATTCTTTACTCAAAAGTACATGTCGTCGGTATAAAAGGGGGCATTTACATTTCTTTTTCTTTCTTCAAAGTAAGCGTGTGAGTGGTATCTGAAGGATGTCTAATGTCAGCTATTTGAAATATCCGTATTGTTGTAAGTCTACATGTCGAGCTGTATGTTTAGTAAAGTAGACCACCGTGTCAAAGTGAGGTGGCACTTTCTACCTTTATTTCATTAAAGTGCCTGAGCACTGATGGCAATAGTATACAGATGGTGCGAGTAACTTGGCCACAAAAGAGGTCGTCCTGCACGGCTCTCGGTGTTTAGTGGGCTGCTTTGTAAGCTGTCAGACTTCACCCTTTCCAACACTCAGGCAGTTGCTTCTCAATGAGGCCTCACAGGGTTGCAGTGCACCTACTTGGGTCCCATCTGGGCGGCCAGTCGCCCCCATTGCCGGGGTGAGAGGCTCCCATTGCCGACCAGAGCAACTCAATCCCTACAGTCGGGCGGCAATACAGTCCGACCAACACCTCCTAAATCCAACCACATCCTCACAATTAACGGCCGCATTACCGAGAAAATTGATTTTCAAATTTTCTGCTTTTCCTGATAAACTACCCCTACCTCGGCCACTGAGCGGCCCTAGCGCCGACCTGGAAGTCGTTTAATTTGGTGATCGGGCACTGAGAGGGCGCGCCTTCATCCCTGCTAAGCCGGCCACTTGGCGCGGGCGGGCGGACAGCGGACGTTGGGATGAGGAGAAACCCCCGTGTCTAGATACCTTAACAGGGTCTTAGAGCCAGCGACCCACGCCACCAGCCAGTATTTAGGTGCTGGCATAACAAACTGGTCCTGCGGGACGGAATGGGGACAGAACTCGTTTGGGAAAGCAGTGCGCCCCCTCCTTTTTGCCAGTATACTTAAGAGTTTAATTGCTTATTTTGGACCCCAAAATTTGCTCAAAAACAGGGGGTGCGCTCCCCGGGGGGGGGGGGGCACTTGCCCATGATTTGGATATCGATCCCCACTAGATCCCAAATAGGGGGGTGCGGTGGATTTCCGTCAGATCCCTATTATCAGGGCGGTGAATTCCCAAAAAGGGTACTATTTATGCACCATACATATGAGGACATAAAATTTGATAAAAAAAAAGTGCTGGACAATAAAAAGAATTTGGTTCATACAAAAGCATGAACACAAAAGACCGCTTGTGGAGGGGGGGGGGAGGCTTGCAGGTGGGGGGCGGTCCAGGCAATATTTGGGATTGTGAGAAAAGGGGGGCGGTCAATGTCCAGCTGACCCACTCAGGTAGGGCGGTCAGATTTCAAGATCACTGAAAGATAGGGCGGTAGGGTGGTAGTTGAGGGTGACCTACAAAGAGTCAGTGCCCCCCCCCCCCCGGGGTGCGCCCCCTCCTTTGGGGGCGCGCCCCCTCCTTTTTCAAACCCTGGATCCGCCACTGGAAAGGGTTTAACTCTTTATATCCATCCGACAAACGCTAAGATGTAGCTACAGTTGACAGCAGACACCACAGCAGGTGCATTATGTGCGCTAGGGGCGGTGGGTGATGAGCAGTCATTGTCATGAAGTGCTGAAGGAAGGCGTTGAGCTCTGGCACATGATGTTGGGTATGCATGTGTTGGTATGCATACCATCAGGACTTACACCCAAATTGACCAAAGTAGGCCTCTATATCTCTGATCTTGTATATACGAATCGTATTGACCGAGGCTCAGTGGACTTCTAATAGGTCTACGGTAACCATGGCGTATTGAGTATTGTTTATAACGTCGAAAGTCCACTAGGCCTCTGTCGCGCGACAGAGGCCAAGTGGACTATGGACTTATCTACACTCTGAGCCCCAATTGTAAATATACAGCACATTGTCGTGTACTGGGTACGGGGCTATTTACTGTAGAGTCATTAGGTTTGTACTGACAGCACTTCTTACTGTTTTCTAAAAATAAAAGCAAAGTGCTGTAAATAGCTTGGCGCGGTATTACAGTGTAGGCCATCATGTTGTTTTTTTTAAACTGCCTAACTCCGCCCCCCTCGCCGATTATTAGTGAAATATATGCCGAGAACCGCATGCTGTCTATTAATGGAATATAGCATAAATATGGCAGCACAAGGGTGGTATATTGACGAATATTGCACGAGGGCGTTAGGCCGAGTGCAATATCGTCAATATACCACCCGTGTGCTGGCATATTTATGCTATATTGCATTTATACCACCTTTTCCTCCATTTTGTATTAATTTCTTACCTGATATCCACAGAATATAGCCACGAGAAGACATTTTGTAAAAGCAAGCGATACGGCCCGGGTCAGCGCTCTGCGCGAAGCCATTGTTTTTGTTCCTTGCCGGCAGAGGTACCGCTGTGTATACAGTCACTTTTCGTATCGAATCCAACCATGACAAGTTTTCAAATTAAAACATACATATCCTTAGACATTCTAGATGATCCCTCCATATGTATTATGTCCAATATATTCAAAATAAAGGAGAATCCATTGATTTTCCAAACCGGTCCGAAATTTTCGGCGTCTTCCTTGCACAACGAGCAGATGACCTATATCTACATACGGGCCACTGACACTCTTTCGCCGAACAAGGAGGCGGGTGGGAATGGCCGGACCGCGACTCGCGTACGTTGGGAAAATCAATGAATTCTTATTTATATTGAAGAAAATGGCAAAAATTAGCATGCATTCCTCTTCTATGGATCAAAAACTTCTTGGGATTTCGATATTATAACATGTCAAGGTTGGAATCAAGACGAAAACTGAGTGCAAACATAGGACTAGGACCTCAGGTTAGAACTTATTTATTTTCGCATTGGGTTTTCATCACCGTTCAGTGTGGCGCTATGGCTAAGGCCTTCGCCTACCTCCACTGCGGCCAGGGTTCAATTCTCCTACAAGTTGGCACGATTTTTCACACGGAAACTATGGTGAGACTGAATTTGTATGTTCTCAAAATTTCCCAAAATATTCTAAGTCCAACTTGACCTCGAAAAAGGATATCCAAAAATCCCAAAAATGCACATGTGCCTATATGCTCTCATAATGCACTGGTAGGAGAGGGCATAACAGTAAGGGAGGTGCCAGAATAGTGGTATAAGGAAGTCTATAGAATTACATCCAATGTAACATCGATAGTCCACTAGGCCTCTGTTGCAGAAATTTACATAGGAAATGTATGGCTCAATCGCGCGACAGAGGCCAAGTGGACTATCGACATTAGGCCCCTTCTTGTATCCAGGGGTTGTCACCGGGGTTGTCAGCCAGGGACACTCGGCCAGAGTATGGGGTAAGTATATGGTAGACTGGCTTCAGGCCAGGCCCGGGGTTCAAACGAGTGGTGGCCCTCGACCCATAGGTCAGAAAAATAGGGAAGGGGGGGTGTCAATCAAAGGCGATTTTTGGATCAAGGGGCCTTTGATACCTGTTAGAAATTCTACACCCTAAACTGTGTTTAAACTCAAACACATTTTACCTGAACAATCTAAAAACATTTTCACCATCTATATATGTTTTTCTAAATACGTTCACACTTTTCCTGCAAAAGGTTCCGGCCCAACTCACTAGATGGCAAGGATAGCTTTAATACACAGTGGTACTACCTTAACATTCATTTGGACACAGAGAGGTGTCTGCATAAATGTATAAATAATGTGATAAAGCAAAACAGTTTCAGAGAACATATCATTGACACTTTATCCTAAAATGAATTTGCATTGAAATGTATAAAATTTACCTTCCCATTTGGTTGGGGATTGCACCACCCTGGGTAGTGTTATACATATTTCATATATATTATTCATTGTATATCTGATTCGATACACAACGATTGTCTATGTGAATGAATTATGTGCAGAAATCAGTACACTGTCAAAAAGGTTTTCACTGATGGGTGTTAGAAACGTTGATTCCCTGTATGGGATATGGAAAAACGATGGGAAAATATGTGCATATATATATATATATATATATATATATATATATATATATATATATATATATATATATATGTGTGTGTGTGTGTGTGTGTGTGTGTGTGTGTGTGTGTGTGATGCATCATCATGGCATCCTAACCAAACCAGGCAGATCTCGCCCCTCATAGACCAGAGATAATGAGGGCAAAAGGTGAAAAATGCTAATTATAGTCATTTGGAGCTTTTTGGGTTTGCTTCCATCATTATCTTCCCTTTCATGTCAGAAAAGGATAAATACAAAAAATTAGTAGAAATGATGAAAATTGGCCGAATTGATAACTGTGGCTGATTTTCGCCCTGACAATTTTCATCGATATATCTACAATATATTCTTAATGAATCTTTTGAAATAGCAAATAAGGAAAGACAATATATATTAATACCCACATGTAGCTTAACATTTTCTCTTTAAATTGGTACTAGGTTTACTTGGCATATAGTTGGTACATACAGACTAGACACTGAAAAATGGTGCCTCCTCACATTCTGTATGAGTATACTGTGATAGAAAGGCCTATATTTTGGAGCTCTATATCTTGGCATGAATGATGGTCAATTTATAATTTTGAAAATTCAGCAAAAATTGACAAATAAAGATATTCTAATGAAACAAAAAGTATTCTGTACTCTCTGTGAATACAGCATAACCCGGAAATCCATATTCCTGACATGTGCCTGGTTAGGTAAGGATGCATCACATCAAATAACAATTTTGGAAAAGATTTTTTGGAAAAGAATCTTTGAAAAATTAAAAAAAAAAATCTTAAAAGAATCGGTAAAAAATTGGAAGAATCTTCAAAAAAATCTGAGGTCGGCCCCCTTTAGCTGGGGTCGGTCGGGTGACCGGAAACAAACCTTTTTTTAGGCCAAAGTATATGCAAAATGGCGGGGGTAAATCGTCTAAATCCGCCACTGCACTGTGTAACGTCGTTGTCATGACTACGAGGCATGACGCGCCATCTCCTCTAGACGAACACCATAATCATCCTTGATTAGCCTCAGTTCCCGCGGGCAACCTCCCTCAAAAGGTGCGAGTCTCCAAAGGTATAGTAGAGAGTAGCTATGTCAGAGATAGCACTGATTACTCCCCTAGTTTGTCTTAATTTAGAGGCAATATTCACTCTGGCCACTTGTCTATGCTATGTACATTAAGAAATCACGACAGAACGTGTTATTAGATGTTGGCCCGGGGATGTTGGACATGTTTGTGGCTAAAATTGCATTTTCTTCATACCTTCAAATAGCTTGGACAACAGGCAAAGAAAGATGATGCGTTGAGTAAAACGGCGATGGGTATATTATTATATATATATATATATATATATATATATATATATATATATATATATATATATATATTTGTTTTTAAATGCCAAATGACTTTCCCGCTTTTCTACAGAAGAGCACAACGGGGTGGGGTGACCTAGGAGTCTTCACTTGTGAATCCCATTCCACTCTTGGCCACAAGAGCAAGATAGCTTGCAGTACCGGTAGTCATTATCCTTATTAGTGTACTCAATTATTGAATACACCCTAGGTACCTGAGATACAATAACAACTAAGAATACGATGCCTCCCCTGTGGCTCTTATATCTACATTATAATATTGACACTGATAAGGCCAGAGTCTTATCGGTCGTCATGGTGTAGAACTGACAGGTGACAAACCAGTACCAGACCGACCTACTCACCCCCTTACGGTGCCATGGGTCATCCAGCTTCCACAGCCACCCACCGTAACTAACCTGGCCATCATGGCCTGGGGGGAGCCCTGTGCCTCAGTCCTCCTACTTGATATTTTCCCACACGATTAGGTAGACACCGATTAATTAGAGATAATTAGATTCCATAAAGCAGACAGGAGTTATCTCACCTAAACGACTAGCCCCATGACTAATCGGTTGGATAAGTGAGACAAGGTGGTCTCCCGGTCCCCGCACTCAAACACCATACCAGACACCATCAGTGTTATGGATTTCCAGACTGACCCCCATTTCCGTGGATTTGAGGCTGAAAATACCCCCTTTTTTATGCTAAAACACAGATTTTTGGGCCCCAAAAATACCCCTTAATTTTAGAAAATGCAGACATTTTGACCAGACCCCCCCTTTCTTCAAAAAGCATGGATGTCTCAACTCTCAAAACTGGTCGTGTTTAAGGGGAAATAGAGATATTTTTAATCATCTGATTCCTTGTCTATATGTAAGGGCAAAACTATCCCCTTTTGGCCAATTTTCACGGAGTTTGCCTAACAAATAACCCCCTTTTTCTTGAAATTCAAAGACATTTCTAAAGAGCAAAAAACACCCCAATATCCGTGTTTTTTGTAACTCTGATGGTGTCACACTTGGTCCAGACTGCGGGGACCGGGGGTGGTCTGCGCAATGTCTGCTTTACGTTAGTTACTCCGTCCGTTCAGCCCGAGGCTCGGCATCTTGTCTCCCAGCACATGTCAAGAAAAAAAGCTTGAGGAAATTTATGCATGGGGTTTGAAAGTTCTGCTAGGAGACATAGATTCCAATGATATAGACGCACGTACAGAAATTCTCAGAATGCCATTTATTTAGGATTCAAACACTTTTATTCTAAATACGTAATCACCTATTCTAAACATGTTTATAGAAGTTTAGCATTGAAACAGTCCAAAGGTTAGGTGTTTAGGATGTTGACATGTTTATATGTTTAGCTATTAAAGTATGAAATACATACTAGGTAGCAGCATCGTGATTGAATAAACTTTCTGAAATGGGTTATACTCACTTCTCATCTAAAATATGATCAACAAAACCTTTTGCAAATCATTAATCAGGAATTTAACATGAAAGAACATCAATGCAATAGTTAAACATGTAGGATTGGAATTTAGATCCTTTATTGTTTGGATCATTGAGCAATGCTTTCTATAATCCTCTATAGACACCTTTACTCTATAGCTGCAGTCCATGCAAGAACGAATAAAACTGTCTTCATTCGTCCATTTTGTTCTA
Source organism: Acholoe squamosa (assembly GCA_949317995.1). Taxonomy (NCBI): domain Eukaryota; kingdom Metazoa; phylum Annelida; class Polychaeta; order Phyllodocida; family Polynoidae; genus Acholoe; species Acholoe squamosa. The sequence continues at coordinate 36,156,686 of OX439043.1, read as the reverse complement.
TTCTACATAGATAGGGTTACTCCCTAATAATGCGATGACTGGATAATTATGTGATGAGGGTATGATGTACTCTCTATCTACTATAGATAGTAGTAGAATAATTCTACCAATGTTCGATATCTATGGTATACGGTATTTATGGATACCATATCTAAACACAATATCATAATGCTAAACACTATGACCTTGAAACACCATCTAAACATGTCATATTTAAACACATCGGCAAACCTAAACAAAGTAAACACTTTACAAACCTTAAGACATCGGCATTTAAGCACAAAGGCCAATCACATTAGGCCAAAAAGAAAAGTTGTGTTTTACAGTAACATGGTCCAGAAAAGTTGAGGTTCGTAAAATAAATTTTGTCCAAGGCCTCATATAATCATTCTTTGCTGGGTTTTCACTGGTGGGTGTTAGAAATGTTTAATTTCCTGCATGGTATATAAGGAAATAATTGGGAAATATGTGCATACATGTCAACCTTCGAAAATTAAAAAAAAAATCTTCAAAAATCTTTAAAAGATCAGGAAAAAATTGAAAAAAATTCTGAGGTCGGCCCTGTTTAGCTGAGGTCGGTCGGGATGACCGGAAACAAACGTTTTCTTTTGGCCTTACGCGGCTAAACATGTCTGGGTTTATAAAGTGTGGGACAAGAAAATGTTTAGCAATGTGTTGAGACTCTCTAAACACTTTTTTTACAGTGTAGGAGATGTGCCATACAGAAAAGGCAGTCATTACCTTTAAGAAAAGATCAGAAATCAATATTGAATCTGAAAGATTTTCAAATTTTGCATCACATATGTAAGCTAATAAATAAAATCATCTGATCGCAGACTATGACTGAGAAATGCAAATTAAGGGAAAATCCGGCGATTATTATTAATTATTACCTGTACAACAATTATATGGTGTGATATACTCATGGGGTCAAATAACGAGTACATACATTGTAAGGAGTTTGTGTTAAAAAAGACACAGGGACGGCGTGGCGCAGTCGGCATTGCATGCGCTCACGGATCTGAAGATCGTGGGTTCGAGCCCTGTCTCAGGGATCTGAAGATCGTGGGTTCGAGCCCTGTCCAGAGATGACTCAGCTTTCCATCCAACTTTGGTAGGTAAAGTGAGGAGCAGTAGAGACTTGTCTCACTGTGCACAGCTAAGCAGTAGGTGGTGAAAAACAGGGGTTGGGTAAAAAACATAAACTGTAGGAACCACAAGTGACTCCCGTGGGCACTGTGTATGTATCCTGTAGAATCAGTATAGCCCCATGGTACTGAATTCTCTTAGGTACACCTCCTTAAAGCTAGGTGTCAAGGGGGAGATTTGCATCAAGCTCCATGTTCAGTAGAACGGCCCAGAAAAGACACAATACCGACTTAGTGTCTAACACTAAGGCAGGAGTAACAGGTTAGCATTACTGTATAGTCGCAGCTTTGCAGCTCTAGATACATGTGTGCAGTAAGTTGTCCTGTCTAATCACTCTCATATACACATATGGCCTAGGCCAGCCAATCCCCCTGTTATAGGATTGAAATGTGGAGTACACATGATGGCCCTACCAAGGGTTTACCTAAAGAGCCTTACCTGTATTATCTCCTACTAGAGGGTAGCAATATATCATCTGTTCAGTATGTATATTCTTATAGTACACACCTCAATCCAATATTGTCCCCAGAGCTTATTAATGAATTGCAACCTCAAAAGATTCAATCTAGCATTGTGCACAAATCACAATGTGCAAGGTTGTCTGAGTAGAAACTAGGAACAACCAATATTATGCATAGATGACATTATACCACGATTTCTGGGTTACTCAGTGCTTTTTGGTGGATATTCCCATCCACATATCTGTCGATATTGCACACCCTGTAGGCGGTAACATCAATTTTGTAAGGCGTGCGGTTATCCATGGATAACCCGCACCAAGTGCGCGAACCTGCAGCCTAAGATCCCTAGTCGAACTCCCTATGCAGTGCGCCACAGGGACTGACGAGAAATGCCTGGTTCGAACCACGTCTGGATATGATACAAAGCCCGAGCAGGTGACAACTGCGGGCTGTCCGCTACCATAACCGCGGGATGCATTCAAACATAGCCAAGCCGACACGGCCACTGAAGGAGGAGACGCGGTGGTCTAGTGGTTAGCGCATTGCGCTCAGCCGTCAGAGGTCCGCGGATCGAGCCCCGGTGTAGGCACATCTTTTTTTCACCGTTTGTCCGCTACCATAACCGCTAGACGCATTCAAACAAAGCCAAGCTGAGACGGGCGCTGTCGCTGTCCGCTGCCGGGCACTGAGGTGTATTATACACAAACATAACTGTGAGACGCATTCAAAGCTTTAGCTGTCCATTTTTTTTCGCCGTGTGCCGCCTAGCCGAGACGGGTGCTGTCGCTGTCCGCTGCCGGGCGATGAGGTGTATGTACCGTGTACACACAATGGCTGGCATCGAGTCCCGGGGAGGGGGAATAATTTTTGTTTTCAACTTGGATTTATTGGTATTCTATTGATTATTTATTGGTTTTGTGGTATAAAATAAGTAGTCAATGAATAATTCATGACTCGTGTGTGTTTGCAAAGGCTAATTACACTCGGCCTACGGCCTCGTGTAATTATCCTTCACTAACACACACTCATCATGAATTATCCATTGATTACTTGTTCACCATAACTATGTCTAAATCTTAAATACAACAGCCTGGACTCTGAGGTTGAAGCTAACATAATGGCCTACTTTTAGGTTATATCAGTGCTAAAACTGAATGGCCATGTAATGGTTTCTACTTCTCTCACCATCAATAATGGCACTTATCTGGGGTTGGAGAAATTTTTCTCTTCATTAGGCATGCATGGTTTATACGGACTTAGCAGGATTGATCCCAACTATTCACTGCTGACCTCTCAGGGGCCAACTGGTACCCATCTAATAATGCTTATCAGTAGAACTCGCTGGTAACAAGCTCCAGCAATGGCCGCGCCCATGCAACAACCTGCTAACTTGGAATGCATGCATGGAGTGCACACATAAAGAAATACATGTAATATTTGGATTATCTCATGGACTATTAAACCTCACAGGTAAATTATATAGAATTGTCTCTTATACCTACACAGAGAGAATAAACAGAGTCACAAAGGGAGTCTGGGGTATAAAAAGGGAGTCAATGCTTCCCTGACTCCCTTCTCAGGTTATCTGACTCCCTTCTTGTTCAGAGTCACAGGATCCTGACTCCCTTTTGACAGAGTTTGAGAGAGTCAGTGGTTAATAAGGGAGTCATGGGTGACCTGGACTCCCAAAGGGAGTCAGGGTAAGCCAGGGGGAGTCAAGCAAATGGTTTCCACTAGGTGGAGGCACTATCTCCATAGAGGATTTATCTGGATGCACTAATCTTTGTTTCGATTGGAAATAAGACAATGGCATTTATATTGAAAAAAAATCAATTATCCCAGGATCAGTACATACCCTAAAAATGAGATACAGTAAAATAGGTCAAACTACTTAATGTATGGCCAATCTAATCACTTTCAAAAGCCTTAGACACCCATTCTGTACCAATATCATAAAACTAAAGCCATAATGAGTCACCTGCTTTGTCATGTCAACTAATGTACCTTGAGGGAAGCTCAGTATCCATGCTGTCTTTCATCATGAAAATCACAAGTGTACAAGATGAAGTATGACTGGCATTACACTTGATATCCAGAGAATATGGGTCTAGATGTAACTGTTTTTAAGAATAATTGTATCTTCCCGAAGGGAGTCAATGATTGGCCAGACTCCCTTTTGGAAGGGAGTCAAAGGTGCCCTGGACTCTCCTTTGGAGTATAGGGGAGTCAATTTGAAGGCAAAACCTGGACTCCCTTAAGGGAGTCAGTTGACTTTTGTCAGAAAGGGGAGTCAATCTGAAGGCAAGCCTGGACTCTCCTTTTGACTCCCTTTATTTTCTCTGTGTATATATATATATATATATATATATATATATATATATATATATATATATACACATTACATTTCCTGTAGATTAACAGCACATAGTTGCTGGAACCTCAGTTGCCAGCAAAAGTTTCTGTACATTTACATTATATTCTGCTGTTCATTTATAGCAAAACTTGTTGTACATTTACAGAAAATATTACTGCTTAAATACAGGACAGTGTTCTATAATTTTACAACATATTTTGCTTTTTATTTACAGCATATGTTTTTGTAGATATGAATGATCTTGCTGCATAGTCACAGTGGTTGTTATTGTATGATTACTGTGGATTGTGCTGTAATATTACAGCAATTCGCCTCCTGTAGATGTACAGCAAAAGGTATTAGAACCAAAGTTGCAAGGGCTTTTTGCTGTAAAATAACCTTGGCTACTACTTACAGTGTAGAGAAGACACAGGGGTTGGGCAGGTAGCCTGGGAAGGAGGCTAATGGCAGTGAGATGCTCTTAACAAAGGCATCTCTTAATTCCACGTTTGGAGCACCGATCACCCAGTCGCGAGAGCATTACGCATAAGTGGTGACTCGGGGCGGATGAATCGGACAGAGTTACTACCAATGGCAGCTGGCCCCAGGAGACTCCGCTAAGTGTTCATGAGTTGTCGAGCAGACACTCGTGTCAGGGAGGAGGTGGTCACATGTACTGGAGAAGTCGATAACAGCAGGAGGCCGGCAATGACCTGCATGAGAACTACCTCTAGACTATACCGAAATTGATGCTAAAATATAGCTATGTCAAAGGCACACACATTGAAGATGCCCCAGCTGAGTGTGCACAGAAAACAGCTAGGATTCAAAAGTGAATCCATGTATTCAGGTATATTCCCAGGTAGCAAGGATACATTGGGCCAATGTGGGCTTATATTGGGCCAAGCATGGCCCAATGCTCCATTTCTGATTGGGATTTTATTCATTGACTTCAGGTATAAGCACACATTCTCTCATGGTACTGCCATGCAGGCGTCTAGATCTATAAAGTTGTGTTTATTCAACATGGTGACCAAATACCAAATATTATAGGACCCACTGATTATCAATCTTGATTGAAGTATTGTTATCATTTGATTAAATTCAGATAACACAGGAATTATTTAAAGAATGTGTATATGTAGGCCTAGACTAGAATACATGTACACTGTAAAACAGTGTAATGTTTAGATTGTAAATGCTCAATGTTTGGCAGCTAAACACCTTTTTAAACACTACCTTGTCACACATTTTGAGACACCCTTTTTCATCTAAACATGTTTGATTTCTAAACATGTTTCAACAAGGTGTGTTTAGATATAGCAAGTGTTTAAACACCTTTCTCATGTTTTAAGTTCTATATATTTGCAAATAATTTGATAATGTTTCTGACACGGGTTACAAACACCGATGGCACCTCTTAATTTTATAAGCTATATTTTTATCAGTGTACAACCAGAAACAACTGATGTAAATATATCATTCTTAAAATTAGAGCGACTATAAAATCTGTAATAGATAGGTGTTGGAAGGAGGGTTTTATGAAGATTGAGCGAACATTACACCATTTGGTAATGCCGGAAGTGAGCCGCTGGTGCTGGTTCACAGTGTTCTTCATAACAGCGCTGCCCCATGCATGTCCTCCACTGCCGGTCACCAGCAGGCTCCCCAATGCGCTCCCTCCCGGTCGTTACCCCAATTACACACAGGAGGAGTGCGCAGCAATGGCACTTGTGAATTTCCTGTAAATTTGGTGGATCACATGACGTGTAGTTAGTTGGGCTGACGGCCGGTGTGGGCGCGGGTGGCATGGCACGAGTGTTGCTTTTAGTGGGATCAAACATGACAATTTGTTATGAAGACGGCATCAGCCTGCTCGTTTGGGGACGGCAGATGAGGCCCTGCCATCTCGTCAATTTGGACGAGGCGTGATTTACCGGCCCACACTCCCGATGTACACTCAGCTAGGCGGATCTAGCAGTTTGTAAAGGGAGGGACTAATAACGTACAAAGGGGGCCGGACTAAGTATTTTTTTTTTATATCTGCAAGGGATGACAGCCCGAGAGACGGAAGTGGGGGTTGTTGACCCCATTACCGTTCGACCCTTCCCATGCAGGTAAATCTTTTACGGCCAAGATGGGGAATAAACCTCAGTAATGAGAAGCTTATATGAGCATATTACCCCCCCCCCCACCTCCACGATGATTCGACAGCTGACTCAATCAGATTGTTCGTCATTTCATTATACTACTTATACCCATAGTCCACTAGGCCCCATTCGCGCGAATGAGCAATACAAACCCTATATGAAATCTGGCGAATGAGGCCTAGTGGACTATGGGTATTACCGGTACATTGATAGTCCACTAGGCCTCTGTCGCCGAAATTTATATATGTAGGAAATGTATGGCTCATTCACATGACAGAGGCCAAGTGGACTATGAGTTTTCTTTTTTTTTTTAAACATGTTTATTGATCGCTCCACTACGGAAAGGAGATGATAATATTGCGACCAAAGAATTTAGGCTCAGTTTCACTTGTTATTTTATGTATATAAAGACATGGGATAGCATGTACCATGCTTGTGTAATTGCCCGGGACGGTGACCTGGTTTATTTAACACGTCATAGTCAGGTATGCATATATGAATATTCATGTAACCCACCTCTCCGGTTTGAATTTCCCGCGTCCACCTCACAGTTAGGTCGACATTCCTACAAGGAGGACGTAATTCTTGTTGTCCCCCGGAATATTATCTCCACCTGTGGTAGGATAGGAGTTTACACTATGCCTCCAAAACAGCAGAAGAAACCCCAACCTGACCACATGGAGTGGGAAAAGGACTTTAAGAAGGCACAAAGACGTTGGCAGAAACGCGCGGACGCCAAAATGGCGGATACCGATGCCAAGGTGGATCGCCTTGTAGCTCTCATGGAGCCCCGTACCTTGATGGCTCAACCCCCAATCCCACCAGGAGTACAATATATGCCCGGGAGCACCATACCGCCTCCAGCACCAGTCGACCTAATGTCACAGCAGCAGTATCTTCACATGGGAAGGCAGGGCAGCCACCAACCTGCCCCCCACCTTCCCGCTCACCAGCAGGTTTTAGCCGGGTCAGTTCCTTACTATCCCGGCTCGAACAAGCCTGCCCCGCCGCCCATGGCCCCCACAGCAGCCGCCTTTAATATGCAGCCTGAAGGGGATGACGTCACCCGCCATTTAGCGAACTTTGTGAAGGCCAGTCTGTCTAAGTCAGGTAAAATAAATCCATCCTTCGCTCATACTCATATCACCAGAGGTGACAAAATGGAAATCACATCACTAGCTGAATTAGAAATACCTGAGTACATATACGGTCTTATGAAGGTTTATAATGCTGCCACCACCGACCCAACGTCCCGTCCCTACGTGTTGGCGCATCTGACAGACGTATCAGAAGACGCTATGAATTATTATTGGCCCGATGTGAGGGGGTGGAGTGAAACCACCATAGCAGCTATATCAGCTCCTGAAAACCCCCTAACTTGGGAAAAGTCGTGGGACATACGTATGCTCAGAACTGAACAGTCAAAGAAGGGCACCAAGCTCCCCCCAAAAGAGAACATGGCCAGGAATGTAGCCGGCGCGTCCGATTCCACCCAAGGAGCAGCGGCGGGGGCCGGCGCGTTCAGGGCCAAAGGTGATATATGTGAGCTCCCTAGAGATGTCAAGGTGGCTAAACCTGACCGCCCCTGTACAGACTTCAACGCGGGGAAGTGCTCTCATAAAAAGCATCATACAGAGAGAGGATACCGTCGTCTCCACTTGTGTTCTTACTGTCTCTCGAACCAGTGTAAAGCCCATTATCACTCCGAGTCAAGCTGTAATTACAAGTCAGGCGGCAGTAAGCCGAGGCACGCAAAAAACGACCAGCGTCCGACCACTGGGCAGTAAGTGGCCGGACGGACGACTCAGCTCAATTGGATACCTATAGCAGCGACTCTGATGAAAGTGGATTTGCCCCGTCGTCGCCCAGTGAGTGCAAGAGTACTACTGACAATTGGCACGTGACAACCGGTTTTCATAGTGTATGTGACAGTGAACTTGAATCATGCATGAAGAAAGACGGCAAGAGTAGCAAATCCCTCCACGTCAATTTCGTTAGTTTGATAGATGTATGTCCAATCGATGAGTCAGGTATTGATTTTGTCAATATTCATACTGCTAGAATACAGGACAGTGACAGTCCCAACAGTGACAGCTCACCTGACCCCCAGGGCGAGCCAGTCATTAATGGTAGCTGCCTGAGCGACAGCACCAGTGATGGCGACTTGGCGGAGGTGATGGTGAATCTGTCCCTGGCGGGATATGCCGACCTGTCTCTGGATATTAGTGACGCCTATGGTGCTCCCTCCCCCCACCAGCACCCCCATCAAGGATTATGTTGTGTCAGATAATTGTCATAAAGATCTAGAGGGCCATGTTGGTCCTCAGGTCGTGGCCGGCGGTGGAGGGGGGGACAGCAGTCCTTCCATGGCGCATGGGGACCCTACTCCCGCCCATGACACTGGCGAGCCCGGTGGTTATTGGGCGGAGGGGGGCACTCATGTCACACAACATCACATAGTTGACTACAGCATGGACAGCAGCGATAGCGCCACTGCTAGCCCAAATGTAGGCAAAACCAGCAATCGCATTATAGATCATAGCGACGATAGTATACAGACTAGTGTTAGCATTGGTAGCGAGGAGAGTATGTATATTGTCGACATTGTACCACCTGAATTATGTTCCCACCCCAGTCAGTACGATTATGTAGAAGGTGTGGATCAAGGTATTACGGTCATCCATGATGTAAACCCCCCGCCTGAAGGTAATCCGGATATAGCAATATGTCCTGCGATACCAGGTGGGGGGTCAGCCAAGTGTAGTGGTAGTTGCCACCCCATAGGTGATATTGATAGCATGCCTAGATCAGCTGATACCGACACATTGACCCAGTCTCGTCATTATGAAACATGTTGCACACCGACAGTGGGCAATTCACCGCCCGCCTCGACCTCTCCCTCTGTAAATAGCATTAGCGGTTCGTCCGCTGCTACTGCCAGTAAGGTGTACACCGACCACAATAATGTCGGTACTGGCAGGGACGGGGTTGTAGACGGCAGTAGTAATTGTTCAATTACCCCCATAATTAGTGATGGTACACAGAGCGGAGCCCCCTATACTACTCACAGCCCGTCGGGTAGCAGTACCCCCCTCCACCACGACCTCCAGACTGGGGTCAATAAAGGGGACACTACTGTCACTCCACTTCATATGGGCCCAGCTGACTACGCCCATGTTCTGGAGGCAATATGGCCTTATCCAACACAACATGCCTGCCTAGCGGAGGAACAGGATATGGCGATTTACCACGCCGTTCGAGCCTATGCGGTACCCAATTACATGGGAGCTAAAATTCCCTTGCAGTCAGCCTTCAACATACCTGCATGGGAAAGGTACCTGGAAGGGTACCACGACAGCGAAATAACTCAATATCTCCAGTATGGCTGGCCGGCATCCTACACCGGTGACAGGCCCCCCCTCCCAAGTGATACGAATCACAGCTCAGCAGAGGATTACGCCTCCCACATAGAAGAATTCATCACTACCGAACTGGCCCACGGCACCCTCTTGGGCCCCTTCGACGCCCCCCCCTTTACACCTTGGAGCATGGCCAGCCCCATGTGTACCGTTGAAAAGAAACTTTCAACCAAACGTCGAGTTATAGTTGATCTGAGCTATCCAGAGGGCGCTAGTGTGAATAGCGGTATTTTGAAGAATTACTTCCAAGGCAGAGAGATGCGCGTCTCACTACCTGCGATAACAGACCTACTGGAGGAGGTCAAGCATCACGGAAAGGGCTGCATGGTCTGGTCCGCCGATTTACAAAGAGCTTATAGACAGTTGGCCAGCTGCCCGATTGATTGGGTATTAGCCGGGATAACTCATGGCGGAAAATGGTACCACGACAAGTCCCCCTCATTTGGCTGCCTAGCATCCTGTAGCCACATGCAGAGGGTATCGGCAGCAGTTGCCCACATTATGCAAAAAAGGGGCAGTCGGCTCCTGGCGTATATAGATGACTACGCTGTGGTATCACCAACCTATGCCGAGGCGAGCTCTTCCCTGGCTCAGTTTGAGCGCCAGGCGGACGAGCTCGGCCTCCAGTTAGCCCCAGAAAAGACAGTACTCCCGACTACAGACATAGTATGGCTTGGCTTTAGGATCGACACGGAAGCAATGACATTCAGTATACCAGAGAAGAAACTAGCTGAAGTCATCACCGAGATAGAAGCGTGGGACCATAAAGCCTGGGTCTCAAAGAAAGCCATACAGCAGCTTACAGGAAAGTTGTTCTTCATCGCGACTTGCCTCCCGCCCGCTAGGCGGTTTATGGCCCGATTACTAGCGTTATTGAGGCAAGCACATAGATGCAACCTAGTCAGGATAACCGAAGAAAGCAGGAAAGACCTGAACTGGTTCAGGGCGTATGCCTCGGCTAGTAATGGCATCCACCTCATACCAGAGGACCGCCCACGATGGCGCGTCGAAGTTGACTCGTGTTTGAAAGGGGGAGGGGGGTTTAGCCCCACCCACTACTACGGAGTAGGGTACCCATACGTATTTCATCAGGATCAGGATATTACCAAACTCGAGGCAATGAACGCCGTAGTAGCACTCAAGCACCTATGCCCCGCCGATCCGGCCGGATACCAGATAAACATTATCTGTGATAATATGAGCGCGGTCGCGTCTCTCTCCAAGGGCAGAGCTGAGGATCCGGTCCTAGCATCGTGCGCTCGGGAACTATGGCTGTTCGCGGCGAAACACGATATCCGAGTGACAGTCACACATGCACCTGGAGTTACCATGGAACTGGCTGATGCGCTCTCACGTAGGGTACTGGGCGTTGGCTATCGGGTAACAGCAGATAGGTTATTGAAAGGCAAAAATCTCAAGGAATTGTTCCCAGACCTTACAATCCCAACATTTACCAGTGGCTTGTAACTTAACAGATCCCTCCATGTTTTTCTTGAGCTTGGTACGGCACCCCACTGTACGACGAGATGCTCCGAACCAGAGAAGGGGCTGTCACCGAGCGGACCCGGCGGAATAAGGAGCGCCAGTACCGAGAATATTATGATTTCACCCTGGTGTACGGAGTACCGCCACAAGACCCTAGCGTGGATGACATATGCGTATACATCCAAGTGTGCTCTGTAAAGTTTAAGTCACCCCAGACAATTCGAAACTATGCATCAGGGGCCCGCCATTTAGTGGTCCTGGTGGGAGGGACTGACACGGCTTTCGACTCCAGGCTGGTGAAAGAGATGCTTACCGGAGTAAAGAAGCTCTCTACCCACATTCCTAAGCCTGCACCCCCGATAACCCCTGCGCTTCTTCTGCTACTTTGTGACTTCCTCGATACCCAAGGCCTTTGGGGAATAGTAGCCAAGGCGGCCTATTTATTGGGCTACTACTGTTTTCTGAGAGGATCCAACATGTGCGTCCGTTCCCCTTGGGATTACGGCCATGGCCTCCTTAGAGGGGACATCACCCAGGTACCAGGAGGATTATTAGTAACTATAAGGAGTTCAAAGACCACTACGATGAAGAGTACTCCGGTGTCTCTTCCTATCCAACGTCTACCAGAGGGCGCCCGTCACTGCCCAGTGGTGGCATATACCTTCATGACCCTGGTCGCCCCGGCCCCGGAGTACTACCCTGCCTTTATGTGGGCGGATACTTATGCCCCTGTCACCTCCCGGACACTCCAAGACTTGCTGAAAGAGGGCTTGGTGGCCAGAGGAGTGAAGGGGGCCGGAAGCTACTCCTTACATGGGATACGACGTGGCGCCGCCCTGGCCGCTGCCCAGGGTGGCGCTAGTGAAAAGGATGTCCGCCATCATGGGTTGTGGCGCTCGGACTCTGTGTATGACTATGCCCCGAAAGCAGTCTTCTCCTCAGTTCAGGATGGCCTAGCTAAAAGCTTTGGACATTAAGTCCATCGGAACTGTGTATCATTCTTTGGTCACATTTGATATCTAATTACCTTGGTGAATGGTTGTTATATTGTTCTGTGTGTTCCTGCTCACTCTGTATTACATTGTTATCCATTGTGGTACCAGGTGTTTATTTTGGGGCCTGGCCCGGCCACTTTGGTAATAAGGTTTAATTATCATGTGATTATTTGTTACCACTACCTAAATATTACATGTTACCAATTAAACCTTAATAAATTTCTCCAAACCTTCAGTCAGCGTATCTTGGTCAATTACAGTCCCATCCTGATTGATAGGAGTTGTAACATAAAGATGAAATAAATTTCGGTGAGAGAGGCCTAGTGGAATATGGGTGTAACACCGAGAGTCAACTTGGCCTCTATCATAGCAATTTACATAGGAAATGTATGGCTTATTCGCCGCCGAAAAGCCAAGTGGACTATGGGTCTTAGGAATGTATGGCTCAATTGCGCGAGAGGGTGCTAGAACAATGTCACAAGGCTTAAATCTCGCCCTCGACGACTGAATATGATATTTTGTGGGATTCTCCCGACGGGTAGTACCGACTTCTGCATACTAAGGCCACACCAAAAAAAAGTTGGTCTACGGATTTTGATTTTTGAAAAGTGGTGCAAGCGAGCGAAATTGTTGTTTTTTTTTTGCCCAAAAGTTTTTTGGGTCCATGGATTCTAAACATTGTAATGTTGAGCGAGCGAATTTTCCCAGTCACCGATTTTGGTCAGTGGTGCAATAGGGCATCTACATGGGTCCGCCTACTTTCTTTAGCCTATGCTATTCACGACCCCCCCCCCCCCCATCAATAGGGTAGAGGCTCCCTGAGTCGGACAGATACCTAAAGTCGGACACCTTTTGTATTGAATTATATAACCAATAAGAGGATCTCAGGTTACTTATGAATTAGAGATGAAAAGTTAACTATTAAACTCTCTAGAAAATGCAGCATAGCAAATATAGGGCTCTTTATACATGGGTTTACAACTGCACAGACCTGTTGTGTTTCTCTTATACTCTGGTGATAAAGAATGGTGAGTAAATGGGAAGACTGGTTTGATTTGTCAATCTGTTGTGTCTTAACCTGAAAGCTTACATGATTTATCTATACATGACAATGGTAACGTATACATTTTTGCTACTAACCTGACCAAGGAAACTAAAATACATCACTCACATTACATTGGGGGAGTTATTATTATAGTGCCCTCAGATTAGACCTACAGCCGGACACCAATTACACCCTGTCCTGGACACAATTATATCATGATTCATACGCCATTACTATGGATATTTTGTTACAACAAGAGTCTTTTGCAATATACCTTTACTCCCAGATATGGATATTTAATCTATGTTTGGTTTCCCCAATGTCTAACACATAAATTTGATCACTACCCCATCTGCCCATGGAGGTCATGTTTGTCTGTCCCTGCAGACTGCCCTGTTAAAGTTATGCTAAAACACAGATCTGAGAGTATCCTTGAGAGGAAAATTGTATTAGTTAGTATTCCCTAGTATTGTGCTACGTGCATCTATACACACACAGAGACAAGAAATGGAGTCACTGTGACTCCGAAATGGGAGTCCAGCTTCTATCACTCAGATGACCCCTTTTGGGACTCCTCTTTGACTCCCCAGAAATACGGAGTCAATATACTGACTCCCTAGAAATATGGAGTCAAGCTCGTTTGACTCTCTATTTTGACTAGGCTGTGAATGGAGTCAGGATATATTGAATCTTTTAATGAAAGAGCAATTCATGATTTCTGGGTAATCTATTTGGTACTTCAATGTTTATTCCGGGGTAGAAATATACCATGGGCATAGATGATGTGATACAATGCTGTAGCTATGCTGTGATACATCTTTTTTTTTCTTAATTTACCTTAGTCATCCAAGTCGTTTGATATGACCAAAGAAACACAATGTGAACTTTGAGTTCACATTTTAAACACAGAAATGGTGTTTTAGCTGTACTGCAACTTTCATTTACCTATTTCACAAATTTGAGCATAACACTTATATTTCAGTCGTGAACAATTGCTAGTTTTATGATATCCTAATTCTAACTTCCCCAGATGACTAATAATATTCATAATTTCGACCAAATGAAACACAATATGATGACCAAAACTGTACAAATTGTACTGTGGTGCCCTCTGGTGGAAGATTTCCTGACTCCTGTACTGACCCTTTTTCTATTTGTCTGACTCCATCTGGGGAATCCATGTCTTCTCTCTGTGTGATAATAAATAGGTCAAATATTGCAGGGAGTCAATACAGAGTCGGCTGAGTTAGACTCTACATTGAGCTGCCATCCCTGTGACTACCCCTCCTGGAGTCTACCATGCTGTGACTCTCATTCTACGGGAGTCAATTCAGTAGGACTCCAAGGTGCAAACATGGGGTCTATCACCTGTGACTCCTGGAAAAGGAGGGTCAATATAGAGTCCTGCCCAGCTGACCTCCGTTTTGACTCCATTCCCAATGCCATGACTCCATTTCTTCTCTCTGTGTAGCATAACTCACATACAGTGTCTCATTGTGTCACCTCTTGTGGGGCAAGGAGCGTCCGGAGTGGGTGCCTTTACCCTAGATGATTCAAAATAACAGTGTACAAGCCAATTTGTATCTGTGAAAGGGGGGGGGGGTTGGGGGGGGCACTTAGTAGGTCGAATATGGTATTGGCATTCTATTTCCCTCAGAAAGGTAGCCTTTAACTGAATCTGCACATAGAGCTCTTTCTAACAAGTGGTCTGCCTTTCTGTACCTGTATTGGTATTGTCATCATGACCCTGTAAAAAAAAATCGGAAATCATCAGAAAATTATGCGGGTGCAAATCGTCGACAAAAATATTTTAAAAGAAAAAAAATTCATTTTTGAAAATATGATGCGGGAAATCCGTAAACTTATTTTTTTTGGTGTGGCCTAAAACCCATAGTCCACTTGGCCTCTGTCACACGATTGAGCCATACATTTCCTATATAAATTTCTGCGACAGAGGCCTAGTGGACTATCGTTGATACTGGTGAAATCGTGCACTGGGCGTTTTAACTGGAGTATCTGGCATTATAACATCGATAGTCCACTTGGCCTCTGTCCACGATTGAGCCATACATTTCCTTTATCAATTCCTGTGATAGAGGCCTTAGTGGACTATCGATGTTCCATCGACAGTCCACTTGGCCTCTGTCGCACGATCGAGCCATACATTTCCTATATCAATTCCTGCGATAGAGGCCTTAGTGGACTATCGATGTAACATCGAGAGTCCACTTGGCCTCCATCGCAGCAATTTACATAGGAAATGTATGGCTCATTCACCGACGAAAAGCCAAGTGGACTATGGGTCTAAGGCAGTAAATTAGTAATAGTATGTAAGCCTATGGTGATATGTGTTTATGACATGTGACTTCTCAAAATATCATGCTGTCAAAATATAGGGGTAAGTATAAGATACACAGTCTACATGTACCTTGTAGAAAATATAAATATAATGTCATATGCAAAACAACCACAAAAGTCATATTCCACATGTAAATGCAAGCCAGACTTTGGCAAAACGTCAGTGTATCTAGTGGCCACTAGTCAAACGGCCGTCACTCTCGCCCTCTTTAGGCCCAAGTTGGAAGCTGTGTCAACATTGCGCCATGTTTACCTAGGATCTTCTAATGGGAGACAGTTGAGATGCAGGCCTGGTGGAGTAGGGAGGAACTAACGAGCTCAACAGATGTACTACAATGACGACATAAGACCAGACGAGGGTGCTCATTGAGCTAGAGGGGGCTCTTTGCACCCCAAAACTTCGGGAAATATATCTCTATCTTCTATCCCCTCTTCTATCACCCACACAACTACTGATAAACACACACTGATAAAAATATAGCTAGATATCTTAGTCAGAAGTGACTAACTTAAGTTAGTCAAATGGTGGCGCGAGTTATGGCTTTCCCTCTAAAGTAATCTATGGCTAACATAAGTTAGTCATATAGTCAGCATATAGGCATACATTAAGTGCCATTAAACCTATACGCCTACACCCATGCTGTAACAGTCCTATGTGGGTGACATGGTCATTTCTCTCTATCACCATGTGACATGGGCATTAGTGGCATGAGGCAAAAAAAGCAGTGACATAACATCTTGCTTTCTTAAATTCGACATGAGCCATGATAGTTTCTTAGTGGTGACAGGGGACATGGAGGTTTAAGTGAGATGTGACACGGGTATCTCTAGAAATTGACATGTGATATGGGTACCCCAACCCAGTCCACCCCCCTCTGGGGCCCTTTAAGGGGACCCCCCCTGAGGTCACAATGTCGCCAAAATGCAAGGCTTCAGGTCACATGTCACTTTTTTAGGGGGAAAAACATGTCTAATAATCTCAAAATTTAAGGCCTCAGATCAAATGTCACTTTTTTATGGGTTGGACATGTCACATGTCACTTTTAAAAGGGTACAAAGTCGAAATGTCACCAAAAAATGGCCAAATGTCGCCATGTCGTTTTTTACCCCTTGGGGGCCACCCCTCTACTACAGGCCGACACACTGTCATAGTCAGCTAGCACTGCCGTAGTCCGATAGCCCTTCAGTACAGCCACCTATTCCTCCTCTCTGTGTGCATTTGACTCTCTCTGTTTGCTGCTGGTTTGCCTGCCTGCATGCCTGTCTGTCTGTCTATCTACATGCGATTGTCTCTCTCCTTCCCCTTCTGTCAATCCCACCACTCTGTAATACATGCGGTCCGAGTTACCCGCAGACGGTCGTTTTCGGCGCTCACCACCTCCAGGGTTCGCTCTCTGAGACCCTAGGGTGGGTGCCTGTGGTCAGACTCCCTATACTTATAACACTAGCTGTACAGGAAGTACTTACTTAACAGGTGAATTACTTTGAATTTTTGGAAGAGATTTTATCGACATGACCCAACTGCACTCCTCTTGAGGAGGTGTGATTTATTCATTTTTACAGTGAAAAGAACTATAGGAAATAGGTACATTTATGTTGAGATGCTGACCTACATTGAGTGTGTGCCCTGGCTCCCGGTGACCATGCCACTCCCTGTGGTCAGCAGCCAGGGGCATTGGGGACCATGTATCATTGGCCTGTAATTGAATGGAGCAAAGGTGCTGCCCCCTGTCGTATTATATGTTACTCATCTCGCACATTAGTGCAGTTCGATACACACTATTGGTATTTGAATACATGCATGTCATTAATTTCAAAACACCCGCCACATTTGAATTTATCATGGCGGTGTAAAGACGTATTTTGATCAGTGGCGGATTATAACTGACATTTTAGGCGGAGCCCAGATACATTGGCTCTAAAGAATCGCGGAGCACACCGGGAGTAACGTGGTGTATTCCTGGAACTATGGAGCCGGCGGAGACTAAGAAAAAGAAGTCTAAAAGCAGTTCGGACAAATTGTCCAAAAGACAGTTCAAGAAATGGCGCGAACAGAACGACGCCAGGGTGACATCGATGAACGATAAAGTTGATCGTATGATGGAGTTACTCCAGAACCAGGTACCACCTCAGCTGCAGCCTCAAACGTCAAATGTCCAGCAGCAGGTGCCGTATTTTCAGAATCACCAGCCACAGATACCGCCCACTCACCAGCCGGTGCACCGCCCAGGTGCGCAATTCAACCAACTGCCGCCATACGTCCAAGGAGCGGGCGTCCCGCAGCACCTGTTGCAGCCCCCGACGCTTCAGCCGTCGGACGACGACATTCATCGCCATTTGGCGGACTTCATGAAATCGACAATCGTTAAGTCGGGTAAGCCTAGTCCCCTCTTTCCCCACGCCCACATTACAAGGGGTGAGAAGATGGAGAGTACAACGTTAGCTAATCTAGAGTTTCCTGAGTACATGGTTGGCTTGCTTAAGATACATGAATCCGCTGTCACTCCGGTTCCCCTCCGCCAGCATTATTTAAAGCATGCATTGGACGTAGCTGAAGATACTGTCAACTACTATTGGCCGGACGTCAGGGCATGGAGCGAGTCACTCATTGCTTCTACCCTGGCCCCGGAGTCACCCATCACATGGGAAAAGCAGTATGACATACGAATAGAGCGATCTGAGAAGGCTCGGAAGGGATCGTGGCTGGAGCCACGCGCCAACGCCATTCGGAATGGAGGCGGCACCAGGGCGGCTCCAGTTCAAGAAAACGCCTCCACGTCATTCGGCAAGAAAGGGGACGTCTGCGATATGCCAGAAGCAGTTAAGGTCGCCAAGCCTGGACCCCCATGTAAAGCGTTCAATGAAGGGAAGTGTTCGGAGACGCGCCACCATATTGAAAATGGTGAGCGCAGACTTCACCTGTGCTCTAATTGTCTGCTGTCTGTATGTAGGGCCAAGCGACACCCGAGGATTAATTGCTACGGCCTAATGGGCAACCCAGCAAAAAACGCCAGACGTCCGGCTGCAGCGCAGCGAGCGACCGGACCATAGAAGGATCGTCAATGGAAGACGACGAATCTATTCTCAGCTGCAACATTGATCGAGTTGACATTACTCCCAATCAGTCACTGGACGTTGATGTGCCAAAAGCCACTACGAAATGGCAGGTAGCAGACATTGGTTCTGAAACGCACAATCAGAATAATGACGAGCCTAGCCATAAGTTCGTTAAGTTCAATGCATCAGTTGAAGTGTGTCCAATTGTTGATCAGCAAATTGATTATGCTAACATAACCTCTGATATTCTTCAGGGTACAGGTGTTGTAGATGCAGTATGGTCGAATTCTCTAACTAATGATAACCAAGCTTGGGGTCTTAGTGGGAGTCTGACTAACGTCTCATTAAACGCTACTGGTACTCAGTATATTAGGGTTGTTAGTAATAACCCCGACGTGCATGTGTCACCAAGTAACCATGGAGATGAAGCCATGGGGATTGATGAGCAGGGGCATGGCGAGGTTCGAGAACCAGATATCTCTCACAATGGAATTCACCCCGAATTATGTACGTCATACCCCCATGTCATTAGAGAAGGGAATGTTACAGAACATACAGACGGTGTTTCCATATGTACTAGTGTTCCTCTTAGCCTTTCCACGGAGAGTATAGCATCTAGTGTCATCAAAGTCGATAAAGTGTATGGTTTGGTGAATTATACATGTGACGATGAGAATAGCTCGGAGTGGGAGGAGGAGGGCGGATTGGGTTGTATTGCTGAGGATTCAAGGGTAGTAAGGTTGGGCGCTGATCGTGAAGACCGTTGTCCATTTACTGTACAATTCTCGCCTATCCCAATTAAACACACCCAAGGTCATAAGCCTGGGGTAGTATACAAAAGGTTATTCGATGTGACAGATTACAACAGTATTATTGAACCTGTAGAATCTTATCCATTAATGTCCACGCCTACAAAAGATGTAACACAAGGTTATAATAATCACGATGATCGTGTATTTATGGCCAACAGCATTCCAGCTGACTCAAATATTGAGGCCTCACAGGTGTATAATACATGTATGGGTCAGAATGTAAAAACCACCCAGCTGTTTGGTGACACACTGACACACTTCCCGGATAGCGACACAGTGATCACTCACCCGTGTCTGCCCACTCAGGGCGACGCGGTAGAGGGCATTCATGGGAGGGCCGGCCACAATAAAGCCACCCCCATGCGGGAGTCCCGAGTGAGTAGTGTGTTAGAGTGTCAGTTTCGTATGGGTGTGAGTAGCACACAAAGTGGCAAATGTGGCTTTGTAGCAGGCAGCTCAATCAACCGCGACGCTCCAGTAGCACGACAAAGGCACACGTCTACGCCTCAACACAAGGAACAGCAGGCTGATAACAATCCAATCAGCCCACTGTGGGTTACCCCTGAGGACTATGCATCACGGTTGGACGTGATATGGCCTTACCCAACACGAGTAGCATGTAAAATGTATCCTGAAATTATGGCGAGATACCATGCAATCAGAGCGACGGCACTACCAAACTATAAGTCTGCACGTATTGCCCTGAACACAAAATTCGACCTACAAGCATGGAGAATGAGGCTCAAAGACTATCACGATAAAGACTTGATCCAGTTCCTTCAATACGGTTTCCCCACGTCGTACACAGGTGATAAGCCCCCTACTCCGGCAGATGACAACCACTCATCAGCAACGGAACATCTAGAGCATATCGACAAGTTTATTGATACCGAATTGAGCCACAACACCCTTCTGGGTCCATTCTCGGAACCCCCTTTCATCCCGTGGAGTCAGGTCAGCCCTACAATGACCATTGAAAAGAAAAACTCTACAAACAGGCGAATCATAGTAGACCTATCACACCCGGAGGGCCGATCTGTAAATAGCGGCATACTGAAGAACAACTTTCAGGGCATGTACATGAAATATACTTTACCAGCTATTACAGATCTGGTCGAGGTCGTCAGATCCTACGGAAAAGGCTGTGTGATATGGTCAGCTGACCTCGAGAGAGCTTACAGACAATTGCAGATAGATGTCCTTGACCTTCCACTCACAGGAATAAAGCACCGAGGTCAATTCTACTACGACATGTCTCCATCCTTCGGGTGCAGAAGTTCTAGTATGCACATGCAGCGGGTTTCGGCGGCGGTGGCATTCATCATGAAGCAGAACCACCACTCGGTACTGGCTTACATTGACGACTATGCATCTGTTGCGCCAACAGCATATGAAGGAGAAAAGTCCCTCCAACTGTTTGAAAGCCTAAATGTTGAACTAGGCCTCCAGTTAGCCCCATCCAAAACGGTCAGACCCACCACCAAGATCATCTGGTTGGGGTATCAAATTGACACCATTGAGATGACACTTACTATACCCACAGACAAGCTCAACGAGGTCCTCCAGGAGGTGAGAGCATGGGAAAGTAAAAAGTGGGTAAACAAGCGCGCTGTCCAGGAGATGGCTGGCAAGCTGTTCCATATAGCAACATGCTTACCGCCTGCTAGAAGATTCATGGCCCGTATTCTAGCACTCCTAAAGCTCACTAACACGCTTAACCCGGCCCCCATCTCAACCGAATGCAGGCGCGATCTAGCATGGTTTAAGAATTACGCAGCGGCATCCAATGGAGTGCACCTCATCGTAGAACAGAGACCCCAGTGGAAGATAGAGTGTGATAGTTGCATGGAAGGAGGGGGGGCATGGTCGGAGACTCACTACTATGCGGTCACATATCCCCATCGTTTCAAATGGGACGTCATCCAAGACAAGCCTCATCACATCACACTCCTAGAGGCAATGAACATGGTTCTTGCTGTAAAGAACCTGGGACCCCCAGACCCAAAGGGTTATGAGTTCCTTATGGTTGGTGACAATACGGGCGCGGTCACATCACTTGCGACGGGAAAAACATCAGAACCTATACTTGCTTCATGTGCCAGGGAAATTTGGCTGTACACGGTTCAGAACGACATCAAGATCAGAGTACTGCACTGCCCGGGTGAGGCCATGGTATTGGCAGATGCATTGTCGCGCATGGCGCTGGGGGTGGGGCACCGAGTGGTTGCGGAAAGGATGATTAAAGAAATGAACTTGCATGAAGTGAAACCAGATCTAGATGTCCCTTTGTTTAAACCCGGACTGTAATGTGACTCTGTTCAATTCCAGATCGGTATGGGATCCCTTTGTACCACCAGATGTTGGCGACAAGGGAAGCCGCCGTCTCAAAGGCCACGCAGAAAAATAAGCAGAAGCAGTATCGCGACTTCTATGCTTTTTGTTTGGCATATGGAATCTCGGTATACTGCCCAGGTATTGATGACGTATGCATGTATGTCCAGTACAAGGCGAACCTGCTAAAATCCCCCAATTCTGTAAGCAACTACATATCAGGAGCCCGCCATTTGGTCTTGCTGGTCGGGGGTAATGACATGGCTTTTGACTCTCGCATGGTGAAGGATATGGTCACTGGGGTGAAGAAAGTATCATCTCATGTGCCGCGTCCGGCTCCTCCAGTGACCCCAAAGATGATGTGTCATATTTGTGATTATTTGGACATGAAAGGAATGATGGGGGTGGTGGCCAAGGCGGCGTTTTTAGTTGGATATTTCGCCTTTCTCCGAGCTTCTAACATCTGTGTAAAGAGCCCTTGGGAAGATGGTCATGCCCTCCTTAGAGGGGACGTTAGGCGCGTTCAAGGTGGTTTGTTAATCATCGTGAGGAGTTCAAAGACGACGGGTGGTGCTGAACCACCAGTCTGCTTGCCTATACAGCGTCTGCCACAGGGTGCAAGGCACTGCCCAGTGGCGGCGTATGAAATAATGGAGACATTGGTCCCTGCCCCCCAACATAGTCCAGCGTTTGTTTGGTCTGATACATACAAGGTCGTCTCGTCGCCCAGCCTACAAACCCTACTTAGAGAAGGGTTGTATAAGTCGGGGTATAAGGATGCCCTGGGCTATTCATTACACGGTCTGAGACGCGGTGCATCATTGGCAGCAGCAGAGGGCGGAGCTACAGAAGATGACGTCCGTAGGCAAGGCCTCTGGAAGTCTAACATAATGTACCACTATGCTCCAAAATCTGCATTCAAGTCTACCGTTGCAACTGCCCTGGCTAAAGGTTTTGGGGAGATATAGGCCAGTTGGTCTTGTGTAAAACTGTATCTGACTCATACATGGTATTTGCTGTGGTAATGAACTATTATTATTATTATTATTATTATTATTATCAATTATCAATTATCATCAAATTAATTCCCAGGCGTTTATTGTGTGGGGCCTGGACCACATATTGTGTTTGATTTGGTACTTACAAGCGAATGATAATTATCTCAAATTAAACATAATTAATTTCCAAATATGTTGCAGCGTTGTTTTCATTCAATTGGGGACCATGTATCATTGGCCTGTAATTGAATGGAGCAAAGGTGCTGCCCCCTGTCGTATTATATGTTACTCATCTCGCACATTAGTGCAGTTCGATACACACTATTGGTATTTGAATACATGCATGTCATTAATTTCAAAACACCCGCCACATTTGAATTTATCATGGCGGTGTAAAGACGTATTTTGATCCCCTCCCTCCACTCCCTCTAATTTATATGTTTCTACTTCGTAGGGGGAGATATAGGCCAGTTGGTCTTGTGTAAAACTGTATCTGACTCATACATGGTATTTGCTGTGGTAATGAACTATTATTATTATTATTATTATTATTATTATCAATTATCAATTATCATCAAATTAATTCCCAGGCGTTTATTGTGTGGGGCCTGGACCACATATTGTGTTTGATTTGGTACTTACAAGCGAATGATAATTATCTCAAATTAAACATAATTAATTTCCAAATATGTTGCAGCGTTGTTTTCATTCAATTATCAGTGGACAGGCCGGTCTCTATTCCAGCCCCACCCTGCAGCCCAGCTGTGTGCAGCACGCCAAACGGAGGTTTCCGACGGGGGCATGGTGACTCGGACCTTCGGTATTAATAGTGGCCTATGACAGATCAAAGTAAACAAACATCCACCAGATTCAAGATGGCCGTAATAACTCTTGTTGTACTGAAAATCCAATCAATAACACAGCAAGTAGATGACCTACCAATTCACCAATGAGTAGACATGGTCAGTATCCATGGATGAAAAGGTTAACATGTCGATTAAGCCTGATTATAATTGACCTGGTGAACTATTGTCTCCTCATGGTCCAAGCATCCATAAACATGTGCTCTTTGTTGATGACGTTTATTGTACACAAAAACTATGACATCATCAGTCTGTGAGGTCTACACTTAGTCAAAATGACTATCTTTATTACTAGTATGTGACTATGGCTTATAGTCACCTGACGCTTAAAATATGTACTGACCATAGTTTTATTATCAGTGCATGTAGCATATATCTACATGTAATACCGGGTCTTATACCCGGATCATGAAGATGTATTAGAGCAAACAAAGTATCTAACTATGTCATCGATATAGTTATGTCATGAGCCTCTATATCTAATGGCAATGCCACAATCCATCCATTTACATTTAAGCAGGGAAGAGTCACCTATATGGACTAGTGACAGAAGAGTCCGTCAGAATCCATAAGTACATGGTGCAGACAGGAGTAGAGCCTGCAGCAGAGGTGCTGAGCCTGGAAGTGGGCGGATGATACATGGCTGGTTAACGGGCACGTCTTTAAGTCCCTCTTGGTAACCCGGGCAGTTGTTAAAAAGCAAATTAGGCGGACGTAGTAGTAGAAGCAGTCGGAATGTGTGCAGCCGGTGAGGTGGCAGCCCGGGTATGCACATAAAAGAGAATTCTGCAGCCATCCGGATCCTGTGAAGCCAGCCCGCAGTACTCAGTGTGAGCCCCTGATGAAAGCAGCAACTTACTAACCATTTAATGCCAACTTTTCAAAGGACGTGATGGCAGACATGTGCTGGTACATGGAGGTCTTCTTATGTCCTGTGGACCAAGCCGTCTAACCCTTAGGTAAATAGGTAATGCCCTCCACACTGCAGAAGTGCATGGATGAGTACCATGTGGTGCAGCTATGGCACTATTATCTTCATAGGCTTATTCCAGTAAAGCACGAGAGGGGGTTCACAATGTATTTATATTGTTGTAGGACTTTTAATACATCCATGCTATATGAACATGTGCATATAGGCCCAAATCCACCAAGAAACATACTAATACCGTATAAAGCGTGCGTGCATCAGAAAATGCCACCAACACTGCACGAGTCTTCCGATTTAGATAAATTTAATCATTGCATAAAGTTGATTAAATTCAGACAATAGCGTCAGGTCGAGACATCCTTTTTAATATGATGATTCTCGATGACATTGATGAAGAGATAACTCAAGAAGCCGTAGATACAATTTATGTATCTTTATTGCGTAGTATTAACAATCAATGTTTCATCATGAACAATACTTCTCACTTGACTAATGAGACGATACACATTTCCATTGTGAGAGATTCCATACTCAACTTACAATATAATAAATAAGTCCTTCCGTCCCGTGATGATGATCTCTATCATGCACTCCAGTGTTATCATAGGAAATCTATGGTTCCAGGCTTGGCATGCCTGTATTTTAGTTAATCTATTAAGTATAGCACATAATGCTGCATGGCTACCAGAAGGTGGCACTACACAACCTACGTCTGAGCTGGATGACCGTCAGGGGTGCTACTGGTTCTACTAATGGAGATATGGGTATCCTGTCCCATGGGCTGGTTCATACTGGAATGAACTGGTCTATGGGTCTCGCTATGGGATAGCCCTGCATGATGGTTATCATACACAATGGTTATCCTGTATAATGGATATCCTACCTAATGGTTATCCCTCGTATACTCTTTATTTAATCTGGACTATTAGTAGTATGGTCTGCATATAGTTGTTTTAATGGGGGCCTAATTGTACAGAAAGGTGAAATATGGGTGGTTAATAAGTGGAGGGCGATGATTATATAGAGATTACTATATGGTGAAATTTCTAATGAATTTAATGTATGTATTATGCTGACACAATTCCCCTCTTCAGTCCAAAGTCTCCCGACTTTGGAGACACGGAGTGCAATGCTTTAAAATGTAACTACTTTAAAATAAAAAAATAAAACAAATGACTTGGACTAAGTCTCTTGACCAAGTGTCAGTAATCATACATTTTACTATGGCAGGGGATGTGCTGATACCATGTCAGCAAAACACAAAAGAAAAATCGTGCGACAGAGGCCAAGTGGACTAATGGCGCGACAAGTCCCATTATGTGGGTTGTTAAATAATTGCCTTAGGCCTTAGGCACCACATCTTCATATTACCAATTGATAACATTTATATGGTTGTAATGAACGTTGGTCCCCTGCGTAGGTGTGTTTTATGAGACTATATGACGCCTCTAAATAGTCTACTTGGGAATAAATACAACCAATGAAAATTACAACTTAGGCTAATTTTAACCCTGTATGATGGGTTGCCCATTATTTTAGTTTCAGCAAGGGAAACACTGTGTTAGTCATCAATAATGGCATACAAACGACAAGGGGTTGGTTAAATATCGACGTATGTAAATTCCCATTACCTGCAAATCTCTGTATGATGAGTATTTGAGGTAATTAGGACGCTGACTCGCCACAACTAGAACAATATTCGTTTTCACAGATCAACTGTGGAGATTCTGAGCTTGTCTACTACAGTGTTCCATATAGATCCCGAGACATTTGTTTGTGCATGACCCGATCACATGGGTGTCCCTGTTTTGATAGATTAAATACTTTTCCCACCAGTTGGTGGGTGGTCGGCAGAGACACAGCCAGCACTGGTCGGTACTTGTGTCTTAAACCCAGGATGGGGGTCTTGCTGGTCACTGTCCATCCTTAAAATGGTGACCATTAAGCCTTTACATCAGAGCTACTTTTGTGGTGTTAGTTGGTCGTTGCAGGTTGTGACTGAATGTGAGCTATACTATGGCTTGTGTTACCGATGGAGGATCCAATGGAGCTCTATATGGGTGTGCACCTGGAGGAGTGGACTAAAACTAGTCATCTGACTGGTCGCTACAGGTTATAAGGTTGAGTGCATCGCTCCATCTGATGGACAAAACGTTTGCCAATACTTGTGATATTATGAATTTCTGAAAAATATCATGTCTGAGTACACGATAGGAGACCAATCCACAGCGCACAGTGACTTTCACATTTAGGTTGATGAATCTGGGGCTGAAAAGGTGCTGGTGGTATGATTGAGTGTGAGTGGGTGTGTGTGTGGATGAGAGTGGCTGTGTAACATTGGGTGGTTTGGGCAGGGTCTGGAATGCGCTGGCTGCAATGCAGTGGCCATTTTGGACACTATTTGCTTGGCGTCCCTGCCCAGTCCTAAAAAGGTAGTCTGAAAACTGTGGCTATCGCTCTTCCAATCCTGTACAGATTATAAATCTGTCATATTCTGATTCCAATTGGTATTTTTTCTTATTTCCTTTTGGAATCACATCTTCTATCTTGATTTTTATTCTTTCTTTGATTCTGAAGACTGTTCCAATCTGTTTTAATATTTATTTTATTTAATCATTCGATATTGATTTCATCTATAATCTTACCAAAATGGGTTGAGCCTGTGTATATCTGGCCTCCTATCCAAATGTAGGTATACACTGAATTCTCAAGTTCATAAGAGTTACGATTTTTGACTATAGGTTTAAGATTCAATAGGTTGGGCTGTTATGTTCCCGGCTTCTTTTTCAATCTCCTTTGACGGAATGACATGTTCATTGAATTCCAGGAAGTTATGTTAACCTGTACTTGACATGGTATCCTCCTCAATTGATTTTGAAGGTACCACATGTATGTCAAGGTTTTGGGTGGTCCATATTGGGCTGATAGAAGTTAGTGTAAATGCTGTCAGTCCTTCAAAATGTGTGTCATTGGTCATGCCTGTCATCGGCACTACTGCAGCATGTCTGCATCAGTAGTCACAGGTTTAATCGACATTGTAGTTGAGTGTGGCGGTGAGCAGTCACACAAGTGAGATTCTAAAAGAATTCAGATGTGTCAATTTATATATCATGTCCTGTTATTACAATTTTGAAAGTGTTTTCTCACACATATCACAAATGAGTCTCTTTATTCTGATATTCAATTCATCTGACCATACAAATAACGCTGGTGGTGAGGAGAAAGTTTTCGGTCAGCTTCATACTGACCTCTTGCCATATCAGTTATTACTCTCACACATGTATGTAATTTCACAAGACGTGAATGACAATGATGTATTGATACTTGTAGTTATTTTCTAAATGATGTTCCATTTTGGTTCGCCCTCACTGCCTGTTTGACTAGCAGTGAGAATGGAATAGGTTAGTCCCATGCACATTGAGTGTGCTTATCTTGAAAAATGGTTAAAATAGGGAAATGAGGAGAAGGCCAATTCTCCAGTCAGATGGTCACTGATCTCTTGCCGTCCCAACCAAACATGTCTGTACACTACATATCATCAGGTTAATCATTCATCCCTTTCATACATTGTACAAGTTATGTGGTTGGAGTTGCGAGGAGAAATCTAAGTATCCGATCAGTTGACCACTGGTTACTTGCTGTCCCTTAATATCAAGTAATTTGAAAATTCTTTATTTTTATCTAAAGTAATTTCTGAATGTGACATAATATGTATTGTGCTGGGGTTCAGTGAGAAAAACCCTCAGGAGGCACCAGGCCAATTTTCCATGTACCATACAAGTAGTCCTTACCGAACCAAGCCTCAAAACCTTGTATCGAAGAATCTGAATACATAGGAGTACATTCATTATCATTCAAAATGATATTTTTACAATTGAAAATTCCACAAAAATCCTTCCACCACATCAAGTCTTTATGGGTTTCCTCGTCCAGCCTAATAACACCTCTATTTCTAGCTCTGGCACAGAGATCAAACAATCTCCTGCTGAAGGTCCTACCACCTCGTACCACTTGTGAACAGAAAGACATTAACCCACCAATTTTTTGGAGGATTTTCTTTGATACAAACTTCTTCCCTAAACAACTATTCAGTGCCAGATTCATTTTATCTAATTTCTTCTGGGGTAAGGACAGTTCCATTTTAGTGGAGTCAATGGTTATTCCTAAGAAGACACATATTTGACTTGGTTCAGTCACTTTCCCCTTCGATACAATGAAACCCATGTACTCCATACACTCAATAAGAATATTCTTCTTACGCAAACACTCCTCTTCAGTTTTAGCAATGATGATAAAATCATCTAAATAGTTAACTATCCTATCAACACCATAAAGTCGAGCTACAACAGTTAAAAAATCAGACATTCTATTAAATATATACGGGGCACACTTCAACCCAAAGGTTAAGCGGTTGCTCTAAAAAAATTCTTCTCCATCACCAAATTCCCATCTGAAACCCTGGTAACCTATATGTGGACCATACACATTGATACTTCTATACGCAGATCTTAAATCTACAATGCTCATATAGTTATTCTTATCCAACTGACATGTTACCATGTTAATAGAGTTATAAGAGAAGCTTTTTGAAGTAGTATTCATATAATTATTAATAGAAATATCTGCTGGCATACTACAATCCGTGATAGGTCTCAATTTACCATTTGATTTTTCTACACCACCTAAGGAATGAATACACTTGGGTTTATAGGCTGTCTTCGTGACCAAGCCCTGGGACAACTCGACCTTGATAATATCACACATTTCGCTATAGAATCTTCCTTCTACAATCGATTTATAATTTTTACAGTCATAACCTGTATCACAACTAGGGTCAACTATCTTGAACCCCTCAGTAAAACCACACCATAGAAAGTCAGAATCTATTTGGTTAATACTAATGATATCTGACTGCCTTAGAAAACTAGCCAGTCTGCAAGATAAAATTTGAGCTTTTCGACCATAGATAAAATGCTCACACTTGCAAATACCATTCACACAACTATCATAAACCCTGATGCTGGGTCTATTAACACACTCCACTGTAAACCTCAACCTCGCCCTGTACTGGGCCACTATGAGTTATAAAAAGATTCTTGTTATCCACACAAGACTCATAAATACCATTTTTATTATTATCACCCAAATTGATAGAAACAGGGGGCCCAGGAGGATCTACTGTATATACTATTTTAAAATCAGGCACCAATTCATCAGACTTCAACATAGGACCCTGCCTAAGTACAAAAGCCTAGTCCTTTTTATTCTTCTGGCACCTATCCTTGCCATGGTTAGACATGCCACATACATCACAAATGTGACAATATCTACATGGATCCTCCTTGCAACCCTCGGCTCTATTAAAAGCATAGCAAGTACGAGTTGACTGTTTCGACTTGAAATTTTTTGTTTTAGTCACACCTGATTTCTGGGCCTGTACTGTCCCCTTTGACATCTTCTCCCTCCTCCATAAGCTGCTTCATCATCCTTACGTTAACAAGCAATAATTTCTCAATACTATCAAGTTTCTCGCCCCTCTTAAGAAAATTCTTTTGGTCGAACATACCTCTGTCCTTATATGCATGACGACGACCAGTTCTAGAGGTGGTTGAGTCAATAGATGTTGAGGAATTCGACGAAACACTACGGTAAGACGAAGACCGGCTCGTCCGACTTGATCCAACATGGGCCGCGTCTTCTGGTTGCTATGGAGCCCGTGGTAGTCAGGTGACTGTTGTCGGCCACGCCCCCGTCGCTTGGTTACGGCGTCAATAGAAGAATGTTGACAAACATTACCACGTGCACGATCCATCTTCGACTCGCTACCCTCTGCTGTAGTAGTTGCTCGACTAAGGGCCTGTCCCTCCAATAGGTTCTTGATATCTGCCAACTGCTGTTCAATATGGTTAGTACGATATTCCAAATCCCTAATTGTCTGGTCAACGGTTGAGTCCAATATAACCCCAGTAGCATTAAGGGTAGGTGGCTCCTGGCCTACCTTATTAGCCCTCACACTGCTCGAAGTCCTAGAATTGGCTATATTATCTTTTTTAGGAGATTTCTTGGCTTTAGACCTCGGTCCACCACCAGAAGCTCCTTTTCTACCTATAATGTCAGGGTATGTACCGTATTTACTGGACTAAACTGAAAAAACAGTTTAAAATTTCCAGCACCACCCAGCGTGGTGTATGCTGTCCGAGCATATGAAGCCAATTGACTGTTAGTTCAACTGCTGGAGCTTATATACTGGAGGAAATGTTATGTGTGACATCATAGAAAATCATGCGCCCTGGTGGAAATAGTACCAATGTATAAATTATATATATATATATACCTGGAGGCCGTTTTTCCACATATATACGGGGATCCATATGTCACATATGGCCCCCATAAGTCTAAAAACCGTTTTTGTTCAGATTTCCGCATCCTGCCTCAGTGGATACGGCCTTCCGCATCCAGCTATGGACAAAAAGGTGTTTTTGCTCAAGATACAGAAAATGAAAATCCCACATAAGGTCCGTATATGGAGCTCTGAATACCACCTGTCCTAGGGCAGCTTGTATCCTATATACGGCCTTTTTTCCTCCATATATGCCATTTTTTTAGGTCCGCATGTGGTTTATAGGATTGGCCTAAAGTTGGAGTGCATCTTATATGCAAGGGACATAGAAAAATTAATTGGGAAATACTGCTGCAAACACGGGTGGAATACTAGTCTCAACCACATGCTGAGTGTAATCCCCTCTAGTAGTATAGACAGGGTCTGACAGTCAGCAATGTCCCCGGTCTCCCCTGTGTTTACACAACCCACCCAATCCACATGGCTACTTTGAGTATGCATTATCCCTAGGTATCCAACATCTGACCATAGCACATAGCTAGGTGATAGGGCACACTTAATGATTGGTTCTGTATAGGCCACTTCAGGCAAACAATCCAATTAACTACATTCTTGGTATGTGTTGGGTAGGGTGACAATATCTCATCCTCTTGCATTTCATATACACATGATAAATAGGATCATAAGGCCTATTTTCTTTAGGCTCAATCATATAACTTCCTTATTTTCAGAATAAAGTTAGAAAATGTATTAGTATCAACTTTGTGTAGTTCTTACAGTGTCTTATTTCGGATATGTTAAATGCTCATGGAATTTCTACTCATGGTGTAGCTACCTGACCATACATTATTATAGGAAATGACTGCCTACAGCTTAGCAGCCACTGCCATAATAACTACAATTTACACTCAAGAAGCTAAAAGTCAGCACTGGGGCAATTATAGGACAATTAATGACTCAGGCCTATAGACTTCAGCCATGTGTACAGTGCATGTGTTTAGATACCTAGGGATAATGCATATTCAAAATAGCCATGTGGATTGAGTGGGTTGGGTAAACACAGGGGAGACCGGGAACTTTGCTGACTGTCAGACCCTGTCTATACTACTAGAGGGGACTACACTGAGCATATGGCTGCAAATACCTTTGAATGGGATACTTGTCATCATGCTGCCCCTCAATGGCTAGAGCTCATAAAGGGTTAGAGATAAGACAGTGATGAAATGTACATCCATCCCCCTGCTTGTGTTAACCCTATAAGGGCCTTAGACCTCTCAGGGTGAAAAAAATTCCATATGTGTGCCATACCATTTCCCAACCTGCCTATATAATTTCTGTATGTGTGACGTCATTTAGGCAATTCCCTTGGGGTTTTCCTGGAATATAGACAGGATTCTGTCCGTTTTCCCAATTAAGCCTGCCTTCCACTTAAAAAATTCCGTATATATCAATTTATTTCCGTATTTTAAGCTTTTATATACGGACCCTACACTGAGGCCTTTTTGAAAACAATTTTTATAATTTGAAATATTTTCTCCATATGATGTCCGTATCTGACCCTCCATATGTTGATATATAACACCTATGTGGATAAATGGCCTTCTGGGAGTATATAGTCCCATATATATATAATATATATATATATGGGACTATATACTCCCAGGTATATATATATTGATCCTAGCGAGGGAGAAACAGGGACAAGATAGCCACTTGGGCCTGCGCGAATACGCCGGCCTATTTATTAACAACGTAAAACAAAACAAGAAAAGAAAAGAAAAACAAACAGACAGAGCTGAACTGAACTGGAATGTCTGTGCCTGCCTGTGCAGGTGAGTGGAGTGACTGGACTGAACTGTCTGGGCCTGACTGCAGGTGAGTGGAGTGCAGGTGAGAGGTGAGTGACAGGTAGGGCACTGGATCACACAGGTGGGAGGCCCCCTAGGTACCAATACCCCGAACAGGGTATGACCGCTGTTCGATACCATTGATCCTAGCGAGGGAGAAACAGGGACAAGATAGCCACTTGGGCCTGCACGAATACGCCTGCAACTCCCAAACTAGGAGTAATTGTTCATAATTGTAGATTGGTACTTAGGCACTTAGACACAATCAGGTCCGTGTCCACGCGGAGGTGATAAGGTTTTGTGAGATAGATTAGGGCAGCCATACTGTTCCAGTTCACTAAATATTACAGAATAGGCACATTTTGTTATTTCAGTGTTAATTCCCATAGACAAATATAAATGGAAATTATTGTATGAATTCTGATGTCAATTTGAATATCTTACTTTTCATGTGGTGCCTGAGTATGGAAAGTATCTAAGTACCACATTTGATAATACAAACATTTATCCATCTTTGTATAAATCACATATGTACCTCATCCGTCAGGTCAGCATTATAAATACCATGACACTTATAGGTTTTTCAGGCCCCTGTCTGTTTTATAACCAGGATTTAGCTAAATCAATGCATTACTCATCTATTAGCATTTATTAACTATTACCCATTTATCAACTATTACCTATTATGTTAATTTTAGCTATGATATTTAACAGTATCATCATATTTGCCAATGGAGGTAGGACCTCGTCTGGAGGATTAAAGCTGCTGGAAATACTCAATGAAGATGCTTAAAGTTTCAGCTAGTCCTACTGTAATGTGCTGGGGGGCATGAATTAAAGGTGCAGGAAATGTGTGATAAAAAACTTCCTAAGTTCTGGGCTGTATGGTTGTGTATATTGATGTAGTCCTACTTGCATAGATATTAGTAGTTTACTCCACTAGTTTCACGTATTGGGAAGACTAACTCTAGTGGTATGATGTTGGCTTAGCCCATTCTTATAACCAACACCAAGACGCCAGTACAAGTCACTATTTATTGTTCACTCGTTATCCACAGTTACAGTTGTTTGAGCTCCACTCAAGTCTATAACAGCTTCAACGACATCAGTCTAATCATACATACAGTTCATGTCCAAACAATCCCAATTCTCCTAGAGAGGTATATGTCCCATAGAGGTCCTGCTTAATCCATTCTTACGTTGGCTAAGTGTAATACTAAGTACTAAACAGCTTCATCCCTGTCTACTCCAGGAGTATGTGTTCCTTCCTTGACAGCTCCCACAATACTGACTCCTCACCTGCTTCTCACTAACCCACTACACCTTTACTCGCCATGTACTTGGCTTACACATATCTTTTCCCTTACAGAATTCTCCTGGCCGATTCTTGTCCAACACCATCATCGCCTGCTGCATCCCATAGCTACCACAAACCCATCACAGGACTCCTATAGCACTCTCTTATATAGCACACAATAAATACACACATAGTTATACCCTGTTATACCCGTTCATTATAATTATTGCTTATTGATGACAAGACAGTTCCTTGTCCTACTAAATTTGGAGGAAGGTGGCCAGTCCTACTTAAAGTACTTTTTCGTTGACTTTAATCACCTTTCAAGTTGCTTAAATTAGAGAACTCGTGCAGTGCAAGATAGTGGCGGATCCAGGATTTTGAAAAGGAGGGGGCGCGCCCTTCATTTACTATATTTTTCTGACGCACGCATCTATAGACGAGGAGACGGCTCAGAAGCACATGTGCCGCGTTTTCATGCGGTACCATTTCTCTTTCCTTTCATATTTATGTCATTCTTAATTTGCGGTCACAAGAATGACCATATTGTGAGACATGACCACCACCACCCTCCCCAATATTCAATTGCCGACCATCTATTTTCTGTGTGCGAACCCGGTGTCTAACTGTAATTAAATTGATCTAACTGTAATTAAAATACATGTACTCTGGTGCCCTGAGGTATAAACCCTCAGGGCACCACCGTATTTGAAGCAGCAAAGCATAGTGGTAGTTTACTCCCACTATGCCCCTGTTTCACTAGATAGGAACTGGAAATACTACACTCACTCTCCGAGTATAGGTTGTAATTTTCTAGTCTGAAACATATGCTTGCAGAGCCATAATTTCAGTGCCATTCTAGTGGTTACTAGTGCCATAATATAGCGCTGAATACGAGCTCATAATTGAAAAGGCATCGACTGAAGGAACGGTCCTCAAACTATAACAGTTAACATTTACTCAGCAGTGACCCTACAGGGTTGTGTGAGTGGTATGAGAGTGGTATATACCCGAGTAGCGGGTCGGTGTGAGAGCAGCTAGAGTGGAGGTCAGCACCTGGAGGCGATCCCTGAGCTCCTCATGTGGCCAGCACCTGTCACATAGCCCCCAACTTGATCCCTGTTCTGCTCTAAGTGCCCGGAGGCAACTCGGCGATTTATCATGGCCCAACAACAACCTCTTCTCAGCCGTTCCACCTCCCCCTATTATACTCCGCCTCACCTGCGCCACATCTGCCGCCACTCTAAATCATCCCAAAGTGCTCCCAAACTCACACCACGTCTCCCATCCAAACTCACATCGACTGACTCACATGCCACTATCAGCCCTGACGTCATCATCATTCTCAACTTAGCAGGCTATAATGCTCAGGTGGAATAGCAGATAGAAATACTTAGTAAAATACATCTATGGAGAGTACATTGCATGTACATGTACCTGCATAACAATCATATGGCCCATCCACATTGGATCCCAACTGTGAGCTCCTATGCTAATTTTGAAAATAAGATCGTGGATTCCTATTCAGGTGTTTGGGAAAATTTCGAAAATATGACACTCCTGTTTGGCATTACTATCTGTACCCATATATTTATTGCATATAAAATCAATCATCTGTAACCAATTATTGGTGAAATTCCTGGGGAGTTTGTCTCTCAAATGAATACATCTAGATCTAACTTAGTATCAGTATATTGACAAATATATGTGAACGAAACGGCTTTCACCTAAACGTCGGGAGGGCGAGAAGGTTTTGGTCTATTAGTAAGGACGAACAGGTGGATCAGATTTACAAGGCCGCCTCGAGTTGCTCCCTCTCATGAGTTCACAGAGCTAGGGGCAAACCTTTTAACTGTCCGAGTTCTGTCAGTGATATGCCTCTCTTCTACTGTCAGCCCCCGTCCCTCATAACCAGAAGGCCGCCCAACCCAACTATTATCATTGGCCTACTACAAAGGGCTTCCTCATATGAAGGGAAATAATTTTTGAAGAACTTCCGTTGAATATCATTACATGTACATGTATATGCACATGAGTGAAAATGCCGGTCACTCATAACAGCGCAGAAATGTACGCATATATATAGACCGCTGCAGTAAGACTTTATCATGAATAAAGTTGTGTTTAACTTAACTCCAATGAAATACTTACTAATTGAGTGTAGAGTCCAAACATGTAAACAACATACTCCACGAGATTCACAAGACAATTACCGTGTAAACAATACACATTATATGACAGGACTCTGAATTAATATTTGCAATTGGGTTAACCTCAAAAAGTCCACAAGCTTTGTTAATAACACCTCTAAAAAATCACTATTTCTTGCCTCATTGATCTATAGTGCTCAGTTAGTCGGTTGTTTGTTCATTTGGAAGGACTGGATGTCTCTGTGTCCACAGAACAATTTGCATTTATAAATATGACGGTACTGATGACGTTTGGTTCTTGAATCATGAGTTGTGCTGTACGTCCAACCTGCAGCACGGCCGCGCCCCCTACAGGGAAGCCACTCTCCCCGTCTGAAATACGCAGGCTACATGCGCTGCACCATCCTACGGTAAATTGTATAGCAGACCACAGGCGGCCATCCAAACAGGCGAAGTCTCCCATTTTAGATATTCAAACGACATGGTAAAAGGATGTAGGGCGGGTCTTTCACAGGCCGCCACATCTAGAGCACGATAATCCTTCCACTCTATTACCACTCATGGTCGGAGGATTAACTACCAAGGAAACCATAATCGCAGATTAAGCTGAGGCTGGCACTCACTGATTTGTGTTGTATGGGAGCTCGGGTGCATTGGGTGATGACTCGGCAGTGGGCTCATGTTTCTTACCCTCCATTCTCATTAAAGTAAGTTTCCAGTGATATGAAATAATAATTTAGGTAAAGGTGGGTCGGATTAGTCTTCTTTTAATGAATGGAAAATATAACAAAAATTATACCAAGTACTGAAATCAGATGAGATCTAAAGAAATACGTCCAGACATGCCCATAGTTGTGTTTTTTTAAATCATATTTATTTGTTCTGGTTTAAAAGTATCACCTACAATACACGAATTAATCCAGTCG
The DNA here is from genome assembly GCA_949317995.1 of Acholoe squamosa. Classification (NCBI taxonomy): domain Eukaryota; kingdom Metazoa; phylum Annelida; class Polychaeta; order Phyllodocida; family Polynoidae; genus Acholoe; species Acholoe squamosa. The sequence goes on along the minus strand of OX439043.1, from coordinate 36,119,722 downwards.
GATGTGAAGCAATCTCCATCCTACAAACCAATGAATACAAATGTTTATCACAAAAGTCATTTCATGGCTTCAAATAAGAAAATTGAATAAAATGAAACATAAAAATATCACATGAAGTAGACTTCCTTTACATCTTAAGTTACTGGACTGTGCTCTGTGAAATACATATAATTTGATACACACAAACGAAATACGTATGATACATTTACATGTACATACGAAATACATATAATTTGCAACATATTGAGTGAAATTTATATGACCCGGTCAAATCGAGCATGGGATGAAGAGCTTACTTTAATGTTGTAGGGAGACTATAGCCCTCCTTGCTTATTCAGTTAGTGTTACAAGGTCTAGGAAGGTGTACCGTGCTGTAACCTCCAACACAGAGAGAAGAAATGGAATCAACCCAATGGAAACAGAGTCAAGAAAGGAGTCAGTGGATCTGGACTCTATAATGACTCTAGTAAAACAGGAGTGCAAGATGCTTTTCTGTTCTCTGCTTAACTACCCTTAAGGAGTCATTGCAGCTTGACTCCTGTAGGAGGGGAGTCCCAGCATGGCAGACTCCCTGTGTGGAGTCAGACTCTGTATAGAGTCAAACATGGTTGACTCTCTACTATATAGAGTCAAACGTGGTTGACTCTCCAATTCGAGTTGACTCTATAACACAGGTGACTGATGGTTCTTATTACTCTCACTAGAGGGCCTCACAATAGTGTTTGGAGGGTTTTGCACATTAGATTGTGTTTCATTTAGTATGTTGTGGCTATTACTAATAATCTAGAGATGGTGGTATTATATAACTACAAAAACAAGCAATTTTACACAAATGAACAATAAGCTGGTATGCTCAACTCCCTGAAATATCCTGACAAAAGACAAATTGATGCATAGACACCATTTCCCTGGTTATAGTGTTACCTCAAAGTATTCTGAGTGCTAGGTTATTTCATGACGAAAGATGATGACTGGGGTTAATAGATGCATCTAACCAATGTGAATAGATGCATCCTGGCATCTTGTAATATGGTGCGTTCTTATTGAATAAATGATGAAGACCCCAAATGGAAAATAAACCACGAATGATCTGCTGTTTTAATATAAAATGCAACCAATCCTGACTCCACTTCACAATGGAGTCATAGTGGAGAGTCCAATAAGCTTGACTCTGTATTCATGAAGAGACAATCATTGACTCCCTATTTTCAAAGGGGTCACAGAGGGGGTCGCCTCAGTGATAGAAACTGGACTCCCAATTAAGAGTCAAGGTGACTCCATTTCTTTTCTCTGTGAACGATATCTTCAAAGAAAACAGTTCTTCATTACACATGGTTTGGGGCGATTATATAGTTGGATAGCCACCAGATTAAGTGTTTTGACCGATTTGTGGCATTGGCAGGTATGTGTTCAGACAACTGGATGGTTCTGTCATAAATTAGAGATAATAAAATCACACTACTGGGTCCATAGTACTACATATATTTTCATCCCAGCACATTCACCATTCAATGTGCAAATTGTAGAATTTAAAATCTGTTTCCTGGGATTCCTAGATAACATGATTTGCTACCAAGGTATGAAACGTTTGACATTCTTTCTGTTTCATATGACAGACGTTAGAAGAATATCACAAACATATGATACCCTCCACAACATATCTGGATCAGCATACACTAAATCCCTTTGAGTCCGTGCTAATAACCCACACATGTAGGAGCAGATCAGTCGCTGTCCACGTGAGCAACTCTCATTAGTAGTCTCCTTAACATCTGCGGACTGAGTCCGAATCATGGCCTGCCTAAATATTTGCCCTGGTCTGAGTAGATCTTGCTCTGTGCTGAGATACCCGTGAGTAATGAGAACCAGATAAGGCTGTGCAGCGTCCGTGTAAAATGTAGTTGTTGTAGTGTCGAGGGGAGGTAAATCAGTGACTCCTTCACACATGTGAATACATATATTGTTCATCATATGTAAATGAGGAAAGACGGGGAAGTTACAGAATGAACAAATTTGATGTTTTCAATATAGATCTATAATTGGCATAAAATATCCGTATCTCTATAAAAGTAGTTCACTACTGCGTGCCCCACAGGAACACAGAGCCTGCCATGCACGTGGCCAGCTACCCGCCACATGGCTTTAACGGCATCATATTTGGTAACAATGTGGTACAGGACCGTTACACATTAGCACTTAATAATGTAATTAATAGGGTGGGTAATGATGTCAAGACGCGGCACACAGACGGACGGCTTATACAGACAACATGGCGGCCTGCAGGGGGTGGCAGAAGGCCGTTGGTCACTGTTCCATCCGTGCACAGAGCCACAGGAAGGCACAACATTCTTGTTGACACGGCAGAAGGACACTGTGTTCAATGAGCACCCACCACAACAACGCGAAGCACATCAAAGACCGCAGATAAGTTTAGAGTCTCATCATTTCAAGATGTCCGCCCGCGCGCTGCCGCAGCGTCTCATATGACGTCGCTCTAGCGACGATAATTGGCATCATCGCGCGCGCAGCTGGGGCGTGGTGAGAGGTTCGCGCGGGACCTGTTTTCTCTATGCACATGCGCCAACGGAAGTGAAATCAGAAACCGAACCTGCCGTCCGCGTCTCTTAGTATTGACGACGGCAGCGATTAATACATGCGCCCATATGGGACCTGAAGTGCTTTTGTCGATGGGGCGGAAGAAGTGGTATTTAAATGTAAATTGTACCTAATTGGCGGGGGGGGCAGAAAATAAGGGCGCTTTATAAGTGGGGTGTGGATTGCGCGGGCGGCAGGTCGGGGTCGGAGAGAGGATGATGCGGTAAGGGTTGCTGGGGGTGGAGAGGGGAGGAGGGGAGAGACAGTGGGAAGTGGGGTGCACAATGCAAACAGGCCCTGCATATTGACGGGCTAATTTGAGCTGGTCGCGCGCGTCAATGGCACTGATGGCCATTGAATTATATCAAATGATATGTGGATTATCGACAAGAGCCCCTGACCGCAGGGCTTAATCCCTTGGGCGATAATGAGGCGATTCCCATGGTAATCACCCACCCCGTGTCGCCCCCGGTCGGACGGAGCCTTCCCACTTCCGTTACAACGTCTTTGTTCATTACACCACGGCCACCGCCCAGCGGCGCGGTCAATCAGTGTAATCTATCCCGGCATGCCTGTCTAACAGCCATGCATGCGCCCTATTGTGCGCTGACAATGGGATGAGAAGACCGATATGAGTTCAATTGCTATTGTTCACCCCGGTAACAAGGTTATCCCAGACCCACCCATGTGACGTGGTGACGCGTCCTTGGCGGCACCAAACGCAGTCATGGACTCCCATCTACCCGGTACATGGGGTTTATCTCCCATCTGGTGGTGCATGAGGCAGTAAGAACTGCACACTACACACAGATTACCGCCGTCTGTCACACCTTCAACCACATTTCAATTATAACAGCAGCACCATGGTCACCAACCAACTGGCATGCAGCATATTTTTCTAGCTTGAAAAAAAGACAGAGCTGATTACAATAGGTTAACATCTAACTGCACCACTAATTCTGGTACATTGTATCTCGTGAAACATCAATTAGCAGTCGACATCTTAAGTGTGTCATGGACAGGCGAACCGGTAACCATCGGATCCGCCCTGATTTGAGCTGGATACCCAATGGCGTGGTAAGGCCTTGAAGTTGAACCATTCAATTTAATGCATTGATGCTCTACTCAAATTTAATTTCTTTGGAGTAAATGTAAACAAAACTATAGGTTAACACACTCCCTGTGGTTACAAGTGACCCCCCAAATCTCATGTTTACAATTTTTAATCTCAAGTTTACAACTTGGCCTGTAAACGGCCTATACCTTAATAGGCACTGTCTGGGTAACATTTCGTGAGAATGTAAAAAAATATTCGTGTAGTGGAGCTTCTACTTAAGATTCTCGAGCATTATATCGGCAGCACAACATATATATATATATATATATATATATATATATATATATATATATATATATATATATATATATATATATATGGGCAGAAAAAGAACTATATAGACATGTTCCACACATACCCGGTACATATAGTAAATTGTCTGAACCAAGGGGGGGGTGCACTTATATGTGTGAACAACAATCCAGCTGGTCAGAACCCCCCCCCCCCTCTCTCATGAACATGGTCCATATAGTGCATTGGGGGAGTACTTGAGATTTACGTGGCAGGTCTATTCAGGGGAGGTACAGTGCATTTGACCTCCCTCGCGAGAACTACCGTGTTATCAATTCCGTTCTTGCATCTCAAAATCAATCATGCATTCAGCTAAAATATTTAGTATTAGGATTGGGGGCCTTTGCATGATACCGGTAGTTATGATCATTATTTACATTTTGATTGATGGTACATTCTACAAAATAACTATTGAATCTACCTGGGATACTCGTACAAACTACATTGTAGAACAGGGAACCACCTTAATTGTACTGCAAGCAATGAATCAGCATATAGTTTATGCAATGAAGCCCCAGATGACAGCACATGGTACAAGGTATTTCTATATAAATAATGATGGATCTCTGGCTACTTTGAGACAAGGATTTCACCGTTATTCCGACGACATCTTTTTTTACAGTGTAGGACACGTGCGAATTGCTGGTAGCAGTGACAGGGTAAATTAGCGTAACTCTCCACCAAGTGGAGTCCCTACTCCCTCTGCACACAGACGCACGTAGACATGGATGCTCGGGCTGCTGCTGTCAGTCAGTGAGCGTCCTCCACACCGCGCCCGTCAGGAGGGGCTGAGACGTGAACATTTCGCTTCACACCTGCCCCAGGTGAATATGTGTCTGCCCCACGGGCGTGGACTGGTTACCAGGTTTAGTCTGTGTAGGTGTTATCCATATGCTATAGGTCTTAGTATGGACGTCCTGTGGGCCAACCATTTTGAATTTTGCTGGTTGAGGTAAAGCCCACTGAAAAGTCATACCATGATGGGTACCTTGTCCCTGGGTGACACCCACTTCCAGGGACATGATGGTCCCATGTTATCAGTTCTTATCAGTGCATGTCGCCAGAACCAGCTTCAGACCTGCTTCCAGCCAATAGAAGGGTGAGAAACTAAAGGGAACAGTGCTGCCTTCTGGTGCTTTTATTTGCTATGCACAGACCTTGATTACGGAGGTGAGGGGTTACTTTGGCAAAGTCACCACTCACCTCGGTAATCAAGGTCTGTGCATAGCAAATAAAATCACCAGAGGGCAGCACTGTTCCCTTTAGTTTCTCACCCTTCTATATAGCTCACATACCCATTATCAGCTGGGGGCCGCCATTAGACCCCGACTCCACTATGACTAACACCTTCAGCCCCCGACTCCGCAGTTTATGCCAGGGATGCCTCCCATTGGTCAATAATACAATAGCCATGTGCCGTATAGCATATAGTGATAACACCTACACAAACTAAACCTGGTAACCAGTCCACGCCCGTGGTCTGACCTGAGGCGCTACTCGGGTCACACCCCGCCAGAGGCGCTCCACACACCTGCAGTTAGTCACTGAATCAGGCTTCCATCGTATACTCATATGGTATTATTTACACCACCCGTTAAAGACAAATGCTACAAGATGCACAGAAATTACCTGGTGTAAAAAATAAGAACCGATCAATTATACTATTCTAACAATAATTCACACTTTAAATGGACATTTCACCGGTACATATTTTTCCAGCTCATTTCTGATCACTAGATGAAAGACATTTATAAGCCAATTGAATTCCCATTTGATATCATAGTTAAGGGGAAATTGATATTTTCAAACATTCATAGCTCTTCTTTTTACTTTGGTAGTAACCCGTGACCATTTTTTTCTTTTTTTCAAAATGTTTGTGTAGATGTCCTGTATCTATTAACTTAAGAGAGTCTCGTAGAAAAGACTGACAGTAAAAGTGCATTAGTTGTACGTATGCGTCTTCGAATTCTTACTATTTCCCTGCTCTTCACGAGAATAACTTGCTCCTTTGATGCCGATGGGCAGTGGGACATTTGTGTGTAATAGAAGTTGGCTGCATCTTGATGGCTTACTGCGACCGGAGACGCTAGAGACCCCGCCTAAATCACTCCGCCATAATGATCCGATTCCGGATATCGCACACCGCACCACACTCTGCGGCCCGCGCCTTCCTCCACCACTTGCCCTCGACTTAAACATATGACAAAACTTTTGACTGATCTCAACGATAAGAATCAAATACTTCCTAAAACTATTCCCCGGTCGCCCCATAAAAGCGGGCCGATAATGCTGTTTTGTGGAAGCGTCCCCACAGACTGCAGGTAATCCGACGGTGGCCGATAGCCGTCTCAAATAAACATCAACCAAATACTCCTATCTCACCCCCATGCGCCACCAGACGGCGGCACTTTCCTCGTTTCCGGTAGCGGGTCAACGACCCGTGTCATACCTACCCGCGATAAGACGGGGCATAATACGTCGCGGCATGGCTCGGGTTGGATCTCTCATATTAGAGATACAAGCGATAGAACGTCCTAGTTGAGAGTAGCGTATACTGACCGCCACTTGATTAGCTTTGGCCGCTAGGGGACGCCACCAATACTACCTTATCTCACCAGGGGGCACGATCTGGCCGTGCGTCACGTGACACGTTCACCGTGAAGTATCACGGGAGTCAATTGGTTATTACAAAATATTAAGTCTGATCTCACAGATATGATCTGACGCCCCTACAGACTGCAGCGCCATCACCGGTCGTACCCAGCAACATGACCCGGAGGTCTAGGTCATGGGTCAAGGTCCCCAACACCTTCCGACTCTTACACTGCTATTTCGATGATTCCCCATGATACATCGATAGTCCACTAGGCCTCTGTCGCAGAAATTTATATAGGAAATGTATGGCTTAATTGTGCGACAGAGGCCAAGTGGACTATGGGTTTAATCGCGAATTCATTGCTATACGACGGTCATTGCCCTTGCAATGAAGGTGCCTGCCTGCATAATACCAGTCTCGCTCACCCAGGCCCATAGTTAGGGCCTGGACCAGTGTTTACTTGTGACTTGTGACGAAATCAAATGGGCAGCCTTGAACGCCCATTTTCAGCAGAGGGAGGCCAAAGGCCAAGTTAAGGTGATTGGGTTCCTGGGCACCCCCTTAGCAATAAACTCCCATGCAAAGTACTTCTCTAGAGGCAGGGTATTTAGCAAAAAAAACTTAGCGGGATACACAACCTTGGGGAGACCAAGACCTTTCTTTTGATATGTTACACTCCCCTTAACTTATAATAGAACTTTTATAAGTTTTTATTGTTTTGTTTTTTTACCATATACTAAAACTCTAGGTGCATCTTATGCAAAAGGTATGCCTTATATGCGAGAGATTATGGTAGTTACTTTGTGGTGCCTGATATTAACTCTATACAATAGGATAATTATGTTGTATTAATCAAAGTATAACCCAGCACTCGTTGGTCTTTGCAGGTTATAACCCACAACCGCTTTTTGGTCAGGGGTATAACCTGCAAAGACCAACGAGTGCTGGGTTATACATTGATCAATAGAAAAAGGGGTTCCTTTGTATTTAGCTCAAGTTAATTCTAATAGTCAGATATGTTCAAAATTCCATTTATTTGGCATTAGAAATGATTTTATCATCAGTTATTTGACCATTATGGATGTTTTCCCTGGCAATGTGATATGGGGGAGGGTTATCACACTGGGTGTGTGATACGGAGGTTCTTGGTTAAACCTATGGGGCTCTCATATTCAACTTGAGATAAATGCATTATCACTTAGATTCCTCCATTTGGTATTAATTTCTTACCTTATAACCCCAGTTTAAATGCAGGAGAAGACGTTTTCAAAGTGCAAGCGATCCTCGCACAGATGGCCATGTTGGTCATCTGTGCATGACTCTACCTCCGGCTTTTTACACATATTTTCCATAGAATCAAAGCTTGGCAGGTGATATGGGGGAGGGTTATCACAATGGGTGTGTGATACAGAGGTTCTTGGTTAAACCTATGGGGCTCTTGTATTAAACTTGAGATAAATGCGTTATCACATAGATTCCTCCATTTGGTATTAATTTCTTACCTTATAACCCCAGTTTAAATGCAGTGGAAGACGTTTTGGCATGTTAACATTAATTAATTTATCCAATTTCCAGCAAATATATGATTTATAGATGATGTTTGCATAGTCTTTTTGTCCATAACACATGAAATATAGAAGGATTCAATCAATTTTTAATGAATTTTCAAAGCAAATTTTCGGGTTGATATAGGTCACGGCTTCGAACAAGGAAAATGACACACTTCGCTTTGGAAATTTATTGAGTGCTTCTATATATTGAATGCTATGGAGAAAACCAGTATGCGAACACCATCTTTGATATCTAAGGATACATATGTGTTAAGCTTTTAATGTGATACACTTGGATTCTATGGAAAATATGTGTGCAAAGCTGGAGTTATGGTAGACGGCTGAGTCATATTTACATTCACATTGGATTCCACCAGCCGCTTGGTAGTATAATGGATAAGGCCCCTGTCTTTTACCATAGCGTCTGGGGTTCTCTTCCCCGTAGGACCTGAATGGTTTTAATTGGAAATGTATTGCGAGCACAGAGAGAAGAAATGGAGTCATAGTATTGGGAATGGAGTCAAAACGGGGGTCAGCTGGGCAGTTCTCTACATTGAGTCTTTTTCTATAGGAGTCATGGGTGATAGACTTGCAACAGCTTAACCCCATGTTTGCACACCATGGAGTCCTTACTGAATTGACTCCCGTAAAACAAGAGTCACAGCATGGTTGACTCCTTGACGGTAGTCGTTGAGGTGTTGCAGCTCAATGTAGAGTCAAACTCATCCGACTTGACTCACTGCCATGTTTGACCTATTTACTACTGCACAGAGAGAAGACATGGAGTCAGACAAATAGAAAGAGGGAGTCAGGGGATCTTCCACTAGAGGGCCCCACAGTACAGTTTGTACAGTTTTGCTCATCATATAGTGCATCATTTAGTTCAATTATGAGTATTACTAGCGATCTGGGGAAGTTGGTATTAGGGTATCACACAACTAGCAATCATTCACACATGAAATATAAGGTGGTATGCTCACATTTGTGAAAGAGGTAAACAGAAGCTGCAGAACAGCGAAGACACCATTTCTGTGGCTAAAATGCTAACTCTAAGTATTGACAGTGTTTTCCTTTGGTCATATTAGAGAAACCTGGATGACTAAGGTAAGGTCTGAAAAAAAGATGTATCACAGCATTGGATCACTTCATCTTTGGGCATGGTATACTTCTTCCCGGGAATAAATAAGCAAATGTCAACAACCATTGAATATTTTTGCATCGTATTCCCCTTGGTGAGTCTGCCCGCATTCAACTCGGCCTATAAGGCCTCGTTGAATACGGGCCTATAAGGCCTCGTTGAATACGGCAGACTCACCAAGGGGAATACGATGCAAAAATATTCAATGGTCATTGACATTTGGATTTATGTCATGGCCCTACGGGGTTAATTTGCTTTAAAATAGAGAAACACAGCTCAGATCTGTTCAGAATCCAAGATGGCGGACACCCATTGAATATGGCCATATTGTATTCCATCCCCCCCATTGAATACGGCATGTCCGGTACTATTCTATAGTAACGGTCGTATCTGCCATGACATAAACATTGAAGTACCCAATGAATAACTCAGAAACTATGAATTACTCTTATAGCACTAAGGGTCCTCCTCACATACCTTTTTGTATGAACTTACTGGGCTGTATGTTTTTGCATTGTGTGTATATTGATGTAATGCTGTGCGTCCATATATTAGGTATCTCTCACCAGTCTATTACGTGTTTGGGAAGACTAACTCTAGTGGTATGATGCTGGCTTTGCCCATTCTTAGAACCAACACCAAGACGCCCGTACAGGTCACTGTTTATTGTACATGTATTAGTCCACAGTTACATTCATAGTCCAATGTTCAACTCAGGCCTACAGTGGCTCCAACAACTTCCATCTAACCTGCATACAGTGCTCATGTCCAAATAATCCCCAATCCTGTAGAGATATAGGTGTCCTTACTGAAGTCCTGTCTAGTCCATTCTTACAGTGGCTAGGTGTAATACTAGTTACTAAACAGCTTCATCCCAGCCAGACTCCAGGAGTATGTGTGCCTTCCACTCCGGCTCCCAAAATACTAACTCCTCACCTGCTTCGCACTAACCCATTACACCTTCTGCTGCCCTATATGCGGCTTACCTGTATCCCTTTTATTAAAGAGTTACCTGAACCCGTCTTGCCCGACTCTACCAGCGCCTCCTGTATTCCAAAGCTGTTACTCATCTACTTCTATAAACCCACCACAGGACTTGTACATCACCACCTATTTTGCACACAATAAATACACACCTAGCTACACTCTATTATACTTGTCTTCTACAATTATTATTTATTGATGACAAGACATTACTTTAAGTTATGCCATTTAATGCTATACCATTCACAAGGTAGTCAAAGTGGAGAGTCATACAAGCTTGACTCTGTATTCCTAAGGAGTCAGCATATTGACTCCCTATTTCTAGGAAGTCACAAAGGAGTCACAACAGGGGTCATCTGAGTGATAGGAGCTGGACTCCCGATTCGGAGTCACAGTGACTCATTTCTTCTCTCTGTGAGGTTGACTTTGTATATCTCCCAACATGGCTCAGAAAATTATCAACATGTCCAAATTCTAACGAAGGGCCTCTTGGACTGGATTGATAGGTTTCAGAATGAGGTTATTCCTGCATAATGCATGCTGGTTATCAGGAAAAAAGCACTGTAGAGGCCAGAATAATGTAGAGTATGTAATTTTGATCTATAATATTGGTCATAGGGCTTGGTCAACCCACATCCCAAAATACAGGGAGACCAACTTCTTTTGCTGTGATGTTGGGAAATAAGATAGTAAAACTCAACTCAAACTCAGTAAATAGGATGTGTTATTATGAAAATCCCCCAGGCAATAGTTCTGGTCACTCAGGGCTAGGCCTGGGCCTATACCTTTTAGCCATACTTTTAGTAACAGGGTAGCCTCCTCATATGATAGAATAATTAACTTTCCTAAAGTTTTGCATAAAATTGAATAACGATGCAAATAAACAAAAGTATTAAAAGTCATATAATAGGTATCACAGTGAAATAATAAATTGTCTTTGGTGGTGCACATTGACAGCCATTCTGGTTTGGCTCTTGGAGTATTGTGTACTCAACAGTGACCAGGCCCTTTACTGCATGGCACAGGTAGTTAGCAGCATGGGGGTATGGTGATAAAAAATACAGAGCTGGCCCAGGCGGTATATTCAAATACAGCCTGGGGGTCAGCGGCTGGCATAATAGCAGTGTTTTTTTCTAGACATTACGTGCTTAGCCTTTTATTTCAAATTTCCTCTAAGAATGTGTAGAAATCCCGCATTCGCCAAGGGAAATTACCTTCAGAACTATAATGGCCATATCTGAGCCATTATTTTCAGTAGACATAATTATGACAGCATGTCGACCACCATATGAATATATATATATATATATATATATATATATATATATATATATATATATATATATATATATATATATATATGCATTGTAGAGGCGTAGGAAGCAAATCTTGATGGGGGGGGGCGTGGGGGGGTTGTTGCACTCATCGTAATTCATCGACTTTGGTGTGCTGACACTAATACCTGTGGATATAGTTTATGTATATAAAAGTAGGCTTTGATGACTTTTCTTTGATTTGAAGCCAAGACTCTAATTTATGCCCATTCTCCTAACATATTGGTAAAATATCTGGGAGAAATTCTGGGAACTTTGGGCATTTCATCATGGGTCTTGTCAAATTCTTTTTTTTTTGGGGGGGGGCCCAGACATATCCAGGCCCCACCTCCTCTGGGATTGGGGGGGGGGCTGGGTCCTCCTGCCCCCCCCCCTTTTTTTTTACTACGCCCATGTCATTGCTGAAACAAACGTTTCTCTTTACATTAATGTAAATTTACACATGTTTCAGGGCGAATACAAATCAGAATAACCTTCCCTGTTATCCATGGATACTTAGATTGGCGAGGAATCGTAAAGGGTCTCTATTTCATGTCTCCAATGCTGTCATTAGTTACTAGTGTACTCTTTTGAAAGCTATCGATTATGCCCCCGATTATGTTGCTGATGATAAAGCACGAGGTCGTGTTTTAATACAGGTTTGTCTACTTCGGGTCTGGCGCTCTGAAGCTAATGGTTTCAGCGAGTCACGCGGATTAATATTTGCTCAGTGAAGTAGTCCACCATTAGACGGGGGGCTCAAGGCTTCCGGTCGTGCTGCAATCAGTGCGCAGGCTTGGAGATTGAAGGGACTTCCCGTGGGGACAAATAGAGAGGTGTTATTACGGGAGTGGCGTCCATTAGGGGTTGTGAGCCTCCTTCCTGTGAAGCAGCAGGCCTGCCCCAGCTCACAAATATACCCCAATTATTACCCAGCACCGCCACAATTGCCGCCCTAATCATTGTAATTGCCTCGTCCATTTCCGCGATTACGCTAGCGAGTGCGGAAGTGCATTAGATCAATGTCTTAAATGTATTAAACCGGCGGTGAGCATATCTAGGCTCAATTTTGATTAATTCTTAATTTGTTTTGAGGCGGAAGAACGTGTTTGCCTGGTTTAAGAGTGGGGTCGGCTCGACATGTGTCCCTCAAGCCGCGATTGCCTAGAGGACAAGTGACGACACCTGTGATTCATCGGTGACAGCAGCCCTAGCGGTCGCTGAATAGGATGAAATCAATGAATTTTCTTCCCACTTAAGTTGAGAATCGGTGCCAAATATTATTCCAGCTTAACACCAGCGGTTGGAGCAAGCTGGTATCAGCAATGATCTGTAGGAGGCACCACCTGGATACATGGAGGGCGATAATAGGGGATTGGCGGAAATGGCAATGGCTGCTGGATGGGAAACCGTTCTGTTTAGATTAAAGTGAGGGCAACACGGACGTGGTATAGAACCGTGGGCTTATACAATGGATGAGGTTCTCTTGGGGATATATCTCTCATCAATACACTAATGTGACAGCTTCCAAAATACACTTTTCAGAGGTGGGCATATTGCGTAGTGCTGGAGCAAACGTACAAATCGTTGTAGCAATGCGTTTTCAATGGGATTGATGGGCAAATCGCTTCTACTTGTCATAAGGTTCATGTTTTACCTCTGAATGTTGTGTTCTAGAGAACCTTTAAGGCAAATTATTTTGAGGAAATTTTGAGATTCAGCCTCAACACATTAGTGTGTTTTTTGGGGATTCAGGTAGTTGATTACTGCAAGAAAATCGTCAAATCTAACCTTTAAAATAGGTGTGTTATGGGAGCTTTGAGGCCAAATTGCTCCAGGGATTTTCAGTGTTTTCAAATATTTTGTTCTAAATTAGGGTATTGTAGGGGATGGGGATGGGGCAGAGCACCAAAACATTTAAGGTTCTATACCTCTAGATAGGTTATGTTTTAGAAGATTTAGAGGAATATACACCAAGAAAATTTCCAGATATTGCCTTAAAATATCAGTGTTTTAGAGGAATAGGTTGGCGAATTGCTGGCAGGAAATCTTCAAATGTTACCTTTTAAATGAATGGTTTTGCACCATTCTTGGGGCAAATTGCTAAAAAAAAAACAGATTCTATAGCTTGCTGCCAATCAAAATTATTGGTGTGTTCTAACTGATTTAGAGACAAATAACTACAAGAAATCTTTTAGATTCTACCTCAAAGTATTGCCTGTTCTAGGAATTTAGGTGGCAAACTACTACAAGAAAAACTTCGGATTCTGCCTTTAAAATGGATAACATCTAGGAGGCATGTTGTTGCCAGAAAATCTTCAGGTTCTTCCTTTTATCAAAACCTAAACATGCAGGTATCAATTATACAAGATTTGGGAGACAATGAAAAGTGTATTGCTTCAAGGTAACAGTGAGAGTTTAATCATTAGCTATTTAAACCTCAAGGTGAAATCAATCAGAATATTTAAATTCTAACTGAATTTATGTTTTAAAGGGATGTTGGATACTATGCCCCAAGGAAAAAAGGGAATTCTATCCTTAATTTGTGGCTGTGTACAAATGACATCATGCAGTAGGGGGGGGGGAGTTAGGCCTGGCATGACGGGATAAAGTTTTCATATACCTACACCATGACGAGGTGGGAGTGGGGGGTGAAAAATGGTCCAAAAAAGCATGACGTCATTTATACACAGCCCCTTGTATTTAAGTGTTTCTCAGCAAAGACCTCCCCCTTTAGAATGGCGATTCGACATTATAGGGCCTACTATGAATATAGAAAGTCTACCTTTGAATTATTTTGGTCAGTGTTCTATTATATTTTAGGGGATATTGGGCATGTATACTATAGTATACTATTGAAAAACTCTCAACTTTGGTTCTAATTGGAATATTTACCAAATTCTTTCAGATTTAGAAAGCCCACATCATCCTGAATGTCACTATAGTATTTTTAAATCTCCCTGTCGCACATTTCTTGCGACATAGCGACAGCTGCCCGCCCCTGCAAGTTTTTTTATCCACGATTCCCATTGAACACCATGTTGGACGAATAGAACTATGGCATTTATAAAGGGCATTATGTAGTGTATGACTCGGGATACAATATCAACCAATGAGATGCCTCCCTCCATTCACTGCAGAATTTTTTGGGTACATTATGTAACAGCTGGTACCCACCATACTGACTGTTATCTCACCAGCTCCCGGACGCACTAGGCCTCAGTACTAAGCCCTTATATAGCCCACTAGGAATCAGCCATGTGATGAACTCGTTTTAAAAATCAACACAGAATTGATGCATCAGCCAAACAAATTTGTAGACGATATTCGACCAGTCTATGGACCGCTATGTTTGAACTGGTGGTATCACATTGGCTCATCACTTTAATTGAACTGTACAGAGCTGCGGTGTTGTATTAGTAAATTGTCCTAATGGAAATGGTGGGTGCAACAAAAACCAGTGTTTGACCTGTGGGATGCGTAGTGACATGGGGATGGCGGTACTTATTACTCAAAGCACACAGACGGGAAAATACCCCCAAAAATGGGTTAATTAAGCATTCTTGTTTAAATATGGATATTGACAGACCGGTGCACGTCCATACTGTAATGTTCAGATCATGTACAAGTAAGTACAGAAGTTAAACGTACACAAAAGGCATACATGTTGCTAACATAGATAGTCCACTAGACCTCTGTCACAGAAATTTATATAGGAAATGTATGGCTCAATCGCCCGATAGATGCGAAGTAGACTATGGGTTTAAGATCGATAGTCCACTAGGCCTCTGTTGCAGGAATTTATATAGGAAATGTATGGCTCAATCGCGCGACAGAGGCCAAGTGGACTAGGGGTATAATGCAACACTACAGACCTTAAAACATGTCGATGGAGCTAAATCATTGACAGCCGTTGGTATGAATTGACCCAATTGACAACCACACACAAATATTCGCCTTTATTATTGTATGGTAAAACAGCGATACGCACGATGTCAAAAATTACGTAGCTACAGGGCGTCATGATTATATTGCTTTCCCACGCAATATCTGAAGTCATATTATATCTGAAGTCATATTGCTGGAACGTTCCTTCTTACTCCACTCTCCCAGCAGAGGCTTGGGAATACTGCTCTTGCCACAAACAGACAGAACATTATGTTGGAGAGTAAGGGAATGTCCCGCCACACACTTCCGTCATAGAGGTAAAAAATTAAGGGGGAGTGGTGTGAAATTGCAAGCTGGCCTGTGTCTATTGATAACGTGACTTTTGGGCTTAATCTCTTACCGAATCTGCTGTCTGTGCAGTCTCTTATGTACCTTTCTAGCTCTTTGGCTGCACAGCATAAGCAATAAGATAAAAGTCAGGCAGCGGTCACGGGAGGGAATTCTTCGTGGCGTACCTACTAAAATGTGAGTTTTTGTCTCTTTAAAGACCACATAATAATAAGTACAGGAATGTCAGCAAGGTTACGATAAAGGTAACATTCGTCTCTACTAAATCTGGGCGTGCAATCGTCTCAGCCATATAACAGCTTCGACGATTACGGCCCAGATTTAGTCTCGAGGAATATTACCTGTATCGTAACGTTACCGCCATTCCAGTGTATTTATTATTATGTTAGGTCAATTGGTATGAGGAGGCCGCGCTGGACACTACGTCGGGTGGATAAAAAAAACAACAACTTTACTATTACTATATTTTATGATATATCATTATCATTATATGTATTATTGTTATCTAATATTCAATTATGGTTATTGTACATTATTATATTGATCTGTCTAATGTGTTATCCAGTCTTACAAATAAAGGCATGTATAGGCCTATGGATTTGATATAGTGCCTTTTTACAGTGTATAAACTGTACACTTGAAATAATATGCACCTTAACACTTTAAGGGCCACTGATACATTGTTGCATCATGACGACGCTCCGGGAGTATTTGTATCAACCCCATAGGGTCGGTATGATGCATCCATCAATGCATCAGCGGCCTTTAAAGGTTTAACCTTAACATCTCTTGGATATTACTTCTCTGAGCTACCTTCCCAGGTAAATATAATTCACATGCCACATAATGTGTTTCTTGCTTGGGACCCGCCCACAAAGAGGTCCCGCACACGGCGCACGATCCCTATTCCATGTGAGCTGCTCCATGCCTGTCTGATCTGCTCGCCGTCCGACCATAGACCTACTCTTGTTGATGACAGGCACCCCCTCCTGTTTTCACTGAAATATCTGCGTCGCGGGTGGCATAGAAATGACGTTTTCAATCACAACCCCGTTCAACCTTTCATCACACCAGGGTGAAAAGGTGAACCTGCTGCTGGCTGCTGCTTCCCGCTGGGCACCCATTCTTGATGGTCAGGCCAAGGGAAGTAGTGTATTCAGTTAGGGAAACATGAACTGGAAAGGACAAAACAAAATCATTTTCGCCCTGTGGGGCTATAAGTGTTACATGTACATTGTATATGCCACTCAACGTGTGATACGGAAGTCACCAATTTATTAACCATCAATTTCAATAAATCCCAAAATTTTAATAAAAGAAAAGGGACTTCGAATGTCACGACCTACCGGTATATATCTTTGAGACTATAACCTAGATACGTTCTCGTTTTCTGTCATTATACCTAGCACTGTGCGAGGTTTTATCTCGAACATTGAAAAGACTAGCTTGTTTGCATTAGTTTCATAATGTCAAGAAAGTTGCTTTTATGGCATTGCCCCAGGTAGCAAGGATACATTGGACCAGTGTCGGCTATCATCGACACCATCGCAATCTTAATATAGACATTGACCTAACATGGGAAAGCAGACATTTGTACATTGTACAAATTCCAATATTGGCCCACTATTGGGGAAATGATATAGGAAATGGGACATGGGCTAACATATATGACTTCTAATATTGGGCCAATACTGGCTTGACGATTAGCCTATAGTGTTGGCCAAACATTGGCTATACGATCTCCACCAAGGGTTTCAATGTTATGTGAAGAGTTGTTGATAGGAGGAATCATGCAATGTCTTATCAGTGGTTACAAATTCAGTGCACTATACAGGTTATGAAGTGAAAGTGACTTCATTGATGACAAACATGGCACAAAAAAAAAATCATTAGCTTTCTGCGTGAATTAGGCAACAATATATCAGGAGTAACACAACGACATCTTATTTGTGGTAATGAAATATGGTTAAGTCCTAAATAATAGTATAACTGTTTGTATCATCTCTTATCCTTTTGGGGCTAAGATTGAGATGACCTTCAAAAGCAGAAATGGCTGTTTCTAATCTGCATAATATTTAACAGCCTTGTCTTTAAGATCTTTATAAACATATAGGCTGTTGAAAGACAGCTGCTACAAAGATGTCTACAAGGACCACTCTATGTATACAAACTATACGCATTGAACACTAAATGATAATAAAGAAAATTACATTGGGTATTTATCATTATTTGCTACAGGCCTATTGAGCCTGGCCCTATTGAGCATGGTCCAATGCCCCATTGCAAGACACATGTTTGCACAGTCAAGCGATAGCTAAGATTGATAGAACTCTAAAGCTTATTTCAAAATGGCCTAACAACCCCCCCTTCAAATATAAATGTTGTTTTTTGTTGTTGTTTTTTGTGGTATTGATAAGGAGTAACGTTAGTGCCTACAAATGACAACCACTATGCCAGTATTGCAGTATGGCCCGCCACTGCATACCAGGATTATCATCACATCCAGTATATACACAATAGGTAGTAATCCTATGTATATCACAACAGAATGGTCAGTCAGTCGGTCTGGAGGTTAATTCAAAAGGTCCTGGGATTTCTACCCCTGCACATATCATAAGACCTAGCCAGTTTTCCCTATCTAATGCAGTGGTTGCAAGCCAGTCAGGCACAGCAAGTCCTGAGATCGCTTCACTATTCCTTTTCCAGCCATAAGATCACTGCAATCTTAGTGAAATAATTGCATAGTGGTTTCACCTGAGTACAAGAGCACTCACAGGGAACACTCCTGCTCCCAAGAGTGAATGTCCCTGCTGTATACATATAGAGGGGAGGGAGGACGTTTGCTGAGAGTCCTTGAGGGCTCCTCAGGCTACTCAGGTATTAAGTGCACTTGAATACTGTATGAGGTCAACTGCACCCTATACTCTATAAGTAGCTCATATAGGGAAGGGGGATGCTTGTGTAATCACTCTTGTGAGAAGGAGTGTTTCCACTGCTATTCTTTCACTATGGGCGACACTGGTACTGGCAGAGGGTTCATCATCCGTGTGCTTCCCTTTGCCTTTTCCTTTAGTGGATTTACTCTTTCCACTCTCAGTTTTCCCTGTCTTCTTTTTAGTCTTCTTGGGAGTAGACTGAGCTGAAGCAGGAAAACTGTCAATACGGGCAGAACAGGTGGGGCCTGTGCAGAGGCCTGAGTCTTGTCCTCTCTAGGAGAGGGCTTGACAGGGGACATCAAGCGGTCCATCCTGCTCGCCATTTCGGGTGACACTTGCACTGATGCCTCCCCGGATGGAATCTCCGGGTGCTCCAGGGCATACTGTCTCTCCATCAGCCTTACCATGTGACTTTGTATAATCCCTGGCCGGACTACTGGAGAGACACCAATATGGGCCTCTTCAGCCTCAAGTACTTGAGATGTGATAGGGAGACCTGGACTGAACTCAAAGACAGCATTGCCTGCTGCTTCGTATTGGTCCCCAGTTTCTAAAAATAGAATCTGGTCGTGGTCAATGTATCGAGCGACCTCATTGGCCATGACGCCAGTGTAACCAGTCACGTCAGACACATAGGATGGTCTACCGAACCTATATCTTCTAAAAGCCATCTCCGCATCCCAGACAGCTTTGCGGAACCACAAATGGACCACCAATCCTTTAGCCATCTGATGGTAATCCACCAACCAGGCTTCAGGAAATGTGGTTGCCCATAGGGGGTGTGCACACTCCCAGATTGTATTGACCACCCAGGGGTCAAGTTCTCTGGGTGTGGGTATCAGCTTTTCATCAGAAATAGCTAATATCCGTCCATCGTATGGACCTGCTACATCTGCCCATTCAGGGCTTCCGGGTGGTGTCATCTCTATGTGCCCAGGCCTCTCTTCTGGAGAAGAAGGGCCCATTGACACACCTGGTACCAACACTCAGTCGTGGGGTAGTTGGCATCAGATTGCGGTCCTGAGACAGCTTTCCGGATGCTTTTCCACTCAATTGGTTCATGGATACAGGTGCTACATAGGGCATTCCTGGATCCGTAGAGGACTGATCGCTGGGGCGTTCAGGGCTGGCTTGTCTGAAATGTTCAGACGCGTCGTAGAAAGATTCTACATCACTGTCTTCCATTCCAGAGAAGTACTGGTCAACATTCATGCGTTGATCCATCCGATCACAGTCTTCATCATACTGTTGATCGTCATATGAGTAGGTAGGGCTCCTTGGAGAACCACTACCATAATCCAGCGGAGTGCTGGCACCATCGGCAGAAGTGGCTTCTCGGGGCTTTAATATCCCTATTCACTGGATAAGCAGTATAAACTGCCCACCCAGTGAAAGCGGTCTATGCCTTTTAACGAGGGCACAGCTTGAACTACCACAGAAAAGGCTTCAAACTCCAAAAAGAGTTGGACTGCCTCAGGCCATGTCTTCTTCCTTTGCAGGAATAAGACAATATGGTGGGTTTCTCGAAACTTGAATCGCTGCACATGATTGAACCGGCGCATCACCTGACTGCCCTAAATAGGTCAAGTCTTTCCCGTGCACCTTTAACTCTTTCATGCCCAGAATTATTTTGATAAAGCTGATTTATTCACCAAACCTGACATAGTAGAGGCTATTGTCCATATCATGTTTAGATTCCAGTACTAGTTCAAATGGTAACAGAGTGGGCAATAAAATAGGTTTCAGAAAATGTAATATGAAGCATAGGTTAGGGTATTATGTGAGTCAGTAGGGAATGATAAAGGCACAAGGAGTAGACATGGGCTGATTTGGGTGCAGATGCGCTGAATGCTATGTTTTTTTTTTCAAAATTGTCTTTTGGTGAGGAAAAGGTTATTTTCAATTCATAAATCGTTATTTTGACATTTCAAAGATGGCCATATCAATGGGAATTGAAAGAAAATGTATAATATATTTGGATTCCTTCGGGGAAATTACATGAAAAATATTCCATTGATATTTTTGGTATTTTTATCAATATTTTAGTGAGTTTAGTGAATTTTCTCTGAATTTTCTCTATTTTATCTTTATCCTCATGGCCAGAGCGCACACTTTTAATGTATTTTAAGCCTATTTTCAATTGATTATTTTCTGCAATAGGGCCTATTAATAATTACATAGCCAATGCATCATAACATATTTGGTATCATTGGAAAACCCTTGGCATAATGAGTCTTCTAGTGTTGGATTCATGTCAATCGGATTAATATTAACCCAATGGTGGTCTGTTGAATACATATACAAGCTTAAGAGCACACTTTTGCTAATCAGTTCATGCCGTTTTACACATAGACAATAGAATACCCGCGCGGTCATCTACCCGTAGTCGTGTTTCAACTGTGACAACTGGCGAGATATTATGGAGTTTATAGATAGCATAAGCATATCCACTGGATTATCCGTCCATAACATTATAACAGGTCATTTTCCATGAACTCAGATCGGCTCGGGTATACATTGAACTAGGTTACAACATATAACAATGCAGAGTACAGGACACCACACTCGTTAGGTAAGGTTATCCCCAGCAACCTAGGACTGCGTCGAAGAGGTTTTGAGACCTCTTTTATTGACCTGGTATCCATAAGAGCCTTTTCCAAGGTATTCTTAGCCTTAAAAGAACCTTTCCTCTTATTTTTACCTGAGCCCGCCGAGACTTTTTTTATTCGCCCCTGCCTGCCAGATGTAATGACAGGGGGATCCACTGTGTTCGGGTCTACAACCTTCCGTGGCCTCCTGGGTCCTCTCTTCCGGGTGGGAGGCACTTCGAGTTGCTTTACACGGTTCTATTCAATCACTTGTTCCAGACCATTGCCATACATTTCGGTGGAGGTATCCCTATCCCTCCATGGACGTAGTCTGGCTACATTTGATTTATAACATCTCCCAATCTGTGATTTAATTATCACAGTACAATCACTAATAACCTGAGTTATAGTGAAGGGTCCACCCCAATTACTAGCCAATTTCAGGTTGGCAAGAGGTTGATGTAGACGCAGTACTCTATCCCCAAGATTGAAGTATCTGGTTTTTAGGCCTGTATTGTACCCAACTTTCTTCCAACACACAGTTTTCTGCAATTCATCTCTTACTCTTTCATAGGCTTATTTGAAGTTATCCCTTAAGGATTCCACAAACAGTACCTGAGAAGGTATGTCCGGATTCATCCTTACTACGCCAAAGACTAGGTCTGCAGGCATAATTAAATCCTCTCCAAATATAAGGAGATTAGGGGAACAGTTTGTACTTGAATGT
The DNA here is from genome assembly GCA_949317995.1 of Acholoe squamosa. Taxonomy (NCBI): domain Eukaryota; kingdom Metazoa; phylum Annelida; class Polychaeta; order Phyllodocida; family Polynoidae; genus Acholoe; species Acholoe squamosa. The sequence goes on along the minus strand of OX439043.1, from coordinate 36,097,651 downwards.
ACTGTGCTATTGTAAGCATGTACAAAAAATTCACACTGATCATCCCAATCATCCATTTGCTCATTTACTAGAGATTTCAGAACCTGAATCAAGGTCCTATTAAATCTCTCTACCTGTCCACTCTGTGGCCTATAGGGATTAGTTCTTGTCTTGGAAATTCACTGCCTTGGTCACTATGCAACATGAGTGGTACACCTAGGTGTATTGTCCACCCTTTCACAAAGGCCATAGCACAAGTAGCAGCTTTGTGATCCAGTAACGGATACACTCGGGTGTACTTGGTGTAATAATCTGACAAGACCATCATACACATGTTTCCATTAGGAGTGGTTTTTATACCACTAATAATGTCAACAGCCACTCTAATAAATCTGACTCCAAACAGTTCCGGGGTTAAGGGTAATTTGCCCAACCCGGGTCCTGGTTTAATTCTACAGCATTCCGGACAGGTCTCAACCCAGTGGGTGAGATCTGTACTCATACCTGGCCAGTAGTAACACCTGGTTCAGCATTCTAATGACCTTTTCTTTCCAAAGTGTCCACTAGTTCTATGTCCATGACAGAAATACATAATATCCCGTCGCATAGCAATAGGTATGACAACTTGCAAGGATTTCTTCCTATTAGAATAGTTCCTCCATCAAAACAGAATACCATCCTGGACTTCTAGCTCGGTCCACTGCGCCTCATCCATCTCATTTCCCTGTTCTCCAATGACACTTCTGGTCTTGGAGGACAGATACCCTGATTAAGAAACTTAATCAAATGTGATGTGACCATATCAGCACTTTGGAACTGTTGAATAGTCTCCATGGACCAATTCAAAACATGTTCCAGTTGGGTATCGAATGGAATCCGAACCCCTGCTAACACAGCATTGTGGGCTCCACAATCAGTGCACTCAGCATTTGCACTGGAATTCTAGACAAAGCATGCGCATTTAGATGTTTTGCCCCGGATTGTGTTCAATCTAGCTGTGATTTAGACCGAATTCAATAACCATCTGAGGGAAGAGTGGTCAGTCCGTAGAGTGAAGTCACTTCCCCAAAGAGAATGCTTGAATTTCTTCGTATAAACCACCACAGCCAACAACTCTCGTTTGGTGGTACAATAATTTCTTTGAGCTTTGCTCAACGTGTTACAAGTGAAAGCAATAGGAACTTCCACCCCACACTGGACCTGGGATAAGGCAGCTCCTAAGCTATCGTTACTAGCATCAGTATCTAGAATGAAATGGTCATTCTCTGTCGGATATTTCAATACAGGTGCACTGGCATAAAGGCCTCATCTTGCTTGGATCCCCAGAGAAAACGTTCTTTCTTAACTTCAGGCATCTAGTGGGACAAACTCTGTATAGGAAAGGCGACCCTGGAATATCCCGGTATAAAGTCCCTATAGTAGGAACAAAAACCAAGGAAGGATCGGACTTCTTTAGCATTCGTAGGTGCCTGCCAACTTGACACAGCATCCAATTTCTCCAGATCAGCTTTAATCCCCTCATTTGAGATTATTCTTCCTATGTAGTTAATGGATCTCATAAAGAGATCACATTTCTTAGGCTTCAGCTTAAGAACATTAGACATGATTCTTTCCAGAGCCTAAATTTTCTAAGCATTCCTCAAAAGTCTTACCAAAGACTATCACATGATCCAAATAGACCAGACATTTCTTCCATAATAGATCACTTGGTAAAGTTTCCATCATGGCTTCAAATGTCACTTACATAACCCAAACGGCATCACATTATATTGGAATAGTCCAACATGACTGGAAAATGCCGTCTTTTCCATATCTTTCGGATGCAAACCCACTTGCCAATACCTGGATTGTAAGTCTAAAGAGCAATACCATTGATTGCCTCCAAGGGAGTCTATAGTCTCATCAATCCGTGGCAATGGATATGAAGCATCAGTATCTAGAATGAAATGGTCATTCTCTGTCGGATATTTCAACTTTCGGTAATCTATGCAAAAACGGATGGTACCATCTTTCTTGGTCACCATGCACACAGGGCTAGACCAAGAACTGGAGGATGGTATGATAATATCCTGTTCAAGCATTTTAGCTATCTCTTCCTCAGCAACCCTTTTCTTGGCTACAGGAAGTCTCCTATACGGAATCTTAAAAGGTTCATTCTCACCGGTGTCAATTGTATGAAGTACTTTATCAGTACATCCCAATTTTGCACCTGGCACTGCAAAAGCTTATCTATACTTGTCTAGCAAGTCAGTTAAGGCTTCACGTTGCACATCCGTCTCGACATGACTTTTAGCTATTAGATTATCTAATTCTGGATTCCTTTCGGGTAATGAAGGGAATTCGGTTGCTAAAGCATGCATGCAGCTTTCTACTACTTCAGATAGGATACCTGAGATTGGTATCCTTCTAGATATAGATGGTCTTATTACCCGGATTGGATACAGGAACTACCGTCCAAGCAGCATTTGCTACTAGAACATCAGCAGATTCAAGTCCAATACTTGACAGGATGACTACATCAGGCTCATCAACTCCAGTTTTTCCAGAAAACTCATGGTCGGCTCGACATAAGACATCACAGGTGGTATCTGGTGGGATCTTAACCGCCTGGGCTACACTTGCTACACTACTCACTTGTCTAAATACACATTGTACTTCAAGATGGTATGGGTCTTTTACCTCCAATACTTCCCTCTTGGAATCTAACCTTGCTCCATATAATGCAGCAAAATCTAGACCTAATATACCATCATCTGTAATATTCGCCACAGTTGGAGTAAGGATAAAATCCTTATCCTCCTATAGACTGAACCTCAAACGTTTGCATCTTGCTACCATCGGCCGTACAACCAATCCCTTCCATTATGAAAGTTTCATGACCTGTAGGCAAAAGATCATGGAGTTGATTGGCAATACAGGAGTGGCTAGCACCCGTATCGACCACAAACTCCGCAGATCTACCACTCACAGATAGAACTGCGTACCACCCCCTACCTTTCAAGTAGGTATGACAACTTGCGTACTTAGTTCCATCTTAGCACCAAGGTAAAATCCACATCCCTTCAAATACTCTAGACAAGGATTACCTGGGGGAAGCTGGGCACACCCACCCTGGCCAACCCATTGGCCACTTCTTCTTGACTGATATCGGGTTTCCCCATTGTGTTCTTCTGACAGTTCTTGACACCTGGTGTACTATCAGTCTCCCCAGCCTCATGAGTAAGGAACTGATCAGGTTCCTTAGCTTCACTGCTGGGCAAAATCACTAGAGGATTCTCACTTATACCACAAGTGGTGATAGACTGGCAGTCATGCCAATCACTCACTCTGGGGGCTATCCAGTTGCCGCCATGGAACCCCCATTCAGTTTTCCTTCTTAAAGGAGTCTCCACTACCCGGAGTATTCCTGTATCGTGAATTTCTATACACTGGTCTTTCTGCCTCGCATTCCGCGGCATAACGACCCATTTCCTGACATCTAAAGCATTTGACAACGTTTCTGTCTGGCCTAGGTATTGGGAGTCTTGGTATCCGGCTTTGTCTCAGGATTTTTTGTGATAATCACTTGCTCCTTGACATAGCCCGGTTTCTTTCCCCAGTTCCGGTTGTACCAAGGTTGCCTCGGCCTACGGCCCCGATGTTCTCATCGTCCTCAGTGCTACCTGATTCTGATAAGTCATCTTCGGATATCCCCTCAGGAACTATCATTGCTAACATCTGTTGGGGTACCTTTCAGGCAAATATCCGGCTTTTCCGATCATAATGATCCAGAGCTTGGAACAAGTCTGTTAAGGAAGCATCATTCTTATGTAGCAGCCGCTGACATTCTAGGCCGAAAACTTTGGCGGACTCCTTGGGTTTCTGTGTTCTTCTGGTGAACGTTAACCAAGGGTCTTCTCTCACAATGTTCCATATAAATATGAGGTTATTTAAATTTTTCTATGGCCCCTTTACAGTCACCTTCTTTTAACCAGCATACTAGATAGGGTAGAGCTTCCTCTTTTCCCCATCCATTGCAGTTAAACACGTTTGTGCAGCCTTGATACTCCTCCTTCCAAGGATTCCTTGCATTAAATGCATCTGGTATCGTAGCTACTCGACGAGCCGGATTCTGGGATCCTGTAAGCATCAGTCCGTTACTCCATTCCATGATTTCCGTATCGTCAAGACCCTGATTGTAACAATCAACACCTAAGTTAGCAATAGCTGCAATAGAATCATGCAGAGCTTGCAACCTTGGAGAAACAGATCTATACTCGTCGACTGAGTCTCTTTTTTCGTGGAGGATTTACTGGTGTACTACCATTTCCTTCAGGACCACCTGGGGGTGGGCCTCCACCTCCTCCTGATCCCCCTGCGCCGGACGAAGGCATCTGGGGTGATGTGCCTCCTCCTGAACCAGGAGAACCTGCTTCTGGATTGCCAATGGGATGGTAACTCCCACTAGATCCAGAGGTTCCACCAGTATTCCCAGTGTTCTCTCTTATTCCAGAGGACTGATTTCTACCACTGAAACCAGCTCCACCCACGAAGGAGTTACCTTGGGACCCATAACTTGACAATCCCGGTCCTCTAGAAGATCCGGATGGCCCTCCAGATGCATGAGGAGATCTGGATGTGCTTCAGGTTGTACCTCGGGTACTACCGGTCTGGGAGTTCGTCTCATTTTGAGACTGATTCCACCCAAATTGGGAAAAATGGCCGTTAGGTCCTCCTAAAGGTGCCTGTTGTGGCCATCTGCCATTAAATTGCGTGCTTTCTGAAAAATGAGTCTGTTGAGATCCATTTGAAGAAGCACCACCAGAACCTCCGGATGTACCAGGTTGACCGGTATTACCGGTTCCCAAACCTATGGGGTTTGTGGCGTTCTCTGTGAATCTGACCTGATGACTTTTGACTTTTTCACAACAAGGCATATTTTCTTTAGGTTCTAAAGGTTCCTTTACCTCATCCTCATCCCCATCAGAGTAATCATGGTCTCCAGCTATGTTTAGGACAATTCCTGAAACAGTAAAATTAGGTTCCAGAGTGCCTATAACGCGGCCTGTATCCTCTAGATACTTTGACATTTGGATTGCATTTGTTTCCAGTTCAGAAAAATCATTTTGGACTGTTTGCTAGTCCAATCGGTAGATTCACGTATCCACTTAGCCCTGAGGTTCTCGTTCTCTCGGCTTTGTTCATGATACGTTGCTCTAGCATCCTTGAAGGCTAATTCAAATTTTTGTAGCTCTTCATGGTACTTGCTGTAAGCCGATTGAGTTGAATCTAATTCTTCCTTGGTTTCATCCAACTCCAAACAAGACGATTTATATTCTAAATCCGCCTTGTATAATGCATCACGATATTGTTCATGCTGGAGTTGAAAATCCAATTTTTCTTTTTCAATCTTAGCCATTAATTCTTTTTGTTGACGTCTAAGTTCATGGTCCTCCTGTGTTCGTTCTGTCAATGGTTCTCTCACGAGTACCATTCAATACAATTAGATTTCTTTGGATCTTTTCATATTCAACTTGCATATCCTCAAGCTCTTCCATTTTACTTTTCTCGAAACCACACTTTTGGTGTTTAATTCAAGAACTGTATGGAGTTTCAAACATGCCTGGACTTGGCCTAGGAACCTCATATGGCAGTTTGCCAAATTGAGCAGAGTCCTATGCATGGGTGCAAGCTTAGTAGTACCGGCTGGCATGAATAAGGAATCTCCAAATTATTCCAGGTCGTCATGTAAGTTTCTTCTTACATCCTCAAAATCTACTATCTCATCTGTGTATTATTCCTGTGGATTTCTCCATCCTATAGCTGGTGATCTTATTTCACCATCTTCGATCGGGGAATCCAGGTCCGTGTTTTGACCATTTCCCTTTACTGGGCTCAGCTCAGTCATTGCTGACTGCGCATATCCGTGAAAACTACTGGTCACGGCACCAGTGTAGTGGTTCGTCTTTTTAGTTAGATGTCAAATCATAACGAAAAGAGAGGAAGTTTCCGGGTAGGCAACCAAGCTTTTATTCCGATCTCAGTTACATACGATCACAGCCTAGAGACTACATGCCGGATGGCATTCAGTTACCCGTAGGTAACAGTAGAAGTGTGCTGAGCAGTGGTAGGACCACTACTGGAGAACTACTGTAAGAACTGCCCTTATATAGGGGAAAACCCCACGAAACTCAGACCCATCATGTGATGTGTGACGGACGAGTGAGAGGCCCCCTGGTGTAACGGGTACAAACTTTGAGGCAGGTGCTACCACCTGCCATCCGGACTCCCCCATCACACCCGAAGACCTGGGCCTGAGTCCCATGGGTACACGAACGTTATGAGTGTAATATTATGATATAAACATCATACCCCTACAGGAGTATAAACCTCTTTAGAAACTTTATTTGAGCACAGAGCTGCCACCTAGTGTGTCTTTCTTACCTAAACACCTAAACATACTAGTATACATATTAGTAACCTAAATACATAAACCTCACACTGTGTCATTGCCAAACATCCAAACATGTTTAGCATATATATCTTAGGCACCTAGAATAAAACTTTAAGTGTTTGAATCCAACCCAGATGGCTAAGAATTCAATTATCTAAATATGTTTAGACTTTAAACATGTTTAGACCTGAAACGTTTAGAATTTTTACAGTGTGTACACCCCTAAGTCAGAGGAATGGCTTGCTAAACGTAGGTAGGTGTGACCATTTCCTGAATGTCAATAAGCTATATGCCTAATTGATCATGAGATACATCTATAATTAGCATGATTAATGCTAATTAGCTAAATTAGCATAATTTTTTATTCTTTTGCCTATAACTTTTGATCTAAAAATTGTATTTTCGTTCTGTTTTCACCATAGTAAACCTAGTGAAAGCTTCTCTAAAATGGGATAATTGATTTTCCTATTTAGAATGAAAATCATGTTTCCATGGCAACAGACATCAACAAAAATGCCTATTTAGGCCCAAAAACGTTCTTTTTACATGCCTAATTTGGAATCTTTCCACCCAAAATAGAATGTTTTATCTAAAATAATTGAATTCTCCATAAAAAAGTACCCTATAATAGTTTTAGGCATATTTTTCCTATTCTAGCCCAAAGTGGTGCCCCCTGGTGGCTAAAACAGGTACTAAATCCTGCAGGAACCCCCATTTCTGCTTGCTGGCTCACCTATAGGCAGCAAACAAATTTTAGGAAATTGTCTAAAAATTTCAAAAGTCCGGAAAAATCAGGATAAGAATGACTGAAAAATAAGAAATAAATGGAGAACTATTTTTTTACTTAAAAAGATAGTCAATGCACTAAAGGAATCACTTCTTTATAATGCAAGTGATAATAATAGTGACCCAGGGGTCAGTACAATGTAGTAGGGAGCCCCAATTGGATAGGTGGAGCTACACACTTACAGAATCTGCTGTGATAGGGCTAGGTTTCGGTAACATCACAGGGGGAGGGGGTGATGTTGTATAGGTCATTTTGAAATAACCTCCTGGCACCTGTATGCTTACTTTACCTCAATATTTAAAAAAATGATTTGGTTGAAGAATAGACCACGTGTGCAACGACAGCAAAAGTTTTTCCTTGTGGACAACCACTGTCATAGTGGATTTGCCTGTGTACATGCATCAATACACTTGACAGGTGGTCCATCATGTGGTGTATATAGCCGTGACTGTCGGTACCACTATTGGGCAGAACACATATCTATTATTACACGTTGTGATATAGCGGCTAGGTAATGGGTCAATACCTGCATGACACTGTGACACGTTTTCCCGTCACTGTAGCAGGAGGGTGTTGCTCCTATAGTAAAAGGAAGAGCTGGCTAAAAATGCCCACATTTCCAGTCCTTTCTTTTCATGTAGCTATAACTTGTCCCTTTTATTGCTCACAAGTGGTCATTCAAGTATGGTGCTAAGAAAGGGGGATTTGAGTAGGTACCTATAGTTGGGAGAAGTCAGTCAGTATAATACACCATAGAGCATGTGACGTGAGTAGGTACCTGGTAGTGCAGCTCTCTCTATTTTAAACAAGGCAGGTGACTTTTCAGACTAACGTGGTGAGTGCAAGTTGAATGGTGAAGCAGTGCACGACTTGTTTAGAAAAGAGGACACATACTCACAGCTCTTTTTACAATAGGAGCAACACCCTCCAGACCTTACACAGGTTGGAGCTGACCCACCTGACCCATATAGGGTTCGTCAGGTCTGTCCACTCTGTGTCTGCCTGTCTGACCGCTTACCACGCCCTCTCACTCTCAGCGCAATGACCCCTGACTAACGCACCATCTCCTCACCATCCATCATGACAAACTCATACTGATAGAGCATATCATATATAAAACGGTGCATGAACAAGTGTGCCGTATATATCAAAGAACTGTAGTGGTATGCCTATGTATGTTCTCTATTGCCACATAAGGGGTGCCTATATGTGATACCTCTGCTACTCTCGTACGTCTCATTAAGAGTATCTTTTGATTTGATATAAAAAACCTATGTATTTTGATAACATGGTGCATAAACCAAAGTGGATGCTCTTTGAATTTTGATCAGTTTAGGGTCTAGACCATGGATGAAAGTGAGCCATAAAGCCACCTCCCAGGTAACAAGAAACGTTAAGTGAATGTCGTTTAACGTTCATTGATGGTTAGTTGGATTTTGTAAAAAAAAAAAAAGAAAAAAAACGTTGTTTCAACGTTGATTTGGGTTTTTTAAGAAAACTTTTTTTTCATAGATGTTGGTTCAACATTTCAAAAACGTTCAGCAGATAAAGTTGTTTTTTTTTCCCAAATAATCTTTAATCAAAGTTGATCAACGTTCAGAATGTAGATTCCAACCAATGTTGATTTAACGTTGATTTAACGTTATTATCTGTTTCCAAAATATCTCACTTAAAGTTATTATCTGATTCTAAATATCATGGCAGGAAATGTTATGACAGGACTGGCCCGGTAGTTGCATACAATCATGTACATGTCTAATATAAAACTTAATAATGATAATGTGACCATTGCACCAACCTCTTACATGCTAGACACCTTTAATGAAACATTTGGGGAATGAATCAAATACCTCAGAAAAATAGAAATAAGATAAATCTCCTATGACATTATACTAGCTTGGTAGGAGTAAGGTAAGGTTGTTTCAGAGTTGATCTTACATCACTTTAATGCATATTTTTATGAAAATTATTGTGTTTAACCAACCTTTTTGTGACGTCAGACCAACAGAGTCGCACCTCATAGGCAGAACCTGCTGCAAGCAGTGCGCCCTTTCGAGTACATAGCGTACCTGCTGCTTGCCAAGCGTGCATCTAAGTGGCCCACTGCACCATTGATAGACACTGGAGGAGGTGTCTCAGGCTCCATTCTCCCGTAGTATATTGTACACTGGACCGGTAGTAAACATTGTACACGATGAAATAGAGGGATTGCTGGTTGTCGCGCATGCGCGAATTCTACCAGAGTTCCGGTCCCCAGCGCAGATGCAAACAAACGCAAAAGCACTGTGAAGAGCCCCTGGAATTATGCTCTTAATCTGAATTAATTTGGAAAGGTTAATGTGTGCCACCCATTCGAATCAATTCCCAAGTATATAGAGGGGGGGGCGTAAAATTGTCAGACCCCTCCCGAGGGGGGGGGGCTGATAAAATTTTGACCCCTCTTGAGGGGGGGGGGGCTAAAAAAATTCACCCTCTTTTTAGCATAAAAGCCTGCGTGCTACTATAGTAGGCACTTCAACAAAAAAATTAAGTTGAATACAGAAAGATCCCTGTGACCGCATTTGATCGAGGCCATTAAGATGTTTTTAAATCTTTTGGAATTTTGTTTATATCTTGTATAGAAACAGAGATACAGGGCAAATAGTACCAAAAATATTGAGGCAAGTACCACTATAGTAATGGTAGAAAAGGTGTTATAATATCTGTGATGTGAGTTCAGCTGCACAGTGGGCCCAGTGTGTGGCAGCATGTACTGGGGGTCATTTTCTGTGTTTTCACTTGATATCTAAGGGCCTGGAAAGTTATGTTCTAGTGATCAGATATAAATAAAATTTAGTTTTCTATGATATTTAGAATCATAGCTTTCAGTTGATATCTTTAATCCATTTCCAAATTGATTCTAAGTAGTAGTAACATGCTAATAAAAAATTGTAACATGGCGGCTCTACACACAGCCATTTCTTTTCTATTGTTTCATATTTTGGTCCTCTCAAAAGTATCATTGGGCAAAGTCATAAATGCATGAAATTATACATGCTGCTAGTTTATTATGCACTTTAACTGTGTCTGATATTAGCTTTTTGGTGTCTCCAGTGGTTAATATGTTTTTCAAAGCTTCAATATTACCTTCATACTAAAGTCATTGTAAAATGCTTAATAATTGGAATTTTTTCTCCCAGATTTCGCTGGTGGGTACCTTGAAATCTAGACTTTAAGGATAACTATTAAAATGCAAGAAAAATACCTTAATAGAACCCTAAATTGGCGATATCGGCAAGGTCGCGATTATAGGCTGCACTCCCACCTGGCAGAAAGTGTCAACCCAGTGTGCCAGCTTTTCTCACCCCCCACAGTGGCTTTATTAAAGTGCCTAACTATAGATCAAAGAGGGATGCGTATTGCCTCCGGCACGGGGGGGGGGGCTGCAAAAATGTTTGCCTGCCGAATCCCCCCCCCCTGTTGAATATCAACCCTTGCCACGGCCAGTAGAAACATCTAAAATCACCATTGGATCATAAAACATGTAAATAAAAATCATTATATGACATTTTGAAATAGTTATGAACATTTCTGACCAAAATAATATGAAATAAATGCAAATGTTCACTCGTATTGGGTCTGACTTTGCCTAGTGAGATAACTCTCAGTCAGACTCAACCTTTGCTTATTTATTATCAGGGGAGGGGTGGGGGAGGGTAAAAAAAGAGAATCCATATCAGATGAGGGGTAGGGGGTCATTAATGTTATATCACTCTGTGGAAGGTGCAAAAAACAACCGTCCACCAGAGATCTCACACTACCCGTACCCCTACCAATAATCACAACCATCATATGTCAAATCAGAACACCACTGGTGTGTAAATGTTGAATAGCAAATGATTTGATCGTGTTGTGTGAACTTTCAATTTGTAAGATATTTCTGATAGCTGTTGATAGCTTAACATCATCTAAGTTATACTTATATCAACATTGATTCCACGTGAGTTTACCCACTTGGTTAGTATTGATTCTGGAACAGTAATGAAGGACGAGTAGCTGCGGTCTGGGCTAAACTGAGTCCAAATGACCCGGCCCTATTTATTAACAAGTAATAACATATTAATACAGAGAAATTACATAAAAAAAAAATTGAAGCAGTGGAAGAGTCCCATGTGTGTGTGCCCTTAGGCTGGCAGGCTGCAGTAGTGGGTCACTGCCCACAGGTATGTTCAGGGAGGAGTAGCAGTGTGTGTGTGTGTGTGTGTGTGTAGGAGTAGCAGGTGGGTGAGTAGTAGTGGTACTGACCGTATCAATACATAGACCAATCAGGATTGGTCTAACCCATTGATTCTGGAACAGTAATGAAGGACGAGTAGCTGCGGTCTGGGCTAAACTGAGTCCAAATGACCCGGCAACACCAGAACAATGATATAGTCCTGATACTCTACACATTAGTATGTCTAAAAGGTAGCTTTCAGTGCCGTGGCGACTATATTGTCTATATCTATCCTGGTACCGAGTGGTTTGGCTAAGTACAAAAGAGCAGACAAGCTTGTTCAGTCACCGGTGTATCTGATGTCCTCTAGTGGGATACCGCACAGGTGCATAAAGGCAGCGCCTGAACGTCTCAGAGAATGTATTCCGGCCCTGTTTGTATCTATCCCAATAGTACTTAGTAGGTGTTTCAGGAACTTAAGTAGTGCTGAGTATTGTAATGGGACCAGCGAATTCCCTTTGCGCACTAGGAAGGCGGGTGCTTCAGGGTCTGTCGTGGGGGTACTGTCAAAGTGTCTCTTGAGTAAAGATACCGCACAAAGTGGTGAGTTAGGGACTCCTACGACCGGGATGTGGTGGACTCTCTGTCCAAATTGGATTGTTTTTGAGCTTGAAACCGTGACAATCATACCCCAGCTAGTGAATGATACAGACTTTCTTCTTAGAAAGTGTGGTGATGCTTTTGCTGCGTTGTCTACTACTAGGTTGCTCTTCCTGAGAAGGGTCCTGAAGCTAGTAACGATGCATGCCCACATAGCTAAATGGTCAGGTACTGCTAGATTCACCCTTGTAGACATGTCCAAGAGTTGCGAAACTGACAGTGTGACTCTAGTGGGTATAGGGTCACCGAGGATCCTGCGCAGACCTGACATAGTACACTTAAACATAAAATTCGTCCTTATCCAAGCTACGTCGTAGCCATAATGTGCATTTAAACTTATCACTGCACTCACGTAATTGTCTATAGTGCTATACTTCAAGTCCGAAGACAGGTACACTGAATATCGACACATGGTCTGAACCGAAGTGGGTACGACTGTAGAGGCAGAGATGGTACAGAACACAATAAATCTTTTCCATTGGCTGCATTTAGTTTTCCAGGTGGAAACGCTCCAAGCATGCGCTCTCGCTATTGCCGCTTTCATGTCCAAATCTTCGCATAGCTTAGCCGCCGCTACAACATAGATACATAGGAAGGTTATGCAGGTAATATAACACTCTTGACAAAGCATCTGCGAGGACATTAAGTCGTCCTGGGATATGTAATGCTACAATATGGCAGTTATAAAGAGCTGTAAGCCAAAACAGTTCTCTCAGGAAGTCCATCGCTCTTGTATTTGTACTTTTGCCCTTATTCAGTGCGCTTACTACATGGGTGTTATCCGTGTAACAGACAATTTTCCTATTGCGCCACAAAGGTCCCCACCTATTAATCGCCATTAAGATGGGGTATAGCTCCATGATGTTTATGTTTTCAGGCACGAATTGACTAGGTGGCGGGAGGCAGTGTCCATGACTGTCTATGTTCATACTGATCCTGCATCCCCAACCTGCACATATCCAGTCCTTGCCGTACCTGACACCGTAACCCCTGTCTGATGCGTCTATGTATAAGTCACTTTTTGTGGACGGTAGAGTGCTGACAATTTTTGCTTCGCCATTAAACCACTTTGCGAATCTTAGCCACCAGTCTAGGTCCTTGAAGAACCCGGTAGAGAGGGTTATGTACCTTTTAGTGCTCGTGAACGCAGATAACATGCCTATGACTCTGTGAGAGAATGTCCTGCCCCCCCTGACTAAAGTAGAGCAGTGTGCTAAGATCCCGCATAAACGGCGCAGCTGTTTCTTGGTTGCCCTTCGGCGACCTACAAAGAAACGTAGCTCACTGTGCAATTTATTGATCTTGCTCTCCGGTAGTCTGAGGCACATTTGTAGTGAGTCAATTTCTATCCCTAGATAAATTTGAACTTGTGCAGGTGAAAGAACCTTCTTATAGGATAAGAAAAAACCCAACGAGTGGAGTGTGCTATGTAGAAACGACTGTGCTTTTTGGCACTCCGCATATGAGTTACCCATAGTAAGTAAGTCATCGAGATAATTAAAGCAATAATAACCGTTAGCTCTCATATAACGAGCTATGCTGTCAGTAATCCTATTAAAGAGGAATGCAGCCATTCTAGTGCCGAATGACACAAAGTTGTCCACTAAATACACTTTCTGTGAGTCGAATGTCCACTGTAGGCCCTGGAATTGCCTATCGCTTGGCCTAATCATAATAGAGCGGTACGCTGCGGAAATGTCTGTGACTGCCATGAACATACCGGGTCGGAGCACCTTGGTCACATCATCGATGCTAGTGTAACTAAAGTGGTGGAATGTCTCGTTCATGTGTGAATTAATAGATAGACCTTCTGGTCTACTGGCGTCCGTTACCGGTCTATAACCGCCATCTCTTTTCTCAACCGCACCTAAGGCGTGGATGCAAGTAGGTGCTGCTGTGACTATAGACAATTTGCCTTGGTCTACTTCTGTCTTTAGCAGGTTATCAATGAAGTTCCTTGCTTCTTGGGGTACATAGTTCTTAGTGCTATACTCACTAATATGTGTGTTTGGGTCCACTACTTTAAACCCGTGCATTATGCCGTCCATTAGAAATGCGGCGTCATAATCCCAACCATTTGTACCGTAAACTGATTTAGGGCCTCCACTAAGCATTGATAACCAGCCTGCGGGTTTCATTTGAGATCTGACCCCTTTTAGGATATGGGTGGAGTTAATATCCCACAGTGGAGCATAGCTTACATAAATTGACAATAATTCTGATATGTCCGAAGTACACACAAGCGAGTCTCTATCACAATAAATGTCTGGTAAATTGTCGGTTGTTACATTGACCATGGAACCGTAGGAATCCGGAATATCATGGGCACCGTCAATATTATTTGTACATCAAGATATGCGGGAGTGGATCGGTGGTGCGAAAAAGGTTGACCCCCCTCCCGCATTATTGTTTGCCCCACTGCTTGTGGTTGTTGGTTGATTTTTGCACCCCCCTTTTGCTGGGTGGGGGCCCTTACACACCGCGCATACGTGTTGCCTGTTACATGGGTTATACCAACATCTAGTGAAATTGAACAAAGCACAAACATCCGTAGGGCAATGGATTCTGTTTTGAGTAGAGGGGCCTTTACCTTTAGTGCCTTGTTTGTTACCTGCTTTTAATCTGGCTAATTCAGCCTTCAAATCCTGTACCACCTGTAGGTTATCGGAGCCCAAATTATCAGAGACTGATGCGTGCTCAGCTGTCTGAAATCCGGGTAACTCCCCTGAAATCACTCTAGTAGTGAGATCGTGCTCATATTTAGCTAGTGCACTCGAGGTATAAGTGGCATTGAGGCCCTTCCTAGCTACGAATCTCATATGGTCACCATAACTTTTTGCAGACCACTGTGGTAAATTAGCAATAGCTAACTTCTCCTGGACACATGTCATACCATATATTAGCTCTCTGTATGTCATATCAGAGTAGACTTTGTCAGTGGGAATGTGATAATCTGGCCTTAACCAGTGTTGTGACCTCTTTTTCTTAGAAGCTTCACCTATCTTAAATAAAGTGGATAACAAGTCACCTTGGTCCTTTGCATCCAGGTAGCCGGCAAGGTCCCCCTCCACGCCCATATTCTCAGCTGTCAGGCCTGCAGTTGATAATCCAGCCTGGATGGTAGCAGAGGGGGGAAGCTTGGGTGGTGTGATCCTGTGTTGTTGATGTTGTGTGTCAGGCAAAGACCCAGTGTAGGGTGTCCCATCCAAGTAATACAGCTGTGGTACCTCCTGTGCTGCTGTGGTTGGGACTGGAGCACTGCCTACTGGGTTCTGCTTGGCCTGATTGAGCAATTTTTGCTGTTTTCCAGCCAAAAAAAGCATAAACTCCTGCTGCAAATTGTCTCCTTCGGCGAAAGCGGAAGGAACGCCATCTTGCACTCCCGAGCGTTCACGAACATTGCCGAGCTTGCCCGAGCCGACGTAATCCGAAGGTTTCCGACCTAGGCTGTCGGCAGCGCTCGGTATATCCTCGTTGGTTGATATGCCGCTTGCGTTTGCTCTCTGGTGTGTATCGTAATCCAAGCCGTGACCGTTCTTTTTCAATCTGCTGTATGGGTTTACGTCGCCGAAGAAACCCGAAGTGGCGTTCGGTATTCTCCGTATATCTGCCGACCGTCCCCGACTCTCTCCGAGCCCGTTTTCGGCGGCGTTCGGGTATCTCCGTATGTGACCGGCCGTGTTCGGGTTGGATATGCCTTCGGAGGCGCTCGGCAAGGTCCGGGTCTCCTCGGCTTTGGCGCTGCTGGCTGCATTCGTAAATGTTGTGTACTCCCCTCGGTCGTCGGTGTATCTGCTGCTGCTCCTGGGTGCGTTCGTAAACGTTTCTCCCTGGTAATAGCTGCTGTTAGGTGCAGTCAAATCCTGAAAATCTACGAATGCACCCCTCCTCTTGTGTGCAGCACTCTGCTGCTTCTGCTGTATGTCTTTGAGGGATTTTTTGTAATCCTCCTCCAGTTCTGCATTCTCTAAGTCAATTAAGGCTAGCCTTTCTTCTAATGCTAAGAGGTCACCTTTTTTCCTGAGTAGTCCTGCCTTCTCTTCTGCTATAGCAATCTTCTCCTGGAGAATAGCTTCTGGTGACTTTGGGGGTTGTGTATTACTCTGCCTTCTCTCTCCCAAGGGGGTGGCCATATTGGAAGCTCCTTGGTCTCCCCCTTCTTCCTCATGAAAAACTGCATTACTCCTGGTCTCCTCCGTGAGTTTGTGGTTTAGAACCCCACAGTTGGGGCAGTGCTTTTTGTTGCCATGGTATGACTGCTGGCATACCAAACAAACCACCATGATGCATAAAAAAAAACAAAAAATTGAAGCAGTGGAAGAGTCCCATGTGTGTGTGCCCTTAGGCTGGCAGGCTGCAGTAGTGGGTCACTGCCCACAGGTATGTTCAGGGAGGAGTAGCAGTGTGTGTGTGTGTGTGTGTGTGTGTAGGAGTAGCAGGTGGGTGAGTAGTAGTGGTACTGACCGTATCAATACATAGACCAATCAGGATTGGTCTCACCCATATTGAGATGCATGGCTCTTTACAAAGCCATGGCTGCACAGAGAGAATAAACAGAGTCACAAAGGGAGTCTAGGGTACAAAAAGAGAGTCAATACTTCCCTGACTCCCTTTCTAGGCTATCTGACTCCCTTTTTATTCAAAGTCACAAGATCCTGACTCCCTTTTGACAAGGCCTAAGAGAGTCAGTAGTGAATAAGGGGGTCATAAGTGAGCTGGACTCCCTAAGGGAGTCAGAGTATGCCAGGGGGAGTCAGGCAGATAATTTCCACTAGGTGGAAGCACTATCTCCTAAGAGGATTTATCTGGATGCACACATCTTTTTTTCTATCAGAACATATGATGATAAAATTTATATTGACAAAATTCAATTATTATAGAAACTATACATACCCTCAAAATGAAATACAGTAAAGAAACGAAAAGATGTTGATATATGGACAATTTAAAAATATTCAAAAGCTTTAGACACCCATTCTGTGCAGGTATCAGAAAGCTAAACCCACAATTAGTCAACTGCTTTGTTATCTCGACTAATGTACACTGAGGGAAGTTCCATATATCCCCTGCTATGTCTTTCACAATGCAGTGCAAACGTGTACAAGATGAAGTATGGCTTGCATTACACTTTATATCTAGAGAATATGGGTGAAGATGTAAGATATTTAGAACAATTGTACCTTCCAGAAAGGGAGTCAACCATATGCTAGACTCCCTTTTGGAACGGAGTCGAAGGTGACCCTGACTCTCCTTTGGAGTAAAGGGGAGTCAATTTGAAGGCAAAACCTGGACTCCCTTAAGGGAGTCAGTTGACTCCCTTTCTCCAGAAAGATTTCTCCACTGATTTTGGGCCAAATTTGCACCCCTTGTTTTATCACTGATTTTTGTGGCCCTAAAGATACAGCTTTTTATTTTGCTGACATCCATTTTTCTTGTAAAAAGTCATTTTTGCCAAACACGCAATCTTTAAAATGAACACCTTATTTTGAAGTCCACTGGTTTTCTTGAGACAAGAATTACCCCCTCATTTCAAAATCCATGAATATGTTGAGACAGAAAGGCCCCTTATTTTATTACTTTTTTTTGGGGGGGGGGGCGCAGGTGACGTACCCTGCAATTACCAAGTTCAGGGGCCGGGGTTGGGGAGGCAGGAGGGTGTTTCGAAAAGATTTGGATATGGATTCTCACTGTAGCTAACTCACCTTCCAGTTACCTGCTCTTCTCCACCCTGAGAAGTGACTTTCCAACTTATACTGTAATGGAATTGACTTCCTCTGAATTGGACAGTGGGGCAAAAGGTGGGGGATGTGGTCCCATGATTGGTCACACCTGAACGTCTTATGGTTGTATGGAAAATATAGGCACGCCACCTTAACATGTATACATGTATATATCCGTCATGCTATGCCCATTCGGTTTGCAAATCCTGTCTGTAGGGGGTTATTCTACCTGTGGATGCATTATCAACCAATCAGGTAATTCCCTGTATTCACTGCAGATTCTGTGGGGTACATTATGTACACCTGGTACACTTCATGCTGGTTCTTAGGCAAAAATAAATAAATTGTAAGTTTCCGGTAACATGGTACAAAAAGTTGAGGTAGGTAGGTCGTATTTTTATATATTTTTTTTTAATTTTAATTTTTTTTTGCTGATAAATATGTTGGCCGAAATATTGAGTTTTTATCATTGATAATGATCAATGTTAGCTATTATACCTGCCAAAATGTATAAAGCTTCAGTATAAATCTATGATTCCTTGCTTGGATGGAAGGGAAATCTTAAGATACTAAAAATATGAAATTGATGTAAAAAAAAATATGAATTATATTGAAAAAATTATAAAAAATATGAAAAATTTTGAAAAAATTATGAAAAATTTCTTCACAAATTCTGAGGTCGGCCTTGTTTGGCTGAGGTAGGTCGGGTTACCGGAAACCAACTTTTTTTTTTTTGGCCTTATCAACGTTTATATATACGTTGGTATATAGACTATACTTTCAACCCTGTCCATGTATGTACGATGTATAATAACTACCGGGATATAAGGTGAGGCTCCACTACGCGATTTTTTGGTACATTCTCACCTAATTTTATCCCTATAGTGCCTAAGGTATAGGGTGTTGACATTCCTATATTGTAAACATGAGATTCACAATTGTAAACATGAGATTTTAGGGTTATTTTATGGGTGATCTCTCTCCTTGTGTGCCATATTTACCAACTAACCTGTACCTGCATAGACTCTGTGATTGGGTGGGAGTTCAATATAAAAAACATCAACACAGCAAAATATAAATAACAACACAGCAGTCGCACAGATCGCAGGGTCTTGTGCTGTAAAAATCAACCCTGTCTGATATTGAGTTGCAGAGAGTCATCAGTGTGAAAGTCTGCAATATTTACATTAGATCAACTTGATTTAGTAAACAAAAACATCTTTTGGCAACAAAAATGTGCCTGAGATTGTATACAAAGCCTTCCCCACATAAACAAAAAACTCTTTCAATCTTCTATTTACACCTTGAAACAATAACAAATACCACTCTATAATCTGTGTTTGTGTCTGCTTTTGTGAGAATAGCTCCGATTTTCAGCAAACATCGCGTAGTGGAGCCTCACCTTTAGCAGAACCTGTATACAATATACAAACGATGTGAAGACCAATGTTCTCCCTGCCCACTATGGCATACATACTAATGCAGATACCGGTATGTATAGATATTTCTTGATTTGAAAGTTGTGATCAGCATCATATCAGAAATGGGCGATGGCTGCTATACCCCGGCTGGAATCGTACACCGCCACCAAGAAGCTTATATACTGTACAATCCTTGCCGCCACCCCCTCGTGCGGCTGCCGACGTCAACAGCGTTCTGACATGGCCGCGCCGAGACCTTTCAGGACGATGTGTCACAATTTGTCAGAATCCTTTATACCGGTGAAAATATGTCAACAGCTGTAGAAGAAACAAAACCCGGTTGCCAGGCTGATAGCGACTGGTAGATATTGCCCCATTCTATTAAGGTTCAGGAGGAAGTGCTCAGGGAGGCTCAGGGGGTGATGCAGTCGTGAAGGAAATCCAACTGATTACTGCAGACAGTATTGCATACATGTGTTTACATTTACCCCTTTCCACTGATTTTTGAGCCAAAAATGTCCCTTTTTGTGTTGAAATCGCTAACTGTGACGAGAATATATATCTGGCAATACAAAACCATGCACGTTATGTTTTAGGTTCACACTTCCGTTTTGGGAAGACCCTCCTGCAGGGTCTTGCTAAAGAGGAAACGTGAACCAAAAAATAAAACGAGCAGATTTTTGTATTGCTAATTATTTTTTTCACAAACTCGTTTAGATGAAACGTGCACTGTTTTCTTTCTTTTTGTTGTTGTACAATTCCATGCATTCTGTTGTAATTTATTTGTCAGTGCTATGAAAACGAGTTTTTCTCAGTACTCTCTGAAAGAAATTAGAGAGGTTCTTCCTCGTTGTCTTTGGCAAGACCCTCCGGGTGTGTAAACCCGTCCTGAGCCGACCACCAGCACAGTCTGTCGTCATTGACTGGCAGCAACCATCAGCGCGTCATCCCGGCCTCTCTGGTTACATGATAAATGACATGAATATCATGTCATGGGGTGGCTATATGAAGGTGATGCCGAGTTATGTCAGGGGCCACCCTCCTCCCGCAGGGGGCTGTCGGCGCCCGCCATACCAACCTCTAACAGGGGGCTTATTGAAATCTCTGAACCATAGCTCAAATAATTCATGACTGCTGTTTGCAGAACGTGATGTATAGACCAGTCCAGATAACGCGGGTCAAGGGCTCTGACCATGCAAAGATCCGTTTATTCATTCCACCCCTCCATTGCAGTCATGGCATTAAATTGAAGCCATCACATCTGCCGTCGAAAATAGATTCTAGCACATGCACACTTATAACGTTATGACAGAGAACTGTTACTTCACTTCCATTTTCCACAGCACGGATTGAAGTATATATACTACAAACTGTATTGTCAATTTACATTTCCTCCTTTCATTCATTCCAATTATTTCCCTTTGTGTATGAATACCTACTTCAATGTAGATGAACCGAATGATAGTGTGATCCTATTAGCCTAAACCAAATACACGTGCAGCTGAGTGGCCTAAACAGTGCACCCATGCCCTCAGCTCTTAAGTTCTTAAGTCAGCCATCAGTTCACCTTGGAGGCTACAGGCCGCTGCCTAAGCCGCTTCTACCTGGAAATTAAGTGTCAGACGATTGAGGCGGCGTGCCGAGAAATCATTCGTCATTCCGCGAAATGCCAGGAAGTGCGAGGAAGATGAGCAGCCTCCTGCGGCGAACTCATGCATGGGGCGATAAGGCCGGAATGGATGAGCGATAATGTAGTGTATTTATGGACTCGTTTGTCAGACGCATGCGCAGACACATGTTCCGAGAGCGGCTTATTAGTGTGGAGCTGGTGCCGGGTGGTTTACTGATATTAATTAGCGGCACGGGCGGCACAGGTGTAGAGGCTCATGGCGACCTGTTTACTGGCACGTCACCTGCAGCCTCTAATGAGGAGTTGTGAGCAATTTGTAGGTGTTTTACTGAAGGACTGATCAGCTCACCTCACCGCCCGGGGTAATAGGCTCTACTCAGCCTACCACGGTCCCAGCCCGCACTAGCCCTGGTCCATCATGTAGCAGTTTACATTCATGGTACATCAGTATGGTGATGGCAGGGAGAGTAAAGGTAAAGGAGGCTGGCGGGGAACCATGAAATTATGAACATGTAGTGATCACAAAATCACAGGGGTGGGAGTGTGGGATATATTGCAATATCGTTATACATTATCTGAAGGGACAGGGACGAAAAACGACTACATTGTATACAGCTATTTCTCTCTTTCTGTTTTTTTTTTATATAATTTGGACGGGCAAAGGATGATCGGAATGCTAGCATAACGGTATACGCATGCCAACGTCAACCCGATTTCCCAGGATGTCGACGTCCTCTCAGCCAGAACCCTCCTCACTAGTGCAGCTATGGCATTTAGCCCTCAATCAACATATGTATCCTGATTATAAACCAATCTCGGAGTAAACGCTCTGCTTAGCATGATCATACAGGATCCTGACGACGTCCATGCGTGCCATCAGTCAGACTGTGGGTGGTGTCCCTGAGCTGTTAACACCTGGCGGGCGCCACGCCTTGATCACTGGGGCCTGCCACATCACCTGTCTTACCCCTGTTATACCGAGCTACACTCAGTCCTTTTTCCTGCCACATCTCCCAGTCTAAAGCTTGTATCTCTGAGCTACTATCAGTCTCTATTACCTGCCACATCATCCTGTCTGAACCTTGCATCTCTGGTCTACTCTCAGTCTCTATTACCTGCCACATCACCTTGTTACTTATCCTTGTATTTCTGAGCTACACTCAGCCCCTACAGTGTATTACCTGCCACCTCACCCTAACCTCACATGTCTGAGCTACTCTCAGCCCCTATTACCTATACCACATCACCTTGTCTTAACCTTGTATCTCTGAGCTACACTCAGTCCCTATTATCTGCCACATCATCCTGTCTGAACCTTGCATGTCTGGCCTATACTCTCAGTCCCTATTATCTGCCACACCACCCTGTCTGAACCTTGCATCTCTGAGCTATTCTCAGTCCCTATTGCCTGCCACATCACCCTGTTACTTGTCCGTTTATTTCTGAGCTACACTCAGCCCCTACAGTGTATTACCTGCCACCTCACCCTAACCTCACAATGTCATGTCTGAGCTACACTCAGCCCCTATTACCTGCCACACCACCCTGTCTGAACCTTGTATTTCTGATACGTTCAGCCGTATTGCCTACCACATCACCCTGTCTGAACCTTGTATCTCTGACCTACGATCAGTCCCTATTATCTGCCACATCTCCCTGTCTGAATCTTGGATTTCTGATACGTTCAGCCATATTACCTACCACATAATCCTGTCTTATCCTTGTATGCCTGAGCTAGCCTCCATACCTATTTCCTGCCATATCGCCCTGTCTGAACCTTGCATCTCTAAGCTACACTTTGTCCCTATTGCCTGCCACATCACCCTGTCTTCACCCCAGGGTCTGAGCTACTCTCAGCCCCTATTGCCTGCCATACCACCCTGTCTGCGCCTTACATGTCTGAGCTACTCTCAGCCCTATTATCCGGGCCTATTACCTACCACATAACCCTCTTAACCTTGGATTTCTGATATGCTCAGCCCCTATTGTCTGTCATGTAACATTTCTTAACCTTGTGTTACTGAGATACTCCCGGCTCTTACCTGCCACATCACATTTTCTTAACCTTGTGTTATGAAGCTACTGTCGATACTGCCGGTCCGTTTAATAGCTGCCACATCATCCTGTCGTACCCCCTGTTTTGCTAAGGTAATAACAGCCCCTTTGATATCGTCCACGCCGACCTACACAGAGAAAATAAAGGGAGTCAAAAGGGGAGTCCAGGCTTGCCTTCAGATTAACTCCCCTCTCTGGAGAAAGGGAGTCAACTGACTCCCTTAAGGGAGTCCAGGTTTTGCCTTCAAATTGACTCCCCTTTACTCCAAAGGAGAGTCAGGGTCACCTTCGACTCCGTTCCAAAAGGGAGTCTAGCATATGGTTGACTCCCTTTCTGGAAGGTACTATTGTTCTAAATATCTTACATCTTCACCCATATTCTCTAGATATAAAGTGTAATGCAAGCCATACTTCATCTTGTACACGTTTGCACTGCATTGTGAAAGACATAGCAGGGGATATATGGAACTTCCCTCAGTGTACATTAGTCGAGATAACAAAGCAGTTGACTAATTGTGGGTTTAGCTTTCTGATACCTGCACAGAATGGGTGTCTAAAGCTTTTGAATATTTTTAAATTGTCCATATATCAACATCTTTTCGTTTCTTTACTGTATTTCATTTTGAGGGTATGTATAGTTTCTATAATAATTGAATTTTGTCAATATAAATTTTATCATCATATGTTCTGATAGAAAAAAAGATGTGTGCATCCAGATAAATCCTCTTAGGAGATAGTGCTTCCACCTAGTGGAAATTATCTGCCTGACTCCCCCTGGCATACTCTGACTCCCTTAGGGAGTCCAGCTCACTTATGACCCCCTTATTCTCTACTGACTCTCTTAGGCCTTGTCAAAAGGGAGTCAGGATCTTGTGACTTTGAATAAAAAGGGAGTCAGATAGCCTAGAAAGGGAGTCAGGGAAGTATTGACTCTCTTTTTGTACCCTAGACTCCCTTTGTGACTCTGTTTATTCTCTCTGTGTATCATATCCCTGTTTTCCTGGGCTGCTCACATACCCTTATGCACCACATCCCGAGTACATACAGCTGCTTATACTTTCGACGCTTCCCTACACTGACATTTTTGTTATGGCCTCCCATCCGGGCCTGTCAGCAGCCTCCTCCGCCATGAGGGAACGATCTTGCCCCCTGTACAACCGCCATCTGTATCAACGACCATCCAACCACTGACCATCCAACACCTATCTGTGTAAAAAATACACTAATTGTAGTAACCATCCAACCGCTATCTGTATCAACAACCGCTATCTGTAGTAACGTTTCTAATGCTGAGTTAAGACACATCTAACTGCTATCTGCATGAAAAAACACTATCTGTATCATACTGTTATTGGTGTTGCAGTGACCAATTGGCTCAGTGTGCATGAGTGTAATGGGTGGGTTGGGATATTGTAAGTGTTTCTCAGCTATAGTTTGTCTCTCAGCCTTTTTCATATTAATTAGTATTAGATCAATTTGGCCCAAGATAGGTCAAACGGCCATAGATTGGGCCGTATTGACTCAGATTGACACAAAATGGGTAGTTGGGTCAAATTAGCTCAAAAGAGGTCAAATTGGACTAGGATTGGTCAATTGTCTCAATATTGACCCAATTGAATAGGACGAATCCCAGATGGGTAAATTTTGTCAAATCAGATCTACATGGGTTAAAATAGGTCATATTGACCCAACATGCACCAACCAGCCTGAGATTGGGCCAAATGGCCCAACATGAGCAAATTGGGTCTAAACAAGTAGGGAGCAGAATTATATCAAAGGCGGGTAAAGTTGGCACAAGACGTGATGTGTTGGGCCAAATTCAATCAGATTGCCACAAGTTGGTAAAATTTCTTCAAATTTGTCAAATTTCGTCAATTTGGTAAATTGGGTCCAATCAGGTAAATATGGGTCAAAATAGGCCAAATTAGTGTAAGATCCAACTAGGATCAATCTGACTTAAATTGGGTCAATCTCGGTCAATTGACCTATCTTGGGTCAGTTCAACCACTTTTGAATGGATTTGATCCAATTCACCTTTCTTGAGTCATTCTGATTGTGAATCCTAGATCAATCAATCCATTTTAGGCCAGTTTAAACTCTCTTAAGCTGATTGACCCAATTTGGATCAAACTAACTCAGGCTGGGCCAATCTCGGATTAAGTGATCCATCTTGGACCAATTTAACCTATTTTGGTTGGACTTGACCTATTCTACCCAAATTGAGTCAATCTGACTCAATTTGGGCCAATCCTGGGTTAATTGACCCATTTTGGGCCAACTTGATATTTTATTGGATTTGACCCAATTTACCCAACTTCAGTTGATCTGTCTAAATATGGACCAATGTAACCTCTTTCGATCTGATTTACCCAACTTGAGTCAATCTGACTCAATCTGGGTCATGTGACTTCATGTGACCAACTTGGGTCAATGTGTCAAAATTTGGTCCAATCCAGTGTCAATTGACCTATCTTGGATAGATTTAATCTCTTTTGACCTGATTTACCCAACTTGAGTCAGTCTGAAAGCAACGTTGATACAGTTAGCATAAGGGGAAATACAATGGCCAGTTGATACAGATAACCCCTTTTTGATACACATAATTTGATACAGATAGTCTTTCCTTTACACAGATAGTGGTTGGATGGTCAACCACTAACTGTAGTAATACAGATAGCGATTGTTGATACTGAACGCGGTTGTACACCCCCTCGGACACATGCTCCTCACATTATGTAAAACAGATGCGATCCTTTGTTCTCCAACCTAATGAATTATTACTTCGAAAATCTTCAGGAGGGCCTTCACAAGGACACAAAGGTTTGTCATTTGACAACCCATTATTAGCTGCATTGCATGCTTTTACAGCTCCCTTTAATATGCTTTAAAAAGTTAGATGGCATCCCCCGTTTCTATTCATTATCTCCCTGCAGCAAGCTGGTAAAATAATGTAATGATATATCCAATGGGCAAACATGGTGAATAGTTTGATATAACAGTTTACCCAAATGAAGTGTCTGAGGTTTACTGTCGACTGTTTCATATCAGTGAACATAGTTGAGCAGCTCGTTTTATATTCAGGTTTTGACATTTGATAATTCCATGAGGCACCCAGCATGCAATCTACCCTTGTTCGAGATCTAAGTACTATCTGGACATGATCAATACAGAGTACATCAGCCTGTCTCTGTAGGGAGTCTGTCACGCCTAGTTAGAACATTTACACCTGTATACCAGGGACGGTTCCAAGGGGGGGGGGGCGTGGGCCCAAAAGGCACAGACTCTCTGATTGTAGGTCCCAACTGCGAAACTACACTTTCATTAGGATAAACACTTATCAGCATTTACACACTTTTTTTGTAAACACTTAAACACATTTCAAGAAAAAGTGTTGAGCTATTCATGGTGTGTTTAGAATTTAAACACATTGACATTAAGTGTTTAGACATTAAACACAAGTGTTTAGATGTTTGGTTCCAATCTAACTCACTAGGTGGCATGGGATGCCCATGATGGTACAACCATAATATTCTTATAGACACAAAATGTCTGAATTGAGTATAGTAATGATAATACACAACAACTTGATAGGACCTAGCATTGGTACTTTATCTAAGAATGAATTTGTAAAAGAAGTGTTTCCAAATTTACCCTCCCATTACCATAATTTCAATGTGGCCTATGGTAAACATCCATTTTGTGGTGGTAGGGATTAATACATACAACCTGGTACAGATAACTCTCTCCGCCCGGAGGCGTGGCGCAGTCGGTAGCACGTCCGCTCACAGGCCGTAAGGTCGTGGGTTCGGTTCCCGGCCCGGCCGGGGCACAGTGGTGGTTCCAAACGTTGCCGTAAGGTGTCGGTTGAGTTCCTCCCTGCTCTGGCTAGGCTGTGCTGGAAAGTCTCTCGGCGGTCATGGCAGACAAATGACTTAAAACAGGCCTGTCCATCTCTCACTATGCCTATGTAGTGACGGATGTTAAAGAACCATTGCCTCGGTAAATGTGTAGGGGCATGCTTTCTATCTTCCCATAGATGCGGTCACCATCATCCCCCCTCCCCATTAGACTAGGGTCCGGGCAAGCAACGCCACAAGGGTAATCTCACTTCGGTGTGGATACAACCCATGGGACCTCTCACCCTTGAGTGTCGGCCGCAAGGAAGGCACGAGGTGAGATAAAATTCAAGCCAGTAACTCTGTCCATCAAAGTGCTTGGACTCGTTTTGACTTAATCTCAAGACTTTTGGGCATAGAACATCAAATCAATGTTGATGACTGGATGACCAACATCAATAAACCAGCCTTCAACATTGATCAAACATTCTGAACCTGCTGAGAGACATCCTTTAGTCCTAAACACATTGTTGATATAAGCAGATCTAAACACATCTATCTAAACAGTGATTTTCCTGAACACCTTAGTGTCTACACACATTATAATTACTAAACACATTTGACATATCAACACTTTCTGTGATAAACACTTAAAATATCTAAAATAAAATCTGGCAATCCTAAACACCTTAGTGAAAGTGTTTAGGATAAACCCTGCCTGTGCCCAATTAGACCAAATTTACTTGCATGTGCGATGCCCCCCCCCCTCCCGCTCAGTCCACCCTTCTGGACCCCCCCCCCCCTGTTTTGTACTGCCTGTACATTTTGTGTATAGATGAGGCACCCAACATTCAGTCTGTCCCACCTCGACAGAACCACCACAACTCTATACTGCCTGTACATGCTGTGCATATGAGGTTTGAAGGAATGCCAGTAATGGCCACCTGGGGTGAGAGTGTCAGCGCTGCCAGTCCCCTTAGATTACAGACATAATTTAATCTGCTAGATGGCCCTAGATACCTTTGCAACGTGCAATGCTAAGAGCTACATGAACATACACCAACACCCTCGAGGAATAAGTGGTCAAAACAATAAAAATGCCGATTTTATTAACATCCTATATGTGGGTAGATGAGGGGAATGGGCCCTCCCTGCGGGATTTTTAGTACTGGGTATGCCCACTAGGGGAGCTAAAATGGTCAGAAATGTAAAAATGAGGCCAAAGATTGTTCTTAGGTACTTTTTCACATAGAAAAACGTGGTTCCCTCAAAAACATTCTATTTTCTTGCATTTATTTTATAGGGGGCCATTTGGAATGTAAATGGAATGTTTTAAATCCAAAATGAGGCTTGAATAAGGGTTCTCATAAAAGCGTTACCATTGCAACATGACTTACATTCCAATTAGAAAACAGATTTATGTCAATTGATAACATGAATCAATAGAATTTATATGCTGAAAAAAGCGTGTTGATACTATTTCTATATCCAAAATTATGAACAAACGTAAGAAAAAGTTGGTGATTTATCAATTGATGATTTGCATAATTATACACATTATGCAAATTAGATGCATGATATGCTTAAAACAATGTTATTTGGCTATAGTGATATAATTGCATCATCCCATGTTCATAAGGCAATATCTCCAAGACTAGACATGCTATCTACAAGTGTTGTACCTCGTTTTAAAGCTGGTGATTTCAATTTTGAATGCTATATTTTACCTTGGGGGGGCTCTTTCTCCTCATCTGTTCACATATATGCTAATGGACCTGGAGCGTGTTGCTCCTATGGTAAAAAGAGCTGTCAGCAGGTACCTTCTTTTCAAAAGAAGTCACGCTCTGCTTCACCATTCAACTTGCACTCACCACATTAGTCTGAAAAGTCACCTGCCTTGTTTAAAACAGAGAGAGCCGCACTATCAGGTACCTACTCATGTCACACACTCTATAGTATATTATACTGACTGACTCCCAACTAGGTATGCCTACCTACTCAAATCCCCCTTTTGAGCACCGTACTTGAATGTCCACTTGTGAGCAACAAAAGGGACAAGTTATAGCTACATGAAAAGAAAGGACTGGAAACAAGGGCATTTTTAGCCAGCTCTTCCTTTTACTATAGGAGCAACACCCTCCTGGTGAATGGGTACCGAATTTTAAAAGCTTGAATGATGAATTCGGTGAGGACTTCTAGACTTACCAGTGTCTATATATATACAAGGTACTATGATGCAGTTGGGTTCTTAACTTTGAAAATACAGCGTTTTTTTTCCGTGGTTGAGATGGGTGCATCCGTTCACGACGGGATTTTTTAAAGGTGCTCATGGAAAGCATTATTGATTGAACCCTAAGTGCATCACATCTGCCTGACGTTTTAGAGAAACATTAATCATAATTTTAAGCGCTGCAAAACGTCATCACTTAGGTCTACACTTTTCCAGGCTTCAAATTTTGACCTCACCTTTACTCCCCAAGAGCATATTTTAACATCTGCTCTCTGTTCTTATGGATATTGGCTATGAGAGTGTGAAACTTAGTTTCGCTGCCCGGGTTTCGCTGTTGCTCGTGTCAGTGAACCACGTGGTCCAGAACGGATGCACGTGACCCCAGAGGCAGGACCGGAACTGGAAACGCGGCTCTGACCACGTGGGTGACGACACCAGAGGTCGCTACATGAAAGTGGCGCGGGACCAGGTGGTGGCCCCTCGTGGTGGAGTTCTGATATGTGGTCGGCGATCCTAGGCTGGAAACCTACCCCTGAATTCCGCTCCCGCTACTCTCCCACTACATAAGGTAGTTATACAGTGGAGGCTATTGCGAAAAGAATCGGAATCAGATTCTCACTGTCGTAACTCACCTTCCAGTTCCTGGCTGTTCTGCTGCCCAGAACCCACACCCCACCTTACACTCTGAATCAATCCCCTTAGTGTGAGTCATACTGGGAAGCATTCCCCAATTCATGAAAACTTAAGAATCAATTCTATAACATATTACCTTGCTGCAAAACAGGGGAGAAGTCATTGCTTGGTGGTAGTCAGTTCCCATTTGGGAATAGCACCTCCGACAGAATTGAATTCCCGTCCTTTCGCAACACCCGCTGACCGCAGATGCCCAGCGTACGGCGATCCGCGTCCAGCCGCCACTCTGGGTGTGGACGGATTCTCATACTAGAGACAAGATGGGAAGTGGCAGTACACCTCCCTTGAAACAATTTCACGTGAATTTACCAGTCAAATCACATGTTGAACTGGTGCCATTCCCGTAAATTCCCGTGAATAATGCCAGTGATTTCACGGGATTCTGTGAGCAGAAAATCATGTGATATCACGGGATCACGTGAAATGACCATAAATTCACTTGATATCACGGGAATATCTAAAAGTGCTTTTTTCAATAATACCCTCTTTATTGCACATCTCTTTTTCAAATTTAAGATCGATAGCTTCATATTGTATTCTTATCATATATTGGGGCTATTGTATTTGTCTTTTATATAGCCTTAAGATACGTAACTTTCATTGAAGTGTTTTGAGAAATCCACACAAAACCAGACACATAGATTTCAATTTTGAGCATTTATTTGGATAGTGAATACATCAAGATGGGGGGTAATGAATGGGATATATTTTGTCTACATCATTAGACTTATCTCAATCTTTTATCATCATCCGATACTTTCTGGTCACCATGGAAACAATTTCATTGTTCAAAATAGAAAACTGTGGAACAAATGTTTGTGAATGCAAAACTGAAAACTTACTTTGAAAATTCTTTTCCGGAACCAGTTTTATGAAGAGATGACATTTGATAACATTCAATAAAGACCTTCTTGCTACTGTAACAGTCATCAGGCAAGCAGAAAGGTTGCTGCCTATGGGATTTAGTTCCTAATTTAGGCACCAGGGGGCAGCACTATGGACAAGAAAACTAGAAATAGGCCTAAAACTGAAATAGGGAGAGTGCAATGGTTTTGGATGTGAAGGTTCCAGATTTGCAATGTGAAAAATGAATGTTTTAGGGCCTTAATAGGCATTTTTTTAAACTTCTGTTGTCATGGAAATATGATTTCCACTCGAAATATGGAAATCAATGGGCTCATTTAAAGGATTTTTTAACAAGGTGTACTATTTTGAAAAGAGAATGATAAGGATTTTTCTGCTCATAACTTTTGATAGAGGAATGATATCCATGATTTATGCTAATCTAGCTAATAAGCTAAATTAATGCTAATTATGCATGTATTTTATGACCAATAAGACTTAGAGATAACTGAGATTTGAGATATGGTGATACCCACCCTTATATTTAGCAAGCCATTTCTCCAAAATTAGGAGTATCTTCCATGCAATAGATCACTGGAAAGCTTGGGAATAAAATTTTGAAATCGATTTTAGCACAGACTACCCTTTCTCGTATATAATACTATATATAAAGTATAGCAGGCACCCCAGACCGAGACACATATACAAGGCAACCCTTAAGCAATAGGAAAACTCTTGCTGTTGCTGCACCATAGAGCAACATTATGGGTTCTGGCATTACCCAGTTATGATCTCACATCCATCCCTGTTCCTGGCATGTCAGATAGTTTGTCAGTATGGTACATCTATGAATATTGCTAGATATTCTGAGATCAGTACAATGATGGCCACACATACACATAAACAAGAAACATCATTATAAAATTGGGCAAAGTTAGGGGTGCACCTTAGATATGAGAGTTATGTTCTTTAGAGCAGTGCTAAGGTCAACAAAATTTGTTTCAATTCCTTGTAACATTGGCCTGAATTCGGGGTATACATGTATTTTATATGCATAGTGCACTATATATGGGAGGTATCATTGTACTTTCAGTATCATTAATCACCATTCTCAATATCCCATGTCGCTCAAGATTTAAAAAGTGGTTTTCACTAAATCATGGCAATATTCTTGCTCAGTATATCTCATTTCAAAATTTCTGCCTTAAACTATAAAAAAGAGTGATTCCTCCTGCAGATAATTTTTCCTCCCATAACCATTATTCATCTTTCAAGACCATTTTATTCCCAAAAAGGTGAAAAATAGACATCAGTAATATGGATGTGCTGTGTGACTTTTTTGCTCGGCCTAGTCTTCTCTAGAGGGCTGTTCTTCAGTTGCACAGATATCACCAAGCTTCTCCCTTTCACAAAGCTCCTCCATTTCACCAAGCTCCTCCATTTCACCAAGCTCCTCCACCTGCTTGAGAAAGACAAATTAGATACTGATGAGTTGACGGGAATGCATGGGTTATAGTTTCTTGCAGGCCAATTTTATCGACTGTTCAGGTCCCTGTGCTGGCTTAGTGCTAGGACATGTTTCTTTCAGCCAATTCAGTGAATTTGTATGAATTTGACCAGACTAGATAATTCATCATCAATTAGGCAAAAAGTTGTTCTAGTACCCGTTACATAATGCAACCCTTTATCATGGTACATATTTACTCGCATAATATCCCTATTAAAGGTAGTTAACATGATCTAGAGCTCAAATGGCACCTGGTCGCAAAATGCGGATCAACAAGGTGAAACGTACCTCTACTAGCCCAATAATGAAGGTATGTTTTACCTTGCTGATCCACAAATTTGACCATTTTTACTCATATTCCTAATTTATATAACATCACCCTTCTTTAAAAACATACAATGGTATTCTACTCATTCCTATCACTGGATTTTATATTTCCTGTACCCATAGACTCCTATCCTAAAGGAATTAGAATTATTTTTAGTTTATTCAGGAAGATTTCGTTTTGTTTCTGATCTCCTGCTTCTTTGCTCAAAAATGATTTTTATTATCCTAGGCTTTATGTATGAGGTTTGGTTAAGAAATTGCCAGAAGATGTTTTTTATGGAATTAAATGTAGGGAACTACAAATTCTCATAGGCAGCCATAATTGAGACTGCCAAACTTTCTCACCCACCAGTGGAAAAATGGACACCATGGTTTTATACATTCTTTATGTTACCTAACCCTTTAACTGCCGGACCTCAAAAATGTCGTTTGAGAGTTAACTGCCTGCCCTATGCAAAAAGTAGCAGAATATGAGTATGAAAGAATGCACTGACTATGGGGATTTACACTTTTCTGGCCACTATACATGTGTAGTGGTGCACATGGAAAAGTCCAATCCCTACCAGGGCTTGAACCCGGGTCCTCCAACTACAAAGTGGATGCTCTACCACTGAGCTATCAGGACCATGCTTAACCAACGTGTGAACTACTAGGTGTGGATCGGATCATAGCAGGGGTAGTAGTGAAAGTAAGGTAGTGCCGTGAACCTACTCCTGCTACACATGTATATTCATGTAGAAACTTTGTTTTATTGGTAAAGGGGTACAATATTTTGTGATGTAAGCATGCCAGCAATGTGGTACTGCTACCCCTGTGCACCCCACTGATGTTGCTGCGCTGAGTCAGTTCAGGGACATTCTAGATGCTGCTTGAGGGCAGCACCAGCCCCTTGCAGTTACTAAGAGAAATTGTTGGTCAACTTTGAATCAGCTGGATTGTATCTACTCCCTTTAATGTGGTTCACTCCCATGAAAGAACACCCATCATGCAGCTTTCTGGGCATATGAATTTGGTAGTTTCGAGGGGTATTCATTAGGCCGCAATCCAAGGTCTGTTTTCATTAGGCCACAGGCCAAGGGCTATTACCTGAATGAGCTCGCACTCCAGCTACTAGAGCAAGATTGCATGCCATGTGGTGCGCGTGGCTAGGGTGCGCCGAATGAATAAACCTCAGGTCGGTAGGTTTACCAAGGGCCAAACTATCAAGTCATCGATCGACCCCCAATCAAAATTCCTTTTTTTGAGGAATTTTAGAAAATTTGGGTAACTATGTATCTGGAAATTTATTTGGGTATAATTATGACTCAATATGTTATTGTAATCAGGGTATAGGTGAAAGTCTGTATATCAACCCTTTAAGGGCAGAGCAAGGATGGTTGCCCTGACCATGGGGACAGCCTCTTAAAAAAGTGTAGTTCCCAGAGGACGAGTCTATTTTCAATTCCTATACAAATCCTATATAATGGACATCGCCTATAGTCAATGCTAGGCCAATCATGGTGTTGACTATTGTCAATGCTAGGCCTACCATGGTTCAACTTAAGTCGAAGCTAGGTCTTAATGGGTTAAGTGCCCCTACACTTCATGAGATAATGAATAAAAATCACATAGCTTCTTTTCTTATTAATGGATTTTTTTTTTCAATATAAGGACCTATGATAATCTCTGAGCTTTCCCCATCCAAACTTACAGTGGGCCTGCCCCCCCTCCCCCCAAAAAAAAGAAAGGAGAGGAAAAAAAGAGAGAAAGTGAGGGAAAAAGAGGGAAAACTAAGTTACAGGGGGCCCAACCAGGGAGCTTGCAGTGCTCGGGGCCACATACGGTACCTCATTAGCTTTCATCATGTCTTGGGCCCCCCTTCTAGACAATCCTAGATCTGCCACTGAACTTACCATGTCTTGGGCCCCCCCTTCTAGACAATCCTAGATCTGCCACTGAACTTACCATTTATGAGGGGTTCGAGGGTACTACATGAGTTTTAATCTATAGGTTGGGTAGGTTGATGTGTTTATATCAAATAAGCATGGATGTAGTGCAAATAAATGGTAGATTTACATTTTCATAAACATATTTGGCTTAGATACTGAATGACTACATTTTATCTGAATATTTCATCCATTTTCCTTTGCACTGCATATATATCATCACACCAAAGGGCTTTAAAAAGTGCCACCTTTATCAATCAGATTAGACAAGCTGCCATCTTGGTTTCTGATATCATCTGTAGGGCTTCACCTTCAGCTCCCTCTCAGTCCAACTGCATGCACCTTAAAGACAAATGATATATCCATCAGTTATTGGTATCTTATGAATAGGTTAAGTGCTAACTCAATTTAACAGGCTCATAAATGAGAGTATTACAGTGGTTATTGACATGGTGAATTCTGACCTACAAAATCATTGAATGTTAACCGTATAAGACAGATTCTATATTGTGTGGAGAACTCCTTACATCAGCTGATGATTGTAAAAGCTTCAACATGTTATGATATTGTTGTCCAATAAACTTGTTTAAAACTCAGACTCATTAATTAGCTATAGAAATTAAGTAGGAAAAACAACAACTAGCCCGCATATATGATTTAAATACTTGCTACCCTGATTGGACACTAATTTGATAGATACTACTATTGATGTTATAAAGACCTGCAACTTGCCTATGAGGAAAAAGATGGGAATATAGAATAAACAAGTCAATATGGGTCAAAATGGGTCAAATTGGTAAATAAATTGGTCAACTTGGCAAGTATTGGGCAATGTTGAGTCCGATGGACCAATATGGGCACATTTGCTCAAATAAGTCATTATGAGAAATTAGTTCAAAGGTGGATCAAGTGCCTATTCCACTGAGCTGGAATTTTGTTTATCTGACTTATTTTTTCTATACTTTAGCATCATAAAAAATAATCAGATTAGCAAAATTTTGGCTGGTAGCATACCTGCTTAAAGTGGGCCAAATAGAGTCAGATAGACCCAAGTTAAGGACAAGGGCTCTAGGTGGCCAAAAAATAAATTGACAAAGAATTTCCTTGTAACTTGACATATGTGTTCTTTACATAATGTGTCATTGACATATGAAATAAAAGGCGGGGTAGCAACACTACTTCCTGTGGTACTGGCCATCATTTGTTGGACCCTTTAACATCAAGTTCAATGGGCCAATATCTAGCCAATTGAGATTTTGGAGGGATTTTTGTGAATATTTGCAAAACTATTCAAACAATTTCTTTAAAGAACTACAATTATGTTAATTGATATATGCAAATCAAGATGGTTCCAACGCTACTTTTTGCACAAGGTGAGGGTGAATCTAAGGGAGGTAGGCCTTTACTGCATAACCCTATGAACAACAGTCTGAGGGGGTGAAGGGGGTCTTCATAGCATTTTGGAATGATTTCTTCAAACCTAGTAAAAATATTCATTTATATCATAGACTTAACTTTTGAACTAATAATGATAGAAACTTGGTTCAAAAAATGCCAGATAACCCTCAATGAGCTAAATGCATTAGTTCACAAAACAGCCACTAGGTGCCTACCGCTGTCGCCCTTAAGTAAATTTGGTCCAATATGAGTCAAAATATGACACATTAGCATAAAAATGAACCAATTGAGCCCATCTTGTCCCAATTTACCTATATTAGGTCTATCTAAGCCATACATTTTATGCTACTTCCTCCTACTTTGACCTATTTTAACATAATTTACCCTACTTAAGTCAATCTTACTCATATTGGGAGTATCCTGGGATAGTTGACTTATCTTGGTCTTTTTGACCGAATTGACCCAATTTAGCCAATTTAAGTCAACCTGACTCAAATTAGGCCAATCTCAGGTCAATTTAGTATCTTTTACCCTATGTGACCCAATTAATTAATTTGTTTGAAGCAGACTCAACCTTGCTCAATCTCTGGTCTTTTGACCCATCTCGGGCTATTTGACCTGTTTTGACCAAGACTAACCCAATTTGTTTGCCAGTACATGTCGAAAATTAATATTTGGAATATGGGCCTACACACCTCCCAAACCGACCTAAAAAGCAATGTTGAGACACTTAGCATAAACAGGAATACATTGAGAGCTAATTAACAATTGGCATCAATTGACTGTGGGGTACACATATCAGATGACATCACTTCCACCCGCCAGGTTGTTGCCCTCACTCTACTCGGTATAACTAGGTCCTTCATAGGTCAGCGGGAGGCCCTTGACCATCCATCTAAAGTGGTATCTTTTATACCTTTTTATACCTTTTGTTAAAACCTAATAAGGGTTTGTTTCCATCTAGATAATAGAGGTGATGAATAATATTACTAACTAGTGGAAGACTCCCTTACATACCAAATATTCCTAACATATTTCATAAGACCTCCCTCAGAAGCCAACCCCCCTAACCTGAGGGAATTACATGAGCTGGATTTTGACAGAATCAAAACCACTTTTAACCAAAAGTGATGTAATCGAAACCTTCCTCAAAAGCCTACCCCCACTTTACAAGAATTGGGCCCAAATTCTGAATTTTGGGTGGCCATTGAGGGAACTTAATGGTGATTTTTATATCATTTCTTGACCCTTGGCCTGATGATCAGGAAGAGTGTTTGAAGTCAACCTGCTGCTGGGTTCTTCATTGCCATCTATTGGAGTGATCATTTTTGAACATCAGTATTAAGGTTGGGTTTAGAGTGTGACCTGCAGTTGATACCTAGCACAGATCTCACATATTCAAACTCATGGTTTAGTCTTACGGACTTGGTGGTTTGAGCCTTACTAATCGGGAAAGAAGGAGCAAGGCGGTGATTCAAGTGTATGCCAACGGATAATTTATTATATGAACACTCACGGCTACCCGGTAGATGGTATAAGGGCAGCTAATGGATATAAAGGTTTACATGATCAGAGGCCAGGAGGGCCTCTGATGTAGCGGCTGAGCCCTGGTCTTTATATATGGACCTAGGTGTTTGTCGTCAGATGTCCCCATAGACCCGGATCGGTGCTGCCACCTATCCGGAACCTGAGGAACATCCGACGACTGGACTCACCCGCCACGCCAGACGGTACCCAACACTATGGTTTGTATTAACGTACCTCTACACAAGCAATGTTTAAAAGGAGAGAGTGTCAGGCAAACCTTTGAGCAGACTAATTAGAGTTAACCTTTACACCTTAAAACCGCAAAAAAAACAGCTATTCTTGTTTGATACTATTTAGTCAGAGAGTAAAAATCTTGTTATCATCTTCATTTTACAAAGGTTTAAAATATGATAAAGTTTAAGAAAAGGGCCGATTTTTGGGCAAAACTTTGACGAAATGAAACACTATTTTATGCTATTCTTTAGAGCCTAAAGGATATGTCAGCGGAGTCACTCCTTTTTCTAGGCAGAAGCAAACCGTCTGATTCAAAGCTATTGTCATGGGTGAAGGACTTGAGAATTTGTGACCCATTTTATAGAAAAGTGCCAAATAATGCTCATCAAGGGGGAGTATCTACCCAGAATTGTTATTCAAAATTATTATCTATAGACATATAACACTATATATAGGCCTGAAAATCCCATGCTGTTGCATACAAATGGATGGCCCAGACTGAAGTTTGCTCTGTCTATTGTAATATTTGCATCTTAGGTAAAAGATGGATATAATATATGTCCCTACCCTTTCAGAATTGGCCAAACAGCACTCCTAGTCATGAGCCCTGTAGGGGTCACGCCCAGGGCCCAGTGAGGACCCCTTTCCTTTGAAGTCATGTTTGCACATAGTATCCAAATCTGTGGGAGTGCCCCCCCAGAAAAAGTGTGTCAAAAGCCAGCCCCTGACCCCAGGCGGTATTGGAATATAGCGCCTGGGCCAGCCCTACATTTTTGATCACCATGCCCCCACTGCTACCATCCTGCTAACTACCTGTGCATTGCAGTAAAGGGCCTGGTCACAGCTGAGAGCACAATACTCCAAGAGCCAAACGAAAGAGGCTGCACTGTGCACCACCAAAGGCAATTCTGATACCTAGTAGGGGAGGGGGGTCGGCCTTGCTAAAATACTGATAAATCAGCAATTCATGAGGTATTAGGCAGTGGAGATCTTCCTAAAAGGCCAACTGATCATTTTTACCTCAAATCCCCAAGTCCCCCCCCCCTCTTGCCCACTTCTTGTCCCACCCCCTACACCGCATGTTCTGTTACATTATGCAGTATATACAAGGCATATCCAAATGTTGATTGCACTATATTATTGAGTATGCTTTTCTACTCCCTTTGCCTGCTCTGGGAACATAATTTCATGACATAAATGAGGGGGGGGGGGGCTAATGCCACTGTCACAACTCATGTATTGGTCAGCAGGTTCCATCTTAATCCAAAGTAAATGAGCCAAAATGAATGTCAAGGCATAGAAAGAATTGGCTAAGACCATAAAGATACATAAAATCCTGAACCTCAACTGTCCCAAACACATAGGAAAGAAAAGGACAGTTGACAGGGGACCCAGCCTCCTGGACCTCTCCCCACCCATTAGGCTACAAGATTTAAAACACACATATCCCTTTCACTCAAGCCTTTTCAAATGGATCTAAATGACTAACCCACAGATATCCCGGTGGACCCAATCAGAATTTGGCTTAGGCCTGCTCTCTCCCTCTTCTAAGCCCATTTTACAGGGGGCAACACTAATCCTTATGATTCAGGCCAACCATAGAAATAGGCCCCTATTGATCCACTACGATTAGGATTTCCTAAGACAGGCATGTAGACCACACTTGAACCACCATAGATGATACCAAGTAGGGTATCATGATGTCTTTTAGATTACATTGCTGCAGAATACTGTGATACAGTAACAGATATAAGTGAAATTATCAAACAAGGACCCAAATCCACCAACCAAGACATGCTCTTCCCCCATGTTTCTATGTTCTGCCTCATTGAGTGTCCTTCTGAATTTTAACACAAACTGGATATGACGGCTGAATGCTTCAAGTAAGAATCTTACCAAATATATCAACACATCTAGGATTTTGTGGGAGTGTATAGGTTGTCTCTCTTAGATGTACTGTTAGCTAGTAGGGGTGTCAAAAGCGATTTAAGGTGGGGGGAGCCCCACAGGGTGGGGGGGAGGGTGTCTTGGCAGGTGTCCCCTTGGATCTGCCCCTGTTCAAGGAGGCTCTAAACTGGTCTACTCTGCCTAATCTGACCTCTTTCGGATATATCATGGCAGAATAAGCACTGGATTGAATAAGACTTAATACCTCCAAAATTGCGATAGTGATTTCCCTGTTTAGGGGTCCAAATGCATAGTTTGAGCCTGTCCCCAAAGAAAACTAGATTTATCACCCCCCATACCTAGGGCCTATATATACATGACTTTGCTAAGATATAACTTTCCTCTATTATGCACTGAACATGGGAGTTGTTTATTGCTGAAGGGGTGCCCAAGAACCTAAGAACCCTCACTTGGCCCTTGGCCTGCCTCAGCTGAAAATGGGCATCCAAGGCTGCCCATTTTATAGCATCAAAAGTCACAAGTTAAGACCGGTCCAGGCCCTAAGTATGGGCATGGATCATCCAGGCTGGTCCAAGGCCTGATCTTAGGCAACTACCTTACCCCAACCACTACCACCACCCTGCTAAATAAAGCATACTCCACACTTTTCTGGCTAATACTGTCTCCCCAACTCATGGCTCTCTGCATATTATTGAGTTGAGTGACATATAGGTGGGTCCTATTATAGTAATGGTATGCCAGCTGGATATCTCACAAGCCAATGATATGTACTGGCCTGCCCCCAAATACAATTCCAGCAAAGACTGATCTGGGGAGTGGCATGCAGTTTACAAACCCTTAACTAGATGAGTTCAGTATGAGGGCCAATTATTGGGGTGCCTAGATGTCTAAGGTGATTCAGACAGCAGTGGGGACATGGTTGTTGTGTAAGAGAGAGGGCTTAAGCTAGAGTGCACTTAGAATGGCTGTACAGGGGTACACTGTCACAGGTCACACAGTGGACACAATGCTGGTATACTGGAGAGGGAGGGGGCTAACTGCCTCTCACACCAGTGGTACTGACTACTGTGCCCCTGCAGTGTAAGGGCTATTTCTGAACACAACTAGTGGCTACACAAGTATAACTCTTGCTACTATGCCCATATGGAAAAACATGATTGTCAATGGGGAAAGAATGCAGTTCTTGAAATAGCATTTATAGTTATAAAGTAAAGATAATAGTTCAGTCAAATAGCATTACTTTTCATAGATCAATGTAATGGAGCATAATTTTAGAAGTGCTAAAGATTGTTAAGAGTTGCAACTAATAGGTGCACTGGTAATACACTACAGATAGCCAAATGAGAAGCATCGGTCATTAGATACTAGTTTCTTATATAGAATCATTACAGCCTTTGAAAATGTAGCAGCATACAGGTGGTCACCTTTATACATAACAATGATATAGTGAAATACTAAAAAGTACATGTATACTTACCCCAGGTGTTGGAGTGGTGAGCACTGCATGTCTTATGTGTAGGTGAGACAGGTAGAAATGGCAGCTCAGGTGGGGCAGTGTAGCCCAAAGTGGTCAGTCCTGTTGGTGTTTGGGAGTGGTCAGTAGGTACCAGAACGGGGGCTGGTGGGGGACAGGGAAGCGTGCATTTCCATTTAGCATATAGTTCTTTAGGAACAGTTCTTGAATTAGATCTGGTCTCAAACAATGGCCAGGAGTGGTGGGGTGCTAAAACAAATCTATTAGCACATTACCACAGAGTCAGTTATGCCTACCAATACAGCATGTTACATTTCACCAAGGTTTGTTGTTTCTTCTGACAGCTATGATTAGTTCAGCTTGTAATCTTTAACCATACCAGGGCCACTCATGTATTAATGCATCATGCCCATCGGTTGTCATGATGCACCAATGAAGTGCTGGTGTGACTGCTCATCAGCTCATCTTTGTAGCATCATGCCGACCCTCCAGAAGTTTATTTATCTACCATGTAAGGTCTGCATGATGGCAGTATCACCAGGAGTTCATAGGTGCATCATGATGACCGATGGGCATGATGCACTCCTACAACAGCAGCCTTTGAAGGGGTAAACATATTGCCAGATAGAGAGAAAGAAGGGGTGCACTGCTCTTCATGCATATTCCCTATACCGTATAAAGCATTACTTATACACAAGGATGAACTTTTGCTTTGCTGTCCCAATATCATACCTGTAAATATTGTTACATTGTCTCATTCCACCTATGTTTCATGATAGAATCAATTCTTCCTTGCTTGGGTGGCAAGTAAGAGATGAAATTATGTAAATATCCCACACCCTCCCCACCCCACTAAAATGACTTGTTCTGTAAGTGTGTGTGCACCACAGGTTGTTTGTCTGCAGCCCATGACCTAGAAAACCTAAATTTAGCTGACTCTTTACCTCACAGCCCTTCTCAACCTAGAACAGCCTCTAATCATTAAGTGCCTATTTGCCAGCATATCTCAAATGTACTCAAGCCATGTCTAGCAAACAATCAAATCATGTCAGAAAGGCTGTAGTAGAGCAACACACATAATATTATGATGAATTAAATGGATTATAATCATTCATGTCAATAGTTTAAATTAGTTGAGTACTGCCCTCTCTCTCTATCTCTGTTTTCTGTATCTCTCTCTCTCTCTTTCTCTCTTTCCCATTGCCTCTCTTCTCTCTCACTCTCTCTCTCTCTCTACCTCCCCACTTCTTCCTCTCTCAGTTTCTATCTGAAATTGTCTCCCTCTCTCTCTATCCCTACCTTGCCCTTTTATCTCTGCTTCTGTCTCTCTCTACCATTGTCTCTCTTTCCCTCTCTCCTTTCCTCTCTCTCTCTCTCTCTCTCTCTCTCTCTCTCTCTCTCTCTCTTTCTCTCTCTCCCTCTCTCTTGGAATGGACATTTACATTCAGGCAGAGGCACCTGGTGGAGGATAACAAATACACTTTATGCTGCAGATGTAAGTTGGGGTCAATAAATCTCACTAGATGGCTCTCTGGTGAAATCCTGTGTTTTCACGTGAATATGGGGTGTAAGTCCCAGGACTGACTGGTGAATATGTGCTCACAGATTCACCAGTCAGTCCCGTGATTCTACCTGACTTGTTTCTAGGGCTGTAGTTAGGCGCGACCACTACATGTATACATATATTTTTAAGGGTTGAAGGTTTTTATTGTCAAGTCACAAATTAAAATTAGTGATGAAATCTGACAATATGGTGATTCCTTTTAGTCATACAACAGTTTCGTTTATCCAGCACATTCTAATGAGTATAATGATACGATGTATATAGGTGAAGATGAAGCATACAATATGTATATAAAGCTTAATAACTAAATTGGAGTGTATTTACAAAAGTAACAGGTTACATTATGTACAATCGACGAATGGTTATCATTGCAAAGGTTGGAGGTGATTAATCCCCCATAAATACAAATGCTTATTAAAAAGCTGATAGACAAATTTGTATAACGGAATTATGATCAATAAGGAGACTTAATTATATTCTACATATCTGAAGCAATATGTTTCACTAGAAACATGACATAAGAGACCAAGAATTATTATTGTCGGCCCTAAAATTATGAAATTATGAGATTATGGCACCTAAGGATAGTGCTATCACTTGGATGAGAATAATTACGCGTTGCACTGTCATTGTAATGTATAGGAAACAAGTGCTTCATCAACCAATCAAATAGATAATTCCCTTTACTAGTATTCACTGCAGAATTTTTGGTTACATTATAGAACAACGGTTATCAGTACCTATCTCTCCAGAAACCAGGTCGTAGGATTTAAGAGCCATTATAAGGAAAACACTGATAACTTACATTGAAATACCCCGGTACATGCAATATGAATCGATTACTCACTTCAAATTGTAAAACGGTGATTTAAAAAAACAACAAAACAGGGATACCTTTTCCTTTTCGCTGCATTTGATACAATTTACACGGCGCCCATGTGTACACGGTATAACATTACACACCCCTCCGCTGGGTGAGATTAGACACGCAGCATGTACTAAGGTGGGGAGGTAGGCATACATGCCCTCCACCTTGCGGCAAATCAATAAGGGGGAAGCTCTGCACCATAAACTGAGTGATTTACAGATAGATGCCTCACCTCCCCACACCCCAGGAGGAACAACGTGATGTATACCTGGTGGGCGGCGGGGGCTGCAGGCCGTCTGCAGCAACCCTCCTCTAAATGACGTTTCCATCAACTCACTGAATGCACGGGTAGTCAAGCATGAAAACAGACTGCATTTCTCAGCCCCCCTTGCGGCCCCTGCCTGCGTCCCTATATTGGTAGCACATGGCGACAAATTGGGGCAAGTTGAAGTTAATTTTCCCTCGCTTTCAGCCTAGCCCCAAGCCTCATCAGAAGCAGAGCGCCGAATTGGCCGCCATTAATTGTGGACCCACTACTGTTGTAGAGGCTACAGGGGCGGAAGCTACTCAGTGAGCTGCTCCTAACAACGCATGTAGAAAGGGGAGGCGTAATCTCCGTAATGTGTGACGGACATGACCGGCAAGTAAGGAGGGGGGATGGTTTACGGGGTGGTATAGGGCGTACGCAGAAAAAAATAAAGGGAGTCAAAAGGAGAGTCCAGGCTTGCCTTCAGTTTGACTCCTCTTTCTGATGAAAGGTTTTGCCTTCAAATTGACTCCCCTTTGCTCAAAAGGAGAGTCCAGGCCACCTTCAACCCCCTTCCAAAAGGGACTCTCTCGTATGGTTGACTCCCTTTGTGGAAGGTACAATTGTTCTAAATATCTTACATCTTCACCCATATCTAGATATAAGGTGTAACGCCAGCCATACTTCATCTTGTACACTTTTGCACTGCATTGTGAAAGACATAGCAGGGGATATATTGAACTTCCCTCAGTGTACATTAGTTGAGATAACAAAGCAGTTGACTGATTGTGGGTTTAGCTTTCTGATATCTGTACAGAATGGGTGTCTAAAGCTTTTGAATATATATAAATTGCCTATCTATCAACTACTTTTTGTTACTTAACTGTATTTCATTTTGAGGGTATATAGAGATTCTATCATAATTGAAATTGGGTCAATTTGAATTTCACTGTCATATTCTGATTTAAATAAAGATGCATCCGGATAAATCCTTTTTGGAGATAGTGCTTCCACCTAGTGGCTATTAACTGCCTGACTCCCAAGGAGAGTCCTGGAGGCTGTTGCGAAAAGAATTGGAAGCAAATTCTCACTGTAGCTATTTGATCTTCCAATTCTCCGCTCTTCCCCATTCTGAGAATTGGCTTCCCCAGAGAATTGGTTCCTACTTCAGAATTACACCCCGACTCTGGACCACTCCTATACCACTCCTCTGACGGATTTCCTTTTTGCAACACACGAGGTAATCAATTCCCTGAGGTAAGTGAGTTCCATTTTGGGAATAGCGCCTCCGACAGAACCAGTTCCAAATCTTATCGCAATGGCCTCCAGCACACTTAAGACTACCTTATTCACCAATGACTCCTTCAGGCCTTGTTAAAAGGAAGTCAGGATCTTGTGACTCTGAATAAAAAGGGAGTCAGATAGCCTGGAAAGGGAGTCAGGGAAATATTGACTCCCTTTTTAT
This sequence comes from Acholoe squamosa, assembly GCA_949317995.1. Lineage (NCBI taxonomy): Eukaryota > Metazoa > Annelida > Polychaeta > Phyllodocida > Polynoidae > Acholoe > Acholoe squamosa. The sequence goes on along the minus strand of OX439043.1, from coordinate 36,052,725 downwards.
GCCCTAGACTCCCTTTGTGACTCTGCTTATTCTCTCTGTGTACAGTACATGCATGTATACATCAGGTATTGTGATTTATTTATAATACAGATGTCAGAGGTACAACAAATTGTCACTTTCCGAAAAAAACAGAGCTGAAATCCACTGTTTCCTATGTATTTTGACCTGGGGAAATTAAAAAAATAACATCCTTTTTTGCTGGTCCCTCTCAGTTTTTAGATGCACATACTACCCTAGTATATTGTCAATTTCCTCGGTAGACAAATTAACATTAGTGCAAACTATAAAAACACCAGATTTTACATCAAATATAATTTATTTATCTTTGCTTACATTTCCAAACCCATATCTAATGAACTGCTCATCATTTGACTCTGTAATCTGCAGTAAAAGTAGTAAATTAAGCTCAAAATGTTTGTCAGTCGGCACTTAAATTGAATTGAATTGAATTTATTGCACGGAATTGTCCCGAGGGGACGTTTTTCGGCACACACATCTGTTACAGTATAGATGGTCAAGGATGTGCATGGCTAAGTCCATTGGAGTGGGATGATTCCGATACAAATGAATAAGTCAGCTAAACAAGAAATGAATGATCCCAGTACAAGTAAGCAGATTAGGCAAACAAAAATAATTAATATATAAATCGACATCGGTGGTGAAGTTCATGGAACTTTATAAGCCAGATTTTTGAATTTGGATTTTGACGTTAGCCTTTGGGTTTGGTGGTTTAGATTATCCCAGCCAGAAACTGCACGAAAGTAGGGGGATCTCTGATAAAAGCTTGACTTAGCCCTTCTTTTGGGGGACTTAATTTTCCTGTCACCTCTCATTCTAACCTCCCTATCCACGATGGCTTCACCTGAGTTAGATTTCTTCCACATTAGTAATAATAATCGCAGATTGCGTCGATGCTCGAGAGTATCTATTTGGCTCTGCTTATGTAACTCAATAATGCTTATAAAATATGTCTTATATGTGCCCGGACCCTAGTCTAATGGAGAGGGAGGATGATGATGACCGAATCTATGGGAAGGTAGAAAGCACGCCCCTACACATTTACCGAGGCAATTGTTCCTTAACATCCGTCACTACATAGGCATAGTGACAGATGGACAGGCCTGTTATAAGTCATTTGTTTGCCATGACCGCCGAGAGACTTTCCAGCATAGCCTAACCAGGGCAGGGAGGAACTCAAATGACACCTTACAGCAACATTTGGAGCCACCAGCGCCTGCGGCGCTGCTCGCACGAAAAGAAGTGGCGCCACCACGCGCCAAAAGCATTGCAACTTCTACCGTTGTTACTCTGTGCTTGTCACACAACTTCTACTGTTTTCTTTTTCACTGGGTCACTTTCGCTGGTTGCTATCAGACAGAGTGTGAGTTGCCAACTCCGGGAACATCTCACGTCAAAGCGGACAACTTCCGGGGTAGCCGTTTTGGTAAAATTAGTGGAACCACTGTGCATCGACCAGGCCAGGAACTGAACTCACGACCTTACGGCCCCTGAGTGGATGTGCTGCCAACTGCGCCACGCCTCCCGGCGCTTCAGTGGGTTGTTGTTGTTGTTCGAATTTTATCTCACCTCGTGCCTTCCTTACGGACGACACTCAAGGGTGAGAGGTCCCACGGGTTGTATCCACACCGAAGTGAGATTACCCTTGTGGCATTGTGCCCAGACCCTAGTCTAATGGGGAGGGGGGATGATGGTGACCGAATCTATGGGAAGATGGAAAGCACGCCCCTACCCATTTACCGAGGCAATGGTTCTTTAACATCCGTCACTACATAGGCATATATTTATAGTGACAGGTGGACAGGCCTGTTTTAAGTCATTTGTCTGCCATGACCGCCAAGAGGTTTTAGAGCACAGCCTAGCCAGGGAAGGCGATGTTTGGAACTACCACTGTGCCCCGACCGGGCCGGGAACCGAACTCACGACCTTACGGCCTGTGAGCGGACACGCTGCCGACTGCGCCATGCCTCACAGCTTTGCTTCAGTGGGTGTCTTCAATGCAGCTCTTATCATTTTCAGAATGTCACAAACGAGGTGTGAGCAGAAGTAGAACTTAATTCTAAAATTGTTTTACCATTATTTTTTCTCCATTTAAGCATTCATCAATCTTATGACATGTTAGGCAATGAACATAAATCATCTCCCTATCTAAACATATTTTGAATATTGTTTTTTGAGTTATCTAAGTCTACCTCTGCACCAAATCAAATAGGAATGGAAGAGTGGCGCTACCTGGTGTCAGTTTTGAATGATTAAAATGAATTTATACAACAGAATGACCATTTGAGATGAGAAGAAAGTATGACTATTTTTATAGAAAGTGCATTAGTAGACTTGCATTTGAACACAAAACTGTCACCCAGACTGTCTTTCATATCTAAACAACGAACAGGTGTCGATATCGTAAAACCTAAACTTCCGACAATTCAATATAAGACTACATCCCGGGGGATGTAGTCTTATATTATGATGGTCTCCCCCCACTGCCAAACTACCGCCCCCTAGATCCAAACAATATGACCACTCCCATATTCCTAAAGTAAACCACCACCACCCTTAATTTCGGGGCATTTGAAGGGACTGTACCTCAGATTTGCAGAAATATGTGCAGCATGAACCCTGATATTATAGGACATTTCATCAAAATGATGTGACAAAGGTATTTGTACACACCAACCACACCACAATAGAAATAGGCGGGCGTCAACAAGGTGTGTGTACTTGGACCCTGAGGCACTCACTCCATGTGACCAGGTAATGTATGCAGGCCCACGTCTGTGGTATAGTGCGATTCACTTTTCACTTCTATCCAATTATCCAGGGGATAATCCCTTGGACTACAGCATAAGTTATGTTTAACAAGGGCCTGGCAGCTCGGGCAGCAGCCTGGTAGTGCGTCAGTCCTAATATCATGCTAAGCGTGATTTTGGGTGGGTCGGAGCCCATTTAGACAACACCACCTCTGCCCCCGTACATTGTGGTGGCACTTTGGTGGCCATTGGTGGCGGACGGTGCTACATACTTGGTAATCGCTGTGCTGAATGCACCTGGCCGCCGCGCCCTGCCAGCTTCACCTCAACCTCACCTGGGGCTGTTTAGGGGCCGCCGGGGGGGGGGGGGCGCCCAGGTAAGCCGGTCGCACAATGGCGGCTACTTGGGGGGTGCTGCCGCCTGGTGAAGTGGTGCTTGGAGCACGTCCGCGGCCTATCCCTAACCCCTACACTACCTGTACCCCGTATGGTGCACCTTAACCCAGCCCACAGGAGGATCCAGGCCTCTTCACCCCTTGGATATAGCCCTGTACACGTCAAACCAAGCACGGCGTTTTACCAGCAGGGCAAACACACTGAGGGGCATTTTGCCAGATTAGCCTGTTAAGTCGGTGTCTGAGGGGCAGGGTACACCTGGTGTGTGTATTAAACGAGAGGGGGCATGCATGGCACTCTTAAATTTGGGACAGGCTTTCATTATTTCTGATATTTGATAGTTTTAAAAACACTTCGGCTTCAGGGAGATTGTGGCCATCATGCAGCCTAGGTCAGTGGGTGCGCCTTATTGTTGTACATGTGTGACTATACTGTCTGTCATTGTACTCAAGTTCCCATTACTTGGCTACATGTTGACATTCACTCACTGCATAGAATATTCCATTGGGTGTGTTCAATGGTAAAGAGTTTAGAATGAAGCGTTCTAATGGATTTATCCCCAGACTGCGACGTGTCACTGAATGTAATTCAAGAGCATAATCAAAATTAAAGTAAGTGGGAGAGTAGTAAATACCATATCATGTAGGGTAGCGTTTACTTACACCCGATACCTATCAGTTATCTTATATAGAGTCTTCACCGGTTGCAAATCTCGGGCCTTATCTCGCACTTTCACGCACCTCTCAGTCAGGTTCCATGCATTTTCTCCTCTTTGTGATGTTTAATTCTATGGTCAGTGGTAAATAACCCATACATTTCTCAATTCATATCTTCATATATTTCGATGTAGGATGACATATTTTCTGACATATATATTAGAGAACATTGAAGTTTTAATGCCCATTGAGCAAGATGAGTTGAAAGTAAACATCACAAAGAGGGAAAAATGCTGGGAACCTGACTGTGGGCAGCGTGAATTCACAAGATAAGGCCCGAGATTTGCAACCGGTGGAGAGTCTATAGCTATTTACTCAGCGATATCAGCATATAAAATTTTGTTTTGTAAACTGGGGAGGGGGAAATGGTAGCATCACCCAGTGAACGATTCTATATTGGTGTTATAACTGTCGCATGGTATTTCATATTCCATACATTGGACCATACACCGCTTATTGTTATTTATTCAGTAGATCAAAAATTGTGTTACAGATTATATGACCTATAGAAATTTAAGAGAGGCAGGTCAGAAAGTTATTTCAAAACAGCCTAAAATGGTGATGGTGATCTCTGTCTGTACCTAAAATATTACCAACAGCTGTTGTGGCCATAGCACCTAAATAGCTGTGGTAGATGTAGCAGTTACATCATCTCAGGTAGATATAGCAGTTACAGCATCTGTGGTAACAGTAACAGCATCTGTGGTAAATATATCAGTTACAGCAGCTGTGATAGCAATGACAGTTACAACATCTGTAGTAGCTTTAGCTATAAAATCATCTGTGGTAGCCATAGCAGTTACAGCATCTGTAGTAGACATATCAGTTACAGCATATGTAGTAGATATAGAAGCTACAGCATCTGTGGTAGCTAAAGCAGTAACAGGAGCTGTGGTAGATATAGCAGTTACAGCATCTGTAGTAGATATAGAAGCTATAGCGTCTGTGGTAGATATAGCAGTTACAGCAACTGTAGTAGATATAGAAGCTACATCATCTGTGGTAGATATAAAAGCTACAGCATCTGTGGTAGCTAAAGCAGTAACAGCATCTGTGGTAGCTTAAGCAGTAACAGGAGCTATGGAAGATGTAGCAGTTACAGCATCTGTGGTAGATACAGTGATGGTAGAAACAGAAAGCAGGTGTGGGGCTGTAAGAGCAGGTGTGGTCACTACAAAAGTAACATCAGCAGTAACAGCACTTATGGTAGCTTCAGCAGCAGTAACAGCACTTATGGTAGCTTCAGCAGCAGCAACAGCACTTATGGTAGCTTCAGCAGCAGTAACAGCACTTATGGTAGCTTCAGCAGCACTAACAGCACTTGTGGTAGCTTCAGCAGCAGTAACAGCACTTATGGTAGCTTCAGCAGCAGCAACGGCAATTGTGGTAGCTTCAGCAGCAGCAACGGCACTTGTGGTAGCTTCAGCAGCAGCAACAGCACTTGTGGTAGCTTCAGCAGCAGCAACAGCACTTGTGGTAGCTTCAGCAGCAGCAACAGCACTTGTGGTAGCTTCAGCAGCAGTAACAGCACTTGTGGTAGCTTCAGCAGCAGCAACAGCCCTTGTGGTAGCTTCAGCAGCAGCAACACCACTTGTAGTAGCTTCAGCAGCAGTAACAGCACATGTGGTAGCTTCAGCAGCAGTAACAGCACTTGTGGTAGCTTCAGCTGCAACAACAGCCCTTGTGGTAGCTTCAGCAGCAGTAACAGCACTTATGGTAGCTTCAGCAGCAGCAGCAGCACTTGTGGTAGCTTCAGCAGCAGTAACAGCACTTGTGGTAGCTTCAGTAGTGATAGTGGATGTGGTACATGTAGCTAAAGCAATAAAAGCAGCTGTAGTAGGTACACTGTAACTGCTGCTGTTGTAGCTAGGCTGTAACAGCAGCAGTCACTACTATACCTACCACAGTAGCTAACTGTGATAGCTGGGGCTCTGACAACAGTTGTGGCGCATATAGATGCAGCAGTAATAGCAGCTGTGGTAGTTTGTTGTAACAGCACCTGTGGTAGCTCCAACAGTTTCCACACCACCACCTGTGGTAGCTACACCAGCTCGCCTGCAGCATTTGAGTAAGTCGGGTTCAAATCGTCATCTGCTAGTGTTTGTTTATGCAGGTGGGGCGGCGTTTTGTCCAAATGTCTTCAGGTGAGGAGGTTGACCTAATCCCCTCAAGCACACCAAGGCCGTCCACCGCCGGACTTAATAACGAATATTAAATATCTGTTTCTAAAACTGTTGGCCTCTAAACTTACAACTGCAACTATTATTATCTCTGACCAGTCATATCTCAGTTGTAAACTAAAACTTTAGGTGTTTCAGAACAAGATACAATTAAAGTTATAACAGTTATTTACTACAGTTATACATACTTATGGCTAGTCTGTGACCAGTGGCTGGTGTTTCTAGAGGCCTATCTGTGTGGACCTATTTTGTCCACATCAAACAAGAAATATTCTGTTTTCAGGGAAGAGAAAAACTCCTGTGTCATCTGCATGTTAATTATATATACCGTAAAACGGGGATACTTTGTCCCTTAAGGTGTAACATTAGCCCAGTCACAGAAAAATGTTGTTTTGAACTTGATATTAAAATTAAGGATATTTTTCATATCTAGGTCACTTTTATCAAAAAGCCTATCATCTAAGCTACAATTTTAGCCTAAATAGAATTTTTAAAGTGATAATTCTTTTTAGATATTAGGCAATGAGTAGAGTCTAAAATTTTCACCAATTTTCGGTGTGTCCGGAAATTGCGTCTGGATCAACCAATAATATTCAAGAATGAGTCTGTTGGTTTTAACCAACAATTAATCAACCCAAAGGCATGTCAAATCAAGTGTACTTTATTCATTTAGCCCAAGAAGGATTTTATTATTTCACATTTTCTGTAAAATTATAATTTCTCTAAAAAAATTGGGGTTACTTTGGCCCTTGGGGGTAACTTTGGCCCGGCACTACTAAATGCCTGTCATTTTAGTCAAAATAGTCATATTTTTCACAATTTTTGTTACATGCCCTATTTTAGACTGTATCCATGAGTTTTGTTCACCTTTGATGAAAAATACCTGAATTGGATACTTTCTAAGAATGCTTTTTATATTGACAAAGTTTTTAGGGGTAACTTTGACCAAAATATTTGGTTGTGAAAAAATGAGAAATATACTACCATAGGGAAACCCTTGTGGGCCAATGTTGCCCCGAAGTAAGGGTAACTTTGCCCCAACCTATTTTGATGTAAATCTAGTACTTGCTGGCCACAACATTTTAAAATTACACATACATCTGAAAGATACTGACTAAAACTCAAACTAATAATAGTTATTTCTCCAATACTTGCACTCCTTTCATGCTAATTTTACGGAAATATCCAAACAGTGGGCCAAAGTATCCCCGTTTTACGGTACATCATACCTCTTTTTTTACTAGTTAATATTTTCTTTGAGACCGTCAAATCAAGGAAATTAATTCATTTGTGCTATGGTTTGGTTGAGGTCACTCTTAAATCAGTCATAACTTTTACAGTTTACAACAGGTCACTGCTATAGTGCAGTCACTATAGTTGTTCATTATAGTAGGTTATTGGGGGCAACCAGTAGTTAATGTTGCAGCTATTGTTAAGGTGACTAGAGGGTCGTGCACGCCGTCCCCCCCCCCCTCAGTCACCCTGTTGCACCATACCCAGTAAACACACTATGTGTTTCAACGTAGATTTCTGGTAGATCTAGGTTGGTTTTCTACTGAACCTCTATATGAGGTTCCAGCAATGTAGATATCGGTTGGTGGATATATGTTGATAAATAAGGTTTATGCTTTGCAATTTTAAGAGGTTTATCCACGTAAATCTTGATCCATATTTTTGATTGGCTTTGTTCGTAGGCAGAATGATTGTAAGACGTAGATATTGGTTGGTTCATGTATGTAGATTTTGGTTAAAAACTTCTAATGATAAATAGTATTGTTTCATTTATCTAACCAAACTTTCATTTCATTAACAACTGCCTTATAAAGATCAGGGATGAATAATGATGAAAATCAATCACTTGACATGAAAAAAAGATAACTCAGCTGGGCCTAGGTCTACAAGAATCCTGTACATATCATGGTGTTTAGAGTCCAGTACAGATAGATAGGATAAATAACAGATTGACCCTGGAATAAACCATGTTTTCTATCATAATCAAATCTATTGGTGGACAGGCATCTGACCTACATGCAGTAGTTGTAATTATGTGCATTTTTAGGTAATAATGGATAATAATTCCTATTTTCATATCCCTATGGGGATTAACACTGTATTGACATTACATCTTAAATATGCATTATTTAAGCAAGAGTATTTGTTGGTCATATAAAATATATGTACCATATGGGTTAGAGCATCATGTGGCAAAATCTCATTCAGTAATGAATTCTAGATTCCAAACAAACAGTGGAAATGTAGGTGTGCAGAGGGTGATAATAGGGAATATAGAAAGCACATGGTCATAGAGGTTGGAAATACGTTAGATTACGTCCCACATACGTTATTTTGTGCTTCACTCCTATCTCACTAGATGGCAGCATATCCAATACCAGTACAAATATGAAAGCTGTATGGTTACAGCTATCAAACATAGTCTGGGTCTATCTAAATGTAGAAAATAAAAATCACAAGGCAGATTCATTTCCATTTAGTGCTCACCTAATCTGTTCTAAATGTTTCTACACGAAAAGAGGTCTGAAATACGTAAAATTACGTTTATCTACGTATTTCTGTACTTTCAGTTTATCTCAACAGGTGTCACTATTGCTGAGCATTGTATTTAATTTAGACCTCCATGATGATTGTCATCTATATTAATCAACTATACTAATTAAAAACACATTATTGAGAACTCATTGTATCAACCTTTCATTTGGGAATAGGTTTGTGCAAATTATTCAATGATTGATGATGCTACCATGTATATTTTGGGATCCAGGTATGGTAAACACCCATGCTGTAGCATTAAGAAATAGACTTATACACCTAGCATCACAGAACCTTCAACATACAATCAGGAGTTATACTTGACTCTTAATTCAAATGATGAAACTGATGGCTAAAGCCTTGGTGTCTCTTGCTAAATACTGGCCCTGAATATACCAGTATTATAGAATGAGACAAGGAAATAACATTCTTAAATGAATAAAGTTAACTGAGGGTATAGGGGTAGGTATATGAACGTCTCTTTGAGGTAATTTTACGTATATTGGAGCATAACCAGAACCTGCAAAACTACATACATCATAGTTATTAGTATAAAAGTATTGAAAATATATGTTGGATATCTAAATATATAGGAACATTTACGTTTAAAGAACATCAATTTTCTTCGTTAATTCGGGTAATAATGAGGTATATGTACGTAAATTCTACATCTACGTCAGAAATACGTACATCAGCATACACGTTTATACGTTATTCTATGTTGAGAAAATACGTAAATGTACTGAAATTTCTACGGGCAATCTACATATGTATAACGTAACTGTGTTTACTGGGTATACACATTTTGACTACTCCCCCCACCCTCTGCGTACATGTATACTGTACCATCGTGTTTAAGTGCCCCTGCGCTTATAGATTTGGAGAGGTCATCAACCCAGGCATTGATTCAAGACAGGTGGTTATTTGAGACAGGCACTTATATATTTGAGTGAATATATATGCTGGGCTATAATTCAATATTCTACTGTTCCATGTGCCATTACTTCACAAAGAAGCTGTGCACAAATAATCCAAATTAATACACTAAATTCAGAATGGCGCAATGTTAATTGAAATGGTGCAGTTTATCATTGTAACTTGTATTTCTTTTGTTCATATCCCTGGTGCTTATATGAGGCTTATAAAGAAATGTACGACTCACTGGATGAACTAGAACATTTATGTAGGCCTGATATAGACAGAATTCCCCATGAAATATGATGTGTAGGAGGGGTTTCCCAGAAATTACACTGGTTTCCTGCCTCCTAAAATTGAAACTATTACTTACAACCAGAGTTATAGTAGGGGTTACTGTCTACAACTGGTGGGGACTTACAACCGCTGTCTGCTTCACAATAACATTAGCTATAGCACTAATTTTAAGTTATAAACTAGGGAACATAATAATCTTCATTTGGAAACACCTGTGGGGTGTATCAGAAGCCGGACATGATAATGAACATTAAATATCTGTTTCTAAAACTGTTAGATTCTAAACTTACAACTGCAACCATTATCATCTCTCACCAGTCATATAGTTATAGACACAGTAAGGTAATGGTAATGCTTTAGAAACACATGCAGTTATAAGCCTACAATCACTATTAAAACTGCTATCATATCTCCTTATGACTGGTTGTAAACATTACCTGCTTCTGAAACACCCCACAGTCGGGTGTTTCAGAAGCCGGACATGATAATGAACATTAAATATCTGTTTCTAAAACTGTTAGATTCTAAACTTACAACTGCAACCATTATCATCTCTCACCAGTCATATAGTTATAGACACAGGAAGGTAATGGGAATGATTTAGAAACACATGCAGGTATAAGCCTACAATCACTATTAAAACTGTTATCATATCTCCTTATGACCGGTTGTAAACATTACCTGCTTCTAAAACACCCCATTGCAGTTTTAAGCCTATGGTCACTGTTAAAACTGCAATAACATTTCCCTACAACTAGTTATAGACATTATTTCCTTCTGAAACAGCACACTGACACATTGCAAGGCCTAATGGAACAGCGCCAATTAGCGACACAAGTACCAATTGGACGAGGAAATAAACAGGCAGGCCCTGGAGTGCAGTGTCAGTAAGAATATTGTCAGAAGTCTGAGTCGGTAAGTGAGATTGGCGTCTCAGCAAATGCGCACTGAGCACTTGGTAATGGATGACATAATTGAGTAGTTTTTTTTTACCCCATCCGGATTCTGTCATCTGCTCCCACTGAGTATGTGGAGCTACTGTGCCCTCCTCCTGCCCCACCCCCTTATCCCTCTCTCATTCCTCTCTATTTTCTGTTTCTATCTGTCTGATTCTTTTTCTAATTTATCTCTCTCTCTGCCTCTGCATGTGTCCCTCATTGCCTCTGCCTCTGTCCCTGTCTGTCCGTCTCTCTCTCTCTCTCTCTCTCTCTCTCTCTCTCTCTCTCTCTCTTTCTATCTTCTCTACACTTGTCTCTCATTACCCCATCTCTTTGTGCATGGGTTCTACGACCGTGGTCTTGTCAAAGGAACGGTGTAAGTTGGAGCCATTGCCATTATAAGACCTGTAGTAATTGATGTGCTCACCTCTTCCTCACTGGGATCCCCTTCCAAGATCAACATCTCACACCACTAACTCCCAGGGGATGATCCTTTTAGGCGCAGCTCTGTGAGCTGCTCAGCGATAACACTTCAGCCAACCACACTGACATTGTATGTAAACACTGCTACCTGAACCTTGGCTTATAAACTCCACTGACCGAATGGCAGGCACTCTAAAGTTTACACTGCACATAATAACTACATCATGTATGTTAACAGATATTTATTTTATTGATTTGAAAAAGTACAATTCCCCATAGGATCCGAATAGCATCGGTCGTAGTGCATTAAGAAATGGTCCTAGTACATGTACAACGCTGCTTATGACAGTAAAGATACAGCAGCTGGCACGTCGGTCAGCAGCACATGTATATGAGTTTGCAGCAGCTGTGGCGACGCTATCAACGGGGAGGGTATAGTGCTCGTTCATCAGGCCCTATCATATCAGGAGCTGAAAACTGTGAACAATTTGTGTGATAGGCTGGACTCTTATCATCCAGCTCAGGCCATCCGGTCACCATCATGTCCAGCCCTTTGGTCGACAGAGGAAGCGCGCCAGCCACGTGACCACCACGCGAGATGTCGTGTGGGTGATTCGTCCATGTGGTTGGTTTCCGGTTAGTGGACATACCAAGGTGGGCACCAAGGTGTGAGAGTTCAAAACGGACACAAGTGGAGCATGCCTTCTGAAGGTGAGGATCCCCTCACCTTCAGAAGGCATGCTCCCTCTATAACGTGGGTTCTCGAGAACCCACGTTAGAGGGAAGAGGAGTTGAAGGAGGCAAGACAGGCGGCAATAACTGTGGCATCTGATATTAATTCCCATGTCGGCACGTGTCCTTCTGAGCATGCGGAAAATGAACATCTCCCATCTTCTAATCTATACTGGAACAATGCTTAGGCAGACTACAGACAGTTACATTTATATATAGTACCTATTACATTGTACGTACAGTGTACTACTCCCACTCAGGGACAATTGTTTGGTAGTCTCACATATTATCCAAAAAAGTAATTTGACAGAGAATAAAGCAGACGGATGCTACCTTCCATAGGGAATGTTTGAGAGCTGTTCAAAGTTTGAAAAAGGTAAGATATTTTGTCCCTGCTGCTCTCTCTATGAACCGCGCCTTCGGACACTGGCCCCTCACAAAGTAAGTGATTGGTCATTCATTGCCGACTCGGGCGAAGATGGGTGGGGCGTCGCTTGATTTTGCCATGCCAGAAAGTTTTTTGATCCCCCACCAATAGATAAAAGTTATCATCTCTCCCTGCCATGAAGTAACCCCCCCCCCCCTCCCTCGATTTATATATGCCTACATGCACCCTCCACACACCCTGCGTCAGATGCATGCACCCTCTACACACCCTGCATCAGATGCATAGACCCTCCAGGCACACTGCGTCAGATGACTACACCCTCTGCGTACCCTGTCAGATGCCTACACCCTTCATGCACCGTGCATCAGACGTCTACACCCTGTATCAAACACATACCGCCTCTGCACACCCTGCGTCAGATGCCTACACCTCTGTACACCCTGTTTCATAGGTCTACACCCTGTGTCAGACACACACACCCTCTGCACAACCTGTGTCTGATGCCTACACCTTCTGTGTACCCTGTGTTAGATGTCTACACCCTCTGCACACCCTGTGTCAGATGCCTACACCCTCCGCACACCCTGTGTCAGATGCCTACACCCTCTGCACACCCTGCATCAGATGCCTACATCCTCCACACACCCTGCATCAGATGCCTACACCCTCCACACACCCTGCATCAGATGCCTACACCCTCTGCACATCCTGCATCAGATGCCTACACCCTCCACACACCCTGCATTAGATGCCTACACTCTCCATGCACACTGTGTCACATGACTACACCCTCTGTGTACCCTATGTCAGATGCCTACACACTCCGTGCATCAAACGTCTACACCCTGTATCAAACCTATACAGCCTCTGCGCACCCTGCATCAGTTGCCTACACCTTCTGCACACCCTGTAACAAACACATACAGCCTCTGTGCACCCTGCATTAGATGCCTACACCTTCTGCACACCCTGTATCAAACACATACAGCCTCTGCGCACCCTGCGTCAGATGCCTACATGCTCTGTGCATGCTGTTTCAGATGTCTACATCCTCTGTGCACACTGCATCAGATGTCTACACCCTCTGTGTACTCTGCATCAGATGCCTACACCCTCCATGTACCCTGCGTCAGACGTCTACAACCTCCGTGTACCCTGCGTCAGACGTCTACACCCTCGTGAACCCCTGTTCCCCATACTCACAGTGCAAAATTGACCCCATCCTCATTAATTATTATTATTATTATTATTATTATTATTATTATTATTATTATTATTATTATTATTATTATTATTATTATTATTATTATTATTATTATTATTATTATTATTATTATTATTATTATTATCAATTTCGTTTTTCTTATTTTCCACAAAGGCTGGAAGGAATACATTCCCTTTTCTCTAGATTTCACGAATCTCGCAAGAAAACTGACCCTTTTTTGAAAAAGTCGCAGACATGCAAACCTGCCAAAATTTGACCCTATATTCATGATTTTTGTAACGAGGATGGTGTCAGAAGGTGCAGGAAGTGCAGGGACCGGGCGTGTACCCTGCGTCTGATATCTACACCCTATGTGTACCCTGCACCCGATGTCTACACTCTCTGTGTACCCTGTGTCAGACGTCTGCACCCCCGTGCCCTCCGTGTACCCTGCGTCAGACAGCTACACCCTCCATGTCCACTGTAGAAAAGGTGTTTAGAATCTAAACACATTGCTAAACATTTTCTTGTCCCGTTTTTGAGGACACTTTATAAACCTAAACATTTTTAGCCTCATAATGTGATTAGCCTCTGTGTTTAGATTTCAATGTGTTTAGGTCTATCGTTAGGCTTGTAAAGTGTTAACTGTATTTATGTCTAGGTTTGCCCATATGTTTTTTTGAAATCGTTTATTGGGCAAAAGCAAAGTACATAATAAAATGTAAGATGTTTAACCTAGCACCTACGCATTGTAGTGCTTACGCTAGGACCCACAATATGACTTAATTCAGTTCATAAAGACATTTTTTGATAAACAATAATAGCAGTCATATTACATAGTTTGTTCAACTTAGCCTACTAGGGTTATAATAGTTGTAGACTACCCTAAGTAACAAAAATCTGATGCCTTTAGTAGTGATGATAATGAAATGAGATGAACATATTATCATAGGTCTGTTACAAATACTTAGTTTATATAAAACAATTTGGGTAAACTTTCCTTACACTATTTTTAAATTTATAGAAGTTCTTAATGACAGTATATTCTGGTTTTAGTTGATTCCATCTTAATATGGCTCTGTAGTAGGCGCTTCTTAATACAATTGGTTTCAGGCAATGTGGGACTAGCAATCTTTTACCCTGATGATATCGTGTAGCTATATTCCTTCTATCCACAAGATTTATATTTTGAGTTAACATAAAGCCATATGATAATAGATGTAGGTCTCATCTAACATGTAGTTCTGAGCAATTGCTCCTTTCTTGTATCTGTTTGGTAGTCATAACAGGATTTTCTTCTAGTTTAACTTTATATACCATTCTTAGGGCTCTATTCTCTAACATTTGAAGGTCTCTATTTTCTCCTCTATAATCTCGATCCCATATGTAATCACAATAATCAAATATAGGTAATATCATAGATTTTAATACGGTTAGAGAAGCATTTTTATCAAGTAGGCATCTTACTCATCCCATTTGGAAAATCCTGTGTCTAATAGCTCGCCTAGTATTTTCTCTATGTTTTACAAATTTCATCTCAGTATCCATTAATAAGCCTAGATAAGCAAAGTTGTCCACTTTATCAAGAATCACATTGTTCATTAAGAATTGAGTTCTATCATTGGGGTTAGTGTTAAAAGACATCCATTTGGTCTTTTGTACATTGATAGTCAGGGTATTGTTAAGACACCATGATACAACCCTCTGAATAACTTGGTTCATTATATGAGGTGAGTCCACCGATACAACAGCATCATCTGCGTATAATGTAATTTTACAGCCTACTTCTTTAGCTAGCAAATCAATATATATAGAAAACAATACTGGACCCAAAACTGAACCCTGAGGAACCCCGTATGTAATGGGTTTCAATGCTGAAACAATATCGTTAGCCAAAGTACACTGTTGTCGATTTGACAGGTAATTTTTGAAAAAATCACATTTCCTATTATTAAGTCCCAGAGCATGTAGTTTTTGTAACAATTTAGGGTGTGAAACTGTATCAAAAGCTTTTTTGAAATCAATGTATAGACAATAAGTAGGCTTATTTATAATAAAATTATCAATGATTGTTTTCAGATGTTCAGTAATAGCTGTTTGAGTAGAATGACCTTTTCTATAACCATGCTGGGTAGGGCACAGTAATTTTTGTCTCTCCATATACAATTGCAATCTTTTACAAACAATCTTTTTCGAGTAATTTTCCCATAATAGGCAATAGACTAATCGGTCTAAGGTCCTCCACATTCATAGAGTTTGCCTTTTTAGGTAAGGGTATGACAGTAGCTAGTTTCCAGTCATCGGGAAAAATGGCTGATGTCAAACACTTATTATACAGTGATCTAAAAATATCTGGGATAGCAAACAAGGAATCCTTAATAACAAAAGACTTACAATGCATTATAGCTGAAGGTTTCTTAATATCTATTGATTTAATGAAGTCTATATAGGATAGCTCAAGGAGAAGATTTGTGTCTTCTACTGTAGTACCATATGGAGTAGCCAAATTTTCATCTCTATCACCAGGTGGGAGTGCATTAGCCAATTTTTCTCCAATACCAGTGAAAAAAACTATTTATATGTTCAGCACAATTTTCAGGAGGAATAACTAGATTTGTTGTATTATTTCTGAGTTTAATTAGGGAAGCACATGTCCTATTGGGTAGTACTTTTTTGATCGCTTCCCAATATCTAGCAGGGTCATTTCTCCTGTATTCTAATAAGTCTGACATTTCTTTCTTCCTATGTTTAGATAATGTTTCAAAGTTATAGTGTTTAGCATTATGATATTGTGTTTAGATATGGTATCAATTGATATTGAACTTTGTAGATCATCTCAATTATTCTGCTATATCTATAATAGGCAGAGAGTACATCTCAAGGAATATGATTACATCCATAATCCAACACAGGGAGTAACCTATGTATGTAGATTACAAACTAATGGAGGAATGAAGATAGCTTTATCTATTCCTGGACTACAGAGTAAAGGTGTCTATGGAAAGAATTGCTCATTGATCCAAACAGTTTAGGATGTAAATGAACAATCCAAAATGTTTGATTATTGCATTGATGTTCTTTTATAAGAAAATCCTGATTAATGATTTACAAAGGACTTTTGACATATTTTTGATGAGAAGACTCTTTCTAGAAACACCATTCGAGCACAGAGCTGCCACCTAGTGAGTCTTTCACACCTAAACATGTATATGTTGGTATCCTAAACACCTAAACTTCAAGCTGTTTCCATGCTAAACATCTAAACATGTTTAGCAAAGGTGTTTAGGCATTTAGAATTAAAGCATTTAAATCCTAAATAGATAGCCAAGAGTACACCTACCTATCCAATATGTTTAGACTTTAAACATGTTTAGACCTAAACATGTTTAAAGTCTAAGCTCCTTTTTACAGTGTACCCTGTATCAGACGTCTACACCCTCCATGTACCCTGCATTAGACGTCTACACTCTTCATGTACTCTGTGTCAGACATCTACACCCTCTGTGTACCCTGTATCAGACATCTACACCCTCTGTGTACCCTGCGTCAGACGACTACACCCTCTGTGTACCCTGCATCAGATGTCTACACCCTCCGTGTACCCTGTGTCAGATGTCTACACTCTCCGTGTACACTGCATCAGATGTCTACACTCTCCGTGTACCCTGTGTCAGACGTCTACACCCTCCGTGTACCCTGCGTCAGACGTCTACACTCTCCGTGTACCCTGTGTCAGATGTTTACACCCTCTGTGTACCCTGCATCAGACATCTAGACCCTCTGCGTACCCTGCATCAGACGTCTACACCCTCTGTGTACCCTGCGTTAGATGTCTACACCCTCCGTGTACCCTGCATCAGACGTCTACACCCTCCATGTACCCTGTGTCAGACGTCTACCTCCGTGTACCCTGCGTCAGACGTCTACACCCTCCGTGTACCCTGCATCAGACGACTACACCCTCGGGGTACCCTGTGTCAGACGTCTACACCCTCCGTGTACCCTGCATCAGACGTCTACACTCTCCATGTTCCCTGTATCAGACGTCTACACTCTCCGGAGACCCCGGAGATATGCATTGATTCTTTGCCATAACACTCTGTAATTATCCCAAGTATATACGAAACTAATTTCCAAATCATTCTCGCGGGTTTCGGCCTCGACTGTTGTCCGGGCATAGCGGTCTCTGTGATCTACGACAGACGATAAATCACCAATGACAGCGTGTTAAAACGAGGGTCATCACAGCAATATGATAAATACCTCCTTACCATCACCACGTGTCACATCGAGAAAGCACCATGTGACATCAATTATCTGCCGTCAGGTGTGCTCGTTGCAGCTCACCATACAGTTTTTTGTCTATATCTACATTTCGTTGTGCTATTTCATTTGCAATGGTCTGTTTGATCAAGAGAGGGAAAGGGAACTGACGAAGAGAGAGAGAGAGAGAGAGAGAGAGAGAGAGACAGACAGACAGACAGACAGACAGACAGACAGAGACAGAGACAGGGAGAGACAGAGAGACAGAGAGACAGAGAGACAGAGACAGAGAGGAGACAGACATACAAACAGACAGACAGACGGGGACGGAGTCAGAGGCAAAGAGGGGGACAGAGAGACCGTTTCTGCAGAGGCAGACAGAGTCATTGACATACAAACTAGTGGCCGATTTTAATTGTCTATACATCGTCAATATTTTATTTACATGTTGTTATCTTGGATCCCAAATGGTCCACAAAATAAGAGGGGGTACGCCCCCACCTTAACCAAATCGTGGATTCGCCGCTGTGGCAGCTTAAAGCATACAAACAGACAGGCGGGAGATCTGGAAAATCGGACTGGTAGACAGATAGAATAGAAAGTAGAGGACTTGTGATCACCTCACCTACCGTGCAGCACTTCCACCCCCCACCCCCTCCACCACCACCATCTTCCCACTACCGCACACCTATGCGTCATACCCCCACAGATAAACCTTCCCACCCTATGAAGACCCATCTCGCCAACCACCCAGAAAACACGGCCCCATAAAAACTGATTGCGGCCTGAAGAAGGGGGCCGCGAGGCGGATAAAATCAAGCAGGGTCCGAATGGATGGCGACAGTGATCCGAACACATCATCAGAGTGAGGGCTGGGTGAGCTGCTCGCCGACACGAGCTGCTCACAACGCCGCCCAGCGCGGCTCAGGCCGAGCACTTGTCGAGCAGCTCACGCGCCCATCACGGGTGGCATTATTTGCGCACACTTAGCGGAGGTTTATTAAAGCGGGGCGCTGATCGACCAAGTCGAGGCCCGCCCTAAGCCCGCCCACCTGCAAACGACACCGTTAGACTAAACGCGGGTTAACCGGTACACACTAAAGCGGTGCTCGAAAATTGACCTGTCACGCCCTGAGCCATAAACATAAAATAGCATGTCATTGTTCTCCTTCGGGGCGTTAGCTTTATGTCGCCACCGTCACCGCCTGCAGGCGAAACAAGTCACTTGGGGAGGGGTGTAGAGGTGTTAGTCTATCGATCGTGTGTGCCCCGTGGTGTGTGCATGTGTATGTACGGGCGGGAAGCAGGGGTGGGGAGTTGTAGGGGTGACCATGTGTCCATGTCGTGTGTGGTTGAATTGGGCATGTCATTGAACCATTCATTGGACCTATCCTGTTTTGTTTTGTTTTTATTTTGGTCTCTACACAAGCATCACACTGAATCTATGACAACCGTTGGCCTTGTTGGGTCGACTATTTTGAATTTCGCTGAGTTTAGTGAACCCTAATTAGGGTGTTCAGTCTACTTTTAGAAAACGGAGAAAATCTTTGATTTTCAAGCAGAATGGATGAAGAGGATTCTGAGTAATACAAAGCTGAAAGAAATGTAGCTCTATCATCAATGTTCCTTTCTTTAAAAGATTTTTTTTTCTACCAGAAAAAAGGGTTTTGGGACAGACAAACTCACCATAGAGAGTGGTCTAGATTGCCGGTCATGTTTTTGTAAATGTGGAAAGGGCCCTGTGTGTGCACCCTGAGCAGCCTCTGCAGTGAGTGCAGCCTACCTCCACTATATTGGCTGGAAGCGGGCCCGGGGAAGCGGGTCTAGAGCTGGTTTCTGGTGACATGCACTGATAAGAACTGATAATATGGGACCAGCATGTCCCTGGAAGTGGGTGTTACCCAGGGACAAGGTACCCATCATAGTTTGTCTTATCAGTGGGGTTTACCTCAACCAGCAAAATTCAAAATGGTGGACCCACAGGACGTCAATACTTAGCCCTATAGCAAAGGTACACACAGTGCAGTATTTGGGAACTCAAGGGGGGGGAGGTATCAATCTTACTATAACATGCTGAGTTTTTCTGGTCTGATCTATTTGAGCTTTGGACAGGAGATTCTCAAGACACATAACAGTCATATGTACCCTGCTGCATTTCCATTTTCATAGGCAATAAGGGTGTTGTGGCCCCCGGGTTATGGCACTCCTTATGACAGATTCTACTGTGGTTTTACTGTTTTTGCTCTGATCAAAATGCTGCACATGATAATGTAGTCCTATATCATAGTAGTTCAATGCAACCAATGCTGGATAGATTTGCATTATAGCCATGTTTGGAGAGGGAGATTTTTGGAGAGCCATCAATTTCCACTACCAAAATGCATGCCTCCCCAGGCAGGTTAAAGTTGTTACTTCTCACTTACTCATTCATATAAAACCATGATTTTACTATTATAAACATTTTGAACAATGATGTGTATGTGTAGTATGAAAACATAGCTTTCCATTTGGTATACATCTTCATGTTGTTTTTTAGGTAAATGCTCATAAATGGAAGATTAGTCTGAGGAGAGAGGAAAATAGCTGTTTGTCTGTGCCCTGTCAGCGCAGACTGAACGCCCTACCCTAATGATATGCCATGGCGGGTACCTTGTCTCTGAATAACACACACTTCCAGGGACAAGCGTGTGCCCACCATATTAGCATTTATCAATATATCTCGCCAAAAGCAGCCACCGTGCATGGGCAAAAACTGAGTAGACGTGCAAAGAGTCTGGTGTTAGACTAAGTATATATATATATATATATATATATATATATATATATATATATATATATATACTTAGTCTAACACCAGACTAGACACCAGACTAGTCTGGTATATATATATATATATACACCAGACTAATTGCACGTCTACCCAGTCTTTGCCCGTGTCAGCCACAGTCCTGCTTGTAGGACTAGCATGAGGGTGTTGCAAATAGGAGAAACGGTAGTTTTGCCCAAGAAGTGCCTCACCTGCAGCAGTCACTGTGTTGAGTCCTGACCTTTTTTTGTGTTGCACAGAAGTGCTCATGTCAGTTAGGTACAAGTACCTTTCAATGAAGACGTTAGCTACTCAAAACCAAAGCACTAAAAAGAGTCACACAGGGTACCTGCTTGTGCAATACATGGACACACTATTTCAAAACAAGGCAGGTGGATTTCCAGACTAATGTGGTGATCACAAGTTGAATGGTGAAACAGAGTGTGACTTTTTAATGCATGTGAGATGGTACCTACTTAGTGCGCTCTTTAGCTACTGTGCAACAGCCACCCCTCGAGAGTATTGCACATAGGAGAAAAGGCAGTTTTGCATAAGAACTGCCTCACCTGCAGCAGTCACTTTCTTTTCAGTCTTGTTTTTTTTTTCGTGTTGCTCAGAAGCGTCCATGGCAGTCAGGTACAAGTGGCTTTCAATGAAGATGATAGCTACTCAAAAAAAGAGCACTAAATACATTCACACAGTTATGTACCTGATTGTGCAAAACACACTATTTTTAAACAAGGCAGGTGACTTTTCAGTCTAATGTGGTGAACACAAGTTGAATGTATAGCAGAGCATACCGTTTTAAGGTGAGATGTACCTACTTAGGGCTCTCTTTAGCTTATGTGCAACAGCCTCCTGACGTACATGATCCCAAGGTCACTTGGCAGCACTTGCAAATCGAGAATATAAGGTCTATAGGTAATACGCCGTGGGTACTCGTGAGGCACCCAGCTGAAATAATGCGTGGAGGACTGGATTAATGGTATAGGGAGGGGAGGTATAAACATGTACTAGTATCTATACCTGTAGTTCCGGTACATGTATTGCATAGAGTTGATGAAGAGGGAGTGGGGGGGGGGAGTTAAAACTGTTCATAATTGTGTCACATGGTATGACGTTTCATCCCTGGAAGAGCATTAAACTCAGATTAGATCACACAGTTGGTAGACACATGCATATGAAAAATAAGCACAAATAACGACATATTTTTATTGGTTTGAAAGTCTTCCTTCAACTGATCTCATCCCTTGACCTCACGGGCGTGGACTGGTTACCAGGTTAAGTCTGTGTACGTTTTATCCATATGCTATAGAAGGGTGAGAAACTAAAGGGAACAGTGCTGCCCTCTGGTGCATTTATTTGCTATGCACAGACCTTGATTACGGAGGTGAGGGGTTACTTTGGCAAAGTCACCACTCACCTCTGTAATCAAGGTCTGTGCATAGCAAATAAATGCACCAGAGGGCAGCACTGTTCCCTTTAGTTACTCACCCTTCTATAGCATATATGGATAACACCTACACAGATCAAACCTGGCAACCAGTCCACGCCCGTGCTTGACCTCCCCTCTTCCCACCTATCGGACTTTCTCTGCTGCCTTCGAAACGACCTCTAGACCTCCAGATTACTCTACTGTTCATGTATCCATCCTCCTGCAGCACATATCGCCGCTTGTAGAGACCAAGACATGCTTTCAATTAAAGTTCCATTAATTCAACGTCCTTCTCCTTTATACTTCAGCGGGCACGCACGAGCGCCACATGCCGTTATCCTCAGCAGTGGGGCGCGGGGGCACTACAGTGAAATTGGTGTAATAAAAGCACAATCAAATGGTGCTTGATTAAGTTATATGGCTGGTACTGACAAGCCGGCTGCTCTAGACTTCATCAATAAGGCTCGGCGCCCCAGCCCACCACTCCCGCCACCGTGTCCGCGACGCTTTTCAATTTAGGACGGCTTAGGGCCCGGATCTCGGTGCCTGTGCGCGTAGGTCAAAAGAACCGATTAGACCGATCAAATTTTCAATTAAAATGATAATCTGTTTATTGCCTGGTGAATAATAAAAGAGAGTTGCCGCAAGAATTAATTGGGCGGGCGACGCGCGGCTAAGCCTGGCAAGCGCCACGTGTAATTGAAAATTTCAGGTAGTCGATCGCTTATGTCATTACCGGCTATCGTTGTGGGATTTATTTGCACCGGGCACCTGGGGCGCCGAGACCGGTCTAAATCCCTCCCCGAGCCGGGCGGCGGGAGGAGGCGGGGCCGGTGCCACGATGGATGGCGTCATGCCTTGGCCCCAGGATGTGGGCCGCATCAGTCTCCGGGCACTGGCGTAACCGCCTCTCATACCGGAAGCATCCCTCAAACTCCCCACCCCCTCCCATCCCACCATCTCCATCCCAAGATCTCTACCACCCCTCCTCCTGGTGAAGGCTTCCCCTGTTGCCACATGGTTCTCTCGCTGGTTGTCACTCTAGAGGAATAAAGGGGGGGGAGGGGGTTATGTGGGCGGGAGGCTAGGACGGGAGCTGAGATCCACCTGTCAACCGTGCTGAGTGCATGGAATGCAGGTTGACGGAGACTCCTCCCAGTCTGCAACCCCCTGACCTCCTCCTGGGCGGGCCTAGAGGAGGAATAGGTCGCCACCTTGTGCTTCCCACTGGAGGAAATAGCCCCCCACCCTCCACTCAGCATTGAGTTAAACACATGTACTAAGTCTATATCTGAATAAGGAGGTTTTCGATATACATGTAATATCGATGAGTTATCTATACCCGCATCAAACCATACCTTCCATATACTACTTACACTGTGCTGTTCACAGCGTACACTGTGCTGTTCACAGCGTACACTGTGCTGTTCACAGCGTACACTGTGCTGTTCACAGCGTACACTGTGCTGTTCACAGCGTACACTGTGCTGTTCACAGCGTACACTGTGCTGTTCACAGCGTACACTGTGCTGTTCACAGCGTACACTGTGCTGTTGACAGCGTACGGGGGTTACACTATTGTTGGTATACCGGTATGACTGTAGATGCCGAAGCTTTCAATGTGCACTCACTAGACTATATAGTATGGATCGAACATCTTTCGAAGTACATGCAGACATTGGAGATATTTTCTAATGGTTTCTAATAGCTAGCCCTTCATTTCACGCGAGCCCTCCGTTAAATGTATGGGAACTTCAAGGCTGATAAATGCACTACTCTATCATTCTTTGGTCTGGTGTGACGAGTTTTTGTGTGTGTGTGTGTGTGGATCATTTTGTTGTTCTCCTAGTTTTTGTCTATCCAGTAATTGCTTCTCTTCACCTTTCCAGTGGCTTACACCGCGACGAGATCCTGGAGAGCTGCCTTGTCCCCCGCCCACCCAACGTCAGCTGTGAGCCTGTGTGGATCCTGAGGAATGGGGACAGTGTGGTGAAGTGTAGGCTCATTCTACGTCACCCGCCCCACGGGAGTATAAAGGACCGCCAAACGGCAGCACACATCCGCTAAGTGGGGCTCTCATTTGCAGGATTACCGGAACCGGAAGCCCCTCTTCCGGGAGCGGAAATTGTGGGATGGCTTTTCTGCGCCATGTTGGATTGTGTCGGCCATTACTACGGTCGTTACCTCCTTCTCCGGTAGAGGGCAGATCGGAAATGGGTTTGGAATATAGAGGCCGGGATACAGCAGTTAGAGGGAAGCGGGCGATAAATTGTGGTGGAGCAAACTCTTATCTCTCCTTGTTTTCTGTGTCTATGCACATATCACGATTCTGCTTTACATGGCAAACGGTAGGTTACGTCTTTTATTCCCGTTAAGCGGGATCCTTAAAGAGGTGACCCCTGCTTGAGCTAGGTGGCACCTTGGGGAGCGTTCAACAATTATGTCACCGGTATTTAGGAATTTTCCAGGACCCACCCACCCCCCTTGTCACTGTTTTTGTGTGGAACATATAGAGGAACCCAAAGACCCCCCCCCCCCTCCACCCCCTACGCAGTGAGGTAATTGTTGAACGTTCCCTTGGGAGATAAGGACTGATAACATACAGCATGATGGGGACCAGTTATTACGTAATGCACCCTAAAAAGTCTGCGCTGTATGAAAGGAAGTTTTCAACATGTTAGGGTTATGTCAAAAATGTTATAATATTCAAAGATGTAACACATACATACTGTACACTTACGCCGCGGGCAGCATTGCAATTTGTAATAGGAAGTGACTGCAAGGATACCGCAGGTATATGCAGGTCCCAAGAGACCACTACTTCGAAATAGACCCGCATGCAATATACCTAAGCAAGACAGATGGAAACAGCCAAAATACGAGGGTATCAGTGGAACTATCTCGAGGTTGGGAAATTGAACGGCCAATTGGACCAGGGCAGAGGCAATAGCAAGCCCATTCCTGGAAATGCTTTGAGCGGTTAAACTCTATCTGTGAGTCATTCAGTGGAAGTGCTCTGCGGACTGAGACACGGTCTGGGGTGGGTGACCAGCCAATCAGGAGAGCGTTCCCCAATTACAGATTAACTTCTCTGGTGAACAGATGTGATAAGATAAGAATAAGTCAGCTTACAGGGGGCGCTGCAATAGTCACATCTGGGAAGCACATAGAGTGTATTTATCGGCATCAGGCGATATAAGAGCCGGCGGTCCTTAATCAACAGCTTGGCGATTTCGTAGGGTGATTTAGCCACATTATTTAGGAGTGGAGTGTCGGTGAGGGGGGGGGGATGAGACGGGAATGGGCCAGCATGGGAATGGGTGGGAGGGAGTGGTTTCTGGCACTTTTGCACTCGGCTTGATATTATATGACTGACGTTTCTGAGTACCGTAAAAAGGTGTCTAAACACAATGCTGAACATTTTCATGTGCTTATAGGTCTGTATATGAAGTGTTCACTTTGTTTGTGCCTATGTTGGTCCATGTTTTAGGTCTGACATGATTAGGTATCATGGGTAACATTAATGGACTTTAGCATTAGGACACTACCAGGTACCTATATATAGTTTTTGCCCTCAGGTATAGATTCTGCTATAACCATTCAGGTATAGGGCACATGATAATACTCCCCTCCCAGAGAATGTTATTACAAGCATTATCCACAATATTAGGGAGTAACCATATGTGGAGTTAGTACAATAGGAAGGGATAAGATATCCAGGTCTGTGTATACATGTATATTCTTCGATCACACAGAAATGATATCTATGCAATGCTTTGGTGACCAATTAAAATGTCATGGGATTGAAATTACCAATCCAAGGCTACATGTGTTTGTAGAAAGAATGTTTGCGCACAGGGCCGCCACCTAGGCTGGCCTCTACACTGAAAACCCGGAAGATCCGAAACTAGTCAGTGGTGGCAACTTTAGGTCCTCAGGTTGACAATATCTATAATACTACAACTTTAGGTGGTCAAAATGACGACTTTAGGTCGTCAGTATGACGAGTCTGTATTGTCAGTATTGTCATGCTGACGACTAATGTCTTTCTTTATACTACTAACATCGATAGTCCACTAGGCCTCTGTCGCAGAAATTTATATAGGAAATGTATGGCTCAATCGGGCGACAGAGGCCAAGTGGACTGGCAAGGTATATACTGGTGGTGTGTGGGCAAACAGGTCCAACACCTGGCTAGGTATATAAGAGGACTATATAGTTATAGAGGCAATTGAGAAACCAAAAACATCCCCTCTCCCTGTAGGCACCAGTCCCTGGCAGACTCACTACACAGTGGTTTGACCCCGGGGTTTGACACCAGGTGGCCCTTCTATGTTACAACTTGTATCCCCATACAGAACTGATTTATATTGCAAATAGGACAACTGGAATAGACTACTATATCAGACATAAAATAATGATGGGCAGACTTTCTCATAGTTTGGAAATACTTGGATGTTACCAGTCAAATATGGAGATCAAGATCACCCCAGTAGTTATGGAGTGGCAACCCCATTTCTACACTGTAGAAAATGTGTTTAGCCCTCAAACACTTTTCCTGTTTAAACACCTGTTTTTGCTAAACACTTTCATTAGAATAAACACTTATCAGCATTTATACACTTTTTTTCTGAAAACTTAAACACATTTCAAGAAAAAGTGTTGAGCTATTCATAATGTGTTTAGAACTTAAACATACTGAGATCAAGTGTTTAGACATTAAACACAAGTGTCTAAATGTTTGGTTCCAATCCAACTCACTAGGTGTCAGGGGGTGCTCATAATGGTACAACCATGATATTCTAATAAACTCAATTGTCTGAATTGAGTATAGTAATCATAATACACAACAACTTGATAGGACCTAGCATTGGCACCTCAACATAGAATGAATTTGTAAAAGAAATATTACAAATTTACCCTCCCATTACCATTATTTCAATGTGACCAATGGTGAACACCCATTTTGTGGTGGTAGGGATTAAAACATACAACCTGGTCCAGATGGTAACAGGTTGTTTAGGGTGCAAGGACACTTAGGGTGCAGACATGTAGGGTGCGAAGACACTTAGGTAGCAGACACTTAGGGTGCACAAAAAGGACAGGTAGGGTGAAGGGTGAAAATACCAAGACACTTAGGGTGCAGTTGGTCTATAGCCCATCTGTCTGTAGGGAGTCCCCTCTGAACAGACATCTATCTGGCTAGGCTATGGGGAATAAAATCAGTGGTAGGGCTAGAGGCTGGTGATTTCATCTTTGTATACACAACAAAACTGCCGACTGATGCCCGTCAGTAGGTGACAGACGGCGTAGGGACAGTATCCTTAGCCCTTTAATTGTTTCTAGTTCTATTAGAGCTTGGAGTATGATTATTTGGTTCACTATTAATCCTAAATCTTTTGAATTTCACTATCACTGCCGATGGGAGGCCGACTCCCGGCCGCCAGCCTGGGGGGGGGGGCAGACACTCAGAGGGGGGCAGAATAGTTCACAGTTTACAAATTTAGACCAGTTTGTTTTGCACCCTAAATGTCCTGCCGTTGCACCCTATGTGTCCTTGCACCCTACATGTCCTGTGGTTTGCACCCTACATGTCCTAGCACCCTAAGTGTCCACCTACATGCACCCTAAGTGTCTGCACCCTAAGTGTCTCTGCTACCTAAGGTACCAGTATTCGTCCAGATAACTCTGTCCATCAAAGTGCTTGGACTCATTTTGACTTGATCTCAAGACTTTTGGGCATAGAACATTGAATCATTGTTGATGACTGGATGATCACCATCAATAAACCAGCCTTTAACATTGATCCAACACTCTGAACCTGCTGAGAGACATCCTTTAGTCCTAAACACATTGTTGATATAAACACTTAACAGATCTAAACATATCTATCTAAACAGTGATTTTCCTGAACACCTTAGTGTCTACACACCTTATAATTACTAAACACATTTGACACTTTCTGTGATAAACACCTAAACTGTCTAAACACCTGGCAATCCTAAACACTTTAGCGAAAGTGTTTAGGATAAAGTGTTTAAAAAGTTGTTGCAAGAAAGTATTTAGAAAAGTGTTTAGGTACTAAACACATTTTTTACAGTGTATTGCATTGCACTTGGAACAAAAGCAGATATGATACCTATACAGTCACTAAAATGAAAGCTCGATTCTCTGCTCCTCAATTTGGAAATTGTGGAGGGAGATTAAGGCCAGAATGTCACTTTACTGAATCAAAGTCCCTTATCTTGGCTGGTTCTTGGCTGGTTCTACTCTTCCACTCCAATGAGGTAGATAATTGCCATACCTGGCATGGGGGGGGGGGGGGGTTAGTAACAAGATTTGTTGTTCAATGACTATTGAAAAGTTGAGTAATAATTGGATTCTGCAACAAAAAATTCTATGTGTCACCATTATTTTTTCATCAAATTGGTCAGCTTAGTTTGGGCCACACCGGAAACCAATGTTGAACTTAATTTAAGCCCAAATTTGGACCCACTTTCAAACAGATCTGTGCCCAAATCGGTTAGCCCAGTGTGACCCAGACACAAGAACAGTATAATCCAATTCTTGTGTAATGATGCCCTGTTATTTAAGAGCATGTCCACCCTAAAAAAGAATTTTACTATAGGAATGTCAACCCTGTTGTATAAAGTGTTTTGATGCACCCAAAGATATGCATAAATAGGACCCAAATCTGATTAGGAATCGGACATGTCCGACTCCTAGAATCCTATCAGGTGCACATGCAGCGTAATTTTAGCAGTTTATTACTAAGCCATTGTAATCAAACCCTACCTCCTTGACCTCGGGCCATTCCTATATACCACTCAAACTCAATCCATAACGTTCTCCTTAGATGGGATATGATACGGTAGTACTCTGAAATTCTTTTTATTTTCTTTAGTTTAAAGATAAATAATTGTCCATAACAAACCATAAAAAAACTATAATGAAGAGGGCTAAGGGACTTGAAAGTGGGCACACAAAATTGACATCTGGGGGTGAGCCAAAAGGAGGGGGGTCCATCCTGAGGGACCTCTCTTTGGACATGTTTATGGGTGGAGCAAAATGGGGGGGGGGTGCTCCTAGCCCTCCCACTGGATCCGCCCCTGGGTAATGTTGGCCTCTCTTTCTCTCAGAGGAGGAGAGGCCAACGGAAGAGTTTTAATAGGGTACTGAAGGAGGGTGAGGGGTTCTGGCAGGCATGGCGATGCCAACACACATGCCCAGGGCTGACAGGCGAGGCTCAGGGCGCAGCCCAACCATTGATCAAATCACAGAGCACATTCCCTCAATCCATCATCGCCTAAATGCTTGCATAATCTCCCCAGCCCATCTTCAAAATTTGATATGTCAAAGCCATAAAGTCGGTGGCGGTAGGGCCGTCGGCGTCGTGGATTACCTCATGTACGTGCGCGGAAAGCCACAGCGGCCCGCCCGCCGCCTCCAGGGTTAATGCACCAATTTGACGACAGATGGCGGCCCAGAAGCTGCTGAAGGCCGCCCATCATGTGGTCCAATGTATTGATATTCAATCCACCGATTGCACCGTATTTGCGAGGGTTATGTGGGATTTTACAGAGTGATTGGTCGGTATTCAATGAATGCTCATGGAACTTGTGTCAGTGTTTTGTGTCAAACACACGTGGTAGCCATGTAAATCGGCCTCCATCCCGGCAAATTAGTGCCATACCGAGGAGTACATGTACCTGTCAGGGTCACACAGGGCAGCCCTAACCAGGCAACCTGACTTGAGACTATCATCCTAAGACCCGTAGTCCACTGGGCCTCTTCGGCCAACTTTGGCCATACATTTCCTACACAAAAGTCGGCCGAAGAGGCCCAGTGGACTATGGGTATAATGTTGAATTCCCAATGAGTTTTGTCCTCGGCCGTGGGAGCCACATAGGGCTACCCAATTCAGGGACCTAGTAATTTGAAAACCGATAATCTATTCTGTTATACTCTGTATTATGTTTGTTGATACCTCAATAGTACAAAGCATCCTATTGTGTCAAGGTATACGACTTGGTAGATAGAAGACTCCTACATGAGACTATATTATTGTATTATGTATATATTTCTGACATATTATGTACACGCATGTGCACATACTGTGGGGTAAGTTTTAAAAAAAGCTGAAATGGAAAAAGTTGGGCACATTACTTGAACATGCATCCCCCGATTCATCCCCAGATGCGAAGTGGAATTACCTACCAATTTAGGGCTTTGAAAGTCCTTATTCATAGACTTGATAATATCAGGTGTCAATAGGAATGCAATGCGAAGAGAAGTTATAATCTTGAGCAGATGCTGGGTTTCCAGTCAGGGTCACACAGAGCATGCAGCCCTAAATACTAGTATCAGCCTACCTGACTTGAGACTGTTATCCCACTGTTGGGCTCCCAATGGGGTTTGTCCTCGGCAGTTGGAGCCACATAGGGCTCCCGGGATAGGGCTATCCAATTCAGGGGCAGATCAGTTTCAAAACGGGTAACCATGTTGGGCTCATGTTCGTTTGAAAATGGGCATCCCAAAATGGTTGCAGATTGGTCACGTAACAGCTTAATCAATCTGGGCTGGGATTGAGTTTGGATAAGGCATAAGCCCTGTCAAATGCTGTGGCAAGGGGTCTTATTTTAATTCTGTATATATACTTGAATCACCCCTAAGAAATATGTTTCAAATACATTTTGCCCCAAAATGAATTCTTTATATCCAAATTTTGATGCAAAAGAGATAGTTTACAATAGAAATAGTAATGATTTGGGAATGAGCATTTTGTTTGTGATAACCGGAATTTCGTCATGAAGAGAGTTTACTGTATAGGAAAAATGGAAATTGGCTAATGGAATTGGGCATCAATTAATAATGTGACGACTTCGTCATAATTTGGGAATACTTTAACATTCCCCTTAGAATGTGCATATACATGTATCAAGGTTATGCCAGTAAAAGAGTGACAGTATCATTCTTATCAGACCCCTAGGGTTGGGGCATGGGCGCCGACATATTAACCCCCCCCCCCCCCCAAGCTTCTGCATCGAAACACCAGGAGACCACAGTACAATCAGGAGGGAAAATGTTACTATCTACACTGTCCTTGCGACTTACAAAGACAAAGAAGTCCACCTGTGCCATAAATGGCTGTATTGCACACAATGTAATGACATTTTCAGTCACGGCCCTATTAGCCGGCTGTTGCACATAAGCTAAAGAGAGCACTATGTAGGCACCCACCAACATTAAAAAGTCATTCTCTGCTTCACCATTCAACCTTTACTCAACACATTAAACTGAAAAGCCACCTGCCTTGTTTAAAAATAGTGTGTACTGCACAAGCAGGTACCTTACTGTGTGACTCTCTTTTTAGTGTTCCTTTTTTGAGTAGCTATCATCTTCATTGAAAGTTACTTGCACCTGACTGACATTCATGACCCAGCCAGCACACCCACATGGGCCCTAGGTGGGATTCTTCTGGACCCTCTGGGCTGGCCCAGATATGGGCTCAAGCTGGTAAATATCTGAGCTGCCAAATGGGGCCCAGGTGGGCTTGGCCCGCAAAACTTTTTTCACTGTAAGCAACTGCTATTATTCCCCTCCTTTCATGGCATTTTAAATGGCAATAAACCAAATTATCATTATTATGTGCAGTGGCATTGTCCCTGGAATGTCTATCAATACCATTCTATTTGAAAACGAAAGAAATAAAAGCATAAAAAGCTATCATTTAGTTCGCCTTCTACATAAAGTAGGTTTAGGTCTCCTCCTGGAAAACTAAGGACCTGAAGTGACTAGAGCCATCGACCTTTGGGTATTTGGTCTATCGTGGGTGTGCTGGCTGTGGAGTGACTGCTGCGGGTGAGGCACTTTTTAGGCAAAACTACTTTTTCCCCATGTGCAACACCCTCCAGAAGAGTGGAGAGTGAGGTTTTACTCCGCGTTTTACTTTGATTCACAGTATTCATACATCGATGTTGTTATCTACCATCCTCTGGACCATCTGTGTTTTATAAGATGGATGATGTGAAAAATATCATCACACTGGAATCTTCATTGATCAAAAGAGTTATTTGGTCAAGTTTATAAATACACACACCTTGTCATCGCCGTGTGCTGCAGTGCGAAAACTAACTCATTTATACGCAACCATTCAAGCAATAGAATACAACCATACAATCCACGGGAGATCATTCATTAATTAATAATAGTACCGTTTGCACGGTGCCATTATCGTCATTAATTCTTCCGCAGTAATCATTGTCATCATATCTACCCGGCACGCGTTATTGTGTTCTATTGTTATGATGTGCTTTGGCCATCTTCATCGCTGATGAACTACAGGCATTTACATTAAGATAATGAGTAGACTTAAAAAGAACACGGCCGCGGTTCTGTATTCCTGCTATTTGCAGGGATGAATTACACTGCGTAAAACACACAGTGTTCTACGTGATTAGTTGCTGCCAAAAGAAAATTGATTGAAAAGTGCAGCAAAGCTGTTTCCATTATTGTTCACATTATCTTTTCTTACCTAAATCAATTCAGTAATTACGCCGTGAAATTTCTAAGTCATGCCTTGTGGGAGCGCCACTCCCACAGTGCCAATAATCACTTTTTCATGACACTTAAAACATACTAACACGGTCGAGCTATTACGCTGGGATCGGCGCGAGATGGTTTGATAACTGTGTCTCTATGTTTCACACTGCGTCCGGCAAAACCTAATTACGTCAAAAACCGACAACGCCTCGTCTTTAGTCCTAGTATCCCAATTAATCTCTTGTATGCCACGTCCAAAGGGAGCCGCAAAAAGAGACGCGAGACAATTTCCGAGTAGAATGACAATTACCATTTTACCACGATTTAGTCAGCAAAATATGCAGTGCGGCAGACATGGCGTCGCTGGGCGCCCATCTTGACGGGGCGATTGTCGTTATTCTTTTTGCTGGGGCCCGACGACCGCGCGCCGCGTAGGGAAAATATAGCAATAAATCGCATGTGTTAAAGAAATGGAAATCCGAATGGAATTGTTATCGGCCGCCGATTGGAAACAAGGGGGCAATCAGCAATTGCCACTAGAGGGCAATACTTGTGTCTCCAAACAAGCACGGACGGGGTAGGGGCAAGGCGCGCAACCGGAAATGACGTACCGGAGGCCAGCCGCCGACGTGCCATATGCATGAAATGATGACCAGAGATATGTCGTCGTGAACGGCTCGTGTCGCCATGAGAGGCGGCCCGGGAGGCGGCCCAAATGGTCCATGTTGGCGCCACCCTGTCGTTAGCCTTGGTAACATGCAGCAATAAACTTATATATCGAAACGCCTTTTTCTGTTGTAATGAAAATGCAAAGGAACTTATAAAAGGGGTGACTAATCATTAGAATCTTGGCTTTCTACATCCATTCAATTCCGAAAGACCATGGGAATGTCTATTTGCGAACAATAAATGTCCCTGAAGTGACAAAGAGAAAACCTTCCTGTCGTTGTCCAGTGATGTGTCCGTCTAAAAAGAATGACAAACTTCTCAGACATGTTTTGAACTTACGTGAACAAGAGCTCTATAAATATTAGCATTATAATCTTGTAAAATGTTCCAAGTTGTTAATTGGTATTGTGTGATGGGAAAATCTAGGCCGGTTTATTTGACTATTTAAAAGCTCTATTATGTTTTGTTGAGATATAAGTCGAATGATTACAAATGGAAACTACGTACAATTATCTTGTTATTTGTGTGGTTGCGCAAATATACAGGGCGGACGTTGACCCATGATCTCTGACCTCGACAGGCAATCATATTTTTCTTTCCCACCCTGCTCCACTTGACTTGAAGACCTCCCCTTCCCCGTCCGTCCGTCCACAGAATATTGGTGGCGGCAAGAGGAGCTTTGCAGAATGTGTGCTGGCGTCACTCTGATCGCTAACATTAATAAGATCAATCCGGGGGACGCTTAGATTCTCACCGCCGATGGCCGCGCGCCCTTCTGGCAGCACAAGGAGGGAATGACCAGAGTCTCCTTCCTGTTTGGGAGGTCGAGGGACGCTGGTAATCACGTGACCACTGAAGGTAACGAGGTGAGCCGCCAGACACATTAGCGGTACGACCGCATGACGCCACTCGCCGGAAGTTGCCGACTGTGGCGCCACCTATCCGCCAACAGTGACCCGGGGCAAATCGTCCCGGCGGAAGCGCAATGACCCCAGTTGTGCGTCTTATGGCAAGGGGGGCGCAGACGCGGGTAGAGAAAGATTGCGACCAAACGGGCTGTATTATGCCGAGGCACTGGGACGCCCGCCCCCTATATATCCAACCCGACGACTGTTCTCAGGAGATTGCATGCCCTCGTCACCCCCATCCTATCCCACCCACTGCACCTCCCAATAATTCAACCCCGCGGGTTAAACCCGACAAGTCAGTCCGCCCTCCCTACCACCAATGTAATTATTTCCAATTTCCCCTCGTCAAGTTGCTCTGAAGTCTTGATAAGAGTTTTAATTGCGTTGTCTTGTTTTTCTAATTATGACTGTAGCCTTGTTGTCCTAAAGGGTCATTGTTCTGTGACCCTTATTTACCTTATCGTAGTCTCCGCATCGTCTCACTCAATGTGGCGAGAAATCAAAATGCAATTTCCACTAGAAATTCTGGTGGTCTCTGTGATCTGAAACAAAGAGGAGAGGATTAACAAAACCTCTCTGCCATGCATCATCAGCCCCTGTTAATGTCCACCTTATTGCACGGCGGCGTGGCAAACTTGTATGCAGAATTTTCAAATGTTTATAGAATTATACATGTATAATCATGATTATGGGATATAGCTCAATTTACGAATTTTATTTACCTTCAATACATGGATAAAGTCAGTTTAATATGCATAAATGTGGGCAAAGAATCCTTTCTATAAGTCATTGTCGGGGTCTTTTCATCCGACTGCCTATATGCCCCATGCATGAGATCATAATAGTAGGCACCTACAGACAAAATATAACCATCGTTCGGCAGCTGAGAAGGCTTTTTTTCTCTAGATGCAATGGTCGCACCCCTGCAACCATGGGTGCAGTGGCCGCGATATAGAGCTCGCTATGTAGATATTTTCTACCCTCTCACATTCCACCTTCATGCAGCGTGTTCATGGCAGAAATCCAACCTCCACAATAACACCCTGCAGGTCCCGGCACCTACGAAACTGTCAACTTCCGGTCATGACCCGGAAGCGCTGTGCCCCCACCATGTGGCATGGCGGGTGTCCGCCAGGGGTCTATATTAGGCGCGCGGCACCAATCACAACCCAATCACGGCGTAATAAGACATTCCTGCCGCCGCGTCACGTGACGGGGCGCGGCATGCCATCAGTAGGGGGCGTGATAGCAGCGCGTTCCTGCAGGGGGCGCCATCAGGTACGGACGGGGTACACCAGGTGGTACCGGCAGTGAGTAGATAGGACTAGGTCCTGGATCGTCCACCTGGGGGGAGGGATGATTGCGTCTATACTGCGGGTCATTTAAACCCTCATCCCGGGGTATTAAATGTCCACGTACACATAGATGATGATATTACACCAATCCGTTTATTATATGCCTCGCCTACCTTCACTTAATGTCAGTAACTATTCCATTTACCTTATTAATGCTTAATTCTTTTGCTGTAGCTTGGGTAGAAGAAGTGAGTTATGCTATAAAAAGTGAATAGGTATGCAGAATAAGTCTGGTAGGTATCACAGAAACCCTGTCGTAACGACGCCCTCTTCCCCGTTCCCTGTAATTGCCCGCTGGCAAATCCCTGCGGGTAATATAGTTACAGGTGGACTCAGGACCTGCTGCAGCCAAGCCTCTAATTGGGGCATATTAATTAGGCTCATTACTTAGTTAATTAGATGTGGCCATGTCAGTGATGATGGCTCCTTAGAATACCTACCTGACACCTTGGCATCTTTATCAGCTACATTACCCCCTCAGCGGGCGCCGACATGCTGCACTCAGCTGCCCCGCCTGCCGTGCCCAATCCTCTTATCATAACAAATTGCAGGGGGTGCCCTGATAAGGCGCCGTGTCGTGCCCAGTGCCAATGTGTTATGTCCCTACTCGATGAACTACCAGCAATAACGAAGCGCCTGGGGGAGCAGCGCGGCGCCACTTGGGAACTACTCCATCTGGAAGTATGTTGTATAAGAGGTGGTACATGAAGGTCCATGTGTACCAACGTCATATAAAATACACTACAACAGCTGATATCCTTGCTTGTCGTGAAATCAAGAGATATGTAGTCATATTTTTTTTCTGTCCACAAGGTTGATCTATGATCACATAACTCAAGGTCTCACACGTGGGCCAAGTATCGTTTGGCGCGGCCACGGATCCAAACAGTCACTAATAAAGTAAATGTTTACTCCAATCAAAGTCCATTATTATTCAAATGACAAGTTCTCAAGATACTGCTTTGCTAAGTGTATGATGGGGCAACCTAGGGTATACCCTTTTCACCTACCGGTACTTTTTGTACTTTTTTTTATATTACAGGACTTTGCAAAGTTACAGAATTAAAAATTATACACCACCAATCCCAGGAACTTAAAGATATATCAAACGACTACAACTGCCAGTGATATTCCTATAGCCCAAGCTCCACTAGGCGTCACAGGGCGGCAGCGTCACAGGCGGCACAGGTTTGGGGTATCCTTTCTGCTGGCCAGTAGAGGAACGCAGGGTTTCCGCCGAAATTGCCGCGACATGGACACGAAACCCTGCGTTCCTCTACTGGCCAGCAGAAAGGATACCCCAAACCTGTGCCGCCTGTGACGCTGCCGCCCTGTGACGCCTAGTGGAGCTTGGGCTAATATATGAGAAATCTGCTATGGCCGGCTAGATGGGTGCACTCCTGACGGGGGTCCTGAGGTACATGTGTACCAGTGAAACTTCAGTGCTGTATTGCATTGTGTCTGGTTCAGCATAAATAATCATTGGGCGCTTCAAACTTAAATCTGACTGTAGTAATATACATTTGTAGTGGTGAGAGTATATGGCACCAATTGAATCGTCCTTATTTTAACAGAATGGGGGTTTCCACTTCATATATAGACGCCAACTATTCAGAGGATAACTACGTTAACGGGGCGTTAACCAAGGAAATAGGGGTACAATGTACCAGTGACATACCGTTTTGCATTGTACCTGGTTCTCTACGATCACTGGGCACATTAATTGTGGACTGGATAGGAGGATTCTAACTTGTGTGATATGACGAACCATCCACCCTGCGTCAGGGGTGGGCTGCTGTTGGTGACAGATCAGTGGTGCCCTCTGTCGTGCAAAAGGGTCACTTCTTGCAGATTTAACCTGGCCCTCTGTTTCCCACTCCTTCCACTAGATGTCGCCTTTAGTTCCTTCTTCATCCTCCAGGTGGCTCTTTCCACCCCTTCCGTGTCTCATCAAATAATTATGGTTCACCTCTCTGTTTCTTTCTGGCCAAACGGGGGTTCAGGGGCAGAGCCCCCGATTAAGGATATATGCCAGATCTCATCTGAATTTGAATTACATTCAGATGATCTCATCTGAAACTTATGGAAACTTACATGGAAGATTATTATTCAGATCAGATCTCATCTGAAAGGGGGGGGGGTTATCAGGGGGATGTGGCCAGATGGGTCTCTCAGGGAATGAAATTTTAATGGGGCGGTATGACGTCAGTCCACTTCCGGCCAGGTAAAATTTGAGAATACGACCAGATGCCTCTGTCGTCACATCGAATCACAACAAATCACTATATCCATGCATTCCTAAAGCTCTTCATGAACCCACAATGTGTGGGTTACTCACCATGCACCTCTGTGATATCAAGGCAATAGTTAAGAACAAATTTTATTACTTTGTCTTAACATCAAATATTTTAAAATACTTCTTCCATATTACAGGATTTGGCCTCTAATTGCCTAAATTCGACCATCTTAATATTCGCCTTGGATTGCGCAGGAGGTCACATATGGTCAGAGGATGATCCATAAAATACAGTACGCCGGATGGGGTGGGGGTAGGGGTGTTGGTCAAAGTGATGAAGATGGCAAAAAAACGCCGCAGGGGGTGGGGTGTTGAAAATGGCCAAAATTTGCGTGACATAACTTATGTGTCAACCCATCATGTGATTACCAATATGCAGTTCCACCATAACCCTTCCCCCTTCCAATACACATCAGTGGCCGTCTCTGAGAGAAAAAAGGAGAGTATGGGAGGGGTTTGGGGGTATATTGTGAGGACTATGATGGGTAAAATCAAAGTATCTCATCCCGAGCGCCCTCACAGCTCTATTCCTAAACACCCTCGACCACCCACGACTTATACTTTTGAATCATTTCATTCCGATACGTTTTTATCTTCTTCTTTTCCTATCTAGATACATCTGTGAGTCATTAATGGTCCAATTTTTGCCCCCCCCCCCAACAAAAAAAGAAATGCTTAGACCCATAGATCCCGGGCCATAGATCCCCCACACGGCTGTGAGTTGCTGTCCTTGTTCACCTTGATGGTGTCGTCGCTGCCATCCATCTCAGTCTCTTCTCCTTTAGTCTGTAGGCGGTGCAGTGCGCCCCCTGCCGCCAACCTCGGACAGGGTGCGGTCCGGGGGGGGGGGGGGGCACTCAAGATATTATGGATACCATGTGCGTACACAAACTAGCGGGAAAGGGGGGTGTTTTTGGGTTCTAGGAGCGGATCCTGCAGGATCCTCCATAAGGGGTCTGATTCTGATCAGTTTTGTCCAAAAGGGGTACCTTTTTCATGGTTGAATTGTCAAGGGAATTTTGTGAAAATTCTGGGGAAAGGGGTACAATATTCCGGAGCATTTTCCCTCTGTAAGGCTCCCAAATCTATAATGATGTAAAATTTATTGCATATTTCTTAGTCAACTTTTCAATGCTTCCCCATCATAGGGGTACCAAACATAGTCTGATGCTATTAGTGTTAAAAATATGGGGTACAATATGAGGGCTATCCCGCCCAAAGGGGTACATTTTTGGGAATATTTGCCCGGCCATAAGGGGTACCAAGTGAATGGTCGTGTACACACATGGTTACTATAGAATACATAGGGAGTGGCCCCCCGGGGGTGCGGTACACACAGATAGTGGTTGTGTATGGGGCACAAAGTGCCTCCCATCGCCGACGGACGCGGCCCCATTGGAGAAATAGTTCCGATAACGCGCGCACAAATCGGGGCTTGGTTGTCAGCAATTAGTTAACGAATCTCGACCCAGGTGGCGCAGTCAGTAAGCGGGGTCTGTCTGATGACTAACCCGTCTGTCGCCACCTAGTGGGTGATAGCAGAAGTTACCTGGATCACGAGGTGAAGGGCCCGCCCTGGAGGATACAGACGATCTGCCTCCAGTGATGTGCAACATATGGCATCTCTGATAAAGTCCACATATAAAATGGCATTTCTCACACGTTAGGATGACGCTACACTTTATCACCACGTCATACACAGTACCACCCCGGAGGGTTGGCAAACTTCCTCTTTTTGAAAGGTCAACTACATTGTACTTTCTGTTCACTTCGACCTGAATTGACTTGAATCTTTATTATATTGGCAGTGGCGGATACAGGGGGGGGCCGAACGGGCCTTGGCCCCCCCCCCCCCCTGCAAAAAAAAAAAAAAAAAAAAAAAAAGGAGGAGGAGGAGAAAGAGGAGAGGAGAGGGAAAGGGGGAGGGAAGCAATTCTTTGAATATGATGTTCCATATATCGTTGCAAAGCTTAGATCATGAGAAAAAAACACTGTTGGCCTCACATAGATGTAGAATAAAAATTGTAATTTTCACAATTAAAAGAGAAATATTTCTCATTACTAAGGTTAAAAGTCACAAGTTCCAGTCTACTTCACCGACTACCCACCCATACCCTTGCCATGTCTGGCCCCTGAGGTCTAACTTGCAGGTTGCAGGACACCAATTGATAGGAGGTGGCAGGAGGAGTCACTTTTTGCAGGGCTGCACTGAAGGTTTTTGTACAAAGATTATATTGGTCTAAAAATTGAGAGTGGGTATTAATTTAATTTGAGGGCAAAGTAGGTTAACCTAGGGACAACAAATACAGGACAACTGTGCATGTCTTACATGGGATATTTTTGGTCTCTAATAGCTCTGAGAGCTGTGGCTACTCAGGTACAGGTATCAATATAATAGATTAATACCTTGACTTGACATAACTTTTGAATATATACCTACTTTTCACTGATTGATTCCCTTAAAACTTTGTAAGATTATTCTAGTTCCCCCACTTTCACCTTTCAACAACCACCTTGCATCTGAAGACAAACTGCTCATCTATAAATGATCTATACCTATGCCCAAAAGCAAACCATGTTTGCTATATGGGGGTAGTGTAACTATTAATCTGTTTCCAAAGATTTTGATTTCTGACAATATGACTATTTTGGCATAATGGGAACAAGTGAAATATCAACACTTGCAATCTTTGGGGACTGGGGTGGAAGAGTACATTCTGCATTAAAGTGGTGTGCCAGAATGCATCAAAATGCACCATTTCCTGTCTTAAATTTCAAGATTTTCTTGGGGACAAAGTTTCTTGGGGGGCAGAGCCCCCTACCCCCCAAAATATCAAGGCATCACAATCTTAGTACAAGTTCCATTCAAGATTTTCCTGGTAGAGATCCCCAAAATGGGGAGGATATACATGTCCCCTAACCACCAATAATCTATAACATGAAAAATGATTTGAGCATTTACCTCAAATTATATGGTCATGAGACTTAACGTGTTCAATTAGAATCCACCAGAATGCACCATTTCAAGTCTAAACCAACAAAATTTTCTTGGGGGGGGGGCATGCCCCCCAAACCCCCCTAGTTCCATCGCTGCGCTTTGATTGCGGTGCTTCGAGGCATGCATTACCTCCCCACTTTGACCAGGTCTTGGCCCCCCCCTCTAGAGAATCCTGGATCCGCCACTGTAT
Organism: Acholoe squamosa; assembly: GCA_949317995.1. Taxonomy (NCBI): domain Eukaryota; kingdom Metazoa; phylum Annelida; class Polychaeta; order Phyllodocida; family Polynoidae; genus Acholoe; species Acholoe squamosa. The sequence goes on along the minus strand of OX439043.1, from coordinate 36,011,759 downwards.
TGGGGAGGATTTAGGGAGGCGTCAATGTAGAGGCAAGCATTAAAAAAAACACATTTAGGTGCTCCTGGCAACGAATGCATTGGTTTCACCTACCTGATACTCATATTTTGTTTAATTCGAGTGCTATATATATTTGCTGTGGTGTGAAGTACGCTTTATGTATATTTTAGTTGCAGAATCTATACTGAGTTAGCAGGTTGTCACATGGGCGCGGCCATTGCTGGAGCTTATTACCAGCGAGTTCTACTGATAACACCTATCAGATGGGTACCAGTTGGCCCCCGAAGGACCGCAGTGAATAGATTGGAGTTCTCTCATTGACTAATAATTAAACCTGCTAAGTCCGTATACGGACTTAGCAGGATTATTTATTAGCCAATGAGATAACCACTGCGGTCCTCTCGGGGGCCGACTGGTACCCATCTAATAGGTCTTATCGGTAGAACTCGCTGGTAACAAGCTCCAGTAATGGCGGCGCCCATGGGCGACCTGCTAACTCGGAATAATTTACAGCCTTTGTATGCTGATGTATCTATGGACGAGGGAGACGGGGTCCATGCTGCATGTAGTACCACCAACGGCAACATGGGCGGGCTAACTGACGGCCAACTTCTTACTGCTCCTGACTACTGTGAACTGATAATCTTCTTGTAACACCTTTCACATGCTCCCAAGTGAAAGACTTTATGTTCAAATGTCATCAGTCGATTAGAGCAGCGTCTGGGTCGGTCATTTTTTTTTTAGTTTTAAACGGCGCTGGATATCACTCTCCATCACATTCTCCGTTGTATTGCGTACATACTGCATAGGGAGAAGACAGCCTAGGTAATAAGGAAGATGGACACACTCTCCTGCAAGGAGACGTCCTACCGCCATCGTCCCAGCATACATGGAATTCCACCAGATGGCGCCAGTGGTCTGAGGTCAATCAGGGTACTGCACATGTGATGACGTCACAGTTGTCATCGTCATAATCTCAGTACGTCACTCCCATCACCGATAGGTTGTTATGTAGTGTCTGACAATGACTATAGTGCAGTGTGTGTCGGTTCCTTTAAGTCATTCATTAAATGCCATCTAGTGACGGATGGACCTAGTGAACTATGTTTTCTATATTTTCCCCATGCTACGTTGTAAGCATCATCACATTAAGATCCATGAAAGAAGAAAATGTTGGTCAATCTCGAATCAGCCATATTGTGTTTACTAGCCGGTACCTTTAATTGATACAATCTCAGACACCATAATTTGATAATCCAGTATTACTCTTCTTGACATACATGTATTCATTCAAATGAAACTGTTTGGTGTGACTGGCGATCACAATAGTGCAGTGTTTGCACATGTAGACTACATTACATGTAGTTACTACATTATATGTAGTTTGCCAATCACCACAGGGATGTGTATACTGAACTAGACTGCTGTTGTGTACTGTCTGATATGTAGAGAGAATGCTGGTGGGGGGAGGGGCAGAGAGTTCTCACCCATCGACCAGTTGAGATTGGTCTGTCCGAGGTAAGAGAGAAAGTGACTAAAATGCTCTCCAAGAGGGGAACATAAAGACTACATGTATGTCAGGGATCTCATCCCGGTAGTACAAAAATGTGAAATGATTACATGGCATACAGAAGGGGTTATTCATCCTCAAGAAGGTGTCTGAGTGTCATATAATGATATGCATTCAAAGCGAACAATTCCTTTGAAAATTAATGCCACATTTTGTTTTGCTTGTCTGGACTTTGTATACACGCGTATTGTTTTGCCAGTTACAACTATGAAATATCATGCAGGATCTGCGTGATATGTCAGATTATGAAAAATCTGCTCTGTCGAGTATACGATTACTCAAAAACTAGAAAATCATGTTTTGGAGCCTGTACGAGCTCTGCGGGGCAATGTAAAGGTGGAAATCAAAATAAGACGTGCCAATGGTGCACTGTATGAGTCCTTCATAATTATATAGAGGGGTCTTATCATAGCATGCACTGGATGGTGAGACTCAAAGAACTGATGAGAAAGAAAAGTTCAAAAGTAAATTAGGATGTACTCTACATGTTCATACCCAGTGGGCACAGAACGTTGCATCAACGTTGACAACCTGCTGATATTGTGTTGATGATGTTGATCAACCTGTCTTCAACACCTTCTCAATGATTCTATTTCAATGTTGTCAACCAACACCATTTCAACATCCAATCAACAGTTGACATATCAATGTTGAAATATTGTTCTCAATTCAATGTTGATTTTTTACATTGATTTGTCAGTGTTGAATCAACAATATTAATTTCAATGTTGATTCAATGTTGATTCAACATTGACATGTCAACAAAGAATGCCCTAATAAATATCAACGTGGTTTCAACATCATATCAATGTTGTGTCAATGTTGTGTCAATGTTGAATCAACATAGAAATACAAACATTGAATCAGCGTTGATGATTAGATGTTGAATCACAGTTGATTTTGATTATGTTGTGTCAACTTTCAAATTCAACTATATTTCAGCCCTATATCAACCGTTGATATGCAAACATTGCAAATGTTGTTTCAATGCTGAATCAACATTGATGTGCCCAGTGGGCCCACTGGGCACATCAACATTGATTCAGCGTTGAAACAACTTTTGCAATGTTTGCATATCAACGGTTGATATAGGGCTGAAATATAGTTGAATTTGAAAGTTGACACAACATAATCAAAATCAACTGTGATTCAACATCTAACCATCAACGCTGATTCAATGTTTGTGTTTCTATGTTGACTCAACATTGTTTCAACAATGTTGAAACAACGTTGACAGTTGTTTTGTTGACATATCAATGTTGAATCAACATTGTGTCAACATTGAAATCAATATTGTTGATTCAACATTGACAAATCAATGTTGAATCAACATTGAGTTGACAACAATATTTCAACATTGATATGTCAACTGTTGACTGGATGTTGAAATGGTGATGGTTGACAACGTTGAAATACAAATATTGAAAAAGTGTTGAAAACAGGTTGATCAACACCATCAACATAACATCAACTGGTTGTCAATGTTGATGCAACATTGTGTGCCCACTGGGCAAAGTCTCACTCTGCATGGTATGTACCATACATGAACTGGAGGTTATTTCAAAACAGTGGTAAATTAGCACCGTTTTGAATTAACCTCCTGACATATGACTAGAAAAGTTCCTTGAAACATAATAATTCATTATTGTATTTTTTTTTTGTGTGTACCTATATTTGTGTTGAACATGGTGATTGAACATGACAACATTGGCCTTTCTGAAAAGCTTGCAAATGTATGAAAATCGAAGCCAATAAAAATATTCCAACAACAACAACAACTCTCCTTGTGGCCCCCTCCTTTACCTAATACATGGCCCTTCCCCCTCAGCCCCCTCCCCCCAAACTTCCTAATTATTCCGTCGCCGTTGCTGCAATGCTAAGAATAGTATAAAGATTATCACAGTGCAGTAAAACGAACTTTCCTCTCACACTCCAGTCTCATCCAGTCGGGATTCAGGGAACTCCCCCTCTCTTGTTTGGGGATTATGGGTCCCCATATTCTGGGGAATATTACTATGCATTGTACCTGCCTACATTTTACCACTGGGCTTCCCTAGCCCACTTAAAAGGGTCTATTTCTCCTCTTTCCTATCCCCTCAGGATGTGTGTGGTGCACATATGCGCGGGCACTGACACATTCCTCTGAAATTGTGTAATGCAGTTCTCGCCATGAATATGACCTCAGCTGTCGAAATGGCGTTAAACATCTATTACTCACTCACTCACTCACATTTTACCACTACAGCAACCAGTGGCCAGAACTAGTTTTACCCATAAACGCTGGTCGCCAGAGACACTCACGCTAGTGGTCGAGCTGGGGCCAGATTGCCCACACTCTGGCGAATTCCACTGTCCACAGTCTCAGACCCGACTCTATCAAATGTTCACATAGTGGGGCTGGGCTCGAGGCTGACTGTCCACCGCTCTCCACACACATCCATGGCGCCATCTGGGATAGCGTGAAGGTGGCACGTGGCTTCTCAGTGGCGCCCTCTCTGATAGACACGCTGATGTTTGAGAGTTGTTGTTGGAATGATTTTATTGGCCTTATCTAAGGAGTGATCGGTTTTTAACAACAGGGTGAAGGTAGTGGGTTTGAGGGGGGTTGGTCATATTGTCGACCCCTTGAACGGGGGGGGGGGTGGGTGGCAAGATTTTTTTCAGCCCCTCTGAGGGGGGGGGGGGTAAAATAATTTTGTCTGTTTTCAACAAAAAGGCCTGCGTTCGCAATGAGGTGGAGGGGTCACGTGTCACTCCATTAGCCCAGAGGATCTCAAATACACACATAGGCAGTTTAGAAACTACATTTCAGTGTGAGAGACTATGTAAGTGAAGAGAGCTACCTGTTATAGATTGAAATGTTAGTAACAATGTTAGCCGTCTGAGGGCCCGATAAATGTATATCGTTTACTAAAATAAGGACTAACAGTAACCCTAATTTGGATCTGGCGGCTATTTCTTCAGAATGCACAACTGTACACAACAATAACAATTTGGTCATTCTGAAATGTTTAGTTATCACACAGGTTCTCCTAGAGCCCCGGGGGTAGAACTGACTGCTATGTTTTTCTTCTACTTCTACATTATCGGATTAACTATGCCAGTCTATGGACGTACTTATTAAAATGGAACTGTGTTCTTGATGTCTATCGCTTTTCCACTCACGTTAATGTACCTCCTTCTGTTAGTATAAATTTTTCTATTCTTAACACATGCAATCATTTTTTATATATACAATATATAACAAACAACCTCAAACTTGTTGACCACCCTTGTGGACACCCTTGTTGACCACCCTTGTGGACACCCTAATAGGGCGGCATAGAGGGGACGCGCGGCTTTCGACGCCTTCCTACTTCTAAAAACTAGGTCCACATTCCGCTCTCCCCTCCCTCCGTCCTTTTCACTTCAAACCATCTGGTTTATATTCATTGCCATCATCGCCCAAGAACGATTCCTTTTTATTCGCCATGTAATTTGTCTCGCACTATTAGGAGTACAACTTCAGCAAAGTATTCAATTTACAGTGTTTCAAAGACGGCGACCACCATGAAAGAGGCCGTCCATGATGTGTGCCTGATAACTAGGGTCAGGGGTAGCTACCCTGCCTTGTAGGCTGTCTGTTAGGGTCAGGCTTGGAGAGGCATGAGATGTTTTAGATTAGTCTAAGACCCGCAGCCATGTGATAGAGGGCACGCAGAAACACACTCGCATGTAGCCTTCATCGGTGATTCAACAAGTGACACATATCATGTCTATCATATTATATCCGTGCATCGCTATCCACCACATGTACAGCAAAACAGTATTAACAGCAAAAAAAATCTTAACATTTTCAAATATGTTCAAACCTTACATCGATAGTACACTAGGCCTCTGTCACAGACATTTATATATGAAATGTATGGCTCAATCATGTGACAGAGTCCACAGTAATAGTCTATTTGATTATTTTGGACCCCAAATAATGCTTAAATATGGATGTGCCCCCTCCTTTTTGGCCGCCACTGCTGCAGGATGGTGGCAGCACTAGATAAACTCTAAAAAATTGCCGTTTAGCGTCTAAACACATTGCAAAACCGTTTCTTGACCTGTTTTTTGGAGACACTTTAATACCTAAACATGTTTAGCCTCATATTGTGATTAGCATTTGTGTTCAGATTACCATATCTTTAGGTTTGTAAAGTGTTAACTGTGTTAATGTTTAGGTTTGTCCATGTGTTTAAATATGATATGCTTATATGATGTTTCAAGGTCATAGTGTTAAGCATTAGGATATTGTGTTTAGATATGGTATCCATGGGTATTGAACTTTGGTAGATCATCTCAGCTATCCTACTATATAGTAAGTAGGTATACTCTCAAGGAATATCATCATCACACCATTATCCACAATAGGGGATAATCCTATATACATGTAGAGTACAATAGAGTACAACAGAATGGCTGAGTGAAGCTTTGTTTAAATTCTTGGATTGCAGAGGTAGGGTGTCCATGGAAAGTATTGCTTATTGGTCCATACAATATAGGATCTAAATTACCAATCCAACATTTGTGACCCATCAAGGGAGAACACCCCTCCGCGGGGGATTTTTAATTCCCTATTTGGCCACCAGGGGGCATTGGAGGGCAAAATTACTCTAAAATCATTATAAAAATACATTTAGCTAATTTTTGATGCAGAATTCAATGGTTTCATTTAAAATGCACCATTTTTGTTAGAAATGGCCCATATTTGGATGGTAAAATGAACATTTTTCATGAGAAATCAACCTATATGCCTGTTCCTGGTTGCCATGGCAACCATTCCAATAATCAAAATTTGCAGATTTTTATGCCAATTTTTGGGGATACTCACAAAAAAAAAACAACTGAGAACAGAAATGGAAAATTCCATCTAGATCAAAAGCTATGATAAAAATCACCATATTATTATGTATTTTTGATGAAAAAGGCTGATTTATTGTGTTTTTAGACATTATTATGGTTTATAATATATTTAGAGCTTAATCATCGATTTCAGATATGCATAACGACCTATGTTCAAGGAGGGGTTATGACATAACTACTAACAATATTTAACCCAATGATGTCTCATTTTAAAGATCTTGAGATGAACTTTGATAATGAATTTCCCTGGAGAGGGGTGTTTTTGCTTGCCTGGTCACATTTATTGCATTGATGTTCTTTCATATAAAATTTATGATTAATGATATACAAAAGATTTTTAACGCATTTTAGATGAGAGGTTAGTATTTATAATACATTTTAGAAAGTTCTTTCAAGCACAGTGCTGCCACCTAGTGTGTATTCCATAGCTAAACCCTCTCTGAGTGGTGTCTTTGCAAACTACTCCTCTTTTGCACATTATTAATCAATTACTTGAAAAAAAGATCATTTCAATGCAGGATAAACTACATGTGTGTGTGTCTTATTGCCGCAAATAATAGGAATGAGTGTTAATTAGACTTGTTTGAAGATGAGTTAAGATTGTTTAATGCCTAAACACATGTGTTCAAAGATCAAACACCTAACCATGTTTAGCTCACTTGTTAAAAAGACATGTTAGTGGTGCAGATAAGCCGGCGAATCATTCATTTTATGACTAAAGCATGAAACTTTCACCAGAGATTTTATAGGTTCCAAGGAGTAATGTTTTTGGTAGAAGCATCTTGAGCTCCTTCACAAACCAAGATGGCTGCCATCTGAACCTAATCTACCTCACTAAGGAGAAAGTCACAATCTTTGCTGCATTTATAAGTGTAATACATTAAATTATAGGTTTTCAGGCATGGTGAAGTGACTGGGTGGGTCAGGAGAGTGTTTTGGTTAAGACCTGTGGGTGAAATGGTTGCCATAGCAACTAACATAGCAACCAAACATGGTAACAACCAATCAACATTTCCGTCAATTGCTACACCTGATAGCATACTAGATTATGGTCTTTTGCGGTAGGAATGCCTAAGGTTGGCTGATTAAAGCATGCTTTCATGTTTGTTATGAATCTATTGAGCCATAATAACCATAGCAATACAGGAACTCACAATATCTGAAGGGACTGTTTTCATAGCAACCAGTCCCCAGCCTTTGTGAATTTTTAATTTTTTCGAACTCTCTGTGTAAAATTGTGTCGACTGAAACTAAAATGCAAATATCACAAAATTCTTATCTGTTACAGTTTTTTTCCACCTCCTTTATCAATTTATCTAGCAGTCTCCTGCACAGGAACACAAGGCAGTACAGATGTCTGACATGAATAACATCCAGTGCATCCTTTTTTGCAACCACAATGGAATAGTTCATAAGATGACTTTGGTGCCTCTAGGATGGTATCCCACACTGGCTGCCATCGAGATTACCCGCTTTTGCCATCTCCACACAGATGATATAGGGTCAAGATATAGTGTTTACTTGATTCCGAATGCTGGCCTCATGTGACACTCATATTTCTTCATTCACATCACTCATTCAGTGATAAAGCAACACAAATCTTTGTGGCAGTGCCATGCTTGTGTTGCTGATATCCTCTTCTGCCAGATAAAGCTCTTGCAATGCAACATGCACTTCTGAGAAGCACTGCACAAAGTTTCCTATACTGACTTCTTCCCTCTGTGTGCAAATGAGGAAATGGTGTATCCTATTTGAGCATGAAAAAGTGGGATATTTTCACATCCACCAGGATTTAGGTAGGAAGCAACTTCATAGATTGGTACAATCTGAATCTTTTAGAATATTGATATCACTAACATTTGTGTTCACTGTCCTAATGACAACCCCTTTCATGACCCTTTTGTTGAGCATCATCGATTGGCATGCAAACCATGTTGGTATGTGCCTCTTCTTGTGAGCATGGTTAGATATGAGACATGCTGGACCTGATGAGCAGGTACCATGTCTGCATATTCTTGAAAAGTCTTTGCCATGCTAGTGTAATGGTTCGAGTTTTTGTATAACTTCGGTTGAGTTCGAGATATGTTAATATCAAGCAAAACCAGACAAGTTAGCTCGGGTTAGTGCAACCGGCACATATTTATTCAGGAGTCACATGAGTTCGAAGTAGTGCTATAAGGATAGCTCGGTGCTCAGCAGGTGTTGCTCTAGCCATAGCCAGAAGCCGACTGAACTCCCTACGCGGTCCCAGGTAGGGACTGGAGCAGCGACGACCAGTGCTGCCACCACCCCATAGCGGCCAGAGATCGAAGCGACCTCTGGTCCTACCGGTGGTAACCGCACCGACTGACCTGCCCTCTCGAATAGGGAGCTAAAACCATATAAGACGCTCCAGGTGCCCCTACACTACCCCCATCGGCTATGACTAGGGTAGAAAACATGTAGGAAATAGTCTAAAAACTACAATAGGGCTCAAGGTAAGTATTTACACAATAATAAAGTGGAGCGAAATATATATTAGGTATGTAACACTATGAACCTGAAAATAACAAACCTAATAGTAAATATACTACTCTGAAGTAAGATACACTTTAACTTCGAGGATAGGTTAAGTTAAATTATACAACAGTAGTTCGAAAGAACAACTATCATATTAAAAATGTTACAAGTACCTGGTTTTAAACAAGTATTATGAGATTACAAATCCTATATACACTTTTACCCGAAAAAGAAAAATTTTAGAACTCACGTATGAGTTACCTTTTTAGATTTTCTTAGTCAGCTCAGTCAGAACTGATTTTAGTTTTATACAATGATATCAAAAGGATAAAGTTTCTATTTACACACTAAATTGACTATGTTTTATATTTGACCTCGGACGGTAAAATTCGAAGTGACTTAGAGATATAAGAATATAGTACCATATAGAGGAGCAGCACAGGGGGCCCTCTGGGGTCATTTAATTTGTAAGATTACTGATAGCTGTAAGTTGTTTTTTTATGTTGTCCAATGTCTCTGGGTATGGAAAAGTGATGTTTGACCAATGAAAGCTCGTGCAGTCACTGAGAAATCTGCAATTCTTTACAACCATCTTTTGAAATTTTAGCCTCGTTTTTTTTAGGCTAAAATACACATTGGTCTACCTGTTCTGGCACTAATATTCATCTTACAATAATTCCAATAGTAGCTACCCCCCCTAAATTGGACCCAACGATCGCATTGCAGCTTAACATTTGTTGCTAGGACAGACGGTTACCTAGCAACAGCTGATTTTAGCTAGCAATGGACCCTTTCCGAGACAAAGAAAGACCTTTCCTAGGAATGACTTACAGAATGGAGATCATGGCTATTGCTTCTCATTTTGGTATTGAGAAGGTCCATGCCATTGTAGAAAATGCAATATTGTACCAAAACACAGTGTGCTAATCAGGGAATGTAGAAAAAAAAATGATATAGCAAGTATAATGAAAACATGCAACTTCAGCATTATCTTCTATTGGAAAGATATTATATACTGGATAATTGTAGTGTGTCTTTTCTCCTCAAAAACATCTGAGGCTTTCACTTTACTCCTAGAGTAGCTGATTGACTAGCAACAACAAATTTACTTAGCAACCTATATTGACATAATGCGTAATGCATAATGCATATTGATCGTCCATATGAACTAGCTACAAGTTACCGGATGAATGAATATATTGTTCTTGGATTATAAGTTCTCTTGAGCTTAAGCTTCGTGGTCTTTAATGAATAATTTATTGGGAACAGGGGTCGATGGTGTTAAATTGTTATGTCTTATTTTCTCTTTCTTGGGCTGTCTTCTATGTCTGTATGTCAATGCCCTTGTGTCTATCGTATGTCATAATTGACTACTCACATACCTCATTGTCCTTGTGCGTCTCATGTGCGTATATAAAATTCTCTTGTTTGATGTAATGAATATCAAGTAACAGCTGATGTCATGGTTTATATAGTTAAAACTGGAACTTATTGTAATACAGTAAAATTCCTTTACAACGAATCCTGTTACAACGAAATTTCGGTTACAACAAACAAATCTCATTGTCCCAAATCAGCCCCATACATTTCTATAGTAAAATAATCCCCTTATAACGAATTTTATATCATCTGGGATCGTTTATAACGAATTTTTCATGGCTTATACAAAACATTATCCGGTATCTGAGGGTTGTTAGGATGCCCTATTTAACTCAGGGCGGCAGAAGGGGCAAGGGAGTTGGGGGCAGGGGGTGTTAGGATGTGTGATGGGGCTTCTACAGCCGTCTCTATTGAACTCTGGGCGGCAGAAGGGGTAAGGGAGTTGGGGGGAGGGGGTGTTAGGATGTGTGATGGGGCTTCTACAGCCGCCTCTATTGAACTCAGGGCAGCAGAAGGGGTAAGGGAGGTGGGGGGGGGGTGTAGTTGGCCCCTAATGCTCTAATATTGTATGATTTAGTTAGAACGAAATTCGTTTATAACGAATTCTTTTCCTTGTCCCAATCACTTTGTTATAACGGAATTTTACTGTATTGAGATTTATGCTGCAAGCTGGACTTCAATTATCCACATTGTAATTTTGTGAGAAGTTCAAATAAACACTTTTTTCAAACCGAAGAAAATTGAGAAGTATATTCATAAAAAGACATTTGGATTTGATGAGAATTAAGCATCCATGGACTCAATGTATTTCAAAACAATTATACCTCAAAATACCCCCCAAAATAGGAAATAATTATATTTAACAATTGTGTAGTTGGTTATTGTTTAGAAAGTACTAGCTTTTGCATAGCAAGTAGCCTACCAACTGACACACAGATGCTCCAGATATGAAAAGATCCGCCAGGTATTCTAGTGATCACAGGTTTTTTTTTACTAAAGATGTCTATTGCTGGGCAAGAGACATCATGAGTGTATTGTTTGTAAACCAACCACATTCCAAGGACCATGTGATAGCCAAGTTCATGTACATGTAGATCCAATGAGATGAGATTCAAATATTAGTCAGCTATATTTGCTTGAAATATATATGATCCTATCATAAAATGTCCCCATAGAAAAAAAAGAAATCATCCAGCAACTCATTTCCTTTTTCTATTTTGGAAAATGATATAAACCATACCTAGCGGCCTACAAATATTCAGATTACTACTATTCTATAGTATGGTACTTTGAGTAATATACTTTGAGCTGCAGCCACAGCCTGAAATGACCTATAAGCCACACCTTATACAGGGGTTTCATACAGGTTCTGCAGACTTAAATACAAAATCAACTGTCACTACTTTGGCTCAAGATAACATCAGCAAAGTATCATTGAAAGCAGTTTATGTATCAGGTTGAGGTAACAGGTCAGTCTGTGATTTATGTTTATCTCATGTGAGTCTCAGAACACAGATGATATCTTAATATTTCATTGGGTGTCATTTAGTAACCTGCCATACCTTAGTAATTGCTGTTATAATAAGTGTGACATGAGGCCTATGTGCTTGATTACCTACTATCAGTGATATTATTCCATTCCTGTCAAGGAGAAGTCAAGGAATGCTACCAACATTAACATGTTAAGTCAAGTCGCTACCAATAGCTATATTAACCATAGATCCAATCAACCACAAGGCATATACCTGTCTATACAAAGTCATATCAAATATACAGACTGATTCAAATTACCTACTGATAATGATCAAAGCTCTCCCACCAAAATGGTAAGGCTAAAATTAAATATTGCCCCTGTAAGATGTTACATGCCATCATACATAACACATAATCACCATCTTGAACTCTCTCATTCTAAAGCATACAAAGAATATCTTGGGTAATCCGAGGCTAGGTAAATACCTTGCTTCCAGTATGTATCTACCTATCAATTAATCCTTTTAAGTGATATTCAGCAACATTATTAGAATAAATTAACGACCAAGGATTAGAATTATAGGAACTGTAACAATAAGGGACTCCTTATGAACCTAATACTACCATAGAATCATGTGTAAATGGCATGGCTTCTACATGAATCCAGCCCTTGTCTTGTTATATACAACGTAGGATGCCCCTGTGCCTCGTAGCCTTTGCCTCAAGTCAATTACCTTAGGCCAATGCTTACAGTATTAGTCTGTGACTTTGGGTGTGTGTAGAGGGTGATGAAATTAACTCCTTATGGTCATTCAATGTCTTCATAATGTCATTCTTCTCCAATGAAATGCTGGTCAGTCCTTTAGCAAATGCTGCATCAATGTACCATGCCAACCCTTCCAAGTATCTCAGTACCAACTGAGAAGGTGGAGTGTAAAAATGAATATTCAAATGCTAAAGCATATTATGAATGTACATGTGGCAATGCCCTGAAATATGTAGGCCATAGTAGTTCCATCACTTCACTTTGAACATATCTGGATAGAATGTTAGTTGTTATATGTATGTTTCCATCATGTAGATGATGATCACTGGTGACAGACAGAAGGTCTATGTCTTTTTAACTCTTTCCAGCCGGCTAGTGCATTAATGCACTACCAGGTCAAATATGGTTAGTACATTAATAGCACTATGAGGTGAGCATTTAAAGTATCTAATAACATTATTCTGGGCCCCATCAATAATTATTTTCAATAGGTAATGCCAGGTATCATGGTATCATATGAAAGGAAATTACATACAGATTACAAATCAGTCATTTTTGTATACATTTCACAAACATTGGTTCTATTCCCAAGGTCACCCTTACACCATGTATCAATATATATTTGCCGGGGACCTCAATCTGTTGTATTTTAGGGACTTTTAACAATGATAGAGCTGGCTGGAAAGAGTTAAGAACATATCTATGGCCTAAAATAAAGTCCTAGCTAATGTCTTGTAACATGACCTTCAAGCAAGGAGAATGGTCACAGGTAGGGTCTTTTGGTTAGTTTGCTAGGCACTTTCTGTTTGTTGGATCATATGGCTGGTACTTGTGGCCTTATAGCTGAGTCCTACCAGTAAGGCTCTGGAAAGGTCCACTTCTGCCAACAGAAGTGATCTTATAAAGCAGCTAATTCATCATTGACAGAAAGATGATATCAATTGCAAGATCCATGCAATCACAGTTATCTGATGCTGCTAGATTAAGCTAGATTTCCTTAGTAGAACTTCTAGAGATGGTTTGTGACAGAATAATCATCACACATTATATCTAATTCTGATCAAAATCTATATAATATCATAAATAACATAATTTAGAGTAATGCTGCTTAAGGGCCGTTCAAATATTACGCAACACAATTTTGACCACTTTTTGACCCCCCTTCCCCCCTTGTAACAATATGGGGCTTCTAATCAATATTCCTAAATTTATTTGATCCTTCTCAATTTAACAAGGATTATGTAACATCTAGGCAGACCCCCCTCCCTCTGTAACAAAGTGTAACAAACTTCATGACCCCCCTCCCCTACTGTGTTACGTAATATTTGAATGGCCCCTTAGCAAATATTTAATTGCTAAGATGTAAACAGGTCTAGCAATAAGGCTTTGGCAGCACAACTTCAGATTTATTTACTTTATAAATCGATGGGTTCCATAATCATGTTTTCATATCTGAGTAGAGCAGTTGTCAGTTGGTGAGCCACTTGCTAAACAAAAGCTATCAAGGTTTCACCACTTGCTAAACAAAAGCTAGCTAGGTTTAAGCAAGTGCCAACTCTTTGAGTATTGAACAACTATCTGACACATTTCCTATTACTCCAGGGATATTTCTAACAAGATCTACACAGTTCTGAATAAATTGAGTCCAATGATGGTTAACTCTCTTCACAATAATACATATTTGTCTATAAACAAGCTCCTCTGTATAAGTTGCTATGTAAATTTGTTGCTAAGGAATCACTGCCCCACAAGTAGAGTAAAACCTCAGATGTATTCTCATTTCATCATTTTCAGGATATAAGACACACTACAATTGTCCAGTAAAGAATATTTTGCCAATAGAGGATAATGCTGAAGTCGCATGTTTTCATTATACTTACTATATCATTTCTTTTCTACATTCCCTGATTAGCACACTGTGTTTTGGTACAATATTGTCTTTTTTACAATTGCATGGAGCTTCTGAATAGCAAAATGAGAAACAGTATCCATGATCTCCATTCTGTAAGTCATTCCTAGGAATGGTCTTTCTTTGTCTCGGAAAGGGTCCATTGCTAGCTAAAATCAGCTGTCGCTAGGTAACCGCTTGTCCTAGCAACGAATGGTTGGCTCCAATGCGATCGTTAGGTCCAATTTAGGGGGGGTAGGTACCTTTGGAATTGTTGTAAGATGAATATTAGTGCCAGAACAGGGTGATCAATATGTATTTTAGCTCTTAAAAACGAGGCTAAAATTTCAAGAGATGGTTGTAGAGAATTGCAGATTTCTCAGTGACTGCACGAGCTTTCATTGGTCAAACATCAGTTTTCCTACCGGGAGACATTGGACAACATAAAAAAACAACTTATATCTATCAGTAATCTTACTAATTAAACTCCTAAAATATGGCTCTTTTGAAGGACTTGCTGCTGTACTAATAGTGAAATACCAAACATTTTAGATTTGGTTTACAGATCAAAGGTACATAATACTGTAGTTCAATGTCATGCACATATATTATATTATGAGATCAACGTTTTGAAGTATGATCTGGTGTTAGACCAGATTTCCATCTGTTCTCTGGTGGTAGCATCTTCGAAAGGATCGTCATTCCGATCAATGTTTTCCTACACCTGTCGGTTCATTTCATCAAAAGATTTATCCTTGTCTCCATTCCCGGTTGGGTCTACTTCCATATCCGAGATTTCACCCTCCTCAGTCACTGCAAAAGCCGGAACAGGAGTCGTAGACTTCGAAGTAGAAGCAATGGGCTCCGCCCGTTCAGGTGAAGTCGATTTCTCGGGTTTAGAACCTGATCAATTCTGGGTTCTCAAGTCAGTTTTCTTCTTGAGGAGAGCTTTTCTCTCCTTCTTCATTTCTGCCAGTCTCTTCTTTAACTCCTCAAGGGTTTCCTCAACAGAGTCAGGGCGAGCGGCATCAGGAACGGTCATGGCCTCGGTGTCTTCTCTCAAAGACTCCTTGGCCATTCTGCTATCCTCCTTCATCAGTTCTTCGTCCTCCAACAATTTGTCTTCGGACTCTCAAACTGGCGAGTTAGCCACACAGTACGCGTAAGTGCGTTCTCGATCATAAATCGGTGGTTGAATCTGCCCCCAGCAGTAAATGCTCGGTAGACTTTCATCTACGGCAACAAGTCCATAGATCAACAGTGTCTCGAGGGACATTTGAATAAGATTGTCCTCGGCAATCTCATCCACTACCTGAGTCAGTGCATCAGATCCGCACATGGCTTCAGCTAGACTGAAGTAGTCACACCAGTATGTGTCCCTAGCAATGTCGTCAATTTGGTTGTCTCCAACGCCCTCCCTTGACTAGTCTCATTTGCAAATCCATGGAGATACAGTCTGGTGGCAGACTCTTACCTCCAAGCATCCGAGGAGCAATTCATCGGTCTTTGCCTGAAGCGGTACGGATGTACCCCTTCGTCACATTGATCCATCCCCTCAGTGTTGTCTCTAGTCCTGGGACAGTGACTGGCACTTCGAGAATGGCGTCAGCAGATTCGGGGAGGACTACCTTCACTCTGGAGTCAGCGTCTATGTTCAACAGAACTTTGGAACGGTAACTCGATCCTTCGGGAGTCGGTTGTACTGGTGTAGAACCATCGGTTGTTGTCGTAGTCATTGTAGTCGGTTCGGCAATGACCTCTGAAGTGTCCATTGCCTCCTTGGAGTCGGTGGCTGGGACAGGATGTCCCGCGGCGTCAGTGTTTAAGGTCGCCGTAACCTGGCTCTGGGCCATCGTAGTAGCCCAAGAGCAGTCAGTTCTGTTTTTCACACTCCTTCCACTAAAAGGTTTGGAGAGCAGTTCGTTGAAGCATGTACAGTGCTATTATAAGCATGTACTACGAAATCACATTGTTCATCCCAATCATCTTGGCATGAGTTTACCAAGGGTTTCAGAACTTGAATCAATGTTCTATTGAATCTTTCCACCTGGCCATCAGACTGAAGTCTGTATGGGTTAGTTCGAGTTTTACATATTGCCAAATAATGACACATCGAATGGACTCGAATTCTCTTCCTTGGTCACTATGCATCATTAGGTGCACCTAGATGTAGGACCCATCCTCTGACAAATGCGATTGTACAAGTAGCGGCTTTCTGATTGGGTAGTGGGAATACACGAGTATATTTCGTGTAGTAGTCCGAAACTACCATCATGCAAGTGTTTCCCCAAGGTGTGAGTTCCAGTCCACTTATGATGTCAATAGCTATTCGGGCGAATCTTACCCAGAACGGTTCTTGCATCAAGGGCATTTTACCCATACTGGGGCCGGGTTTGTTCTTACCACATTCGGGACATCTCATGACCCACCTGGTAAGATCGCTACTCATTCCAGTCCAGTGATAGCGCCTGGAGAGACATTCCAGTGACCTCTTCTTCCCGAAATGTCCACTTGTTTTGTGCCATGACAGAAATACATAATGTCACATCTCATTGCCATAGGAATCACTATTTGCAAAATTTTATCCTTGGTAGGACAAGTCTTCCAGCGACAAAGCAACCCGTCTATAATTTCCAGCTCGGTCCAGTGAGCTAGAAACTTACGAGTTTCTCGATCTTCAATAGAGATGGCAGGCCTTTCGGGCTTCTTACTATTATTCAGCAGTAGAATCACTCATTTCATTGCAGGGTCATTCTGTTGAAACTGCTTGATGGTCTCAGGGGACCATTCAATAACATTTTCCACATAGAGGTGAGGCAAAAGTTCGATTTTCCGAGCTTTCCCTCAGGTTCAGATCCCCGCCAGCACAGCATTGTGTACCCCACAATCATCACAATCTAGTTTCTGACACTTTCGTATCGGTCGTCTAGACAGGGCATCAGCATTTACATGCTTTGAGCCTGCTCGATGTTGGATTTGGCTGTGCTCCAATCTGAAATCAGATAAATGTGACCCATCCTTACAAAACGGTGCGGAAGTCGCACATGGAAATTGTTTAGTTATTGGCATATTCATTTGCAGCTCATCAAGAGCTTTCATTTGGTATATAACACTTGAATATTTGAACCAGGTGGTCCTCTCCAGATCTTCTGTAGGAAAATTGAGTCAGATCGATTGAAAAATGATTAAACTGAGATAATTGACATATTAAACATTTAATAATCTATGAATCCTCTATGATTTCTATGTAATTCTATATAACCATTAAAATTAGATCTATGTCTTTTAGGCATTTGGGACCTAAATTCAATTTAGTAAGCAAGGATTCTGAAAGATATCTACCCATATGTAAGAAAAATGCTAAAATATCAATTTTGAAAAACCTGATATTTTTGACACTATACCACTTGAAAGGGCCATATCTAGGCTTCTAAATGTGCGACTTCAGTACCACTTTGTTAGGATGGGTTACAAATGAGCTAACCAGCCCCAATCATCACTTCAAAGATGAGTGATCGGTTCTCAATGTGAAGTCGGAACCCCATAGAAAGTGCCGAAATTTCTTAGTATACACCACCACAGCCAACAACTCACGTTTAGTGGTGCAATAATTTCTTTGCGCTTTATTCAAAGTATTACTTGCAAAAGCAATGGGAACTTCAACTCCTTGGACCTGAGACAGAGCAGCCCCTATGCTATCATCGCTAGCATCAGTATCAAGAAGGAAATGCCCATCCGAAGTTGGATATTTCAACGCTGGCGTATTTGCAAACAAATCTTTTATAGCCTGAAAAGACTTGTCTTGTTCGCTACCCCATGGAAAACGTTCCGTAACCCGTCCTGGAGTCCAATGTGCAAGTATCTGTAAAGGATAGCTTACTTTGGAATAGTTTGGGATAAAGTCTCGACAATATGAGCAAAAGCCCAGGAAGGATCGGAGGTGTTTTCAGGCTTAGCCCATTCTTAAACTGATTGAAGTTTCTCAGGGTCGGCTTGTATGCCATCAGCTTTTATAATCCGGCCTTAATAAGTAATAGATGTTTTAAACAAATTACATTTTCTAGGTTTAAGCTTTAATCCATTGGCTTGGATTCGTTTCAAAACCAGTTCAAGGTTGTTAGCACAATCCTCAAACGTTTTTCCAAATACGACTATGTCGTCAAGATATACAAAGCAGCGTTCCCATAGAAGATCACTTAACATGGTCTCCATCATGGCTTCGAACGTTGCCGGCGCATTACATAACCCAAAGGGTAATATGTTATATTGGAATAGTCCCATAAGACTCGAAAAGGCTGTCTTCTCCATGTCCTCAGGTTTCATTCCAATTTGCCAATACCCGGACTGTAAGTCTAGGGTACAGAAATACTTATTCCCTCCGAGAGAGTCCAAAGTTTCATCTATCCTAGGTAAAGGATAAGAATTCTTCTTAGTTAAACCGTTAAGTTTTCGATAATCCACACAGAACCTTATGGTTCCGTCTTTCTTCATAGTCATGCAAACAGGACTAGACCAAGGGCTAGTACTAGGTACTATAACCCCCTGCTTCAAATGATTAAGGATTTGCTTCTCCGCTTCGAGTTTCTTTTTCAGAGGCAACCTCCGATATGGGTCTTAAAGGGTTTGGCATCTCCAGTATCAATGCAGTGTAGAACTTTATCAGTCCTGCCCACCGGACCTCCATCCTCCCCGAAGGCAGGAAAATAGTCTGTTAACAAATTTTGAAGTCTCCTATTCTCATTAACTATTTGGGTCCAACACGGCACCATACAAGCTAGCAAGGTCCAGCCCAATTATCCCATCGTCACTAATTTCAGGAATGGTGGCAAGAATAGTATAGGTTCCCTAGGATGTGTTACTCCATAGAGTCCTATAGTGCAAGCCACCCCCCTCTACCCCCCCCCCTTAAAAGTAGGCTACCTTTTGTGTTCAGTATTGAGTCCTATGTAAGATAAGGGGGTTTATGGAGATGTCAGGAATCTTTATCAGAGTGATATCATATGGACACAAGGGGCCACCTATACCAAAAAATCCTGCTGAATCCAAAATTTGTGGTCTTGATTCTCAAAATTTGGCCAAAGGTACCTAAAAATGAGGTTTGATGATGATAATATTTTAAAAATGTAAAAAGGTTATATTGAAAATGATTGGAACTTTTTATAGATGCAACATGCTAATCAAAGTCAGTACCTCAATCTACATATCCCAATGTTTGCCTATCCCAACCTGACAAGTACTCTGCCTGCATATGGCTCTGCCTCTCCCACATATGGCCTATACCTTAGTCTGCATATCACTCATACTACCTATCCCTTGAAACTTCTAGAGTTTAATTAGGTTTTCCCTCAAATGGCTTAAAGGATTAAAGTTTACCCCTCACCTTCGTACCTAATTTTCTCTGTACATTCTTACCATTAGTCTACCTATCCTCAATCTGCCTATCATTCACTTTACCTATCCCTCATGGTGACTATTCCCCAACTCTGCACATCCCTCATATTTGACTGGCACATCTGTCATATTACCTAGCACCAATGTATCTTTTGAATATGCTCACCTTACAAGGTACCCTCTGTGCCTATCTCTTAAACTGTTTATTACCTATCCTCCCTGCTACCCATCATATCAATACCTATCTCTCAACGGGCTTCCCTAGCCCACTTAAAAGGGTCTATATCTCCTCTTTCCTATCCCCTCAGGATGTGTGTGGTGCACATATGCGCGGGCACTGACACATTCCTCTGTTAAATTATCAACCTGTGAAGCACGGGATAGCCACTTAGTGCCGCTAAAGTGCTGTAAAACACAAATCAATCAATCAACCTATCTCTCAAGCTCACTTTATAGCTTTCCTACCTATCACAGCTTGATCAGCTGGGATAGCTCACATCCAACCTTCATTATGATCTCTTAGTCAACATATCCCCTAAAGAACAAATCCAACAGTCTACCTCAAGCACACATCTACTGATCACTCATGCTATATATCCTTGAGGTTACCCATCCTTCAGTCTGCCTATCCTTTTTTTTTTTAAATGATTTAACTTTATTTGGTCTAAACAATACAGATAATGTTTATAGTAATCTCATAAAAACCAGACATTTTTGTAGTAATTTGTGATACTTGTTCATCTTATACTTTATACCGTTACAATAGAAGTTTACTATTTATAATGATATCCATGTGTCGACACACCCTAAACATCAAAATTAACATTCAACAAATTATTGTCGGTTACATCAAATGTATATATAAAGGTTGGTGTCTGGTAGTTTTGATACATGATTATACTGGACCAAACAAGTCAGGATAGCACCTCAGCAGAGCTGATGTTATGTGCTACCCTTAACAGATATCACATTTTGACTTATTCAACCTTATAAAAGCGGTGACAAGATGGGTTGTTATGAGAGTTAATATCACAACTTGTTATAATAACTTGCTTTACTTATCACAATTCGCTATACTGGTACTCAGGAATAATCAATCGAGTGCGCATTCACAGTATAATTCCATCCATTATAGACGTTGACCAGATTTTGTAGCTATATTTGAACATAAAATTATATAAATTAAAATTGATGTACCCATGTCAAACCGAGATCGTAGACTGACTAGAAACAGCATGGGGAGACAAACCTAAACACCTTCCAATTAATGGTTTAACCATCGTAGCGATTAATTACATTCTGAGGTATAGTATTTTTTAGTAGTTCTTTCATTTCACGTTTAAAATCAGACATTTTTTCAGTGTTACGTATTGCGGGAGTCAAGACATTCCAAAGCTGTGATACATACACTTCAACCGACCTAGAATAGGATGCAGTATCTATATTATCATATTTCAAGACTGGTCCATCATGTAGTCTGGTATTATAGTTGCCTAGTTCACAATAATTTAAATATTTAGATCGTTTGAAACCAATTATACGGGCATGATAATCTCTTCTTTCAGCTAAGTAGGGTAGATCACATTCTTGATGAATAAAGTCAGTAGATGTTAACATTGGTAAATTTAGACAATATTTTAAACATCTATTTTGTATTCGTTGTAAACTGTCTAGTAGGTCTTGATTTGCATCATGATACAGTTCATCAGCATAGTCAATAATTGGCAAGGTATATATTTTGAAAATCTTTAAAAGTATATCACATGGTACATAGAGGCGAAGTTTTCCCAGTAAATAAGACTTATATGCCAACCTTTTCTTTAGATCCTTGACATGTGCATTGAAATTTAACTCATTATCAAGTATAACACCTAGGTATTTGAAATGTGGTACAAACTGTAATGTTTTTCCATTGACTTTAATATCAATCTCATTCAATTTCAACTTGTTGTATTTTATTGCTGAAGTGAAATAAACTAGTTTAGTTTTTGATTCATTCATCGTTAGCTTATTGATACTCGACCAGTTAAAATACGAGTCTAAACCAGCTTGAAGGTCTGGTACAATGGTTCGCAAATCAGGTCCATGGGTATATAAGACAGTGTCATCAGCGTATAATAAGAATTTCACATTATTATTTTCAGTGATTATATCATTTATATAAATAAGAAATAATAACGGACCTTCTATACTACCTTGTGGTACACCACATGTGATTTTGGCAGGTTTTGATATTATACCATTAGCTATTGTCATTTGTTTTCTGGACTGTAGGTAATTTTTCAAGAGGAGAAGGTTTTTTCTAGAAATGCCATATTTTTCTAGTTTTTTTTAATAAAATATTGTGATTTACACAGTCAAAAGCTTTCTTTGTGTCAATGAAAGCAGCCAAGGTACTGATACCTGTGTTTCTATTTCTTAAAATATCATTTATAATTTTGGCTATGGTATCAAAAGTAGAGCAATTTTCCTGTATCCCCCTTGGGCATCAGATAAAATTTTGTTATTTTCAAGGTGTTTTACCATTTGTGTATGTATAATTCTTTCTAAGATTTTACCTGGTATGGGCAACTGACTTATAGGTCTATAATTGGAAACATTTGATAAATCACCCGATTTGGGTAAAGGTGTAACCTTGGCTATTTTCCATGAATTTGGTATTTTTGAGTGATCAAAGATTAGTTGCAAAATTTGTGTAAACCTGTCGGTTTGACTTATAACTGCATCCTTAAAGACTCTCGAAGATATATTATCCAAGGTTGATTCTTTACAAACATTGATATCCTTTGCAATCTTTGTTACCTCATCAGAACCTACTATAAAATCAGGCATGATGTTATTGCACATTGTACCGGTAAACTCCCATGTATTATTGTGTTTCTGGGCCAATTTTGGGCCAATATCAGTAAAATATGAATTTATATAATCAGCTACACCAACAGATGGTACATCGAAACCATGTTCATTCACAAGATTTATCATCTTAGTTTTGCCTCCTTTAGATGGAATAAGTCTCTTCATGGCTGACCAGAACTTTTTTGCATCATCTTGATTATTATTAATCTCATCCACAACAAAACCTTGTTTTGCTTTTTTAACTTTGGTCCAACATTCATTTTTTAAAGTTTTTGCAAATTCCCAGTCTAATATACTATCTGTACGACGAGCCTTTTTTAGAGCATTATTCTTTTCAATTATTGAAGCTGTTAATTCCGGGGTTAGCCATGGTTGCGATTTATATCTTATTTTAAAATCTTTAATAGGACACAGAATATGTGACCAGGCATGCAAAAACACCCCTCTACAGTTCATCTCAAGATCTTTAAAATGAGACATCATTGGATTAAATATTCCTTGTAGTTATGTCAGAACCCCTCCTTGGACATAGGTCGCTATTCATATCTGAAATCGAGGATTAAGCTCTAAATACATTGTAAACTGTAATAATGTCTAAAAACACAATAAATCAGCCTTTTTCACAAAAAGTGAATAATATTATGGTGATTTTTATCATCAGTTTTGATCTAGAAGGAATTTTGCATTTCTGTTTTCAGTCTTGGGTTTTTGGTGAGTATCCCCGGAAATGTGCATAAAAATCTGCAAATTTTGATCATTGGAATGGTTGCCATGGCAACCAGAAACAGGCATATAGGTCAATTTCTCATGAAAGATGTTCATTTTACCAGCCAAATATAGGCCATTTCTACTGAAAATGGTGCATTTTAAATGAAACCATTAAATTCTGCATAAAAAATTAGCTTAACTTATTTTTAAAATGATTTTAGAGTAAATTTGCCCCTCCAATGCCCCCTAGTGGCCAAATGGGGAATTAAAAATCCCCCGCGGAGGGGTGTTCTCCCTTGATGGGTCATATTTAATGCACTGTTTATATTTATTTCAAAGATTTCCCAACATTTTTCGGCATCATCAGAATTGTCAAAAACATTCCAAGACATTTCACGAAACATTTGAGTAAATCTATTTGAATCATAAGTTCTGTAGGATCTTCCACTAAAGCATAAAGGTTGTTGTTTATCAACAGTCTTGTTTATAACCATGTAAACAGGCAAATGATCGCTAGTATTCAATATTGCAACACCGCTGGATACAACTTGTGAAATATTTGTAAAAATTAAATCAATACAAGCTTTTCCTCCTTTGGTTTTTGTGGGTTGTTTTATAAGTTGTGTTAATCCAAAATCAGCCATGCTAGAATATAAATAGTCCTTTACATTTGATTCGAGCAAAACATCAATATTACAATCACCCGTTAGAATTACATCATATTTATCCAGATTAGTGATTTTCGACAGTTGTTCCCTTATTAAATTTATAAAATTATATTTGTTTCCATCAGGTGGCCTATAGATGTTAGCAATGATTTTTTGTTTGGCCATACCTTTACTGATTTTTAACCATTGTATCTCAATATCAATATTGCTGATTTTCAAGTCTGAAAAAGCAGTGGATGAACATGTTAAACAATCAGAAATATAGGCACATACACCTCCAGCATCCTTATCTCGCAATCTATCCAATCTATATAAGTTATAACCATTTGTTTCATAATCATAGTCCAAATCCATTTCAGTCAGCCAGGTCTCAGAAAACAGGAGCACATCGATATCTTGATTAAACAGTTCTATCTCTAGTGTTGAGATTTTATTCCTAATACTTTGTGCATTCATGTGCATGATGCATTGACCATTTCCCTTGACTAATTTATAATACTGACCTGTGTTTTTAAATTATGATAATCACAAGATGGATTTAAGTGTACCTTACCGATTTTTACCATCCTTTTAACCCATTCAATCGGTTCTAATTTTAAAGTAACAAAAGGTAGTGAGCATCTGCACTTATGGCTTCTCATACCCACTTTATGGGACATAATGGCAATCGAGTGTGGGGGGGGGGGTTCAAGTAGCTCCATATTACTCAACACTCATTTCCACAATAATTGACAGAACATAGCGACAACCAGTGGATTTTTTGTGTATGGTCCACTAGTGTCTGTAGAATATACATGTAGTTTATAGTTACTCAGTAGCTAAGTACATTGCTCAAAAGTCAATAGTTTTTAGGAAAATATATATTTATAATTAAAAACAGTTTATATACAATTTAAAACTTAATCAATGGACTGGAGATTGAAAGAAAAAGTTCACTTTTTGACTTTGGGCGTTTCTTTCTTTGGACGATCACTTTTGCGTTGAGGTTTTGGATCAGTTGATCTAGCTTTATTCTCCTCACTAGTGTCAGTTGTCCCATTGTCTTTGGTAGTCTTGGGTTTGTCATTTTCATCCTCAGACAGTTCTTCTTCCCCAGAGCTTGTACCAGATTTTTCTTCATCTTCAGCAGTAGATTTCTCATGCTCATCATCTGCATCATCATCCGTATTGACTTCTAGTGTGTCCTGTAGACCACCAAAGGCTCGTTGGTCATCTTGTGTTGGTGTGGGAGGTGTACTCAGAGGGGAAGATGGTGCATCAGGTTGTTTGTCAAAGATTTCAGCATGAAGTTTTTCTAATAATAGCCCAAGCATATTTCCTCCCTTCACATCATTTATGCCCATGTTTTGGACATTTCCAAGATGGTGACCTACTCCATATACAGGGTGAAAGGTACATTCGTACAACCTGTTTTTTCCAGTTCTAGTGAGATAATTTCTTCTGCTGGGATCTTGAAATTTGAGCTCGAGTAGTGTATACATGAGTAAGGTAGCATTTTTGTTCCAGCCTTCACCAGGCTTGACTTCCTTGCCCAGTTGCATCGCTTCCTTGGGTTCATTAGATGAGAGGATTTTCTTCGCTGTGTCCTCATCATTTGCACACTTAGCCTTGCAGTGTTGAAAAGCCTGCTCAACACTTTGGTAGGTGATTCCATTGTGTGTGATGCTGCAGGGGTACAAGTTTGACAAAGGTTGATGTTCTGATTTGAATGCTATACCATCCTTTGTTTTCATCGACTTTGCTGCTTGCAGATTCAAACCATTGTAACGGAGGAGCCTTGTTGCTAGGGGATCATGGGTGTCTATATTGGGAGAAGGGATCCAACACACACATGTGGGAGCAGGAGACTATATTACCATGGTTACCTGGGGAGGGATACATGTGTGAGAAGGTTAGGAGCAGGAGATGTGTTGCATGCTGATTGGTTCAGGGGAGTGTAGGAATATTGTATTGAAGTTGTATTTAGCTGTGTGTGAGGATGAAATAAATCAGAACTAAACTGCACTTGGACTGGGTCTTACTTCTTCACTATTTTACACTGGAACCTCCGGCGGGACCAAGTAAAGTGCAGCTCTCATGTAAATAGTGGGAAGTAAGACATGTCAGGAGGATGGAGGAGATGGATACTGTCCAGTCAGCATTGTAATGGAGATACTTAGGCCTTCATACAAGTGTGTATAGCGGTCAGAGGTGGCTGGAAGGCTGCTGGCAGTATGGCAGAGGAGGCAGATGAAGAGGATGATGTCCAGGTTCATCACATTGGTTCTCTATTTATCTCATGGAGAGGAGGGTGTGATCTACAGTAATATCTAAGGAGCAGGACACCAAAGTCAATGTGGAGGAAGTTGTGGGTGCATCTGCAGTGATACTGGTGTGTTGGTCTACATTTTCACAATATCAAGAGAGGAAGACAGCAAGAGTCCACAGCAAAATGGTGCAACAGGAGTAGATGGGAGTTAGGAGCAGCTCATCAGTATCTATGGTAGGAGCAGCTCATCAGCATCTATAGTAGGAGCAGCTCATCAGTATCTATGGTAGGAGCAGCTCATCAGTATCTATGGTAGGAGCAGCTCAACAGTAGTATCGTGAGGAGCAGCTCAGCAGCAGTGTCATGAGGAGCAGCTCAGCAGTATTATCTTGAGGAGCAGCTCAGCAGTGGTATCAAGGAGGAAAGGCTTATATCATGAGGAAGAGGTGACAGTGACTAAAATCATTTCTTGCTTGGAATCTCTGATTCCATGGTCAGATTATTATCAGGAGGGAAGCAAGAAGCTGGTGAGACAGAACTTTTATGGCAATGGCAGAAATATCATATTGAACTTGAAATCTAAAATAGTATCAACCAGGGACATGTAACATAATGGGAACTTTGAACAATTTATCTCAAACTATATCAAAAGTACAATTTAAAAATGTTTAATGGACTGTATATTACCAGTCACTGTGTAATGTTGCTGGTAGGTTCATTATAACATCAGTAGCTGTGTAATGATGCTGATATGTTCATTATAATGTTATTGGCTGTGTAATGTCACTGATATGTTCATTTTAATGTCAGTGACTGTGTAATTTCCCTGATAATGTTCATTAGGAGAGAATCAGGGGTGTGTGGAGGTCGTGGAGTGCATCAGGAGGGTATCAGGGGTGTGTGGAGGTCGTGGAGTGCATCAGGAGGGTATTAGGGTGGTGTGAAGGTGAAAGTGGATCAGAATGACTAGGAGGTCGTTGGTAGTGGTAAGAGTGCATCAGAATTGCAGGGAGGTCGTTGATTCTTGTAGGAGTGCATCAGGATGACAGGGAGGTCTGGTTTGTTGTAAGAAGTGCATCAGGATAGTGGTGGGTTAGCTGTGCATGCAGAGGATAGGAGCATGGTATACACATGTGGTGATGTGTCTATTGGGGTGTACAACAGGGAAGATCACCAGGGGATTAAGCACAAGGTGGTCTCAGGGATAATCTGTAAGAAGGAACAGGCAGGATGTAATTGAATCTGCATCCTGTCCAGATGTGTGGATATATTTACAGCAGGATGCTGCAGTATACATTTTGACATGACATTTTTACTCCTTGTAAATGTGCATATGTAGCACTATATTGCTATCTGTGAGGACACATGGATTTGAAAGGTTAAAGGATGTAGAACTGTATTAGGGGTAACAACTTCAATGGCTAAATTCTCAAGAAAGTAAATTAAGTTGGTAATATATGGCTAAGGGTTGTTAAGATATGGAGCAGGTGACATCATCACTGCTAATATTTGATTGTCTGTGACATGTTATAGACAGGGGTGTGAAACTGTTTTTTTGTAAGGATTAGGGTAGACATGGTTATATAAACTTGTATAGAGAGGAAGTGTAATAGGTCTTTATGAATTTGGTGTAAGGGAGTGAGTGAGATGATGGGTGATGTGTACAAATGTGAGAGATGATAAATGCTGATTAGGAGAGTCTGCATTGTCTTATAGGCGAGTGTGGGAAGTAATAGGTGTGGTACAAAGGTATAAAGGAAGGAGGGGATGATGCATGCAGGAGGGATGGCGTGATACATTTGTACTGGTCTGACAGTCTGTAAGCAGTGAGGGCTGGCGTGATACATTTGTACTGGTCTGACAGTCTGTAAGCAGTGAGGGCTGGCGTGATACATTTGTACTGGTCTGACAGTCTGTAAGCAGTGAGGGCTGGCATGATACATTTGTACTGGTCTGACAGTCTGTAAGCAGTGAGGGCTGGCATGATACATTTGTACTGGTCTGACAGTCTGTAAGCAGTGAGGGCTGGCGTGATACATTTGTACTGGTCTGACAGTTTGTAAGCAGTGAGGGCTGGCGTGATACATTTGTACTGGTCTGACAGTCTGTAAGCAGTGAGGGCTGGCGTGATACATTTGTACTGGTCTGACAGTCTGTAAGCAGTGAGGGGGGCGTGGTTTAGCTGTAATGGGGAGAATGGTGGGTTAAAGGTTCAGGGCATATTATGGCTAAATACCTCTATTGTTGCTGTGTGCGCATAGAAGGTCAAATTATG
Organism: Acholoe squamosa; assembly: GCA_949317995.1. NCBI lineage: Eukaryota > Metazoa > Annelida > Polychaeta > Phyllodocida > Polynoidae > Acholoe > Acholoe squamosa. The sequence goes on along the minus strand of OX439043.1, from coordinate 35,983,147 downwards.
AAGAGGGGTAGTCATATATATGCATTTCTGGGGGGGTGATGGGATATATTTTAGAGGGGAAGGGGATCCCTAATTAATAATATCATAAAACAAAATTGAAAATTAAAAAAAATTTGGATTTTCATTGATGTCGATTGGTGAAGGGATTTGTTAAAGAGCCTTTGAGTGGTTCACCATTGGATGGGAAGGTGATGGGGAAAGGGAGGCCAAGGCCACTCTTGGTAAGCGGTATTGGACAGAGCTACTCAGATTAGCCCTGGGAATGATTGAAATGTCCCAGTTGGTTATTAGTAGAACTGTCCAATACACCTGGGAATAAACATTATTTATAGTACGGAGGGTTCTTCAGTTGTGACGGACCAACCTAACCAATTGGGGCAGGCGGCGGTGGCGGCCCCAATCAAAGAAGCCATCATGGAACAGGCGGCGGAGGCGGTTCCAGAATGGCCAGGTGTGTGCTGAGGAGCAGGTGGCGGAGGCGGCTCCCCACCAGCACACAGTGTATTGTTACCACAAACAGTGGATGAGGGGCTCAATGACAGTTGGTGGCGGATGCGGTCCTGCCAACTCCATTACAATGGGTGTATATTTGGATATGTAGGGATTGTGGCAGCGGATGCGGTCCTGCCAACTCCTTTACAGAGGGCAGATGCGGTCCCCTCTAATATTGTATAGTTGGATGACATATAGGGATTGTGGCGGCGGATGCGGTCCTGCCAATTCCTTTACAGAGGGCGGATGCGGTCCCCTCTAAGACTGTGTATAGGGATGACGTGTAGGGATTATAGCAGTGGATGCGGTCCTGCCAACTCCTTTACAGAGGGCAGATGCGGTCCCCTCTAATATTGCATATTGGGATGACATATAGGGATTGTGGCGGCGGATGCGGTCCTGCCAATTCCTTTACAGATGGCGGATGCGGTCCCCTCTAAGACTGTGTATAGGGATGACGTGTAGGGATTATGGTAGCGGATGCGGTCCTGCCAACCCCTTTACAAAGGGCGGATGCGGTCCTCTCTAAGACTGTGTAGTGGGATGACGTGTAGGGATTATGGCGGCGGACGCGGTCCTGCCAACTCTTTTACAGAGGGTGGATGCGGTCCCCTCTAAGTCTGTATAGGAGATGTACATGGATGGGCTATAGAAAGGGAATGTTCTAGTGAAGTGAGAGAAAGGTGCCGGTATTGGTAATAATCGTATCCTAGAGTTATGTATGGATGTTGTATGGTAGCTATGTGCGCATGTACTGGTAGAATGCCTGAGTTGTGGATTAAGTATACTCTGGTCATGTGCTGCATGAAAAAAGTACTTCGATGGTGTGTAAAGATTGTAAGGTGTGTGAGTGTGGTAATGTTGGGTAGCATATATATATGATGATAATGTAGTCAATGGATGGCACAATGGTGGATAGGTGGAGGGCAATGTGCTGTATAAGGGAGTATGATATGGGGATGATGAGTGAGGATTGTACTGTGTGTAATAGTATTGATTTTGGGTACTATAAGGTGGTCAATGTACTGGTATAATGAAGAATATGTCAATGTGCTGTATAGAAGGGTCTATTTGGATGATATACAAGAATTGTAAGGTGCACAACAATGGTGATATTGTATAGGGCATGGTAATTTTGTTGTTAATGGGACAGCATGTATATTGCATTATTAAATGATGGTACTCATTGGTTTTATATTCACAGTTGTGAATAACTTGATGGGGGAGGTATGTAACGGAGGAGCCTTGTTGCTAGGGGATCATGGGTGTCTATATTGGGAGAAGGGATCCAACACACACATGTGGGAGCAGGAGACTATATTACCATGGTTACCTGGGGAGGGATACATGTGTGAGAAGGTTAGGAGCAGGAGATGTGTTGCATGCTGATTGGTTCAGGGGAGTGTAGGAATATTGTATTGAAGTTGTATTTAGCTGTGTGTGAGGATGAAATAAATCAGAACTAAACTGCACTTGGACTGGGTCTTACTTCTTCACTATTTTACACCATGAGGAAGTAGAGAAATGTCCTTGTGTGTATAGGTCTTATTGTTGACTATGAGGCTTCTTTGCTTCAATTTGACATTGTTTATCTTCCTTCTCTTTGCCAGGAAATAGAGGGCCCGTAGTTCATTGTACTGTTTCTGTTCTGTTTTGGAGAGATCATCCATTAAGGAGACTCCATCCCAGTGATCGAAGTTCTTGAGTTTTGATATATTTCTATATATCTCCGACTTTATACTCCTATTGGCCAGTTTTATGATAATGGGTCTGTGTTGCTTCTGACTTGCGTCATATTTACCTTTACGGTACACAGAGTCCACTTTTTCACAGCCATATGGTAATTCGAGATTTCTGAACAGTACTGTGCAATAGCGTCGTAGATTTTCAGTTGAGTTTTCAGGCATGTTTTGAAGGATGAGAGTTTTTTTTCCTATCTTCTTCGTCGAAGGATAGAAGTCGATCATTTAGATGATTGGCCAGAATACGAGTTGACAAGATTGATTCCTCTACTGTTTTGACATCAGTGTCAAGTGTCACAACTGTTGAGCTTGTGTTTTTACATAGAGTCTCAGTGGCTGTCAACCTCTTCGCTACACTGTCAAGCAGCCGAGCTGTTGTGTTTTGATTTTCAATGTTTTTGTTTACCTTGTGGTCAAGATCATCGTAGTTGGCTTCTACAGTATCCATGTTAGCCTCTGCTGCTGTTAGTCTCAATTCAAGCTGGTTGATATATTCGATCATTTCAGCCTGAGTTGCCTTTGTCGAGAGCTTTTTCATTCTGACACGCTTCTTGTCCGCCATCTTTGTTGATGTCTGACGCGGCCGTCGGGTACCGTTGGGTATTTTTGCCCACTGCTAAAAATGGCGTGGTAGGTGAGGGTAAAATTGCCCACCTCAGTCTTCGGTATACTTTTAGTCGATATAAAAGATAAACCTTTTTCACCAGTTTACACTATGTCTGTGATTTATCCATCAAATAAGTCGGAGCTCCCCCGGGTTCCGTCTCAGCTTGTCGCCATCTTGCCTCCTTTTCCTTCATGGTATATAGCCCTCAGTCTACCTAACTATTTATCTATGTATCTCTCACCTTGTTTTCTATTTGTTCTACCTTTATAGTAGCTCTTATAGTCTATGCCTTGTGAAATATACCTATCGCTCATTGTACCTATCCTCAAGTCTGCATATCACTCATGTTTACTTTACATATCCCTCAGCCCATTGAATGATCATGCTTTTCTAAAATGCCTCACCATGGCTATCATTAGACTAGCTAGCTTCCTATCCTACATGTATGTTGTTTATTCCCCTCTTCCTATCCTCCATGCTGCATATCACTCATGCTATCCCACTTGACAACAAAACATTTTTAAGGTTAAAAAACTGAGGGCTATATACCATGAAGGATAGGCATCCTGAAGGATAGGTAACCTCAAGGATATATAGCATGAGTGATAGTATGCTTGAGGTAGACTGTTAAATTTGTTCCTTAGGGGATAGGTTGACTAAGAGATCAAAGTGAAGGTTGGTTGTGAGCTATCCCAGCTGAACAAGCTGTGATAGGTAGGAAAGCTATAAAGTGAGCATGAGGGATAGGTATTGAATAGGATGGGTAGCAAGGAGGATAGGTAGCATACGTAATAAACAGTTTAAGAGATAGGCATAGTGAGTACCTTGTGAAGTGAGCATATGTGACACGATCTGCGAAAAGGGGTCTTAGTGCAGGGGGCAATAAGACCCCCTTTCCCAGTACATATTCTAAAGATACATTGGTGCTAGGTAATATCACAGATGTGCCAGTCAAACATGAGGGATGTGAAGAGTTGGGGGATAGTCACCATGAGGGATAGGTAAAGTGAATGATAGGCAGATTGAGGATAGGTAAACTAATGGTAAGAATGTACATAGAATATTAGGTACTGTCAAGCGATGAATTTAATAAAATAAACTAGCAACTCGCCAGTAGAATTACAATATCTTTATTGTTAAGCAGATGATAACGCTCCATCACTGACATAGAAAGATGTATCGTTTTACAATACATACTGATAGTTCATATTGGTCTAAAGGTTAATGACAATTGACAAGCTTGATACACTGAGTTCCATATTGGCCTTACCTCTCAAGATATACAGAATCCATCATGAGTGTCTAATGAGTTGATCCCTCAGTTCTACACGGGATGGTCGTGTGTAGACTGGCTCCAAGCATGTTGCATCTATACCCATTCCCCTTTATAGAAGGGGAATGGGTATATTATTATGATCCAAAATGCGCGGTGAACAATACATCAAAGTTTGCTGGCAGGTACACAGGTCCACATAGGATGATGGAAGTGGTGGGGGATAACAGGGTGAGGTTGAGAGCCGTGAAAACGGGCAAGGCGATACCTCACTTAGTGAATGTGAATAAATTAAAGAGGGCATACAAAGGGGAGGGACATGAAGACGGTGAGGGGACCAAAGGTGAGAGGAAGGTGGAAGTGGCTCGGACAGAAGTGGAGCCAGAAATGGATAAGGAGGACATAAGACATGGAGGCCCAAAGGGGGTGACTGAGGTAGAACATCCTTCATCTGGTCTGGAGGATAAAGCGCTAGCGGGCGTTGATGATGAGGAAAAGTTAAAGACGTCAGAGGACGAAGAGGATTCAAGTGAGACAGAAAGAGGGGCGGCCGGAGCTGGACCGCGCGCGCCTTTACAGGAAACTGACAATGAGGAAGATGGGATTGTACGGCGAACTAGCCGAAAGAAGCACAGACAGGAAGCTGTAGTTGATAATTGGTGTAAAAAGAGAGGGTTAGAGGAGAGCGACATTGATAGAGTCAGAGATGACAGGAAACACAAGGACTGTGGAGAGAGAAAGAAGGGTAGAGTTAAGAATATAGAGGTGAAGAGACAGTCAGAGGAGGAAAAAGAGAAACAGGAAATGGAGAGAAGACAGAGGAGAAAAGAGAGAGAAGACAGGGCCGAGAGGAGGAGGAAACAAAGAGATAAGAAGGAGCAATTGGCGGCAGGAGCAGTTATGAGTGAGGAATCTAGCAGTGAACACATTATTCCAAAGGGGCCAATTTTTAGGCATCATAGGAGGGGCAGAAAGGAGCTCAGTTCGTCCAGCAATGAAGACTAGGGTGAGCTTGGACGGGATATTGTAGGGTGGGCAGTATACTGAGGCAGTAACATGTGTTGCGAAATGGAGATATGGGGTCGTACTGTATAAAGGGGGGGGGGAGCCGCCCAGAGGAGCAGCTCAGGCTGACTCATGACTGAAGACGGAGGGGAGAGTGACGCACAAAGAAATGGGAAAGGTAGTGCCGGGATAGAAAAAGGGGGGTGGGGGTTAAATGCAACAGGTATATGCATAAGGGGACGCTCCGAGAGTTGGCAGTGCGCGCACAGCGGGGGACGAGACAGGACCCCATAGCTGACAGCAGTGTTGATGGCTGTATGGCAGATAGCTGGGGATAGCATGAATGATAATATTGGAGGACAGCAATACAACGACATCAGTAATACGTGGATGATTCAAGATAACAATTGCAACAGTACCTACAATGAAAGGAGCACAGTGTCTTCAGCAAACTCAGCAACAGCAGAAACAGAAGACCAAAGAGTTGGTGCGGCTTCAACGTCAGGCCAGCCAAGTTCAACACAGGAGTCAATACAGGTGGTGGAAGTAGCTGAAGCCATAGTCCTAGTAAATAAACAGGGAAATATATGGGACAGTATATGTGACATTACAGTAGAACAAACTGAATGGAGCTGGATACTGGACGCCACCTTACAAAACAATAGTGGTATAATCAAGAGAGAGGTCCAGACAAGAGAAACAGCAGTACAGACAGAACCAACAATATTCTATAGCAAAGATGATGAATTCGTGTTGGACACATCAGTCAAACTGGACGAAAAATTGGTAGAGGAATACTATAGCAGAAGGCAAGTAACATCAAAACTCTGCCACATTTGCAGCAGAACGAAAGCATAAGCTGCAGGAGCGGCCAAACACCTGGAAGAAGTGCATGGAATAAAACATCTCATATAATGACCACAAGAAAGGACACAGAAAAGAAAGTGCCATCTATAGTAAAAGCAGGAAGATATAGAGGGCAACAAGTAGAAGATGCTTTGGATGCAATATATTCATTTGGATATGCATTACCAAAAATCTTTAGGTACAATGGGGCGACATTACAAGACATAGTGATGCAAAAGATATCAAAATTAAGATTGGACATCACGAGACTGCCAAGATATCTGAGGGAATAAGTGAACAAACATCACTTTAAGTATGGAGTAGGGAGTGTAACTAATGCATTCTTTTTCTCAAGAAAATGTAGGAGGCATCGTCAGGTTAATTAAGGAACACGGTGTAAACAGTGTAGACAAAGAAGAGAAACTTGGGAGATGTTTAAACTAAAACAAAAAGGAAAACATATTACCCAGGGAACATTAGTGTCCAGGGCAGGGAGTGATGAGACAACCCTGGAGGAAAAGAGAACAATTGGAAATCCTCAAGAGATATAATTAGTGCAAGGGAAAGAAAACAGGACCATGCAAACAAAGGGAGACGGCCTTCACAAATGCATGATACAACACCTGTTAGGAGAACGCTGTGGCTAGACAAAGAAATGTACAAAATGACAGGAATAAATATAACGCCACTTACATTTAGAGGAGCAGCGGGGGAAAAGGTGGAAGAATATTTCTACGACATGGACTTAATTAAGAGAATATACGATTTAGGGGAAATGGAATATGTGGCACTATTATTGTGGGGAATGAAAAGGGAAGTGAAAAGTTGGGTTAGAAAATTACCTGAGGAAAGTAAAAATACTGCGTGGAAAATACAGCAAATAACCATGGCAGTATTTGCAGCCCCAGATGTATGGAAAGAATGGCGTAGAGCAGGAAAGAGGCAGAAGAGACCATGCGGTGATGATGGCGCAGAAACAGAGCCAGCGGGGGAATGAACACGTGCAGAAAAGGGGGGGGGAAGCGTTGGATACTGAGACATGCAGATATATTAATAGCATAGCAACAGGTAAAAAGGGGGGGGAGAGAGAGCAGATATGCACAAGTAAGAAAGAGATAAGATGCAATGGCAACAAGGATAACGCCAGTGAGGAAGTGAAACCCCAGCTATACAGATGTCGGAGAGCAGTAGACACACACATCACACAAAGGATTGGCGAACAGAATAACCAACATGCTACACGAACATACAAACAGCAAATAACATAGTCAATATTTGAGATAAAATACAATCATGAGTTCCAGCGGAATAGCTTGGACTATAGACAATGGCAGACTCATAGCGGTTGAGATGAATTAATGGAGATCAGTTATAAAATACTGGAGGAAAAGAATCATCGGCTACTGTAGAGAGGGTAGAGATACCAAGTCTCAGATACACCCTACTCTGTGGATAAGACTTAGTCATCCAACACAGTTTGTAAGAATTGTGATGGGTCGGATCCATTTAAGATGCACTCAATATAGAGATATTAGAAATATGTACCTGAAGTGAAGATCTTAAGGGCTAGTAGTGGAGACATCATCGTCAGACGAAGTGGGAGAGGAGCTGAAGATAATAAACAACACAGGTATATGAGAAAAGACTGAGAAGTGCACAACATACAGGAGGAAACCATTATGGGGCACCTTCTGAGTTGTCTAAGGGAACATAGGACCACAGTCACGTCACACAAAGAATGAATCCAGTGACAAGGTCTATAATTAAGAGACCTAAATTTAAAGGATATATTTGTCCAGAAGTAAGGCATACTGTTAAAGAACCAGAGCCTATTATTATTTAATTAATGAAGAAGCCCAGACTCTGAGAAATGAAAAAACAGTGTTTACAGCTGCAGATACATTTAAATTGTGAGTGAAATTCTTCTTTAAGAAGGTGCTAGGACCCATGATATTCAGTCATATGGGTGTACTTACGAGTTTATTTATATACATGTGACTGTGAGTGTGAGTGCCGCAACTCGCGACTCAGAGAAGTTCAGCGACTTTATAGGGTCAGCTTATGCATATATTTTAAAATTTAAAAAGAAAATATGTGTATAGTATCTTGTTACAAGAACGAAGTGAGCGTCTCTAGGAACCAAAGTGTGGATTACTAGAGAAATATACTTACTTCTGCGTGAGGGTAGAAGTTGGAGAGTTTATCCATGGGAGAATAGGACCTCCATGGTTGGAGGAACGGGAGGTCTGTGGTATAGCAGGAAGTTGGTAGGGATGATGTCGTACCGTGGTAGCGGATGAAGACGTTAAGAGAGAGACAATAGCATGTGAACTAAAAGCTAGTTGTGATGAAGAGACACTGGAGCCAGCATGACAGGTTAATGGTGAGAAAGGTGGATGTCCAGGCGAGAGGGCCAGAGTGCTCCAGAACGAGGGTGACATAGCCGGAAGTTGAGGAAGTGAAGCTGCAGGAATCGGAGTGGAAAGTGATGATGCGGGCTGACCGGAAGTAGAGGAGGCAAGGGTCAGTGCGGGCGTGTGTAAGCTGGAAGGTGGAGACCTGGGGGCCGGTATGGCACGGGCCTCTGAAGCGGCTGGAGTGGTCCTGATGGAAACCCGAGGCATCATCAAGGAAGATATAACAGGAAGTAGACCGGAAGTAGTGGTGCTGGTAGTAGAGAAGAGGTGAGAAGCAGCGGTAGAATAGTCGGGAGTTGAAGATAAAGCTGTCATAGACGTTAGTGGTGCAGTGGTGGCTAGCAGTAGTGTGTGATGTGAAGGCAGAACACCGCAAGTAGCAGGGATGGTGGAAATTACATCGTAGTTTACATATGAAGATTGATGACGAGCTGGCAGCTGACGAGGAGGTGATGGGGCAGCAAAGGCCGCAGGAAGAGGATATTGGTAGGAGGTGTCCACATGCAAAGGAATGGTCGCGGTAGAAGCTGTGAGAACATCAGAAGTGGGTGTGGACACGGAGCTAGAAGTAGAAGGCACAATGGCGCTGTAGACCGGGCGCGCACCCATGGGCCACATCAATGTAGGATTCCAGGGTGGCAAGAAGGGAGCGGTCAGGTTTACTGAAGATGGAGAGATGTTGACGAAGGCTGGCTGATAGGCAGGTACAGGAAAGGATGGAGCGGCGACAACTGGTTGCAGGCGATAGTTAGGATCAGGAAGTCCATCCAGATGAATGATTCGCAAAGTCATGTCTGTCATGTGACATGCTAGGCGGAGGTGATCTTGAATAAGAGTGTGAGAAGGTAGAGTAGAGCCTTGAGGTCCGGTGCATATTAACATGCAAGGAATGATGTTGGCATCAGTAGAGGAGAGGTCTCTACAGCCGACAACATAGGTGAAGCCAGGCTGGAGACGATCCACAGGAAGGTAGACGAGTGCGCCCTTGATAGAGACACTGGAGTAGCTAGCCATTTTGAGTGTGGACGAGGGAGAAGTCAAACATCGACTGAGGATTTAATTCAAGGTATCTAACTAAGGGATGAGAAATTCAAATAAAAAGAAATACAAGATATAGTGAAACTATAGTAAAAAATCTGGGCAAAAGGGGGAGGGGGGCACATTAGGAGGAGTTGCTGAAACAAAGACACCAATCCAATAAATTGGTGTTATCAGATGAAACCGACATACAAGATAGCCAGGAAGGGGCCGCACGTGTTCAAGTTGACAGGAAAATATATACAAGTGAGGGGGAAAAAGGTCATGACATGGTGAACCTTTTAGCACGATAGGTCCTATTAGGTGTTCAAGACCAATAAAACTTCCAGGAGCAATCAGTTAGGAGCTCTAGTAACCAAAATCAGGCTGTAACCAGGGGCCATAATAAGAAAATGGCGTGGCCATCTATACTCTTTTTCTCATGTTCGCTGTGGGGTGTGGCTTACGGTGGACGGCACACTTTTGAGACTTTAGAGAGAGCCGAATTGGGTGTCATTTTGCAGCCAGGCAGACGCATATCTACGGCTGAACACAATCATGTGTCGCAAGTGTTTGTGCTGGGTATACCAGATAGACTACCAGAACCGGAAATGGAAAGCATTTATGATCAGTGTGTGAAAAATATGCAGGTTATGTGCGATATTCAACATCACAATAGAACATTATTGTTTGAAAACACCTGTGACAATATCAAACAGAAAGAGGAATGGTTGAATCAAATTATCAGGAAATTGATACAAGCCAGAGGGTCAAATGGGGGTATATTATACATTTGCTTAAATGAACTCATCGAGATCAAGGATATGGCAGCTGAGGTGAGACTGGCATCACGAAGAAAACTATCTTTGAAACTGGTTACCAGAGAGGATTTGAAAGAAGCTATAGTCAACACTGAGGTATATTTGAAAGCTACATACCCGCGATTTAGAGTTGCTTTTACTGATCCCGAATACTATTATGATAATAGTGTGGTACAGGTTTACCAACACAGGGGTCGTATGAAGATGCAGATACGGATACCAGTGGTGTCAGAAGAGCACATATTTTGTGAATATTCTGTAAAGGTATTTCCTGTACCAGTACGTCTGGCTGACAAAGAAGCTGACGGAACAAGAATAGAAGGATTACCATCGGAAGTAGCCATATCTAAGAATGGACAATATTATATATCCGAGCCGGTTGTAAATTGGGCGCGGTGCCATGGTAACTCTATAGCAGTCTGTCCGGATATACCACACATGAGGAAGATAGCTGAGCGAGGGTGCATGGCGGCACTGATACGAAATGACAAAACGGCCATAGCAGAGACTTGTGAGATTAGCTACATAGTTCAACCAAGTTTTCCTTCATTTGCGATAGCATTGGGTAAGGGACGCACCTTAGTGTCGGGGACCGACATACAAGGTCAATTAATGTGTCAATCCAGCCCGCCTGTTAAGGTGAAAATGCATCATTACGCCATACTGAACATTGGGTGTGACTGTGCGTTTATGACTGCCGGCGCATGGATGCCTTATAGTTTGGCAGGGTGTGGTCATGTGAACATGGAAACTAATGTGACTTTTGTGAATAATGACTTGCTACAAATGAATAGTGTTAAGAAATTGACATGGATAAAAGCCGTACTGAATGATGAGACTGTAGAGGTACTACAAGATGAAGTGTGGATCAACACGGTAAATGGTACGCCCGTGCACCCCCTCGCGGGCATACCTTTTACTGTGTTGATCCACAAGTGTTACCAAAGTTAGTGAAAACTAAAATGAAACACAGGGTTCGAATTCAGCAGTCACCAGTAGCTGTCTATCTTAAGAATTTAGTAAATGCAATGGAAGACGGATCAGCATTGCCGGATCTGGATGGCATAAGTGCTTTCAAAGACCGGCAGAACAGGCTCTTATTAGGGATGTAGCAATAAGCTACTCGTGCCCAAAGTACATAGCTACAGTACAGTGGGGTCGGGTGTTGTATTCCACTGAAATGGCAACGGCGGAGAATGCTGTACCGTTACCATTACCAACCACCGTGAAGGTGTCAAAGAAGCTGGCAGGGATATTGAATGGTGATTATAGGTTCACGGTGATGACAAGGCTAATTAGGTATAGTGGGGGTCTGGCGACAGGTGTACCACTAGAAATACCAATGATATCAGCAGCAGGATGGACGCCAATAAGGAACAGAGAGATTAACACACATCAATTATCTGACACAGGACACGCCAGAGCAATGGCTCAGTTAAGAAGATCAAGACAGTTACCGGAGGTACCTGGAGAGACGTATGGGGCTACAGCAGTTTCATACTCAGCGGGTAAAGGCCATAAGGAATCGGTGAATGTGGCTCTGAGGGGTCCAGAGTCCAGAACGGGACCATCATTGGTGTAAGTGAATAAACTGAAAATGATGAACAGAACGCCATCACAATAGAGACGTGGCATAAGGTTTGCCGGGGGGGAAGGGGGGGATATCGTACAACTGGGACAAGAAAGGAAGAGTGGGGTAGACGATACAGAGACGACATACATATGAACTGCGATGATGACTGGGAAGCGGTGCCATTATATATTATAGGCGGGATAATATGGTTAACAGAGAACCATAACATGGATGTATATCGGGTTAATGAGACATTAACGATGATAATATGCGGCAGTGAGGGGTAATGGTGTGTAAATATGTTGATAAGCTGTACACGCGTGAGTTAAGCAGGAGGTTGCTATGTGTAACCCGAGACGCGTTGGCATGTGTTTTAGAGTGATGCTTGGGGCAAAGGGCAGATAGAGGGGAATGTTCTGGAACAAGGGGTTGACAGAATTAGGGGGATTTACTGAGCTGTCGGGTGTAATTGGTGTCGACGCCCGGGTAAGGATAGTAAAAAGGATATATAGACATGTAAGGGGATAAAATGCTTGGTAAAGGCGAGTGAATGAGTAAAATAAATAATAAAGGAAAGAAAATAAGTTTAGACCAAGGAATGAGAGGATTGTAATAATAAGTACATGATAAAGGACAAGTTTGCGCTAAAAATAAGTCACTAATGCAGAGTGGAATATACAAATGATAGCAATGCATGGTATTATACACATGTGTGTGCATATATATATATATATATATATATATATATATATATATATATATATATATATATATATATATATTGGAATATATAATGTGTTAAGAAAGTATAACGATGATATTTATTAATGTGTGTTTAAAGGGAACCCCAGGTATTAGTGACAAGACAATACATATATGTATACAGGCATAATCATGCCTGACACCGGTGTGACTCGCGTCACAAGAGGGGGAGCGCCCACACCTGTCTTGTCATCAATAAGTAATAATTATAATGAACGGGTAAAACAGGGTATAACTATGTGTGTATTTATTGTGTGCTAAATAAGAGAGTGTTATAGGAGTCCTGTGATGGGTTTGTAGCAGCTATAGGATGCAGCAGGCGATGATGGAGTTGGACAAGAATCGGCCAGGAGAATTCTGTAAGGGAAAAGATATGTGTAAGCCAAGTACATGGCGAGTAAAGGTGTAGTGGGTTAGTGAGAAGCAGGTGAGGAGTCAGTATTGTGGGAACTGTCGAGGAAGGAACACATACTCCTGGAGTAGACTGGGATGAAGCTGTTTGGTACTTAGTATTACACTTAGCCAACGTAAGAATGGATTAAGCAGGACCTCTATGGGACACATACCTCTCTAGGAGAATTGGGATTGTTTGGACATGAACTGTATGTATGATTAGACTGATGTCGTTGAAGCTGGTGTAGACTTGAGTGGAGTTGACACAACAACTGTAACTGTGGATAACGAGTGAACAATAAATAGTGACTTGTACTGGCGTCTTGGTGTTGGTTATAAGAATGGGCTAAGCCAACATCATACCACTAGAGTTAGTCTTCCCAATACACGAGACTAGTGGAGTGAACTACTAATATCTATACAAGTAAGACTACATCAATATACACAAATACACAACCATACAGCCCAGTATTGCCCACTCTACACCCCTCTATCTTCCCCTCCAGGCTCCAGCACACCACCCCTCTCCATACACCACTCCCTACCAGCATGTATCATCCCCCCCTCCCTCCAGACTTTAGCATGTAATCTAACACACATACCCTGATCCCCATGGTAACCCCCACTGACCACTTCTGCCCCACATATTACACACCTTCCCCTCCAGCTCTCTTCCCCATATCAACCCCTAGAATAGACCTCCCTTACACACCTCCCCCTCAAAGTCTTCATGAATATGAAGGATATTATTGTCCCCAATAATATACAATATCAACTTATTTACTCTTAAATGTCGCACACCACACAATACAATAATCACAGTGCTCCATGTCTATTGCACACTGCACAATACAATCATGTGCAGTGTTCCATATATTTATCGCACACCACACTATATAGCCATGCACAGTGTTACATATATTATCTGTCACACACTGCACAATACATTCTAGTATTACCACATAGTGACTCCGACCACACAGAACCTCCAACCACCCAGAACCTCCAACCACACAGACCCATTCATCCCAGCTTCAAAGGTGATGCCGTGGACTAACCATCCTACACACCGATCAGGTGTGGGCAGCCCATAGTGCCTCCCCCCTGGAGCCGAGACCCCACAGATCCTCAGAGGAGACTGCGGCCCTGCCATACCTACACACCATTTAGATGTGGGCAGTCCATAGTGCCTCCCCCTCAGACTTCTGTGAAGTTATATATTTCCGATTCCATTCCGTTCCGTTCCTCCTACTAAGAGTACATTTATTCCCAGGTGTGTTGAATAGTTCTACTCATAACCAACTGGGCCTTTTCTCTCACTCCCAGGGTTAATCAGATTAGCTCTATCCAACACCGCTTGGCAAGGGTGGCCTTAGCCCCCCTTACCCCAATCCCTTCCTGAGCACATGGGGAGCCACCCAAAAGCTTGACATATATACCCCTCACCAATATGGCAGACATGCCTGGTGAATACCATTTCTATTATCCATAACTGTCATTACATTGATGGTCTTAGCATGATCCCAGCACAACGAATAACTCAGATAAATGAAATTCAATATTTTGATTTTTGATTTGGGTATTATAAGCTGATGATTAAAGAGATGGATCATCTATGATGACCCCCTTCCCCTTCTAATATCTCCCAATACCAGAACAGAAAAAAACCTTACTAATTACATGTAGTCTTAATACAACCCTTTATTGTGTACACAGCAGCAATAAAGGTATTCTATCATGATTCTAACCTCTTATTGCACACACAGCAGCAATAAAGGTATTCTATCATGATTCTAACCTCTTATTGCGCACACAGCAGCAATAAATGTATTCTGTCATGATTCTAACCTCTTATTGCGCACACAGCAGCAATAAAGTAATTCTGTCATGATTCTAACCTCTTATTGTGCACACAGCAGCAATAAAGGTATTCTATCATGATTCTAACCTCTTATTGCGCACACAGCAGCAATAAAGGTATTCTATCATTATTCTCCCTTTCCCACTGTCTTCTTCATCTCCCATTTCCCCATAAATCCACTGTCTCATCTAGTACTACCTACCCCCTACCCCCTTCTACCTGCCACAAATCCCTGTACCCTGTATAATCAGTAAATATCTACCTCCACCATCTAGGCACACCTTAGCCCTTCCTCTGCAGATGAAATAACATCCTGCCTTCCTTCTCTGCAGGCCCTTTAATAATCTCCTGCAAATCCCTTCCTGTCCAGTCCCTCATGATCCTCCCTGTGTGTATCTAATTATACACACTAACACAGCCCCACATGTGCGTACACTGGTCCCTTTCCACCACCTTGATACCCTCCTGCTGCACTCCACACTGACCAGAGTACATATGTAGTATGCTGTTACCCGAACCTGCCCCGCCCCTTCTCTGACCACCCTACGCTTCCCGGTCCGCGTCCATGATTTTCCCAGCACTAACCCCTCCCCTCCTGCAGGCGTACGCATGCTATCCGCGTTCCCATGCCGCCCATAACGCTTTGGTCGTTACCTGCTCTCTCCCTCCTCCAGTACCAACACTAACAGCACACTGACCGGCCTATATTGTGCCCGATCTCTATGTCAATTTTACACCCCTTGCCTTAATACCATTAATGCTACACCAAACGATTCCCTATCATTTGACCATCAATCGTACCAGGATGAACATTCCACCCCTGCTCCATAGCTGTTGTTTTACACCCGTTGGGACACCCCTCTGCTGCTATTCATGTATACACGCACCATTAACATGCGATCCCTAGTTCTATCTATAGCTGAAGTTTCTGAGACATCAAAGGGCCGATTAATTACCTCATACCAATTACCCCTGTCCAACCCTAGCCATTCGCCATAGCCCTTTGTACCTAGATACCTAGATACCCACGTACCCATTATGCCTGACCACTGCCTCCATTGGTATCTATACATCAAACATGAAATACTTCAGAGGAGAGATTAACCAAACTTAAATCCCCCCCTCCCCATGTCTACGTACCGACGTCATCCCTTCCACCTGACCCTTTACCCTCCTGTCCACAGGCGTGGTGACTTTGCCAAAGTAACCCCTCACCTCCGTAATCAAGGTCTGTGCATAGCAAATAAAGGCACCAGAGGGCAGCACTGTTCCCTTTACTTTCTCACCCTTACTATAGCATATGGATAATACCTACACAGACTAAATCTGGTAACCAGTCCACGCCCATGCTCCTGTCCGTATGCGTATGCCCCACGCCCTGGTCGTTACCCTAACTAAAGTGCCATGCCCGGTCTCTGACCAACATGCACTACCTTGTCAGCACTGTTACCTCCTCTCTATCTACCTGCCACATCTTTCCTTCTTATACGCCAAAATCTCTGTGTGATCATCGTCCCCTGTCCCACCCTTAATCAAAGTTATCCCAATACACAGAAGAACCCTAATCAAATACAGCCCACTGATACAAAATCATTTGATGTGTATTCCATGTGCCATACAAAATAATTAATACACTAGTAATACAGCCAAACCCCGCATACACACATATACAATGGAAACTTTATCCACACATTGATGCACAATTTCGATAGAGAATCCCGACCCTCACATACAGATAGTCCTAATACATGTACACACTTGTAGCCTAATGCACATTTAGACACAATCAATACTTTCCAGATCATCTCTGTGATCCAGAATCACGGCCTATAATATAAACACACATAGGTAGGCCAATACACAGAATGAAATATGAATAGGATACCATATGAACTCTGTATGACAGAATTCGACTCTACATGATTTAAACACTTAGAAACTGTAACAGCTTTCAGACCCAACATAGAAGCCTAACCTTGGAACAATTGTTACTTTAAGAAACCCCCCAGCCCATACATGTACATACTGCTAGGTCTACCTTACATATAGACCAAACATGGACCACCTTCTACCAACCCCCTCCCTCAAATCTAGACCACGACACCCTCTCCCCCATACATGTATATTGCATACATTGTTTCAATATGAAGAGGAATTCACAAATAGTTGCCTTTTAAGTCCACACTTAAATGTCCTTCACACTGATTGAATATTGTCTATGATAAATGTAATGTTCATAGTGTTATCATTTAGCTCGTCCCCTCACCGTTGCTGCCACATATTCTGTCTGCTCCAATCTCTGCCTCCATCCACTGCTCCTTACTGGAGTTTTGATGTGCAGAGAGCATCGCACCCTCCTCGATATCAGTTACACTCCTTTTCCTGCCTTCCCACGTCCTCCTCTCCTTGATATCATGACAGGATCACGCCATCCCTGCTTCACACATCCCCCTCTCCTTGATACCATGACAATGCAGTTACAGTCACACCATCCCATTGAGATTAACAGTCCATAATCTCTCTCATCTGCTCCATGATATCATATAGGACATCACGACATTCCTCCCTGTTTCACTCTGAGAGATGAAGGCACAGCTCAGGCAGCTCTATCACCATATTACAGTGGACGTTGCCCTTCTCTGTCCTCGTCCTCAACAACTTCCATCTTCCTGAATTATTGTCTACTTAGTGCATTACTATGGAGTTCCCTTCCTGATTCAGAGAGCTATCTAGTCCCGAATCTGGTGGTGTCCAGTGTAAACCAGGAAGAGATGACTCCAAGACCAAGTGTAGTACAGCTCTGATTTATTTCTCTACAGTTCACATGTATATATATATGGTACATATCTGGTACATATAATCATTAATCAATCACATGCAAGCATTCCAATTACCAATTAACATACAGTGTACTTGTAATACTACCCCTCCCCCACTCCATGTAACCCCATGCCCATATAGGGTGATGCCCACTCTACACCCCTCTACCTTCCCCTCCAGGCTCCAGCACACCACCCCTCTCCATACACCACTCCCTACCAGCATGTATCATCCCCCCTCCCTCCAGACTTTAGCATGTAATCTAACACACATACCCTGATCCCCATGGTATCCCCCACTGACCACTTCTACCCCACATATTACACACCTTCCCCTCCAGCTCTCTTCCCCATATCAACCCCTAGAATAGACCTCCCTTACACCGGATCCACAGCATTAGGAATGTGATCCCGGATCCACAGCTTGAGGAATGTGATCTCGGATCCACAGCTTTAGGAATGTGATCCCGTAAATGCTGAAAAAGCTACCTGAATGATCTCTGTGGCACGCCTGACGGGTCTCACCTGTGCATTGTATATTGTATGTATATGTAATACGAAGCTGTAACGGTGGTACCTTCTTCAGTAACATTGATTTTGATTTCTCACATTGGTACCAGCTCAAAATTTATGCATACCATGAATTCCAAACCAAAGAAAATAAAGTTATTTCAAATGCTTCATCAGAAATGCGTGTACTTTTCTCAAATTTCCCAGTGGATATTTGCATTTCTATCACAGGGACCACACAGAAAAATACTTAAATCAAGGGTGCCAAGGTCAAGATACATGTTCTTTAACCCTATATTATATTATGTATATGTCTATAGCTTGTTCCGGGGTATAGAATTGATTTACCTGTTAACTTAAAAACAGTTTACTTTAAGAAGAGAAGGAACCCCTATGTGCAGAAACAAGAGCAAGTTCTGGTACCTGGTATACTGTAAAGGACTAAGTTATATATGGAGAGCAAGTTCTGGTACAGGGTATACTGTGAAGGACTAAGTAGTATATGGAGAGCAAGTTCTTTTACCGGGTATACTGTGAAGGACTAAGTAGTATATGGAGAGCCAGTTCTGGTACCGGGTATACTGCAAAGGACTAAGTAGTATATGGAGAGCAAGTTCTGGTACCGGGTATACTGTGAAGGACTAAGTAGTATATGGAGAGCAAATTCTGGTACCGGGTATACTGTGAAGGACTAAGTAGTATATGGAGAGCAAGTTCTGGTACCGGGTATACTGTGAAGGACTAAGTAGTATATGGAGAGCAAGTTCTTTTACCGGGTATACTGTGAAGGACTAAGTAGTATATGGAGAGCAAGTTCTAGTACCGGGTATACTGTGAAGGACTAAGTTATATATGGAGAGCAAGTTCTGGTACAGGGTATACTGTGAAGGACTAAGTAGTATATGGAGAGCCAGTTCTTTTACCGGGTATACTGTGAAGGACTAAGTAGTATATGGAGAGCCAGTTCTGGTACCGGGTATACTGCAAAGGACTAAGTAGTATATGGAGAGCAAGTTCTGGTACCGGGTATACTGTGAAGGACTAAGTAGTATATGGAGAGCAAATTCTGGTACCGGGTATACTGTGAAGGACTAAGTAGTATATGGAGAGCAAGTTCTGGTACCGGGTATACTGTGAAGGACTAAGTAGTATATGGAGAGCAAGTTCTTTTACCGGGTATACTGTGAAGGACTAAGTAGTATATGGAGAGCAAGTTCTAGTACCGGGTATACTGTGAAGGACTAAGTAGTATATGGAGAGCAAGTTCTGGTACCGGGTATACTGTGAAGTACAAAGTAGTATATGGAGAGCAAGTTCTGGTACTGGGTATACTGTGAAGGATACTACCGGTAAGTAGTATATAGCGAGTCGGTTCTGGGAGACTGTGAAAGGGGACTAAGTAGTATATGACGAGTGGGTTCTGGCACACTATGAAAGACTAAAGAAACATCGATTAATTACATACGCACTAAGGGGGTGGGGGGAGGGTCAAGCCAAATGCGTACATGTGCATACAGAGGGAGGGGTGGGGGTCTAGGCCCACTTGGGCATGCATTGTGTATGCATACTGCAGAATTTTGAGCTCGAATTTTGAGGTTATCTTGGGGTGTTTTATAGGGGCATAAAGCTTACTTCCCGAATTCAATCATCAGTAGTCATAAAGAGTATATGTCTCTCTTACATGTATGGACATTAATGTAATTGATACAAAATACCTTCTAAAAAGGGTCCAAATATATTTGTCTTTGACCCCCATTCATCCATATTCATAGGTTATTAGGGGAGGTGGGAGGGGGGGTCAGGAACTTGAGTATGTACGCAAGGGTGGGGGAGGGATAGATGGTCCCTAAGTAGTGTGGCGGTTCAGTTTTGTTACCTATTCGAGATGAAAGAGACAACGAGATGTGTTTCATGTGTATGCCAACAAGTTTATTAGGCTGTGCACACAATTCGGCTACCTGGAGTAGAGGTAGCGGGTTCATCAGCTTCTTCAGGGCTACTGGAGCTCACTGTACAAGGCTATAGGGAATGACAAAGCCTTCTGCCGCGACACCTGAGCCCTGCCCACATATATCACTGTCAGGACACATGGAGTTATGCAGATCACTGCAAAGTTTGTAAACAAAACAAGGGATGTGATATCTCTTTATATACTTGGGTTTATGAGCTGAAAAGCTGTGTGATTGAAGGTAAAGGCATACATGAAATTATGGGCAGTAATCAATGAATAAAATATCCAGATGACTACCCTAACTGAGTGTGTATATAATGGTAGGTACTATACTAACTTCAAAGCTAGGACTATACTAACTCTGTGTTTGCTCAAGAGCAGAATTTGGATATTAGTTTTTAAAAAAGGTATTTACAGTGCTTTCCTGATGTGCACATATGATGCTAATGTACCTTGTACAGTGTAGGATCTATAAAGTTTTATGCAGCATACCTTGAAGTACAATTGATAAAAAAAAAAGTATTCCATGGCAGAGGTCATGTGGTTGGGACTAAACTAACTAACATGACTAGGGTAACTACTAAATCTTGAGTCTATAGAGAATCAAATGATGGAAATGTCTAGGAAATTGATCCTGGTCAGGAGGGCATTGTGTTGGCGGTAGGAAAAGAAATTTATAGTGGCTGACCACAGGACTAGCTAGCTGTCTGTATTATTACCACTCCTCTACTCAAAAGCCTTTCATTGTTCTATCAAGTGAGTCATCCTACCTTCCTGAGGGGGAGCCAGTACACACTATAAATAGGGGAATGATTGTTTATGCCCTTAAAAATGAGTGTTCTATGCATGGCTCAGCCTACCAACATCTAAATCAATAGCACTGTCTGTTTCAATACCTGTGAGTCACGCACTGCCATCAGATAAAGCAACAGGGCTGGATTTTCCTACCATCACTGGGGGCCTGATGGTAGGAAGTTTTGATTTAACCTTCAGCCTTCCTGTAGAACTTCTAATATTAACATTTTTATGGAAAAGCTTCGATTGCTATGGTGGCGGATTGAATGTTGCACTTTTCTTTTGAAATGAATCATCAGTCTTTGCACAAAAAAATGTTTCAACGTAGAATTTTTATCACTGTAAATAAGCAACCAGAAACAATACAGATTTAGCATAGTCACTTTTTTTGTCAGTGTAGTCAAGGTCTCTAACACAAATAGCAGTTAGCATAGTCATTTACTTAGAGTAAGTATAGTCACCAAATTATTCTTCAGGCTGATTTCTCTCTAATTCCATTGATTTAGAAAGCCCAGTCACTTTCTACCTAAGCACACGCCCCCTTACTATAATTGTGCCGCTTGTCATCAAGTATTTAGATCACAAAATAGAAGAATACATTTAAACATGATTTACCTATCATCCATCATCATTGATCGAATAACTGCAGTTAACATAGTCGGTGTCCTGACAGTGATATATATAGACAGGGACAATGTCACCACCCGGAGTTACCCTCCTGCACCCAGATAGGTGCTGCCACCTATCCGTCATGCGGAAGAACAAACCCAGGTGACTGACTCACCCACTGCGCCAGACGCTACCCTAACATGTACAATTTAAACTACACTCAGGGGCGTAGGAAAGGGGGGGGCAGGGGGGCCTGGGCCCCCCCCCCAATAATGAGGAGGTTCCCTATATAAGCCTATATAAAAATATAGCAGGCTCCCAACCGAGACCCCTGGGTCCCCCAATAAAAATTTGCTTCCTACGCCCCTGACAGTGGGCACGGGGGACAATGGATTTCACAACTCTTATATATTGCATAGTATACCTCTACATTAATACATGCATATGGCGTGTGGGTTCTAATGTTGTGTTAAGACTAACTAGTATATGGGAAGGGGGATCAGCAGGGCGATTAATAAAAGGTCAGAAATATTTTTCAAAGTACTGGTATTTAATATTGTTAAAAGAAATAATGAATGTAATAAATATAATCCCTCATTGTTGAGAAAAAGAATCTGACCTACCGACCCTTGAGTTTTGACCAATGGTGCCTGTAACACACAAATTCTTTTGGCACGTGGAGTCTACAGGATAAAACTCCAAGCACGCTAAAGTATGAAGTACAAAGAGTGCACTTCTCATATAGACCTGTAAGTGATCCATATGGTGGGTATTCCACCATCCCCGATTGGGAGCCATCACAGCGGCCACTCCTCATTGTTTAACGATTCCCTGGACTCCCTCAATACCATCTTGTGTTCAACAAAAACTCCACCAACCAGGTAGTGGTAAAGATTTCTCAATTAGTGATCATAGGATTTACTAGGTGGCACCACAGAAGCCGATACATCCCGATGCAGTCCTGCCTCAGTCAGACTTTAGTTGAGTTAACTCACACCAGGTGCCTCTGTCACACCACCCACTTACCACAGTAATGCCCACTGTCTGTGAGTAGTATATGAAAGCAACAAACAGACGCTGCTGACTGAATCCCTAAATGCTAACAAAATTGTTGACTTTATTGATGGGAGAATGGCAGCACGACAAAGCTAGAGCCTCCACTTAGAATAGTAGCCCTTCTTTGTGGCCAACCCTGTTATCACAGTGCTCTGTGAATGTCTATTCGTATAAAGCATCAATTTTGTCTGAATTCTCAACTGCAGTCATAAATCCGTGAACAAAGGAGGTGGCCAGGTATTATTTTGTGTTGTTTCTGTCAACACCAGTACAAGTGAAAAGAAAGAAAAACGTACCGAATGCTATGGTGAGCGTTGTCATTCTTAGCTTGAGATGAACAGTGTTATCTCTCCTATATTTATATAAGTGTCTGGGCATATCTCCATGAGGACCCTATCCTTTAGGGGCGAGTGATTGAAGAAGCATGGAATTCATGAAAAGTCTAAAGAAAATCGTGCAAATGCCTGGCGGATGCAGCGATCCCTTTACCGGCACTCAGAATAGGCTGCGGGATTGAGTGGCGTTTCAGAAAAATCAGCTTACGATCTTCACTGCGTCTGCCACTAAAACATTCCCCCCTTCTGTTTTATAACTGCTATCACCAGTGGTTTTGTTACTAGTATTCAATTTCAATTCAAGGGAGTGCAACAATACAGTATAGATGTTAAGGGATACACGGAAGCACGCTACAGTTCCTCAATGTACTGGTACATCTCAACGCAGAGTACCCATAAACACGTGTGGCTCATATGCCCGTATGGTTTCCTGACTCAAACAATTGGTTATTCCGTTGTGTGACCTGAACTTAAAACCATGAAATATCTTGTAACAGTAGTGCCTATAATGTTTACTGTAGGTGAGCCTATAGTGGCAAATCGTTTTACCAGTGTGCTCAGCTATATAAATTCCTGCTACTGGTCACTGATATCAGCTATCACGATGAGTGCCGTTCGTACACTAAGGATTCCGCGATGAATTGATAGAATATTATTCCACTGGTCTACAATCTATCCCGTCTATTTCTATCGTGGGACAGGATGCATAACTAAACTACAGTGCGGGACATCGCGTTCTACGCTAGTTATTACAGTGTGTGTGTATCTACACATTAGAGTATAGCCGAGACATATATGGAGACTCTTGTACGCTGTAAAAAAAAAAGGTGTTTAGATTCTAATCACTTTGCTAAATATTTTCTTGTCCGTTTTTGAACACGCTTCATAAACCTAAAAATGTTTAGCCCCCTAATGTAATTAGACTTTGTGCTTAGAGTTCCGTGTGTTTAGATCTGTGTTTAGGTTTGTAAAGTGTTTACTATGTTTATGCTTATGTTTGCCCATGTGTTCAGGTATGATGTTTCAAGGTCAAGGTTCAGGTAGGATGTTTCAAGGTCAAGGTGTTGAGCATTGTGCTATTGTTTTTAGATATGATATAAATAGATGTTGGACGTCGGTAGATCATCTCAATTATCCTACTTTATTTATAGTAGGTAGAGAGTTCATCATAGGTACTCTCAAAGAAATATCATCACATCCATTATCCATGTTAGAAAGTAACCTCATGTATAGAACACAGAATGATTGAATGGATATAGCCTTATCTATATTCTTGAACTGCAGAGTAAAGGTGTCTAAGGATAAGAATGTTCATTGATCCAAATGATACAGGAACTAAATGACCAATGATTAATTATTGTACTGGTGTTTTTTATATGAAATTCCCTGATACTGATTTACAAAGGACTTTTAGCATATTTAGATGAGAAGAGAGTATCTATAACTGCTTTTAGAAAGTTGATTCAAGCACAGGGCTGCCATCTAGTGTGTCTTTAATACCTAAACACCTAAACATATACATGTTAAAACCTAAACACTAAACCATGCTAAACATCTAAACATGTTTAGCATAGACGTTCAGGCAATCAGAATAAAAGTGTTTAAAACCTAAACAGATGGCTAAGAGTACACCTACATATACAATATGTTTAGACTTTAAACATATTTAGACCTCAACACATTTAAAACCTGAGCTCCTTTTTTGGAGTTGCTTGCCGCATAGCGGCTGGCAGCGCAGCGACCGTAGCAACTTCATTATGTTTTTGGTTTGTCAGTTACGTCACGGTCACCTTGTGACACAATTTTTGAGGTCTTACGTCGGCCGTGACGTCACATGTCGGCCGCAGAGTGGCAACTCCTAGCCGTGGTCCTTGCAACATTTTTCTTGTTTACAGTGTAGCCGTACACGGTTCAAGTCGACATGGCGAATGGGGTGGAGATATTGAGGTGCAGGAGAAAGAACACCAGTCTCCTTAATAGACCATTATCTCCTTCTTTTGTCTCCGATAGATTTATATAGCGTGGCGATCAGTGTGGACATAACATTCAGATTGAGAGACAGGAAGATTGCATTGGGGGTGTATAGGAGAGAGAGAAGCAGAGTAAAAGTGGGATCACTGGCCTATTGAAATTAAGCGCTTTAATTGAAACCGGGCATTGGGTGTTGCCTTTTTGGGTAGCAGTGCTTTTCTGAGGGATTGCCCTCTGATATCAGGCAGTCCCAGATAATCGAAAAATGATAAAAACACTGCGACTCACATAGCAACCGGCTCAGGTTTACCCTGGCTAAATTTGCTTCCCTGTCTGAGAGTGTTCCTGAATTAGGTTCTGAGATCAGCATCAAAGAATGTTACCCCCTATTCTCTAGACACATTTGTAGCTGCAGCGTTAGTAGCTTTTTGAATTACTCTTCTCTGAATATACGTTATTAACTCATACCAAACACATATATTACACATACATCACAAACCCTGATGCAGTCTGACACTAATTTTCTGGGTGAAAGACCCCATTCTTTTCGGGAATCTGTATCAAAAGTCTTACGTACATTAATCTTGCACTCAATCTAAAAAGAACTTTAACTTAAAAGACGTATTATGTTCGAAATTAATATCTTCGTGTACCTTGCCTGGAGCTGCTCAATTCGTAAAAATAAAAGTTACTAACAGCCAAACAAGCACCACAACTGGAGGCGATAAGCCCAATTACCGTTGAATATGTGATGTGTAACTTTTTCACCCAATAGGAGTGAGGTGTGACTAATGATTCAAGGTGTGAATAATGATTCAAACCATAAACGTCAACACTGTTTTTCATATTCACCTCGTTCTTTGCACCAGAAAAGACATAGGTCATCATTTCAGAAACAATGGATTTTGCCATGAGGGTCCTACTAGCTGCCTTGTAGTATACATTACATATAGATAGTGTATTATCAAGAACACGCTTAAAACGTGCATCAGTGATGTTGCAATAGCCACTGACAACACTTAGGATATGAATGATACTATAGCACTTGACTCACATTATCTAGAGGAAGGTAGGGGTTACCTGTATGCATGCATGTACTGCGTGTTTGTATTTGAAGCCACAAATAGAATGTATGGATTGTCTGTAGTCTGTTATACACAAACATATGCCTCATAGACCCTAGCAGAAGGGTACAACCTCTAATAAAGCCCTAACAATTGTGGAGGAATCTAAAATTACTCCATTTACAATTAAATAATGAACAAAGGTTAGAAATGATTTAATAGTCACCAAATAGAGTACCCTGGCCCATAGAACTGACAACCCATGTTCATCTCCATCCATTTGAGGGTTTTAGGTCTTTAATATGAGAACTCTAAAGTCCTCAATATGAGGTCCAAGTACTCTCCCCATTCCTTATCATAAGTGAATGCACCATGCATAAAGATCAAAGTGTTGCATGCTATGCCTGAATGCACAAGGACTGGGGTATTGCAAGGCTGTCAGCACGTCACAGGGTATATATACGAAACAAGAGCACTTGTATGTAAAGCATACGTGCAGCTAAATGTACAAAGCATTTCTCAGGAGGTCATTAGCAGGGTAAAACCAGAGGCTTCTCTAGATGACACGATAATGTTCAGGGCCTAAAACTGGGGTGATACTTAAAGCCTTGCGAAGTAATCCCAGGGGCCTGACCCTACTCAACCCCCACCCCCTCAGAGCTCCCTATTCTATCACTTGTATCAGCCCTCTTCTCAATCCCCTCCAGCAAATGAAAACAGATGCTTATTTTCTGGTCGAGTGCGCATGCGCGAGCACCCATTTCTATCTGCATTACGCATCACGTGGCCGGCTTAGCACTGTAATCCCCTGGTGGCGACCACGTCTACTTCTCACATGTTCCTGCTGGTGCAACCACACACACTCCCAGTTGGCATACTTGCATTGAATCAATGTTAATGTAATGTTTATAAGGTTAGGCTATCAACTGTTGATGTAAGGTTGAGATATGCTGGTTGAATTTGAAAGTTAACATAACATAATCAAATCATCCATGATTCAACATCTACACACAAACATCTACATTAAGAACAATAATCACCACTGATATATCTTTTTAGGAGCAGATGTTGAAATAGGTGATGGCAGCATTGAAAAAAGTAAAAACAAGTTGATCAACTTTGTCAACAAATATCAAACTGTTGTCAACGTTGATTCAACGTTATCTGTCCACCCCACATTTCATCTTGCCTCCATGCACCCCCACCCCTATTCGCCCAGCCGTGTAGGGATCCGATGGAAGCATTGTGGTCCATTTCCTGTAATATCGTTATATAGGCTATGGGTGTATCCCTCTCCTACTTAAAAGACGTCACCTATTTCATCTTGATCTGTACCTTCCACTCAGAGCCACCTAGTCACCACCCCGAAGCCAGTCGCCTCACCACACTACCCTGACAGTGGTGCCCCCTGCCTGAGGTGGATGGCTATCGTTTCTATGACGAACCGTCTCACGCAGCGCTGCGTCCCGACAATGGTCCCCGTCATGCCGACAGCACTCATCAAAATGAAAATGTTGTCATTGTGACTTGGAGCTAACGGTTGTTGCTACCAGGCACTTAGCGGGTAGTAGAGTGCCCCCCTCACACACCTAACTCTACCGAGCTGCTCAGGACGCCCGCCGCGCTCTGGGCTGCTCATCAACCACTCACCACCAGGGGACGCGGATTAGCACATGGCGGCAGGGCAGGCCAGATAAAAGATGAGGCAGTTCAATGGCTGTTGTACCACTCACCACCATAGAAGTGTATTGCACTTGATTTCAGTAATTATTTGATTGGAAAGCCTCTCCACATGTGTCCTTGCCATTATTGTACTGCGGGTAGAGTGAGTGAAGGTGGGGATAAAGACGTGAGGGGTGAGATGGTTACGGTGATGGTGGGAGAGCGTGCACAAGTCATTAGGCCATTGACAATATTGACTGGATACAAGGGGACTTGAGGTGGTTGTGGGACGGGGAGGGGGTAGATGAAGTAGTGTGGTGTAGATGGAAAGGTAGGGGTGAGGAGGCAGGGTCGCCGTGCCTTTATGCAGCCTGACGGGAGATGGCCTGATTGGACAGGGCCGGATTTTCACGTGGCCGCTTCCTGATTAGTAATCCAGGTAATGTGGCAGGGTGCGCCACCTACCGATAAACCTGCTCTTTAATCTGCACCCCCCCCCTCAGGACATAAAGATGGCGGCATCCCCACGGGCTTTTGGGATAGCCAAGAGTGTGCTGGTGTAGGAGACAATAACAACAAAGGGCTTCCCACACCTCTCACGTTAATCAGAGTGCAGACCCCACCTCCCACACTCACACTCATTATCATCAAGAAATAAATGGGCTTGATTAAATGTTCACAAACCCCTGAACGCCCCATCTGAAAAAGGTCTCTCCGATCACAAAAAAAAAACAGAATAGAGAGCAATCCAAACAATTGTTTAAAAAAAGCTAGTGAGCTCACGGTTCCATTACATTTGGATAAGTGTAGATATATCTGAGAAAGTGTGCAGGTCACGTATACAGACTTATTAGCCAATGAAATAATCCCAACTATTCACTGCGGTCCTCTCGGGGGGGGGGCAGTTGGTACCCATCTGATAGATGTTATCAGTGATAACCGCTGGTATTCAGCTCCAGCAATGGCGGCGCCCATAGGACAACCCGCTACCTCGGTATAGCCAATGGCCAATGATGTATGACTATGGATGCATATAGGATCAGCACACCGGGACCCACACACAATGATTTTATTCACCAACGCATTGCGAGTGCACAGCCATTACTACTGTTTAATATACAAATAAACACTGAACATTTTTACTGTGAATCAATGAAAAATATTACTTCTACCATCATTTGTGTACCTTGAGATTCCGAACTTGCATTTTATTGATAGAAATGCTCTGAGTAAAATACTATATTTCTCCCTCACAATGGGGACATAAGGCGCACTGGAATCATATTTTGGGTACGTTACTTCTGTTCTACAGTATAAAATCCTCTCCTCCATGGTGCGTCCTGACTTCAGGCTGGATGTATCCGAGGTATCCAGGGCTACCATCGTGTACAAGCGGCGCCTTATAGGCTGGCAGCACTTGTCTACAGGCTTCCCTATGCCCCTGGTGCCCGCAGCGTGCTGGTCGTATGCCCCTGGTGCCCGCAGCGTGCTGGTCGCCTTGATCCCACCAGGCACAGACTGCACCAGATAAAGAGGCGCCTCCTGTTAACGGGATACTCTTATTTCCGGTCACGTGTCCATTCACTATGGCGATAACGAGATTTCAGAGCGGAGTAAAATGTCGTCTGCTAATTGCTAGAATCGTGTCTATTCTACGAGGTGGCACCACTGAGCTGGGAACCCTGAGTACGGTACGCTTATGCCAGGGCTCCACTAGGCGGCACGGGGTGGCAGCGTTACATGCGAAACAGCAAAATTCATTGTTCTAGGCGACACAGCCCAGCAAATTGTCGTCATCTGTCGCCATGATTGATCATCAATGGTGACTCCTTTTTGAGTGATAGCTCATCCCGTCATCTTTCGCCACTGTGTGTTAGACTCACGTGGCATAACAATTGCTATTCCTGGTGATCTTGTGCTGTAACGACGTCGTGTTCCATCTAGCGACATGTGTGAACCACTTCACACAGGTTGGCGAGGATTCACGACAATTTGATGGGAGGTGCGTCAATGACTCGATATTGCCACGAAATTGCCGCAACATTCACGCGAAACTCTTGAGAGTTGAGGTGACCAGCAGAAAGGATACCCCCATGCAAGGAAACCCTGTGCCGCCTGTAACGCTGCCGCCCCATGCCGCCTGGTGGAGCTTGGGTGTTAGAGTGAAACTAAGCGTACCGGTAATTCCTGTTTTCTTCATTCCTGATTAGAACAATTGTTTGGCATAATCTTTGAGGAAAAATCACCATGAGAATGTACGCAAATATCTAAAAATCCACTTTGATATGGAGGACTTAAAAAATAATACGGATAACGATTATGATTATAACAATATAAAAGGATTGTATGCAAGACTAACACTGCAAAGTACGTAATGAGGCTTCATTCATTCTAATTATTTCCGTGATTGGTAACGCGACACACGTTTAACTGTTGAACACAATCCATTAGGGCACAATATATACAATTTGCTTTTTCAATTCCTTTGCCCCACCACTACCAGTCCACTCTTTCCCCTGTCAATCTTTTTATGTAGCTTACATAATACCTTTACTTGTCACTGAGACGTCACAGATAAACCATTTCCAATGATACTGTGCATTCATTTTTTTACTACAGAAAGAGTGTTATAACTATGTAGACACTATCCTCCATACATTTATACTGACGGACCCATTATCATTCATAATGCAATCTTTAAAACGTGGACGCTTTTGCTGCGTCTTTTGAAATATCTGCTGCTTTGTCGTATGTGATTGATGCACGTGTCCCAGACAAAAAGTGGAACCTGCTACAACTGAAAGCCTACCCGTTGTAATTACAGGCTTTGGTAACGGCCACCGGAGGCGCCACCCATCTCGGCGCTGAATCTCATCGGTCATAATGGCCGCCCATCTCACCACGTGATCTGTACACCCTCTGGGCAGACGCTAGGGGTCAGGCGGCTTTATAAGTACCAATCATCCACGACCCGACCCGGTGATGCAACCACCCCCCACAGCAATATGATGTGGTCCTCCATCAAACAACCCTCCATCACACAGCCATCACCTCCACCATGTAGCCCTCCATCATCCATCTCTTGCCCTCCATCATCCAGCTATCCTCCAGCATGCAACCTTCCATCCCCGGGCTTCCCTCATCCACCTCTTACCCTCCATCATCCAGCTATACTCCACCATGCAGCCCTCCACTATCCAGATATCCTCCACCGTGAAACCCTCCATCATCCACTTCTTACCCTCCATCATCCAGCTATACTCCACCATGCAGCCCTCCATCATCCAGATATCCTCCACCATGAAACCCTCCATCATCCACTTCTAACCCTCCATCATCCAGCTATACTCCACCATGCATCCCTCCATCATCCAGATATCCTCCACCATGAAACCCTCCATCATCCACTTCTT
This sequence comes from Acholoe squamosa, assembly GCA_949317995.1. NCBI lineage: Eukaryota > Metazoa > Annelida > Polychaeta > Phyllodocida > Polynoidae > Acholoe > Acholoe squamosa. The sequence continues at coordinate 35,952,153 of OX439043.1, read as the reverse complement.
ACCCTCCATCATCCAGCTATCCTCCACCATGAAACCCTCCATCATCCACCTCTTGCCCTCCATCATACAGCTCTTCATCATGCAGCTCTTACCCTTCATCATGCAGCTCCTACACTCCATCACACAACCCTCCATCATGCAGCTCTTACCCTTCATCATGCAGCTCCTACACTCCATCACACAACCCTCCATCATGCAGCTCTTACCCTTCATCATGCAGCTCCTACACTCCATCACACAACCCTCCATCATGCAGCTCTTACCCTTCATCATGCAGCTCCTACACTCCATCACACATCCCTCCATCATGCAGCTCTTACCCTTCATCATGCAGCTCCTACACTCCATCACACAACCCTCCATCATGCAGCTCTTACCCTTCATCATGCAGCTCCTACACTCCATCACACAACCCTCCATCATGCAGCTCTTACCCTTCATCATGCAGCTCCTACACTCCATCACACAACCCTCCATCATGCAGCTCTTACCCTTCATCATGCAGCTCCTACACTCCATCACACAATCCTCCATCATGCAGCTCTTACCCTTCATCATGCAGCTCCTATACACTCCATCACATAACCCTTCATCATGCACCCTTCCACCAGGCAGCCATCACCTCTGCTGTGCAGCCCTTCACCATACAGCTCTTACCCTTCATCACACAACCCTCCATCACTCAGCCCTAACCCTCCACCTTGCAGCCCTTCATTATGCATCTCTTACCCTCCATCACATGGCCTTAACCTTCCACCAAAAGCGGCAGTGGCGGATTTAGACAGGGGTGGAGCGGGGGCGCACACCCCCTCCTTTTTGTCTGTACTTGGACCCCAAAATTTGCTCAGAAGTATATGGGGTGTGCCCCCTCCCTCACGTCCCCCTCCTCTTTATCATTAGCCGTATGATTTGGGTGCTACCAGTTAATGTGCAGAAGGTACTGTAGGTGTGAGTTGGTGTTGGGTGTGGGGAGCGGAGGATCATTAGTTCGGAGCTGGATGGGCCTGGATGGTGGAAAATGGAGAGAATTATATTGATAAAAGGTATTCCCGTTCCCTTCTTGCTTTAAGCGTGTATGGTATCACCTGACGTATGTATACATATATTTCCACAGGGATACATTGGACAAGTACTGGAACGACAATTAATCCGAACGTGCAGGCCATAATCCGCATTTATAAAAAGACGTCTGGGTTATTTTTTTATGCAGACACTGTTGGGAGGGGAGGCTGGGTGAAGGGTGTAAAACAGGGTGATTACACACGGTGTGGTATGAGGTGCAAGGTGGTGCTTGTAGGTGACAATTACAGTAGCCAGTAGAGGGCGCTGCAGCACCGGGGCGGTAAGCGTAATTATGACATTTAATAACAGGCTTTTGTTGGTGCATGCCGCGCTGTGCTGAGTGGACTGATGATTGCTGGGTAGTTAGGGTGTGTGCACACCCTGACCCTACACACGGTCGGGCTGCACACATCGTCACTCTACACACGGCCCTATTGCACCGCCGATGCCTCCCTCACCCCCCCCCCCACACACACACCATCACCACCCACAATGCCCTCCTTACTTCTGCTGCCGCGCGCAAATCAAAACGGAAATGACATGACGAGTGGGGCGGGCTCAACTCTTTACCTGGTGGGGCGGAACGTGATTATTTGTAATCTCATTTGATCTGTAATAGCTGTAATTATCCCTCATTTAGTGGCTTTCATTTGCACGGTGCTTAAGCACTACGCAAATAATACTTAACTTACCCACGGGCTACTCATAAAACGCAAGCTCTCCTTTATGCTTACTGGACAGATAGTGAGGGGGAATAGACTAGAGTGGCCTCAGACAGGGCTGGCTGTATGCTTGCTGCAGTCCTCCCGCACTCAGTTTTGACAGAAATACAAGTAGCAAAGAGTAGAGACACCTATCGGTGAACGCAACCCTCAGACCGGAAGTGGCGCCATGATTCTATTGACGCGTTGCCGGAAGCGTTGTGGCGTGCGAGGCAACGTTTTGGCCTCAACCTCCCGTCGCAATATGTACATTATTGAGCGCCGGGCCACCCAGCAAAAAGCCCGCTAAGTGCAGGCCCGACCAGACAAATTGTCTAAAAGCGTGCGTGGCCGCGTGTTTTTCCAGCTAAGCTCTCAGGTTACGCCCACCCAACAGGCTTTCATAAATCCAATTCACTTGTCAGCTAACTCTATTATCCCCACCAGCGGTATCCATTTCTTGTATCGAGGGCGCGTCCTGGTTATGTTATTACGTCTGCCGAAAACCGAGCTAGTAGTTGGGCGCGCCGTGCGGGCCGCTGCCCCCACACAAGGCGTAGTGAGCGCAGTAAGTAGTACATAAAGATGGGGATCAGGCCCGGGCCGTGTTCTAAGCAACCTGCCCTCTGAATGTCTGAATGTCCTATACACATGTACCGTACGACTACTATTTAACCCGCCATAGACCCACCAGTACCAACGTACCCGGCCGCCTCTGCTAATTGCTCTAAGTGCTCATGGCTAGAAAGATTTCTTGCCGAAATTGACAGCAAATCATAAGGCTATTAAGTGAACATTAATGTTTCCAGACCAATTAGGGTAACTTGTCAGGGTGCGTTAGACGCGCCGCCGGCATGGTGGCGCTGGGAGCTGGTGTGTGCTTGGGAGGGTGGGGGTGTGTCAGGAATGAGAGCTGATGGGTGGGTGGGTAGCGGATCAAGCTCGTGGGTAGGAGGGTGGGGGGTAGATGGCTGGGTAGGAAGTGTGTTGGAGGGGAGGGTGGTGTTGGAGGGAGAGGCTGTAGCAAGCACCGACTTACAGGTAAATAGATGCCGTCTATTCTCATCATATCTCCGACACAACGGTTGCGGCTTATTATGTGAGCGGCTTATTGTAAAATGGTGTCGATTCTCCGCTCTAATATGAATCACGGAGGGGCGTCCTCTCCTTAACACGCCGTCCACAGTTACACAATGTTACAATGCCAATCTCTATAGTGTATGTGTCCCACCGTATGAAAATGCCGGTAGCGACAGCTATTCACTGGTTACACCCAACTGCCATTTGTGAGATTGGCTGCAGTAACTGCGTGTGTATAGAGGGTCTTATCCTGTCCCATTATACACAACATACACTTATCAATCAGAACACACCTACAGGAGAGTTGGTCGTTTACTTCTTTACTGCACCAAACTCGTATACTCTCACATAGCAAACACCACATGGACATGGGTGGTCCACATCTGTAGGCATACTTTGATATCAACAATATGATATAACAACATGACAATTTAGTCTTCTATACTCACACAAAATCTACTTCATCTCCATCACTCTCAGAACCCTCTTAGAACGCGCCCCACCCGTGCCAAGAGTCGGTTGTAATTTCACGGGCGGGCAACCAAGAATGGAGGCGGTGCGCTTAATTTGGATTGTCTTTTGCTGCGTATTAATCAAGGAGATTTCTCACCCAAGTGTCAGCTCTGGGCGGCGTATTGTCCGCTGGGGTATTGTGTACAGTTCCCATAAGCTGTGCTCTGTGAGGGGGAAATGAGGAGGAGGTGGCGGCGGCTATAACCGGGGTGGCCATGTAATGGTTGAGGGGTATTGAAGAGGAGGGGTGGCTGGGAGGGAGGCACTGTCCATTACGCATAACCCATGTTTATTTCATTATCGGCAGCCAAGTGGAAAATGAGCGCAGGGCCCGGTGAAACCAACAAATTGCAGGTTTCTGGCGCGCGCTGGGCGACTTAATTAGGGCCCACCGACCGCCGCCGGAAACGGCGCGCGCAGCCCCCAATCACATGATGCGCGCACAGTTTTAATGAGACCACACCCCTTTCCAAGATGGCGGCGGGTTCCGGTGTGTGCAAAAGTGCGGGGGTCGGGGGGGGGGACAAAGCGGGGTTGGTTTTTGACCGCGTGTCAGGCCGCCTTTAGACATGGCCGTTACGGGTCACTGCACCACTCACCCTTCATTGCCCCGATAACACCCGGGGGAGGGCACGGCTGTGTGCCCCTCCACTTAAATCACACACCAGGCTTGTTTATTTGCTCGTTGAGAGGATTTAAGAACACATAATTTCCACCATGCTTCATGTTCTCAGATGCTTGTTTTCTGGCCAGTACAATTCGTTACTGACTAAAAAGCTTTGTAATAGTCGGTTTTGTACTGGATTAGACTGCATGCATTAACTTTTGATAAATGGATCTATATATCCTCCCCTCAATTTATACATTTGTGTTTGGACACACGACATGTATCCTTTTCATGGTTTGGGACTGATTGATTATTCCGGTTTAAGCAGTCAGTTTTGCCCACACCATAATTAAATTAGGAAAGGCGAGGTACCTGGTTTTGACAGCAAGCAGGACTGGAGCTGGTTCTGGCGATGTGCACTGATAAGAACTGAGAAGATGGGAGCAGCAAATGTGTATTATTTTACTATACCCAGGTAGCGCAGAGACTTTGCCATAACGTTGGCCCAACCATTGGTTTTACATAGGCTGACCATCCTGCCTATGTAGGCCCGACGGTGCCAACCAAATGCCAACATAGGCCCAACATTGGCTTTTGGTCGGCAAACATCAGCATCTGCAAATGGTCGGCCAGGGGCTGACCATTTGCTGATGTCCTGCCAATGTTGGGCCAATGATGCATTTGGTTGGCAAATGCCACTGGTCAGGCCTATGTAGGCCCGATGGGCAGCCAACGTTGGCCTGACGTTGGCCCAATGTGTCGGGCCAACGTCGGCAAATTTTTGTGTGCTACCTGGGTACAGACTTAGCGGTTTAATTATTAGCCAATAAGATCGTCCCACTGTGGCATGTCGGGGCCAACTGGTACCCATCTGATAGGTCTTATCAGTAGAACTCGCTGGTAACAAGCTCCAGCAATGGCAGCGCCCATGGGACAACCTGCTAACTCGGAATAACAATGAAGCATATGGAAACCCTATACTTACAAGCCTGAAAGCTGAGTAAAGAAGCACATTCATCCTAGACACCCTCCATGATTTTGCCTCTAAAAAGTATATATATATGGCCGCATTTTCAAATTTCAAAAAACAAAATGATAATAAAGGAACAAGGAACGTCATCCACATATGTGTAGAGGCAAGGAGAAAGGGTGCTCCGTGCAAAACGTCAACTTTAAAATTCAAATCACTAGCTTTACAGTGATACATAGCATGAGAAGATACTCCTGTTAGTTTTGGAGGAATGGCTTCCTAGATATGGGTAGGTGTGACCATTTCAAGAATGTTAATAAGCTCTATGTCTAATTGGTCATGAGATATATAGCTAATTAGCATAATTTATGCTAATTAGCTAAATTCGTATACATTTTTACTCTTTTGCCCATAACTTTTGATCTAGAAATGGTATTTTCATTCTGTTTTCACCATAGTAAACCTTGTGAGATGTTCCTTCAAATGGGATCATTGATTTTCCTATTTAGAATGATAATCATGTTTCCATGGCAACATAAATCAACAAAAATGCCTATTTTGGCCCAAAAACATTCTTTTTACATGCCAAATTTGGAACCTTTCCACCCAAAATAGAACGTTCTATCAAAAATCATTGAATTCTCCATAAAAAAGTAGCCTATAACATTTTTAGTCATATTTTTCCTATTCTAGTCCATAGTGGTGCCCCCTGGTGGCTAAATCTGGTACTAAATCCCGCAGTAACTGTCCTTTCTGCTTGCTGGCTCACATATAGATAACATCCTATAATGATCGGCACTGGACTTGAGAATAAGTTGTACATTCGACACTCGACCTCAAGTTTTATTGGCTTTGTGATTATAATTTCTTTTGAGAATAGTTTGCTGTTGTTGTTATAGGTAGAATCATTTTCTTTGGTGGAATAAAACAAAAACACAACTCGTGGGGTAAATAGAGGCTGTATGCCCCACTCGTTGTGTTTTTGGTTATTACCTAGGGACAAGGTACCCATCACGGTATGTCTTATGTATGTTTCTTTTCCTCATCTGCATGTTGGACCCACTGGGTATAGGTATAGTATAGCGGCTGTTGGGTTAGGTCATGGGCGGAGAAATAGCCTAACCCCCTATCATGAGGCATGTGAATGTTCCTGTCCAATTTGTTCTTGGTACATGTACTTCTCAATACTACTACATGTACAGTAAAACTTGGTTACAACGAACACCTTGTTACAGACTTAAAAAGTTCGTTATAATCAAATTTCATTGTAACCAAGTTCAGCTTCATGGGGGGCATTCCTACCCTGATCTATTAAACCCAGTGACAGTAGCAGTCTGAGAGATGTCAGGGGGTGTGATAGCACATTTCTATGTGCCTCTATTGAACCCCTACCTACAGTAGTGGCCTGAGAGTTGTCACGGGGTGTGATAGGACATCTCTGTGCGCCTCTATTGAACCCCTACCTACAGAATTGAATTGAATTGAATTTATTGCACGGAATCGGCGCACACATCTGTTACATTACTGATGTTCAGGGATGTGGCAGTTCCTTAGCTGAGAGGACAAAACATGAAGCAGTGCTAATTATATACAAATAAACAATAATTCAGTATACATGATTTAGTAGATAATTAGCCATTAGGGCTGTAAATAGGGTCACCAGCTGGTAGTGAGTTAAGCCAGGGCAGGTTGATTACGAAGGAATTTGTCCGTGGTGTGTTTAAATTTGGATTTAGAAGTTATGCGCTGGGTTTCATGGGGAAGTTTATCCCAGAGGGTAACTGCCCGGAAATACGGTGATTTCTGATAAAAACTTGTTTTGGCCCTTCGCTTGAAAAATCTAATTTTCCTGTCCCCTCTCGTTCTCACTTCCCTTTGGTGAATAGCTTCTCCATTATTTGATTTTTTCTACATAATCAATAATAGTTGCAGTTTACTTCTATGGTCAAGATAGTCCAGCATACATTGTTTGTGAAGTTCTATTGTGCTGATTTGTCTGACCCCTACACCCAGGCAGATGCGAAGGGCATGATTCTGCAATCTCTGCAATTTGACCAGGTCATAGCCATGAGCACTGCCTAGATAGAAAGAGCAGTATTCAATGCTCGGGAGTATCATTACCTTATAAACACGGAGACTGATATCTTTAGACATGCACTTTCTTATCTTACACAATTTATATATTTTATTGCCCATTGATTTTTTAACTTTTCCTATATGGGGACTTAAGCTTAGATGGCTATCTAGCTCTACACCAAGGTAGGTATAACTGTGACAGCCTGGTAGTCTGACACCATTTAAGGTAATGTTGGGTACATTGAGCATTCTTAGTTTGGATTTTGAGCCAAAGAACATAGTCATGCTCTTATCAGTATTAATGGTCATATAGTTCCGGTTACACCAAGCTCCAACTCTGCTCATATCTTCTTGTAGCAAGCGCTCAGCTTCAGCTGGATCCGCGCCGGAAACATAGATAACTACATCATCAGCGTACATTGTATAATGACAGTTTTTTATGCAGTCAGATAGGTCATTTATAAATAGTACAAAAAGGAGAGGGCCAATTACAGAACCCTGTGGTACCCCGAACTTGACAGGTGATTGTGCAGAGATACTCCCATTGGCCATTGTACCATGTGATTTGTGTGCCAGGTATTCCATTAGCCATTTTTTGAGTTTTCGATGGATATTTAACTGGCAAATCTTATGTAAGAGGGTAGGGTGATGGACGGAATCAAAAGCTTTACAGTAGTCCAGATAACAGGTGGCTGTGATCAGGCCATCATCTCTGGCCTCATATAGATCCTTCACAACATTAAAGACTGCATCACTGGTACCCTTCCCTGGGCAAAAGCCAAATTGAGTCTTACACAAGATAGTATTTCCCTCTAGATGGTCAGATAAGACTTTATGTACTAGTTTTTCAAGTAGCTTCCCTGGTAACGGCAGCAGAGTAATTGGGCGCCAATTCTTAATATTTTTAAGATTCCCTTTCTTGGGGATAGAAAGAAGCGGCCTGAGAGGTGTCAGGGGGTGTGATAGGACATCTCTACCCCTATTTGTTGAACCCTTACCTACAGCTGGCCCTTTGAACCACCCTGGAGGTGCTTTGACATCAGGGGGGGGGAGTTTAGCACATGTATCAGGACTTATCCCTTGCCTAGCTGCACTGACGAAAAAAAGAGCATCGGCCCGAGTTTCACCTAGTCTCTGGCGCTGCCTGAGTATCATGAGAGCCTCTGGTAGAGGCTCTCCCCTGACATTCCATACTCATGCTGAGCCTGCTTCAATGCCACACATTGGGAAAAAGGATCAGCATGAGTATGGCACAAGGCTCAGGCATGGTGCCATACTCAGTCTGAATCTAACTGAATACTCCAGCAAAGCAGGGGGTCTAGCCCCTATACTGATGTCTGAGATTATATCATACCCTAGCACCAACCACACCATGTACTTCATTAGCTCAGTTGATATGGCACTGAACTTTGTATCAGAAGGTGGCAAGTTCAAGCCCCATTGAGAATTTTTGTAAAGATTACTTATTTTGTTAAGTCAATCTTATTGCTACAATGTGAGCATGAATATGCATTCATAATGGGTTTGTGAGAAAATTGTTCCCTATTAAGTCCCCCCCTCTCTCACGCATTCTTGCACATACTCAATATCCTTTCTATTATCCTTGTAACAATGATATCTAAGAATATAATCTTATCTTTATAGGAATATAATAGGAATTAATCACTAAAACATTTAGAGTATGATCATATCTTTGCAGTAAATGCAAAAGTGACATATGGTCCCAGGCATATTTCTAATGTTTCGGGCTTGGAAAAATGTAGAATACCAGCTTTCAACACACAGAGGGAGCAGATCATATGAGATTTCAAGTGAGATCTTTCAGCACAGTCAAGATGGTGTAGTGGTAACACGTTTGCCTTCATATGAGAAGATCCTGAGTTCGATTCCAGCCCAGGGATGCTCTTCAAAAGCTGCAAGTTTTCAGCCAGAATTTTTTTGTTATGCAAAGAATTTATTTTCTTGCTATTTTCTGACTTGGCAGATGTTGAAGATTCTGTCAGTTTTCACGCAAGCCTCTATTTCAATTAGTTACAAAGTTAGGTCTTAGAAAAATACACTGCAATAGATGAGATGTTTCCTATTAAAGTGAAAAATAAAAAATGTTTCTCAGCACCACCAAGACTAGAACCTGAGACCCCTCACATGCAAAGGGAGAATCCTACCGCTGTGCCACGACTACAACCGTTGAGCCAGGTTGCAATAGGCATATAAGTAGGACTGTGCCATACTTACTGAGGACATTGTGGACATTTGTCCTTACTATGGGCAATTTTCCTTACTATGGTCTGTGTTTCCTATTAGTCTACTGGGCCTCATATGACCAATGACATCTCACTGTAGTAGGTCTATGCTTGAAATATCATATTGATAGTGCCACTTTCAACACCTGTCCCGCTAGCACAGATAGGAGCACAAAGGAGTCACAATAAGGAGGTACCCAGTTCAAATCCCAACCAGGAGCAATAAGGACACTGAAACTAGGAATGCACTAACTATTCATTGATTAATTAGACTGCCTTAGGAAGTTGAATGTTCGATCATCTGAAATCCTTGTGTGTATGAAATAATGGGCTTTTGCCATATGGTGACCTTCATTTCTATATTTCTTTATAGTGTTTAACAAACCACTCATGTGTTGGGCCTAATATACCCTACAGCTGAGTAGTTTAAATAAGGCTACAAATTCAGCAAAGTGTGAACCTATGTATTGGGATACTCTGGCAGTGCATGACACCATTGGCTCCTGCAATGTTGGAGCCTATTCAGGTAGGATCCAGCATTGCCTGACCCTCTTCATAGAGATACTCAGACAGTGTCCTATTCTCTTCTATTATGTTACTCCAGTTGACCCTAAGCCTGTCTCTAAAAAGACTGCTGCACTGTGAGAGTATGGCAGTAGAGAGGGTACAGCTAGGCCCAAAATAATCTAGAGTAGAGTGTCAGGTATTGCTGGAGTATGCCTACACCCTAGGCTCACCCTGAGTATCAAAATATACTCATTTTGGCGACATTTGCCTGAGGCTAACATCAGGCTCACTGTGAGTAACAACATTTTCTCTGTGTGGCCCTTTGAACTGCCCTGGGGTGTTGGAAGTCATTTTATTTTATATTTTCCCAACCTTGGCGGTCAACATTACTTCGCTATAAACAAGGCCCTATCAAAAACATTTCGTTCTAACCAAGTTATTTAATATAGAAATGTATAGAAGAGGTTTGTGATTTTGGTTTGTTATAACCAAATTTCGTTGTAAGGGAGTTTGCTGTAACCAAGTTTCACTGTATATACTATACATAATACAGTCACCAATGGACAGCCAGTCCCTGTAGTGTGCATTGGACTGCTATCTCATACAACTCATTTGTATAAGATTTGTTAAAGAACGTCCTTGGTTTTATTACTAGATGTTATACATGAGTACAGTTATGTTCTTACTCCAGTGCTGCACTGCCTGTTGTAGGTTGCCAGTGTTGAGTATTATATATATATTTACCACACTCAGCCCTGGAGCAACAGGCATGAGCGTTGGTCATGTTTACCCTTGTGGGTGCCCTACAGCTACATGTATATACACTGTAAAAAAGGTGTTTAGAGTCTAAACACATTGCTAAACATTTTCTTGTTCCGTTTTTGAGGACACTTTATGAACCTAAACATGTTTAAGATGGACTTTACTTGACGCATGGGCCCCGGGGGGCACATAATTTTTTACTGACACGGGTGTGTGGCTGGACCTCTGACTACCCTTACCCTTGGTGAGAGGGATTTTCATCAAAAACGACCCTTACTGAGAGGGAACTTTTGCCAAAAGTGACCCTTGCTGAGAGGGATTTTTGCCAAAAGTATCCATTGATAGCAGGTTTTTATTTGTGAAATCTCCAAAAATTAACGCAAATTTTGGCGTGTGAGATTGAAATTTGGAAAAAGTGACCCTTGGTGAAAGGGATTTTGGCAAAAAGTGACCCTTGGTGGTGGGAATTTGGCAAAAAGCAGACCCTTGGTGAGAGGGAATTTGGCCGAAAAGTGAGTGCCCCCCCCCCCCTCCCCCGGGGGCATGGGCGTCTCGCGCCATCAGGCTTCTGTTGTCTTCTTCTGTTGTCTTGTTATTGGTCGCCCGCACCAGAGGGCGACATGGTGCACCTGCAGGTAGCGCCGACCGTTAGGGGGCTTTGTGCCTCTCTGCAGCCCCCTGCACTGAGGGCGCCGCCTGGCGGGTAGCGGAAACAATGAGCAGCTCGTCGTGTTGTGTCATACCTGACCAGAGCCCATCAACCCCCTGCAGGGAAACAAGAGAAGGGGACTTAGGTTCAATAAGCCTTTTAGATTTAGATCATCTAACGAATTCAGACATATACACAGTTCCTGACCAGGACTACTCGTCGACCTTTAATGGGCTGTCTACACAAAATCCGCCCTCTCCATCTGCTGATGCTAAATACAACCTAAACAGATATGGAGCATTGACTTATATAGAGACATACATTACACACAACCAACTGGGCTTGGAGTAAGAGAACTTAATTGCATAGATTATGGTTCTCGTAATATAAGGATATCTTATGTACAACCGGGGAGGGTGGGTGCGGGGAAGGCTTTCCCGCCGATTCCATTCACATCAACCCCCCTGGAGGGCGACAATGTGCCAAGACGCCCCCGTCCCCAGCCAACAATCGATCATTTCTAACACATCACTTAGTCCGTTAATTGGCTCTTCCTGCGCTGTACAAAACTCCCGCGTGCGCGGCCATTACAAGGGCCATAGACAGGGGGGTCCCATGTCACTTGTCGATTTTAAGAAATGTGTCCTGTCTCTTGTCACCCAACCCCATGTCCCTTGTCGATTTTAAGAAGTGGCCTTGTTGATTATAAGAAATGGGTTTGTCCCTTGTCACCCAGCCCCATGTCCCTTGTCGATTTTAAGAAGTGGCCTTGTCCCCTTGTCGATTTTACCTGTCTGGGGCCCTATTACAGTGCAGACACTTAGAACAAATTAGTTAGATAACCCCCGTCAAATGGGGTCCTCCTCCGAACCCAGGCCCTCAGTGCTGTCTTCTTGGGGGTCGTCTAAGTCCTATGGCATACAGCCGCCCTCTTTCCTCCCATCCTGCCCCCCTACCCTCCCACAGCACGCGTCTGTTGTTCATGTGGTGGCCTAATAACGGTCAGTGGCGGTGTATAATGGAGTAGATTTCGTCATGTTGTGTCCACTCTATGTCCAGCTGTCCTGGTGTGGCGTCCTGCAGAGGCCCATTACCTGACACAGGAGAGTGAACTAATGAGCATGACGAGCGGACAAAGCACAAGGTAGACGTCTCCGCTAAACGCCCTAAAGGACCCCCCCCCCCCTACCAAAGCAAGAACTCAAGCCGTATGGAGCGGACAAGACTACACAATGCTCCTTACGTAAGTCACATTAGTGTCCAGCATGCAGTCAGGTTTGACAGGAAGGAAGAGACAGGCCTGCAGGAGTAGGGAGGGGTGCGAGCGGAGGGGGTATGTCAGTGATAAGAATGAGACCGGGTTGGGGGAGGGGCCGTGTATAGGCGGGAGTCAGGTGTAGGGAGGAGCTGTAGTGACGGATGAGGATGGGGGACAATGGAATAAACACTTTTCATTCCGACGCAAAATCCGCCATTAAGAATTGAAGGAAATCTATTTGACTTTTTCATCAAGTGGCTGATAGAAAAGGGGGTGGTGCAGAGCGGCGGTGTGTGTGTGGGGGGGGGGGGGGGTAGACAGAATGGAGAGTCACAAAAACGAGTAGCGTCTATGGGAATGTATGTGTGAACCATAAATTTGCCCCGTCTTGACTTGAGAAAATCAATTTCACTTTTTAACAGAAGTGCATCAAACAGAGGCCCCTACTTCAAGGCACGTGGAGCTTGTAATTCCCGCCGTTGCAAACATACGTCCAACTGGTAATAGGGTCACGTACGGATTCATTCATTTTACAAGAACAAAGACCGAGTCAATTTTGCTATAATCATTCTTTATCATAGGCCTGTTTTGCTTCCACTCCTTCTGAGGAGCATTTCTTTTTTATTGCATCTTTCAATATAGGATAAAAGCAGCAACATAACAACAAGTTAATCGCACACAGGAAAGAATGTGGATGAAATTGGATTAGAATGACAGGGGAGACAATTCGTATTATCGGTCTCTTTTTACTGTCATTCTAATCATTTCACTTCCATACAATGAAGACAATTAGCGGCAATTGATTCACTCATCCTTCAGTTATTTCTCTGTTTATAACAACAGACGGTTCTCCGCGCCTCATTGAGTCTGGTATAGCATAAATAGGAAAATAAATATACAGTGTATACTTAAGCTATAGTTACAGACCATTAGTACATCACTATCTATGGTTTGTACTATGCACATCAGACACTGTTGCTATTAAACAGTATACTTATGGAGCCGGTATACGCTTGCCCTATTCGTTATATCTATGGAGTTTTGCCATATCACAGAATGCTTTGGTTTAATCAAAGTATAATTTTTGCCTATACATGAAACTCATGGGGGGGTTAAATTGTGGGATTTGCCCGGTAGCTTTCCCCTTTGACTTCACAGTCATTGTCTCCTCTATTCATAGAATTTATCAGGTTTGGTACACTCCTACTAAGAAATATTACACTAATTTGGAAAGTATACACTTTGAGGTGATGATTATTGTTCTTGAAGTTCACATTAAAAGTTGTCTCCACCTGTCGGTTCCTTTTTCAAGCACTAAATGCCAGTCTGCTGGGATGACCAAACTAAGAATAGTTGGGCTGACCACCGGTCAGTTCAGACTGACCACTGTCACACTTGAAGTTAAATTAATCAAGCGTCTGACCATTTACTGCGAAGGTCAAGCTCAACCCTTTAAAGGCAAGTAATACAAAGGGAAACAAATGGATGTGTAGAGCGCACATTACACTCTAAAAAAGTGTGTTTTGTTTTTAAACACTTTTACCTGTATTTAAAACACTTTCTTGTAACACTTTGTTGAACACTTTTTTGGGCAAAACACAAAACACTTTTTCAAAAAGTGTTTAAAAATTAAAAAGTGCTTTGATTAAAATGTGTTTTAGATGAAAAAGTGTTTAAATGATTCTGAGAATAAAGTATTTAGGTTCAGAAAGTGTTTAAAATGAGCTTCAGGCAAATTTATGCCCTTGCTATTATTTCATTTTCCTTATAAACCAATGGTCCCAGTTTTAGGATTAGTGAGTCCTTCCTACCGCATATGGCTGTGTCTCTGCAGGTACAGAATATTGAATTTATGTTGATAACAAGTTGATGACAGTTGATCATCCAGTTATCAACATTGATTCTGTGCTAACCAGGCTTAGCCCACAGTCAAGATGAGTACAAACACACTGATGCACAGAGTTAGTCAGTGAGTTTAGGACTGGGATGTATGTATTAATCCTGAATGTTACAATATTCCCTGAACTGCTAGGTTCCCTCGGTATAATCTTAATTATACCTCAACTTACAGGTAAGTCTCGAATAATTTCAAAATTACATTGGAATCAAGGTATTGAGAAGGTAATTTTTAGATATTTCTTTTACAAATCCATTCTATAAGATAAAGTGTCAATGTTACGGTTTATCAGTTTGCTGTGTATCATTTTCATTTATACTTAAATTCAGACATTTGTGTCCATATAAATGTTACAATAGTACCATCATAGGTGTCCCCTGCCACCTGGTGAGTTGGATTGGAACCAAGTATTAAAACACTTTTATAAACATAAACACTTTTGCAGGAAAAGTGTAAAGTGTTTTAGGAAAAGTGTTTAGATGATGAAAATGTGTTTTACCGAAATGTGTTTTGGTAAAATGTGTTTTAGTTAAAACACATTTTTTAGAGTGATACTATCGAAACCTTTGTTCCAGATTCTACACTGCATGTACTGGGTATATTTTCTTTAGATATGCCGGTAGAGGTATGTAGATGTATTTCTATATACATGTAATTCCTATAGATAATAATGGAGGTACACTGTAAAAAATGTGTTTAGATCCTAAACACATTTCTAAACACTTTCTTGCAACAACTTTTTAAACACTTTATCCTAAACACTTTCGCTAAAGTGTTTAGAATTGCCAGGTGTTTAGACATTTTAAGTGTTTATCACAGAAAGTGTTGATGTGTCAAATGTGTTTAGTAAGTGTAAGGTGTGTAGACAGTAAGGTGTTCAGGAAAATCACTGTTTAGATAGATGTGTTTAGATATGTTAAGTGTTTATATCAACAATGTGTTTAGGACTAAAGGATGTCTCTCGGGAGGTTCCGAATGTTGGATCAATGTTGAAGGCTGGTTTATTCATGTTCATCAGCCAGTCATCAACATTCTTTCAATGTTCTATGCCCACAAGTCTTGAGATTAAGTCAAAACGAGTCCAAGCACTTTGATTGACAGAGTGATCTGGACCAGGTTGTATGTATTAATCCCTACCACCACAAAATGGGTGTTTACCATGGGTCACATTGAAATCACGATAATGGAGAGGATAAATTTGTAACTATTTCTTTTACAAATTCATTCTAAGATGAAATGCCAATGCTAGGTCCTATCAATTTGTTGTGTATTATCATTACTATACTCAATTCAGACATTTGTGTCTATCAGAATATTATGGTTCTATCATTATGAGCATCCCCTGCCACCTAGTGAGTTAGATTGGAAGCAAACATTTAAACACTTGTGTTTAATGTCTAAACACGTGATATCAATGTGTTTAAATTCTAAACAGCTCAACACTTTTTCTTAAAATGTGTTTAAGTGTAAATTTGGGATTGAAGGGATTGAAGGGATGAATCTTCCAAAAATGTGTAGTTTGTAATTTCCCAAGATACCCCACAGACCATTTTTCAATAAATGTAACAGAATGAGCCAGACTAAGGACAGCTGTGTACATCAATACTATGCAGTTATAGTAAAGTGTGACAAATATTGGATAAAGACACCACGTTTGCATTACAAATAAGAGCACAACCCTGAGTTGACCGAGCTGACAAGTATCGGGTAACACAAACGCCCTTATACCACAAACACCTTCAAAGCACAAACGCCCTTATGTCCTGCGGCTACCCCATGCATGTGAGAAGAGTATGCCTGGTATTTGCTATGGAAATACCTGGGTATCTACATTGTAACTTGTATGAAGATATAGATTAAGGCCATTTTACTCTAATAACGTGGACTATATAATCTTTATTAAAAATCTTTATTTTCTGCTGGCCACTGGGAATTTCAACATTATGATGTAAAGAATTTTTGAAATTAAAATAGATTGCCACGGAGATCAACAAATCTCAGGCATTGATTCATATATCATGCATTTGCTAACAGGAAATCTATCTTTTATTGAGAAAAGGGTGCCTTGGGTGTCTGAAACGGAACTTTTTTCTTTATTTCTTCTAGGCACATTTGAGTCAATCAGTTGACTCAGTCAAAATAAATGTCCTGTTAATAGAGAGTCATCTCATCGCTTTTGGAGTTTATGACAACCGATCAGGGCGTGTAAGTCATCTCATGACATATCCCTAGGGTCATGTAGTGTTCTGTAGTGACAGTAATTTTTTTTTATTAAGCCCTTGGGTGCTCCTATACGATGGAATCAAAGGTTGGAGCTAATATTTGTGTATAGATTCTCACTGCTAGGACTTTATTCAAGAGTTTTCTCACTTTCCTGAACTGATACAGCCTCAGTTCAGCAGTGCTTTTTATTTTGTTCACATGTCTTTTAAAGCTTAGAACCTTATCAATTGTGACATCTAAGTATACAAAGTGATCAACTATTTCTAGGACTTCTCCAGCTATACAAATGTCGCAGCCAGTAAGGTCAATACGCAATTTGTCAAAGTGACACCATAGGACTTTAGTTTTGTTGTTATTTAGTGTTAGTCTATCAGTGCAAAGCCATTCAACAATCCTATACCCAGATCATCTATGTTTCTAACATGCAATACATCCTTGCCACTGGCATGGATTACCAAATTGTCTGCATTGAGAAGATAACTACAGTTACTGATTGTACTAACAATATTATTAATATAGATGACAAATAACAACGGCCCCAGGATCGAGCATGGGGCACCCCACAGCTAATGGATTCACCAGCTGATGTCTTTCCATTGGCTACTGTACATTGGCGACAAGTATTCAAGTATGTACAAGTGGTATATTATAAGGGCGTTTGTGCTTTATAGTCCAGTAGATAGAGCATAAAGATTGGCACATTCGGCAGCAAGCATCAAAGTTTGTACGTAGGGGCTTTTTGATGTGCTGAATCCATTTCTAAGAGGAAACATCATTTTCGACTAACGTTTCTGCTCATAAATTGACATTGAAAATAAAAAGTATTAAATAATTATTAAATTCCATGAAAAAATCCAATACATTTTAAAAGAATTTATGTGCCTTCAAACCCACATAGAATAGCTACAACCCATCAGTATTCATTATCTAAAGTCCAAATCAGTAATGTTTTAATTGGCTGTCTACATATTGATGACCTAATTTGCATATTTCAATCAGGTAGCTCTAGAAGCAAACCTGAGTCACTCAAAGCCTCTCTTTGATACTTGGCCTAGTGGTAGTTCTTTCACTAGCATTTAATTTCAATTGAGATAAAGTCATAGATATAATTAGACCTTCCCACTTATACTGCTGACCCTAATTAGCATAATTTATGCAAAATAGAATGGACTAGGTGTATGTGTCAAGCTTTCAAGTCATATAGTAATCATAAATATATCAATCCATCTCAGCTTGGATATACATTCCATGATGACCAATCATTATTTGATTGATTTAGTTCATGATTCTGTGTCTGATTAGCATAATTTATGCAAAATCATGGGGAAAAAATATGGTATGCTAATGTGTAATGTCAGAGCATGAAGGGTTGCAATATGAATAGATACCACTGGATATGAGAAACTAAGGCATGCAAATATTGCTTGTATTTTCCCTTCATATAAACCAACAGTATATATTGATTGTCTGCATATCAATGACTCAATTGCATATTGTGATTAGAAAGCCCTATATGTCACACTAGGAGGAAAGTATAGATGTCAGCTGGAATTCCGAAAGATAACTGTTGGTAGCCATATTTAGCATAAACAGTAGTAGAGCAGACTAAAAAAGCTTCTATAGTAAATAGATCTCTTTATAACAAAGTATCTCCCCCCACATTATCTATTAGAGGTGCTGTATGTATGAACAATGGGGTAATGTGATGACAGCTTGCTGGACGGTGACGGGAGGGGGGGGGGATTAATTAGTAAGGGTCAGTATGTGTCAAAAATAGCAGTATGTGGTAGTGCTGGGGGGGGATTGAAGGTTTATAGGAAGTCTTACTGTCATGCCTACCTGCCTGCTTCCCTGAAAGCCTGAAACTTTGATTCTTGGACCTTTGAGTCAAGGGTCCTCTGCCCTTTCATCCTCAACCGCTGGTCAGTTTAGTGAAGGGGCTTCTCCTACTAAGGCTGGATACCTACTGGGAGGTCCACAGTACCAGGGAACATATGCAGGACAGGGTTTCTCCCCTCCTATCACTGACCTTGGTCAGGTAAAGAGGGTGAGGGTCTTCTTGCAATTCCGGGTCATATGAAGCTATTCCATCCCCTGTTCCCCCAGATTAAAGTCTCGTGACAATTGAAACAGTGATGATTTTCTACCCCACTAATGAAAATGAAATATAAGTTATAAATTCTTTGGGGGGGGGGGTCGTAATAAAGTAAAAAGGTGTCATATTTGTTTAGCTACTCTCTTGAAACAGAGACAGAGGTGGGTCAGAGTGCTTAGTTCTTGAAAAAGGGTCACCACTTATGGCATTCCTATTCCTCTTTGTTATTTGGGCATGTTTCCCTCACTAAAGTTTAATATTCTCACTACTCAAGTGAGGCGATGTGATGGGTATTTCCCCTAGGTAACTTTATACAACTTTACTATGGTTGGTGAAAGGTATGTGGGCTAATGCCCGCCTGTGAGTCCTTACTTAGGTAAAAGTAGTGCCCGCCTGTGAGTCCTTACTTAGGTAAAAGTAAAGGACAGTATGATATTATTATGTGTTGAATGCTGCAGTTTGCCTATAACCTTGCTCGAGGGTATTTAGAAAAGTGGGGAAGTGAGGAGGAGTGTCAGGCCAACACCTCCAAAATGCATATATATGGTTAGGTGAGTGGGGGAAGCCCTGATTTTCTATCCCCAGTGGTTAGGATAGTGGGGAGGCCCTGATTCCCACCCAAGGCCTCAATGTTTTATACTTAGCCTACAACTTTATCTAGAGACATGCTACTATCAGACACTTTCTCTGACTCGAGCCTGCAAAATAATTGCAGGTGACTATAAATAGCTGTCCATCATCCTGGAAGTGGCGTCATAAAAGGAGAGTGTGTGCCCTGTATTGAAGATTGAAGAATTTCATAGAGCAGCCTCTCTGAACTGTGGTACATGTATAGTACAACCTATCATTACATTAGCTTTAGCAGACTACTTCAGACAAGCACCAATGGAGGATCATTTTGTTGTTATGAGGATCTGTACCATGGTTTCAGGGGGTTCAGTCATAGTGCCAATTGAAACAGTGCTTGATGAATAAACCCATGAACTCTGGCCATGAATGTATCAGGCAGACCTATACTGTATGATTGTAGGGTAGTAAACTAGTCATCAATATACAGACAGTAAAAATATGTATTGATATTGGGTATAAAGGGGAAATACAATAGATATATTAGTATGCAATACTGCTTCCTGTGCTATTGCATAGATCATTAATTATGCAAATTAGGTATATCACATTTAACATACCTTTCAAACATGGTTATCATGAGGTTCAAGTTTAGTTACTATCCTAAAAGATGCTATGATGGATTGATATACTCTGATTACTGTATTGCTAAAAGCTTGATACATTTACCCAATAGTCCTTAAATTTCTATTTTGCATAGATTATTCTAATTAGGGTTAGCAATATCTATGTGTAAATCTTTAGCCAGTATGCAAAGACAATATCTAAATGGTAAAAGAATGCTAGAGAAATAGATATTTTCTGCCTTAATCTTTCAGAAAGGTCTGGCGGTCCAGGTTGGCATGTGGAATTAAGTAATAATAATATGCAAATTAGGTCATTAATCTGTAAACAATCAACATACAACATGTACATAATACCTATTTAGACTTAAGATGATAATAAGTTGTTGGTCCGGTCCAACTATTTTGAGTGCCTTAAAACTTTTTATTTCTTTATTTAGCATTTATCAGTATTTTTCATAGATTTGAATAAAATTAATATTAATCCTAATCATGATCAATGTTTATCACCAATTGTTATTTATATTATTCTTCTTAAAATAAATCAATTATTGTTCAAGGAATTATGGTATAAGCTGAGATGGATTGATATGTAAATTTATGTTTACTACCGGGTATATGATAGAACATTTATATCCAGTAGTTCTATTTCACATAAATTATGCTAATTAGAGTTAACATTATATGTGTTTAAGTCTATTGATATGCATGACTATATCAAAATTGGAACTATATATACTAGTGAAGCTATCACTATGCCTTTGTCTCTAAGATGTGTACTGCTTCAGGCCAGCTTGTGAAGCTACCTAATAAAAATATGCAAATTGGGTCATTGATATGCAGACAATGGTTGCAAAAATGACTGATCAGGACATAAGATGATAAACACAGGTATGTTTCAGGTATTCTTTCTAGGTTTGAAGCCTTTCAATTTCTTTTAAAATTCATTGGGTATTTTTCATGGAATTAAATAATTAATTAATACTTTTTATTTTCAATGTCAACTTATGAGCAGAAACTTTATTCGAAAATGATGTTTCCTCTTAGAAATGGATTCAGCACATCAAAAAGCCCCTATGTGCAAACTTTGATGCTTGCTGCCAAATGTGCCAATGTTGGTCAAAATCCAGGCTCTATCTACTGCACTATTAGTGCCATGCTTGTGTCATAAGAGCCCGAGGTTGCCCATAGGCCTCAAACAGATATCCGTTTGAGACCTAAGGGCTGTTTGTGGTATAAGGACCCCACAGACCACCCTTACAACTTAACAACCACAGGTGACTCCTAATACATGTATTTACCCTTCCATAACACAATGTATGTGAATCATGAGGCCAATACGTTGTGCAATTGTATGTTTAGATATTTGAATAGTTGAGTGTTATGCATGACCTTTTATTTCTTTTTCTTTTTAGATTCTTTTTTGATTCTTTCGGTCATCTGGTCGTTAGTACCATGACCATCATATATAAAGTAACATTCATCTGCTGGACAGAGCTTTTGTGCAATCCGGGGAGAGGACTTCATGAACGTTCCCCTGACGATAGCTATTCTATCAGTACTCAGTATTCCTTGCAGATAATCGTCACCAGTACTGCCTGTAGATTTTCTTAATACTCTCAGCAAAAGTGACCCCCCCCCCCTCCTCGCTGATCAACCCTCCACCCCTGGGGGCCACCCTTCCCCACCCACTGCCCATAAGAGCAGGTCTCAGCGGCTCGCTGGTCCTCACACGGCCAGCCACGCGAATGATTAGAGAAAATGTTTGTTGAAAAGTATGATAACAGCACAATTATGCCTTCTAATTAGTCTTAATTGGGATGCTTACAGAGGCTCATCAATAAGGCCGTGCTTGGCCGCTCCCTGACAGCCCATGGGCACTGGGGACTGGGGGGCTGGCTGCCTCAAGGCGCTACGAGGTAGTAGGGTAGAACACACTAAAAGATGTGTTTAGTTTTTAAACACTTTTACCCATATTTTAAACCCTTTTTCAAAAAGTGTTTAAAAATTCAAAGGTGTTTTGATTGAAACGTGTTTTAGTTGAAAAACTGTTTAAATGATTGTGAGAATAATGTGTATAGGTTCAGAAAGGGTTTAAAATGAGTTTCATGGAAAATTAATGTCCTTCCTATTATTTCATTTTCCTGATAAACCCATAGTCCCAGTTTTAGGATTAGTGAGCCCTTCCTACTACATATTACTGTCTCTCTGCAGGTAGAGAATATCAAATTAATGTTGATAGCAAGTTAATGAATCTTGATCATCCATTGATTTTATCAACATTGATTCTGTGCTAACCAGGCTGGGCCTATAGTCAAGATGAGTTCAAACACTTTGACACACAGAGTTAGTAAGTGAGTTTAGGACTGGAATGTATGTATTAATCTTGAATGTTACAAAATGGGTGTTTATCATGGGTTACATTGGAATCAAGGCAATGAGAAGGTAATCTTTAGACATTTCTTTTACAAATCCATTCTGAGAAAAGTGTCAATGTTATGTTCTATCAGGATGTTGTGTATTTGTGTCCATATGAATGTTACAGTAGTACCATCATAGGTGGCCCCTGCCACCTAGTGAGGTGGATTGGAACCAAGTATTAAAACACTTTTATAAACCTGAACACTTTGCAGGAAAAGCGTAAAAGCATTTTAAGAAAAGTGTTCAGATGATGAAAATGTGTTTAACCAAAAAGTGTTTAGGTAAAATCTGTTTTAGTTTAAACACATTTTTTAGAGTGTAGGGGTGTGCGGGAGTAATAGATGGGACAGATAGCGGGAAGGCGGTCCTGTAATGAGATAGCTCCTCTTCACCTGTATCAAAAATAAAACAGATGCACATGAACCATCATTTATCAAATCTTGTTCTTTTTTTTTATATTTGAGATTTTCTGTCTGAAGTTTTCTAATTCTATATTAGAAAACAGTGATCATCTTCCTCTTGCTCTCATGAACAGTCCCCCACCCTAGTCTGCGTGTGTACCCCGGGTGTGTACTCTTACGACTGCAAAATGCAGGGTGAGGAAGGAGGTTTAACTCGGTCATCCAGGACAACATGGAGAGGATCATTACCCCTTGGGGACTCATAATGATCTCCCAGGTGCAGAAGTGTGGTGCCTTGGTACTTTATGGGAATAGAGAAAGGCAGAACGTTTGTCTCATGAGGTATGATAGGAACAAAACTGGAGGATAATGAAGTTGCCTATTATGGCTGCCTCAGTGAATTGGTTCTTACTTAACCGAATTCCTGGTTACATGTGACTTTCAGCAATTCTCTCATTATTCACATAATAAAATTCAACAAAATATTTTCAAACTCCAACGTATGTATGTAAAGATTCGACATCGTTGATAAAAAAACGATCACTGGGCATAAGAACAAACTGCCCTAATAGAAGAGAAACGAAGGAATTCACACGTTAAACCCCAAGTATTCACCTCTTGCAAATCTACCTGCCTGCTGCATTAAAACAAGTGTGGTGTTCCCTAAGAACAATGCCCATCTTGAGTACAAAATAAGTAAGCATTATAAGCATCGTCTTTTAAGCATGCAGGCAAAGTCTGCTTTTTTATCCGCTATTTTGTCAAAATGCGTTTTCCCACTTTTGACCATTTACCGAGGTGGCGTTATGTCAAGTCACCTAGAAGGCCGGATGGATGTATGAGCTACCTGATTCAGATACATGGGCAGTTCTTATTCAGATACATGGACAGTTCTTATTCAGATACATGGACAGTTCTTATTCAGATACATGGACAATACTTATTCAGATACATGGACAGTTCTTATTCAGATACATGGACAGTACTTATTCAGATACATGGACAATACTTATTCAGATACATGGGCAATACTTATTCAGATACATGGGCAGTACTTATTCAGATACATGGACAATACTTATTCAGATACATGGACAATACTTATTCAGATACATGGACAATACTTATTCAGATACATGGGCAATACGTATTCAGATACATGGACAATACTTATTTAGATACATGGACAGTACTTATTCAGATACAATGGCCAGATTCCAGCTGCACCTGGCTATGTAACTTCCGATAACTGAGCATGTTTACTATGTACGCACCAGCATCATGACATGTCAACGCGTTGCTTCAGTTGCATGTTACTGAGGCCTAACATCTTAAAGCACTAACATCTTAAAGCACTGTATGGTTCATGAAGGCCTAACATCTTAAAGCATTGTATGGTTTATGAAGGCCTAACATCTTAAAGAAATGTATGGTTCATGAAGGCCTAACATCTTAAAGCACTGTATGGTTCATGAAGGCCTAACATCTTAAAGCACTGTATGGTTCATGAAGGCCTAACATCTTAAAGCACTGTATGGTTCATGAAGGCCTAACATCTTAAAGCACTGTATGGTTCATAAAGTGGTCCCTACCAAAAGGCCTGATTTAATGAGACAAAAACGTTGGAGTTATTGCCTGAGAACAGAACAAAGACCAAGACAGCTTTTGCAGGCACTGTGATCCGAAAACTGGAGCACAGAGGTTAAAGAAGAACAATATAATGTAGTTAATGCCAAACAAAGGGCCGCTCAAATAGGTGCAGAATAATCAGGAGGCTGAGCCAGCAGCCTTCAGCTCTACTACAACCGCTTTCATCTTTCACACACATTGACGAAACAAAAACACCACCAATGCCTGTACAACTTCAACTACAGCTAATTAGAAACCAGATGTTAGCAGAATTGCATAAAAATCACTCTGGCCACCATTCATCTGTTCTCCAGCATCTTATGCACGGTCACATTTCTGACACTTTTCTAGGCTACAACTTGAAAACAGACGGGATCCTCATCAAACAACATCAGTAGTGAGAACCCGAGTTAAAAACCTATGTTGGAGTAAGACGATGCACAATTCCATCCACTGTGCTGCATCAGAGCCACTACGTCAGTCAGGAAACATGTGTGATTGCCTTTGACGTGGTCTTTGTTTATTTGTGTGTGTACTTGTTTTGTCCGTTTGTTTGTGCCTTGTTTACTATAGGTAAGGCCAAGGGATCAGTGCCCAGAGGCACACAGGCACGCGCATGCTCAGGGAGGCCAGATGCCCATGTTGACGCCCCGTGTGGGCCCTAACGATCGGTGCTTTTATCACTAGCTCTTTGTGAGACGTCATTTGAAAATTAATGGCCCAAAAATTCACCCCGACATTTTGTGATCTTTGGGATATTTTTGCTGCCTGCGTGAGTCCCTAGTCCACTTTCCGGGGAACCGAGCGCGCGTGTGGTCCATGACAGCCCAAAGAAAAATTAATTTGTCCTTTTTTGCCGTCTTAATGAGAGCGTTTTTCGTTTTGATTTTTGTAGATTTTTCTAGTGTGTCCATCTTTGTCCACGTGTTTAACGGTTCACGTGACCTATGACGTATACAGGCTGTAATATTTCACCTCATATAAAGTTTGGGCTTTCTCACACCTTTATCAGATAATTGCACTGTATATACTTGCATCTTCTTATAATATATCAAAGAAGTCAGCAACCACCATCAGAGGAGTATGAAACTAACAAACCTAGTATTAGCAGTTGAAGAGAAGGTTGCAGGGAAAATAAATGCAGCACGAATGTTTCTGTGTGTGTGATTACCTGTGAGGTGTGAGTGACCAATTAGTCTAATTGATCGACACCTGCCCTTTGTAAGAGGCTCACCTTTTATTACACAGCCCGGCACGGCCCACCTTAATGAGTACGTCTTTAGTTATCGTCACAACTCATTATTAAAAGGCCTCAAACCACCATCCATTTGGCGGCTGTAACAATGAATATGGTGATGCCTGAATCACAATGTGAGCTAGATCAATCTTATATACCACTATTGATGCAGCATCCGCACACTGCACACTGCACCGCACATGACCACAGCCTAATGTAAACGTTGATGATTGAATGTCATAGAATGGCTTGAATAAAGTAGGCTCGTTTGACATAACTACTCTTATTTCCAGAACATAGAATACAACGGTGAAGTTCTCATCTCTTAAGAAGCATCATTCATCAATTTACCGTTATGTATGATGGGTGTTATTTCTGTGGGATGTAAACTTGGACTATACCAAATAATTGCTTCATGTTGGTCCAAATGACATCTAGCTGATATATACCAAATTAGCATAGACTTCAGCGGAGTTTTATCATCCAAATACACCGAGATTTGATTTCCAATGTTCATCCCCACTCACTATTTCGACAAAACCGATCACTTGCCTGGGGCGTCTTTTGTCGCCGACCCTTTAAAGCCATACCAAGTATCTCGTTAGTATGTGAGTTATTGCTGATTTGGTAACAATAGGCACAGCCCCAGTCTCACTAATTTTCACCGTTTGACGGACAAACTCCGCCTTTGAAATGTTATCCTTTTGGGCGGGTAATTAGGCCTGTGTTCGCGCCCTGTCCGACCTGCCGGTTCCCCCCGCCATTGTTTCACTAATACGCCGACAGCTGGCAGGAGCGTGTTCCGCTTCCGCTGTGAATGGCTCATGCGCCTTGGGGACTGGGCCGACGATCACGATCCTATTTCGATCTGGACCCACGATAAGCAATGTTTTAGATAATGCTGGTTCCATCTGTGAACTCGTCCAACGTGTCCCCTCTCGTATTAAAAGGACACGATGTTATCTTTACCTTCTAAGCAAATCCCTGTAAATGAAGCGGTCTGATTTTTGTAAGCAACTTGTCGATATCTATAGTTCTTGTACTGTTTTTCTATTCAATTAGAGTGAGGGTATATACATGGACAATGTTAAAAATGTACATGTATATGCTCAACACCTTTAGAACATGATCTTAAATGCAAAGTGTGATTTTCCAAAAGTTTGGACCACATTCACGCTCTACGTTGGAATATCAAGGAAATTAAATCAATCACCCTCATTGATAACAAATTATCATGTATAATAGTTCAAAAATCACAAAATGAGTACATAAAAATGATAAATCGTACACGTATTTGGAACACATTTAAAGCTCTGTTCCGAAAGGTGATGTCCTCGAACGCCCCCTTTCCCCTATCTAGTAGTAGATGGAAACGGCGAATTTGACATGGAAACACACTGACTTCACCGACCAAACTGACCTCGTTTTATGATTTTCAGCAGGTCTCCAGTAGCCTAAGTATTCAGCTCTGATACTTTGTTCAATAGTAATGCAATATACTCAGACCAAGCTGTGTCTGGTCGCCATCTGAGGGCAACCATCCCCACTCCTCCAAACGCTTGCGTTCAGACGAGACTATAAGGCCCGGGAAATTTGTACCTCTGTGAGGCCAAATAAAAAAGGATTGTTTCCAGTAACCCGACCGACCCTAGCAAAACAGGGATTTTGAAGAATTTTGTCTCATTTTTTCCTATTTCAAAGAAATTTTTCATTACTTTTTGAGGATCTTTCCTGTATCTTTTTCGGGTTCTTCCCCTCTCTCATAGTTGTCATTTTCCCATCATTATTTTACAATGAAATCAAAGAATTTGATACATCCATTAATATGTGCCCTAATATTTCCTATATAGATGTAAAAATTTTTTTTAGAAAAAAAACATCTGACCTACCGACCCTAGCTCTTTGAGCTATGTTACTGGAAACACACCTTTTATTTTTCTTGGCCTGATCAAATATTTCCATGACCGAATCGTCTGGGTTTTGCAAGAAATACATCTGTTGCAAACGTTCCATCCCCTTGTCCCCTATTTTGCATTTTTTCCTCTGTGGGCAAATACTCTGTGTGAAACCCCGCGTACAAGTCGCACCCACACTATAAGATAAGCTACAAGCTGCACTTAAGGTCTCAAATTGTTAAACCTTTTTACTATTTGATACAAAAACGTACCACAAGAAATATAAATGTCTGGGTAAAGGTCTAGGAAAATACATGCATTCAACTTTCTAGAGAAGTACAATATACATGTACTACTGGTGGAGTATATATACAGCATGCTCGCAAAATATATTCAGGAGCTCTGCGTCTTTCATAGTGGGAATAGTGTAGATTGTTCAAAGGTATAATGTGATACAACGTCCTGTATGGAATCAGGACTTTTACGAACAAGTCTACCTAATCTCATTGATATACCATATATATATTAGCATGAATAATAGGCCCTCCTTGCAACATAGGTCTGATATTATTCCAGTCTTGATCCTCTATTTGTATGATGGGTAGAACTATATTCACATCTTAACTGTATTAGTCTATGAGTAATTAACATACACCAACAGCGTGTGATTTAGTTTGAATAGTTTTGACAGACACACACACACATATATATATATATATATATATATATATATATATATATATATATATATATATATATATATATATATATATATATATATATATACTCATGACTTGCACTAAACAGTTTAAAAAATCTTCATGGCCTTCACTGGTGATATGCATGACCACAATTCCCTGAATTTCCTCGTGAAAAGGCCAAAAGTATGTCATCAGACTAGAGTATGAAGTTTTCGTTTTTATGTAATATGTTTTTGTGATAAGTCATATATGCTACCGTAATACCTCAGGTAGAAGGCTCACTTCGCCTATATAATGCACCCTGAGTTGAAGGAAATGCCATAGGGCGCAGCTTGGATATGATCTGTAGCAGAGTAATACTGTTCTATAATAAGATATCGTCGCCCAAATGGAAAACCCCAACTTTGGTTAATCCTATAGCGTGCACTGGGATCCATCCTCGAATATTAGCCGCGCCTTATACGCCAGTGCCTCAATGAGCATTGGTTATACCAAGTAACTCTACACAACTGTGGGTTAACTGACTTAAACCTAGCTTACATGAAATAATCACAGCTTCTTTCCGTTGTTCTAAGGTGTCACCGTGGTTTAAGAAAGAAAGTAATTGCCGTTTCTACAAGAATGCCACTTGGCAGCCTTGTCTTCAAAATATTTCATTTCACCTATTTCACCAGACATCTAGGCTGTTGTAAAATGTGGTCCATATTCTTTGCATACCTATAGGTGCATGTAGGGTGACTATTCCACATCCACATGCAGTTTATCCATGCGTGCTTATTACGTCTTTGAGAATTATTCTGAATGTAAAGGTATTATATTCTTTTAATAAATCAGACATGCTGAGTGTAAGAGCATCTTTTATATCTTTATCTAAGAAGATATTATCAAAATCTAGTCGGTGCATTCAGAGTGCGGCCAAGGGATCAATGCTAGTTTGTAAGGCCATCCCCTATTGGTCTGTCCCATGTGGGTCAATGTTGATCCTGTAGTGAACTTACTCTGCTACCAGGTGTAGTAAAGGACTGGTACCTAACCAGACCTGGCTGGGGTGGAAGGGGGAGGATAGAACCAGCTGAGGTGGGGTAGTTAGAGTTCGAGGTCACCCCCACCCACAATGCACTGGATCTAGTCAGAAAACTGTACCCCGAACGCCTCGTATGAAGTTTCAACTCATGGTGTATCTACCTGACCACGTGTTTGCCTGCAGGTAACAGCTCTGTAACGTCACAGGCGCCTAAGTCGGTGCGTTCGGAGTACGGCCGAGGGATCAATGCTGGTTTGTAAGGCCACCCCCTATTGGTCTGCCCCATGTGGGTCAATGTTGATCCCCAAGTCAACTTACTACACTTCCAAGCATAGTTAAGGGCTGGTACCTAGCCAGACCTGGCTGGGGTGGAAGGGGGTGGAGGGAACAAGCTAAGGTTGTGTAGTTAGCGTTCGAGGTCACCCCTACCCATAATGCAATAGATATCGTTAGAAAACCGCTGCCCGCACGCCTCGACAGTTCAAGGATCCGTCACCATGCAGACACTGTCCAACCATACAGTCCCTCTACAAGCAATGCACTCAAACTAAAAACCTGGTTAGAGAATGAGAGAGCACAATGGGAGACAGGGTTTTGGGAACTGAAAATAGGTAGGTATACACGCAAAATTGCCAATATCAGACTTATTAATGTGCTCACCTCTGATTTTGTGCAAGCATTACTGGGCATACTGCTATTGATCAGATTCACTCAAAATATTTGTGCTTAACTCATTGGTTCTATGTGAGCCACGATTTCACTTTGCAAATTCCTATGGAGTAATTAGTGACAGTCATTTACCGGGTATATATAGAGGCTTAGAAAATCTAATGTACGGTCAGGCTTGGACTGAGAGAGGGGTCATTTTTCTTAACAAGAGCAAGAGGGCGTAGATTGGGGGAGGCAAAATTATTTGACCCCTTGACTGGTGAGAAGAAAATATCTCTTTTTAGCCCCCCCCCCCAAAAAAAAAGAAGAAAATATGTTACTCACATAAATAGACGTGAGGACATGCATGTAGTTTCTGACTCTCTGTCCATCAATTTGATGTCAAGATCAATACCTGCAAGCATGGCGAAGGTCAAGAATGCTGGGCCAGAGGTCAAACCAGGGGAGGTTATTTCAAAATGGCCTAATCTCAGCCCCCTAGCGATGGTAGTGTTGACCAATCTTGTGGATTTTATAAGACCCTGGCATAGTCCATTTCCACTCCTACCACTAGAGGTGGTGGTAAGTGGGAAAGAAATAGTCCTGTTGATTTGCCACTATTGATTTTCCACAGCTACTATCAAGGTGGTGATGCGAAAAGAAATTAATAGGCACTTACTACAGGACTAGCTGTGTGTATTATTGCTACTTCTCTACTCAACAGCCACTTGTGTGTTACATGCCCTATCAAGTGATCCATCCTCTCTCTCTCTCTCTCTCTCTCTCTCTCTCTCTCTCTCTCTCTCTCTCTCTCTCTCTCTGAGGGGGGTGGGCAGTACACACTATAAATAGCTCATTGGAAAAAGGTGAGTGCTTGTTTATGCCCTTTTGTGAAAAGGAGTGCCCCACAGTTATCGATTTGTTTTGTGCCTCTTTCAATACTAAGGTAGCGGATTGTTCAATGGGTGTGGCCAATGCTGAACCTGATTACCAGTGGCTATCACTGATAACAGTTATTAGATGGGTACCACCTGCCCCCGAGAAGGACCGCAGTGAAAAGTTGGTGTCACTTCATTGGCTGGTAATTAAACCAGCTAAGTCGGTATAGGCCTACCACTATTTAATGAATAGCAATGGCTGTTTCAAGCCTGCAAGTCACATACTACCATCAGATATATCAATAGGGCTGGACTTTCCTACCACCACTGGAGGGCTGATGGTAGGCCGTTTTGAATTAACCTCCTGAGGGTTCCAATATCAGTATCCAGGAGTGAGTGAGTAGTAGATGTTTAACGCCATTTCGACAGCTAATGTCATATTCATGGCGAGAACTACATTACACAATTCACAGAGGAATATGTTGGTGCCCACGCATATGTGCACCACACACATCCTGAGGGGATAGGAAAGAGGAGAAATAGACCCTTCTAAGTGGGCTAGGGAAGCCCGCAGTATCCAGGATAAATAAATAGATGAACAGTAATTAACACAAGTTTAAACAAAGATCACTTAGGCCTAGTTAAAGAAAGCCGCTTCTATACCTTCGGGAGAACAAAAACAGCTTGCTTCCGTAAAAAGGAGTGTGTCTGGTGTTTTTGGTTACACCTAAATTTAGGCATGCACCTCGCCATGTTGATGCCATTGTGTTAAATAATTTGTCTTTGTTGCTTACACAACTCGTATTGCTACTATAAATGAACAATCCAATTATCACAACAGTAAATAAAAACATACCGTATGTCGAGGGGAACTCAAATTTACTAAATCAGTAGAGGCTAATTACGTTAGATTGTTGATTGATCAATAATAGCCTTGATAGTCCTTACTGATCACTTGCCTCTGAATATCAAGACTATTGACTCGATGCCTACTTTAGAAATGGGTTCAAACCACAAAGATGGCAAGCTAAGTTCAATCAATTATGAAGGGCCAGGTCTATTTCTATACTTGCTTGATGGCGTTGATCTTCTGCTTGCCTCGCAAAAACAAACTCGACATGACGTCGGCCCCAGCAGGGTTTGCTGCTGGGAGGTAACCGGAATAGCTGCGGCTGACAAGTGAGCTGCAGATGTTATCTTTAATGCATTGCAGGAGGCCGACAATAAAAGGTAAGTCGTTAAGCAGCAGTTATAGGCACTTACTCCCCCGGTGCTTATCGCTCTAAGATGAAAATCGACTGCGGCTTGAATATTGGCTGGCATATGGTCATCCAAAAGCTGCAGCTTTCTAATTCCCAGTGCGTTGACATAGTAGAGCTGTTGGGTGTACCGCCCTGGCTTACTCGTGCCCTGTGGGCGGTCCACCTAAAGCCCCAGAGATTGCTGAAGGGAATTAGTAGGGGCCTCGAATACCTTTTCAATTGCAGCTCTTGGGTTGAACTCAAAACAATTTGACGAACAATTGTTAAGCACTTAAAGATTACAAATCCGCCCAGTTACAGGGAAGGACCAAGATGACGCCGTGATTAGTAAATATCAAGGTAGCAATCAGTAAATGCATTCTGACGTAGCTGTACGCCCAGCCAAGCGTATGCCACTTGGGCAGTGATCAAAACCACTGCCCATTGCGCTGTGGTCTTAAAACCGTGGTCCACTTGGCCCTATCGCACAAATGAGCCCTACAAGCACTGTGTATAAAATCTGGTAAATCTAGCAAATTCAGTGAGCCTCCCAACGCAGAAATAGGGCCTTATTTCAGCTATTTCATGCTACATTTTATGCTGTATTCATTTATGGAACCCTACCTTGGTGTAGGTGTAAGGGAGAGCATCACTGAATATATTTAAGATACCAAGTAGCAATGGATTATTGGGTCAAATTTGGACAAATATAAGTCAGTAGAATTGTCCAATGTTGGGATTTTTGTATTGGCTACTGGAAGGCTTGACCGCTGGCCCTCAATTGGCCCAAGCTTGAAGTGGTGATATTGATTTATGTTGTCACGATGTTGGCTCACCATTTTGATGTTCTAACATTGACCCAATGTCTGATATCTAAATAATGGCTGAATACAGCAATTGTGGACAGATGAGGGGAAAGGGTCCTCCGAGGTGAAATGTGACATTTAAAATTGAAGTTATCAGCTTTAAAAGGAGGTATCACCCTTGCAGATAGCCCTTTTGGTCTTGGAGACATTGCTTCACAAAAATGGAATGACATAACTGTATCAATATAGGCAATAAGCTGTATTATTCATTGTTTGCATTGAATTTGGCATCTAATTAGCATAATGATTTAAATAATCAATCAAAAATGACCAAACTTTTTCATTCTTTTGGGCACAGTTTCGGATCTAGAAATGATATCTATATGCTTTTTTCAGTATATATGAATCATGATGAATCATTCTATCAATTGACTTTATATTTCTTTTTCTATTTGAAACATTTATTTTGGTTGCCATGGTAACACATTTACCTGAGAACCCCTATTTTAGCCTCTTTTTGGATTCAAAACGTTCCATTTACATTCCAAATAGACAGGAAGTGCCAGAAAATAGAACGTTTTTGAGAAAACGATCTTTTTCTATGTAAAAAAAGTACATAATAGTAATTTTTAGCCTATTTTTCACATTTATGGCCTTTGTAGCTCCCCCAGTGGTCAAACACAGTACTAAAAATCCCGCAGGGAGGGCCCTTTCCCCTAATCTTCCCACAATTATTGATAAAGCCCTAATATCATCGTCTTCATTGTCATTTAGTTAATAATGTGTACAGTGTGCATGTATAAACAGTGGTTCTTGTTGACATCTTAGTAGCAGCTGCCTTTCAACAGTCTGCAAGTCTATAAAGACCATAAAGGCTA
Organism: Acholoe squamosa; assembly: GCA_949317995.1. Lineage (NCBI taxonomy): Eukaryota > Metazoa > Annelida > Polychaeta > Phyllodocida > Polynoidae > Acholoe > Acholoe squamosa. The sequence goes on along the minus strand of OX439043.1, from coordinate 35,918,561 downwards.
GGCTGTCATAAGTATCATATCATTAGTTGAGAAACAGCTACTTCTGCATTTGAAGCTGATGTCAATCCTAGGATAAGAAGTAATACAAACTGTTATACTAGGATTTAGGACTGGACCATATTTGATTACCACAAATAAGGTGTCTGTACGTTACTGGTAATATACTACTGCTAATTGATGCAAAAAGCTAACAGTTTTGGACTTAAAAACATGCACATGTGTATAATGTACGTTGTATTGCATTTCTAACCCGCTGATAAGACAATGTATGAGTACCTCTATCAAATACTCTTCAAACAATATTGAAATCCCCTAGGGGGGAATGTATAGCCAATCTTGTGCCAGTCGTCAAGCCAGAATTATTAGACGTTATATTTTAGCCCAATGTTCCATATCGTATATCATTTTCCCAAAAGTAAGGCAATATTGGAATGTATGTATGTACCAATGTCTACTTTCCTATGTTGGGCCAAGGTCAAGATAATGATTGCGATGGTGTCAATGAACCCCCCACACTAATGACAACCGATTTTGGCCCACTCTGTACCCTGGTTAGCCTCGCTACCTAGGTATGGGTACAAACATACTCGAGGCGTTCGGGATACGGTTTTCTAGGTATACCCAGTGCATTATGGGTAGGGTTATCCTCGAACGCTAACTACAAACCCCTAGCTTGTTCCCTCCACCCCTCTCCACCCCAGCCAGGTCTGGCTAGGTACCAATCCTTAACTGTACTTGGGAGTGTAGTAAGTTCACTACAGGATCAACATTGACCCACATGGGGAGGACCAATGGGGGGTGGTCTTACAAACCTGCATTGATCCCTCGGCTACTCCGAACGCCTCGACTGAAAACCCATAGTCCAGTTGGCCTCTATCACGCAAATGCGGCATACAAAACCTATATACAATCTGGAGATGGAGTCCTAGTGGACTATGGGTAAAAGATTATTATTCAGTGCGTATGGCTAGTCACTGGTTAGACTGGGCAATTTTGACCGTAGCCCTGGTCCTGATTACTTACAATAACATCACAGTGCAGAAGGTACTAGGGTAACTGACAGTTATCCCATCCAACATGAAGGGTCATATGCAAACAGGTATAAACACTTTTCCGCATTCTTTGCTTTTAATACACTATTCTTCATTATGATAATATTAGAAAATTCCAGCTAGGGCATGAATATTTATGGAGACAGGACCTAGAGTTACTTGGATTACATTGAAATCAGCCAAAACTGAAAGTAGGTAACAGGATAACTCCTAATGAAGTTACCATAGTAGATGTACCTGCTATTGTAAACAAACTGAGTTACCCTAGGCCAAAAAAAAAAAAGGTTGGTTTCCGGTAACCCGACCTACCTCAGCCAAATAGGGCCGACCTCAGAATTTTTGAAGAAATTTTCATAATTTTTTTCAAAATTTTTCATATTTTTCATAATTTTTTCAATATTATTCATAATTTTTCACATTCATTGCATATTTCTAGTATCTTAAGATTTCCCTTCCATCCAAGCAAGGAACCCTAGATTTATACTGAAGCTTTATACATTTTAGCAGGTATGATAGCTAATATTGATCGTTATCAATCATAAAAACTCAATATTTCGACCAACATATTTGTCAGCAAAAAAAAGAAAATTAAAAAAAAAAAAAATCCGACCTACCTTCCTCATCTTTTTGTACCATGTTACCGGAAACTTACAATTATTTTTTTTTGGCCCTAGTAGTGATAAATCTAAAACCTCTCTACACTATTGTTCTAGACAATGTTAGCCAACAGTTTTTGGTTCAGATGATTGTACATGTCCTACACCACATCTAAACAACTTAGCATTACTCAACTCAGTAGAGATACTGTGGAATCTCCCCTTTTAGTGTATATACAGTAAAATTCCATTATAACAAATTGCTTGGGATAAGCCAAAGTGTTCGTTATAAACGAATTTCGTAGTATCCAAATAAGACAAATTAGACCCATTTCCTAATATCTATGGTTTTTTTTGACTTTGGTATTTCTTATGCAAAGGCTATGACTGCTCTCTAATGTATCCCACCCCCCACCTTCTAGCTGTACTGGAGACCAGATAGGCAGTGGCAGAAGCCCTGTGCAAATGCTGTGAATGCTCTCTGATGTATCCAACTCACACCTCCCCCCTCAGACGACCCCCCCCCCCCCACTTTTGATTCCGGTAGTGGGAGAAGCCCTGTGTAAATGTCTCCTCCCCCCACCTTCTATCCGTACTGGAGACCAGATAGGCAGTGGCAGAAGGCCGTGAATGCTCTCTGATGCCCCCCCCCCTTCTATCCATACTGGAGGCCGTGAATGCTCTCTGATCCTGGGTCTCTGATGTCTCCCACCCCTAATGGCGCCTCTCCCACCCACACTGGGGGACTTACATTGCCATGAAAAATATTTTGTGACAGAATTCCTTTGTTATATCCGGAGTTTGGTGCCCAAACTTCGTTATAAGGGGATTATTTTACTATACAAATGTATGAGAGTGATTTGGGATAAGGAGATTTGTTTGCTATAAACGAAAATTCGTTGTAACAGGATTCGTTGTAAAGGAATTTTACTGTATATATATATATATATATATATATATATATATATATATATTGTAGCGGAAATCCGATTCGCCCTTCCTGTAAACACAACACAACTCGGAACATACAAGTTAACAGTTTATTAAACCCTGGCACCTGGCCACACCATCTAACTCCAGACCGGAGGTTCTGTCGTGTTATTTCTCTGCTGTGTGTCCGCCTTGCTTTCTACCGGGAAACCGTCCTCCCTAAACTACACGCACACGCTCTTTTATAGCCGCCGCAGCTTCCGACGCTGGTATCACATACCCAGCGTCGGACGCTCCGTCCCTTGGCTCGGACTCCAGGCGCCCGGAGCTCCGCCGGCCCCATCTAGGATGGTTCCGACTCGGCTCCGTGCTCCCTCGGTCTTACCAACACACTCTCCCCTACTAATATAACACTACGGGGTGAAGTGCAAAACAACAAAAACCCCCCTTATGAGGGTAGCTAACTTCTACATAACATATTTACAAGCGCAGGATCCCCTGGGCGCTGAATAAATAATAACAACTTCCTCCGTCTTGGCCTCGTTTCTTCTCCCCGGACCCCGGAGGTGACTTGGTGAGGAGACTCCGGGCCTCCGGGCGCTCCGATCGCCCCGATGAATAGCTGCTGCCTTTCCCCGAAGGCACGTCAACTGGAACCCGGAGATAACTTGGTGAGGACTCCGCCTCTGGGCGCTCCGATCGCCCCGATGAATAGCTGCTGCCTTTCCCCGAAGGCACGTCAACTGGAACCCGGAGATAACTTGGTGAGGACTCCGCCTCTGGGCGCTCCGGTCGCCCCGATGAATAGCTGCTGCCTTTCCCCGAAGGCACGTCAAGCTGGAACCCGGAGATAACTTGGTGAGGACTCCGCCTCTGGGCGCTCCGGTCGCCCCGATGAATAGCTGCTGCCTTTCCCCGAAGGCACGTCAAGCTGGAACCCGGAGATAACTTGGTGAGGACTCCGCCTCTGGGCGCTCCGGTCGCCCCGATGAATAGCTGCTGCCTTTCCCCGAAGGCACGTCAAACTGAAACCCGGAAATACCTGGAACTGGCCCCGGGATACCGTCTCCGACCTCCTGACGCTCCCTACTGCGTCCGCCTGGCCCGGCGTCCCTAGCTCCACTTAACTTATGTACACACGGCTCCCTCCGCCGTCCGCCCGCGACAGCTGCGGCCCTTGTCTGCCTCCGACCCTGCTGCTGCTGCCACCCTCATCGCTTCCGTCCTGCAAGTACCAAACATGAAGCACCCGATGAGCCACTGCTTTCGACCTCTCCGTCCTCGGTAACAGCCACCCCAGTACTCTACCGCTTCCGGACCCTTGCCTCTCCACCCCGTCTACTCGGGGTGGGTTGCCCTCGTCCTTCGCTTCCTTCCCCGCCCTCTGCCGCCGTGTACTCGGGGCTTCACGGGATTCGACCCGTCACTAGGAACAGGATGAATAGAACAACACTTACCCTGTCCCTCTCCGCTGGTTCCGGGCTCCTCGTCCTCCCCCCGCTCGCCTCCCTCCGACTGTGCTGGCGACTGCTCCGGGTTGCTCGGCTCTGGCGGCTGCCGCCGACTCCCACACTCATGGCAGAACTTCCCGGAGCCGATCCCACTGGCTCCCCGAACCGGGTGCGATATGTCTGTATGACCTCAAACTGTCCCTCCGGCAGCTGCCGTATCTCGGTGCCCATCCCTCCTCCCGGGACCACCACCAGGTCTGGAGTAAGGTCCGGGTTCATTCCCAGCATCTCCGCGTATGCCCGCAGCGTCGTCGGGCCGTCATATTCCGGAACCCAGAACATTTTCTTCGCCCTTCTCGCCCTCGCTAACTCCTCCCGTGGTATCCTCTGTACTGGTGGCGGAGAGACGACTCGGGGCTGGTCTCCTCCTGGTCTCAGTCTACAGTCCTGTACTACCACCACCCGGCTCCCTGGCTCCCCTTCCAGAGGCAAGCAGGAGTCCCCCGGTCGCCCTATTGCCCACGGGGTCCCCTCAGGTAACATAATCGTTGTGATTGTCCCTTCCCCCTCTTTCTCGGACGTGATGACTTGTACAAGAAACTCGCCCCCTTCCGAGTCCAAGCAGATGCCATGATCCGTGACCACCGCCCGTATCGGGTTGCCCAGGTCAGCCCTCACCTTCTCCTCCGCCTGGCCCCATCGTTGTGGGGGAGTCTTTTGGACCTTCCGTAGAGCTACGTGAGGTGTCCCCCTCCGGTTAACTTGGTCCCGGAGCTCTGCCTGCTCCTCCGACCGGTCTCCCTCCGATCCCCGCCCGATCTCCCCTGTCTTTGCAGTCCCAAGGTAAATCTTTTTCTCACTCCCAACGTCCTTTCCCTTCTTCGCTTGCTCTCCCTCTTCGGCCTCTCTCGCCTTCCTCTTCTCCTCCGCTTGCTGCCTTTCCAGCTCCGCCTCCTTCTCCTGCCTCTCCCTTTTCTCCTTCCTCCTCAGTGCTTCCTCCTCTTGCTCCTTCTCCTTTCTGACCTTCTCCTCCGCCTCTCGCCGGGACCTCTCCGCCTCTTCCCTTTCTCGCCTCCTCCCTTCCCTGAGCCGCAGCAACTCCAGGTACTCCTTTCCCAGGTCGGGGTCGTCCCGGAACATGTTGGCCACCGGTTCCTCGGCCGGGGGCTGCTCCCGGCTACTGCCCTTCTCCGGGGATGATGGTAACATCAGGTTCTTGGTTGCTAGACTCCCCCCTCCGATCTCTTCCCCCGAGACCTGTTCCGGCTCGGCCTGCTCCGATAAAGTCAAGTTCCTGGTCGCTAGACTCCCCCTTCCGATCTCCTCCCCCGAGACCTGTTCCGGCTCGGCCTGCTCCGATCCTCTCTTAGGGGTGCTGGTCCGAGGCCTACTCGTCCGGGTTGAGGTGGAGTGGTCCAGGCCCCAGAGGTTAGCTGATGTCCCCCCTTCTCCTGACTCCCCCAGCTCCCCCTTTCCCACTTCTTCGGCCGCCGGTGCTGGGAACAACTCGGCCTCGGATGGTTTCGGGAACAACTCATTGAACTGCCTCTCCAACTCCGCTATACTGAGTCCCGCGGGGGCTGGGGACCCCCTCATTCGCTGCAACATCTGGTTAGGCGTTTCCCCTATCTCTCCGTACTCCCGATGCACTTCCCTTATTATCCACTCCACCTTGTGGAACTGCCGGGGCATCAGGTACGTCGGCATCCCCTCCTCCGTCGTTATCAAGCTGCCCCCAAGAGTTGGTTGCTCCCCTCCTTCCGGGTTCACTCCTAGTGCCGCTGACGGCTGAGTTTCCAGAGACGCGCCCAGATTCGGTCCTCTCCTCTGCCCACCGTTCCGCGTATGGGGCTTGCCCTCCGACGGTGCCTTCTCCGGCGTCCGGTACCCCAGCAATACCTCCAAGTTGATGGCCGCCAGCTCCGTCTCGTCCCCGCTGATGGTGCCCAGACTGCCGAGGCTAATGGCCGGCGACCTCCACCTACTTTCCGTGGTGGACCCCGAGCCCCCTCCTTCCGGGAGAGTTTTGCTGCAACTGGGCAGAGTTGCTGACTAGGGTCCCCTCTGTCTCCGAGACCCCCGGCTGGGATTTACTCGGGAATGCCACCACCGACTTGGGTTTCCTCTTCCTCTTATCTGACGAACCCTCGGCCCCTCTTTGCTTCTTCTCCTCCGTACTCTGCTTCCTCTTGCGGCTTGCCCCCGGCTGGACCGCCTCCGGGTCTGGGAGCACCACCTTCTCCGGTTCCCATTCTCCGAAGTCCGAATGCCGGCTGGCAATGTGGGACTTCATATCCGGCAGATAATCCTCCTTTACCTGATGGCCACAGCCCCCGACCGGGCATACGTACCCCCTTACGTCCTTCTCGTGTGCCTTGAGATGCCTGTCCCTGTTGGAGCGGGAGGAAAACCACCACTTGGGGCCTCCCTCCTTCAATCTGCACCTGTCGCACCTCCACCTCGGAACGGAGTCCGGCCCGGCCTCTAGAGGCGCCGTCTCCGGTCCTCCGCTCGCCATTTCTGTCTCTGATGGTGATGGTCGTCGGTTGTGTCTCTCGTCGAAGTGTTCCCTACAGGGGTTCGCTACAGACTGGTTTTCGGAGCGGCTCCGCTCCTCTTTATACCTGCCTCCCCCTCCGGAAGCGTGGGAACTGCTCCTCTCCGTCTGTGCGACCACGTCGCCACGTCCGGTCGAGCCGTGGGAATGACGTCTTTCAGCACGTTCCGTCCCGTGCGACCTCCGCCTCTTCCTGCTCCTCGACTCCCTTTCCCACGCCTCCGTGCGACTTCCGCGGGAGCTGCTCGACCTACCTCTCTTTTGTCTATGGTGACTAGTCGAGTCAGCTCTGGCAGCTTCCACCCTCGTCCGCTCCCTGTTCCGAGTCCTCTCTTTCTCATCGCCTCCCCCGGTCACCACCACCCGTCTGTCTCCATTGCCGACTGCCATCCTTACCCTCAGCCCGACCCCCCCTCCTTCCTTTATGGTGGAGTCGCTCTCTCCTGATTGGTCGGTACTGTTGCCGGGGGCCTCGTCCGCTCCCTCCTCTCCGCCTACTGCGCCGGCGGTCGCTAGGGTGCTTACATCCACGTCCGCGCCCTTTCCCGCCCTTTCTGAGAGACCGTCCGATCTCTGGGATTGGCCCCCCGGCTCCTGCCGTGTTGGTGGATCCCATTCTTCGGATGTCTCCCCTGCCTTCCCCGGTTCCCCAGCTATCGGTCGCTGGGCCTGGATCATCTCCCTTTCTCAAGAGATTCAGCCAGTTGTCCTCCCCTGCTTGTTCCATCATCTCGTCATACCGCAGGAAATTGTTCCACATCCTCCCCCATTCTTTTACCGCTCTCTGCCTCTCCGGGTCTGCCCTTCTGTCCGCCCTCCTGGCCTCCCTCGCCCTGTTTCGAGCTATCCTCTCTCTCTCTCTCTCTCTCTTCCTTTTCCGCCTCCGTGCGTCTCCGCCTCCACCTCCCCTCCTCGTCCGGAGAAGAACGGTCCACCCACTCCCTGTCCCCTGACAAGGGGGATTCCTCGTCCCAGGAAATGCCGGTTTCATCCTCCACTGGTTTCTCAGGGGGAGTCGGTGGCCACACCATGGCTGTCACTCGCCGAATGATGCCGACCCCCTCCTCTCCCCGAGTCGCCTTGTTCTGGTCCCGCGCCGGCCCCGACTCCATGGCGCCCCTTGCCTCTCCGACGCTGTCCTCCTCCGGCACGACCTCCTTCAGGGCGTCGTAGTGCACCACCTTCCGGCTCACCCCTTTTCGGATCTCGTAGACCGCCTGCCCTATCCTCCTCTCTACCCTCCATGGTCCCGTCCAATAAGACTGCAGCTTCGGAGACTGGCCCATTTTTTTTAGAGGATGGAAGTAGTACACCATGCTCCCCTCCGGGATGGTTTTGTGGTCTGTCCTCCCATCATAGTTCCGTCGCTGCCGCTCCACAGCTCGGCCCACCGAGCTCCGAGCTGTCTCGAACGCCTCCGCCATCTCCCACTGCATCTCCGCCACGTAGTTCCCGTCGGCCTTTTCCGGCCATTCCTCCGGGTAGAGCAACCCCAAGGGCGTGGCCGTCTCCCTTCCCATCATGAGTAGGTTCGGAGACAGACCCGTGGTGGAGTGAGCCGAGGACCTGTACGCCGCCATCACAAACGGCAGGCGGCGATCCCAATCTTTCTGGTCCCTCCTGACCACCGTGGCCAAGAGCATCTCTATCGTCCGGTTCGCCCTTTCCACCATCCCATCACTCTGTGGTCTGAAGGCGCAGGTTCTGGCTTGCTTTACCTCCAACAGGGTGACTATCTCCCTAAACAGGGCGGATTGGAAGTTAGTCCCCCGGTCTGTGTGCAACTCCACAGGCGGCCCCAACCGGCATACGAACTCCTCCACGAAGACCCTGGCTACCGTACTGGCCTCCTGGTTCGCCATAGGATACGCCTCCGTCCACTTTGTAAAATAGTCGGCTGCTACTAAGATAAACTTATTGCCCCTAGTAGATCGGGGCAGGGGACCCATCACATCCAGAGCCACCCTCTGTAACGGCAGCCCCGCCCCGACATGCCCCATCTTAGCTCTGTGGATCGGGGCCGCCGACTTCCTCCGGTTGCATGCTTCACATCGAGCGCACCAGCGAGTGGCATCCCGTCGAAAGTCGGGCCAGTAGAACCCCTGCTGCAGCCGGCGTATGGTTCGAGCCCTTCCCAGATGGCCCGCCAGTGGGGTCCCATGTGCTCCCGCCAGCACCTCCGTCCGGCTCCCCTTTGGTACCGCCACCTGGAAGCTTTCCCGGTTCATTGGGCCCACCCATCTCCGGACCAGTACTCCCCCTCGGAGCTCCAGCCTCCCCGTCTGGACCCTCCAGGCTTGCTCCTCATAGCTGAAGTCCCGCGCCTCGTCTGCGGTTGGGGCGTGCTCTGCCTCCACCCAACTCCGGACCCGGTGGAGCAGGTGGTCCTCTTCCTGTAGTTTCCTCCAATCTCGTCGTTCTACTTCCACCGGGCTCTCCGTCAGTGTCCCCAGACCTTCCCCCCGCGCCCGGGACCTGGACACCACTCGGCAAACCTCCGGCTCCGGGGCCCCCCATCCACACTGCTTACACGGGTCCCTGGATAGTCCATCTGCATTTCCGTGTTGTTTCCCTGGCCGGTGTACCACTCTTATATCATAGGTGTCGATGATCTGGATCCACCTCGCCAATTGCCCTTCCGGTTCCTTGAAGCTGAGCAGCCATTTCAGGGAGGCGTGGTCGGTCCTCACCTCCACCGGTCGCCCCACCAGGTAGTGCCGGAATTTTCTGAGTCCAAAGACGATAGCCAAGAGCTCCCTCCGGGTTACGCAATAGTTCCGCTCCGGTCGTGACAGCGTCCGGCTAGCGTACGCTAGAACCCTCTCCTGGCCTCCTTGGGACTGACTCATGACCGCTCCCAGCCCTGAGTCGCTCGCATCAGTGTCCAGCGTCAACTTCCCCTCCGGCTCCGGGAACGCCAGGACCGGCGCGGAGGTCAGTCGCTGCTTTAGCTCCCGGAAGGCCATCTCGCACTCCTCCGTCCATCTGAAAGCTCTTCCTTTCTCCGCCAGGGCGCTCAAGGGTTTGGCCACCGTAGCAAATTCCGGAATAAACGCCCGATAGTAGCCTGCGAGCCCTAGGAAGCTCCGGATGTCAGTGACGGTCGCCGGTTGCCCCCACTCCCGAACCGCCTTCACCTTCACGGGATCCATGGCGACCCCCTCTTCACTGATAACATGTCCCAGGAATTCCACAGTCCGCCTGGCCAGCTGACATTTCGATGGTTTTATCCTCAGGCCGGCAGCCACCAGTCTCCGAAGGACCTCCTCCAGTCTCTCCATATGCTCCGCGAAGGAGTTGGAGAAAACCACCACATCGTCTAGGTACACCAGGCATGTTCGCCACTGGAGTCCTCTCATGACCACCTCCATAACCCGCTCGAAGGTACCGGGTGCATTACAGAGGCCGAATGGCATGCGGCGGAACTGAAAGAGCCCCTTATGTGTGGTGAACGCCGTTTTTTCCCTGTCCTCTGCTCGGATGTCCAACTGCCAGTACCCACTGGCTAAATCCACCGAGGAAAACCAGGAGGCTCCGGCCATGGTGTCCAGGCAATCCTCCACTCTTGGAAGGGGGTATGCATCCTTGACTGTCACCGCGTTCAGCTTCCGATAGTCCACGCAAAATCTGGTGGACCCGTCCTTTTTCCTTACTAGTACTACCGGGGATGCCCAGGGGCTCTGGGATTCCTCTATTACTTCCGCTGCCAGCATCTTATCCACCTCCCTCTCGATCAGCTCCCTTCTGTGTGGAGCCAGCCTCCGAGGTGGTTGTTTGATGGGTGTCGCCTCCCCCGTGTCGATTTTATGTTCCGCCACCGTCGTGTGACCCCTATCTTCCGGCCCGAGCTGGAAAGCGGTCCTCCACCTGCGTAGCAGCTGCGCCAGCTCCTCTCTCCGGCCCATTTCCGTTCCTTCCACCAGTTGGCGTACCCAGTCATCCGGCTCGGCCCCTGCGGATCCCAGCAACCGACACCACTCTCCCGGCGTGTGCTCCGATTCTCCTTCCACCCTCTGTACCGCCCCTAGGGTCATATCTTTGTATACAGTAACGGCCTCCTGGCCTGGATTCAGCACCCGCACCACGGTTGTCGGGCCCTCCGGTCTAATCAAGCTCCGGGCTACCAGGAACTTAGGCTCCCCATGGTGTCCAGCGAGGCCTTCCACCAGCCCCTCCTGTCCGTCCTCCCACTCCCCTCGTAGCGTTCCTTCCAGTACCGCCTCCTCCCCAGCTCCGATCACCGCCGTACGTGAGCTCACTATCCGGCAGGAACTCTCGCCCTCCGACCAGACCAGCCGCTCCCGTCCCAGATCTACCACCAAAGCTTGTTGCTGTATGAAGGCCGCTCCTAGTATGGCTTCGTTCGGTACCTCCACCACTCCGAACGTGAGCCGGACCGACCTGCCCCCTAGCTCCAACAGGGCGCTCCCTTCTCCCGCCAGTTCCATGGACCGTCCGTCCACCGTAAACACGGTCCTCCCTGACTGCTCCAGTGACCTCGGCTCTCCGTTCTTCTGCCACCAGCTCGTCGAGATCAAATTCATGGAGGCCCCCGTGTCAATCAAGAGCTGTATGGGGGCCCCTCCTAAGCGAGCCTCTACCAACAGGCCACCTCCCCCTCTCTCCCTCCGTCCTTGCACTATATTCTCCGGCCTCTCTACTCCGACCTCCGCGAGGCCCCTGGCGCAGATCGGCGCTAGTTTTCCGCCGGCTTACTGGAGGTGGGTCCCCCACTACCACCTTCCGACGCGCTCCTCCGGCCTTTCCTCTCTGGGCACTCACGCTTAAAGTGCCCCTCTTTTCCGCAGCCGAAGCATGCTGTCCCCAAGGTCCTCCTCCTCCCGTTTTCCTCCGGGTCTCTCCTTTCCGCCAGTACCTTCACCAACTCCACAAGGCTTTCTAATTTCCTGTCATTGGACAGCAGTCTTTCCGACACTGTTGCATCCGCTGCCCTCACCCGAGTCCGCTGGTCCCCCTCGTTTTTCAAATAGGCCTCCCCACTGATGGCTGTCATGACCGCCGATTGAAGGCTCTTCGGCGCCGACTGGTAGACCCACTGCCTCAGGGGCAGCGACAGACACAGCAAGAATCTATCCAACACAAGCGTGTCCCGGGTGCGGGCATCCGCCTCCGGGTATGCCAAACGCGTATACTTAGCCAGGTCCTCCTGCAACTCCTGCAGATCCTCCCCTGGCTTCCGCTCCCTCGTCCGAAGACATGCCTTATAGGTTTCCTCCTGGTTTACCGGCTCAAACCTAGCTATCAACGCCGCCCTTAATTCCTCATATCCTTCCTGAGTCCCGGGTTTCCTCCCCGCCAGCAACCTCCTGGCCTGTCCCGACAGACTCAATCCCAGAAACACGCCAGCCTCCTCCGGAGACCATTTGTTCGCCTTCGCGCAGAGGTCAAAGTGGTTCAAGTAATCCGTCAGGTCGGAGGTCCCATCGTACTTAGTCGGTTTCACAACTGGCTTGCCGCCGGTCCCATCACCCGCCTCCGTAGGCCGACGTCTGTTTCTCCCCTTCGCCGCCTCCACCGCCAGCTGAGCTATGGCCTCTGCCAATCTGTCTCCCTCTCTTGCCCACTCCTCTCTCGCCTGGTCCTGATCTGCGTTAGCTCTCTCTTTACTCCTGCCCCCGGTTTCTTCTTCCTCCCCGTCGCTCGAGTCGCCTCGATCATCCGGGTCCCTGTCCGGTCCCCCTCCGGCGGCTCCTAACAGGCGTCTGGGTGCTCCTCCTTCAACGCACGACCGCCCGGTACCAACTTCAGTTCGGGCCCCGCCTTGGCGCTGCGGGTTCGGCCCCCCCTGAGCCGCCTCCCCCTGCCGTTCTCTCCTTGCAGCCTCTGCCCAATCTTCCTCCGTCCACCACAGCTCCTCTCTCGGGCCAGAATCCGGTCTAGGATCCTTTCCCGCCACCCTCCAGCGGGGTTTCCTCTCCTGCCCGGTCTCTACCATCTCCGATCCCATTTCCCACGGCCATCTTGGAATCGGCCTGTCACGTCCCTCCTCCTGCCTCTCTGGTCCCGTCTCTCGCCGCAGGGGACCCTCCCGTCGTAGGGTGATTTCCTCGTCTACCACTTCCAGCAAGCTCGCCTTTCCTGCGGTTTCCATCTTCATGGCATCCTTGGTGTCATCCGATCCGTCCATGTTTACGTTGAAGCGGGGTTCGTCACTAGCTGTCACCAATGTAGCGGAAATCCGATTCGCCCTTCCTGTAAACACAACACAACTCGGAACATACAAGTTAACAGTTTATTAAACCCTGGCACCTGGCCACACCATCTAACTCCAGACCGGAGGTTCTGTCGTGTTATTTCTCTGCTGTGTGTCCGCCTTGCTTTCTACCGGGAAACCGTCCTCCCTAAACTACACGCACACGCTCTTTTATAGCCGCCGCAGCTTCCGACGCTGGTATCACATACCCAGCGTCGGACGCTCCGTCCCTTGGCTCGGACTCCAGGCGCCCGGAGCTCCGCCGGCCCCATCTAGGATGGTTCCGACTCGGCTCCGTGCTCCCTCGGTCTTACCGCCACAATATATATATATATATATATATATATATATATATATATATATATATATATATATATATAGGATCCACCATGTTGGATGGGGTAACCGCCAGTTACCCTAGTACCTGCTGCACTGTGGACATGGTGGGTCGGGATAAAGACCTTTATATTCCTGTCCAGGGAGGCAAAACTCAGTCGCTGCTGATCCATAAACGAGTCTAGCTTTGACGCTTGGACCCCCATACCACTGATATCTATCTTAGTTCTTATCTAGATACTGCCTACCGTATACATGTGCTTTTGTGCTGGATACAATACGCCCTTGGCATACACGCAGGCAATTGCTTAGCTTATCGGGAGTTTCGTACACCAGGGGTTCACACGTTGAGGGGTATACCCCTTAGATCAAACCACATAGATTAATGGAAATATATATTCAAATTATGAATTTTAAACGTTTTAGAAATGATGTTTCAAAGAAAACGAAACTGCTTTTTCTTCTTCTTTTACACTTCTTTTTAAATAATTTATCTATTTACAAACATTTGTTCCGGACTTTTTTGAAAATTACAATTTGGCATGAGTTTGAGTTTGAAAAGTGTTTTTTTAACCACAGATCAGGTTAATACAAACAGTTGTTCACCATGGCCAAAAACAAAATAGAGCCATCATTCTTGCGATGGGCAATTCTCACCAGAAATTACCAACAATATACGGGCTTCCCTAGCCCACTTAAAAGGGTCTGTTTCTCCTCTTTCCTATCCCCTCAGGATGTGTGTGGTGCACATATGCGCGGGCACTGACACATTCCTCTGTGAAATTGTGTAATGTAGTTCTCACCATGAATGTGACCTTAGCTGTCGAAATGGCGTTAAACCTCTATTACTCACTCACTCACCAACAATATATATGACTTAATTTACAATAATACCATCGATCGCACCATTTTGTCGATTGGCATCAAGGACAGAGAGTATTTTCTAGTTCAGTTTATCTAATAACATTCTCTTGGAGTCGCTACATTGCAATTCTGGGCTGAGTATCTGTCACAGTTTCTCCCCTCTATATAGTGGGCTTTTCTCAGACCTCGCGTTTCTAGCTCTATTTACTCGCAACTTAATCTTACAAATTGCCTCGCAGTGCCCGTACGGGTTGTATTACATTATCGAAGCATTATGTTCAAAGCAAGCACAGGATTCCATACTTTTCAATTTATGAGTCGTACCAAAAGATATGACTTGCACAGAGGCCATTGTATACGGATATCAAGAAGTTCAGTTATGATATCCATGTTTTGAGAATTATGTGGCCAGTTGCCATGGAAGCCATGCCCAAATTTTGCCAAAATATTTGAGTTCTCCGTACTTTTCATCATTGTGACAGCCATTAAAGGGAACCTATTCCACAGAAGTTCTAAAACTTAATTCTTTTTGAGCAAATTTTGATAGCTGTAGTGTAGCAACTCTCCTTTGAATATGGGCTACTGCACAGGCTGCCAAAATGTGGGAAATATGCACTTTCCACAAGAAACGGAACCTGAGATACAAAACATGTATTGTGTTTTGAAGCACATAGAGGAAGAGAACATGCTGGATATACATGAGTAGGATTTGAATGGCGGTGGTGGGAAAGGTTTCCCATGCATCTAAAACCATCGAGGTAGCAGATTGTGTTGGGGGGAGGGGGGCTCTGAGTGTGTTTAAAAAAGTGAGTACTGGTCCATTCAACGTTTCTTTGCTGAGGCTATGTTTATGGCCCTATTAGTCTGTCCGGAATTCATACGACAGCTAACGTCGAGAGTCCACTTGGCCTCTATCGCAGCAATTTACATAGGAAATGTATGGCTCATTCGCTGGCGAAAAGCCAAGTGGACTTTGGGTCTTAGAAAGTTAGCTAAGGTGAAAGCCATTGAAATTCGTCATAGAAACGACCCCTCACACATGCAAATCAGACTGACATTCCGGCTGCCACAACAGCAACACAAAAGTAAGAAAGCAGCCTAATAAGGAAACCTTGAAGAATGGGAGAAAATGGCACAAAATACCCCATATCAAGAGTAGTTGCAATGTTCAAATTAGCCATAGAATTAGATTTTTGCCTAATTCTACTATATATGGTTAAAATAGAAATAAGTGGAGTTGACACATCCAAATTATACTGGCCAGGCAGGTGAAGGCCCTGACTATAATGAGTTCACTATGAGGGGCCCGGTGCTTAAAGATGGGTTAGGAGCTAATCTGTGCAGTTTTTCAGGGTGTTTTTTTTTCATCATAAGTATGTCCATTATGACAATATGACTTTGTCTACCACTTTTTATATCTTTCTGATAATTGTATGTGAAATCAGAGAAAAACATTGTTAGATCTATTCAGGGGAAATGGAAACGATCCTTTCTCAAGATACAAGTGAAAACCTACACTGTTAGACTGGGGCAAGGGTTTTACAGTAGACTGCTTCTATTTTTGGAAAACGGTAGTACCCTGGTAGTTGATGTCAGTACAAAACCAATGCCCTGATGTGGATTGCCTTGTATCCATTACAGTCGTCTTTATAGCCCATTTACAATTGGGGCTGCTGAGAGTGTAGCAAAATATGAATACATCATGCATTTCATACAAAAAAAACCGTATCGACCTCAACTATTTTGACCATATATTGGCCTAACCTTTCTGTTCTGCCTGAGTCGGTTTTTAAAGTTCCGTGTGCACCCAGACCAATCATACGCCACACCAAGCTCTTCTATACAGTGTATTATTCACTCTCAGAGGCATAGGAAGCAAATCTTCATTGGGGGGGGGGCAGTGAGGGCCCCACCTTGAATTGTCGGCTCAAGTGCAATAGCGCCTATATACATACCCATATGGAATTTGTATAGAAAAGTACTTTTTGGTGAATTTTAGATCTAATCTGGGACCCAGGCCCTCATTTTCCCTATCCCATTACTATTACCATTCTAATTCAGGGGCGTAGGAAAAGGGGGGGCCAGGGGGGTCTGGGCCCCCCCAATCATGAAGGAGGTGGGGCCTGAGTATGTCTGGGCCCCCCCAATATTTTCCAAGAACTCATAAACACAATGGAAAAGAAGCTAAAACTTTACATCTCAAATTAGATTATTATGGTGATGTCATAGGGAGAATGGGGGTCTGAGCCTAAAGTCAGATCCAAAATTTACCAAAAATCACTTTTCTATATGAATTCTAAATACGTATATATTGAGAAAATGGCGGCAACCATAGCGTAGCGGTCAACGAGAGGGTCCCAAGTATTTGCCTTATACCATTGGTCAACCTAACGACTGGGAGTTAATATCACGCCAATTGACACAGTAAAGGTACCAATTTTCGATATGACTAGAGGAAGAGGTCAAGCTAGGGGTGATGGACGAGTTATGAGGAGAAATGACTTACTACCACCGGACGCAGGCTTGGCAGCCATTATCAATGCGGTGAATGGGCTTGGTCAACGTGTCACCCAGGCCGAGGAAAAAACCAATGGCATTCTAACCACATTGCACAAGGTTCAATCAACTATGACTAAACTTGAGAAGGCGTGTATAGGTACTACTAAGACCCTAATTAATATAGACTCACGGCTTAAAGATACAGAAGGCACCCTTACTGGTATGACGACAGCGCTGTCAGAGACTGAAACCACGATGAAGCAGTTGACAGTAGTGGCCCAAGCTCAAACACGAGTTATCACTGATCATTCTACAAAAATTGACAAAATCCAGGCTGATTATAATAAGAAAATTATGATAATCAAGGGAGTAGAGGAGAGGCATACCGACTTACAGCAAGTTATAGCCCAATTGTTTAATGATATCAAGGCCAACTTTGGTGTTGACGTCGTTGACTCAGTATACAGAGAGGGAAATGCCCCTAGAGAGGGTCAAGAAGGTGCCACTAGAAAACCAACGATACGTCCCATCAAAGTGATCTTCCATAAGTCTACCACAAAACCCAAGGTGCTTTCTCTGCTGAAGAATCTGAAAAATAATGATACTTGGAGGTCAGTCTCAATAGGGGATGAGCTTACGGCTGAAGAACAGAGGAACTTCACTGACTTAAGGGCTATTCATTTCTTAGCCAGATCCCTAAACTACAACAGCCAGCTTCGCCAGCGATATGTTATCATAGAAGGTAAATCTTACACTCACAGCATGCTCAATAACATTCCACTGCCTGATATCAATCTCGAAAATGCCACCTCAGAATGGACTGACGACGGCATGATGTTCAGGTCTCAACATAACCGCCTCTCCAACCTATACCCAGTGGATATCAAAGTCGAAGGTGTAAATTATAGCTCTGCTGAACAGGCCTTCCAGGCTACCAAGGCTAGGCTAAATGGCAGAAAGGACATAGTAGACCTGATAATGAGTACCTCATGTCCCTATGTAACGATGGAACTGGGTAAACAAGTTCAGACAGGGGCAGATTGGTCAAGAAATGCAGAGGGCATAATGTACTGCATAAACAAGGCGAAATTTAGTGTACCGGTATGCAGGGATGCACTCCAGAAGACAGATGGCTATCTATACGAAGCTTCCTTCCACCCAGTATGGTCCAGCGGGTACCACCTAGGACAAGCCAGACAGTGTTATCAAGGTAACTTGAAAGCAATGAACCTACTTGGAAAAATCCTGGAAAGAATTCGATCAGAACAACGAGCAATTTATGACAGGATAGGGCGTTGGGAAGAGGTAAATGAGTACTCTGATGATGATAGCCCAGAGAATGCTGAGTATAGTGACGATGATGAGAATGAGGATGGATTTGGTTCATTCGATGATGAAGAGCTTGGAGAGGAAGAAAATGAATCTGAAAACAGCTTGCTGGCTACCCCCGTCTAGGCCTTATCAACCCATGTTAAACCCAGTGCACCTGACATTGAGATGTATTAGTACATAACTATAATGAACCCAGGCACGTCCAATTTGACTGAGGCACCATAGATATAACACTAAATCCAATCTATTCCTGGCGCCATTGAACCTAACCGCGTCCAATTTGATCATGTCGCCATAGACTCAACACTGTTTTTTATTCTATTTTTGGCGCAGTAGGTGCCTATGGTATAAGTGTCACTAGGTCAACCCTATCAATATAATCAGCTGTTCTGTTTTCGCTGTATTGTATAGTTACTTTGCAATGTATTGTCTTTCTATGTTTATTATGGCTTTTTGAGTTTGTATAATGATTGATATTTTTGCATATGATATGATATGGAATGTATGTGCATTATCTATATTACTTTTTTCTTTCCCATAGTCGGTCTATTTATATTCATATTGTGAATTTTGGACTGGGGGGGACCGCTCTCTCTTTCATGTTGTCCCTACATCTTTCAAGCATGGGTGGCCATAGCAGCCGAGAACCTATGCTAGGGGGGAGGGTCTGGGGATTTTTCTTTTTCTTTATATATATTTTTTTTATATTTCCTTGTGACAAACTGTTGGTATTACAATGTCATAGATACAATAATCAGCTAGTACTATCACTAGATCAAGCAGATATCTTGCACCTAGTCAACCTTTTTTCTACTAGGCAATGCATTGGCGCAGCACGTGTTGTCAAGGCCGTATATAATGGTTAATGTACCTAATTTCAGAAAAGGTTTTTCAGTAGTGCATTTAAATGCTAGAAGTATTAGAAATAAAATAGTTAATATAAGAAGGGAACTAAGTATGCTGGACATTGACATTGTATTGTTTTCCGAGACATGGCTTAATGATACTGATGATAGTTCACAATACACATTTCCTAAATATAATATGTTTCGTCAAGACAGGATTAGTATATATAGGGGAGGAGGCTTATGTGCATATGTCGATGAGGGTATTACTTGTTCAATAGACAAATATAAGGAACTTAACAGATGTAACGACAACATAGAAGTTCAATGGCTGTATTCTGTTAATGACTCAGTTAAACGATCCATAGTTTGTAATGTATATAGACCCCCTAATGGTTCTATTATCGAATTTTGTGATACTTTCAAAGCTTTATTCCTTCAGATTGTAAACATTGATGACTATGATATCTATATTATAGGAGATTTTAATGTTAATACTTTACAAAATTCCAATGACAAAAACCTACTTTATGAAACTATGGACCAATATCACTTGAAACAGGTAGTTAAAAGAGTCACCACAACATCTGGAACTAACACCTGCATTGATCTTATATTTACTAATTGTGACAATATTGTATCGTCTGGCCCTATGAACATACATCTAAGTGACCATCTACCGGTACACATCTTAAAGAGATGCCCTAGGATTAAAAAAACCTATAGAAATTTTTTTGGCAGGTCTTATCGAAATTTTGACTTGAATAAGCTTCTTATAGATTTCAAGAATTGTGACTGGACATATTTTGACAATTGTAATGATTCACAAGAGTGTTGGGATGTCTTTGAAAATTTACTTAAACGTATGTTAGATATGCAATGTCCTGTTAAGAATTTTAAGGTCCAAGACAAACCATCTCCCTGGATGACAAATTATTTATTAGAAAGAATTAACGACAAAAATCTAGCTTTAAAGGAGGCAAGGACCTCGCTTTCCATTATTAAGTGGCATGATGCCAGGGTATTAAAAAATGTTGTAAATAATGAGGTGAATATTGCCAAAGAGACTTATTATAAAAATCTGGCGGATGCAAATGTCAAAGATTCCAGGCAGTTTTGGGCTACAATTAAGGATATCTTACCCTCAAGCAGTACTAACTCTAATAGTATAAATTTGGTCAATGATGATGGTGAGTGCATTTCTCTAGAAAATACTTCTGACTTTATAAACACATTCTATGCTGAGATTGGACCTAAATTGGCAGCTGCCCACCAATTACCTTATGAGTTTCAAGGTGAAAGATGTATAATAGATATGCCTGATTTTGATTTTTCAGACGATGAAATCTTAAAGTGTGTTAAAGACATTGATGTTTCTAAATCATCCGCTCTCCAATATCTACCCACTCATATTTTCAAAGCAGCAGCCTTACATATGCCTACTAAATTTGTAAAAATCATTAGGTTATGTGTGGAAAATGGAGATATTCCAGACTCATGGAAGATAGCAACAGTCACACCTTTGCCTAAGGGGGGTGACCCCACAAATGTATCAAATTATAGACCCATCAGCATCCTACCTGTCCCTGGAAAAATTCTTGAAAGGCTTATACACACTGCAATTTCTAGACATATAGATCAATACTCAATTTTGTCAAAAAATCAGGGGGGCTATCAAAAGAATAAATCCACTTTAGACTCTATTTCAAAATTGGTTGATGACATTTTAGAGGATAGGAATAATGGTAATATTACAATTGCAGCCTTTATAGATATAAAAAAAGCTTTTGATTCTGTAAATTATAACATACTTCTGGACAAAATTGAACAATATGGTATTAGAAACAGGAACCTTACCCTTATAGAAAATTACCTCTCTCGACGTCAGCAATGCTCCATTGCCAACCATAATAAATCAACTAATTTACCCTTAGTCTGTGGAGTACCCCAAGGGTCAATTTTAGGACCCTTATTCTTTTTGCTTTATATAAATGACTGTATTAAACCTGAGGACAGCCATGCTACTATGCTCTATGCAGATGACTCAGTTCTTTATGTGTCTGGAAAATCAATTGAAACTATTTCAGCTACTTTATCAACTGCCCTGGAAAGTTTTTACCACTGGTCTTCAAAAAATAAGCTGACAATTAATGAATCAAAGACTAAAGTCATGATTTTTGCTTCTAAGAAGAAACTGAAAAATCTTAGAAAACCCAAAATCAAATTGAATGGCAGAGTACTTAAGAATGTAGTCTCGTATAAATACCTGGGAGTCCTTCTGGACCAAGAGTTAAACTTCAATATGTATGTAAGAAATATTATAAACCGGCTTCGTCACAAGTCTTTTCTCTTGTATAAAACCAGAAAATACATGTCAGAAGATGTAAGGTTAAGAATTTATAAAAGTTATATGTTACCCATCATCGATTATTGTGACATTTTGTATGTAGGTGCTAGTATAATGAACCTGGAGGAGCTGCAAAGGATGCAGAATAAGTGCATTAAGACTTGCCTATCACTTCACATTCTAACCCCCACTGTCCAAATACATAAGAAAGCCAACCTACCTACCCTGGAAAACAGGAGATTATTCCACACAAAGACGTTTGCCTTTAAAAGATCTAAATCCATCCAATATATAAGGCCTGTGGTGAGACCAACTAGACTCAACCAAGCACCACTATTGAATTACCCTATCCCAAAGTGCACAGCTTTTGCAAATTCTCCATTGGTCATAAGTGCATCTACTTGGAATAATTTGAGTGTAGAGGACAGGAATGTTGATAATTATGATGTATTTAAAAGAAGGGCAAACCTGCAGATGTTAGCATTGATACCAACCTGAATTAATTCACTTAAATGATTTAAGGGTTCATTTAATCATTTATGATTTACGATTTAAGATCTAAAGATCTTCTGGTTCTATTGTATTTATTTTCTTATAAAGGGGTGTCAAACTTATAAATAATTGTATAATGTTTGGTTGCCATTGCCTTTTCTCAACGTTACTATTGTTATTTCTTTATCAAATTTGTTTCATCTCGTTATTATACTTTCATGATAGCACTCACACAACAGTTTACTGATGGTGCTATCATTAACTTTATTGACCAGTATAAATCATAATATATCCCTCATTGGGTTGTATTTCATATTTGTGACTGTACTTGTCCATTACCTGTTTTGGTCAAAATAAAGTTTAAATTGTTCAAAAAAAAAAAAATATATAGATGCCATCACGCATCAGCCGACAATTCAAGGTAGTCGCGATGGTGCCCTCGTCAGGCCCCCCCCAAAGAAGATTTGCTTCCTATGCCTCTGTAATTTGAGATGCAAATTTTAGTTCCTTGTTCAATTTATTATGTATTCTTGGCAAACTTTTGGAGGGGCCCAAGCATACTCAGGCCCCACCTTCTTTATGATTGGGGCCTGCCCCCCCCCCCTTTTCTACACCCATGACTCTGTTCCATATATTTTACCCGCTCTTTTTACATGTGACTATGTCCAAACATATACGGCCTATGAATCCTAGTATACTGCTAACAATTCCCTAACGAAGCATTCAATACATTTTTGGAATATGTTATCTAAGAAATTGAGCCTGGTGTCGTAGCAGCCCCTAGCCATGCCCGAGGGCTGGGCATGATTGTGGGATAATGCCTGACATACCAGGCTCAATTTCAGTTCTACCATAGGTTATTTTGAGTATATTAATTCGAATCATCACTGGTATGACGTCATTGGGCCAACAGGGCATTATCCTCAGGGCATTATCCCAGGATTAAGCCCTGCTAGCCTCGCTTTGGTTAACATTGAGCTCTATATGGGATCAAGATGCCCTCTGTTCCCGCCTATGTTAGAACACTACTCGAAATTTAGCTGTGTAAGACAGACAGCCACACATGCACCACAGTATTTCATTTTTAGACCCGAGGTTCGACCTTGGGTCTACTTCTACTGTACACGTTTTCGCCGAAGGTTTTTGCAGAAAGGGGTAATGTGCACCATAAATCGACCATTGTGATTTGCTGTGGAGTGATTGTCAAATTTGCAATGGTATTGTATACATGTTGATGTTAAATTGACCATTGCAAAGTGCTATGGATTAATTTGGAAATCGCATGGGTATTTTATGCATATTACTATGGAAAAACATTGTAAATCGTATAGGTATTGTATAGTGTTGGTCGATATATGGTAGGTCTACCCATTGTCAGCAGGAAAACATTGTGTCAGTGGTAGACTGTAATCCCTTGCCAAACTGTGGATGCCTTCTCCCTACTACTTGTAGTATTACTGCTGAGGCCCATTGCCTCTTTGATTACATGTACATAGCTCACATAGGGACAGGGTTTGGGGCTGGTATAAATGCCATGAGTAGCACGGTCCATTGGCTCTTTGATTGACTGTACTTTGCTTTAGTCTAAACCACACTATGACCAGTTGAGACTGTCTATGTGCTCCATGTGTCGACAGTGGAGAGTAGTGTGGTAGTCTACTCACCAGGACTGCATTCATGCATCATGCAGACTATATGGGCTGCATAATGCCTCTAGGTTTATGTTCTATTGTCGTCATGATGCACCATACAATAACCTCTTACAGGCAACATGATTTTTTATTGTTTGTACCATACAATAACCCTCTACAGGCAACATGATGTTTTATTATTCATACCATACAGAAACCCTCTACAGACAACATGATGTTTCATTGGTTGTACATACAATAACCCTCACCAGGCAACATGATGTTTTATTAATCATGCCATAAAATAACCCTCTACAGGCAACATGATGTTTTATTGGATTTACATTACAATAATCGTTTACAGGCCACATGATGTTTTATTAATCATACCATGCAATAATCCTTTACAGGCAACATGATGTTTTATTAATCATACCATGCAGTAACCCTCTACAGGCAACATGATGTTTTATTAATCATACCATGCAATAACCCTCTACAGGCAACATGATTTTTTTATCAATCATACCATACAATAACCCATTGATGCACACCTAACCTTTTATGGATGGCAAGATGCATTGACCAACAGTTAACCCTTTATGGATAGGATGATGCATTGATGCACACTTAACCCTTTATGGATGGCATGATGCATTGGCACATGCTTAACCTTTTATGGTTGGCATGATGCACAGATAACCCTTTCAGGATGGCATGATGCATTGACACATGCTTAACCCTTTATGGATGGCATGATTCACTGATGCACAGTTAACCCTTTTTGGATGGCATGATGCATTGATGCACATTTAAACCTTTATGGATGGCATGATGCACTGATGCACACTTAACCCTTTATGGATGGCATGATGCATTGACACATGCTTAACCCTTTACGGATGGTATGATGCATTCATGCACAATAAACCCTTTATGGATAGCATGATGCATTGATGTACAATAAACCCTTTATAGATGGCATGATGCAATTATACACAATAACCCTTTATGGATAGCATGATGCACACTTAACCCTTTATGGATGGCATGATGCACTGATGCACACTTAACCCTTTATGGATGGCATGATGCATTGACACATGCTTAGCCCTTGACGGATGGCATGAGGCATTGATGCACAAAAACCCTTTATGGATAGCATGATGCATTGATGTACAATAAACTCTTTATAGATGGCATGATGCAATTATTCACAATGAACCCTTTATGGATAGCATGATGCATTGAAGCACAGTTAACCCTTTATGGGTGGCATGATGCAGTGACGCACACTTAAACCTTTATGGATGACATGATGCATTGACACATGCTTAACCCTTTATGGATGGCATGATGCATTGATGCACAATAGACCCTTTATGGATAGCATAATGCATTGATGCACAATTAACCCTTTATGGATGGCATGATGCACTGATGCACACTTAAACCTTTATGGATGGCATGATGCATTGACACATGCTTAACTCTTTATGGATGGCATGATGCATTGATGCACAAGAAACCCTTTATGGATAGCATGATGCATTGATGCACAGTTAACCCTTTATTGAATGCATGATGAATTGATGCACATTTAACCCATTATAAATGGGTGGCATAATGCATTGATGCACACTTAACTACTTATGGATGGCATTATGCATTGATGCACACTCAAAGCTTTATGGATGGCAAAGTGCATTGATGCACACTTTACCCTTTATGGATGTCATGATGCATTGATGCACACTTAACCCTTCATGGACGGCACAGGTCATTGATTGTTTTTTTATTGTTTTTGAAAACATCAGCAGCTTTTGACAGTTCATGATGATTTAATTTCAATACCTTTGTCCCATAATAGTACAAATGGTATATGAAATGAATACAAACTATAATCCATCCCACATAAGTTGCAATTAGTCGATATTTGTTAGCGATTACTCACTATGTGTCAGCAATTAGTTAAAATATGTCAGTAATAATGCACAAATTGTCAGAAATTAGTTGAAATATGTTAGTGATTAACATTTAAGCGCGGTTTTGGGCCTAAATGCAAGTACATGTATATTGAAAGAAATTGTCATTCACAAACTTCTACTGATCCTATCTGCAAAGTTAAACCCTCCTCAGAATGGTCCTGACCTCCCAATTCCGATACAACCATCCATTTTGCTCTATCTCTACTATATCCAGCACAGGAAGTCAAAACTTGAAAATGAGCTGTCATGTTATGTGATTCTATAGAGGGAACTAATATCTGACATGATACCAAAATGATCTTGGATCATATGCACCCAATTCTCCATACTCTAATTAGATTTTACCAGAACTGTTTATATCCATAAAAACGAGCCATACAACAATTGGTACTAACACATTATGTTTCCTTAGTGCAATACACATGCAGGGAGAATCAGCTTTGAATGTGCTGTAAGGCTCAGGATTGCAGGGAATATGGACAAAAATATAGCCCAATAGAGACCAAATACTAACAAATGACAACCAATGGAATGTTTTGGTAACTATGGTTACCAGACCTGACCAGAAATGGCACATCCTTGACTGAAAGTCATTATTGAGTTATAACTATTCAGAAAATACAATTCAGAGCCCATATCAAAAGAGAAGATCAAAATAATACATTTTCTTATCAACAATCTTCAAATAATTCTGGGCACAAAAAGGTTAATCACTTTTTGTCAGCAATCATAACTCACTCTTTGTCAGCAGTTAGTCAGTATATGTCAGTAATTACTCCCCATTGGTCAATATCTGATCTAATATTGAAAATTGAATTGAAAATTGCATTAAAACTCGGGTCTTTTAGGTCTTAGACCTAACCTGCTCCATCTTTTCATTTTGAACCAAAAAATAAGAGTGTGTGTGTGTGGGGGGGGGGGTACTTACTGTATCAGATGGAGGCCATCCTCGCGTATAAGCTGTGCATTATACACTAGCTACTCTAAAAATGTGTTTAGATTCAATACATAAACACTTTCATGCAATGACTTTTTAAACAATTTATCCTAAACACTTTCACTAAAGTGTTTAGAGTGTCAGGTGTTTGTTAGGCCAAAAAAAGGTTTGTTTCTGGTCACCCGACCGACCTCAGCCAAACAGGGCTGACCTCAGACTTTTTAAAGAAATTTTTGAAATTTTCTACATTTTTTTCATATTTCTAGGCATTTTTTCATATTTTAGGCATTTTTGGGGTCGGAAATGTATGCCTATATTTTCCTGTTTGTTTGTCTCCTTTTTTGACCACGTTACCGGAAACAACCCTCTCTTTTTTTGGCCTTACAGAAAGTGTTCATATATCAAATGCGTTTAGGCCAAAAAAAAAATTTTTAAATATGTCTCTTCAAATCAACTTGTTTCATAAGACTAAGCATCCTAATATAACATTCTGTAACTGCGCAAATTCCCACATTGCGCTTAACATATATATTAATCCACATTGGAATCGAGGTAATGGGAAGGTAAAATTGTAAACATTTGTTTTACAAATTAATTCTAAGATGAAGTGCCAATGCTAGGTCCTATTAAGCTGTTGCTATTATCGATCATTATTTATACTCAATCCAGACGTCTGTGCCTATCAGAATGTTACAATAATACCATTATGAGCAACCCCTACCATCTAGCAAGTTGGATTGGAACTAAACATTTAAACACTTTTATAATCCAGGAAAGGTGTTGAAGTGTTTAGGAAAAGTGTTTAGATGACTAAACACCTGTTTTCAATGTGCTCAATTTCTAAACACTCATATTCCCATATGTTTAAAATCTAAACAATTGATGTCAATGTGTTTGAAATATAAACCGATTATAATAGCTCCACATTTTTTTTAAATGTGTTTAAGTGTTCGGGAAAAAAGTGTGTAAATGCTGATGAGTGTTTATTCTAATGAAAGTGTTAAGCAAAAACGGGTGTTTAGTAGAAAAGTCGTTTCACACATTTTTTTATAGTCGTAACTCAAATAGCAACTAAATACACATGTATGATATATAATATATGTGGGCCCAGAACAAAACGTTTACTTTCTGACAGGGGATTAGTGTCCAAATTTGAAGTATGCAGTGTTCTGAGTAAACATGCAGATTCCCACTGATTTTCTCTTTCCAATGAATCAGAAGCACGGGCCATTGATCCCCGAGCCAGCGTTAGTGTTATTTACAAGCCGGATCACACTGTGATTTGAGTGTTTTTATGCATTCTCCTATATTCATTTTCATATTCTTATAAGCAACATATAGGCCCTAGGTAGGGTGTTATGTGATATAGCAATGGCTTCTTTGTTGATTGATGTACAAATGTAGGCCATTCTGTAGATTTAATCTCGGTGGACAGGTCCTCTATCCTCGGAGCTAAGACAATCTGATAAAACCCAAACTAAGTCGCCGTAAGCTCTGTCATTAGTATTGTGGTGTTTGTATCCTGCTTATCGGCAGAGGTGAGAAAGAAGAAGCAAATATAGGACATTCCTAGGGCACTTTGTGTCTAATAACACAGAGTGTGGGGAACCTGATCCCGGTGTTACACAAGCCGTGATGGTGCTGAGGGAGGGGTCTTGGTTAGATCTGTCCGAGGTATACCCAATTATCGCTCACCTACAGCCACCCCCAACCTGCAGCCCCATCTCCTAATTGGGAATTACTCACAAAGATGACCAAGCCGATCAGAGGACTACCACCCTCCTGTCAACCGTGAAAGGAGGTGTAGGGTTCCCAGGGGTCCCCCTGAGTCACTATCACTAGCTTGGATCATAACAGAATCTTTTCCAAAATCGCCTGAATTAAGCCCCCAATTGCTGCACCACTTTGTTGAGGGGGAGAGCGCCATTTTATTCGTTCCCAATTCGCACCGAGGTGGTAGCCTATTGTGTGCGTGTCAGCTTTGGTGAGAAGCTACACGTTGTCTGACGAGACCCTACGTGAGCTAAGGGCCTTATCAGCCAATCAAATCAAGCCCAATTACCTGGGGGCGAGAGGCGTTGGCCTATCAAATCAATTAATCAAAAGGTGCGGACAAAGAGTACTTAGGCTTGCACTGATGGGAAGGATTGTGGCGAGCACGTTTTGGATGCTGCTCTCAATAGAAAATCCCCTGTACTTGATATGCTCGATAAGGCACTTCGTTTCTTTACAGAATGGCTTTGAAGATGGGTCTCACCCCGCCCTTTCCTCAAAAAGCACTTCCCTTCCATTTTTTGCCCTAACCAGAGCCTCTTGCTTGTAATGGGAATGGAATTAGCTGATTGCTTTTGCCCTGGTTTCTGGGCTGTTAGAACGCTTAAAGAGGTTTGTGGATTATCGTAAAATGAACTTATTTTGGAGTTGTAATTATCAGTCTCTGTTGGTGGTTAGGGGATAAATTAAGAGGCCGCTGGTAACTGTTGTGTGATTGAAATGGAAACCCCGTGGAGTTTAGCTCAAAAAGAGGTTGTAGCAACGCGGCGCGGAACAAAGCCCTGTGCCGCGCTACAACGAGTCTAATGCAAATTGTTGTGAAGGCGCGGTTCCGGCTTGGATTGGCCGGGCTTATTTTATGAACTAAGGACTATGTCGTGCAGACGCTGCTGATCGTATCACTAGGTGGCGCCCCTGTTCAATCAGTAGCGGTGGCCATTTCCTCCTCGCTCCTGCTGCACCCGTACAGCCTTTCACAACCTCCAACCCTACCCCACCTCAGCAACCACCCCTGGGAACATGTGCCTAAATCTCAGCCATCTAGGCTTGCCCTTGCCCGAGCATGGGGTTAGGAGCCGGGGACATGAAGTCTAACCATCTTTCATGCCCAATAGGTGCGTGATCGGCGCTGGCTAGAATTAAGCCAAATCCCGCCGAGCAAGAGGATGAAAAGCGGACAGGCAAAATTAATTCAAATTAACGCCCGCCGAAGAGGGTGTCTTGCCGATTCATATCCTGTGTGGGCAATTTGTTGATAGCTTCCCACAAAGAGCTTGGTCTCTAGTGCTTCAGGGACCGGCATCGGGGCCTCCCGAAGCGCCTCGGGTAACGACGCCGATGAGCAGACGACAAAGCGATGTCTTGGCGGGAAATCTCTGCAGTCGCCGAAAGATGGCGCGGCGGGCTACTAATCAGGCCAAAGGCACTGCTTACCTTCAAAGTATCTCCATATCCGGCCCCCGCCAGGCGACAGCTCGCCTGCCCCGTCTCTAGAACGTCTCGTTATCGGTAAATATAGAGCTTAGGCAGTTCTGTTTCTTTTTAGAAAAAAGGAGGGGGGATAGATGACGAGAAAGAGGGACTGCGCCCGAGAGGGAAAGACAGCGAGGGGTCTTATAGGCAGCTTTCACGAAGGCGATCATATTGAGAGTAATTAGGATAAGTAGACCACTTCTTTGCTGCAAAGTCGCTGCTTTGATGTTGAGAATGAAATGATGCTAGCGTCTTATATGGCTCTCGAAGCATATCGTTTAGCGGTGATACATTCTATCATCGCCGATGATGGATAAAAAGGGTTCTTTCCAACGACAGTAGCTCGCTCCTGTGAGACTGCACCATACAGTGAATATTGAATCTGCTGCTTGAACACAAAACCTTTTACACAGGTTACATTTCTGACACTCACCACACCCGGCACACTTACCTTACAGTTATGGGAAGCTTGAGAAACGTTTCTTTCTATAATTGGCTCCTTTCATAAATAGCATACATTCTATGATATTCAAATGTGACATCAATAAGTCGAATAAGCCGCTATAAGCTAACATTATGGGCAGCATCATGGGCCCCGGCCTGGACTCTCTGCCATAAAACAGAGAGAGGTTACTGACGTGAAAGATGAGATACCTCATGTCACATCTTGTCAAGAGTGCATCACGAAAAATGCAGATCCAACATTAAAAACCAAGACCATAAATTTCAATAAACTATATGTTGGTTTATTGTTGATATGCTATTGTTTATATGCTGTTTCAAAGTTGATAATTGTTAGTTGATTCAATATTGACATATAAATTGTGAATCAACAGTAAAAATGACAATTTTGATTCAATTGTGAAAAAAATAATGTTGAATGTAGAAGAATATTGATATATCTACTGTTGATCAGGTCTTGAAATATGCGATGGGTGACAAGATTGAAATGGATCTGTTGAAATAATGTTGAAAACAGGTTGATGAATATTGTCAACGCGTAGACCGTACATATCAACCACACATATCCTACCCCTCCTTCCATCCCTCAGTATATGGTCAAACGTGAAGAGTTTTGAGAAGACAGCAGGAGCCGGATGAAGCTGTGGCCGTTCCACTAGGCCTCCATTCAGAGCCCTATAGAAGTCATTTCTTTACAAATTAACTATTTGTTGTTGGTTATTGTTTTGTGGGTTTTTTTTTATAAAGATATTCCCTGAATCATTTCTTATTTTTCAATGGACTTCAGTGGAAATCATGGGTAACATTACGAGACTATGAAGCAAATAAAGATTACTGACGTGAATGATATAGAGATTCACATAAATAGGTGAGGCTCCACTACGCATTTTTTGCCGAGAATCGCAGCAATTCTCAAAAAATCGGAGACAAGCATTGATTAAAAGTAGTATTTGTTACCATTACAAGGTAGAATGTGTAAGTTGAGGGAGCTATTTGTTTATCTGCATGGGGAGGTGATTGTATGCGATCTCAAGCATGCTTGTGTTGTCAAAGAAGTGTTTTTGTTTACTAAATCAAGCTGATGTTATGTAGACACTATGCAGACTTTCACATTGGGGAGTCTCTGCAACTCAATATCAGACAGGTTTGATTTTTACAGTACAAGACCCTGCGATCTGTGTGACTGCTGTGTTGTTATTTATATTTTGCTGTGTTGATGTTTATATATTGAACTCCCACCCAATCACAGAGTCTATGCAGGTGCAGGTTAGTTTGTAAATATGGCACACAAGGAGAAAGATCACCCATGAAATGACCCCTGAAATCTCATGTTTACATATGTTTACAATATAGGAATGTCAACACCCTACAGCTTATGCACTATATGGATAGCAGTTAGTGAGAATGTGCCAAAAAAATCGCGTAGTGGACTCAGGAGCCACCACTAGGGCCCCAGACTGGTAAAATCGACAAGGGGACAAGGCCACTTCTTAAAATCGACAAGGGACACAGGGTTGAGAGACAAGGGACAAGGCACCTTTCTTAAAATCGACAAGGGACATGGGCTTAGAGACAAGGGACAAGGCCACGTCTTAAAATTGACAATGGACATAGGGCTGAGAGACAAGGGACAAGAACCATTTCTTAGAATCGACAATGGACATGGGACCCCCTGTCTAGGGCCCTACCACTTATAGCACGTTATCTCATGCTCCGACAACAGGCCTACTGTTTTGTTTGAATATCTATACACATGTATCTATCATGATTCTGGATTGTGATATGGCGTAAATGTAATATGTGACCCTCAGTATCGGGTCCGGTGGTTGGATTACCACCATCGTCCCTGTCTAGACCGCAAGATCACAACATATTCAAAATCGCAAAGATATTTGAATCATTTCCCACCATGTGGGATTCGACCTATAATGCGTGTTTTATAACTTCTGTTTTGGCCATCCCTATGATTACCGGGATACTGATTTAGCATCAACAAGTTGCTAACACAAAATAGTCGTATTAATGGATTTCTATTGTTAAGAAATATGTGAGTAGGTTTCGTGACAACGTCCGCATGTCGGTCCGACAGGGTCCTAAACAAGCTTGAAATGTTGTTTCACAAAAGAGTAGCCTGTGAAACGGGTGTTAGGCCTAAGTAGCAGACGGCTGGTAATCTGGGCAGCTCGCCTGTCAGTCTCCTTGTGTCACTTTGTTAAATTTTGCGTGCGACACATGCCTTAGCTGCGACCCCTGGCGCCCCCTGCGGGGTGGAGGGGAATCAGAATACCCCTCTAAACAGGTCCTGCTTTCATGTAGTCCTCACAGACTAAGTCCAACGTGTTTACCACGGACACGGGTGGAATTAAAGCATTTAGAGCACAATTTAATGCACTACGCTCTCAGTGGGTCGTATTAATGCAGTATTTTCACGCGTTTATAAACTTAACAGAGTCAAGAGGCTTAGCTTTGTGAGTTGTGTGCGTGCGGAGACGGTGGGCTCTTTTGTATAACGATTAACTATATGCTTAATATTATTGCCTGCCAAAACGTTGCAGCAGCATGCAGTGGGGCTCTCATAATAAACCACAATCCTCCCCTCCCCAGTCCCTTAGCGAGCCTACTCAGCTCACTTGACGCGGCTTACTTAACATACTTAAGGGTCCTTAAGTACTGCTTAAAGTCACTCGTGTTGAAAACGATGATTATTTGCCACTCGTTTACTCTGCAGGAGCTCAGCAAAGTGTTCCTTCACAGACAGGTTTAACAGCAGGCAAATGGCCCCCATTGAGAGCTTCACGATACAGCACAGAAAACACTACCTATTGCCATTCTCATACCAACACACTGCCTTCAATCTGTTCCACATTGCATTGATTCTGCTTTGGTTGAGGCAAAGAAATAAACTGAAACGTCCATTGGAGGCAGTTGTAAACACACTCAGTGAGAGCACTTGCAATTGATGACAAGACTTGCTTTTCCGATTGAAAAAGAATTGCGCGGCTGAGTGCTGCCGATTTAAGGGTTTAAGGAAGGATTTACCTAGCCCCATGCTGAGACGTAGGGAGAGTTAGAAGATGTGGTTGGCGGCAATGAACTCAACTTTCTCCGGTTGGTTGTGTTTTCTAAAAGGGCTTAACAGGGTGAGATGAGTGGGCCTGCGACGGCGGGGTCCAACCGGCGCCGCTGGCCCAGACTCCCCTCCAGCCTTCGCCATAGCAGTTTTATGTTTGCCCAAACAGGCGTTTTTATCTGTTGGGCGTCAGCAGAATGGGTACAAATTCACTTAAACAACCCGCTCACTGATGATGCTAATTCAATAGCTACCGTCCGTTGGTGGCTATGGTGAGAAGAGGGCTGTATACAAGGGCTTAGGGTGGCGGTTTGGGGGCTGTAGTGCCTGGTGGAAGGTGGGTGGGGCAGCAGTCTGTAGGACAGGAAGGGCTGGCCAGGAGGTGGCGCCAGGCAGCCCCTCCCAGAACCTTGCCCCATTGTTAATGCTAACCTGCCTGGTTTGTCAGGCACAAACCAGCCCCCAAACCCGCCCTACAGTAAGTCTGTACGTCCCCAGCCTTATAGTATACTGTAGTGGGCCTATATACAACCTAAACACTCCCACACCCCTTCTGGCTCTTTCCACATTTTCCCATCAATTTGAGGCCTTCCCTTTACATGCGTTATGGCATACATTATAAACGACCCCTGTGCTGACCCCAGATTGTAAGGCATCTAATCTGTCACCGCTTTCCCTTTTCATTAGGCAAACGGCCTTGGTGTTTGAAGTCGCCTCTTATAAAAACCCAGCATCTGCCTTTAATGCCATGTCTGTGCTTCGCTAATGGGGCGGACTCCAAAGGCTGAACATACCTTAAACAAGATAGGATCGCATTAATCGCTACTTAAGTAGGTAAACCGAAATGCCCCGGTGTCACAGGCGTTTTTTACCCGCGACCAATTCAAAGATGCTGCCCCCGCTTTCAATTGGTCGCGCCACTTTCCCATGGAGGCCGCTCGGGGAGACAGGGGGGTATAGAGATTCACTCCAGGGGGCGTATGGGTGAGAACCAGCAGCCAGAGCCAGCTCCCACTTCTGTGAGAGAGGCAGTGAAGAATGTGATTTTGTGATTAATACAAGTTTAGTATACACAGGTGTAGGCGTGGCCACCCCGCCCCTGCATTGTCCGCACGGCTACTCTGACCGCTCGGCCGCCGGCCGGGTACAAAACCCTAATTGCTTGCTCGTTATTAAGTAAACAAGTAGAGTGATTATTAAGCGGCTCAATTAGGGCTCCCATCCACTATTAGTGACCAAGGATATCATTAGCGGGTGCCGGGGCCGTGTCAGAGCTTTACGGACGGCTGGTCTTGGGGAGCCTAACGTCGCCACTGAATGAGACATCATATTTAGTGAGGAAAGATTAGAGCCCAATTGATGCCTGAAGATGGAGAGTCACAGCGTGGAGTAGAAAAAGGGAGAGAGGTAAAAAGCTGCCTGGGAGGGGGTCCTTATGGGCCACCCTATTGTCCGACTGTCAGGTTCCTTGTACCGCCTGAGTGGTGAAGACGGAAGGCGCAGTCCGCACGACGCCATCCTTCACATTACCTAATGGCCAGTCAATTAAAGCGGATTTATATTGCCAAACTTTGGACAGGTCTGCCTGCCTCTCACCACAGGGACCCGACCGAGTGTGATCCAATAGGCAACTTAAGACAGGGGGAGGCTGACAAGGGGTCCTTCACCCCGGACTGCAGATAGCCATCTCCAACAGCGACAAGTATAGAGCAGACAGAGGTAAACTGAAACTAGTGGGCGGCCAGCGATAACAGACCCACCTACAAGCAGGTGGAGGCAGTCGGGCCCCACTGCACTTAAGGATTACTTCTTCTCAGAATTAATTCGTAGCGACATTAGCCAAGAAGAAAGCTTAGGGGCCCAGTAAGTGAGGTCGAAAGAGGTAATACACTAACTACTCGGCTAATGTGCTGGGTTGAATTTCCCCCCATTGTGTGGCTATTGTTCCTGCAAAGTGACGGAAAGTGACTTAAAGTGAATCGGAAAATAACCGGCAAATAAATAGAGCGTGGTTTTGGTGACTAGGAATAAAGTTGGTCTCCCTTTATCCATAAGTACACGATACTTCAATACTTCAAGAAATACCCTGACCAAAAAGGAGGTTCCGATGTTCTAATCTAGCACACCAAGCCATATTTTACCAAATTTTGAGAAATATAGAATTAACTTGTGTCTTTTAGGGCCTATAGGGAAATCCACGAGTCTTTTTAATTCACCCACAAGTCGACTCTGTGGGTCATGTTGTGCTTGTTGGAAAATGTAATCATTTCTAGGCAATTCTTGGGTATTTTAGTCTATATTTTGTGGCCCATAAGTGAATGACATGAGTTGTAAATGGATTCTTCAGGGCAACACGGGGCGATGTCGTACACTATCACAGCATTAAACTGATTTACTAAGCAAATCGTCACTGAAAATTCCCATCGGTGAATCTATTCAATGCACTTTTTCACTGCCTGTCTTCAGGATTACGGTCTTTAATTTAATGGCAAACACCGTCTTGTGACTGGGTCTTCATGGCGTATACCCAGGTCATCTCAGTTCTTAATGAAAAGAAACAGAAGGTGGAATTGCTACACTGTTAGAAGAAAACACTATTATATTACAGCAAAATCTGCTAGCAATGTTAGTTCTAACATATTTAGCTGTAAATCTACAGAAAGTGGGTTGCTGTGATATCACAGTACAACCCACTGTAATCATACACCAACTATTATTATATACCCATACAACAAGATCAATTCAGATGTACAGTAATATGTAGATTATAAGCAAATGTGCTGTATATCAATAACAATATTTTGCTGTGAAAGAAAAAAAACAGCAAAATTTGTTGTAAACAAAAGCCAAAATGCGCTGTGTAAAAACGCCAAAATGCGCTGTGCAAAAGCTACTGTAAATGTACAAAAAAAAATACTGGCATATCTGGTTCATTGCTAATTACTCTATCGTTGATTTAGAGTCAAGGGGATCATCCCAATATATGGATGCATGTACTGCATGGTATGTCCAGATACCACAAGGCATGCATTTCTGGCCAAGAAACATGGTAATGAAGAATAGGCCCCTATAACCATCTCAAAACTCAAACTTTGCGTGGCCACTGTGTTATAAAACTGGACAGACCTATTGACAGTTTTAGTTTAGTAGGAATCTAGACACTTGTGTTTTAGATTTAAACATAGATATATGCTGTCTACTCTGTACATTACAATGTGTACCTATACTTTCTTCCACATAACCAAGTTATCCATTGTACATTGTGATACAGTGAACCTACCTCAAGTTATATATTGCTATATAACAAATCATTGATACACTATTAGATCATCATGTCACTTGAGGTCTGCACTACAAAGTATAAGAATATTAACTAGACAAATGACATACAGTTGCTCTGGAGTGGGGAAAACTACAGATAGAGCTGACCATGTGAAACCCTTGTACTCCACATCTAATTCTGTGGGTGACTGGCCAAGGGGATACATAGAGGAAATAGAACTTATACAGTTTCACACCTATATATATATATATATATATATATATATATATATATATATATATATATATATATATATATATTTATATATACAAATACTTTTTACACTGTAGTATAGATACTCCAGACAGTCAGTTGACGCCAGTTTTTCTTCCTGCGCTTATCTCAATAAATAAATTATCTCAATAAATAAATTATATATTGTTGTTAAGTTTGATTGCCTGCTCAGACAGTAATTATAAAATTATATATTATATCAATTAAGTCATATCAATATATCTTACAACTATCATATCTCATTCAAAGTATATGAATTCGGTCACATTGTTTAGCTAGATTAACAAGATAAATCTATTTATTATTCAACATTAATCTAAATTGTCCACTGTCCCTTTGCATTCAGGGTATTCCAATATGCCCCCCCCCCTTAATAGTGGACTTCGGTTGTACTGAGCGCAAGTCGGTCTGTCGAACTTCAACGTCTTTTATTACTGGGTATGTGTATTACTCATTCAATACAAAGCTTCATAGTGGGAGAGAAAAAAAATGATTGATTGGGAATTACATCCCATGTTCACTAACTGTTTACCATGTTGATTATCTAAGTAACCACTTCATGGCAGGTTCATTCTCTAATCTCTATGTCGGTAAACTGCATAACAGAGGTCTGCCTCGCCCTCTCCAGCCCGAAGCGGCATCAAACTGGTATTGATAGACACTGAGTTCTCTCTCCATGTCAGTAGATTTTTACCCGGTATAGGTTTACTCTCTAGTAATTTGGACAGGAATTTTATGGTCATTTTCTTGTACGAGGGGTTTTCTTTGCACGTAACCTGTGTGCGACAAAAGGTTGGGTCCCACACACAAGTAAGAAGAAGCACTTCACCTCCTGAAACACGCCCTTGGTGCAGCCTCACGCCCTTGTGACTCCCCTAATACGACGTGCCTGGGCCCCTGGTTACTGATGATGACAAACTGGACGGGCTGCCCGGGAGTGACCAGACCAAGTGAAAGCCGTGCTGACCGGGTGCCTGAAGCCACCCGGTCAGCACCAGACCAGGGGGGAGGGGGCTTGGGTCAAAGAGCAACGGGCGGGTAATCTATCTCTGGCCAATCATGATCACATAATAAATAGGCCATTATAGGACGTGACCCGCAGTCTAATGTGGCAGACCTGCAGCAGCAGGCAGGAGGAGGGTGGATCATGAAGAGAAGCCACCATGGGAAGCCACATCTCTTTAATCCACTAGATTAGGTGTACAGCAAGCCTATATGGCGGTACATGTAGATGGTTCATGAAGCGCAAAACGACATGTGTAAACATGTGTATACACAGAGGTTGTGTTATAAGACGTGTATGGCCAGTCTACAAACATACACTGTCAGCCCGCCACAAGGGTTTTACAGTAGAGTACTTATTATTCTGGAGTAAAGTTGTAGCTGCTGTAGGTACAAAACTGATGACCCAAAATGGATCCTGCTGTATGCACTACAGCAGTATTTATAGCCCATTTACAATTGCGGCTGAGAGTATAGAGAGTATATATAGAGGATTAACATGATGGTACAGACATACTGTAGCCTAGGAGAGAAAAACGACTTGACAGCTTGGCTGTGGATATAGAAGTGACTTTATTTAACCCTGCTTACAGGCAACCCTCATATCACACACACACACACACACACAGTAATGAATTCATCTTCTATCAGTGCCTCTCCCCAGCATTGACCAGTATACATGAACTACGTGCACTCACAACCCACCCCTCAGTGCCCAGCTCCTCAGTCAGTCATTTCAGCAGAACTCTCCAACCTTGGTTGCATATTTTGAACATAAAAATTGCTCACATATACAACATTTTTACTCTAGGCAAAGATAAATATCATTGCTAAGTGATAGCATAAGCAAAAGTGTCGAAATTACAAATACTTTCCACTAAGGACTTATTTCCTAGGACATACCAATTTCGCCATGAGACATCCACCATTTCACCTTGAGCCAATCACTCCTTACACACTTATTCTAATTGAATAGAAAATATTGATTATATAGGCTCACAAGATTCATGGCCAGAATCGTTTGGAATAGAAGACTTCAATGGATAATGCCCTGATGCATGCATTTCACTGGATAATGCCCTGATACATGCATTTCAACCTGCATTACATATTATACTTATATGTTTTTAATTTCATTGCATACCTTGAAGAAGCCATAGGATAAATAAGTATTAGAGCTATTGACTCCTACAGATCCCTTGTTGAAAACCTGCACAGGATGGGACGTCTTATGGTGATGCTACCCTAGATGCTAAAATATCAAAATAATTGGCATGGTGAGAGCTGGTTAATATTACAATCACCACTTCTTCCTCAAATCCATCCCTTTCATTTCTTAGTGACCACTCAGTAGAGTGACCGTGAGTGACTGGTGGGCGTGGCCCAGTGACCCCTGCCCATGCCAGACTGTATTAGACGATTTGATGGCAGCCTGACCCAGGATTGACTACCCGCCCTTTTCCAATAGATGAGGAATCATTTAGTACTCGGGCCCACCCCGTGGGGCGGTCGTGGTCCCACCCGCGGCCATCGACTTATATTGAAGCTATTCTGGGGTGAATTTGATGAGAGATGAGAGTGGGCGTTTGGGAAGCGGTACTGGAAGCCATTTGAGACTGCTAAGTAAATGCCTCGATTCATACTCTCTATACAAAATGACAAATGGATATACAATATCTATATCATATGGCGATCAACACAGACAAAAGGGTATATTCATGAATACCATTTAGCATTTGGTAAAAAAGTGCACCGTGCTGCTTTGTAGCACTGAAGTGATGCGTCTAATGAACATTATATTATATACTGCATTACTTAACCTCTCCAGCGATGGGATTATTTAAGTGATCAGATTGAGAACATGATTTCCTTAACTACATATGCGGGGTTTATGCAGTTATACTAACCATGACATATGATAAAACAACCATATTTCAAGGAAAGCGAACATTCAATGAAATCAGGCCTAAAAAAGAAAAGGTGTGTTTCCAGTTACCCGACCGACCCTAGCAAAACAGGGCCAACCCTAAGTTTCTTATTATTATTATTTTTTTTTTTTTGAGAATTTTGAAGACATTTTTCTCATTTTTCATGAATTTTTAGCAATTTTTTTGTGATTTTTTTCATATTTTCCTTGGATTTTCATCCATTTTCTCTGGGTCTCGTGTCAATAGTTCACATACATATTCTAACACATTTTTCACATTTCCCATATGCTTTTCATATTTTCTACTGTTAAATCGAAGAATCTGATATATCTGCCCATACATTGGTATACAAACTTGAAAAAAAAAATCCGACCTACCGACCCTAGCCCTTTGAGCCCTGTAACTGGAAACACACCTTCTTTTTTTTGGCCTCACCAAAATCCGTAAATGTTAATGAAATAGGACTTTCTGAAAATGTGTTTTCCTATGACGGTCACTGCAATATTGTTGATTGGTGATCGGGAGGGGTGTTTTTTCTCTGGTGACCTTTTTCCTCTGTTTGCTTCCTGTGGTATTTGTGCTGGACGATAATGCCCCGATAATGTCCTTATAGTGCTGCTCAGGGTGATGGCCGCCCACCCTGAGCGCCATCTCTCGGGTGACCGCCATATCCGGGGTGCTGTCACACTGATAACTAT
The DNA here is from genome assembly GCA_949317995.1 of Acholoe squamosa. Taxonomy (NCBI): domain Eukaryota; kingdom Metazoa; phylum Annelida; class Polychaeta; order Phyllodocida; family Polynoidae; genus Acholoe; species Acholoe squamosa. The sequence goes on along the minus strand of OX439043.1, from coordinate 35,878,528 downwards.
TGTGGTGTCGGCCAGGTGACAGTGGCCGTCATATAGCCCCGCACCCTGTCAGTGCCCTCCCGCCGCCAGGGGAAGCCACACAGCAGCACGTGCTGCCCTGCCGTGCACACACCCATCCAGCCAATTGACACCCTAGTCATGGCAGCAACCCGACCTCCACCTTTTAGGCCCTTTTAGCTTCATCAACGTCTGATGGCTTCCACCGACGATGACTACTATGTATTGTCACCTGATTTAAGCAATTCTGGACTGAGCAGGGCCGTGCATACCGAGGGTTAGTGAAGAAGCTATTACATGTACCTTGATAAACACGATAAAGTAGGACCTCTTATTGTCATGTATGCAGACGGCGGATAAAGAAGCTATCACCTTGATAAACGTTAAGTAGGACCTCATAGTGACATGTATGTAGAGGGTGGATTAAGAAGCTACCACTATGAAAAATACCAAGTAGGACCTCATAGTGACATGTATGTAGAGGGTGAATTAAGAAGCTACCACTATGAAAAATACCAAGTACCGTAATCTCCCGCGTATAAGGCGCATCCCGCGTATAAGGCGCACCCAGAGTTTCAGAATATGGTCAAAAAAATAAAAAATTCATAACTTTTGTTCTAATGAATGGATTTTCAAAATTTAAAAAGCTATGTGCTGTCTGGACCCCCCTGACCCTCCTGGACCCCAAATACAGCAGATGAGCTTATATGGTAGTGTAACATATCAAAAGAAAGGTCTTGGTGTCCCCCTTGTGGATTCAATTAGAACTAAAACACCCCGTATAAGACGCGCCTTATACGCGGGAGATTACGGTAGGACCTCTAAGTGACATGTACGCAGAGGGTAAAAAATTAATACAACTGCGCTGCGGCGCAACTGCGAAAACTACAGCCCCCTTTTTGCCCATGCGACAGCCCCTTATAAAACAGCTGAATATTCACAGCCCCCCTTTCCAATATTCAGATAACAGCCCTGGGGGTGCTCTTCCATTAGAAATAACGTTATTTCACAGCTCTGGGATGATTTTCTGTAATATTTAGATTCTTTTGATTCCATACAAGTTATAGCAGCTTTTCAACCCCCCTTTTCCGACAGTCTAATTCAAATGACAGCCCCCCTTTTCCCCTTATATATCAATGCTTCGACATCAGCTACCACTCTGCAGGGTCGATACCACAGTTGGTACTCAAACCGAGGCTCTGTGATTCCCTGGGGTAACTGACGAAATTACCACTATGATAAACACCAAAAAAGACATCTTATGTTCATAGTCCACTAGACCCCTGTCGCAAGATGATTCTATATTTTGCTCAAACCCATAGTCCACTTGGCCTCTATCTCACGATTTAGCCATACATTTTCTATACATATTTCTATACCGATGTCAGCTATTTAAAGTTACATAAGATGCCTCCAGTTTGATGATGCAGTAAGTTAATGGGAGGTTTAGGCTGTATAGGAGTCTCGAGCCTGTTATTGGTGTGAGGAGGCTCAATAACCAGCCATCTGTTCATGCTCAAGATACCTGGTAATGGTATAGTGTGCTAATCCTGTCAGTTTACACTGGCTTGTTTTGTGTCAGGTTGAGGTAATGGATGCGGAAGTGTGTAAAGTGGTCTGTCTGAGGTGAAGTGGACAGCTAATACGCTGATCTATATAGTTGCAAGGTTAGACATAGTAGCATTCATGAATCACGTTGACTATTTTGAAAAGAAAGAAGAAACCTACCGGTATTGTACAAAATATAAAGCCCACACAAGACTGCCATGTGACTTTGTTCATGAAGCATTGCAGCCTTTTCATTGAAATGAGGCAAAATAAAAGGCAAGTTTCCTGTGACATGATAAAAAAAACACATTAGGTATATATATATATATATATATATATATATATATATATATATATATATATATATATATATGGAACTATATACACTCGGTTAGGGACTACTTGCAGCTCGTAGGAATACCTATGAGGTCATCGATGACGTCATGGTAAATAATCCACCACTATATAAGGGGGAGTTTCAAAGTAACCGTCAATTGGCTCGATTCACTTGTACAGGTAACACCATGCTGGGTGTTTCCTTGATTTTTAAAGATTTTCTTAGTTAATATTTGATTTCTGGAATCAAGATGGGGAGAAAATCAACTAGAGGTGTCAAAGCGGCTACTGCTTCAAAAAAATCAGCCAAATCAGCTAAGAAGACAGTAGAATCGGCCAATTTGGGATTTGCGAGTGAGTTGGATTCGTCTTGTGTGGATAAGAGGTCTACACCACCCAACCATGCTAAGGCGTTAGAAGACGACCAATTCATTGACCAGACGGATAGGATGGATTTATTGGAAGGCAAGTTGTGCACTATCAAGAATCTACTACAGGATATGGTCGCTGGAAAGGACAAGAAAGACGAGACGAAATCAGCCGAGGGGGCGTGGCATGCATGTGCGGATGTTTGTCAACGACCGATGACGTCACATCTCCAAGGGTACAGCCGCGTATCTAGGCAGCGGTCCCCTAGCGTCCTTATTAACGGATCGAGGTGGGACGAGGGCACACACCGTGGTCGTCGCCGGAGATCGAAATCTTCGTTTTCCGCTCGTCACAGGCCCCGGTCGTCTTCAAGATAGTCGTCAATAGATTCTACTACTTCCAAGCTACACACCAGTACCAAATATGATGAGTTTGACCATGAAATCTATGTAAAAAAACGGGAAAAGATCGACACTGTAGAGAAATTTGTACTAGTCAACCTAAATTTTGTCTTGGATTATTACAGAGAAAACAGTGATGTAGAAAGCATGTTAAAACATCTACAGGTTCTGGTTGAAAAGGCAGGGACAAGAATGTATACTGTGTAACAGAGGTCTATTCTAGGGGTTGGTATGGTGAAGAGAGCTGGAGGGGAAGGTGTGTAACATGTAGGGTAGAAGTGGTCAGTGGGGGTTACCATGGGGATCAGGGTATGTGTTTTGGATTACATGCTAAAGCCTGGAGGGAGGGGGTATGATACATGCTGGTAGGGAGTGGTGTATGGAGAGGGGTGGTGTGCTGGAGCCTGGAGGGAGAAGGTAGAGGTGTGTAGAGTGGTCATCACCATATATGGGTATGGGGTTACATGGAGTTGGGGAGGGGTAGTATGACCAGTACACTGTATGTTAATTGGTAATTGGAATGCTTGCATGTGATTGGTTTATGATTATATGTACCAGATATATACATGTGAACTGTAGAGAAATAAATCAGAGCTATACTACACTTGGTCTTGGAGTCATCTCTTCCTGGTTTACACTGGACACCACCGGATTCGGGACTAGTTAGCTCTCTGAATCGGGGAGAGAACTCCAGAGTAATGGAATAAGTGGGCAATAATGCAGTAAGATGGAGGATGGTGAGGACGAGGAGGAGGATGGAGAAGGGCAACACCCACTGTAATATGGTGTGCTAGTGATGACCGGAGTCTTATCAAGGAGAGATATCACTGGGAGCCGGAAGAGGTGGTTGGCAATATCGTTGGGAGGAGGTGGCTCGACGTTGGAATGATCTTCTCATGTATGGGAGGAGATGGTTTTCACTCAGTGTGTCAAGGTCTATGAGGGTGTTCTGCACTGTAATAATATCGAGAAGAAATGCAGTGGTGGAAGTAGATGTTACCTCGAGCTCCATTGTCAAATTATCAAAGGAGAGGGCACCACATGCTTCTGCATTGTCATGATCTCAAGGAGAAGAGGATGGATGCAGTGAGGGCTGGCATGATACATTTGTATTGGTCTGATAGTCTGCAGTGTTATGATCTCAAAGAGAGGAGGATGGGTGCAGCAGTGATGCCGTGGTGCTGGTATAACGATCTGCATTGTCAGTAGTACACAGGAGACATCTTGATATCAGGAGGAGGAAGATTCGGCTATGGTCAGGGAGGAGAGAGAAGGAGATGTCACGTCAATATCTAGGAGAGCATGATGCTCTGCACGTTAACATCAAGGAGAAAATGTTTGTACCACAGAGAAAAGATGAAACTGGAGCGGGCAAGTGATGGAGCAGTGATATCTCAATTGGTCGGTGAAGTAGTTGTCATAAGTAGGGCTGGGATTGACTGGTGATGGAGGAATGATGCTTCCATTTGGTTGTGAAGGAAAGATGGACTAGTACAAACATTTTAAGAACAATCAAGGACTCAATAGCTATGAACAATATTCAGGTTCAATCTGTCATGTGGGTTGCTACGAATTCGGCAATGTCTATAGGGGAGGGTTCAATATGTAAAAGTATATTTGTGTATTGGGTCTGTGCATTAGCGTTTCTGAATGTGTATTGGTTGTGTACATGCAGGGGGTAGTGAAATTGTTGGTATATCCCATGTATCAGTGTCTACAGTTGTGTGATAGTGAACAAGTAATCAATGGCTAACGCATGACGAGTGGGTGTTATCGACGGATAATGACACGAGGCCGTAGGCCGAGTGTTATTATCGTCGATAACACCCACGAGTCATGCGTTAGCCATTGTCTACTTATTTTATACCACGAAACCAATAAATAATCAATATTATACCAATAAATTCAAGTTGAAAATAAAAATTATTCCCCCTCCCCGGGACTCGATCGAAGCCAGCCATAGTGTGTGTACACAGGTACATACACCTACTCGCCCGGCAGCGGACAGCGACAGCCCCCGTCTCGGCTAGGCTTGGCAGCGGCACACGACGAAAAAATAGTGTACATACACCTCCTGAGGCTCCTCGCCTGGCAGCGGACAGCGGCAGGGCACACGGCGAAAAAAGCTTCTCGCGGCTATGTTTGTGTATAACATACACCTCATCGCCCGGCAGCGGACAGCGGCAGCGCACACGGCGAAAAAAGATGCGCCTGGACTGGGGCGCGATCTATGTACCTCTGACGGCTGAGCGCAACGTGCTAACCGCTAGACCACCGCGCCTTCTCCGTTCACTTCGTCTCGCGGTTATCTTTGTGTATAACATACACCTCGTCGCCCGGCAGCGGACAGCGGCAGCGCACACGGCTTTGTATCCTATCCAGATTTGGTTCGAACTGAGCGTATCTTGTCAGTCCCTGTGGCGCAGTGCATAGGGAGTTGGATTTGGGATGTGAGACTGCAGGTACGATCCCTACCCTGGCCTGGAAAATTTCGTGGGTTTTAACATGTAACATATGACATGGGAGGACATGAGAGGCGTGCTGTTATCCTGGATAACAGCACGCCTTAGATGGATAACAGCACGCCTTAGATGGATAACAGCACGCCTTACAAAATTGATGCTAAAGTATATAGGGTGTGCAATATCGACAGATATGTGGATGGGAATAGACACCAAAAAGCACTGTGTAACCCACAAATCGTGGTATAAGCCTATATACGCGTGTGCATCCTTCTATTGGACCGGTATTCTTTATGCATGTGTATGGGTCGGAGGTTTAGTGTATTAACAAGATCTTTGCAGTAAACCTACTTTGATATGTTGGTGTACTGGGCCTACCTATGTGTACATGTACAGTCTAGGGCTAGGTCTCTGTCCATGTGTGCATTTATGTATATGTCTGTATGTGGGGGTTTGTCTGTAATACTATTAGTGTGTTCACGATTTTGTATGGCACGTGGAATGCAGATCAAATGATCCTGTATCTATGAGCTGTATTTGGTTAATGTTGGTTGTGCATTTGCAAGGGCTAAAATTGGGATGCGGGCAGCATTGGAATGCGGAGGGACAGAGAGAGGGTGTGGATGGTGTTAAGTGGTCAATCCCTCCTTTGAAGTTGTGGATACTTGATTTATTGATAGAAATAGGGCTAATGTGTTAATTACGCATGTATGTAAAACAGTACCTATTGGGATGGGGCAATAGAGGTCGGAATGTTAATCCTGGTGCAATTGAGAGTCAAATGATAGAGAATTGGTTGATGTAGTATCAATGTATCAGGGTGTCAGGTGTTAATTGGACATGGGTGCTGATTTAGCTAGCACGGACACGCTGGAGGGAACTAGAGACAGGGAGGGGTGTGAAGGAAGGTAGCCTGTCCCCTGTAGTATTTGATGCTGCAGATATAAATAGACATGGCTTATACAATCTTGTGGCATAAACAATAGCTGGGGGAAGAAGGTGTTGTATTCAGAGTTATATAAGCTGAATGGGTAAAGTGTGGGTACAGCAGGAGGGGCAGAGAGACGGGATCATGGATGTGGACTAGGTTGCGTCGGGTGGTTCGGAAAATGGGTGGGGCAGGTTAGGGTGACGGTATCTATGGTCACCTTAGGTACGCGGACAGGAGGTAGTGGGGAGGTAACGACCAAGCGGAATGGATAGTGTTGGTACAGAGTAATGTGGGTGGTAAGGGTGTTAATTGGACCTATGGGTAGAGGTGGTTAATCCTCTCTTTGAAGTTGTATACTAGAGCTATGTATAGCTGTATAATGGACACAATGGTAGGGTGTAAAACAATACTTTGTGGAACATGTAGGCTGGGGGTTCACAGGGGCTAAGTTTAGGATGTGGGCAGCATGAGGATGTACAGAGGAGGTAAAGGAGGGAGGGGACAGCTCAACGTAATTGATCCACCCTTTGAAGTAAAAGTGCCTGGACCTCTAAATATAATTAGGGGTGCATGTTAATGGTTTATGTGCCAGGGGTATAGCAGCATCAGAGCACCACAGCATGTAAAACAGCACCTTGGGGATTAGAATGTTGTATTCGGAATTGCATTAGTTGAGTTTGTTTTATTGGTTTAAGAGAGGTATAGAAGGATTAGAATTGCTCAATGAAGTGAGGGGATGGGGTGTTAACAGTGGTTAGTTGGACAGTTGGGTGATGGAATCGTGGGTTCGAGCAGTGTGGGGCGTGGAGGTAGATGGGGAGGGGCCAGCATGGACTTAGATAGTTAATCCGACTTTTGAAGTGTAGACATGGTACCTTTGGACAGGGTGCTGATCCAGGGGACAAGGGTATGCGGCTGTGTGCGCAATAAGATGTTAGAATCATGATAGAATACCTTTATTGCTGCTGTGTGTGCAATAAGAGGTTAGAATCATGATAGAATACCTTTATTGCTGCTGTGTGCGCAATAGGAGGTTAGAATCATGATAGAATACCTTTATTGCTGCTGTGTGCGCAATAAGAGGTTAGAATCATGATAGAATACCTTTATTGCTGCTGTGTGCGCAATAGGAGGTTGAATCATGATAGAATACCTTTATTGCTGTTGTGTACACAATAAGGGGTTGTATTAAGACTACATGTAATTAATTAGGGTTTTTTCTGTTCTGGTATTGGGAGATATTTGAAGGGGAAGGGGGTCATCATAGATGATCCATCTCTTTAATCATCACCTTATAATACCCAAATCAAAAATCAAAATTTTGAATTTCGTTTATCTGAGTCATTCATTGTGCTGGGATAGTGCTCAGATCATCAATGAAATGACAGTTATGGATAATAGAACTGATATTCACCAGGATTGTCTGCCATATTGGTGAGGGGATGCATACAGTCATGGGTTTGGGAAGGGATTGGGTAGGGGAGGCTAAGGCCACCCCCTGCCAAGCGGTATTGGATAGAGCTACTCCCATTAACATGGAGGGTGAATTAATCACCCCGTTGGTTATGAGTAGAACTATTCAATACACCTGGGAATGAATACAGTTGATAATTATATAAGAGGTTCTGTGTGGTCTGAGGTTCTGTGTGGTCGGAGGTTCTATGTGGTCGGAGGTTCTGTGTGGTTGGAGGTTCTGTGTGGTCAGAGGTTCTATGTGGTCAGAGGTTCTATGTGGTCGGAGGTTCTATGTGGTCGGAGGGTCTATGTGGTCAGAGGTTCTATGTGGTTGGAGGTTCTATGTGGTCGGAGGTTCTATGTGGTCGGAGTCACTATGTGGTAATACTGGATTGTATAGTGCAGTGTGCGGTGGATAATGTATGGAACACTGCAGGTGACTATATAGTGTGGTGTGCGATAAATTCAGGGAACACTGCACGTGATTGTATTGTACAGTGTGTGATAGATCATGTATGTAACACGGTGCATGGCTATCTCGTGCGGTAAATATATGAAACACTGCACATGATTGTATTGTGTGGGTGTGATAGATATGGAACACTGTGATTATTGTAATGTGTGGTCTGCAACATTTAAGACTAAATAAGTTCATATTGTATATTATTGGGGACAATAATATCCTTCATATTCATGAAGACTTGGAGGGGGAGGTGTGTAACAGAGGTCTATTCTAGGGGTTGGTATGGTGAAGAGAGCTGGAGGGGAAGGTGTGTAACATGTAGGGTAGAAGTGGTCAGTGGGGGTTACCATGGGGATCAGGATATGTGTTTTGGATTACATGCTAAAGCCTGGAGGGAGGGGGTATGATACATGCTGGTAGGGAGTGGTGTATGGAGAGGGGTGGTGTGCTGGAGCCTGGAGGGAGAAGGTAGAGGTGTGTAGAGTGGTCATCACCATATATGGGTATGGGGTTACATGGAGTTGGGGAGGGGTAGTATGACCAGTACACTGTATGTTAATTGGTAATTGGAATGCTTGCATGTGATTGGTTAATGATTATATGTACCAGATATATACATGTGAACTGTAGAGAAATAAATCAGAGCTATACTACACTTGGTCTTGGAGTCATCTCTTCCTGGTTTACAACGGTACCAGCCCTTTTGGCTTACGATAAATCAGTTAGGACCAGGGCAAATAAGGATGGTATAGAAGCTTTTGGGGTTATTGATAACTCTGACATTCTCAGGCACCTCTCTTATGACGGTACACTGTAAAAAGTTTATGTATACATACAGCAAATTTTGCTGTGATCATACAGTAAAATATTCTGGATGCTTTGTTGGGGGGATTTGGGGTAGAATAAGGTCTAAAAGCTCACCTTAAATCTTCCTGTTGTTGTTAGTGGTAATACTGAATCCTTTCCCAACTCCACATACCAAAGTAGTTGCCAGGCAAGGCCTGTACTAAGTAATAGTCCAAGAGAGCACTCTAAGAGGTAATTATATATCATAGGCTTTATTTACTGACTAACACACATTATGCACCATTTCATATCAACCTGAGGTAATGTCCGGAGAATGCATCTGATGGCTCCTAAGTCACAATGCTCTACTGTCCAACACGCAATACCAACCAGGAAACCACCTTTCCCATATGCAGTAACACCCAGCCAATGGCTCTGCCCTGTCTCCACGTAATCACAAAGGGCTAAGTCCATATAGAACTGGCAATCAGTCACCCAGTATCACGAAGCAGTCTTCGCCAGCACTGTGTCCATGAATGAATTTCCCCCTGCTGAATCAGGCAGGGATGTTAGGCTTTATAGGCTGTGGCTACATCCTGTTATGGGATCAAGTTTATGGCTCTGCCTCCCGGAGGTATTGATTACATCCTGCTTAAAGTGCATCCTGCTAAGGGCATGACTCAATGTCCTGTTATCACCAGCATCCTGGTATGAGGAGTTCCTGTTCCAATGTCCTGTAATGAGTCAGCCCTCACATTACATCCTTTTGGGAGTTAATCCCCTTCTTGTATCCTGTTGTGACTAAATTGTCTCACATCCTGGTTCAGTCACCAGATCTAACTTTAGCATTCTCCTACCTCTAATAGAGTTTTATGCTACATGACATGAATACCTTATTGCCAGCCACATACTTAAGTTGTCGTTACTGACTAACGATCGACAACACATCCCTGGCCTTTAAGACAATTGGCTAGGTCAATTGTTAGATGAACTCACATGAGTTCAATATATATGCATTTGCTTTCATTTTACATTTGTTTTGTTTTCTTGTTAGTTCACTTCATAATTTCTGTTTCACCCTATTCTTTGTATATTGTTGATGGAATTTTGAATTATTTCCTTATTTAACCTCACATACATGACTTCCTCAAATTAAGTTTTGTAATCAATGTATGGTTGCTTCTTTATCTTCTTATGTTTCACTTTCTTAATGTTTCATTGCCAAAAATTACCCGGGTTCTCCACCATGTATTTTGGATGCTTTGTTGGGGGGATTTGGGGTAGAATAAGGTCTAAAAGCTCACCTTAAATCTTCCTGTTGTTGTTAGTGGTAATACTGAATCCTTTCCCAACTCCACATACCAAAGTAGTTGCCAGGCAAGGCCTGTACTAAGTAATAGTCCAAGAGAGCACTCTAAGAGGTAATTATATATCATAGGCTTTATTTACTGACTAACACACATTATGCACCATTTCATATCAACCTGAGGTAATGTCCGGAGAATGCATCTGATGGCTCCTAAGTCACAATGCTCTACTGTCCAACACGCAATACCAACCAGGAAACCACCTTTCCCATATGCAGTAACACCCAGCCAATGGCTCTGCCCTGTCTCCACGTAATCACAAAGGGCTAAGTCCATATAGAACTGGCAATCAGTCACCCAGTATCACGAAGCAGTCTTCGCCAGCACTGTGTCCATGAATGAATTTCCCCCTGCTGAATCAGGCAGGGATGTTAGGCTTTATAGGCTGTGGCTACATCCTGTTATGGGATCAAGTTTATAGCTCTGCCTCCCGGAGGTATTGATTACATCCTGCTTAAAGTGCATCCTGCTAAGGGCATGACTCAATGTCCTGTTATCACCAGTATCCTGGTATGAGGAGTTCCTGTTCCAATGTCCTGTAATGAGTCAGCCCTCACATTACATCCTTTTGGGAGTTAATCCCCTTCTTGTATCCTGTTGTGACTAAATTGTCTCACATCCTGGTTCAGTCACCAGATCTAACTTTAGCATTCTCCTACCTCTAATAGAGTTTTATGCTACATGACATGAATACCTTATTGCCAGCCACATACTTAAGTTGTCGTTACTGACTAACGATCGACAACAAAAAGTTGCTGTAATCTAAAATACAGCAAGTTTTGCTGTACAAGTATCAACTTTGTTGCTGTAAACACAACATTACAGCAAGTGTTGCTGTAGATATACTCTCATATATTTGCTGTAGCCCCAAATACAGCAACACCCACTGTTCAGTTACTGAGTGTTTTGCTGTAGATGCAGGATTACAGCAAGTACTGCTGTAGACATTGTGGTTCTCTGCTTTGGCACCAGGTGGCCTTAGTATCTCTTTGGCAGATAATTTTACTCAAAGCTGGATCTATTTTCATCTATGAAAAGGAAGTGAAATGTGTCACATAATTGAATACTTTGCAAGAGTCAACATATTGTATTTTAGTTTGATAACATGTGGAACTATTCATTAAACTATGTAAACTAAAGCAGAGACTTCTACATTCTGTCACACACACCTTTCCTGTGGCTTAGAAGTAAATATGAGTATGGACACCAAGCTTCCCAGTGTATCAGCTAAAGTGCCAGTTGCAAAGATGATGTAATACACCACACTTGCCTGTTGTGACTTGTGTGTGATACTCAATGGCTAGTTTTACACCCATTTAGTCATAATTGATGCTACATAGCTGGCTATCATGATGGCCCAACTATATATTTCTACTTGGTCAGGCCAACCAAAATGCAATGACCAAAACATTACAATCTTCTGTACATTTACAGCAAATTACAATCTACTGTGTATTTACAGCAAATTCTACTGGAACAATTGCTGCCAGCAACTTTTGCTGTTCAACAACAGTAGTATGATTTACAGTAGAAGTTACTGTAGTCCAACAGGAGATGTTGCTGTACCTTTACAGCAAGTCAGTTGCTGTAGACCTACAGCAAAATCTACTGGAACAATTGCTGCCAGCAACTTTTGCTGTAGATGTACAGCATTTACTATTTACAGTGTACTATTCAGGCACAGAAGGCATACGCCACCAAAACTAGGAATGGAACCAAACGAAAAATCTCAAACAATTCATGCTATGCTTTTAATAGAGCAGAAGGTTGTGTAAGGGACCCTTGCAAATATAGGTATGTTTGCAGTGGATGCAGTTCCTCTGGTCATGGTAAAACTGAATGCCAAAAATCCAGGAGTGAATAGGAAACTGTAGGTGGTCGATGTCCCATAGCTGGTAATCATTTTTGTTTGGTGCTTGACCAGGTTATGGTAGGTGTGGTAGATGTCGACTTGCCTTCACAAACTCCAGTACAGGAGATGGAAAATCAAGAGAGCCCTGTTGATATTGTTTTTCGGGGTGTACCCCGAGAAGTTCAGTCTCTTTTGGATGTACAGGAGGTTCATGATAAATTTATTGGTCTAAATGATATGGTTCTTATGTGTGACAACCTAGTACAGGGTGAAAATGAACCTTTATTTATTGTTAATGTCAAAAATTTACCTAGCATCAGGGTATATGACAAGTGTATAGAAGGTATATGTACGTGTGTTCACTACATTGGGGGGGAGAGAGCTCAAATTTTACCATGTAGGGTAGCTTGCTTCCTTTAACAAAATGGTCTCATTGATATTAGTGGTACAGAGGCTGATTTTCTATGGCATGGTATTGTTCAAGGGTTTAAAATTATAGATCCGGACTGTCAGACTACTTATGATTATAAAAATTATAAATCAATCCTCGAGGGAAGATTCTATAATGAATTTTGTGGTATATTATTAGACGAGCTAGAGGCGGGTCTAGTCTCAAAGAGTGATAGTAAACCTTATTGTATCCATGCTCTGGGTGGTGTAGAAAAATCAAATGGCAAGTTAAGACCCATAACTGACTGCAGTATGCCTGATAAAATATCTATTAACAATTTTATGGATACCACTAGCTCAGCCTTTTCTTATAATAATATTAGCACGGTAACTGCTCAATTGAATAGGAACGATTTCATGAGTATGGTGGATTTAAAGTCAGCTTATAGGTCTATAAATGTGTATACACCTCACACGACCATGCAAGGTTTCAGGTGGGATTTTGGGCATGGTAAGGATTATTATGTGAGCAACAGGTTAACTTTTGGTCTGAAATGTACCCCGTATATTTTTAATAGGATCTCTGATTTTATTGTGGAGGTAGCAAAATTCTACGGTGTAGAAAGAATTGTAAATTATCTAGATGATTTTATAATTATTGCAAATTCGTATGATGAGTGCCTCAGACAGAGAAATTTACTAACAGAATGTATGGAATACATGGGTTTTGTCATCTCCAAGGAGAAGGTAACCGATCCAGCACAGGAGTGCAAATTTTTAGGTATTCTGATTAATTCTGTTGAACTACAGTTAACTCTACCTAAGGATAAGATAGACAAGATGAAAGGCATTTTATTAGACAATGTCGATAGAAAATTTATTTCCAAGAAGAACCTTGAGAGGATTGGAGGTCTCATGTCCTTTTGCTCACAGGTGGTAAAGGGTGGAAGAACGTTTAGCAGGAGAGTCTTTGATTTGTGTGCACGAGCTAAGCCTAGGGGCTATATAAAAATTTCTAAATGTACCAAGCAGGACATGCAATGGTGGTTGGACTTTTGTGACACTTTTAACGGTAAAAGGTTAATCCTTAATGACTTGGTTAATACTCCAATGTACTCTGACTCCTCTATTAAGGGCTTTGGAGCATGGATGGGTAAAGATTTTCGATACGGTGACTGGACATCTTTTGATAAATTTGATCTTGGTGTAGACCATTTTACTGTTCCTCCAATTTTGGACAATCTAAAAAACCATCATCGAAATATCAATGTATATGAATTATATCCCGTTATGATGGGCTTGAAACGCTGGATCTCTAGTTATAAAAACAAAAGAATACATTGTATAACAGATAATATGCAGGTTCTGGCTATGATTAATACAGGCAGGTCGAGGAACAAGCTTTGTATGGAATGGCTAAGAGAAATTTTTCGGCTGTGTTTCATTAACAATGTGGAGATATATGCAACTTATATTAAGTCAGAGGACAATATCCTGGCCGACCAATTGTCTAGACTTGCATATAAAGGTATGCCGGGCTAATGTATAACCTCTCTCCATGATAATAATATGTGTTGTTTCGATTCCAGAATGGGAGAGATTACTAAACAGAAAAAGGTTACTTTTAGCCTAGGGTGTATCAGACAATACTAAGAGAATGAGGGAACATCAACTCAAAAGGTATAAAAGATTTTGTAATATATTTAAACTTCAACCTTTTCCTTGTTCTCCATCACAAGCCTCTATTCATTCGGTGTACTTGTCTGAATTTATGAAGCCATCATCTGTAAAAAAATACATGTCTGCAGTTTGGTATCAAATGCTGTTTATCCCAGCTGATCAAGCTGTGATAGGTAGGAAAGCTATAAAGTGAGCTTGAGGGATAGGTGTTGAAGAGGATGGGTAGCAAGGAGGATAGGTAATAAACAGTTTAAGAGATAGGTACAGAGGGTACCTTGTAAGGTGAGCATATTCAAAAGATACATTGGTGCTAGGTAATATCACAGATGTGCCAGTCAAACATGAGGGATGTGAAGAGTTGGGGGATAGTCACCATGAGGGATAGGTAAAGTGAATGATAGGCAGATTGAGGATAGGTAGACTAATGGTAAGAATGTACAGAGAAAATTAGGTACAAAGGTGAAGGGTAAACTTTAATCCTTTAAGCCATTTGAGAGAAACCTAATTAAACTCTAGATGTTTCAAGGGATAGGTAGTATGAGTGATAGGTAGACTAAGGGATAGGCAGTATGTGGGAGAGGCAGAGCCATACACAGGTAGAGTACTTGTCAGGTTGAGATAGGCACACATTAGGATATGTAGATTCAGGTATTGACTTTGATTAGCATGTTGCATCTATAAATAGTTCCAATCATTTTCAATATAACTTTTGTACATTTTTAAAATATTCTCATCATCAAACCTCCTTTTTAGGTACCTTTGGTCAAATTTTGAGAATCAAGATCACAAATTCTGGATTCAGCAGGATTTTCTGGTATAGGTGGCCCCTTGTTTCCATTTGATATCACTCTGATAAAGATTCCTGACATCTCTATAAACCCCCTTATCCTACATAGGACTCCATACTGAACACAAAAGGGAGCCTACTTTGAAGGGGGGGGTAGAGGGGGGGGGCTGTTACACTGTGTCCATAGGTAAAGCTCTGAGTTTCACCTCCTATCTATTGAAGCTTCTTGCTTTCGGTTTGTATAGTATAAATATAGGGAAAGTCATCCAAGTCCTCAGTTTGTGCTACAGACTCACATGGTTCGCATCGTAATCCCTCCGGACTCCGGAAGCGGAAGAAAAACTCTTACTAAGTGGAGAGCATGTATAAACCAGAAAAGCATTGATGACTTATGAGTTGTAACTGTGATAAGATAAGGAGTTCTCTGACAAAACAGTGAGTCTCCGAATAAAAGAGAGAAAGTACTCGTATATATAAAGGGGGTTCTTTAAAATAAAGTTGGTAAGGGTAAAACAGTAACTGACGCCACATTGCACCATATTTGATTGATTGATTGAGATTTTGCCAACCAGGCTTATACAAGCGATATATGTCTGACACATAAGACAAGACAGGATTATTCAACTATCAATCAAAACACAATATAGTCATTCAGTCAGTCCATACTGCAGTTTCTAGAGTCCACCATAAAATTGTGTTTTGAATTTAATTTTTTTTTTCTTTTTTACATAATTTTAGTCAAAAATCATGGTAAAAATAGACAAACATGGGCATATTTGGTATCAAATTAAAGCTAACGGTGTCAGCAATGCAGTGGACTAGAGATTGAGTGCATTTTCACAACTTTTTATAATCAGTAAACTCTTAAGTAATAAAATCAAAATTTTCGGTCTCGCCCCATGCAGTTTTCGCCCCGATATGCCCAGGGTAAAAAAAAAATGATAATGAAAAAAAAAAGATCTCCCTCGTCATATTTTTCAGGGGTTGGTGATGAGAAACCAGTCTTTTTTTTTTGTTTAAATGTGACATATGCCTTCCCTTCCTGTTCCTATTGACAATACCGGCTGTGGCACGAAGAGTTGGAAGAAGTCTATCCAGAGTGGTGAGACTCTAATATCACAACATGGGTGCCAGTACCGGCTTTACTCTGCAGGGGGCGTGGTAGGCTGCGGCCGTCACGTGACCTTTTAATATGCACATTATGGGATTAGAGACGCTACTTAATCCTGGCCTAATACGGAGATATTGGCGTCTGCAGCCCACAGCACTGCCGGCCTGCTAATCAGTACTGCCTATAATCGCGGCTATGTAGACCCATTATCCTCACCCCCCCCCCTCCAACCAAACCCTGGCCTTTATCAATACCCCGCGCCATGACATAACCGCCACTTGGCATATGCATGGGTCCCCCTGACCACTGCCCTCAGCACCAGGGGGCGGCGGGAGCTGCTCGCGTGGCTCTGTGCGAGCTGCTGGTGATTAGCTCCTTAATTAGGGATCCAGTGGATAATTACAATAATACTGTGTTGAGTGATCGTATAATGAGCAGCATGCTTAATTACGTTTAATTAAGACACTGGGCAGCCCCAGGCAGCAGACCTACGGAATGCTCGGCGGTATGGACGCTTACATCTGCGATATTTTGTTAAAGGCCCTGAAATTAATAAGGAGACTGTGCTTAAAACCAAATGCACTGCGAACCATAATGGGGAGCGAGCAAAGTATTCCAATAAAAATACCAATTTTAATTAATGATCAGAGCTTTTGTGTTTCGTTCTTGATGATGTTAATTTCCCGGCGACAATAAGCATTATTTTCCGGTTATAACATTGACTGTCTCCTAATGACCCAACTTCTCTTCTGACAAAAATAAATCACTTTCCCTGGCCTCTCATCATTTACATTTAATTAAGATTGCGATTCACGTGTCCGTGGTGCCGGAAGGGGCTGGGCAGTGAGAGCACGTATAGTATTAGGCTGGCGAGCTGGAGGGTGCGTGTACTGGGCAGCCACAGGTGTTGGCACGTTCTTGTCGTGTTGTGACACGTCCCTGTCTTCTTTTCCACCTCCCAGTATGGCGGTCAAATTCTGCTGCACGCCGCAAGACATCCCTAACACGCCGCTAGGAGATGCCAGTGGTACAAAGGTTATCTGGGTGTTGGTTGAGATGGGTGTGATGGAAGGGGAGTAAAATCCACACCAACATGCACTTATTCTCCTTTTATACAGTCTTACGGCAATCATAATTACACTGTACTCTTTATGCTGCTGCTATTGCTGTGGTGAATTCATATAGGAAATGTATGGCTCTTTCCCGCGACAGAGGCCAAGTGGACTATGGACTTTAGGGCACATAACATCCATAGTCCACTTGGCCTCTGTCGCACGATTGAGCCATACATTTCCTATATCAATTCCTGCGATAGAGGCCTTAGTGGACTATCGATGTAAAGCTGTATTTCCTTTTTGTTATTGTCATTGTGGTTATCGTGATTTCCTTTATCAAAATCTAGAAGTGAAAACAACGGGAACAGACTAAACCTTGTGTGCAGAAGAAAAGACAATTTTCAGATATACACAGTAGTGGGAATACTTGTGCATCACAATATTCGACTGCACTGCCGTATTTGATAATGGATTATAATGGCATTTAGATATAATATCACTTGATATAAATCTTGATACATTGAGACAATTTCATGATTTGCTTCACTTTGTTCACATAGGTTGAACTGTATTGTTTGTAATAACTGTTTTCTTTACAGAGACAATATTTCCAGGTTCACTAGAACTTTTTATCTCAATGATATACAATATCTACACTGTAAAAACGGAGCTTAGATTTTAAACATGTTTAGACCTAAACATGTTTAAAGTCTAAACATATTGGATAGGTAGGTCTACTCTAGGCTATCTATTTAGGATTTAAACACTTTTATTTTAAATGCCTAAACACCTATGCTAAACATGTTTAGATGTTTAGCATTGAAACAGTATGAAGTTTAGGTGTTTAGGATATCAACATGTATATGTTTAGGTGTTTAGGTATGAAAACTCACTAGGTGGCAGCTCTGTGCTTGAATGAAGTTTCTAAAACAAGTTATACCCTCTTCTCATAAACACTATGTTAAAAATCCCTTGTAAATCATTAATCAGGAATTTCATATGAAAGAACATCAATGCTATAATTAAACAGTTTGGATTGGTCATTTAGATCCTATATTGTTTGGATCAATGAGCAATTCTTTCCCTATACACCTTTACTCTAGAGTCCAAGAATAGATAAAGCTACCTTCGTTTATCTACATTCATACAGTTTCTCCCTATCTTGGATGTGATGGTATTACTTGAGATTATGATGTACTCTCTGCCTAAACACTTTTACACCTGTACTCACTTTTACACCTGTACTCTCTTTTCAGGGGCATATGAAAAGAGGGGCCAGGGGGGCCCGCCCCCCCCCCAATCACAGAGGAGGTGGGGCCTGAATATGTCTGGGCCCCCCAAAATGAGTCAAGCCCCCCTATAAAATGTACAAGATTTCCACAGCTAAGCACTCAAATTGGACAAATATGTAATTAAAATAGGGAAAATGGCAAATTTGTTTAAAGATAAGTCATCAAGGAGTATTCTTTTATATAAATCCAACACAGTGATGCATCAACACCAGCGCACTCAAGCCAACAAATTATGGTGGCTGTGATGGGGCCCCCCTGGGCCCCCCCAATGAAGATTGGCTTCCTACGCCACTGAAACTTTTTAAACACAATATCATAATGCTAAACACTATAATCTTGAAACATACTAAGCATGTCATATTTAAACAAATGGGCAAACCTAAACATAAACACAGTCTATAATCCTAAAGATAGACCTAAACACACTGAAATCTAAACACAAAGGCTACCGTAAATCCTCGCGTATAGGACACGGCTTTTACACTGGAATTACATCAGGAGCGTCCTATAGGATTTGGCCAAACTCAGGGTGCGTCCTTTAGGTGAGGATTTTACACTATTGGCCTCTAGCTGGTCTGGAGCTGGTTCTGGTGACACACACTGATAACAACTGATAAGATGGGATCAGCATGTCCCTGGAAGTGGGTGTTAACCAGGGACAAGGTACCCATCATGGTATGTCTTATCAGTGGGTTTTACCTCAACCAGCGAAATTCAAGATGGTGGCTCCACTAGGCCTCCATACTGAATCCTATAGAATAGTACTGGAGGGCCCAAAATTTGACCCCACATGCATCCTATTGGATTTGGCCAAACTCAGAGTGCGTCCTATATGCGAGGTGCGTCCTATACGCGAGGATTTACGGTAATCATGTTTAGGTTTATAAAGTGTCATCAAAAACGGGACAAGAAAATGTTTAGCAATGTGTTCAGACTCTAAACACCTTTCTTACAGTGTATTTAGAAAACATATCTTGACTCCCACAATCTTACTTCAGATGTATAGATTTCCGTGCACCTTTCCTATCTCCTTTATCCTGAATACACATTACAAAACAAAGGCTGCTGGAGAATAATGGGAATTTCCAATTAACTCGGTGATCGCAGGGAATTCTGAAAGCTTTGTCTCCGTCAGGCGAGGGAAAGGAGCTTGTAGAGAAGTCAGGGAGCAAAGAGGTTGTAAAGAGGCAAATGTCGTCTGCTGCAGTGCGCCGCCCGCCGCCTGCCGCCTGTCGTCTGCTACACCACCACCACATTAAGGACCCTTCTATTAGCACCCGTTTCAGCTTACCGCGCTATAATTGCATCACAAAGCTGGAAATTAACCCCGAAGAGAACAGGCAGCAGCGGAATGACATTGATCAACTCGTTATTGAGTACTCATTAGGCAGAGAATTAAGCTATGATGGGATTGGCGATACTTAAGAAGGGGGTGCCTATCGAGTCACGTCCGAGACGCAGACGGGGGTCATCAAAAGCCGGAGTGGATCAGCCCAAAGGGACTGATTAGCTTTGCGTTTTAATGTCCTATGTAACAAAATAGCGTCTGCTGCATGGCCTAATTTGTCGGCTGAACGCCCATTCTGAAAGAGAGAGGAACAGTGAGAATCAGAGACGCATAGTATTCGAGAGTTAGGCAGTAAAGGAAAACAGAAATTTTGTCAAAAAAGACCTGCGTGGCACTAGTATTACATATAAATGTCTTAACATAAACCCCCAATGAATGACACAGTCAATATTCCCCAATTGCATTGAGTATACTTGCATTCTGGATTAATTGGACAATCAGCGCACAGAGCGCCACCAGGAGCTGAAGATACTCAGCAGGATGAAGAGTACCTCATTATCCTATTCCAAAGCGACGTCCTAAATGGAACATATGGGCATAGAAATTAAAAAGGGTTACACTGAAATTATCGCAGTTGTGAGCCAATGTCCCGTACAACCCCCGTCGTTTAGTGGACAATAGGAGGGACTGCTTTTCCCAGACTTCTTGCCATAGGGTGCGACCATCATAATATTTTTGTCTGTAATTATTTGAGCGCGATCTATGTGTTCTTCTAACACAAAGGGTGTGGACAATGACCAATGTTATTAACAAAAGGAGACTGCAGATCCCCCTACCGACCGTAGTCGCCTCTGGTGGGAAGGGAAATGTCACCATGCTCTACGATTCATTAACCAATCAGAAAGTGGACCTTGTCGGCTGCGGGACTGCCCGCTGCGGCAAAGTCTGCGCACACGACACGATCTGAATGGCCTGGCAGGGCGCGGTTTTCTAATCGGCGCCACGTGGCCCATCCCGAAATGTCGTCTGCTCCGCCCAGTTCCCGCGCTTTTCTTGGCCACATCTGGGAGGCTGGTCCTCTCCTATTCACAATTTTCACTCATATTTTGACCTTTCCCTCGCCAAAACAAACGGAAACTGCCCCACCTCATTTGCGACGCCATGTTTTGGTCTCCTCTAATTAGAGGGAAAGGCTATGGTCCACAAAAAACTGCCTCCATCGTTGTCATCGGCCCTTTTATTTTCACAGAAAGAAATCAAAGGACCAACAAAGGTAAAAATTACAAAACAATATGAATCATTTGTTGAAGTTTTTTTCAACCAGAACCCGCCACAGAAGAGGATGTGCAAAAATGCCAATCTCCCGGTGGTCGTGTGTACATATACGTGATCAGATCACAAGTAAGCAAATCTGAGTCGGTCAGGCACATGCCTTATTATACATAGACCATTGTCAGGCGGAAATCGTAATGTATTTTGAACAACCACCTCAACAACGAGCAAATACCATACCAAGCCACCAAATAGATGTACAACTATAGCCTTTTAATAGGAGAGGATGGCAGCTTCCTCACATCGCACACCTCCAGCCCCCAGCCGGGGTGACTAGAAATTAATTTCACCATTTAATTTATTTAAAAGCATTGTGAAAAGGATTTACAGCGTTAAGAGGGCTTTGAATGGCGGCCTGTATTATGTAGTAATGCAATTTAAGCCCCTGCTCCTGAGTAGGGCATTTAATATGGCATCTAATTTGGCCTGTCCAACCAGGCAATCTGCCCGAGGCAATTGAAGTGACAGCGGTGGTGATGACAGAAGGCGCCCAGAGGAGAACGGCATAAGCCGATTTACCAGCACTTTAAATCCGCGCCTTTTAATCAATGTCTACAATGCAGACAAGTCAATTTTTATGTTCATTGTCGAAGTGAGCAGAGTGAGTGAATCAGATGCAGTATTCTCAAGTATACACGGTCTACACATGTACAGCTATATAGCGCGTGTATATTTTGGGAGTCTCAGATTTCCCCCCCCCCCCCAAGATGGCCGGCTGTTCTTTACAGACCTTTGTACCCCACCTCTATCGCAACATTCGCCCCTACCCTCAGCCCCGACAGCAATCTGTTCTAGGAAGCCCCCAGCCCATTTGCAAATAGTGCCTCTTTCCGAGTCCTCTTTTTTTTCCCCCGTGCGGGTGCTGCATAGACCCCCGGCCCGTGCCGGGCCTTATGTTGGTGGGTAAATGCCACAGTCTCATTTTCCTCTCAAGAAATGAGACCCATGTATAGCTTCTTGCCTCATATAGAGCCCCTCCCCCCCCCCAACACCCACCTACCTGCAGCAGGCAACACTTAGGCAGATTGGTCGTAAAGCAGCATCCTTTCCTGGATTGTCAATTCTCCAGCTCATTTCGCAATAAACTAAAGTAGGCCGGGATTTGTCTTTATTGCTTGATGCGATCATCAGTGCTGAGTGGGTGATCCGAGGAGCTGCACAGGGGTGGCTATTTCTTCTTGTCCTCGACTAAAAGATTAAATGGCAATTGGAGCAAGCGTCTTCAACTCCCGGGGGGGGGGGCACTGACTCTATGATGGTCCCCGCCGACTGCCAAACTACCGGCCCCCTAAATTGAAGGGAAAGGACTGGTCCTAGGTTCCAGAAGTAATCCACCAGTCCCCTATTTTCAAGGTCCCTAACCCACTGGTCCCCTAATTTTAAGGTCATCAAGCCTCCGCCCCCTGATTTCAAGGGTATGGGGTCACTTTTGTTAGAAGTACCCCCTTGTTTGTAATGTTTATGTGGCAGTTTTCAGACCTATTAGGACAGAGCCCCCCCCCCCATCAAGGTGCTAAATTGAATCTTTTATTGGCTTTGTCTCTCTACTCTCTGATCTACAAAGCACCAGACAAGCCTACTTATAATATGGTTAATTAGATGTCCAGACAGCCATGCACATGTGTGGGTAAATACACTTCTAATACATTTCTACAAGGGTAATGTTTGTCCCTTGTACTGGTGGACTGGGGGGGGGGGGTTACCACCCTACCTTTTTGAGGTGCACTCTGTTTTTGTGGCTGTGCATCATCTCACCGGTCCTGGTTTTGAGGGCCGTTTGGTAGTGGGTACCCTAAGTACCCCCCCCCCCCGGGCTTCAACTGCTTTGCCTAGGTTCCGGTTGCCCCGACAATTGGCTCTGAAATAGGTGAGGTGATGTCAGGGACCATGCAGTGGGCTGGGGTGGGGTGGACTGCAGACGATGCATGGCAGGGATGCAGGGTGAACACGTGTGTGCATGTCGGCGGGGGGGGGGGGGGTCGAGAGGACTTAGGTCGGTCCTGATCAAAACGTGGGCGACCTGGGGTGAAAGGGGCCAAGGGTTTCATCCGCCGTCTGCACCATGTCAGCAATCAGATCTGACGTCTGAAAAGGCACCCTTCCCTAACCCACCTCTACCCCTCACCCCCCCCCCCTCCCACCCGCCTCCTCGGAGCGGCAGGAAAACAGACAAGGCTCTTACCACCACCCCACTGGAAATCAGGCGAATCAGATCAGATCCCAAGCCACTAGATGGTGATTGAAAGCCCCCGGATCTGCCGGGGCCTTAAGCCTGCTGAGTGTGCCCAACAAATATATTGTTATTTTTTGTTGGGTTTTATTTCCGTTCCCATTCCCAATCCAACCCTTCTTGTATCCCCTCGGCGCAGTCGGGCGCTATTTTGAGGCTGGCAATAGGGTTGTCACGCAGTTCTACTAAGCGATCTATTTGTGGACAAGGTACCATATGCCCCCCCCCACACACACACACACATACACTCATGGAGATCATGTAGATTTAGGAGTAAGCAGTCCTGTAATAGGACACTTTCTATTTTTCACGTAAATCATTAAACATTTTATCTCATTTTTTTAAGTCAGTGCCATATCTCAAAATGGAACATATATGTACACTCTAAAAAAATGTGTTTTAACTAAAACATATTTTACCAAAACACTTTTTGGGAAAACACATTTTCATCATCTAAACACTTTTCCTAAAACACTTTACACTTTTTTCTGCAAAAGTGTTTAGGTTTATAAAAGTGTTTTCAAACTTAGTTCCAATCCAACTCACCAGGTGGCAGGGGCCACCTATGATGGTACTATTGTAACATTCATATGGACACAAATGTCTGAATTTAAGTATAAATGATAATGATACACAGCATCCTGATAGAATGTAACATTGACACTTTATCTTAGAATGGATTTGTAAAGGAAATATCTAAAAATTTCCTTCTCAATACCTTGATTTCAATGTAACCCATGATAAACACCCATTTTGCAACATTCAGGATTAGTACATAAATCCCAGTCCTAAACTCTCTGACTATAGGGTCCGGGCATGCAACGCCACAAGGGTAATCCCACTTCGGTGTGGATACAACCCGCGGGACCTCTCACCCTTGAGTGTCGGCCGCAAGGAAGGCACGAGGTGAGATAAAATTCGTCACTCACTCTCTGACTAACTCTGTGCATCAATGTGTTTGAACTTATCTTGACTGTAGGCCAAGCCTGGTTAGCACAGAAACAATGTTGATAGCTGGATGATCAACATTCATCAACTTGCTATCAACATAACTTCAATATTCTCTACCTGCGGAGAGACAGCAATATGCAGTAGGAAGGACTCACTAATCCTAAAACGGGGACCATGGGTTTATAAGGAAAATAAATTAATAGCAAGGACATAAATTTGCCTGGAGCTCATCTTAAACACTTTCTGAACACTTTTTCATCTAAAACACATTTTAATCAAAACACTTTTGAATTTCTAAACACTTTTTGAAAAGGTGTTTAGTGTTTTGCCCAAAAAAGTGTTTAACAAAGTGTTACAAGAAAGTGTTTTAAATACAGGTAAAAGTGTTTAAAAACAAAACACATTTTTTAGAGTGTATTGTATTGACCCTGTATTGATCACACAAAATATAGGCCATAATTAGCCATGCGCTTCATTACTGGTAGTAGGCACAAGAGAGTAAAGAAATGGGAGGTGTCTGAGTTTTGGTCTTTTAACACTACACAGCTGAGGCTCACTGGTAGGGATCACATAGCCTGCATAGAGGGTAGATTCAGCATAAATCAGACACTTGATTTAACCAACAGCCCCCTATCTATCCTATATCTGCAGCCATGAATGGTGCAGTGAGAAGGCAGAATCTAGTACAAACACAACAGTATCTGAATAGTTTGAAGGGTGTAGTACTGGTAAGCTGTAATGTGAGAAGCTTAAGTAAGAAAAAGCTGGTTGACATTAAACTCAGTTTGGATTGTGACTTCTCCTATAACAATCATCAGTCATGAAGGGATGCTGAACTGCATGGTGGCAGACCATTATGCCATTTATGCCTGGAGAAAGAAGCCCCAAGAGGAAAAGGGCCCATAAACCTTTACTAGCAGGTCTTATCGTAATTAATTGTGATGATCTAAAGGAGTTTTTGATTGACCTTGATTGGTCTCCCATCTATAACTCTAGCAATCAATAATTCCAATGGCAGTATTAGAGGTGCCAAGTTGCCTTTCCCAAAAATCGTAATTTTGAGGTAAAATAATCAGAATTTAAAGGTAAAAAAAATCATAATTCTGAAGTCAAAATTTGTAATTCTATGTACCATAAATCATAATTCATCTTTTAACAATAGGAATGTACTTTAAATTCAAACAAATACATTATATTACATATTGTTAAACATATTTAGATGCCCTTATAATATAATATTATATTCAAGGATATTTCTAGTCATTCCAAATATTCTTCTACTGACCTTTCCACTATTATAACACTATTTCCTATACAAAAAAAATACCATGGCTGGACTTACCCAAAAATCGTAATTTTGGCACCTAAAATCGTAATGATCACACGGAAGGTGAAGGAAACATAACACACCCTTTCACGTCTGTCTGCATATTTCTTCCCACTTCCCAATTTGTGCACAACCCCTCCGTTAATGATCGTCCCCTTAAGAACTGCCCGCCGAGGTTTTCCCGCGCGAAAGGAACAAACCGGAAAATTGTCGTCTGCGATGTCGGGAGCAAAGCGAGGTGAGCGTTCCGAGAGCGCGGCCTGGTGCCGTAATGTAACGTTACCCATGGGGCCGGGGGATCACCAATTAGTCTGCTGCCGCACCAAAGACGCTTCCATTGCCTTTGTCAGAAGGCCTAAACTTGCAGGGCTTTAGCCATTATCAGCGGACGACTGGCTGCCCGGCAGATGACGACTCCCGGCGCAGTGCGGCTTCCTCCGGTCCGCATTTGTCAATACTCGGACGCCCTAATCGGCGCCCATAGTTCATTTCCTTTAAGTGAGGATCAGTTTTCCATTTCCGAGCCGGTTGTTTGCTCGTCTGCCAATGGCATTGCCGATAATTCGAGAAAGAGTATTATTGAGTATGTAATTATCGGGTTCAATCCGCATCCTCTGCCTTCCTGACTTAGGGAAGCCCCATGGCACCTCCTCCCCAACCCTCCAGGCTGAAAAACACTAATTATTTTCCACTGTTGGCCTATATAGCATATTGGCAAAAATAAAATATTCATGCACATTTCTGGGCTTAGCCACTATTATTTTCTTGTAGGCACACATTTTCCCCATTAATTTATAGGGCCATGAGATGAGGTACAATGTAATTAACTTTTCCGCTATCGGCCGTAGAGTGTGGACATACCCAGATTTGGGGGTTTTGCAGTGAATGATTTCAATAAATTCTCTAATTAAATAGAGTGCACCCCCCTCAACTTACCATCAAATATCAGCCTGAATAACACTCAAATCGATTAATATACACCTGAGGATTAATTTGATACCTGGTTTGCCTACCCACTGTCAGATTTAGACCAATAATCTTTGTACAACACCCTTCAGTGCGGAGCTAAAAAGTGTCTCCTGCTGCCACCTCCCGTCAATTGGTGTACTGTAACCTCCAGTGTCATCTGACATCCAGCATCCTCCCACACTATACCACCACAGCTACTTGTCCATGTACACATGCATGCTGACTGTGTCTACCTCAGTGATGTCAATGCTGTGGCGTAATTACTGAACAAGTAATCAATGGATAAGTCATGACGAGTGTGTGTTAGTGAAGGATAATGACACGAGGCCGTAGGCCGAGTGTCATTAGCCTTTGCTAACACACATGACTTATCCATTGACTACTTATTTTATTCCACGAAACCAATAAATAATCAATAGAATACCAATAAATTCAAGTTGAAAACAAAAATTATTCCCCCTCCCCGGGACTCGAAGCCAGCCATAGTGTGTGTGTGTACACAGGTACATACACCTCATCGCCCGGCAGCGGACAGCAACAGCCCCGGTCTCGGCTTGGCTTGGCAGCGGCACACGGCGAAAAATAGTGTTTGTACACGATCGGTACATACACCTCGTCACCTGGCAGCGACAGCGGCCGTCTCGGCTCGGACAGGCAGCGGCACACGGCTAAAGATTTCAATGCGTCTCGCTGTTATGTTTGTGTAGAATACACCTCCTCGCCCAGCAGCGGACAGCGACAGTGCACACGGCGAAAAAAAGACGCGTCCGGGCCGGGATGCGATCCGCGGACCTCTCACGGCTGAGTGCAATATGCGCTAACCACTAGACCACTGCATCACCTCCATTCAATGCGTCGCGTGGTTATATTTGTCTATAATACACCTCGTCGCCCAGCAGCGGACAGCGACAGTGCACACGGCTTTGTATCATATCCAGACGTGGTTCGAACCAGGCATTTCTCGTCAGTCCCTGTGGCGCAGTGCATAGGGAGTTGGATTTGGGATGTGAGACTGCAGGTTCGATCCCTACCCTGGCCTGGAATATTTCGTGGGTTGTAACATGTAACATATGACATGGAGGGACATGGATAACCCGCACCGGGCACAGGTTATCCATGGATAACCCGCACCGGGCACAGGTTATCCAAAAATGATGTTATAGCCTACAGGGTGTGCAATATCAACAGATATATGGATGGGAATAGCCACCAAAAAGCACCCAGTAACCCAGAAATCGTGGAATAAAGATCAATATGCAGTATCATGTCCTGCTACCCTATAGCCTGCTTATTCTGTTAAGACATCCATTACTACTCTTTCAGTCATCCACCAACTTTTTACAGTTATGTTAGATCTTTCACCTTTTTATTCGCACCTACTAACTCTTCAACAGTAACACAAACCCTATGCCACAACTCCCCCCCCCCCTTATAACGTGTCCCTATTTACCTTTTGGCTTATGACTACATGTATATCTATGGACATAGCATTCGGCTTTATCATGTCCCATTTGGGGGCTGGGGTGAACCCCAGGGCTTGCAGGTGGACAGTATACCTTTCAATTACATGTGTATATCAAATAGCCACCTTATACCCCAGAGTGTATCCTTCCTTTAATAGTGATCAAAACAAGGTGTTTATACCTGCAGGTGGTGGATGAGGCTGACTGATTTCACTCCATGGCGGCTCCTGACGTCATGTTTACCAGTGTGTACCTGGTGTATGGCAGGCGCGGCACCATTTACGACGTCACCTGGCCTTCACGGTGGTCTGCCCACCCAAAGGTCATCGCCGTCCCAGACAGGTCGCCGCCCACAGAAAATAAACATCAGCAATTAAGCTTAGAACTGAATAGAGCAATTTGGTATCCGGTTGGCCCTCACTCTGAATCGCAGTCGATCTTAAATTAAAACTGTGTAAATAGATAATTATGGCTCATCCGTTTCGGTTTTATTACAGTCTTGAAAATAAATTACTCCCACACATACTTATACCTCTATGATGGGGTTCACCCCGCTGACAGCTTGGCCACACGTATTGTCAGGATCATATGCAGAACAGTTGAATGGAATAGAGCGCATGGTAGACATCTATAAATGGCGCACTACTGATGCATTTGTCAATACTTAACCAAACTTTCGTGCAAATTTTTTTTTGGCAACTGGCATCCAAGGCATATTTTGCTGGGTTTTCACCTGGCGGTTGCTAGAAATGTTCATTTCCTGCTTGGGATTTAAGAAAATGACAGGGAAATATGTGCATTTATGTCAAACAACAATTTTGGTAGAGAATCTTTGAAACTTTTGAAAAAATCTTCAGAAATCATCAGAATATCTTCAGAAAATCAGGAAAAATTAGAAAAAATCTTGAAAAGATTCTGAGGTCGGCCCTGTTTAGCTGCCAGAGGTCGGTCGGGTGACCGGAAACAAACCTTCTTTTATTTGCCTAAATTATGAACATTACAAACCATCATTCTGTACTATGAGAGACTAGCATGAAACCCCCTTGTATTCAATTATGCATTTCTTGATTTAAGCACTGGTTCCACAGGCTTAAATCGGTCGGATTAGCATTGATCCGACCGATTTTTTTCTATACTTTTGATATATTATAAATCGTCGGATTAGGGCTTTCCCGACCGATTCTACGCCTGTGGAACCAGCGCTTAAAGCAAACCTGATATTTAATTTAGCATTTTTTTTATAAAAGCCTGATACTAAAACCACTGTTCCTGATTCTTCCTTGAATCCTCATGATAAGCAGGACAATCAAATTAGTTGATCTATACACTAAATCACTTGCTAATGCACTTAATTCTCTTTCAGAAACAGGAAAATTCAATGAATTTTTACAATGAATTCTCTACTGAGTTATTTAATTCACGTCTTATTTATTTATGTGCATTAATGAACTTTTTCAATTGCCTACCTTTTTTCTGCAGCCTATAGCCACTCTTTTTGATATGAGGAAGCCATACCATCCTCTAAACTCAACAGCCAAGCCCTATCTAAGTAGAGGCCAAAAAAAAGTTTGGTTTCCGGTCACCCGACCTAGCTCATCCAAACAGGGCCGATCTCAGATTTTTTCAAGAAATTTTTCATATTTTTCCATTTTTTTCTTATATTAATTTCATATTTTTAATAATTTAAGATTTTCCTTGCGTTCAAGTGAAGAATCTAAGATTCTTACCAAGGTTTTCAATGTTTTGGCTGGTATAATAGATAACATTGATTATCTGTGATGGTTATCACTAATAACAATTCCATATTTCGGCTAAAATGTTACTGAGCAAAAGAAATTTTTTTTTTTAAAGATCCGACTTTTTGGACCATGTTACCGGAAACTTACAATATATTTTTTTTTGTCCAGTCTTTTTTATATGCACCCAGTTTTGCACCAACCGGGTAAAGGCGTCTCATGGGAGCCACTCACTCTTGGCGTCCACTGCCCACCCTCAGTCCTGGCTTTTGCCATGGCTGGGGGTATGCACTGACCTGCACTATCAGCACCCCTGTAATAATATATGTTTGGTCATTACATCATGTACAGTATTACCTATCTGAATTGACTCTAAGAGCAGAGAGTCACGAGATAGTTTGTGAAAAACTAATTTTCAACTCAAATAGATGGTGCTATTTGATTTGAACGAAGTTTTGGAGGGAAAGGGAGTTAAATTTGTTGACATCAACACCCGAAGCATGAAGGCCCGTAATAGATGAACCTTGATAAAGGAGTTCTTAAATAAATTTGATTATATATATATATATATATATATATATATATATATATATATATATATATATATATATATATGTCTGTGAATCTTGGTTACATTCTTTAGACAGCGACTTTGCGATCAGGGTTTTTAATCATTGTAGCTTTAGACTATAGATAGAGACTCCCATGCTGGGGGTCTCATTTGTTATGTCAAAAATGACTGGGCTGCATTTACAATTATGAGACATGATTTAAGTTCAATAACAAATAATGCTGAATTTCTAATTGTTACCACAAAAAAAAAAAACAGTAATCGAGTTAGAAGTATCATTAAATGCTACAACCCCCCGCCCCCCCCGAAGGCATTCTGAGTGATTTCATTGCTGAACTAGAGCGTGTCATCTCTCATAGAACATTGAGAAAATATGAAATTCATATTTTGGGGGACTGCAACGTTGACATGGTGCATAGGGAGAGTAGGAAATGTACTTGCATTTTCACTATGTTACGAAATCACAATCTGAAGTTGGTTAATACGGGCATATCACGACTGCATGATTTAGGTGCTACATATATTGACCATATTTATTCCAATAGCAATATTATCTCTAAAGATTACGTTGCAGATATAAATTGGGACTAATTTTATTCAACACATGACCCCAACATACAATTACAATTCCTAGATCAGTACTTGATAAGATTCCTGGATGATAAATTAAAACCCAGAATTAGAACTGACACGCCGCGCTAGTTTACAAAGGATATCATGGGTTTGATAAGACAGAAAAAAGAAACCTACAGGAAGGCACACAGCCATCCCGGACGGATAGACAAAATTTTGATCAGGCCAAACCACTGCGCAATGCTGTATCAGCAGCAATAACCAGAGAAAATAAAAATAGGGTTAGAACAGCGCTTGACACCAAGAAAGGGATATCCGAGAATTTTGGAAAAACATAGGCAATCTCCTGGGAGGTGAAAAAAATCCAATACATAGATTCATTTGAAGAATACTGAGGGAATTGATTTCCCCACTGGTGAAGTTGGGGATTTCATAAATGAATTATATGGTAAGATTGGGGAAAAGTTAGCTACCCCCTTCTCGCATTTGAGTGGAGACACGAAAATGGATGACGTTGTAAACAACCCTATAAACCTATAAACCTAGAGGGTGAATTTCTCTTTAGGCATGTTCTGCAAGAGGAAGTAGAAAAATATGTCAAACTTACTGATAGGCACAAATCCTCTGGCGTCTCATATGTTAACTCAGATATGTTTAAAGACAGGAGACATTACAAATATAAGCAACTGGCGCCCCATAACCCTACTTCCCATACTAAGTAAGATTATGGAAAGGGTAGTTTACTGACAATTAATGGACCACTTATTAGACAATAACCTCCTGTCCAACTCACAGTTTGGCTTCACCCCAGGACGTTCTACAGTCGAAGCAGTCTATGAGGTCACTCAGTACATATATATATATATATATATATATATATATATATATATATATATATATATATATATATATATATCAACAGGGGTAAGCTGGCATATACATAGACATGAAAAAAAGCCTTTGATACCGTCCATCATGGCAGACTTCTAGACAAAATCTCTCATTTAGGAGCCAATAGAAGTGTTCTTAGGTTGCTTAAAAGTTATCTGGAAAAAAGACACCATAACACCATAGCAAATGGCAAGTTATCTTCTAAAATACATGTGTCCTATGGAATCCCTCAAAGCTCCATCCTTGGGCCATTATTGTTTTCCGTATACATAAATGACATGCCAAATCTAGTTGACAACTCTAAGATCATACTGTATGCTGATGATGTGGTTCTGATGACAGAAGGTCAAACCCCTGGTGATATAGCCTTGATTGCTCAACCTGATTTAGATAAGATTCTTGAATGGTCTGCTATAAACAGATTGGCAATTAACCAAATGAAAACCATACAGGTCACCTATGTCACTGCACCCAAAACATCAATGGTTAAAAATTCCACTTTAAAAATAGGGGAGCAGCTTGTTCCATACCAGCACTCCTTCTGTTACCTAGACGATAATATGACCTTTAGTATGCATGTGTCTATACTAAAAGGAGTTGTGGGTACAGGCTATATATCAGTCACATAGAATCAGAAAATACGTAAACAACAAAGAGCTACTTGACATCTACAAAACCTTTGTTCTACCAACCTTAGAGTATTGTAGCTTTGTTACTGATAGTGCTTCTGTAACTGATCAGAAAAACTCCAAGTTCTACAGAACAAGGGTCTACGGGAGTGTCTAAACATTAGGAATACTCAGGACATCATTGAAGAAGATCCGCAAAGTAGATGTGAAATACTAAACCTAAGTAGGCACAGGGACACTCAGCTATTGATGCTCATTCTCAAACTTTCGAAACCCCCGGATAATCTTGTTGTATGTGACAGAGAGATGACAAGAGGTGACCTCAAAGTGAAAAAGTGCAGGGCAAAAATACACTTGGTGAAGAAATCACCTCTTCACACGGGCCTAGTCCTATAGAATTCACTTGAAAATCGGGTACAGAAAATTAAGGACAGATCAAAGTTTAAAGTGGAAATACTGAAGATAGACTTCACCAATGTTAAGCAACCCCTAGTTTCGTGCCAGTGTATGAGACGTATTTTTAAGAAAAAAAAAATATGAAAAAAAGGAAGAAAACCTCTGTTATTAATAGTGCTACATACTATGGGCAAGTACAGTGCATGAGCACTTCTCCCCCTTATGGTGTATTTACATATTGCCAGGTAGGTTCAGTGCCCCAGCACTGTCCCCCTCCTATAATTGGAAGAGCAGAAACTACAGTCATTAGGGTAGGTCCAGTGCATAAGCACTGCCCCCCCATGATTCAACTAATATCAGCGGCATACACATGGCAGGTCCAGTGCATTAGCACTCCCCCCTTTATGGATATAAGCTAATGTCTCCTTATGTTTAGCTATTATGATTGATGTATACCGTGATATTTCTTTATTTAATAATTCACTTAATTGAAAATCTATTACTAACAATGTTAAAACATGGCCGTAGGTACAGTGCATTAGCACTGCCCAGAAGAGCCTTTTTGGATCCCGTCTAAACCTCCTAAGTATCACTGCCTAGACGAAGAGACATATCTGCTATATTTATATATAAACAATAGAAATATGACTCTATATGATATATAAGTTCATATATAGAGAGAATCAAAAGACCGTGGTGTATGAGGTGGCCGATCCACCACGAGGGGGTGGATCGGCCACCAAGGACACCAGGGGAGTTTAATTCTCTATTTATTTTATTTTTTAGGGGGGTTTAAATAAGGAAAAATTATCAAAATCCGTTACCGTAGTTCCCCGTACAATCGGCGGTCCGCCATTTTGAATGTTTACATGCACCCGGAATGAGGCTGCCATACCGGATCGGCCGCTGTGGTGAATCGGCACACGTTACGCCACTGGGGGTGTGGCGATCGGCTCCACAATGCTATCTCTATGGGAAGAAGTTATTCACATAAAATAAACATATTTATTGTACATATCATATACATCATGGTGAAAGCCAAAAGCTAAAACAATATTTGTAAATATGAGTGTGTAAATTAATACTTTCCTAATTTGTCCAAACTGAGCATATTATTGATAACTGTACATGTATTTATTTACAGACAATGTGTTCAGTATAATAAATCAAATTGACAAACACTGATGACAGTAAGGCTGCTGCCGATGTTTGTAGTTAATACAAGTAGTTCTATACCTGTCTGACCCTATTCGAAGCATATGCTTGTCAATCATATGTTCAACCAAACTGTCTCTGAACTGAATGATTTACGTATGAATGCTATGTGTGTGGCCATTTTCTACACAAGGAGGAGGGCCTGGATATATATATATATATATATATATATATATATATATATATATATATATATATATATATATATATATATATATGCCCCTCCCCAACCAAAATAGCCACACCTTATGACAAAAAGCACAAACACCGTAAAGATAACCTCTCATATATGGTAGTGGGATACGGAAAAACAGCCCCCCCCCCAATAAACACTTGCTTCCTACGCTTCTGATATACAATGTGATGACTTTATGAACATGTACAAGTACAGTCAAGGATGACCAGCACCAGACTCATGTTTCCCTGTACTACTATGATTTAGTACTACCATGGAGTTACTTACATACACCAATATCTTACGCTGTGCTGTGGGTCACTATTTTAATAATGCTACTTTATTTATGTTTTTAAACAAACGATACGATTCTTTATCACGCCGAGTACAAGAAATCTTCCGTTGTGCTGAGTTGTGACACCTTACTTATGACTAATAATGTAGTAACTTAACATACTAATATTCCATAACTAAACTGCACCAGTCTACTTCATTATGTATATGCGTTATCAGGGGCGGATCCAGATAGTGTGGACTATGGGGGTATGGGGGAGGAGGGGCACAGGCAATTTTGTCTGGGAGGCACTGTCACGGTCCCGAACCACATTCCTTGTAGTTGAGAGACATACCAAGTCCAATTTCTAGGGTAGCAAGGCCACGCCCCCACTTCCCACACCACCCATTGGATCCGCTACTGGTTATGTTGGTCATTGATTTCTTCAATGACCCGCTCAAAAACGACTCTCCGGTTACGGTATACCCAGTGCTACTAGTTTTGAACCTCAGTTCATCTAAGCTTACTGGTTAAAATGTCATTCTCCATATACTACTGACACATCGTCTACTGTACAGGGGGCTGTGTTAAAAATGTAAGTAGTATAATGAAAGGAACCTATACAGGCCTAAGTACTATATAGAAAGATCTCTGGTTTCGAATCAGACACATAATACTACGTACGGTATTCCGACTTAGCGGGATAGAGGTGGCGCCGTCGTTTCTAGCTGAGGCTGGTTATCAGCATGTACCTTTATGCTGGTTTCAGGGTACAGTTATGTAATACTGCAGGGCATCCACTCTTTCCCAACCTACACAGAGAAGTACTATTATCAGGCCCGTATCCAGGGGGGTGCTAGGGGTGCTCGAGCACCCCCCCCCCCACAAAAGCAAGATGATCTGGAATTCCACCCCAAAAATGTATATAATCTTTTTCCTAGGGTGAAACTAGCTGTGGTTGGGCGGAACTCCAAGGGGCAGAACTCGCCATGGTTTGGTGGAACTCCAAGTGATGGCATATCTGAGGGAGGAACTCTCCATGGTTGGGTGGAACTCCGAGGGGCGGGATCTCTGAGGATAGATCCCTGTGTGGTTAGGGGAACTCAGTTGGAAATGAAAGGTCTTTGATATGATTATAAGTAACTGTCCCAGTTATCCTACATTATATTATAAACATTGGTTGAATGCAGTATATAATGAATTTACTTTTTTTTGTCTTTATCACTGTCAACTATTAAGGATTTTAGATTGATAAATTGAGGGGGTCTGTTCTGCTACATCAAGGTAACATTTTGATAAATGTTTTAAAGGAGGAATTTCACATAAAAATGCCCCCAGATTGCACCATTTGATGTTTACTATTCAAAATTTTCCTGGGGGGGCATGCCCCCAGACCCCCCTAGGATTGCTGCAATGCACTTGCGCACAGCAGCATGGAATTTCATCCCGGAGTTCCACCTAATATATTTCAGCACCCCCCCACACAGATGTCTGGATACGGGCCTGATTATGGCTCCTTAAGTAGCACATAGTGACTTAGAAATATAAATACTAGTTCAAAGGTTTGGTTAGTGTGGGTTATCACTCATTACAACTAGAGGGGTGGAGTTTTCACACCTTCAGGTATGGGAAGGCACCTAAGTATAGAGTGGTTTCTGACCCCGGAAAGCTCCAAATCTCGCGAGAATGCATGTTAATTAGGCCTGAGCTGGTCACTGCAGTGCACACACACCTGTATGGACTGCCTGTGTGGTACTAGCTCCCACAGGAAAACATGCAACGTCGGTATACTCAAATACGAGTATCGTAGTAGTACAAAAAGTGGCACCTAGGCGGGACTACATGTGATAGAACAATGTAAGTAGTATACTGAAAGTAATGCACGCATGTAAGTAGTATGTGGAACGTGCCCTCTTATCCAGGCATCGAACAGTTTCGTAACACCTGAATTGACACATCAGACAGTAAATATTGAATTTCTCCCACATACACTCTTACCATGGTTGATGTAAACGACTATTTGGTAGCAATATTGGAGAATATATCAAACATGTCTTCTGCATTCATTTGTACATATCGGTCACTCCTTAATAGATCGGTAAACACATACCTGCATTGTATTTAATAGGAAGGATTATTCACCAGGAAGGTCGTGAAGAAGCCTGGTTTGTGCGCTTCTGTAAGATGGTTACCGAGTGAGGGTACCATTATAGGACTTCTGTCAATTTCCTGGCTGCATTTAGACTGGTGTAGATGACACCAATCTATCCCATCCAAACACAAACCCATGGAAGCAGGCATGATGGAGGGTGCACGATGAGAGGGAGAGCAGAAACAGCCCTTATGATGAATGTGGTTTGGCTGTATCATATTATTTTTCTTCCCCATCTCTGTTTATATGATGTACTCTCATCGTCGCCCTGAGTACATCTTTAAATGATGACATGGGGGAATTCCTAAGGTTCTCTATACAGAAGGTCATTTGTCTATTTGAGGTGCAGTGTAAACAGAGATGAGGAATATCATTGCGATACCATACACTACATTTCTATATTCCCCAGTCAGCACGTGCACTATACACACATAGACACTCAGTATGTTATAGAGTTGAGGTACTATATACCTCAGTGTGTGTACTATACCCCATAGACAGTCAGTGTGTAATTGAGGTACTATATCCCTCAGTCAGTATGTGTTTTACACACAATATGCAATCATTAAAAATAATCAGTATCTACTTGAGGTACTATTTCCATCGGTCAGTGTGTGTTTTACAAATAGGCAATCAGTATGTAATTGAGGTATTATATCTATCGATCAATGTGTGTTCCATACACACGCACACACACAAACACACACAGAGTGCATGTAAATGGTAATTGAGGTACTATATACCTCAGTCAGTGTGTGTACTATACCCCATAGACAGTCAGTATGTAGTTGAGGTACTTTATACCTTAGTCAGTGTGTGTACTATACCCCATAGACAGTCAGTATGTAATTGAGGTACTTTATACCTCAGTCAGTGTGTGTACTATACCCCATAGACAGTCAGTATGTAATTGAGGTACTTTATACCTCAGTCAGTGTGTGTACTATACCCCATAGACAGTCAGTATGTAATTGAGGTACTTTATACCTCAGTCAGTGTGTATGTACTATACCCCATAGACAGTCAGTATGTAATTGAGGTACTTTATACCTCAGTCAGTGTGTGTACTATACCCCATAGACAGTCAGTATGTAATTGAGGTACTTTATACCTCAGTTAGTGTGTGTACTATACCCCATAGACAGTCAGTATGTAATTGAGGTACTTTATACCTCAGTCAGTGTGTGTACTATACGCCATAGACAGTCAGTATGTAATTGAGGTACTTTATACCTCAGTCAGTGTATGTACTATACCCCATAAACAGTCAGTATGTAATTGAGGTACTTTATACCTCAGTCAGTGTGTATGTACTATACCCCATAGACAGTCAGTATGTAATTGAGGTACTTTATACCTCAGTCAGTGTGTATGTACTATACCCCATAGACAGTCAGTATGTAATTGAGGTACTTTATACCTCAGTCAGTGTGTGTACTATACCCCCATAGACAGTCAGTATGTAATTGAGGTATGTTATACCTCAGTCAGTGTGTAATATACCACATAGACAGTCAGTATGTACTTGAGGTACTTTATACCTCAGTCAGTGTGTGTACTATACCCCACAGACAGTCAGTATGTAATTGAGGTACACGGTCTATATAAACATAGACAGACAGTCAATGTGTAATCGAAGTGTGGAATGCTTTAACTGAGGTAATGGTGTCGGCCCCTAATGTGCAGCTAATACCAAGATCGGATGTAAGCTGAGCGCTCAAATTAGTCGCCTGGAGCTTCTCGGCCTTCCGGCGAGTGGCTCTGTGCCTCTGGGGAGGCGTCCTCCGGGCCATGCAGGCCTGACCCGGGGCTTACTGCCAGCATTAAACACTTGGACGGATTATGGCGGCCGAATCGTGCCACCAACCCACCGGTGACGACTTAATGGGGCTCACCCTAGCAAGTAGACAGGCGACGAGTCAAACTGGGGCCAGTAGAAGCCAAAGAAGAGCTGTGTACAGAAAGAGGGTGTGTGGAAAGAGGATAGACAGAAACAGACATAGTGACGAGGAGGGGTAGAAGGGACAACCAAGGAATTGATCAAGGGAAACTGAGAGGGATGTAATGGGTCTAGACCCCTAAATTCGACAGGGTGACATGGCCATTTCTTAAATTCGACATGTGACATGGAGCTTAGTGACAAGGACATGGAGGAGTAAAAAGTTAGTGACATGAGACATGGCCTTATCTTATCATCAACATGTGACATGGAGCTTAGTGACAAAGACATGGGAAAATAGAAATTTAATGACATGTGACATTGCCTTTTCTTGAAATCGACATGTGACATGGGGACCCCCCATCTAGACCCCCGATGTAGAGTGTGCAATGAACACCAACAATAAAAGGGAAAAATGCTTGTTGGGTCTCGGACGTTAAATGGGCCTGAGGTGTCTGATACTAGGAGAAACGCCTTTATAATATCATAGGACAACAGGCAGTCGAGATGTGAAGGGGTTGTCTATTGTCTCCATAAAACAAGTACATATCTTGCATCACGCTGTTTAGTTGAGAAACTGTAATTATAACCCGCCAATATCGCTCAGGAATGATAGACAAGTCGTGACCTTGCTCAGGTGTGCACTACAGTCCTATTATGCGCTCTATGTCACTCTTCTTTTTTTCTACAACTTAAATTGTAATGGAAAATGAACGTTACTCCACTACTCCAGTGGAAGGTCCATGCAGGATATCGAAGGGGGGGGGGTATGGTGACTATTGCATAATGGACTTGTCTCATCTATGTTGATATTTGCCAGTATAGACATGACTCCCAGAGAAGCTGTCTGCAAATATTGAATCAAAAGCCAGAACAAGCAATGTCTAAAATAGCGAAACAATGTCACTTCAATACTTTATTCAACCACTAATCTATAGTCGTCACTCAAACATTTGCAGAAATTGTCAGACGTTCTCATACTTTCAGGATCTGATGTTCAGTCGGGTAAAACAGAAAACCTTATTCTATCTCTTGCGATGTTACTCAATTTGATAATAATTATGAGTATACCATTTCCAGTCAACTGCTAAAGCTCACACTGTACAATGTATACACCGTCTAGATAAAAGCAATTGCACCCAGACATACCGGTGATGGATTGAGCAGCAAATAATATGTACACGTGTATGATCATTTCACCCTATTGCCAAAAGTGTACACTATACCGTGTAGATGTTGTAAGTAAATAATTGCATCTTGACATAATGAGTTGAGCACCACACTTGACACCTGCTCGACAAACAGAATAGCAGCTAGGACTGATTGATAAACACCTCGTCCCTAGTGTACAACCACTCCCCTTGTGGTCAACTAGCCAGAAGCGACGAAAAATGTCGTCTGCTGCATGTTTTCATGGTCATGTGTCCATGACAACATCAAAGGGGCACTGAGGTGGCCAGATGGTGAGAGGGTTGGAGGGTGCCACTGTCCGTCAGAGGAGGAGGGGGTGCAATCCTATTCGATCACCACCCCATCTCTCCATCAGTCTCTGGTGGAGCACCCGCGCTGCCTGTCCCTGTTCTCTAAACACCCCTCCCTAAGGACCCAAAGGGCTGTTAACATCAAACCTGCGGCCCCTGACAAAAGTACAAAATATCTGATAAATACTGGGAGGTCAATTCTAAGCACACCAGCGCCCATTGAAAGGGAAATGCCCATTAAAGAGGAGTCGGTTTTCGCTGGGATTAGGGGCGGGGAAAGGGAGAGAGGGAGTGTCGCCCGGGGATTGGCGTTGGGCAGAAGACTGAGAGGCAGACAATTAGCAGCATATCTGGCTGCGATTGTGAGCCGCTATTTTAAAAGCCATTAGCGGGGTTGAATGATGTGCCACAGTTGATTAGACGTGCAGGGGTGACATGTCTTTATCCCAACCCACTTCTAAGTGTCGTCCCATTTAGATGGTCATCTTTAATGAAATTATTCATAATTGAGAATAGACAGGACTCATTTCATTTCTCCCTTTTACTTTTTTGACATTGTTAGACCCATCGTTCAGCTTAACCTCACTCTTTATTGTTGTGTTCTAGAAATAAATGGCGTTTGTTGGGTTCCATACGGAACTTATTATAATAGATACTGTTAATGACCAGCTATTATTATCAGCGTTGCCGAGTGGCACTAATTATGACGCATATATACATATCATTCATTATAGTGAACCCTGAATGGGGATTGCTATTGCTATTGATGGAAAGCATCGTGGTTAAACCATTATAAAATGATAATAGATTTAATAGGGGCCCTGGCGGGCTGTAATAAGGAAACGTGTTAGCAGAATAAAGGATAAACGGCCATGTCACGATGTGTAGTATTACTTATATGTACCTATATAACACCGTCTTAATGGACACAATTACCAGAATAAAGCCACCAAGCAGCAGTTCCTCTTCTTTGTCACCATAGGCGGCGTACAGCATCACGTCTATATGTAGGCTGTGGGCCACCCTCACGGAGCACGACGTATTAGCTATATTAATTAGGACAATTTAATGAAAGGCTGTCGGAGATAATAGCGGGGCCGCAGGGCCATAGACAGATGTTAGTGCTCGTTTCTAGCTAACATGAAACCTCAGAAGCACCCAACAACGACCCTCACAAGACTTAACTGATAATTAAACTGCTACCCGGGTCTCTGTTAGCCCCCCCCCCCACAGCTCCGAGATAATGGTCACTACGACATGGATGTGGGGTGGGGGGGGGGCGATATGGACCTGCTATGATTGGCGGCAACTATACTGTTACTATAGAACCCACAACCCATAAATCTAACCCCCGCCCACCTGAGGCTGCCCCCATTGCCCCCCGTGCTCCGACCCCACGTTCAGCATACAGCCTGTCCGCCAGGACTGCGGCAATAATAGGGGTAAAAATGGACGACGTTTATAGACTAGGTCTACTACCCCGGGGTTCATACCCCCTGGTGAAAGCTACCGTCTGTTCATCCGATACTACTTTAACCCCAACCAATAGAACATTCGGCACTTGAATGAGTCAAATCTATTATTGTTGACATGTAAGCACCAAATAGAAGTACTAAAGAAGATGCTATGTGAATTGTAATTGGCATTACCATGGTGAATGTCTAACCTCTTATACATAATTAAATCTTTAAATATGTTGAGAGATGTTTCCTCAGTTGTTTGCTTGACAGGTGTCGCTGAGGAGTTTAACAATAGCCTTGCTAACAAGGGCATCAAAGACGCCTGGGCGTGATGAAAAGGGATAGGAGGGAGGGGAGATAGATCTGATAGGCTAGAGAGGTGCCCCCGGAGGTGCCCTGGTATAGATCCATGGGGGACAGTTGACACAATCTGACGGCTATTGCCCCCATCCAACTTTGTATATAGGACGACGTCCCTACACACATAAAGCTGATAATCTGCTTCTGCCGCCTGGTTTAACAACATAGTAATGACACTATGTATGCACAGGTCACAGGATGCCATTAGTTAACCGATTTAGTGTTGTTAGAATATCATATGCTCATGCATGTGAGCAGTACCATATAAGTATAATCAGAATAATTTAGAATTATTGTGTCTCCATATCAATAGTGCATCAAAGACAAACATGCTTGTGTATATATGCAACGATTAATATTTAGATTCAATGCACGTGTATCGTATCATATGTTCCTTGATGATCAATGAACATCTGATACATTTCCGATAATTCTAAATAGTTTCAGTACACTTATGGACTACAATCACAAACTCATAAAGAATGCAATTTTGAGATCCGCAGGTGGCGAAGAGGGTCGAGGAGCATACGATGTATATACGATCTATACAAGACGCCTATCACGCCCACAGAGCTGTTTGTGCACACACTCTCAGCCCGAATTGTAATGCGGCTATAAATAGCCCTGTAAATAGGCAGTAGAACCACTTGGTAAGTGGGGTCATGCCTACACTAGCTACTGTTGAATAACAACGGTTCTGCTGTATGTCTACGTGCCGGGCTGAGAGTGCACAGTGGCACGAGTTCAGACGATCAGAAAACAAAAACACTACCGGTAAGTCCTCACATGCAAGAGTGAACACACATTTTGATCCTGGTGATGTAGTATACTGTTGAATCTTCACCTTTTGTAATAGGTACTACTGAGATCCTGGAGGCGGCCTCTTAGAATAAAAAAAAAAGGGGGGGGACTTTTTGTGTCGGTTTTTTACTTATTTCCGAGTGCTGTGGTACTATAACCTCACCAGCTGAGGGTGCGGCAACGAGGGGAAGAGGTATTGTTTTACTGAAGTGAGCAGACAGAAACCTAACATCAATGACAGAGCATGCAATGAGCCGGTAGAGTGGGGTCTCAATAAGAAGATGCAAGTAAAAGGAGCAGCTTTTTGTGGTATGCCCAGTGGCATGCTAGCCGAAATCTAGCTGCCTGTGTGCGCCCTGTGTGTATGTTTTTACATGACTCTGTGGGAGGTGCATGCCGTCACCAGTGTGCAACAGCCGATGAATGGGAGTGGAGGGCGTGTGTTAGTTCCAAAAAGCGTCACTAGGTGGGGACTGTGCTGGCTGGTTGCCGCCTTTGTGTGTCGCTCAGAGCAGCTCTCAGTAAAGACTTGATGAGCTCACAGCCCCACTAGACTGCCTCCAGGAACAAGAAACACCGCCACATCTGAAGGCTTTTGATAATACACCAGCCGTGGCATTATTACCAATTTGAGGCGTGCTCTTAAGGGGTAAACCGTGATCTTAGTGCGCTTTTAGATCCCAACGCATGTTATATTATACTGGTATTAAAAAGGAAATAACCTTTGCCATGTACAGGCATTTCGTTTATGGGCGTCACTTACATAGGTTTTAGGAAACCAATCTCTATGTGTGATCTGGTACTTGTGAAGTAGGGGTGAGTAGGGTTATTTAAAACCGTGCTATTAAATGATCAGGATCGTAATCGGGGTGTGGATTGTAATTGTAGACGCCACGTGTAGCGAAGTTTCTTAGGCAGGCATCTAAATTATTTTTATTTCCCTGATAGGGAATAAGGAATTGTGATTCTGAGCAGCGCCACCTTCCGCCATTCTGTCATAGTATCCTCCTGAGAATGTTAAAGGTGATGTTGGTGCCAGCCAAAAAACACGCTCGATTTATTGAGGCTGAGTTGTTAGAAATAGCACGGCACCCGGGTTTAGCGCCTCGTGAGTAGTATATGGAAATGGGGGATAGAGTCAGGAGGTGGCCCGCGATGAGCTGCTCAGAAGACCTACAAGTCACGAGGAGCTCAGGCCCATTTATCCTGTTCCTAAAAATAGCGCGAGCACCTCACATGACAGACGTGCTCGCTGCTCGATTAGTCCAATATTCCTAATGATGCTGGGCGAATTAACAGCTAG
Source organism: Acholoe squamosa (assembly GCA_949317995.1). NCBI lineage: Eukaryota > Metazoa > Annelida > Polychaeta > Phyllodocida > Polynoidae > Acholoe > Acholoe squamosa. The sequence goes on along the minus strand of OX439043.1, from coordinate 35,834,730 downwards.
GTTGATCAGGTTAATGACGAAATCCACATGTCGCGTTATTGTCCCTTTTTAGCTTTTTTTCGGCCTCCGATTTTTAGTTTTTCACTAAAAAGATTCAAATCGTAACGAAGGTGGTCCTGCTGCCATCAAAGCTCAAACGCAGCTTATTTGGGTTGGCGGTGTCTTTTGTCTCAAAGCAAAATCACTTGTGAGAATCGTGATCAGCGCATCTTGTCAAATGCCAGCCAGAGGTCTTTTTCCTGGGCTATTACGGCCGGCCTTTTTTTCCGTTTTTATGCTCGTCGCCATCACCGCCGCCTATCTTCTCCTATCTGGGAGACAACGAGGACCATACAGAGGACAGAGAGATTGAGGACAGAATAGAGGACATCAAGTATAACTCGTGAATGAATGCGGAAGGACAGTGGGGAGGGAGGAGCAGTCTCCTTTAGGACAATGGAAGCAGGAACATTGGTGTTGGCGATTAAATGCCATATGGAAATTGAACCATTAAATCTGAGTGATAAGGCAGGTACTGGTACAAAGACATCGCGAAGTACATATATACCAACAAAATGTCCATACAAATAGTGCAATGTGTATATTCTGATCACCAAGTGATACGTCCAACTATACAACTGTAAACCCAATACATTGTAGTATACCCCCTTTACTCACACCACTTAATTTCTTCATGCTAGGCTCTATAAGCCGCCTTGTGTGATTGTTAACACATAAGATGAAATAGAAATGAGGTTCCATCGCCTTAAGTCGCCAAGTCGACCTTCCCTGCTACCAGCCACCCAGGCCAACTCCCTGACAACTTCAAAAGCCGCTTGAGTAATTTACTCTCCTTCATTAGCGGCGATCTGCCCCCCCCCCCGACACAGACACACATAACGTGGCCGCTTGGTGAAGAGTAAATCGGCACGCCTTTGTTGAGTTTATGGCTTATGTCATAAATACCGATAAATACCCATTATGAACGGTTTTTGTATGTGAGCTGTCAGCCTGTGTGTAAGTTCTTGTTTCGTGTGGCGGCGATTTGGAAGCTCCATCATTGTTAGCCAATGAATGGTAATAGCTTAATGTGCTCAGTGCACTGACCGCATGGCTACTGGGGCGGAGCATTATGTCGTTAACCCATTGACGAGGCTGGAGTATTTGCTTTAGCTGTTGTGTGCGACCATGAGAGCCGTGGTCAAGTAGTACTCTACATACAAAAGGCTAACAGGCTTATTGACTGGCCGTGCCTGTGGACACTCTTTGTGTTTATTGAGAACAGCACTAAGAGACTATTACATTCTCCGGTTGTGTCTATGAAAACATACGTGCTGTGCAGTTCTATATATAGTAAATTGTCTGAGAAAAGGGGGAGCACTTATATGTGTGAGCAACAATCCATTACCTCGTACCCCTCTCACATACATGATCTCTGGCTCGCTGGAGAGCACTTAAGAATGGTTCGGGCAGGTCTATTGAACGATTGTATCTCTTTTTTTTTTCTAACCACATGTGTAAGTGAAAGATACATGCATACATACATACATACATACATACATACATACATACATACATACATACAATACAATACATACATACATACATACATACATACATACATACATACATACATACATACATGCATGCATACATACATACATACATACATACATACATACATACATACATACATACATATACGTACATACATACATATATACGTACATACACATACCGTGCATGTGCGTACATTTACATGTGCATACATAAATAGATACACAAAGTAAGTGATATACGTGCGTATATAGAAAATGGTTTAACCCTAGGCACAATGTATGGTGAAGCTTTGAGACGACATGCACCGCAGTCTGCATATATATATATATATTTGAATCAACTTCTAACCCTCCCCAACCAACCCCTACCCCCAGCCGCCATAACCTGCTTACTTAGACCTTAAACTACGATAAAATTCCATACATCGCCACCATACACCATTACCACCTTCTGTTCCCTTTCACTGACGATGCCTTTCTGTCGCCGATTAATTTTCTAAATTCGCTGTTTGCTCGGCGAGTTAATGCCGCGGTGAATGCGGTGCACACTCCAGCGCCCCCCAATGGGCCCCCTGCAAGCTCCCGCTGCGACCACAGTCAGAGGGACGGCCTTTGACTCAGGACCACGTCGGTCAACTGGAGTACCAAGGGAACCCGTAAAATGGAACTAAATAAAACAGAAAAGATTTGAGGTTGTTGAGTGAGGGGACCTAAATGAGAGGTGCCGTGTTTGCATGGGCGTGAAAACGAGGGCGATACTGGGAAATGGGTGTTGGTGGGGGGTGAAGTGATACGGTGTGTAAGTCAGGGAGAGGCAATGGAAAGTAATGAAATAAGTCATGAAGTGTGTTGTAAGCTGTGACGGAATTATTTTGAGCATGCACTTACGCTTGCATCAGACTTTATAAGTGCACGCCTGATATTTAGACATGGGAGTTTCCTTTCTATATGGTGAATGATAAAATAGGTTGTCAAAAGGAGAGGGCAATATTTCTTGTTGGTGAGGGCCTTACTATTAGAGAATGAGGTTGGTTTGTGACATCAATGTATTTAGGGTAGACAGATGGAAAATAGAGAAAAAGGAAACACCTTGACACCCAGCCCCGGGGGTAGTATATGGAAATGGGGGTGATGAAATAACGATCTGTCCCTCTTTACAACTTGGACATTAGAAGGTTCTTTTCAGGGGTTTATTTGCAAATTATGGGTGTCTACAAAGGGGTATAAACTGGCGTGAACTCGCGGCACAAAGGAAACATGTACTTGCCTAAGGCGCCAGTATTTAGCGGCAGGGTTGAAATAAGCAGGTCTAGCGTCCCTCGCCCTTTGCCACCTTGCCGTGTGGTGGGGACGAGGGACGCCTCACTGGTCCGGCCAGACCGGTGTCAACAGCAGCAAACACAGGAGGCGGAGTCAGGGGGAAATGTGCCGTGCTCTCCAAGGGGGCGGGGCGGGAGGCAACATCGGTAATTGCTAAATTACACACCGCCGACCAATCACAGTCTATCTCTCTCCTCGCCACGGTATCTAATTGGGGACACACCCGGCGGACCAATCAGCGCTGGCGTTACAGCCGCCTTCGGCGTCTTTTGTCCTGATTTCTGTTTGTAGGGGTTGGCTTGGGGGTGGGGGTAAAGAGAGGGCCGGGCTCGAGGTTCGGTCTCCCTGTTCATTAATCTCATCGTTCTTTGTATATGACCAATCGTGGATTGGCCGCTGCTTGTCACGCAGTTAACTTGTGTGACACTTTTTGGACGGCGCTGATTATTATTATGACTGTGGCCGCTGGCACTGAGCCCGGGTAAAAGAGGCAGAGAGGACGCGTCGGTCGTCACTAAGAGGACGCGACATGGACACACGGACGTGCCGACTCACTGACTCCTCTATAGCATAGCTTTTGTGCGAGCGCAAGGCAGTTGGCGCTAGGTTGGCCTCCAGTGAACAGCTCCAGTATCTGAGCGTGTCTTTGTGTGTCACACCCAGTTCATGCAGCCATTAGACAAATCAGCGACTCCTCCTCACGTGTAGCAGACGACATTTCGCCACCGACAAACAAGATTGTGTATGACTACATCAGACGTCGTCCTCATCGTGGACTATAACAAGTGCTAATTGCAGATTGTCGACGCGTGATTCACGTTTCCCACATTGTGTCAACATTACAAGTAGGGATAGTAAGGAGAGGTGCTGTTTGTATACAACACAGGGATCCACTTAGAGTGTGACACTCTACTGAGCAGACGTGTGACAGCAGATGTGTTGACATGGTAACAAGCCCAGCCGGACACCGTGAAGTCCACTCATCTTGAAGTGATCCAAAGACGCGGTGTTTTCAGAGAAAGTTACTCAGTTGAGAGATCATCGCTAGTCAGACCACCGTGCCACCCTAGCAGCCACAACATGTTCCTACAGACACTATTTCACTGAACTCCTTCGAGCAGATGAGAATTTGCTTCCCGCGCTGTGGGAATTAACTGAGGAATAAATACGTCTTCTTTACGGGTGTATCCATGTGTGTGATACTGCTTCACACCTGGATATGAGTAGAAGAGTTTACTGAGGACACATTGTACCATCAGAGATCTGCTAGTACGTCTCATACAGGATTTAGGGGACTGACTCTATGACTTCTCACCAACCCCATTAAGCACGGAGAGGGAGACGTTGCCATAAGCTGATGTGTGCAGAGTGAGAGTTGAGTATACAGCCCTCACGATGTCGGACACAGAACGTGATAGTATGGTTGAGGTATGTACCAAAATCGTTAAGGATTCCAATAGTAACACCATCGTGAATGGCACCATGCTTCCTACAGACAACAAGGACACTGTTATCAATGGTGTGCTTGACGCTGACCGGCCACTGGGGCCTGCAGGACGGGAACACGCCTGCAGGGAGCGGCTCTCCTCCGCTGGATCCGACCGCGACAAAGCGCGGCCTGACTCGCGTGGTTCGTCGCCAGGTATGGTGGGCCCGCCTGCTCCACCCGCACCCACTGGGGGCACTCCGTCCTCCTGCCTGCCCAACCCACCCCCGGCCTCCAACCCGGCCCCAAAGTCATCCAATTTCAGCATCAGCTCCATCCTTAGCCGGCCAGACAGTGACTTTAACAAAAAACGAGATGAGGACCGGGTTCTCCGTCTGTCTCGAGGCGACTCACTTGGTTCCACTGGCGACCGTGATAGAGACCGCGATTCGCTGAAGGCTGGCGATTCGCCCGTGTCGTTATCGGCACCCGCAGCGGCTGCGGCAGCGGCAGCGGCTGCAGCAGCCGCGGCTCAACTCGGCCACCTCAGCCAATTCCACCCCGGACTGAATGCCGCCTTGCTGGAAGGTCGGCAACTTCCGGGGAAACCAACGCCCTGGTACCCCTGGTTCGCCTCTAGTCCATACGTCCACTTTCCATTTGACCGTAAGTATTTTTTTATCAATATGAACCCACTGTTGTTATCGTGTTGTTCTTCATTGGAAGAAATATTCAGATATACCGGCATATATATTATGGCTTACTCATACCATATGTTAATATGTTAAAAGTGAAATTCTAAACAGTAAAATCATCTTTAGTTACAAGGGCATGCTCCCGAGGAGCAGCCAGATGGAAAGATGCGCTTAACTTTTGATATCCCACGTTAACACGTGCTGGAAGTGAAGCGCCCGTGTCTAATCTTTTTCATAACACTTTCTGAATTACAAAAATGTCACACATTGCGCTAAATTAGATAAATATATACCTCAGATGCTTTTATGAATAAAAGAATACCCTTACTTTTCGAGAAAGAGACGAAACTTACTATAGAATGAATTTATATCCAGAGCAACACATGTATACACTTACTTAACTTGAACCGTATAATTTGAATTAAGCCACTGGTGTGCCTTCATGATGGGTCCCTTCCCCTCATTAGCCATCTAGAGATCCTCTCTTGTCCCGAATTAGGTATGGGGTTATGCACACAAATAGAGGTGACAGACTTATAAGTTGCCACCTTCAGTCTTATTATTGCGATGAAGGAAATATCTGTATCTGATAGTAACAGTTCCCAAGATTATAACATTTCGAATGGCAATATCAATTGTAGGGGATAATGTAGATATTACGCAGCCTGAAATGAGGATGAAATGCCATTTTTATCTGTTGTGTATGTATGCTTACATGTACAGAGCCAGATCTTTAGCTATACACAGTCTTGTATGAAAGAGTAATTTAATATAGCTCGCTGTGTATCTGTACGGTCATCTATACCCCTATACACCGCCGTGTTTATCTCCCACAGTGAGTGCTGCCAGAAATAGACCATCCAAGCCTTTCAGGAGGGACCCTAATGAGTAGTCTCCATAGACTGTATGTTTAAGTTACATACATCTATAGGATAGTAGGTATGGGACTTTTATAGGGTTTATACTTGATTCAGATGCCCGACGATATTTTTTATTGCCCAGGGTTCTATTAGAGCATATAGACGACCTCAAATCATGCCGTCTGATTGGTCAGTTCAAACTATTATGTTCTAACATTGGTGACTGGATGATTGTAGAGGATGTGATCTATAGGCTATGATAATCTCTGCTATTTCGTTAGGGAAATTACTATTGGCATTGCCGCAATGTTATCAATAGCACATCTAATCAAGAGAAGCTGTGCTAAAGATCTGTCATGTTATATATATATATATATATATATATATATATATATATATATATATATATATATATATATATATATATACCCAGCTGCATTACATGTGTACAAAATGTACATGGATGAGGTCCTCTATAGAGCCGACCCCAGGCGTGGCTAAGCCGCAGTTGCCTTCTCCACCTGGAGCGTTCCCTAGCAGGACAAGAGGTGCCAAGCACGTGGAAAGGAATGTCGTCTATTTCCTGAATACATCGTACCAGCCACCACCGCACCACTCGGACCAGTCTTCAGGTAACGGTGGTGTAGGTGCGGTGCATCTGACGCCATTCTGGTAAAGAGCGAGAGGGATGGGGGGGGGGGGGGCATCTGGTACATGTAACATCATATGTATACCTAGAGGATCATGTCTTCTCCTACTCACCTTGAGCAGTCACTGTATTACAGTCGCCCTAGTCATTAAATGACTAGGGCGATGTCTATCAGTTATGGGAAAGGCATCAGTATGTTATTATTTTCATCTTCATAGATTTTCTTAATTTGATGGAATTAACACATTCCCTTTGAATCTATCTGATAATCACGTTGTGCTGTGTATTCAAGTACCGTCCATATATGTATTATAATGGGAAAGGCATCAATATGCAAAGTATTATTATTTTGGTGAAATTAACACATTCTATCGCTTTGTGCTGTGCAATTCAAGTACCCGTCATTCATATGCATGTATTATAGTGTCCTCATATTGCTGCTGACCTCATTAGACTCCGCACTAGGCTCATGCACAGCTGATTCTCACATTATGGCACAGGTGCCTCTGGGTGTTGCCTTATAACTTCCATAATACGGATTTTTTCGTACTTTTTTTTTGTGATTTTTCATCCATTTTTCATGAACATCATCTCTGTGTGTAGAGTTGAGGGCTAAGATATGTATATCTTTTGCATATTTCACTTGTCCCATAAGTATTTCATAATTCCAAAGAATCTGACATACCTGCCCATATATATTCTTTACCGAATAATAAAAAAAAAATCCGACCTACCGAACTTAGGGTTTTTCAGCCATATGTTACTGGAAACACCACATTCTTTTGGCCTAATTTGAGTTTAATGCCAAGCATCCATTTTTTATATGTATTAAACGTACCCCTCTTTAGATAGAAATGTAAGTAATTTGTTCAAAGTTGAGACTGGCGAAGTGTGGAGAAATTTTTATGTGATTTGAGTGTTGTCGCTTAGTATACTTCTAGCTTCATCCATCCTGACATGTTTGACATGTCAGTCATAAGAATCAATAATCACTGAAAATGGTTCTAAATAGACAAGGACAGACATGTACGGCTAGATCTTCCAAAATTTCAGAATCACCTTTAAATATACGTGTACTTTCTCTCATCAAACGCATAAATCAGTGCACTATAGAGTGTAGTTTAACTGTGTACTGAGCTATGTAGATGTTACCACGGTTTGTCCTTTGTCGTAAATTCAACATCGATTTATCTCTCACCTATTCCTATATATGACATAGGGTTAGAGCTCCATATGTCTTATCATATTCTACTTGAATATTGATTTTGGCGTTACACCTATAACCCGTTTATATCCAAGTGGACAAAGGTCATGACTCTTTTAAATTCGTGGAATTTGAGTTCAATGTCAGTAGACGATGACCATGACATTCAATATATAAAACATTATTCGCGTATTGAATGTATATTGTGAGAGTTCGTGTAGATTTAAGGTACAACTGGTACCTGTCGTGGTAGCTCTTGTTAAGGCCCTTCAATAATCCGAACAAATAATGGCCACACACATTAAAAATAAGTATTAGGGAAAGGTAATTGCCTCCGGTCACTATATGGGATATCAATCTTATAATGGCCCTGCAGTCCATTTTATTGTTTATCCCTATAACTGACTATGTAATGTACATAACATTGATAGTCCTCTTGGCCTCTGTCGCACGATTGAACCATACATTTCCTATATCAATTCCTGCGATAGAGGCCTTAGTGGACTATCGATGTAACACCCATAGTCCACTGGGCCTCTTCGGCCAACTTTGGCCATACATTTCCTACATAAAAGTCGGCCGAAGAGGCCCAGTGGACTATGGGTATAAGGCTATTAAACAGGTTGTGAGAGGGAGAACATGAAGCACACAGTGTTTACACCGTAGATGCCTGCACATTGCACCAGAGGGCAGGGCACGTTGACGTTTACATCCTTATTTATAACCTAATACTAACATTTCTCACTGATACCAGTTTTAGTAATATAAAACTTAATTGAGGTTGACATGAATCTATAGCATTGGGACCCAGCTTCTACAGATGTGTGTTGTTTAGACAGGAATGCCAAGATTCCTGAAAAGTCGTAGATCTGGATTCTAGGTTAGACACCACCAATGCACTGTCTGTGCTGGACACAGCTGTATGTGGCAGAACCTCAGCGACCAGCCCGTCCCGTGGTGACGCCACCTTTCCCCGCAGTGCCCGGCGGGCCAGGTCTGCCGTCAGCCTCCAATATTAACCTAATCCACCTAGCTTATTTATGACAGCGAGGCCACGCTAGAGGCACGCTCACACGAGCCGTTACGTTTTATGAAACACCAAAGGTTTGTGGCGAGTGTAAACGGTGTCGAAGAGGCCGCGCAACCTGCAGTAGTTAGCCCTCGTGCATTGCACGTCCATGCGGTAATTTTAACCTTCCCAGGCCTGCAGCTAGACGTGCGGATCTAACGTGTCTATTTATAGATCATGCAAAGAGGAGTGTGGGAATTTAAAGATGAGGTGGTTGTGTTTAGGTGGGGTAGGGGTAGAGGTGGTGTGCCGTCTTCATTACCGACACTGTCGTCATCAAGGTGATTACTGGGGTTATTTCAGATAATGCACCCTTTGAATATCAATTAAAGATACTCCTTTTTATAAGGAATAGCTGCCTCGACCCACAAGTGACTCAATATACTGTTTCCAATTGCTATTTTGTTCATCACGCTTACTCCTTATTTTCGTACTACCAAATGGAGTACAAAAAATAGAAGACGAAAAATGAACATTTAGCCCAATTACTTTTGCCATGTCAATCGGTATACCTATTAACTGTTACGTCATAACATGTCTCAGGGAATATGACGACCTTGTCCTTATCTTACTAACATTGAGAGTCCACTTGGCCTCTATATCGTAGGAATTTACATAGGAAATGTATGGCTCATTCGCCGCCGAAAAGCCAAGTGGACTTTGGGTCTAACATTGAGAGTCCACTTGGCCTCTATCACAGCAATTTACATAGGAAATGTATGGCTCATTCGCCAGCGAAAAAGCCAAGTAGACTATGGGTCTAAAGTAGAAACATTGTATTAACTGATCCTTCCCAAGTGTAAACAAAATGATATTATATCAGTCTGACACGAGGCACCACCTATTTATGCGACAAATATAGACTCATCCTGTGAAAAAAGGGAGGGGGTGAGGTAGCCCATTAGCACGGGTATACGACTGTAAAAATATATCTTTTCTTGATTGGTAGGGTAAGGAGTCGGAGGGGGCTCTCAGATATTATGAATTCAAAAGGGCATAGGCCACTAGGCCTCTGTCGCAGGAATTCATATAGGAAATGTACGGCTCAATCGTGTGACAGAGGCCAAGTGGACTATCGACATTAAGAGCTATAGTCAGAGCTATATAGTCCACACTGTAAGAAATGTGTGTTGCATTTACACGCTTTATAACACACTTCTTTGCAGCATATTTTTACTCACTTATTTTTTTAACACGCAACACGCTTTTGCCAAAAGTGTGTTAAGAAGTGTGTTGATGTCAAAAGGGTGTTACAACAAAAGTGTGTTGCAAAAAGTGTGTTCATGCATATAGTGTGTTCATAGAAAGTGTGTTGCTTCATAAAGTGTTTAGATATGAAAGTGAGTTAATATTTCTTCAATGAAGGGGGTGGAGGGGGGGGGGGCATTTAGCCTTTATTTCTTCATATATTCATTTTGGTATACTTGTTATTGTCCTGAGATGACGTGAGGAAGGTAACCATGAGGCACACATACTTAATCTGGAAAGGAATAACAATATATCTTTGTAAGACCATAATTATGACATGTTGATTTAGTGCATAAATTGTCCTAAAATCACTTAAACTTCTACATTAAGATATACTAATACATTAATAACATATCTTCTGATTTCTCTGTCTAGAATTTAGAATGGTGACTGAGTCTAGGCTCCCATATGTAAAAAAAGTCGTTATGTAGGTACATTATAATGATAAAGAATTATATTCAAAATGCAGAATAGTCCAACTTACCTATTCCTGGTATTTTGTAAATCTCAAATCAGCATGAGAACTTGTCAGTGACTGGAGCAAGCAGATTGTAGTTTTCTGAAACAGAAGAATTGGTGAATGAACACTGTAAGCTACACTAGATAGTATGTTAGGCAGCATATTGATACAGCTTTTAGAGAATTTCTTTATGTGAGTGTAAATCTATGATAAACCAACTTACTACACTCTTTTACAGCTTGTATAGCACTAGTGTTGAGGATGATATATAAGATTACTTACCAGAAATAAGCAGAGAAGTGAAGACACTCCTCTCTCCAGCAGGTGCAGATTCAAACTGACTGTGTGTAACTGTTATAACTGACCTTTGGTTAGGTGAGGGGCAATTAATGGGTTACATAATACCACTGATAAGACTGAAGGATTAATAAAATGTGTGTTGATTTAACACACTTTTCAGTACCTAAACACTTTTGAGAAAAAAAGTGTGTAAGTGTGTTAGAAAAAGTGTGTTGATGCCCTCAAAGTGAGTAAACTGCTCAAAGTGGGTTGAATATCCATGTGTGTTACAATCTTGTGTGTTCCTGCAACACACATTATTTACAGTGCACTTGGCTTTTTGCCGGTGAATGAGCCATACATTTCCTATGTAAATTGCTGCGATAGAGGCCAAGTGGACTCTCGATGTTATGTGTAGATAACCCTTTCAACGATGGGAATGGGGGATACTCATACACGTACGTACATACGTGCATATGCAGACATATATACACATAAATTACATACATACATAAATGCACACATATACGTGCATACATGTTCATGTACACATTAACAACGCCTCCATGGAAGATGGCAATGATAGAACAACAAAATGGTGGTGTGGAGCCGTGTACGGCACACCTCCTGTTTGACACATTAGCCACCAGGAGGTGTTAACATAGACAAATGGTCTGGTTATAGATCTCATTACTAGAGTTCACAATTGAATCAAAATCCAATGCATAGCACAGGTTTAAACGTGTCTTGTGTGTACACACTCTGATATCAACCCCCTGGATAGAATTAATGTAAACATTTCCATACTTTTACTTGTGGAGACGCGTCCAATAAAGTAGACTTTTCTTACACATAACAGCAGCAATCAGCGCTAGCATAGGCCACCTGAACTGGTGCTGAATGTGCCTCGGTGGTGTCCGGCCAGTTAGAAAGATTCAAGAATTTATCGAGTGAGAACATAACTGGGCACGGCTCCATGAGATTGACAAAAACGGACGGCGCCCATATATAAGCGTCAGTCTGTGTTTGTGTGTGTAGGGGGGGGGGGGGGGGTTAAGGGCATACCAGTGCTTATCTCTAGCATACAGCACAGGCTGGGCACATAAGGGTTGGTTAACACTGAATGGAAGAGTTGGCAGTAGTCGTAAGGTTGTCCACCAGTTGCATTAGTAGACCCTGCGTAAAACTGACTGCACCTGTTTGCGCTTCACAGTCCCTGTTTTTATTCCTCACCGCCAGTGACTCCTGGGCATTGATTTGTGAATCGTGTAATTCACACCCATTTTGGGGACTGGATCGTAATTTTCGTGTCGGATGAAATGGTTTAAAATTCAATTGAGGTTACTGCTCTTTACATGATGAATATACTTGGGCTCGGTGCACTATATGAACTACACATGTATGCATTCCGATGTAGTAGCTATGGAGCAGTGAATTACCATACCTAGATATCTGTTTCTTTACTCTTTATACACATGCTTTTCTATGCATGTTCATAGATACTAGTACAATTTCGACAGTAACTAATATGGGTATCATCATGTTGTGTCTTGCAGGACCCGGGATGACGGTAGGAGCCGTGCCAGCCTCCTCAGCCCTCTCAAGCAACCTGCACCACCCAAACCACCCTGCAGCGCTGCCAGCCCACCACCCCGTCTCCGCCCCCCGGGACCCCGGACGCAGCCCCGGCGCACCCGGTAGCGGCGGCAGTGGCGGCCCCCATCCGGCCTACCCAGGTCACCACCACCCCGCCCACCCCCACATTGGCTTCCAAGGGGCGCATTTGGGCGCCCGCTCCCCCCACAGCCCCCGGTCACCGGTTCTACACAGCCCCAACGGAGGGCGGTGTTCGAGGTCGTCCTCTCCCGCCGGATCAGATAAACGTTGTGAGTCTCCTATAGATCCGGAACTGCTGGACGAGGACGAGGAGATGCTCGACGATTCCAAGTCAGACTGTGTTAGCGAATCAGGTGATCGGTCGTCGCACTCGCCGCGATCGGACGGCGGAGGTGCCCCCCATCGCGCGGGGTCGCCGTCCGCCGCCCATGTCGGCCCCGATGGGGCCAAGGGCCAGAATACTCCTGCTTCCGCAGCAAACACATCTTCTTCTTCCTCCTCATCGTCGTCGTCCTCACCGTCTTCAGCGGCAAACGACGACAAAAACAGGAGGAAAAAGAAGACACGGACGGTTTTTAGTCGCAGCCAGGTCTTCCAACTCGAGTCGACGTTCGACATGAAGCGCTACCTCTCATCATCGGAGCGCGCCGGGCTGGCCGCCTCGCTGCACCTGACGGAAACGCAGGTCAAGATCTGGTTCCAAAACAGACGCAACAAGTGGAAGCGGCAACTCGCTGCCGAGCTAGAGGCCGCCAACATGGCGCATGCCGCCCAGCGCATGGTGCGCGTCCCTATTCTCTACCACGAGAGTGGTTCCAGTGCAGGGGCACATGCGCACAGTGCATCGGACACACCGGGTCACCCATCGTACGGTAGTTTGCCCACCTACCACCCCATGTATTACCCCTCCAGTTACTCTCAGCTGCCCGCCCTGCGGCCCAGCCTGCCCTCCATGGTATGACGGCGACTGAGCAGCGACCCCAGCTCTCCCATCTCACCTCATGGCGCCCTCCACCCTCAGCTACCACAACCCCGCCCGCTCTACGGCCTCGGCCCTGGAGACAAACTGAATGGCACTGTGTGCAGGAAGTCTATGGACAGCACCAGTGACGACGACGTGGCCGACCACAAACTGCACGGGGGTGTGGTGGTGGTGGGCACTGGTGGAGGCACGGGGTCACCTCCTGCCTCACCCCCACCTACCAGTACCACAGTGGACGCCCTCAGACTAGCCCTCCAGCCGCGTCTCTCGTCTCCACAAGACGCCACACAGCCACGATCCAACGACCAACCGCCTCTTGTCACGTAGGGTGTGGTGCTGCTACAACGTCCTCATTACATCCCATATCCAGACTTTGCGGCTTTAATTAAGGCCTGGTGTGTGGGAGAACACAAACTATCGTCGATCTGCCATGGGTCGTGTAGGTCCAAATAAAGGGTGTCCAATGGGCAGCTACGCCTGAGAAGGTGCCCCATTTCTATACTACTTACGACCAAGCAGTTGGTTCGGACAGTGTTGTTTTTATTTTGATATGAAGTAGCTTGTTATATATTATTGGGGCGGTGCATTAAACTGAGCTAAAGACTTATTTATTGATTATGGATGGACATGATAAACCCTGACACGATACCCCTGTCAAGAACTTAAGCAAATATAGGGCGTCAACAGGGCTTAACTGTCAAAGACTAAACATGACTTTGCCTCCGCTTGCCGGACTATGTATAATTGGTGCTGTGAATAATGATACAATCGTCACTTTCGTATGGTTGACGACCTTGTGAATATAATTTACTTAAGTCAATTAAAATGTTATTATCATTATGGTGACACAAAAACATTTTACAGTCATGATATTCTCTTACCTGCCTCACATTTCCACTTTTGACCAACGAAGATATTCACATAATATGCATGCTAATATAGGTCACATTACAGTGTTTATTTATTGTTTTGCCAATGGATACACGTACCTCTTTATGCATTGATGCATATTCGGTTACCTCTATAATATAACGATTTATCAATAAATGCATGCTTTTATGTACCGGTTATTTAAAATCAGCCATCTCTGTGCGCATCCAAAACATTGAATAGTGATGGCGGTTCGCATGAATATAAACATCAAGAGGTCGAGACAAATATGCTCAAATGAATTGTGAACCCTTCCTGTGTGGACGACCTCGTGCTAAATTGCATAGATATGTAAATGGTTTGACACACAAATGACTAAAGACGGGTCACATAAATGTGCGCATTACGGTTCCATATCCACCAAATTAATTCAGAACACTATCTAAACACATACACGAGCACTAGAATCTCTAATGAAGACAAACGTGTCCATTTCACATCTCCTCCCCTTAAACACCAGAAGCACTAATTGATCATTACTGAAGTGGTTCATTGTGGTAATTTGATATCTGAAGCTATCAAGTGATGTATCGCTGCTCTAACTAGGCTGAGTGTGGCTGACAGAAAATGACCTGCCACAGTCCAACTGTGTGGTAGCTGTTGGCTGCTGCTGAAGCTGCACGATAACACACAGAAGGCAGCACCCTGGTAGCTCTCTGTCCATACCTCCCATCTAATTACACACACATTATATCTACACCAGGTTCCATGTAATTTCTATTCAGAAAACAGCTCACTTTTATTCTTCATTTCATTTGTTTATTATTGAATGGGTTAAAGTGATGACCAAGGTACGATCGACGACAAGGCCAATTTCCATGTATTAACATAGGAGCTCTTCCTAGTGTATCATCAGCCAACACAGTGCCCAAATACATTGAACAAATTAACTACCGATATATAAAGACTTATGTGTTTGTTTCACAGTAGAATAATTGGTTATCTAGAGTTTGGTATATGATGACTATGTGGTAAGAAATTTGTGATAGTCTTGCTTTGTTAAAGGTTTCCCTCGCAATAGTTTATCTACTTAACTGAGATAATCAACAGACATTCCCGTTTCCTAACTTTGTGAAATCTGGTTGTATATATAAAGAGGGTTCTGTCATACATATAGGCGAGCAGACTCTCTGTTCCACACTGCAGAAATTGTCAACACCCAAATTATGTACCATAGATTACATGTCATATCTATACGTCAACTGTTCCCTTGTAAACGCGCAAATGTGAGTGATATTACCATAATGTATGTATACATGTACAATGTATCCGTAAATGTTCTAAAACAACAAAAAATAATAAAAATTATCATAAGAATAACATGGCTCATGTGTATTTGTGACTTAAAAATATGTATATATGACATTGTCGATTGTGTTTGGGCATCCCGAGTCAAGCTAACGAGTGGGGGGGGGGTGGGGGTGAAACATTGCAGCTATACCGGTAGAACATGTCGTGTATGACATGTACTACAGCACATAAAGAGACCAGCTCTGAGTATATACATTACCCTAAGCCACCACAGTTGGTATGATATCATACAAAGATACCATGATACCTGCATCCTAACAGTATACATGACTAAACAGCGCCCCTCACGTCTCCTGATGGAACCAATCGGACCCACAACACGCATGCGTGCCCGGTAAGAGCGCGGTGCCTGTCGGGTAATGTGCGGTTGATGTGTGAGATGTAAGGAGGCAGCTGTCACAGACTCTACCCAGGTTGTGTGTGTGGGGGGGGGGGGAGGGGGGCAAGATATAGACAGAGGATGGAGCATACATGTACATGTGGCAATGATCACAGGTTGCCTGTAAAGACTTATGTGTTTGACAATATCTAAATAGCGATAGTGATATTTAGGAGACCCATGTTATACCTTGTTTGATGGATTGATTAAAATAACTACAGTATTACAAATACTGCGTAGTTTGAACAGTCCTCTCGATATCACCTACCGTGACAGTGGGCTTTAGCCGTGTAACCTAGTTTTTTTCTTTTATCAAGCATGGACATACGCATAGTGAGACCAAATATAAACATTCGACTAGTTATATGATTGTACCAGACACTACATAAACTGATAGAGATGCATTCACACAAACATCTACGGTTGATGCCTAGGGACGCGTGTACACCACACCACAAGCAATACAATGTAGTAGGGACGCACATGGGAGTGGATCACCTCTGATTGGATCCAATTACGACGGTGAGTCAAACAGAATTTATGGATTTCCGGTGGCGAGTAGCCTTGGTGGGGTGTGATGCTGCCGCCAGACGCGGCCTTGGCTGCAAGCTTTCAGCAGGTTCAGGCGGTTGGCTTCCGTTTGGTTTCCTTTCAGTCGGACATGGCCCCGCCCACTGCCTTCTCCTCATCCCCTTCCCTATCCAATTCACACACGGCCAACATAAGCAAAACAAATCAGCCATTAAAGGGTAATGTTCAAAAAGGACCGGTGTGAATAGAGTGTGCTTGTGAGTGGGGATAATGAGTGTCATGGCACATTAGGCCTGTGTTAGGCTCAAGGGGACTCCTAGGCTTTCAAGGGGCGCAGGTGGATGGCGGCCGCTAAGGGTTGGGGTGTTGGTTGAGAGAGAAAAGGGGGTGGAATGGGGTAGTCGAATACACTCCCCTCAACCCTATCCTATTAAAGCAGGCACATTCGGGTGGCATATACCAATAGATGGATATAGGTCTAAATATTGGTCGGGCATTTCTTTAGTGTATACATAAACCCATCAAAATGCAGGATTTTGCATATCCCACACAAATGCCCCTAATCAATTTTAGATATATCCGTGTGCTCACCAGGTGGTTTCAGGTCTCACATTAGACCCGTTACTTATTGTCTGCTTTCCATTACGTTATCTTTACCTACTACATGTGTACAAAAAAGACTTTATATGATACATGTTCATGTATAGTGAGTCACGTGAGATACATCCATTCGGCTAAAAGTATCACTAATACAAATATAGCAGTCTGCTACTCAACCATTTGTATACAATTCCCCATTTAGGTAATTAACCATCAGAAGTCAGCGAGAAAATAAGGCAGTCTGTCACTAATAGCTTTCATCGTATTGGTGTTAAAAGCAGTAAGTTAGACACTCCAAGCAGTAAATACAGCTGTAAGTATATCACCAGTACTACGTGGTTCTTTAATACCTCATCCTTGCAACCTCTACCGAACTCTTCCTCCTTTGGCTTACAGGGGCATAGGAAAAGGGGGGGGGGGAGGGGGGACTCCCCCCCACCAATAATGAGGAGGTTCCCTATATAAGCCTATATAAAAATATAGCAGCCCCCCCCCCCCAACCGAGACCCCTGGCCCTCCCCCAATAAAAATTTGCTTCCTACGCCCCTGGCTTAGTGTTTTGCGTGCTGATGACGACAGTTTAAGGTGCCATTCAAGGCAGATAGGTACAGGTACTTCCAAGTCCCTTCGGCACCTAGAAGGATGCATCCCCAACCAATGAGATACTTTACAGCATTCACTAGAAATAAGATCAATGCCCATCTTCCTAATACTGCAGTAGCCGATCGAGTGATCGGGGAGGTTGTTTCTAAACATTAGAATTGCGTTCTGTAAGAGGTATTATTTCCAAAATAGAACTGACCCACCTTAAGGAATTGATTCTCTGTTGTGTTGCCAAAAAGTAATTGGTGATAGACATATGGCCAAATAGAAAAAAAGGTGTGTTTCCAGTAACCCGACCGACCCTAGCAAAACAGGCAAAAAAACTTTTTTTTTATGATTTCGAAGAATTTCGTCCCATTTTTTATATTTTAAAGAAATTTTTCATTACTTTTTGAGGATTTTCCTGTATCCTTTTCATGTTCTTCCCCTCTCTCACAGTTGTCATTTTCTCATAATTATTTTACAATGAAATCAAAGAATTTGATACATCCACTGATATATGCCCTAACATTTCCTATATAAATGTAAAAAAAGAAAATTAAGAAAAAAAAAACGACCTACCGACCCTACCTTTTCAAGTCATGTTACTGGAAACACACCTTTATTTTTTATTGGCCTTACCAAGTAAAAACCCATTCCCAGCTAGTTTCTTCCTCCAATCCCTGGTCTAATACATAATTTCAATCCTGAAGCGATCAGGTGTGACCAATCATGGAACCACATCCCCCACCTTTTGCCCCACTGTCTAATTCAGAGGAAGTCAATTCCATTACAGTATAAGATGGGAAGACATTTTTCAGGGTGGAGAAGAGCGGGGACTGAAAGGTGAGTTAGCTACAGTGAGAATCCATATCCAAATCTTTTCAAAACACCCTCCTGGGTGCCACAAACGAGGAAGGGCACTCCAAGTTTGACAGTGGTTAAAATTAGAACTTTCAGTTCTCGCGATATATGATACCCCTACGTGGGAGTTGGCGGTTCAAGCCCCAGCAGGTGGAAGTAAGTGATTCTGGAGGAACTACCGGTAAGTGGGATAAGTGGTTCAGGGGCTGGCAATTGAGTAGGGGCAATAATTTAAGGTTTAAATGCTTACCAAAAAAAGAAAGATTTGCATTTATCTGAGGTAAAGAGACTTTGGGTTGCAGGGGTGTCCTTTCCCTGCACCTAAATGAGACTTACACCCAATGATTAACAAGCAATTGCGGAGTGGTTCAGAGGCCAGCACACAGGAGTGAATACTCCAGGGTGGGGGTGCAACAAGTGAAAGTTAGTGTTTCAGAGGCCAACAATTCGGGACCATGGGTTCAGGGACAAGAGAGTGGGAGTGAGTGAATCAGGGGCCAGCTAGTGGGAGTAAATGGTTCAGTGCCAGCTAGTGGGAGTAAGTGGTTCAGGGGTCAGCTAGTGGGAGTAAGTGGTTCAGGGGCCAGCTAGTGGGAGTAAGTGGTTCAGGGGCCAGCTAGTGGGAGTAAGTGGTTCAGGGGCCAGCTAGTGGGAGTAAGTGGTTCAGGGGTCAGCTAGTGGGAGTAAGTGGTTCAGGGGCCAGCTAGTGGGAGTAAGTGGTTCAGGGGCCAGCTAGTGGGAGTAAGTGGTTCAGGTGCCAGCTAGTGGGAGTAAGTGGTTCAGCTACTGGGAGTAAGTGGAGACGATGTCAAGTGATGGAGATAGATATCATTACTGGGCACACCGTCATATTTTAATTCTATGGAAACACACACACAGAAACAAGCACAAACCGTAGACGCTCGGTACATCTAGAATGCCTTGAAATAAACGCTAAACCCCCTGCATATCAGACCAAGACATATCATAACCAAAAGACTGTCCCAGCTGGTGACAAAGAGAAAGTGAGAAGTGTCACCCGAGATATCCACATCCTATAGGTCAATCTCAGCCCATGCTCCTCTATACCCATCCGACAAGGTAACCAAATGCCATAATGATCACCTTGAATGACTATATCCGATTATGATAGATAATAGTGCTGCTCTAATGTGTTGGACACACATGCGGAAACACTGACCCCAAAACCATTCTGCCTTGTCGATGAGTAATCAAGCCTTTCAATAGAGCCAAGTAGCTTTGGCAAGGAGGCAACAATTGCCTTTTGAAATCTGTTGGTGGTGAAGTAGGCTCAGAGCCTAGCAATGAAGCCGAGGCTTTGTAGGGCACCATCTGGTAGGTGAATGTTTGTAATTGCTCTGACAATCAGAACATAATGTTCGACAAGGATCAACTCTAGCTCCAAATGGCCAATGATCCCCTCATCCTGCTCTATTATAAAGGCATCATTGGTCCCATTTCACTTACACTTACTTAACCCTCCCCGTACATCTCACTATACTCGCCTACATGACAAGGCAAAGTAGAATCATAGTGCGTTTCAGGTTAGCTCACCCTAGCCATCAGCACAGAGCCCACGATATAAATCATATTACTAATAATTATTTAATCCAAATTTGACGAAAGTAAAGTTATTATATTTTTCATTAGTTTTATTTGGCTCTATCCAGAATTTACAAATCAGCACAATAGGACGAAGTTCTACATCATTATTCCTGATTCGGTTTAGGATTAACGGTAGGTTTCCAGGGTAATTCAGCTGAACACATTTTCAGTACATTTTATGTCACAGTTATGATGAAATCATACGTGATATACACCAATGTGACCCTAGTTCTATTTTATTAGGCGTTGCTAGGCATGGAATGAAAATGGAACAAAAACGTTCTTTTTTGCTTCTATTTCTTTGAAGAGCATTATGGAATGGAAATCCAGAATCATTATCAGTTCTGATGATTGAAGAATTATCACGAAGTCATTTCCTAGGGACCTTTTTCAATTTCTTGATATTCCAATTATTAAGGTCAGGAGAGCTCTTTAAAGTTGCTTAGTTATTAACAAATCGTAAATTCTTGAGGAAAATGGATGAACCTTGCACCTTTTAAGTAACTGAGCAACTTTGAAGAGCTCCCCTGACCTTAATAATTAGAATATTGACAAAATAAAAAGAAATTCTCCATGAAATGACTTCAAGATAATTCCTCAAACATCAGAACTGATAACTATGTTGAATGTCCATCCCAAAAAATTCTCTTCAAAGAAAAAGAAGCTAAAAGAGAATGTTTTTGTTCCATTTTTATTCCATGCCCAGCAACACCTTATTAAATAGAACTTATTTGGTTGAGACATCAACTACGGTCATATTGGTGTGTACATCATGTGATGTCATCATACCCGTGAAAAATATTGCATTAGAATATATTCAGCTGAACTACCCTGGAACCCTACCTTAAAGCCTTGTGTCCACAGGGCGATAGGATTGGTGAGCGACAGAATTTCCGACAACAAAACCACTTTTGTCGTCCATTCCCGATGACAAAATGACTTTTGTTGTCCATTCCCGACGACAAAAATCAAACATGTTAGATATTATGGCCGGAAATGGATGACAAAAGTGGTTTCGTCATCGGAAATTTTGTCACTCACCAATTCTGTCGCCCTGTGGACACGGCTTAAGGAAAACATAATGAAAGAGAGATCGACCCCCTTTGTCACCAAAAACAAATTACAACTGTCTATTGTGCCCATATTATAATGGACATACACGTTCCCATTTGCAGCCCGATGATGTGATGGAAGGAGTTACACTAAGAATTATTAAATATATAGCATTGGTAATGCTAGGGTAAGATTCATTGCTAAAATACCACCCTGACAATCCCAGATCGTCTCTAAGGATGTAGTAGATTCAGCCAATTTGACTGCTTTCGACATCATAACGGTAGTCACCTCTCCTAAATTCGAGGGATTTGAAGCTACCACCGCTATGCTTGTCATCACTAATTGTGTTATGTATTGAGCTATACGACCCTAATCCTGATGTGCATATAAACACAAAAATGGTGTTTAGATCCTAAACACAATTCTAAACATATTCTTGTCACGTTTTTCTAATCACTTTAAGTTCCTAACATGTTTAGCCAAACAATGTGCTTAGCTCAAGTGTTTAGAAATCTAGGTGTTTAGGTTTAACATTTTGTGTTTAGATATCTATTAAATTTTTATGTTTAGATGTCTAAATGATTTGATGGAAATTTAGGGATCGCAGACATTTGTATTAAGAAAATAAAGGATTATCTTTATTTGTTTTCTCATTTATCTTGTCGGGTACATCAGGTATTTAGAAGTCTCCAAAGATGTCAGCCCCGGGTATATACATCAATGTATAGACTTATGTACATATTGCATTAGAATGAGAGACTTGAGAAAGAACGACAGTTAGGCAGGAGGGATGTTGCTTTGGCCTTTACAAAATAATATTAAACAGGTGTCAGCCATGAAACCTATTGATTATTTCATGTCAATGATGGTGGTGTAAGGTGAATTCAGTCATTTCTTTATTGCCATTTCTATTTTCTTAACATTCTATGAAATAATATCAAGATCAATGTGGGATTTGGGGACATTTGTCACAATGATTGATTGTGATTGTGTGCTTATACTCTATTCACAGGAAGGGCTGCTACCTGGTGTGTATCTGACATACAAGTGTGTAAACATATTGATGTTTAAATCTAAACACCTAATATTCAATGTGTTTATACACTAACAATCTAAACATGTTTAGCAAAAATGTTTATGTATTTAGAATAAAAGTGTTTATTTCCTAAATGTGCAGTTGATGAAACACCTAACCAACCTATATGTTTAGGTTTTAAACATGTTTAGACCTAAACATATTTAAAATCTAAACACCATTTTTGCAGTGTATATATAGAGTTCCCAGTCATGAGGTCTAAAAATGACAAACAGACGCTGACATGTATTCGCCCATTCCCTTTTACAGGCGTAAACCATAAAAATCAAGTATTTTAAGTTTCTAGAATTCAATATATGGAATTCTAGAAACTAATTGAGCATAATGATGTACCCATGAGAAATGCTGGCATATAGCTGAATCAGTGTGAAAGGATCAGCCCTCATATAAACCGTATATCTGAACCGTCTATAACGTTGATTCCACCAAAGCCGATAGTTGTCCGATTTTGTCATCGGGTTGCATCAGGGACGCATCGGGCAGCATCGGGCACCGTCGGGGACGTAATGGGCACTGTCAGGCTTCTGTCGGGCATGAATCGGGCTTAAATCGTCTTTGGTGGAAGACCTCTTTTTTTTTCATCGGGAACCATCAGAGATGCATCTCCGACGGTCCCCGACAGTGCCCGACAGTACCCGATTTTTTCTAACTGATTAGAAAAAATCAGGTACCTATCGGGCTGCTTTGCTGTCGGGCTGACAGAAATAGTTCGCTTTTCTCTCACTTAGGGTACCGCTGTCCGGCTCCGTGTCACATGCAAGTCATGTGACCTTTGCTTTGGTCGTAAACAAACAAAATGTCGGGTAGAGGAGGTTCGAGGCGTCAGGGAAGGGGAGGAAACAAGGTTTTCAAACCCCCTAGAGGTAAAACAGAATGTTCAGAAGTAGTCCTAGAGACGCAGGAAGAAACTAAGGATCCTGGTAAATGTTTCTCTGCTAGAGGTAAGGCCCGGTTACCCAACTTGACAGAAGATGAGTTGGCTGACGCTCGCACGGCCATGTCCAAAAACAATACCGGTACTAATAAAAAGAGGCCTACGAAGGTTGTCGTGGAGGACGATTCAGACGAAATAGACATAACCACAGAAGATAGTGCACTAGACCTTACAGTAGAACCGATTTCTTCCACTCCTGTGTCACAGAAGGGGGGGAGTCAACCTCTGCCCTTACTTCAGGTCCTCTGCCCCATCTGCTTAAAAACATGGGTACAAAGCGTAACCTGCTGTCCGACTTGGGAAAGGCGGAGGGGACAGGCAGCCCTCCACATTCTCCGACACCCCCTCCTCCAAAAATGAAGAGAAAGGTGCTACAAGAAAAAACACAAGACAGTTCATGTTCATCAGGACCTCCTGCCCAGAAGGCCTGTATAAAAAAAAACCTCCATACACCCTTTCTGGTAGGAGCGAGCAGGTACAAGACGACAGCGAAGATGAAGGTCTAGGTCAGGGAGACAAGAGTGAGGAGGGTGAAGAGGCAGACATCCCCGACAATCAGGCTGTGGTCACCCCCAAAAAAACTATCGGAGATCTCAAGAAAAAACCTTCAGGAGGTGCCGGCAGCGGGAGGCAGTACTTCAAGGATCCAGAAGTTCTGGAACGATTGTGTGAGCTGTGGCAGCAATGCACCCACCTATATGATAAGAATCACTCATTGTATAAGGACCCCACTGCAAAGTGGACAGCTCTAGCTAAGATGTCGGATGAACTCAAAATCCCAGGTAAAAATCTTTTTTTTTATCTTTTATTCTCTTTGCTACCTGAGTATTAAACTATTTATTCTATCATATAATATCATGTACTTAGTAAGAGACTGTTATCAATGTTTTTCTTATTAATATAGTGTTTTCATTTTTTGATACGGATGTTAAAAAAATTCCTCTTTTTTTTCAGCTTACTTCATAAATATGCGTATGACTTCTTTGAGATCTGAGTACCAGAAATTCGTGTCTGGAAAAGTGAAATCGGGGTCATCTGCTGATAAAACGGTTGTGTGATTGATTGATTGATTTGTGTTTTACAGCACTTTAGCGGCACTAAGTGGCTATCCCGTGCTTCACAGGTTGATAATTTAACAGAGGAATGTGTCAGTGCCCGCGCATATGTGCACCACACACATCCTGAGGGGATAGGAAAGAGGAGATATAGACCCTTTTAAGTGGGCTAGGGAAGCCCGAGAACGGTTGTGTGGGTTCTTAGATCCATGGTGTAAGAAATTGGAAAGTGACACCAATTATCCACAGAAAAAGGTAATCAGAAAATAGTTCTATCTCTCATCTTTGTCTAAGTACATAATGTTAATGACCCACATGATAAATATTTATTCGCATTGATTCCGACCTGATTTGTATCATATGGTACATATGTCAGTACGATTTTACTTTGAAAAACCCTAAAATTTGACCGATTCTGCAGCCAATTTTACATAAAAATTAATAAGACACCTGGCTGAATTTTTTTTTCTGTAATGAAAATAGACAACCATTTTTTACGTTGCAGGAGGTTGTACGTCCCAAACCCCAGGAGGAACCATCCCAGGAGGCCGATGACATCGTCATCGAGGTCCAGGACGATGAGGAAGACGATACTAAGGACGTGGATTACAATCCGGACGGAGAATCTGGTGATGAGACTCTAGACGATTCCATCGCCACTAGGACCCGATTTTCTCCCCACAGGAAGAACACTTCTGCAGGTGGGTCTGCAAGATCCGACGGAGCTCATCCTACTCCTGCTTATAAGGGCAAGGGGTCGGGTAAAACTTCTGACAAGAAAGGTGCTGTTCCTTCTACCAGTGGTGAAAATCGTAAGACTATTAACTACAATATTCCCAAGAAAACTGCAGCTAGTGATGCTGCCAAGGCAGAGTACTTGGAAAAGAGAGAGCCACAACAACTTAAAGCTGGAGAAAAGAAACAGAAGACAGTCCCAGATATACTCCAGTCAAGAGAAAAATTCTATGAGTCGTACGGGAATTCTTTGAACAATCTTGTCACCTTAGTTGGCCAGAGAACCCAGGCTCAGGCTCTACCTCCCCCCCTGACAAGGAGGTATCTCCTGACACACAGTGGTGCAAGATGTTAGAGGTGGAGATGGCATGCATGACTCAAGATGTGAACGGGGAATGGGATGGAATGTAAAGGTTACCTTTTACTGTATACTGCTAGAGTATACTACATGTTTGTTTTAAGTTTACTCATTCCAAAAACTGTCGCTGACGCAGGCCGATCATTATTTATTTTCCTACTGTCTTGTAGGTACTTTGTGTTATTCTAGTCTGTCTATAAAAGATTATTAAGCCAGGTGTAAGAAAAAGAAAAACTGTCAGATTGGATAAATTAAGTCATCAAGTTCTTTTTTTCAACATTATATAAGAAACTTAAGATATTTTATTTACAAGACATCGTGCATCTGTCAGGTTACCATGGCAGGTGAGACAATTGTCGTTTACATGATTTTATATATGAACATGGACATGTGAAGATCTGAAGACTTTCATGTACTCCGGGATATATTTACATGCCGACATGACACATCTCAGGTGTTCTCAGTTATGTTTACTTTCATATAAAGATACATTTTAGGTATGTTACTCATGGTATAAAACTTGCCTCATCAGATATTATTTTTTCATGCATGATACATCTCAGGTAAATGGTAAAATCGTGCCTTATCAGATACTATCTGTTACATGATACTTCTTAGTTATCTGACACGTGGTAAACATATATCCATGCCAAGAAAATAAAGTTCTTGTTCTTTGAAGTTTTGAATAAAAACAATATATTTGAACTGACCTCTCTGGTTTTTAAAAAAATAGTTTTTTTTGGTTCATTCTGAGGAGTATATACAGACCAGCAATCCTAGACATGGAAAACATGTTATTAAGCTAGACAGATGTCCACCTGTCGTCCAAGACGTCGGGTACCTCACTCACTGTCTTCGTCGGGGAAAATATCTTGGGCTGGAAGACCTGCTGCCTCACGGTCGAAGAGGTACTCATAACCACGGCTTCGGAGGTATCGGTCCTGCCAGGGGACCCGACCATGTCGTGAGGAAAACCACTGGCAGAGATTCTGCCTCATGCTCTTAGCATCCTGTGGCATGTTCCTGGGAACTGCAGCTCTGTCCAGGCCTTCGAGCTGCCCGTCCTCCCTCCACTCTCCAGAATGAACCTCATGTCTCCGACAATGTAGTAGGGCAGAAGATCTCTCATACCTTTGATAGCTGAAGCAGGAGGAATCTGCAGTGGGTTGTCAGGATCTGCCATGTCCCTGTACATAGGTCCTTCTTTCCATATACGGGAGTCCCCTGCCTTTCCCTCCGATCCTATGTCCACATAGAGAAATCGGTATTGGGCATCTACCACTGCAATGAGAACAACACTGTAGAATTTCTTGTAATTAAAGAAAGTGGCTCCACTTTTCTTTGGCCTCCTGAACTTGATGTGTTTGTCATCCACTGCTCCGATGCAGTGTGGAAGCTGCCAGTCATTTGCGTACTGCTCAACAATGGTCAACCACTCCTCAGTGGTGCTAAGTAACTACAGAACAAGATAAAATAAAAAAAGTCATCGGGGATGAACTTGTATGAAATAATGGAGAGAATTTTATAGTAAATGCTACATGTATTAAGAAAATATGAATAGAGCTCTGTCAGATATTTTTTTTTATGTTGTCTGTAGAAATCGGCCTTACAAAGAAAATCATGGCTCATATATATATATATATATATATATATATATATATATATAAATTCTTAAATTAATAAAAAACAATTTTACCTTCAAATAATTGTCTCTCAAGACGGCGGTCAGTGCTACACACGTGTCTCGGATGATAGGAAAAATCGTGGAAGACCCAACTAGATGACCATGGTGGAGAGTCTGGCTGCTGTCCCCTAGACTAAAAAATGAAACTTTATTCTCTTTTTAAAGAAGAACGCTGGGGGAAATTTCATTGTTAAGTTGGAGCGCCTTGCAGCAATGATATCGAACATAGGATAAAAATTACCTAGAGCAAGGTAACATAGGGTTATGTCCAACCTCTCATAGATCTGGTTTTATAGACGGGCGCAAGTTGGTGTCTCGACGATATATAAGGAGGGTCACTTTTTCCAGCAGTTCATGGTATAAGTCGGGCCCTATTCTCAGCGTGTGATTGAACTCAGCATCTTCTCCCATCTGAAGCAAAGAACAATTTTGGTGAACTTAGCCATGTACATAGGTGGGGGGAGGGAAATCGGACAAGATACATGAGCTACATGGCTAGCTGCCCCACATGAACATCAGCAGGTACCCCCCCCACCCCCCCAGGTTAATGCTTACAGATATCAGCTTGGTGAAAGGGTTCCTCTGCGTCTTGTCTGTCCTAGCTTTAAGGTATGGCGCAGCATGATACCTGCATGTGCTTCCTTCTTATGCCCTCTAGTATCTCGATTTCCTCCTGTTCTAGAGCCAAAATACCCACTGTCGCCTGCACGAGCAGAATGACCTCCTCGGCATCCATTTTGAAGAAACTAGATCATCGCCGATCACGTGACCGTTGGAACTGCTCGCAGAGATCGGGGACGACTGTCGGATGTCTGTAGGACACAGTATCCGACAGTCTGGCAGTATCCGAAATCGGCCAGGTTTGTGTAAACCGATAGCGGTATTGTTGGCTGTCAGCCAGTGATCGGCCTGACAGTTTTGTCGGACCGACAACAGCCCGACGAGACATTTTTAACCAATCGGACCTCTGTCGGCCCGACAAAAAAATCGGCTTTGGTGGAATCAACGCTTATCGACGATGAAGACGCAGGAAGAGAATCACATCACATACAAGGTATTACGCTGATTTATGAGGTACACTTGGTCCCAAGACCTAAGAAATTTCTATATCGCACCTGCATGTATTATCATATTTTCCTTTGGAAAGTATGCATCTGACAATCGCATGTAGCCCTTTGCCCTTGAGACAGTAGATCGTCCACTTGCAGATCCTAGTACATGCATGCAAGGTACTTAATGTCGATAGTCCACTTGGCCTCTGTCGCGCGATTGAGCCATACATTTCCTATGTGAATTTCTGCGACAGAGGCCTAGTGGACTATGGGTGTAATATGAAATCTTTTGATTCGATATTGTCATGTGGAAAAACGCTGTCTCTAAATTGGCCAATTAATGCTGTGATAATTACATCGATAGTCCACGTCCAAATCGATAGAAATGTATAGCTCAATCGCGCGACAGAGGCCAAGTGGACTATGGACTTTACAGATTGTTATAGTTTTTCTTCTTCCAGTAGTAATATCTTATCTCACGATTTTGGCTTGGACAGTGCTTTTTTGCTCATAACCCCCGTGCATTATCCAGCCATAACCCTACTCTACCACCTTTTGGACATCTTCAAGAGGCTGCTGGTTTCATTCCGGACATAAATTGAAGAAGTATACAAAGTCAACTCCTCCATACATTTCCAGTTAAAACCGTTTAGGGTTCAACGGGGAATCGATCCCCGGCCGCTGGGGCAGGAGGCGAGCTCGCTGTCCACTGTACCAAGCCGACCATGGTAGTACACAATACACATGGAAGATATGAAAAATTTGTCCGACATACCTGATGTTTACAGACCTCGTTAGCATAGAATCCAATGGTGCCAGGTGGAGTTATTCACAGGAAAACATCCTTAGATATCCTATATGAACATGCCATGCCTAACTTCTCCATTTTCTTCGAAATAAATAAGAATCCATTGATTTTCCATAGCGATACGCGACTGACCCGGCTGACCTCCTTGCCGGAAGTGGGTTCAGCCGAAAGTAGGTCAGGTACATCCGGGCACCTACCCGCTTCGTCAACAAGACGAAATGGCCGTGTACCGGGCCGTGTGCGTTGGATCGGTATGGAAAATCAATGGATTCTTATTTATTTATAAGAAAATGGATACAAAATGTAGGCGAACACCAACTAGAGATCGTATATTTGGCGGTGCTAGAATAACAGGGCTTGACATCCTTGGATTATACCCGAAAAATTGTTGGAAAGATGAGGGTATGACGGGTGGAGTAAAAACAATGGCTACGATGGATTGGCAAACCGAGCGGATCGCATGCACTTACAAAATGTCTTCTCCTGGATTAATTCTTGGGTTATAGGGTAAGAAATTAATATAAAATGGAGGAATCTATGAGATAAATGCCTTAATGCATGTTATGGGAACGCACTCGTGGATTTACGGGTTAATAATCCACTCCCCCTACGGGGTCGTGGATTATTAACCCGTAAATCCACTCGTGCGTTCCCATAACATACATTAAACGCATAATAACTGGAATCCCGCGAGACTGTTTGTGACATATCATCAAGCAAAGATGATAAAGCCATAGCAATTTTGATCTCCTCTTAAATCGTTTGAGTTAATATCTGACACCCGATCTTGATTGCGTTACTTGTGGCTATCAGATTTCTTCCGCTAATGGTCGGGTATTTTTCGTATTGAAAACGAGGAATCGTCTACGGATAAAGGCGTGGACGGACGTCTTCGATGCCGACAGGGTGTCGCACGCGGTCAAATCCTATGCTGAAATTAATAATCATTTTCAATTATTTGTTCCGTGTTCGTGGTCCTTTTGCACTTCAACGAGTAGCTCTTCTGCTAATTATCATACTAATTATCATACCATGCCGGATCCCCGTCCGAGACTTACTACCCCTCCACCCCCTCCCCTACTACCACACACAGATGCTGTCGATGACTGCATCTTGTCGCAGCAGCCAGTCGATGGCAATCAGACGTTAGGAACACAGGCTGACAAGTGGCAAAAGCTATGAGCAGTAGAGAGGATTCTCCTAATTGAGCGGAGTTGCTCACCACTATCTGTTCGTCTGCGAGCAGCTCCCCAGTCCTACATGTGCTGCTGGCCGACCACTTGATGGGCCTGTTTTTAAGCGACGTCCTAGCAGTGTCGGTCGGCAGGAGTTTGAGGGGCTTTTATGTTGCGGTCCTAATTGAGTGGGTGTTGTTTTGACGTCAGTCTCACGTCAGGTGGCCACTGCCGCGTTTTCTTTACGCCTTGGCTGGATCGGTGTCCTCTTAGATCCTAAGGTGACGGCATGTCACACTGCGTTAAGTCATGTGACGTTACACAACTATTACGATATATACTGTAATGAAGGGTAAAACCTGACCTAACTTCCACGACAGAGATGTTGTATCAAATGTAAACCATCCTTCCCAAAACTGGACAAATTGTTCCTTCATGAGAAGTAAGAATAATGTGATGGGAAAACTTCTAAAACGACAACATACTGCTGCCTCATTGCCTACTTTCCACACTCACACCAATGCGCATTAGTGATACCCAGAAAATACACGTGTTCAACTTAAACCCGATTACTTTCTTCCATGGGTGTCTGTCATTTTTTTTGCAAAATTTGGAACCCTTTGACTTAGCTGTAGCCTGGATCAACGACTTCTTATTGTGTGTTGCATGTTAACCTGTGCATTGCATGTCACTCTGTCTGAATTGGGGTATTACAAAGGGGGCATCCATTAATTATGTACGCATATTTTCTAAAAAAATAGACCCCCCACCCCCCTTGTTGCACTGTGTACGCATAGGGATACCCCCCCCCCTTGCGTACATACTTTTCTACTAGACCCCCCCCCACTGCAAGGGAAGGCGGTATAGGGTTCTCCACTGTAGAAAGACATTAAATGACCAAATGAATCTAATTTAGACTTGTAATTATTATGGTCCAATACACAAAATATTACCTTCAGTTGCTGTTTCCTTACAGGGTCCACTTAGAAAAATAACTGACCTTTGCCAAGGTTGCTAATGTATATTCATGGCTCTGCAGGGCTATTTCTATACACCTTATGCGTACACAATGAGTATGCTAAAATGCCCCTGGACCCCTCCCTCCCCCTGTACGCATCTGTACGCATTTGGCCTGACCCCCTCCCCCCTCTTGATGCGTACATAATTAATGGAAGCCCCCAAACCGAGATGTGCCTTTATGGTTTTGTGTTGGTTCCATCATTGAGGGACATACACCCTTATACCCGCTGATCTATGCAACGCCCATGCCCGCCCCACGGTATGAGTCTATGGGCGGTTGTCGTGGGTGAGTAAATGGTGTCTTTGTGGACGTATACAGAAGGTTTGCGTGGCATTATACGTTTGACATGGGCAGGCTGTGTGTCTGCTGTGACGTCTCATTGGCCATACATCATGTGGCAAGCGTCCCCGGGGTGAAGGCCCATTACCCCCCCCCCCATCCCCTACTCGCCTCGTTTTCCGTGTGATACCTGAGATCTCCCCTCCCCCCCCCCACACACACACCCTTACCACCTGAGTTAAAACAGCGCCTTCTGATGTACCGCCCATCTCCATCCCACAGGGACGCACACGTCGCCATGCATTCAGCAGAGCGTGACGGATCTCAGGTGGTGCCGTGTTGACTAAGTGATGCGTGATGAGCACGGAATAAAGGTCTCCCCTGCAACCCCTGCCACCCCTCCTCACCATGCAGCACAAACATGGCCGCCACATCTCACCAACCACGGCCAGATCACCGTGACCTGAGACCTGTTTCACAAGGGCCATATACTAGTGACATAGACTTAAGAGCAAGTTACTAGTAAGGTGGTGATAAGATCAATCATTGGATTCATTGGTCATATCTCCATAGCTCACTCTTAGTAGGAGGTGTTTCAAAAGGAAATTGGGATTGAAGCTTACTAGTAAAGAGTCAATGTAAGAGTGACATATGACCAACAGAAAGTGGCTGATTTATGTGGAAGGTTGAGGATACACACAAAAGGGAAAAATCATATCAATTAGTGGAATCCCACATATCTTTTTAATCCATGATGTCAGGAATATATCAAAATGAAATACCCTTTTATAATACCTTTTTATATTGTGAAATAACAAAGTAGAGGCACATTCTGCACCTGGGTGATTGATCTTACTAGCTGAATGATTGGTCTACGAGTGACCTAAGGACTGATCTTGATTACTGCCCCTATGTCCAATTGACAGCTGTTTCTAAAGGACCAGTCTTAAGTTCCAATACTAGTGACAGCTTGTTCCGAAACACTAGTAGTCATTCCCAAATGACTGATCTTAAGTTGTCACTAGTAGAGTGGAAAGATCGATCTTAAATAAGGAATGCTTATGAAACAGGTCTCTGTGCTTCCGGCGCACCTCTGCCCGCCCCATCAGGTTCCTCCATGCCCTGCTTGACCCCGCTAACCGCTTATCGTGCATCTTGATGACGTGGACAATGGTGATGGATGAGCCCGGTTATGTGGCCCGATGTCTATACACAGCTATGACATCCGTATGACGCGTGTCTGTGTATAGGCTAACTTATTGTTGGTGTCGAGTTGTAATCACCTAGGCTCTGGGACACTTCTAATTGTGTTTTATGGATGTGTCAGTGAGGGAAAGGTCAGGCCCTGTGCATGCCGCAACCACCGCCGTGACGACATGGCCGGGTGACGGTAAAACCAAAGGGGCTCTCATACGGCATTGTGCTTGGTTTGAAGGTCAGTTCCAAGGTCAACCACGAAGTGCTTCTGACCAGGGCCATCAGATGTAACAAAGGCGGGACGCAACAACTGCCTCCTGCTGCTGCTTCATCAGCAGCCGCTAGTGCCAACCAGTCCTTACCCCACAATGCACTCCCCGCACGGCGACCAGCGGCTAATAGGCAGCTAATTGTCGTCTGCTTCAGTGCTGTAACAATGGACAATGAATTTGAAGGGGAGTGGTTTGGGACACCCGGCTGTAGTATACCGTAATTATCATTAGCGTGCGTCCAAACAGGCACCGCAAATGAATCACGTCGAGATGGCTCACCTAAATGCCACCAGCTGCCACCAGGTGCAAGCACAATGACAGATTTAGGTTTGGGTCCATATCACCATCAGTTGTGCGGATCGCCCTCCTGTTGTCAATGGTGAAACGCGTGTAGAGCAAATCGGGCGCACAGTCTACTCAACGCATCCCGACCCCCTGCCCACCCCCTGCTACCCCCTACGGCCCCACCCCCGGGCACGGCCTAGCACCTGGGTACATGCTTTTGTTGGACGCTAATTGGTAGTCATGCATCATGACCGGGTAATTGAGAGGTGGACGCCTGCTGCCATCTGGTGTATAATTTCTTACTTATGTCTCATTTGCATATTCATGACTGTGTCACATGTTCACTTTTCAAATCTCACCTGTGTCCTTTGTTCCCGCACTTACAGTTGGGGAGTCTACCAGGTAACATGTTCATTTGATTTCGTCCCGGTTTCTGCTACATTAACCGGCAATCCTGTTTCCAGTATTAGCACCCAGTTCCTGCCTCATATAAATCAAGAATGGGTGACGATCCTGCGCGCACTAAGAAGAAAAGTAAGGATAACCTTTCCAAGCGCCAATTTAAAAAATGGCGCGTTGAGAATGACGCTAAAGTCAGCTCGATGAATGAAAAGGTAGACCGCATGATGTCCATGTTAGAGACTGGACAGAACCCCCAGCAGCAAGTCCATCAGGTCCACGGGCAGTTCAATCAGCACCAGATGCAGTTTGGATTACCCAATATGCAGGCCCCCGGGCTACCGGGCCTACCGCCCGGAGTGCCAAACCCTCCGCCGCCGGCAGCAGTTCAACAGCCCTACGGCCTCGGACCTCATCTCCAGCCCACTGCTCCACCTGTCTTCCCCCAGCACATCGCCATCCAGCAGCATGGTATACAGGCTCACCTAGGTCTTGCCCAGCCAGCAGCCTCGGACGATATGCACCGACATCTAGCCGACTTTATGAAGGCTACAGTCGCCAAGTCGGGTAAGACAAATCCCCTATTTGCTCATGCACACATAACTAGGGGAGACCGCATGGAGCCCACCACTCTAGCTGATCTTGAATTCCCGGAATATATCTCTGGAATCCTCAAGATCTATGATTCAGCATCTACTCCTGTGCCATATAAACAATATTATTTAAAGCATGCCATGGACATCGCGGAGGATACGGTCAATTACCACTGGCCCGATGTCCGGAGTTGGAGCGAATCCCTTATAGCGTCCACCCTGCTCCCCCAGTCGGGGGTCACATGGGATAAGACATATGATATACGCATCAGTAGATCTGAGAAGGCCAGGAAGGGTACCTGGCTGGATGCTAAGGCGAACGCTGTCAGGAATGGAGGCGGCAGCAAGACGTCTGGCACGACCACAACCCAGGATCCAGCGGGCATCCCATACGGCAGAAAGGGAGATGTCTGCGACTTACCTGACAAGATAAAGGTGGCCAAGCCGGGCCCCCCATGCAAGGCTTACAATGAGGGCAAGTGCTCGGAGACTGACCACCATATAGAGAATGGACAGCGTCGTTTGCATTTGTGCTCAAATTGTCTTATCAGTGTCTGTAAGGTTAAGCGCCACCCCAAATCTTCCTGTTACGCCCTAACGGGTAAAGGTGTTTCAAAAAACGCCCATCGTCCGGCGACTGGGCAGTAAGTCGTCGGGCCTCCTTAGACACATCTGAAGACGATTCTTCCAGTGACCAATGCCTAGATAACAAGAGTTACCTTGCCGATAGTGTAGTGTCTATCTCCCCAGTAGCCGATGTATCCAGCCACCTTAAGTGGCCTGGAATCTTGGTTAATAAGAATGATGCTCCTAAAGCTGTTGATGAGGAATGTAGCTACGCCGCCAGTAAGGTGGTGCGTTTTGATACTTGTGTAGAGGTATGTTCGGTCAAGGACGGACGTCTTGACATGTCTAATGTGTTAACTGCATCTATGAATCTCTCTGACAGTGATGATGAAAGCATGTCAGTGAAAGCGAGTGTTTCTGGTGGTGAAGAAGAACAGCATCAGGCTGATGGTGACCCACCCTTGACACAAGCTCTTACTGATATGTCATTAGTTACAGATCAAGTCAGCGACTCAGATAGTAGTATAACTCATGATGATGCAGTGCATGTTCCCCTGGTGAGCAGTGAATACAATGATATTTCTGACCTAGAGGAGCAGGAGCATAGCTACATCAATCAATCAGATGTATCATCTATAATCGACTCATTATCAGGTATACATCACCAAGATATTTCTGCTATGAATTGTGCCATTGATGCCCGCTATGACTCAGTTGAAAACTCATCTACTGCTAGCATAGATTGTGGTAAAAATGCTCATGTGGTAGACTGTGTTTCAGAAAACACCAGTCATGCAACATTTAATGGTAGCGATCAGGCAGGCAGTGGCGTCCAGGTGTCATGTACACCTGAAGCCACTCAAAGCAAGGTTAGAGTACTAGCTAACGATGTAACCCATAACCAAGGTCAGGTCGTATTCAATGATGACACTGTACTTAATGTTACATACGATGTTGAAAATGATGTATTAGACGCCAGTGTCACCAGCATGGTAACACCGTCTAAGTCAGAAATAGACTATCCTGTATATCATAGTACTCCCATTTGTCGCTCACTTGTTTACCATGATAGCGCTGACTCTGTATTAGACCGGGAAATATCTGTGTTCTATGATACATGTACCAGCCACTGTGGTAGCAATCAGCTGACCGCTCCCAGCGACCCCCCTGATATGGGTCAGTGTGTCGATGTGGGTTCCACTCAAGTAGGTCCCAACCCACACCACTCAAGCAGACCGGGACATAATAACGCCCGTTCTGCAATCCATTCACAAGTCAATGGTATACTCAAATCTCGGGATGTCAGTAGTATAGTGAATTATGACTATGCATCAGGCGATCACAACACAATCACTCCTGACTACAGTAACACATTAAACACCCAGGTGGGAGGAATCGCCACACCATCTCCAAGCCTCGATGCCATGATAACACTTCAGCTCACGCCCCAGGAGTATGCCTCAACATTGGAAGACATATGGCCCCACCCTACTAAACGGGCCTGTGACCTTTTTCCTCATGAGATGGCGAAATATCATGCAATACGAGCCACTGCACTCCCCAATTATTTGAGTGCCAAAATACCCATCAATGCGAGGTTTAATTTACCAGCATGGAGAGAATACTTGGCCGATTACCATGACAAAGAGATAGTCACATATATGGAATTTGGCTGGCCAAGCTCATTCACAGGAGATAGGCCTCCAATACCAGCTGATAAGAACCACACATCCGGTAGCGACCACGCATTACACATTCAGACTTTCATCGACGAAGAATTAGAACGTGGAACGTTGCTGGGTCCCTTCATGGAACCGCCATTCACACCATGGTGCCAGATAAGTCCCATTATGACTATTGAGAAGAAAGGTTCCACTAAGCGCAGAATAATCGTCGATCTCTCGCACCCAGACAACAATTCTGTAAATGATGGCATCTTAAAAAATGTATTCCAAGGCCGATACATGAAATACTCATTACCCCATGTCTCGGACCTAGTGAATCTAGTAAAGCAGTATGGCCAGGGATGTGTTGTGTGGGGCGCTGATTTGCAGAACGCGTATAGACAGCTTAAGACGGACATCTTAGATCTCCCCCTATCTGGCATACAACACGACGGGAAGATGTACTTCGATCTCTCACCATCATTTGGTTGTAGGAGCTCTAGCTCCCATATGCAAAGGGTCTCCCTTGCTTTGGCATATATTATGTCACAACAACACTATGCTGTCTTATCATATATAGATGACTACGCTTCGGTTGCGAGCACGGTTCAAGAAGGCGAGAAGTCCCTTCAGTACTTTGAGAAGGTAGCAAGTGAGCTGGGACTTCAATTAGCGCCTAAAAAGACTGTACGCCCGACAACAAAGATCACATGGTTAGGCTTTGAAGTCGACACAGTCCAGATGACAGTGACAATACCCCAGGACAAATTACTGGACGTCCTCCAAGAAGTCACGGCATGGGACACTAAAAGATGGGTCACCAAAAAGACAATACAAGAGTTGGCTGGAAAATTGTTCCACGTGGCGACATGCCTCCCACCCGCCAGGAGATTTATGGCGCGGGTCCTGGCGCTGCTCCGCTTGTCGAACACGATGAATCCGGTGCCTGTCTCAGCTGAATGCAGAAAGGATCTCCAATGGTTCAAGCTCCATGCTGAGACTTCGAACGGGGTACATCTGATAAAGGAAAATCGCCCACAGTGGAAAATAGAGTGCGACAGTTGCCTTGAAGGTGGCGGTGCCTGGTCTGATACGGAGTACTATTCAGTGACTTACACGGAAGAATACAAGTGGGACCCTGTAGCTGGCAAAAAGCACCATATCACCCTCCTGGAGGCCATGAATATGGTAACTGCAGTCCGTCACCTCGGCCCGCCAGATCCTACTGGATATGAGTTCATTCTGGTGGGAGACAATACCGGGGCTGTTGCGTCCTTATCCACCGGCCGCACATCAGAACCTATTCTCGCGTCATGCGCTAGGGAAATCTGGCTCTATGCAGCGGCGCATGATGTCAGGATCAGTGTGATACATGCCCCTGGAGAAACTATGGTACTGGCAGATGCCTTGTCCCGCATGTCCCTAGGAGTAGGCCATAGAGTGGTAGCCGAAAGACTAGTGAGAGAAAAAGGGCTCCATGAAGTAACCCCTAATGTCGATTTACCGTTCTTTACCACGGGATTATAAACAAGTTTGACATGCACTGACTCTGCTCCTAATTGTCGTTCCAGACTGGTTCGGGGTCCCCCTCTATCACCAGATGCTGGAAACCAGACGGTGTGCGGTCAGTAAAGGAACTGAAAGAAATAAGCAGAAGCAGTATGAAGACTTCTATGGTTTCTGTATCTCATATGGAGTCTCGCTCTTAACTCCCTCGATTGATGACTTGTGTATATACATCCAGTTCAAGGCTAACTCGGTCAAGTCGCCAGGATCCGTTAGGAATTCATTGTCAGGCGCGCGCCACTTGGTCCTTACACTGGGAGGTACAGACTTGGCGTTTGACTCCAGGCTCGTTAAAGACATGCTAGCTGGTTTAAAGAAGACCTCCCACCATGTGCCGCGACCAGCCCCCCCTCTGACCCTCAGATTGTTGGAGCTGGTGTGTGATTATCTTGACACTAAGGGCTTAAATGGGCTGGTCGCCAAGGCGGCCTTGCTGGTGGGGTATTTCTGTTTCCTCAGAGGCTCTAATTTATGTGTTAAAAGTCCGTGGGAGGCTGGTCATGGATTACTGCGTGGTGACATCCAGGAGGTACCTGGGGGCATGCTGGTGATGGTTAGAAGCTCCAAGACAACGGACGGGTCTAGCCCGCCTGTGACTCTACCAATACAGCGCCTCCAGGAAGGCAGGAAGCACTGCCCGGTTAAAACATATCATTTCATGAAGTGGGTAATCCCGGCTCCCCTTCATTCTCCAGCATTTATCTGGCCGAACTCCCACCAGCCGGTGAGCTCCAGGGCTCTCTTGGCTCTGCTCAGAGAGGCCCTCCTTAAGTCTGGTGAAAAGGATGCAGCAGGTTACAGTCTGCATAGCCTCAGGAGAGGTGCCTCGCAAGCTGCGGCCAAGGGCGGGGCTACCTTGAAACATGTCAAGGAACATGGACTCTGGAAGTCTGATGTAGTGTATGACTATGCCCCTAAGCGTATGTTTGGTACAACGGTTACCACTGCCCTAGCCGACGGCTTTGGTAGAGTGTAGGGCAGTGTTCACTAGTCCTTGTACCCTGTATCTCATGTATCAATTTATAGTTGGTTGCATTTGGTAATTTGTTGTGTTCTACATTCTCTGTTG
This sequence comes from Acholoe squamosa, assembly GCA_949317995.1. NCBI lineage: Eukaryota > Metazoa > Annelida > Polychaeta > Phyllodocida > Polynoidae > Acholoe > Acholoe squamosa. The sequence continues at coordinate 35,795,716 of OX439043.1, read as the reverse complement.
GTGTGGTGATTATCATGTTATCAATTCGTACATTAACTATTCCTCCAGGCAATTGTTTTAAGACCTGGATAACTTGTTTAATTCAGAAGTATTAATTCACAATGCTATATGGTTATTATTGTTCTGATTAAACATTTCTTTCTCCAATTGGCGAGTTGTCCTCTCTGTCAATTGGTAGTCATGCATCATGACCGGGTAATTGAGAGGTGGACGCCTGCTGCCATCTGGTGTATAATTTCTTACTTATGTCTCATTTGCATATTCATGACTGTGTCACATGTTCACTTTTCAAATCTCACCTGTGTCCTTTGTTCCCGCACTTACAGTTGGGGAGTCTACCAGGTAACATGTTCATTTGATTCCCGCCCGCCACGCCCTTCAATTTAATAACAAACTTCGTTGGGTAGGTAGAGTGGTAGAGTGTAGGGCAGTGTTCACTAGTCCTTGTACCCTGTATCTCATGTATCAATTTATAGTTGGTTGCATTTGGTAATTTGTTGTGTTCTACATTCTCTGTTGGTGTGGTGATTATCATGTTATCAATTCGTACATTAACTATTCCTCCAGGCAATTGTTTTAAGACCTGGATAACTTGTTTAATTCAGAAGTATTAATTCACAATGCTATATGGTTATTATTGTTCTGATTAAACATTTCTTTCTCCAATTGGCGAGTTGTCCTCTCTGTCAATTACCGAGCTGCAGGTAGATGGCGCGCGTGGACAACAAGACGGCGGTTCACATGTCCCTCTGTGTGAGGGAAACTGACACAGTGGGAGGCGGCAGGTAATATCGTCAATATTGCCGTAATTACCGATAAATGGACTCTTGTACCCATGTATTTAACAAGTAATTTCCTACAGCTGGTATAGACAGGAAAGGCTATTGCCATATGTCCACACGATGCATACATGGAAACAATACAGGGATCTATCAGAATGGATGCTATTTTGCTATAGGCAACAGACATGTGGCAGTTTACACAATGAATTTTCTCACTGTGGCATAAAGGGACTTTCTCCACTAGGCGATATTTAGCGAGAACGACGATGGTGCTGTGGGTATCTGTCAGTGTGTGAGTGGGGGTGGGATATCTTCCTTGTACAGCTCTAGGTACCTAGGTCGGTACCAAATCGATTGAAAAAGTCAAACATGTCGGTCTTTCAAGGATATTATCGTGACAGATTCGCACATCAGTCACGATAGTCGTGTAGTGGAGATAGGCCCTAACGACACACTTTGGGAAGCACAGTCAAGTAAGCCCCCATCGCACTCTGAACACAGAGAATTAATATGCGCATCAAGAGATCATTTCTCAATGTACTACGATCACATCCAGTCCTACGACTGCAAATTCCGAATTTTTGGTACAGCTTGAAGGTTCTATAGTCGTAATGTGTAAGAAATGACCTCCTGTCAATATCTAACATGCGATATGGGTCCGCAGTAAACGCGCCAACCAAAGCACTTTTCCTCCCTGTGACATTGACGTCCCTTCAGGGTGACGTTAATAACTCTTTGTTTCAGGCAATCCTTGACAATCGGTCTCTGCCGTACCAGAAGTGTGGTCTTGTCGTCGCTCAGCCGATCGACGTCACAGTTGATTCGATTACCCGTCAGCCCCTATAACTGACCTTCCGCTCCCTGCCACCAAAGTAGAAATGATTGTCAGACAGGCGTCTAAACTGCAGGTTCCTGCTACATGGATTTTTATTTTCTCAAATTTCAGAACATAAATTGGAGTTGGTTTAATTGATTTACATTTATCACATGTGATAGATTATTTTCTCCACCACACAAAGTTGAGCCGAACACCTACACAGAGAGAAGAACAATGATCGCTTTGACGCATACTGCACAGGTCAAAATTTGTCTCCCACATGACATGTATGAAGGCATGTCAAGTGAGGTTGACACTCTAATATTTGGTTCGTCAACTTCACTTGACATGCGTAATGAAGACACGTCACATATTTCTGATCAATTCACCTGAGTGCTAGGTAATACTCTGATACAATTATGTAAGGGTCAAGAGCAGTTAATAGCTAGCTATGTACCAATGGTTCAATCAAGGCAGGCCTATAATAGAAGGCAGGGGATATCATAGCCCCACACGCCTGCAACACTAAGGCACTTTTTCCTATCTACAGAACTTCTTCTTGACTGAGGACCTCTATGCAGTCCATAAGACAAGGGCATGGAGCTGCATGGCAATGACATCTGTCTCCATGTAATGAAGATACTGAGATTATAGACTGTGGGTTAGCATACACTCTTTTGGTATTTTTACTGACCCACACACAAGGTGTCTATCCTCCCCAGTTGAAGGATTCAGGATTGTGGCTGTCTATTTTGATACTCAATGACAAATGCAAATTTAAGAATGAAATAGAATTCACTGCCATTCATTGATAGTATTTAAAGACCTTAGTGATCTATTCTTCATGAAAACAAAATGACACAGATACATCAAATGTCTCAAGTGTTAGTAGTACCTCTTGGTAGTGATTAATCCTGGTACTAAAATGGTTATTTGCCCCATCTAGTGTAATATTTTAGAACAATTATGTATATCAAACCATCACATGTCAAGTGCCTTTGACATGGCCGTGACCCTAGTCAACTCACAGATGACGTGGCATTTTTAGACATGTCAAATCATATGAGGATTACTGTGTGCTTCAGTTGTCATGGTGACATATGTGCACATGTCCCATTGACGTGTGCTCTCTGTGTCAAATCAAAGTGACATGGGTATACATGTCACTTTGTCAGGAAGACTTTTTTCAGTGTACATGTGCAATAGAACACCAAAAAATATCAGCATCAGGAGCTAGGCTAGTATATCTATATATGCGGGGACATGACCCACAATGGTTTACATTGTTATCGCCAAAAGGACAGAGGGGGCATTCTTGTCGTCTCAGCAGAGGTTGTCAATGCAGCTAACCTCGATCATCACAATCACTAATAATGATCTGAGATAAAAGATGGTTGTCCTCGGCCGTCACACTGCCTGATCCCGTCAACTGGCTGTCTGTTATCTGCGAGTGACTGCTGGTATACCAAGGCCATCCATATTCCCACGGACACTTACAGCAAACCTGCACTCCCTGCCATCATAATTCACATTGATAGTAATATAGATCTACGCCCACATGTCAGCCCCCCCCCTAGAGATGTTACTGACTTACATTGTAACGCACGCCCTCAGTGATCACCAGATTCTCATTAATAGTTCTCTAAACCTGCACCCGCCCACAAATCATCACCCAGATTCAGTTATAGCCACCTAAAACCAAATCCCCATGCGGTCGCTGCCGAATTCCCATTGATATATAGTTCCTTAAACCTGTCCCTCTCCAAAGTCATCACCCATATTCCGACTGAAAGTCACCTAAATTGTGATCTCCCTGTCATTAAACGACTAAATGATCATCCTCCGTACGCTCAGCTTTCCACTACTTATCACATACATTTAGGCGATTCTGTAATTTTGGAAATTGAAATCCGCCACTGACACAAAGTTGTATAATGTAGGATATGAAATCATCTGTGAAGTAATAGATAACTGGCATCTGGCATTATGCGATCCTTGAACAATTGGCATACTTGTAAATGACAAAGTTACTGCCTCTATTGTTGAGGACGCTAAGAGGTCAGTGGTGGTGGTTTGGTGGTGCTTCAGGCCTTGGTTAAGTGCTGGTCAGTTCTTTGAAGCTTTGGGCAGCCTTGGGTGGCCTCCAGAGGCAGCAGGGACGGCGTCAGGAGACAGTGGATGTGATGAGGACGAATGTAAGAGGACACCCAGAGACTATCCACCATCTCCAAGTGACCATGGTTTATCTAATAATCACAATCCATAATGCGATATAGAACATTGTTTTGGAGTAGGGCCAAGAAAAATAAAAGGTGTGTTTCCAGTAAAATGAACTGAAATGCTAGGGTCGGTAGGTCGGATTTTTTTTTTTTTTTTTTTTTGTAATCTTACCTCAGAAGAATTTTCCTCCTGTCCAGTATACGGCACATGGCTATTGTATTATTGACCAATGGGAGGCATCCCTGGCATATACTGCGGAGTCGGGGGCTAAAGGTGTTAGTCATAGTGCCGTCGGGGTCTAATGGCGGCCCCCAGCTGATAATGGCTATGTGAGCTATAGACATGTTATATATTAAAGTAAAGGTAATTTCAAGTTGGACTGGGAAGGATATATGGCCAAGATACAGGGTTATACTACATAGACCGTAATGCCTTGCATACAATCTAACAAGACCCCCCCAAGAAAAAAAAAACAAAAAAAAAACTGGAAATACATGAGTTATTATGCTTCTCTCTAATAAGGGAGTGGTCATTTATTATCAACAGGGGGGGGGTGGTGGGTTTGAGGGGGGGGCGTAAAAAATTCTGACCCCTCTCGAGGGGGGGGCTAAAAAAATTTTGACCCCTCTTGAGGGGGGGGCTAAAAAAATTTACCCTCTTTTTAGCAAAAAAGCCCGTGCGCTACTATAGATCAAAGAGGGGGCGCGAAAACTCTCCGCGCCTCCGGCGCGGGGGGGGCGCAAAATTTTTTTACTGCCGTCGAGGGGGGGGCGTAAAAAATTTTCGCGCGTCCGCGCGAAAACCCACCACCCCCCCCTGTTGATAAATAATGACCACTCCCTAAGACCATCCAGAATTGCGTAGTCTCATCTTGCATCTTAGTAGTATAGTATGTATCGGAACGGGACTATAGCTAATCTAAGGATATTACTCACTGGGGATGCAGCCAATCAGAGGCCTCCCTTTTGACGGGAAATTCAAATGTGGGGTCACATGACCTAGACCAAATGGACCAATCAGAGGCCTCCCTTTTGGCGGGAAATTCAAAATGGTCGCATGACCCAAACCCCCTGTGGTGTGCCGCCAAAATCGCGCCCTCTGATTGGCTGGCTGTTTAGGTTGAATGGACCAATCAGAGGTTGTCATTTTGGTGAGAAATTTGAAAAATTTGGTGACGTGAATCTCTTTTTTTGGCCAAAATGGAGACCTTTGATTGATTGGCTGTCCACACACCGTCAGCTGTATGCAAGCAAGTAGTTATGTGACCTTATTAGCATAAAGAGGTGTGGTTTATTATGTAGATGAGGGTGTGAATATAGTGAGATATTTTTTATATAAATAAAAAAAGGCAAGCTGAAAGCTTGCCAAGAAAAATACAAAAAACCAAAAAAAAACTGAGAAATATTTGGGGAGGGGTGGGGGCCCTTGGGGTGGGGGGCCTTTGGGGGGACCATTGGGGTTGGGGGAGCCTTGGGGTGGGGGCCCCCTTTTTTTTGGAAACCCGCCCCTTGGTAGGGGCGGGTTTACTAAAAATAAAAACTTAACAAACAAATTTTTTTTTTTTATTTTGATAAATAATATTTACACTTTATTATTTACAAGTTGCTAAATACAAGTTCACATTCTCTACATAATATAGACGAATATCGGAGAGGAACATGACAGAACCCACACATTGAGATGTACACATTCAACTTTTGTTTGTCATAATTCAGACTGTATATGGTGTAATCTTGGTGTACAACTTTGGAGCAAGTACCCTCTGGAAATGAAGGATAGGTGTAAGCCATATTTCCCATCCACATCTCATCGATATTACAAGTGAAATGCACTGAAGTGCTATACCAAGTACTCCATTCAGTTTGACTGGACATGATACTTCTCAGTTGAGCAGCTGGTACACCGGGGTAAGGAACTTTGCTACACAACATTCAGTCGACACACTTTTGACAAAAAGAGTCGAATGTTCCCTTCGTATATCGCCTGTTGACGAAAGCACATGTGTTCTCGTTATGGAATTGATATACTCCTATAGCTCTATCTGTGGTGGTACCAACCACTCTTTGAAATGCATCTTTGAAACACACACTCAATGAATCAAATACAACATTAGAAACGAACACTTTATGAACACCTTGGTTTAACAACGGGGCCTTAAAGATCTAAACATCTGATACATCTAGATATGCACTCCATATCTTTGATTTTCTTTCACCTATCAAGTCTTTATTGTAGCAAATTTAAGTCTCGGAGTTGAGACTTAGAATTCCATCACCCTCCCACTCGCATTTGAAAAGACCTGGAGATCTCTGATCGTGAACGTATCGTTTCTGACAAGCGAGGGGGATCCATTCTTTGACGCCTTGGATTTTTAGCTCTAAGTGGTCATCGCACACCACTGTTGGAATCAGGTTTCGTTTCTCTCTAAAGTACGATTCTCTCAGGTCCGGTTTCACAAGTTGGTCCAACGATTCCCTACTGAGAGCCATGTAAAGACTGTCAGTGTCCATTTGACAAAGAGCGTAATCGTGTTGATTGATAAATTTATCCAAAAAGTCGAACGTGAACTCTAACATTATCAACTTGGCGTACTGGTACACCATGAATCCTATTTGAATAGGAAGATTGTTCCTGACTGTTTTCGGTTGCAGTTCGACTTCAAAGAGATCTGTGCTCAACTCTGTACCCTTTTTGAACCGCCACGAATTGGTCAATATTTCGAAGGTTCGACCTCTAGTGTATTTCACAGTGGTGTGTTTTTCTTTGTTGCAAATTGTTTTACCGTACGTGGTGTTTCCCATCAACTTGTAAAAGTCTGACAGAATTTTCTCGTTCAAGTTTACATCACCACGTCTTCGCACCGCGGTTACTTCGTCTGCGAAACCGGCGAAGGGACGTCTAGGAAAGTATTCTATAAACATCTGCACTTCAGTGACTATTAAACGGTATTAGAGGATGGGTGAAAACCGTCTACATGAATTTTTCGGCAACCTAGAGATACCTCCCCTCCGTTGAAAGCGAAGTTTCACGCTGTGGGTGTGCTCCACGTAGCGTAACCACTCTAAAGCGCTCTTAGAGTGTCTTTGCCTAATTTTTGGTTTGAACTCGGTCTCGGGTCATCTCACCAGGTAATAACCTGTGCAGTGTGCTTCGCTAATGCAGCACAAGTACAGAGAGTTAACGTCTACACCTAGGATGTGTTCGCACGTTTTCGCTTCTGCGCCATACTTGTATTCCCTTATCAGCGTGGCACCCTTCTCGTGAAATCTATGGAAGATTATGGAAGGACCCCCAACCAGATTTTTTTTATCAGAGAGTGGAGGTGGGAGTCGAACTGGTGGAAGGTCACGAAAGGGGTCTCTGTAGTTTGAAAAAGGAACCGTAAAGTCAAACCCTGAAGGGAGATGCCGTCTTTCAACATGTCGATGTTGCGTTTCCTGAAAAATTTAGCATGATTATTCAGTGCCTCTATGAAGGGTTTCACGTCTTTGTTGTTGTAGTGGATCAAGTAATCTCTGAAAGTTTGCATGTCCTGTTCGGACCAAACTCTTTCACTTTCGGCGTAGTCAGATTTAGTTATCTTTGTGCCAGTCAGTTTGCTGTCAAATGCAGATCTTGGTGGTAGTGTTCTGTTTTCCAGTTTCCTGGTAGACGTCATCCATTCATAAGGAAAGTGTCCTTTGTGCTGATTTCTGGTGAAAGCTAGTAGATACTTCGTGTAGTTATAACCAGGTGCCAAATAGTTTACTACGTCCAAGAGAACAGTGTGCCGAGTGTAAATCGCCATGTATTGGTTACTTCTCTTTATGTTGCTGAATTCTTCGTTCTCTCGGTTTTTGGAGGAGAAGAACGAGTGAAGCTGTACTTTGATCAGATTTAAGTCATAACGCCCTGAGTTGAAACCTACGACCGGAACTTGGCAGAGATATCTCAAAAGTCTCTTCTTGAGTTCAACTAAAGGGTGTCTTGTCCGAGTTTCATTGAAGTCGATGTCGGGAGGCCTGAACGCCTCCTCTAGGTGGAGAGCTTCAGCTATCCTCTTATCTAAATTCGGTAACGTCGGCCGGTAAAGTTCTAGCACTGCTTCCCCGATGATCTTGGCGTTTATGTAATTCAAAACTTTATCCAACAAGGGGTCTGAATCTGTGTCAGATTGTCTCACGAAGCAGACCGGACCTTCGCAACCTGGAAAGTCGGATGCGAGGCTAGCCGACAGAGGGACGTGTTCCCACAGGACTGACACATGTTCGGTCAACGGTTCTTTGGCCGGTCTGAAGAAAGCTTCAAAATCGAAGGTAATTTTGTAAGGGTACATTTTTTAATTTCCGTCGGGAGGAAAAATGGAAAAATCTGCTAGTGCTTCGAAAACCGTTTTCAAATTTTTGTAGATTCCACCTTCGTATTTCAAGGCGAATTGTCTGCAAGGGGAAAGTTGGTTCCTGTGTCTTTTTAGTAAGATCTTAGTTGTGAACGCAGACTTACACTCGGGACATTCGTAGATGCCAGCGTATTCATTGAAATCCGTAACGAGGGACACGTGCAAACCATGTTTCGCGGACAGGTGTAGGTTGACTTTACCTAGGGTGGCCGATGTTTTGGAAGGTGGACTGATCAGGGTAACTCGGTTTTTCAGGTTCTGACCCCATACTTTACGGGTGGTGTAAACCGCTATTTGTATATCGAACAAGTTCTCTAACGTGGGTAAGTCGCTGATGATCAAACCTTGAAAGGTTTCAGGTTTCGCAGTGGAATCGAACTGACGCAACAATTTTGAAGCATATTTGCCGGTCTTGTATAAGTGAAAGGATATGCAGCGAAAGACGCATAACTTGTCCCTGTTGGGAAAATCTAACACACCTCCTCTCTTTTTAAGTCGACCCGAATGGGTAACCCTGCCCCCTATGGGGAATTCTCTGGGTCCCATGTAAATGCAAACGTTCAAATTGGTGGAAAAAAGAACTTTCCACTTGGTGTCAGAGTCGCAAAGTTTCTGTACTTCTTCAGAAGTGACAGTGTTTTCCATGAGGGAGAGAAGCTCTTCCAAAGTTTCTGAATTAGTTATGATAGGGAGGGGTTGTAAAAGAGACGCGTTGTTTTGAGAGGTGTCAAAGTAGCGTAGCATGTTTCTGTTTTCTCTGTGTTGTAAAATTAACCCTACTGACAAACCCACTTTGTATCTGAATCTTTGCGTGATGTGAATCTGACGCATAGTATCTACAGCGTCACCCAACTCACCGGTTGGTAGTCTTAAGTTTGTTTCACTAACGCGACTCCCGTGTGTCCTGACTCCTGTTTGTATTGCGGGCCAATTCCTGGTGAACATTTCCTCACCCTCTGGTATAGTACGTATTTAGGAATAGTCACTCCGTCCAGAGATTCGCGTCGGCAAGTGATTTTTTTTGCAATTTCCTTTGCCGCATAGAGTACAAAATTTAGGTATTACCCTACATTTTTCCATGTGTCTGTCATAATTGTACACCCTTTTAAATTTTTTGAAACACTTTTCACAGATATGATGATCCATTTTCACTGAGTTACTTATATGTGAAGAGAATTCTTTTTTCAAAATATTTTCATTTATCTATCTATTTAACTATCTATCTATCTATCTATCTATCTATCTATCTATCTATCTATCTATCTATCTATCTATCTATCTATCTATCTATCTATCTATCTATCTATCTATTTACCTGTACACCTATATATGCAACATACCTACACAAAGTATATACACCTACATACACGTCATAAAAAATATACGTCAGCACTAGCTCACACACGTCTCAATCAAATTTTATCAAGAAATTCAAGGATAATCTCTTTTTTGTCGATAATCTCTTGGTCGAAAGCGTCACACCGTCCTGTGTCGGAGTTTTCTGGGGTCCTTCCTACCTGCGCACGTGGATGACGTTCTTACCCTTATAGTAGCTGACAGCAACATACAGCGTGCTTTCTGGATCCAGGACGACGAACCATGTGTTGTAATTGGGTAGTCCTTGGGAAACCGCTCTGTCGCGTATCCGTACCTCCTCTTGGACATCAGTGACGCTCGCTTTTTGCTTGAGGAGTGCGTCAGTGGGGAAGATTACTTTTCTGGTGAGCGTTGAGGTGCACTTTACGGCGCTGTAGTGTTCCTTGGAGATCCTAACCCCGTTGAGCCAAATCTCCAGCTTCAAACTGTCGATGAAGAACTCCAATCTGGGGACTGTGGAAGGTGTACATAGTTCACATTTCACTATCGCTTTTCTCTTCTTGGACGCCTGGTCGCCACTCTTGGTAAAACTCATCTTGATACCCATAGAGGGTTTCAAAGTAAGAAGAGTAGTGCCATTAGTGTGAGCTGAATCAACAGCAGAACCAGCAAAAGGAGCAATGCTCGCATCGGTATCTCGGGACTTTAGAAAAGAGGATAACCACACATCGTCAGTCGTGGTTGTGGAGGGTGAGTGAGTCGGAGAGGTAAGAAAAAACTCGCTCCGACTCTGCTTGACGTCGGTGTCCCCTGGTGGATAGCAGAAGCCAGTGGTTCTTAGGGACTTCATGATAGCGGTGGTGAGTAGATTGGGTGATCTTTGAGCAACCGCTGGAGAAGTCAACTCTTCCTACGTTTCCTCCTTCTCCTCCTCCTCCTCCTCTTCCTCTGTTTCTACCAAGTGGCGGGTCTCCAAATAATCCATTTGAGTGCAATCGTGTGTGTCTACATCAGCTGTAGTTGCACAAACACGGACTTCTCCAGCGTAAGGGTGATAATGATCAGCGTTAGCATCAGCATCAGCAGCAGCAGAAGAAGCAGCAGCAGCAGGAGAAGCAGCAGCTACGGGGGTATTAAACATCGGTGTCCAGTAAGGAGATGTATGAGACCCACAGTCAAAAGTAGCTCCGTCGTTATCAGCAGCAGTAGCAGCAGCACCACCAGTACCAGCAGCAGTAGTAGCAGTAGCAGCAGTAGCACCAGCACCAGTACCAGCAGCAGCACCAGCACCACCAGCAGCAGCACCACCACAAGCAGCAGCAGCAGTAACACCACCACCCGTTACACCACGTGGGTTGTAACTGCAGTAGCAGCATCTTCAGCAGCAGGAGAAGACAATGAACTCTTGTTGGTCCTTAGACAGTCTTCTACTCATGGTGAGGGTTGCAAAGAGAGCGTGAGTGAATGAAATTTTTCTCCCTCCCTTATATACGCCTCTGTAGATAAGTCGCTTAGTGCAGTTTGAATAGATGAAAGGAGGCTTTGACGTCTCTTAGAAAAGAGGATTAATCCTGTAGTCACAACAGAAGAGACGCTCGCTCAGTAGGAGTCCTATAAATCCAATTTCACCTGTCCTCCATAGGGGAAATAAACAATAGGAAGATCCGGATAAAAACTTCACTCCATTCTGAGATCATCAAAGGTAGGTAAAAAAAAGTTCCAGCAGGATCAAAGTCGGCTTTTGATAACTTTTAGAAAAGAGCTCTAATCCTATGATCACAGAGATCCTGACTTGGTAGGGTATCTATAAATCTAATTCACCTGCCCTCCACAGGTAAACCAAACCGTAGGAGGATCCAGATGAAAGTCTAAATAGGATTAGAAAACTTCAAAGAGTAGTTTGTCGCAATTACACACACCCTGTTAACAAGGGGAAAAGTAAAAATTAAGGAATCTCATAATACCTTAACAAGCGAGCCTGCCTCACACCTGTAAAGTGGATTAAGTTAAGTATCACAGTTTTAACTCCCTTTAATCCCACCAAAATACAGTTATCACAATGCCTTTCCACCTGTTTTATGTTAACAGATCTAAAAGATAAGTCGCTACACAGAATGAAAGCAATCACCCCTAATTTCACCAAATACACTATAACAAATTCAAAAGGCTCATGCTGATAAGATGCTACACAGAAAGGAAAAGGTTGTGGTAAGTATCCAGCTGGAAATAGACTTAGATCACCCTATATAAAGCACCCCAATTTCTCTTGGAAGGATATATCACTGCTGACCACTACGACTACGGCACCTACCGCCACTGCCTTTACCATCACCAGCACCACCTACTCGCCGGCTGCCTGCCTACCTGCCCGCATACCGACCTTCATCAAGTGATTTCTGAAGTTTTTGCAGACGAGATGAGTCTTGAAATTAATCCCTCCCTATCTGACTCTGACGTATGTGAGGTGAGTGTACAGGATATCATGTGTCAAATGAAATTTACATATAGTGATCATTTGCTTCATGATATAGGAAGGCTGTTAGTTGGATCTTGGAAGAAATTGGGAATCTACTTGGATATCACCTATCTCTCTACTTGGATATCACCTGTCTCTCCACGCCTTCAGAGTGTTGAAAAAGTGGCAAGCTAAACCCACAGTACACATCATCAGCTCATTCGAGTGCTGATGGATGACATGAGGAGGTTTGACGTGGCCAGATATATATTGCTTCACTTTGAAAACAAAGAAAAAGAGATGATACATGGAGAGTAATTGTGGAAGGGCGTGGTGAATTATGTAAAGGAGTCGGAGGTGTGCACCACGGGAATCACATCTTAAGTCACTACACAGGAACGTGGTGGAGATCGAGAGTATGCAGCTGGAAAGGGGATTAAGCACACCTATATGAACCACTTATGTCACGTCTCTGCTGTCTCATTTACCACCTCACCTACCACTGATACGTCCACACTCGACACAGCTACTACCACCGTCGTCACTGCTCACACCACGTTACCTACCTACCTAAGAGAATGAGCAAGTATGTACGTTTCATCGATTAATCAAGGAGACTCAACACTTTCGACACAATTATGTGGAATAAACCCCGTCCTTTCACAGAGAAACTCGCCGCCCACGGATTCTTTTACATCGGAGGTAAGGATCTTGTTCAATGCTACCAATGTGGAGTCGCTAAACACACATGGTTAGAAAGTGACGACATAGCCGTGGAGCATTTCAGACATTCTCCTACCTGCCCGTTGGCCTCGGAAGGTATGATCCTAAGTCCACAAAGCAAAGTTTTGCTGACAGAAATGGTGAAGAAATTGAACTCTCTGGACAACGAATTGCAGCTTTTCAAAATAAAGCACACAGTAGATAAATGAGAAACAACATATATCCACCAGACACCACCGTAGATTCACCAGGGACAACATATATGAACCGAACAAAGACCACCCACAATAAATCACGCTTCATGTATAGATAAGTCACCAAGATAGTTTGTATGTGAAAAAAATGATATGAAATTATGACAAATAAAAAGTGGAATGTGTACTACTCCATATGTGGGTTCTATTGTATTTCTATTAAACATTTAACTACCTTATGTAAATTTTATTTTTAGTAAACCCGCCCCTACCAAGGGGCGGGTTTCCACAAAAAAAAGGGGCCCCCCACCCTAATGGTCCCCCCAAAGGCCCCCACACCCCTCCCCAAATATTTCCCAGTTTTTTTTGTTGGCAAGCTGTCAGCTTGCCTTTCTTTATTTATATAAAAAATATCTCACTATAGTTACACCCTCATCTACATAATAAACCACACCTCTTTATGCTAATAAGGTCACATAACTACTTGCTAAAAGTCCTTTACTTTGTAAAGCATTATTGAGGTATTATTGAGGTAAAAGAAGAGCACTACAATAATTCATCATGATGGATTGGTCATTTAGATTCTTTATCATTTGATCAATGAGCATTGTTATCCTTAGACACCTTTACTCTGCAGTCCAAGAATAGATAGGGCTATATCCATTCAATCATTCTGTTGTACTATATGGGGTTACTCTCTATCATGGATAATGGATGTGATGATATTCCTTGAGAGTACCTATGATGAGCTCTCTACCTACCGGTACTATAAATAAAGTAAGATAATTGAGATGATCTACCGACGTTCAGTACATATCATGTCTAGACATCGTAACCTTGATTTGTAATACAGTTTTGTGTTGTTGTTGTTGTTTGTTTGTTTTTATATCCCAATTCGAAACAAATATAACATCTACAGTTTATAATCAGTTGTTTATATCCTCACTTATAGACTAAACCCTACAATCCACTTTGAACCTTATCTACAATATTATTGAAGTTATTGAGTTATTGAAGCCCTAAATCCATCCACTTTCTGATGGCACTGCAATTCAGTGCATGGGTGTGTATATGTGCACCTACCCAGTAAACGTGCATCCTCCTTGCGTTTATTTACGTCCTTTAGCGCAATGCATTCAAAATATCTAGACTGGATACAAACTCAATTTGGAGGCAAGCAGATGCAGCATGTGCTGGACTTCAAGCTATGACCCCACACTCAATGTATAAACCATGAGTCAGCATTCACCCACAGCCAGCGTGGCACAGTGGTAGTGCGTTGGATTTGTAATTGTAAGGTCGCAGGTTCAAGTCCAGACAATGCATGCTGTGTTGTTTTAAAAAAGTCCTTGAAAGACACACTTTTGGTTGCTTGATTTTATTTTTACATTGGATAATGTTTGTATTGTATCTGACACAGTCTATCCTAGTGCCCAGTAGGGTTTAACTTTGACTGAGACTGAGTCCATCTCATACCCAATGCAACCATGCCCAATGGTAATCATGGCCTATGATCTTGGCATAATACAAACGCAAGCAGACACAAGCATACACAGCATGTGCCGGACCTCAAGCTTTGACCCCACACTTAATCTCAAGTATAAACCATGATTCAGCTTTCTCCCACAGCCAGCGTGGCACAGTGATAGTGCATTGGATTTGTTATCCTAAGGTCACAGGTTCAAGTCTGGACCATGCCTCCTGGGTTGCATTCACATCACTTATCTAGTATGCTAAAAGGTTTTAATGGGAAGCTAGCAAATATCTTTTATGAAACATTAACCTTGTGTTGAACAAACATTTTAATTTCACATTCAGAGATGTGTGGATAAGTCTATTTTGTACAGTTATCTGAAGAGTGTGGTTAAGTATCAGTGTTAGGTGGTCTACATACTGAGACAGAGTTTGAGTGTGCAGGCCATCCATTGGGTCTAGTTGCAATGGCTTTGCGTTGAACGCAAACTGGACGCAAGTGGACGCAATGCGTTCAGACACAAGGCACATGAGCACAAGGCTATCTCAAGAGAACGCTTCAGGACGCACGTTTACTGGGTATATATACGTGCATGCGTGTCCCCCATGCACGTTCAGTGACACCACAACCAGTGTGTCGTGTGTTATCAGTAGTAGAGCAGATGTATATGTGACCTGCTGATTGTATAGGGGCTAAGTGGTAACATACATGGCTGCGTGAGGTGAGCGGGTTTGTGTGGCCATATCATATCTTCATCATACTCTTGTTTGTATATGATCCATGTGGATCATGCGACCATCACATTGGTTCATGTTGGGTGATGTGAGGCGCATGTGGGGTGGATGATGAATTAGGTCTGTGTGCTGGCAGGGAGGTGTCTGTGGTGGTGTCCTACCTGACATGGATCCCCTAATGACGTAGCGTTCTGCACGCCAGACGCAGCGTGAGCACGTTAGGGAGGTTTAGCAAACACGACGTACGTCACCCATTCCTGATTTTACGCGGACGTACCAATGTTGTAGGTATGCTGCACGTCTGCGTTATATTGCCTACGTAGTGGGTGCTAAACATCCCTAACTAGCTCACAACGCTGACGTACAGCAATGCGGAGGCTGGGGTAGGTCGTCAATGGGTGAACATTTAGAAGCTAAGAAATGATAATTCAAGAAATATCGTAACCATCTGAACCAACCTCAAGGGTCCAAAAATATGATTAGATATAAGACTATAAAGTGTGCTGTGTACAAGGCACTAAGGGGAAGCATCATGCACACAATGAATTTAGGAACTCTGTGTGGGACGTGCTTGGTGCTCCCAGGTGAACATAACCCTACACCCTGAATGCAAAGCAGGATGAGATTACAGATAAGATCAAGAATCAATTGGAATCATGAATGGAACCAAGAATCTAGGTACTCTTGGTCTCATAGTCCCTGTACGATCACATAAGAGCACCAATCTTGCTCTCATCAGCCCTGTAAGTTCACCTAAGAGCACCAATCTTGCTCCCATCAGCCCAGTAAGATCACCAAAGAGTACTACTTATACATAGTGGTATGTGGAAATGGCTCTCAGTGACATTGCGTCCTGGCATGGAATGAAAGAACAAACGTGACCTATATTCAACTTGTTATTGTGCCCAGAATTATTTGAAGATTTTACAATATTTTACATTATTTCACGATTTCATTTTTTGTTTTATAAGACCATGTGTAATTTTGATCCTCTTCCTTGATAAGGGCTTGGCATATTACATTTTCTTAATTCTCATAACTCATTGAAGACTTTCAGTTAAGGATGTGATACTACTGGTCAGGTCTAGTAACCATAGTTACCAAAACATTCCATTTGTTGTCATTTAGTGGTATTTGGTCTCTATATATATCCATAATCCCTCCAATCCTGAGATCTTTCAAAGCTGATGCCTGCATGCATCTACATGTACTGGCACACAGGAAACATGATATGTTGTACTAGAAACAGTGCATGGCTTATCTTTAGGATAGGAGCACTTGCTGTAAAATATAATTGGAATATTGGAACCTATGTGTGTATGATCCATCATCATTTTGTTACCATATCAGATTTTAGCTGGAGGGTTTCCTGTTAATGAATCACATAAAATGACAACTCATTCTCAAGTTTGGACTCACTGTGCCTGATATAAAGTAGATGAAGCCAAATGAAAATGGTTGTATCATAATCGGGAGGTCATAAGCATTCCATAGAGGGTCTAACTTTGCAGATTGGACCAGTAGAAGTGTCTAGATGAAAATTTCTTTCAATATACATGCATTTAAGCACAAAACCGCGCTTAAATGCGCGCTTGTGCACCTAAGGGTTAAGTAGAAATAGTAGTTTATCGTTAATGTATATGCTATAGTGTGTGATACGTATATGTAATGCCGGTCGTGAAGGCCTGGTATGGAGGGCGTCCTGTCTGACCGTCTATTGTGTGTGCGTGTTGTGGGTGGGCGGGGCATAGATAGATCTGGATGCAGCGGTCGGTGTAGGTCCACAGGGAAGTGGCCAGAGAGTGGGGCGATGAGAGGGTTAGCGACCCCCATAAAGCCACCACTAATGGAGAGACTTGCAGCTAAGCATCTTCCGTTTCAACCGTGACTGGGCCATGCTTTCCCAATAGTGTGTCCGCAAATACCACAGAAACGTGGCCATGTCGTGTTGGCCTGTAACGTTATCGCCACTATACCCGGCGTCTAAAGAGAACTGGGGATTTGCTGCCTCCCATCCCACCTCTAATGCCAGCTCTTTCCAGCCGACCAGATATGTTTTATCAATTTGATCTGGCCATTCCCCTTCGGGTAATATTGAGGGCGCCACGCACGCTACCATGGCCTATTGTTGGGCGCAGGAGAAAGGTGCAGGTAAAGTGGCCATTCTGCTGTACCCCTTATAGCCTCCCACCATGCAGGAGAAAGGTGCAGGTAAAGTGGCCATTCTGCTGTACCCCTTATAGCCTCCCACCATGCAGGAGAAAGGTGCAGGTAAAGTGGCCATTCTGCTGTACCCCTTATAGCCTCCCACCATACAGGAGAAAGGTGCAGGTAAAGTGGCCATTCTGCTGTACCCCTTATAGACTCCCACCATGCAGGAGAAAGGTGCAGGTAAAGTGGCCATTCTGCTGTACCCCTTATAGCCTCCCACCATACAGGAGAAAGGTGCAGGTAAAGTGGCCATTCTGCTGTACCCCTTATAGCCTCCCACCATGCAGGAGAAAGGTGCAGGTAAAGTGGCCATTCTGCTGTACCCCTTATAGCCTCCCACCATACAGGAGAAAGGTGCAGGTAAAGTGGCCATTCTGCTGTACCCCTTATAGCCTCCCACCATACAGGAGAAAGGTGCAGGTAAAGTGGCCATTCTGCTGTACCCCTTATAGCCTCCCACCATACAGGAGAAAGGTGCAGGTAAAGTGGCCATTCTGCTGTACCCCTTATAGCCTCCCACCATGCAGGAGAAAGGTGCAGGTAAAGTGGCCATTCTGCTGTTCCCCTTATAGCCTCCCACCATACAGGAGAAAGGTGCAGGTAAAGTGGCCATTCTGCTGTTCCCCTTATAGCCTCCCACCATACAGGAGAAAGGTGCAGGTAAAGTGGCCATTCTGCTGTACCCCTTATAGCCTCCCACCATACAGGAGAAAGGTGCAGGTAAAGTGGCCATTCTGCTGTTCCCCTTATAGCCTCCCACCATACAGGAGAAAGGTGCAGGTAAAGTGGCCATTCTGCTGTACCCCTTATAGCCTCCCACCATACAGGAGAAAGGTGCAGGTAAAGTGGCCATTCTGCTGTACCCCTTATAGCCTCCCACCATGCAGGAGAAAGGTGCAGGTAAAGTGGCCATTCTGCTGTACCCCTTATAGCCTCCCACCATGCAGGAGAAAGGTGCAGGTAAAGTGGCCATTCTGCTGTTCCCCTTATAGCCTCCCACCATACAGGAGAAAGGTGCAGGTAAAGTGGCCATTCTGCTGTTCCCCTTATAGCCTCCCACCATGCAGGAGAAAGGTGCAGGTAAAGTGGCCATTCTGCTGTTCCCCTTATAGCCTCCCACCATACAGGAGAAAGGTGCAGGTAAAGTGGCCATTCTGCTGTACCCCTTATAGCCTCCCACCATACGCGTCCATCAAGAGGTGGGCGGGGTCGGGATTCAGAGGACGTTGGGGTTAACGTTGACAATCAGTGACAAAGTCCGTGTACCTTGGATCCTGATCCCATTGTGATGGGCACAGTTTGAGATATCACACACCCTGCATCATGCGTGCATGCCATTTCGGTGCCAGGCTGCCTTGGGCTATTGTTCACAATTTACCACTCAGAGAATAGACAACGATCTTCTTCACATCGAGACTGTCTGTTGTCCAATAATGCACGAATGCATCTTTGTGCTTTATAGGATGACAGGCAGTCAAGATGTGAAGAAGGAGTTGTCTATTGTCTTTATTAAACATTGTACATTTCCTTCCAATCAATCAAGTACCCAATCAAGGTATTCCTACACCATTTAATGACACTTGACTGTTTTACAGCTATGGTGACCTTGCTCAGGCATTCACTGTACTGCTATAATGCACTCAAGGTCACTTCTATCGTGCAGCAGAGCACTGCCAGCTGTTTTATAAATCTCTATAGCGAGTGTCTAGTTTATGCACTTGTGTTTCATATACAGTGGTGACTTTGCCAAAGTAACCCCTCACCTCCGTAATCAAGGTCTGTGCATGGCAAATAAAAGCACCAGAGAACAGCACTGTTCCTTTTAGTTTCTCACCCTTCTATAGCATATTTGGATAACACATACATAGACTAAACCTGGTAACCAGTCCACGCCCGTGGTCCTAAGCTAGAAAGTACATCTGGTCCTAAGCTAGAAAGTACATGTCTCGGCTGCCTGAAACTGAAGTACATCCAAGCAAACTCTAAGGAGTAGTCCTGAGTAAATGCTATCTCTACTTGCTCAAGCGGCTGTCACTTGGCTAGTGCTTACAGGGGACGGACACTGATAGCCAATGCCACGCAAGCTGGTACTTAAACCCGCTGGTGTGGCTTCGGAAGTTCAGAGAAGGTGCCTGCAGGCCTGTCAGAGGGCTGGCCGGGGCGCCCCGAGATCCGCCCCCATTCATCGGCCGTGTGGCTTCACTAATGGACAGGGCGGTCGGGGCGCAGGCTAGGCTGGCCACTATGCACAAAGGTCAAACGCAGACAGGTACTCCCAACGTCCCCTGACGTAAATGAGAAAGCTATGCAGCTGAGGTTTTCAACCCCTCAATAGGTCCAACTACCTGAAAAGAGCGGGTGTATGTATGCACTGCCCAGGGTCAGCTTGCTAGTTCCCAGTGAATGAACATGTAATAAATGTATGGTGAAACATTTATAAGACATGTACGTTATATGCATTGTAGTGGGATTTAAGCATAACGCTAGGGTGGACAGCTCTTTACTTAACTTTTGCGTCTATATGTGTCACAGTGCTAAAGACCTCAACTTTACACATGCCCTGGACTGTCTCTAATGGAAGCAGGGCACATTACAGCATATCAGTAGTACAGGAGGGGTCTAAATCTTGATGACCATGTAAAATTGCATTTAATTCATTTACTAAAAAGGGTCATTTTAGATAGGGAAATGATTGATAACACCTACATTTCTCTCTGGACCTTGTTTCAATAGATTCTACGACAGGTTCAGCCTGCTATGGGTCAAATCTTACCAGGTGATCTTAGGATTTTGGTCATAGTGACCAAATAGCTGGCTACAATACTGGGTGATCGTACTGCATGCTGGTTAAATAGCCATCACAGCTGTGATTCAATAAGGGACCCTGGTATGACAGCCCACTGTGTGAATAATTAGTGGGTACTCTTATCTTCTGCCCTCTGCACTCCTTTGCTCAAATGTACCCAATCTGGGCTCTTTACACTACTACCTGTAACCCTGTGACTAGCGCCTTTGGCCCTGGGATTATGGGTACCGAGGCCGGGGGTGGGGGGAGGGATTTGGTAGATTCCTTCACGCTCTGCCCACCCTGCATCTCACTCCCGTAGGGGGGGGGCAAATTTTTTTAAACCCCAGGGGTGTGGGAATTATCTACCTGTTTTTAGACAAAGGCCCTCTTGTTTACTGTACACTGTAAAAAGTTAATGTATACATACAGCAAATTTTGCTGCGATCATACAGTAGAAGTTGCTGTAATCTAAAATACAGCAAGTTTTGCTGTACAAGTATCAACTGTGTTGTTGTAAATACAAAATTACAGCAAGTGTTGCTGTAGATATGCTCTCATATATTTGCTGTAGCCCCAAATACAGCAACACCTGCTGTTCAGTTACAGAGTGTATTGCTGTAGATGCAGGATTACAGAAAGTACTGCTGTAGACACTGTGGTTCTGTGCTTTGGCACCAGATGGCCTTAGTATCTCTTTGGCAGATAATTTTTACCCAAAGCTGAATTTTTTTCATCTATGAAAAGGAAGTGAAATGTGTCACATAATTGAATAATTTGCAAGAGTGAACATATTGTATTTTAGTTTGATAACATGTGGAACTCTTCATTAAACTATGTAAACTAAAGCAGAAGCTTCTACATTCTGTCACACACACCTTTCCTGTGGCTTGGAAGTAAATATGAGTATGGACACCAAGCTTCCTAGTGTATTAGCTAAAGTGCCGGTTGCAAAGATGATGTCATACACCACACTTGCCTGTTGTGACTTGGGTGTGATACTCAATGGCTAGTTTTACACCCATTTAGTCATAAATGATGCTACATAGCTGGCTATCATGATGGCCCAACAAAATATCTCTAGTTGGTCAGGCCAACCAAAATGGAATGACCGAAACATTACAGTCTTCTGTACATTTACAGCAAATTACAATCTACTGTGTATTTACAGCAAATTCTACTGGAACAATTGCTGCCAGCAACTTTTGCTGTTCAACAACAGCAGTATGATTTACAGTAGAAGTTACTGTAGTCCAACAGGACATGTTCCTGTACCTTTACAGCAAGTCAGTTGCTGTAGACCTACAGCAAAATCTACTGGAACAATTGCTGCCAGCAACTTTTGCTGTAGATGTACAGCATTTACTATTTACAGTGTAGGTCAAAATGGCAAACTCACCACCCCAACCCATTGTATTGTTTTCCCCCATTTTTGCCCCTTTTTTGCCTTTTGCAGCCATGTTTTTCCCAACAATATACAATGGGAAATCATATCAAACATGGTGCCACCAAGCCTACATATCAATCTTCTTTTCACCCTGCAATAACATTGTGAGTTCATCCAGCAGCTAGGGCTATGATGTAAGAGATTTATTTATAAGTGGGGGTAACCAAGTGGGATCACCTATATATCATTATATAGCTACTGCAGCCCTATGCTCAGTTGAACACAGGAGTGCAAACTAGACCATGAGGGGCGTATGACTGGTCACTATTTAGACAATAGTGGCTCCTAAGACTGGGTGCTATGACTTCATATTGGTGGGTATTGAGTCGGTAGTTGAATACATAGCAGCTGCTATTTTGAGGTCTGTAGAGTAGCTTACTATGTAGTCACCGGTATGAAGTCATTTCCTATACCTCCCACTACGATTTGAGGTTGTCCTGTCATAGAAACTATTGAAACACGATCCTGACTTTTTCTGGTAGGATTAAGGTGTAACTGGCTAACTATTATAGACCACCCCCATTGAACCTCCATCAATACATAGGCACCCCACTAATTAATCAACATAACCTTTGATTCATAACAACATTTGTGTTCTGGGGACTTATTTGTAGATAAATTCTATTTGAAATATCCTCCTTAGACAGGGAACATGCTGAGAGCTGCTGCCACCTAGAGGTATGATATAATACTGTAAAGGGCAATCAAGTTCAATCACCCATTAGTAGCAGTGGCCTCAATGGACATGGTGGCACCACCTTGTGACTATTATGACCAAGTTGAATGGAGATTCCAGCTGGTAGTTTTGACAGGTTCATTTTCCTGGAGAGGGTACTTTGAACATTCATCTGCAGTCTACCAGATAAGATAGGAGAATCCACTTTATTCACTTTATCTCACATTAGATACATGATGCAGTCAATAAAGTATTTCAAATCTCATTATCCTAGCTAAATTAACGCCAGTTGAAGGGAATCGTACTAACCCTCTATAAAATGGATAATTACCAATCATGTTTACTTTAATGACCTAAGTGATTATTTTGGCACCACATTGATTGTCTGGGGTGGAGTGAGATAACACTGTGATAACAGAAATTGACTCTAAATGTCACGTCTTGCATGCTGAGAGGTTCATTAAAGCTGTAGTTGTGCTGGCGTTGGCTAAACACCCATTCACATATCAGTCAGCCGCCAGTTTGAATAGGCTTCAAATGTCAAACACGTAGCCAGATTAATCACCCCTTTCCTTACACTAGCTGTGTATTGTCAACTATTGACTTTTAGATTGTGTATTAGCTTTGAAGTATTTTTCTTTGATGTAATTACCTTTGTATGTTTGTAGTTCTGTGCTTCCTCTCCAATTGAGAGATTTGTTGCACACTGCCTTCCAGGAGGCCTATTTCCTTGTGAGTTCCATCATGACATGGACAAAGAGAAAAATGGATATTCAGATTTTCGTTTTTGACGTCAATATGGATTCAATCCCCTATTATCTTGTCGATACGAACTGTACCCACAACTCATATTACAAAGGCGCTTCTAGAGGAGGTGTTACAATAGTAGACATTCTGGTTACTAGGCCTGCTACGCAAAAGACTTGTGTGACAATGACAGCGACCATAAAGCATAGTTGCTGATATACCTCCTCCTACAGATATTCCTTTCCTGTGGCTTTCAGTTACAGTGGCGTCGTCTTTGCGGGCAGTCTGCCCGTTGCAAGCCTCCCTGTCCACATTGTCTCCCTCTCCCGCCTCACGCAGAGCTATGTCTCGTTGATTTACGCATGACAACACAAGCTCTCGCTGGTCACTTCCTGTTGCAGCTACCTTTGTTTGGCCATTATGCTGTAGTCTAACGATACTGGGGTCCTACAGCAACCAGCAGATGCTAGTGCTCTCCCTGGTGGCGACATCCTTAAGGAGGCCCGCACGTCGTTGTCTGGGCTTGTCTACGTCATGAGATGTGACGTCATCACGTGAGATTGAGAGGCCTCCCGCACACCCTCTATAGGGAAGGCCGCTGATAAAGGAGGCATCGGCCACAGACACTTTAAAATGGAGCCCAGCAAAGTGCGGTTAAATGGGACTTTCATCACGCTCTGTTCCCTAACCAAAGAAGGCATGAACAGACAGCTCTTGTCACAGAGGCCTCTGCAGAGAGGTCACCATAAAACCACCGTGCAATTGTGCAGTTTAGGTTCAATGGATGTTACTGGAGGAGACGGTTCTCATTGATAACCATGCAGACCGCTGATTTCAATTGGCCCTTCAAATTGAATCTGTCAATTCAGTCTGATATTCAGGAAGTGAATCTTTGCTGAAATCTACACTTTTTGTGGGCTGCGGTAATATAAGTGGAGGACACCGTACGCGCTAATGACTCGCCACCTCCCACAGTTTCTACCTGATACAGACTGCAGATTTTATCACTACTACTTGTCAGCTCAATTGGTTAACACTTGTCACTTCCCACCGACTTCCCAGTCCAGTTATAATCGTGTTCTTTTTTTCCTGTCATGTCAGTTTCAATTTAACAAATTTTCCAATACTGTAGGGCCTTCATACCCAAGTCATGACACCTTACACCTGGTGCCTTGTGTGTACGGGCATGCAGGTGAGCTATTCATCTATCTGTTCGAGCTACTCCACTGCACTAAGCCACGACCTGCCTCCTTTACTGCTGATACAGTACTAGGCTAAGTAAACCGACTGGCCACATGCTATGAGTACACATATATGTAACCAGGCAGGCAAAATGGGGTATCCGAGGAGAAATTCATTATCAAAGTCCACCTCAAGTTCTCTAAATGAGACATCATGAGACATCTTCCTAGTACAGTAGTTCTGTCAGAACCCCTCCTTGAGCATTGGTTGCTGCTTATATCATACTTGTATGACGATTAAGCTCTTAATGCAATATACATTATAAAAGTCACTAAAATTGTAATAATTATGGTTTTTCCATGAAAATGCCTGATAGAACATTGTTTGTTGATTTTATCTATTCATGCTTTCTTATTTTGGGTTTTTGATGAAAATCCCTAGAAATTAAAGGGGGAAATCCAAGTAAAGTATAAATGAGGGGTTACCATGGCAACCAGAAAAAGACACAACGGCTAATTTTGCATTCCTACCCTTCTATCTTCCAGATATGGAATGCTTGCACCAAAATGGAATGTGTCTAATGAGACTTTTTCATTCTGCATCATAGATTAGACTATTGCACTTGAATATGCATTTTAGACTCATTTAGCCCCTCGAAAAATCCCCCACAGAGGGATGTTCTCGCTTGTTGAGTATAATATGTTAACAATTGTTATTGTCCTGGTTTAGCTAATAATGGCGATTCTTGTTTCATTCCAAACTCTTCCTGCTAGGTAGAGCCTTTAAATAGCTAGCCATAGCTTGTGTAGGAAACCATATTCACACATTTACCCTGCTTCCAATTCAATCTGGCATTCCCAGGTTTCAGTCAGTGTCTGCATGTAAATTATGTCTCGTTTCATTTGACCAAGCTATTCTGGATGATTTTAAAAGCTCCTTACACCGTTATAGTGGTTTGATTATGAAAGCGTATATGTGCACTTATGAGAGAGTATAGCAGGTTCAATTATGCTTTGAATTTACTGAAACCACCTGCCATTGTTACATTTCTTCATATGCGACACTGTGAATTAATATCATGATAATGACCATTCACTAGCATGAAGCCTATAGGCTTCTTTACAGTGTGAAAGAAGAAATTGTACCAATCATGGTGAGAATCTAATTCCCAATCTTTTTTGTAATAGCATCAAGGCTGTGTGTGAATTGGTAAGACAGTCTAGACTCGTTAACTGACATCAATATGACTCCAAAGACCTGCCATAGAAATATTGACTTTCTTGTAAATCTCATGACGTGAAACATCTACACGTTCAAATATTCCATAGGATGTTATTAGAATCCCATTACCCAAAATCCACTAGGCCTCTATTACCAGGTTTTATATAGGATTTGTATAATGTTATGTGTATTTAAAATCTGGAAAATGAGGCATAGGGAACTATGGGCATCATTGAAACAAGAACCCTGTTTTAGCGCATGGACCTGTAGAGGGGATCAGACGGTCGCAGGTCGTGTTGAGGTCAGGGCCAGCTGAGGACTGCTTAAAGCTAGTGAACAAAGACATCCTCAGTCACACGCCGTGCAGGCCTATCTGACTGAGCAGCACCACCAGACTCCCGTGTAGGGGTTCTGCTAATACTACTAAGCATCTCATCCAATTAATTCTTTCTTGGATTCTATAACTCCGTCCAGTGGGACCTAGATTCGATGTGAGCTTACTCCATCCTCCACACATTTTATAAGTCCGCCCCATTGAACCATAAAACATGTACATTGAGGCTTTATTCAAGGTCTATTCCCATTAAGATACATCATTATATGTGGCATGCACTGGGGAAACAGTCTTCAATGGAAAATGCAATGGGGTCCTGTTAGGACTTGGTAATAAAAGTTGTACTTGGGACTGGTCCCAGGAATCCCGCCCCATTCATGGAATTCTCTCATCCAATAATTCTCCTTGTATCTATTGTAGGGTGTGGAGACTCTGTGTAGGGAGGGATTGGGTCATGTGGTTCGGATATATAGTTTGGACAGGTTATGATTAGGACGTAGTTAGGTTCAGGAATATGAGAGGGTTCAGCTTAGTACTGTAAACGTAGATATTTTCGCAAATTTGCATAAAAACGCATTTTCGCATGTATTTAAATTCGTGAATTTCCGAGATTTTTCATCCCCTAGCTTCTCTGAACATGATAATCCAAGACCCCCACCCCTCCAACAATGGCAACACTCTGTCCCTGCCCCACCCAGACCCAAACATCTCACTTGCTGGCATGGCTGTCGGGCTATGACAGGGCACTGTTGATATAAATATAATTTCCATGGGTGACATTACTGGTACACATTTGATTAATACATGTATTTTTGGTGGTTAAGAACTTTGATTATCCCCTCAATACCATGACCCATCCCCACAACCACTCACCCACCCTTCACATGAACTAGGCCACCTGGGTTCTATTTTATAAAGTTTAAGAACCAGTTCTTGTCCAAATCGTGTTTCAGAGTTAGATTTCATAAAAGGAAAACAAGGAACAACATCCTGAAAGCATGAAGTGGTTCTTGAAATTTCATGAAGTGATTAGAAGTGGTTCTTGTTCTCAAATCTATTCATTAAGTGGCAGATATATAAGATTAAGGATGACGATGGATAAATATTCACGATGTACTTAAATTCGCGAATTTCTAATTTCCGCGAAATACGCGAAAATATGTACAGCGCGAAAATAACTATACGTTTACAGTAATAGGGCTAATATTAGGATTTCGGAGGGGGGACAAAGGACTGTTAAATCTTTTGATACATTGTATAATCATTGCGCGAAAAGGTTGGGGAGATTGCGGAGGAGGGGAGTCCATGGTGGGACGCGGGGAAAATTAATAAATGAGGGGGTGGGATTCCTAGCATCCTTGCAATTTTGTTGAAAATCCAATCACTCAACATGCTCCAAACCCAGGTATTCACTGCCTGAACTCCATACAATCACACCACTCATCCCTAAATACACCCTGCAGTCGACCGCCAATTACCGTATAGTTTACTTCTGTCATTACCGACATACCCATATCAAAGTGTTCCATGCAGTTCCGTGCCGACTACCTGTAGACGTACCACCAGCCCTTATTCTTCTATAATATCTGCCATTCCTCGATTCGTCTACCTATTTTCTGACAATAAAGTGTCAAGTGTCCTATGAATGACCTTCTTGTAGTACTGCACATTGACGATAATCACCATTTCATTTCAAGGCTTAGTTTCATGAAAGCATTGTCATTAAGTGAAGTGGCTGGTAAAGAAGGCAGAAGTAGTGTCCCTGTATTAATCACCGGTTCGCTGGAAATCATCCACTTCAGAACTTTTTCCTTTAAGCTTAGCCAATCATCCTGAAAGGAATTTCATAATTTTATTTTGTCCTTCCTTAATAACGCCACATTTCAGGTGGGAGTCTTATAACGCATCAGGATTTGTGTCTATATGAGCCCATACTTCACGACGCTCCGACATAAAAAACGGTAATTGCCTGCGAAATCCACATTATTTGGTGACATTTCCAAGGTCACTATTTCTTATATTGGCGAGGCTCAGGACAAGTCCAGTGCTTCTCGGCAATAAGGAGAAACCCCTTGTTAGGCCATCGGCTCAAACGGGCTCGGAGCAGCTCAACTTGGACTTCAAAAGGACCAGCAATAAAGGCGGCGTGTTTTATGTGAGCCCCAATCAGCTGTCTTATGTATATTACAGGCATCAAAGGCTTTCCCCGCCCTGTGTTTACAAATCCTCTAATTGATGTCCCCCGATCTGCAAGCAATATTGGAAGCGATCAGACAGTGGTGGAGGCTGAGCCATTGGGGCACCTAGTGGTGGGGGCGGGGGATCACCCAGGAGGCAGTGCAGGCAATAATGTTCAGTGCATTGTTCGGGTGGGGTATGCAGTGTATTTTCCAGTGGCTATGGCAAAAAAAAAAAACACTCCACGCACACTTTACCGTACGTCCCATGAAGCCATCAGACTAGAGTCTTGGCTCTCAGAAAATTGTAGGCGATATAGTGCCCACTATCTTCACGCATATCTTCCCATCCTTATAACCTATATTCGCCGACTTAAATACACATGCACCCCCCCCCCTTTCAAAATATCCAGTTATCTTTGCTGAGAGGAGGGGCTCAATTGTTACTACCAGACCTTTTCCCTCCTCTTTCTGTTTACCCCGATCTCCCCCTTAGAGCCATCTACAGAAGATACATGAGACGAATGTCGTATGTAGCTTAGGGAGATTGCCCTCATTCTTCCCCATTTCCTTATTGCTGAGAACCTCCCCTTCCACATCTCCTCCACACCACCTCCTCATCAATCTCATCACGTGAACCGGCCTCCTCACCCCCTTCACACTCATTACCGTCAGTTCTCACACTCCCATCTTCGACCTTCCCTCACACCCTTCAGCATGGACAAGGTGAGGGGAGGGGTTCAAGGATAATGTCTTACACCCAGGCACATGTGGCCAGATATTGCGGCAATCAAGGGGACCTACTGTTAGTGTTAGACCATACTGCAGCCGCACCCAGAGGGCACTAAGATGGGGGCGTCTGTTTTCCTGGTAATCTATCGGTAACAGGTGTACAATTCAAGTCACAACCAACCAATTCAACGTAGTGGGAATATAGAATACCCGTTACTGAAATGTAATATTAGGCTCTCATTGATAAAACCTGATGTGAACTTAAGATATATACCTTTTAATTCTATACGTCAATGCTGTAGCAGGATTTAAATGATAAAACATGTTCTAAACTGAACTGCTCTTTTCACTATGTACGTCAATGGAAAGTTTATTGGAATAAACCTATCACTGAAGTAGACAAAAAAAGAGGGCATCAAAAATTAAAAAAATCAGAACAAAATCATAATAAGTACATGTACAGCACATCCGTTTTCGATATATTTCAAGAGTTCTTCTAATTCGCCTCAGCATGGTATTTTTCCCTAAGGAAATTGTGGTATAATATTTACAGGCCCTGAAAGACGAGAGCTTGCTAGATTAAGCCCGTTTACTGAGTTGTGAGAGCAGCTCAGGGCGGTAGGACTGTAGTGCAGCTCAGCGCTGATTGGTATCGGAGTCCGAGTCACTCGGCCGTGTGTTGCCAGGATTAGTGAACAAATTCTGTACAGGCGATGATGGACTTACCAACCGGGCAAATGATCTGATTCGGCCTTCAAGGGGGTTTTGTCGGGTTTCCCGCCCAGAGTGACAAATTTACAGGCAGCAGGCCGGAAGAAGGCGGATATAGATTGGTGAGGAGCTCAGCAGCTGAGCTGAGGATAAAATAAAAGGCCACATGAGAGCAGGCAAATGAAGGAGCTTAGCAAATTATCGCATTATCACATTGACTACAATGCAGTCACTACAAAAGTAGACGACAAGACTGCCTCTCCATATCGGCTTTTACCTTTTCCACCGCCGCCCAATAAACAGACTGACTAAAGTGAGACCGGGAAATGTATAGATATACCCATCACAGTTGGGGTAGATAGTGGAAGAACAACACATGAGGTCATATTGATACTAATAATAGACAATTACTCCAGATATCTTAGTGTACGTCGGTGTAGGAATATGCGACAATTCACATTAGGACCCTTTCCACATAGCCAGCAAGGGTCTTTATTAAGGTGCTAAACCTTTAAAGTGACACAACTAATCATGGCAGTAGCATATAAGAATGCCGACAGACGAATGCCAAATACGTCAGGATAGTAGTATATGGAAATGTTGGTTAAAAGATATCTCGATAGCTGTAGTCATGATAGTAGTATATGGAAATGTTAGTTAAAAGATATCTCGATAGCCGTAGTCATGATAGTAGTATATGGAAATGTTGGCAAACGAATCCAAAGTTCCCTAGTCAGTCAAAAGAAAGAAATAGAAAAGCGTTTCAGGTATGCCGTCCTGGCTACAGCAAAACAGGACCGCCCCTAACACGTTTTTCTTCAATATTGAAAAAAAGAGTGTTTTATGTAATTTGTGGCCAATTCATTTGTCTGCAAGTGCCTGTCATGAGTTTGAAAGCCGATGCTTTGGTAAATCTAAGCCCCAGGTCGAAAAGAAATATACACACATATGTACTTCTACAAGTACGGCATACCTACACGTACGTGGAAATGTCAACAGGAATTATAACGAATATATGAAGGTATCAGTAAAGTCACACCTTATTGATGATACAATACTAATATATGAAGGTATCAGTAAAGTCACACCTTATTGATGATACAATACTAATTACAACGAATATATGAAGGTATCAGTAAAGTCACACCTTATTGATGATACAATACTAATATATGAAGGTATCAGTAAAGTCACACCTTATTGATGATACAATACTAATTACAACGAATATATGAAGGTATCAGTAAAGTCACACCTTATTGATGATACAATACTAATTACAACGAATATATGAAGGTATCAGTAAAGTCACACCTTATTGATGATACAATACTAATTACAACGAATATATGAAGGTATCAGTAAAGTCACACCTTATTGATGATACAATACTAATTACAACGAATATATGAAGGTATCAGTAAAGTCACACCTTATTGATGATACAATACTAATTACAACGAATATATGAAGGTATCAGTAAAGTCACACCTTATTGATGATACAATACTAATTGGAAAGGGTAGTACACTCTCAGCCCGAATTGTAATGCGGCTGAAAATAGGCAGTAGAACCACTTGGTAAGTGGGTTCATGCCCTACACTAGCTACTGTTGAATAACAACGATTGTGCTGTATATCTACGTGCCGGGCTGAGAGTGTAGAATGGACCTGTCCGATACACTTGGCCGCGCTAGTAGTATATGGAAAGGTCGGTATAGTGAAGGTTTTAACAAACTCATAGCCATACTAGTACATTGTTGTAGTATATGGAAAGGTGGGTAAAGCGAATGTTTTCATAACCATGATAGTAGTATATATGGAAAAGTCGGTAGAGTGACGGTTTTACCAACTCATAGCCATGATAGTAGTATATGGAAAAGTTGGTAGGGAGAAGGTTTCTCTAAGTTGCGGTGTAAACGCAAGTATATAAACCATATTGCGTCTTACAGGATCAGCTAAAGTTTAGGGATTTACAACTAAAGAACAGCACTATATTGGAAAAATGATCCTAGATGTCCCCCATAGATCTTACATGATCTCAGGTGGGTTGTGCTTTATACGCGTGGTATAACGGTAGTACACATGATATGGAAAAGTCGGTTAACTCAAGGTCAATACATATAGCCATGATAGTAGAACATATATATTGAAAGGTCGGTGGAGTGAAGATTTCTTACAACACATTTCCATGATAGTATTATATGGAAAGGTCAATAGAATGACGGATTCCAAGACACATTTCCATGACAGTAGTATATGGAAGAGGCAGTAGAATGACGGATTCCAAGACACATTTCCATGACAGTAGTATATGGAAGAGGCAGTAGAATGGCGGATTCCGTGACGCATCACCATGATAGTAGTATATGGAAAGGGCAGTAGAATGGCGGATTCCAAGACACATTTCGATGATAGTAGTATATGGAAAGGGCAGTAGAATGGCGGATTCCAAAACACATTTCCATGATAGTAGTATATGGAAAGGGCAGTAGAATGGCGGATTCAATGACATGTGGCTGTGACGCTGATGAACATTGTCATGAGCAGTGCCATAATAGTACATGTAGTATATTGAGAGATCAGACAGGTGAAGGTATCATAGACTTGGTCGAGATAAATGGAGCATCTGCTGATTAAACATTTTCATGGACATTCGATACACAACAAAAATTTTGGTATTATCATTTGAAATGATGGTATTGGACATGTTGAGGTGGATATCAGTTGGGGTTAGGATTGCTTTGCGATAGATGCTTTAGCATCTAGCTGCTGAGGATGACTGATACAGAGTAACATTGGCATACCTCTTTGGTTATAGGATTCCATAAAGCAGCCTCTATCGATAGGACATAGGATGGTTGTGTCTGAACAGACTCATGAGCTCGACGGCATAACAAGAAGCAAACATAGCAATTTCATAAAGCGCCAAAGGCCCGATGTAAAATATAACCCTTACATCAGATAAGCCGCTTATTGATGCCCCCGACACTTACTGGCTTCATGAAAGAAGCCTTGGTTGTTCCACCACTGGCCGGAAATGTGGCGTACTGAAAGCCGGAAGATGCTGCGGACGGGCCAGAAGCTGCGTGCGCAGGTCCTGGCTAATGGATTAGTCAGCTGACAGCTCAATAACTGTTGCCATCTCGGAAATGATCGAGGTAAGTTTCCCTTTTTAATCAATCAGAAATACTGCCGACCAGTTCACCCGCAATCTCAGGCTTAAAGCTAAAGTCATGGCTTCTCGCCCCCAGCACCACTCCCTGCTCTACCCTCATCCTGTTCGTCCTCCCGGCGGCCCCATACACACTTCCGCCATCTTAGCACCACCATCGGCCCCCACCTCTACAATAAAGCTACCTAGGGGTACTCCCAACTAATCCTCCAATCATGATTACCAAGATTAAATAACCATTTGAGAAATGATGTTAAATAACCTGGGCATCCACGTTATGGCCGCACACACACACACACACACACACACACACACACACATATATATATATATGAGTCTGTATATATATATATATATATATATATATATATATATATATATATATATATATATACAACTAAATGCTGAGGTTCAATGCGATGCAGCCCGGCACCATAACCGTACAGACCTCAGAGGATGCAATTAAGTGAAATTAGAATAAGACGCGAATCAAGCTAAGGTGGGGGGGGGGGTCGCCCAAAGCGTCGCCATTAAATACTTGGCCGCCTTTCTTGGCAGGCGGACAAGAAATTGAGAAGCCGACACAAAGGCGTTTTATGTGCCAGCACAAAGGGCCTCGATTCATTAGCAGGATTCCGAGGCGTTGCATTTAATTATGACTTTCTGGGACGGGCCCCTAGGAAGTGGTAAGCAGCAGGAGCCCTGACGCCGACATGTGCAGGCAGGGTAGGCTGCCATCATTCACTTTTTTCTCCTTTTTTAACCTGCCACACGAAGGTCTTCTCTTAATGGCAATTAGGATGGGGGAATCTGACTAAAACCACCCAGTATCGGTCTATCGTGGAATTAAGTGGCCCATTAAATTTGAAACTACGGGAAGGCAAAGAAGGCGGTGTAAATATTGATGCTTACTCTGCAGGTGGACTCTAAATTGTGCCTGCAACATTAGACTAATAGCACATACGTATACAATATGTGGTTAATGTATAGCGTTTCCTAAGGTGTCTTCTTTTTATAGTCCTTGTTGGTATTGACAATTGTAAATTAGGTAAGAGGTACATAGAGTTTTTATCAGGTATAAGGCAGTATATCTATTGATAGAAATTGCTGCATTTATCAAATAGTAATGGGCATCATAAAATATTTGATTACACTCTTCTCAGCCTATGTCCAGATGTAAATCAGAACTAGATGAGACTAATTTGATTGATGACGCACTAATATCCTCACTAATAAACGAGCTGATCTCTCAACACAACCCTTCCTTCTCCAGGGCACTTTGATTCCGACACCACTGCCACCAGACACAGTCATGACTCAGCTGTGCTGTTATATTGCCATCCCTCTACCCCCTCCCCACTGACAGCCCCACCCCCAATAGAAGCTCCTTCAGCAGCCTCCCCTCTCCCTCATCCACCCCACTAACAGCCCCTTCATCAGCTGCAAACAAAAAGAGGTTGTGGCGCGACCGGAGAGCCGGCACAACTGGAGGGGTACAGGAAATTAAACATGACTCCAGTGCGGGGCTATCGACAGGTTGGCGGGCGTGTTTTCTGTTTGTGGTGGCCAATCATAATGGACTTATTGGGGCAAATTACCGCACACAGAGGTAAACTCTCCTAAGGCGCGAACACGCTTAATCAGTTACCTGAGTGGAGGTGTAGAGGAGGTGGGGTGGGGGATGGGGGGTGTTATCGTGGGAAAATGGAGACGAAATAATTAGTGTGATGGACGGACAACAGAAGGAGCGTGAAGAAGTAACGGAGGGGTGTCAAAAGAAATTCAGGGACAGGGAATGGGCCTGGGAAGGCAGTCTTAGAGAGAGGAGAGGAAGGATCGGAAACTAGTGTAAATGCAGAAACGCATGATTGAAAAAGGGGAACGAAAGGCTGAGGTGCAGAATGGACCAGGTGCAATCTATCATATCAAATTAGGGCCTGCAAGGACTATAGCACATCCTTTAGATTAGGGTCAGATACATATTGTACACCAGGATCACCACTAAACCGGAATATTTAAAGTGGGCTGATTAGGGCTGGTCGTGTGCATGGTTATAGGTGAGGGGAGAGAACTGAGTGACATCGGGAAGGATGGCGTTGGACCGTGTACAAGTGATGTGAGCGTTGTTGGGTGATTTGGCAATGCGGATAATGCTGGCGTTTTGTCTAAGTGTGCACTCCACTGACGCCTAGATCAAAGGCTAAATTACCGGAATAAGAGATAATTTAAGGTGGCTGGAAAGACGTGCCTGTGGCAGGGCCACACCTATCTGATGCCGTTGCAACGGGTGGCTAGTTTGAGTGGGTCACACGTGCATTGCCTTCTGTCGTGCCTCAATCGCCGCGGCCATGTTGGTTTTTCACGCGCGAGCCCGGTTTAAAATTTCGCACATCAAAGCAAACAGTAATTATTGGAGGAACTCATTTTGCAGTAGGTAATTTGTAGTAAACTGTGAGGCTGTGATTAGTGAGTGCGGGATGACAGGGGAGGGTGGGCTCCGGGATAATGTAACGCAGAACAGGAGAGGGGTGGGAAAAAGCCAAAGGCTTTAACCCCAGTTGGGGGGTCCGTATTAACAACGTCAATTTCAATCAAATCAGAGTCGTCCTCTTCAGTGGCGGCCGTCTAGTGCGTCTAATTAAAGCCTGATGAACATGTATTAATGTAGATTGATCGTGATTAAGTAGTGTGTGGTGGGTGTTCCTAGGGGCCATATGTTTCCAGGGCTTGTTTGTGGCCGATGTAACGCTTTGTTGCCACCCTCACTGGCCCTTCAACAATACCCTCTCTTTTATCTCTAATTCCTCTCCTATTGCATGCTCATACAAGGGAACAAAGATGGGAAGGGCCAAGGATGATACAATATTTGTGTGGGAAACTTGTTAAAAGTACCAGTTGGTATGAGGCTTGATTAAATATACATTAAAGCATAGTCTGACTAAATGTTGCAAGGAAAACGTGCACGATTTGTACAATTGCTTTGTACAAAAATGGGAAGTAGTCAATATGCCTACATAAGTTGTTGTTTTTTATCTCATGTTGAAAACAATGTATTTTTCTCTTATTCCACATATTGCCTCTGACCTAAAAATATCCCTTCTGAGCCTTTCTCATATAAAAGTTTTCCTAAAGCTGAATCTTCCTTGCCTGAAACTATTGTGTCATTCAGGGCAACATCACAAGATTTCAAAACCTTTCAAAATAATGACTAATTTAAGTTGACACAATGACAATATACTGCCATGGGACCATGGGGCACACCCAACGTGATTTTTTGTGCCAGCCCTACTAAGTACTATTAGATTTCTATTATAAAGCAAACGTCTTTTTGTACTCTGTAAAAATGGCCCTCTCTTTTTAATGCGCTTGAAGTAGGCTCTTGTTAAATTGTAAGGCTGGGGAGGGGGGTGGAGCTAATGCCTGTGGTGGTCATGGTGTAAGCCCTCAGAGGGCGGCTATCAGGTGGCCGTAGGTAGAGTTTTACGGCAGACACCCTAGTGCCGACGCTGTACGTCTCACCCACCTTTGTCATCATATGATATTTCGTCCACATGCTGTTTGACTTTTCATGTGGGCATGTCATCTCACATTTCCAGGCTTTAAATACTATAGGAGAGCGATTCGTTTGGAAGCAAGCATCTTTGAAGGATAATGGTCATTAATTGATATAACATGCATCATTAATGATAAATTTATGTCTCATTGACACTGGAAATGATGTAGAAATACCATTCATCTACATGACTGGAATTCTTTAATTATGACCTATAGATCCTGACGAAAATAACAATTCTATGTCGTAATTTTTCATGAATCAACCTCAAGACGCCTTAAAGTTTCACGTTGTAACCAGAGCTTAATAAACATGTCAGGGATTAAGGAGGGGTCAAATATTCAAACAATTGGGATTGCAGGTGCACAATGTTGAGAATAGGCAACATTTGGTATGCGCATCGCTAGCACTGGAGGTTAATTCAAAACATCCTGGGATCACAACCCCAACGATCTTAGGAATTATTCTACCTTATCCTATTAAGCGATCTTAAGATCAGACTGCGTTCACATTTCCTAGCCAGCACTAAGATCGCATCGATCTTATCCTCAGCACTCCTACACTATTCCAAAAAGCACTGACTAGGCACAGGGGTAAGAGTCCCGAAATAAAGGAATAGCTGTGGAGTCACTCTTCTTCACAAGAGTGCTTATACTATCTTTCCCCGTCCCCATATGGGCTAAGAAAAGAGAACAGGGTGCAGTTGACCCTGTACAGTATTCAAGAGTTGTTCCCATGAATGTATGATTTATGCTTGCCTATTAGAAGCATTGTGCCCCCCCAGGACAAAGAGAGAGAAGGGAAGAATTACCTTACAGTGCACTTAATGCATGAGTAGCCCTAAGAGCCCTCAAGGACACTCAGCAAACGTCCTCCCTCCCCTCTATATGTATGCAGCAGACTATTCACTCTTTCGATCAGGAGTGTTCCCTGTAAGTGCTCTTGTACTCAGGTGAAACCACTATGCAATTCTTTCACTAAGATCGCAGTGATCTTAGTGCTGGAAAAGGGATAGTGAAGTGATCCCAGGACTTACTATTCCTGACAGGCCTGCAACCACTGCATTAGATAGGGTAGACTGGCCAGGTCTTATGATATGTGCCTACACTAAGATCGCTGGGGTTGCGATCCCAGGATGTTTTGGATTAAGCTCCTGATACCAAGTGAAGTATATCTGTTCAAAGACTAAACGATACATCACAGTCGGAGATGTGCCTCTCGGCAACACCAAAGTCTTCATCTATTACAGTAGATAAGAGTAGGAATCATATCAGTAGAGGGTGAAAAGAAACAAAGCACGAAAACATGAATGAGTACAAAAAGATAGGGTGGCTAAGGAGGCGACGCGCCAACCCAGCGCAAATATATCAAATATATATCCATGCTTCTTCTTGTTGTGGTAAATTCTCATCACGACATAAAACATGGGCCCCTCTACCACAACCCACCAACGTGCCACGGCAGTCTTACCTTCCTTGTTAACGCACGTTTTTATCTGCAGAATAAAAAAGAAAAGCAGACCAGGAGAGAAGAGGGCTGAATGAGCCGCGTCCGGAAGGGTTCTCGTCCAAAGATCAACAACCAGCTTCATGTCTTATTGCGCATGCGCAGTGGTTCCAAGGCGGCACATAGGAGGCGCCACACAAAGACATCGTTTGAAGTGGTGCAGCATGGGGTAAGGCCAGGCGCACCCACCGCCTTTTTCCCCCTGTTTGGTTGTTGGCTGGTCGGGCAGGAGAGCTGGATAATGAAGGTGGTATGGGGTAGACAATTACTAATACCAGGTTGTACGTGGTTCAATGGTGCACACAATAGGCAAGAAATGCAGGTAATTGTCCTTCGTCCCTACACAACCCTCTCTCTCACATCCCTCACCTGCCTCCCCTCAAACCTATTGCCTCCAACAGATGAGCCACACTTACAAAAACTACCCTCCCATAATAAACTGATGCATACAAGGTGATGATAATAATAACGTGGGTGTGTTTTGCCAGAGGCTATAGGTCTTCTGTGCTTCCTGGAATTAGTGACCTATAGGGAGGTTTGGTGAGCATACCACGGGGGCTGCATCAGG
Source organism: Acholoe squamosa (assembly GCA_949317995.1). Classification (NCBI taxonomy): domain Eukaryota; kingdom Metazoa; phylum Annelida; class Polychaeta; order Phyllodocida; family Polynoidae; genus Acholoe; species Acholoe squamosa. The sequence continues at coordinate 35,757,598 of OX439043.1, read as the reverse complement.
AGACAGACGTTTGGCGATCGTATTGAATAGCTAGAGCGTCTCGGTATGACTTTGATCTGCTTTGATGCATGCTTAAATATCGTCTGCTGTACTCTGACGGGGCCACCTTGTAACCTTTGGCATACTTGACGCTACAATATCAACTCTAGTGTTATCATGTCATATAAAACTGTCACTCAGTTACTTTAGGCTATCCCCAGTTCTGACCTCTTCCTCCACACCTACAAAAATGTACCTGACATTTAGACCCTTCTAGTTATTATTCTGGTAAATCGAAGGGTATATTATGTCCGGTTTAGTTTCACCTTGTTTTCATTTTCAATTAAGTATCCAGGCACAAACACCCTGCTGCTTCTCCATTGCAAATGGACAAAAAGTCCCTCTCTGACGTCTTCTCTGCTTTATATGGAGTGTGACAAAAAGTCTCCACACACCGGGGGAGCGTTGGGCCCCTTTTATTTTGAGTGCTATTGCTTTGATGTGTCGACGCTGTCGGCGACGCTGCCCCATCGACTTAATTCTCCCCTCCTCAATTTATTTCCCTAATATCGCCCTCTATGATTTGCCATTCATCACCAGTAGGGGGCTCTCGACACTTGGCGCCTGCGCAGACGGCGCGGGGCGTCGGGGCGCCCCCTGACGGAGACGCATGGGCTGTCGGGCGTGGTATTGGCTGCTATTGCCGCCATGAGTCTGCCGGACCGCCGACAAACTTTGTTTTAGCCACTCCATGAATCCAGATTTCCGCCCTACTCGATGGCTGCGGCGCAGGGCAAGAGAGGAGGTGGTGGTTTATAAATGGCGAGGAGGGGCCCATGGCCGTGCCCTGCCTTCAATCAATAAGCTGCTGTCGTAACGGGTTCTGGCACTTTCAGGCGCTGAGCACCTCATGAGCTGCTCGTGCCGCCTGGCCATGACACGGCCCGCATCACCCTATTAGCCGGCCATTACGCCCCGCCGCCCAAGCCGACGATGATATATGAAGCGCGGATGCTTTCCTTATTTCGCTCGGCATTGAATCAATTGACACGGTGCGCTCCGATCACCGAAGAGCGATAGATTTATATAAACCGGGGCCACTTTTGGCGGCAATTCATTTCTGTGGTTGACTAGCGGTGGGCGCACGGTGGGCAGGAGCGGCCCACGAGGGATACATCATCGGCGGCCTGTCAGGAAGTGAGAGGCCCTACGAGCGGCGGCTGGTGTGCCGGGCGCTGACCCGTGAACGATGGGCCCATTGTCATCTCCGTCTGTTGCGGATAAAATTCAAATGATCTCAAATAGGCCCCTGGCTACCGAGTCCGGGCGCGACCTCACATTTCCATTTTAATAGCCTGCCGGCACGCTCCGACCGCGCGCCTTTACCCCGCCCTGCCATGAATTCATTGACACCACCGTCGCTCCCCCGACGACAACGACGCCTGCCCCTTCTCACTTCCTCTGCGCCTCCTTCTACTGAGGCCACCCCCCCCCCCCCCAGCGTAGATGACTCCCATTTCCCGGTCACTGCCGAGTAACCAGCCTCATAAGGCACTTTGCTCTACCTCGCCAATCCTTGGGTGTCCACACCCTACCTCCTATCTGCCTTCTATATAATTATAATGTTACTCCCCACACCTCCTCGTATATCTATGGGCACCCACGTCCAGCCCTCACTCCCTTCACTCTCCCTCCCAGACATATGTACACATACCTAAATAAACTCCTTATACAGCTTTTCTCCCACCTTACCAGCTCCACATATAGATCCCATATAAGCTCATATAGCCTCTCCCTCACTCCACCATCTCCACACAATTCCTTAAATACTGTCCCACTCACATCCACCATCTCCACATAATCCCTCAATACAGGTCCACTCCCATCCACCATCTCCACATAATCCCTCCATACAGGTCCACTCCCATCCACCATCTCCACATAATCCCTCCATACAGGTCCACTCCCATCTACCATCTCCACATAATCCCTCCATACAGGTCCACTCCCATCCACCATCTCCACATAACCCCTCCATACAGGCCCACTCTCATCCACCATTTCCACATAACCCCTCAATACAGGCCCACTCCCACCCCACCATTTCCACATAACCCCTCCATACAGGTCCACTCCCATCCAGCTATGTCCATATAGGCCTAATCCCTCCATACAGGCCCACTCCCATCTACCATCTCCACTTAACCCCTCTATACAGGCCCACTCCCACCCCACCATGTCCATATAGGCCTAATCCCTCCATACAGGCCCACTCCCATCTACCATCTCCACTTAACCCCTCCATACAGGCCCACTCCCATCCACCATCTCCAAATAATCACTCCATACAGGTCCACTCTCATCCACCATTTCCACATAACCCCTCCATACAGGTCCACTGCCACCTCCACCCCCATATCCATATAGGCCTAATCCCTCCAAACAGGCCCACTTCCATCCACCATATATCCACATAATCCTTCCGTACAGGCGCACTCCCACCCTACTATTTCCACATAGTCCCTTCATATATAGCCCCACTCCATATCCAGAAGCTCCATGCACATATGCCCGCTTATTCCTGCTTACTAACCACCCACTACTCTACCCCATCCAAACGTCCACCACCCCCTCCCACCAGTTCCTGTGTCGGTCGGCGCAGTGCACATTGGGAGTCAGCACACATTCAAGGCGGGGGCCCGGCGGGGGCAGTTGGCGTTTGGATTGCGACTAGTCGCCATCAAATATGACGTTTTATCGTATGCAGAAATGGATTCAAGACCCTAGGGACGTGGACTGGGGGAAAGGGACACGTTTTATGGTGAGAGAAATACACTTGCTGGCATGGGTACACTTTGACTAGGGTTAATTAGGTCACACAGTGTTTTGAAGATCCTGTAATTGCCCCGACTCCTCAGAGACGAATTCGTAGTCTTTACAAAAAGCCACCGGAAGTGAAAATGGGAATTGGCATGACGTCAAATTGCGACAGAGAAAATGAATAGACTGTGCCTAGGCTCATGTAGAGTGTGTCAGTCTTAATGATTCTGGAATAAAATAAGCTTATCACACAAGGGTTTCTGTTCTTATACAAACAACAGTCTATACTCCTAATTTGGTCATATGAAATATATATTAGATGAACCACTGATAATTACATTCAAATCACAGAGAATCGATTGCACTCATTAATGGACGATCAACACCGTATTTATAACCACTCTAGATCTCTGTCGAATAATACTTAATAGGCTCTACATGTACTTGATATGTTCTCGCAATGTTATAAGATAGAAAGGTAGGTCGGCCTATAAGAGGGGTGAGCCTAAAACCCATAGTCCACTTGGCCTCTGTCGTGCGATTGAGCCACACATTTCCTATATGAATTTCTGTGACAGAGGCCTAATGGACTATCAATGTAATAAACCATCCTAGATAGAGTCATCCTGACTAGCATCAGAATAATACATTATAGCCATACTTGGCGTCTGATCATCAGTGTGATGTCTGTAATTATACAGCATATTAAGTCCATAGTCCACTTGGCCTCTGTCGCCCTATGGTGCCATACATTTTCTATATAAATTTCTGCGACAGAGGCCTAGTGGACTATCAATGTTACATCGATAGTCCACTTGGCCTCTGTCGCACGATTGAGCCATACATTTCCTACATCAATTCCTGCGATAGAGGCCTTAGTGGCCTCTATCGTAGCAATTACATAGAAAATGTATGGCTCATTCGCCGCCGAAAAGCCAAGTTGACTATGAGTCTTACCTGTATAGAGCATGAGTTAACTTTATTCCGGTATAATGTATGCCGGTACCCCATAACAACTCTACTATAATTATATCTAGACGTTAGTTGTGTCCGACAGTTAAGAGACAGGTGACGCCTGCTTCGGCTGACTGCCGCGGGGTGGCACTGCAGACGTTGGGAGGGTGGGGGGGGGGGTTTGCAGGATCAGGGGACGATCGGATGATCAAACCCAGGATTAAATAACCAATAAAGATCAACAGTCGCTTAGCGAGCGCTGTAACGAGCCGATGTGACCCGTGTTAGTTTTCCGAACGCTTTTCTAATGAGTGCAGCTGGTATTAGAAAGACGTTTTATTACGAACATCAAATCGTGTTTGATGGACGGCTCCCCGGTGACCATTTTACATTCTACATGAATCGACCATGGTACCGACCAGTCGCTGCCAGCGTGAAGGAAAGTGTGATGAAGGGGTGGGAGAGGACGATTGTGGGCTTTAGACGGTCTGGGTGGATATGAGAAATGGTCGGGATATGGTGAAGGCTGGAGGGAGGTCACCCGCTTTCTGCCGGAAACTGTGCGCCGACTGCGCATGCGAGTTATTGGCCTTCCGGTGATATATGAAACGCAGATAATTACCGCGCAATCCGGAAGTAGTTTTATTAGCTAGGCCGAGGACCACCAGAGGGCAGTGCGGTGATCAGCGCCGGCATTATTGTTTTACATGACGACGAGGCAGTTTGTTTTATGCAATAACTTTACACCCGATACTTTTGATTTTTTCCATCTAAGGAAGATGATCAGGCTCCTATCGGATGGATGATAGCTTTGATGAAAAACATGATCCAGGAAATCGTTTCAATTTCGCATTGAGTGAGCAAGAATATTGCAGCACCTGCCTGGGGTCACGCTTAAAGAAGAACAACAACCACTTCCAGGTCAAGTATGCTGTAGAGGCAGAATAATCACTTATGATGCTATTAGAACTGCACAAGAAAATGTTGAAGCTACGGGAAACAATCAATAAAAGGACCCTAGACAGGGGGGTCCCATGTCCATTGTCGATTCTGAGAAATGGTTCTTGTCCCTTGTCTCTCAACCCTATGTCCATTGTCAATTTTAAGAAGTGGCCTTGTCCCTTGTCTCTAAGCCCATGTCCCTTGTCGATTTTAAGAAAGGTGCCTTGTCCCTTGTCTCTCAACCCTGTGTCCCTTGTCGATTTTAAGAAGTGGTCTTGTCCCCTTGTCGATTTTACCCGTCTGGGGCCCTAATAAACTGCTCTATAAACATGCTACTAACATTTCCATTCACATGTATGGAATGCCGTGAGTAAACCATCCTTCTCCATGCCCTCTTCAATAATGGTATTTATATCTAGAACAATTACATTTGTCTACATATCTCATGAAGTCCTACCGTAATACCTCGCGTATAGGGCTCACCCAACGTATAAGGTTCACCCAGACTTTGCAGATGTGAGAGAGAAAAAATGTCATAATTTTTTTTTCATCAATAGATTTTCGAAATCCAAAGACCTACAGCCATCCCAGAGCTTACCCTGTCCATTTGGACCATTATACAGGACCAGGGGAGTAATAGGGGCATCATATAGAAAAAACATCCTCTTGATAATTCTGCTTCTATAAGGCACACAAGGGATCCATCCAACCTTGCGTATAAGGCGCGCCTTAAACGCAAGGTATTACGGTATATAAAAGATAGAACTTGTCATATTCAAAACTTTCTTTTACTTTAGACGATCTGTACCTCCTAAAATTAATTCAATACGAAAAGACAGACAGGTAAATAATGAGCCAGCCATTTAATATAGTTCAATCTGAAACAGGTCAACGTAGGTCTCACTTCAGATAAGGTCTATAGTTGATCCGTATATAACTCCACCCACTCCCATCTCACCCTCAACCCAACTCCCCATGAAATTGAAAAAAAAAATTAAAAGGAAGAAAGACTACAGGAAAGCAATGTAATCGCTCTTAACTCCGAAGAGGCAGGAAAATTGGTATAAACCGTATAGTTCTCCCAGTCCTCCAGGCTCGCTAACCCGCCCCGATACTGGTCCTCCTCTCCTATAGCTCTTCCAAGTGAATTACGTTATAGGCATTCTAAAAGTATGAAGTCAGCACTGCTATTGGTTAACACATGGAACAAACATCACAAATGGCGGGAAAAAAGGTTTCAAAATCGAATGCATATGCTTTAACATTGTGGCAAAGAAGCGTCCCCTTAGGGTATTAGCAGCTTATCTAAAGCAAATTCTACAATGCTACATATACCTCCTTAATGTACACATTATATAAGCTACATGGAGAATCCACACATTAAATGGTTATTTACAGTTAAGATAGGTTTATCAGCCAAAGAATTTCAACTTTCGTGACATTTTGCCCTCCCCAAAACGGCTTAAGTTGGGTCACTCCCATGGTCCAAAAGTAACTAAATCCTTACCAATCCTTTACCATTTGGTCTTCATTACATGCCCATTTGACTGGTGAAAAAAAGATGGGGTCCCAGGCTATTTTCCGAGATATTCCATCTTGAAGTGTGAGTTACCTTGTCACAGGATTACAAAGTGTTGGCACAACTGTTTAGAGAAAGATATGTTAGAGTAACTTCACATCTCTATAAATTACACAGAATGTAGATAATAATGCAACTAGTCCAAAAAGGGTATTTTGAACATATGGTCCCAGGCATATTTTAAAGGTTTTTGGCATTTTAAGTAGAAAAGTAATAAATAGTGTTGAGTGGTCTATATGTAGAACCTTTAAGACTGGACTCTTACACATAGCTGGGTGGTGTGGTGGTAAGCAGTTTGACTTCTGACCTGAGGATCAGAAGTTCAAGACTCGGCCAGGTCCAGCTTTTACCTGTGTGGACTTGATGTACCATTCTTGGGGACCTCACACTACCAGGGAACTTTTGGTGGTTTGTGAATGGTTATACAAAATGCATATGCTCAGAAACCTGCGCAATGGGCCTACTTTGCAAGGGAGTGAGCCACCTTAATTCATCCTGGCTCCTACAACTCTTCCGAGTTAATAAAAAGAAAAGTTCATTGTTTTCAACACAGTAGTCGGCACATGACAGTCAGACTGACAATGCAGCCAAGCAATAAGGGTCCCCCAGGGAAAAATTCGATTTTTAAATTCAGGCCATGAACTTTCTAACGATATATTACATAAGAAAATCTCTCTCCTAATTTTAAAGTTACGGCTCTATGAACTTAGATGGTTACCGACCTATCCAAATCCCAAATAAGGTCCAACTTGTATATTTCAAGAGATATCTCAGATGATATGTATTATAATTAAGCATAATTCTGCAAATTTGGGAAATTGTCCTATTCTTCACATTCTTTTTCTCATAAAATTTGATCTGATAATCTTTTCAACACACAAATCTTTGTGGGTGTGGCCCCAAACAGGCTTCCTTGATTCCTCAATTTTCAGTGAAAATAATGTTTCCATGGCAACCAATATCAACAAAAGCACTGATTTCTGCCCCCAAATGCCCAAAAACGTTCTATTTACATTCCAAATTTGGAAGGTTTTCCTCAAAAATGGGAATTTTCCTATAAGACTATTGTAATCTACATAAAAAAAGTAGTATATAACTATTTGGGGTATATGTTCCCCTTTCTAGGCCATATTGGTGTCCCCCTGGTGGCCAGAATTGGTACTAACCCCCCCTGGACGGTCCTTTTAACTTGCCTCCTCACTATGGCCCATTTTCCACTACCCGATATGGCCCCTCTATCGGCCGCTAGACCCATACTTTACACCATCGTCGGCCGACAGTAGCCATGCACTACCATTGAACCCTATGGCAGCCCTGTCGGCTGAGATGGTCGTGTGCAGCAGCTGTCGGCCGATAGAAGGACCTCAACGGGTGGTGGAAAACGGCCCTATTCGGAGCTGTGATGCCACCCTCCTATAGACTGAGCGCTGTATGGTGGCACACACGCACCGAGGTGCACCATGGGGGCTGGTGGATTCCGGTTATGACTGGGTGAGTCCCTAAGTAGTGTTGGGAGGTATCTCTTGGGATGTCGGGCGCTGATTTATCCGCCCATTAGCCACTCAAAGCCTGTCCGCCCGATCAGTCATCCCGACCTGCACACAACAAGAAAGCGCATGCGCCGTTTGTACCGGAAGCCACGTGATGAGCCCCATGACACGTGACTTGACCCAAGGGGCCAGCCAAAATGTGTTTATCTTTTTAATAAAAGCGGATGGGATGGCCGAGGGAGATGGGGGTTATGTGGGTTGTTCAGTGCGGATAAAGCAAGGACGGTTTGGTGAAAGACAGATACGCCACCAATCACTCTTCAAGAGCTGCTCACCCTTTTTTATGTCGGAGTTGCTCGGATCACTGAGGTTAATTGAGCTGCTCCTTGATTCAAGTGTATGGCTATCTGCGGACGCAGGCAGCAGACAGAGCAGAGCTCCCCGCTCGCCCCCCTCGGAGGACACGGCTTGGTCTCTGGTGCAAAGGCAGAGACTGGGTACTACTAGACATGAGGTCCACAAACGAATAACCATATAATACATTCACTGTCTTCCGGCCGGTACTAGACGTTTTGTTTTTTCACGGCTCCAATCTCTGTAGGCACATGCGTGACACGGACCTGGGGGCCGCAGCTACAATTGTAAGCAGAGGTCAGTGAGACGACTGGTTAGAGCCACATCTCCCCTCCTCACCAAGCCTCTCCTCTATGCCTCCTTAATACGCTTGAGACATACAATTTCAGGGTGGAGTGACCCGGAAAATTGACAATTATACCCTCAAAGCGGTGCTGTCCTAGACGGGTACTTAAAATCTAAGTGCAGGTTGATGTCGCCAGCGCCACGATGCGGCCATTCCGAGACTATACGCGCGGATAGCTACAGTGGGGGACCACGTCAAAACCGATTTACTGCTATGTGCGTCTGCTGAGGCCAGGTAGACCCTTCACCCCGTCCACCTCGAGATCTGTGCAGATAACCTCTGTGCATGGGCTTGGCAAAGAGTTGGTCTTATTGGAAGCCCAACCAGGGGTAATTGCCCAGATAACCGACCCTCAATTGACTCATTTGTCCATCCAGGGGGCCAACAACTTAAGAGGTAGTTTACCGAACCCAAATAAGGATGTTCTGCACCAAGGTTTATCAGCAGAACCAGTCAGGCGGGCAGTGATATCATTTAAAGCTAATGTCCACTTCCTCTGTGTATGTCTGAGGAGGGACTTAACGTGTCTCCCAGTCCCCAAGGAACGGCTACACTCAGGCTTAGACCATCCTGCCTTTGAGAGCGAACATTAATTGGTTTGACCACTTAGCTTAATTACCTAGGCTTTCAGAAAGGCATTTGGTCAAACTAAAATTGTAATAGATTTAATCCAGTCTATATTACGGTCCTGTATGTATGCATACCAAAATAGGTGGTCAAAGGAAGGTTAGATGAAGATGTAGTGAGAGAGGGTAACTTATAAGTTATCTAATGTGGTAGTGTGAGGAAGGACGAGAGAAATGAATGACTTCATGAATGGGTGAAGGAATGAAGGAATGAATGAAGGAAGGGGGAAGTGAATAAATAATAAAAATAGATACTGAATTATTAAATGAATCAAGGAATAAGGGAATGAATTAGGTAATGAATGAGTGAGGTAGTGAGTGAGTGGGTGGAAGTGTGAGTGGCTAAATGCATGAATGAATGAAGGAACGAATAAATCAAGGCATGCGGTAATAATTAATGAATCAATAATGAAAAAAGGTGGGGTTTTTTTTCTTCGAAAACGGACTCAATAAGTAAATGGGGCGCGGAAAATGGATGATGCAACTTGGTAAGTTTGAAGCATGTCGGAAAAGAAGGGCCAGCACACCTCCAAGATGCTTAAATTAGACCATACAGCTATGAGATAACTGCCACTCTGATTGTATGCAATCATATTGGCCACTAGCTGGTCTGGAGCTGGTTCCGGTGACACACACTGATAGGAAGTGATAAGATGGGACCAGCATGTCCCTGGAAGTGGGTGTTAACCAGGGACAAGGTACCCATTATGGTATGTGTTATCAGTGGGCTTTACCTCAACTTCACGGTCAGCGAAATTCAAAATGGCAGCTCCACTAGGCCTCCATACTGAGTCCCATACAGTAGACACACCACAATATAGGCTATTCCCGTTTAGCGGATTCCTTAGTGGACTCAACCCTGCTGAAGCTGATACCTTGCCAGATAAGGACTGATAACAGCGAGCTGATGGGTACCAGGTGTCATATAATGCACCCTGAAAAGTCGGCACTTAATGAAAGGAATTTTCTCATTGGTCAATAATGTATCCCGCTAGGTCGGAATACCGAGATAGAGGTTGCATGTTCTTTAGTGTAACCTAGGAGAGAAGCATGACTTGACAGCTTGGCTGCGGATGTAAAGTGACTTTATTTCACCCTCCTTTGATACAGTGTACAGGTAGCTCCAGGGTACTTCACATGCCCAGGTTGCTGGAGGCTTCTCCAGCACCCAATAGCTTGATCCTTACCATAAAAATATAGCTGATCTAGAGCCTAAGGCCTCCAGGCTCATATGTTGACTATAGGATGTTCAGTCTATTTTCAGAAAACGGAGAAAAGCTTTGAATTTTAAACCAGAATGGGGGAAGGGGATCCTGAGTAATACAAAGCTGAAAGAACTGTAGCTCTATCCTCACTAAGAAAAAGGGGGTATCAATCTTACTAGAAAATGCTGAGTTTTTCTGATCCAATCGTTTTTAACTTTGGACAGGATATTCTCGCGACACATAACATTCATATGTACCCTGCTGCATGTCCATTTTCCTAGGCAATAGGGTATTGAGGCACTGTTTATGACAGATTCTGCTGTAGTTTTACTGTTTGTGCTCTGATCAAAATGCAACACAGATGATAATGTAGCCCTATATCATAGTAGTTCAATGCAATCAATGTTAAGCCCAGTATTATAGCCATGTGTAGAGAGGAAGTGTTTGGAGGGCTATCAATTTCCACTACCAAAATCCATGCCTCCCCAGGCAGCTCAAAGTGGCCACTTTCCATTTGGTATACATCTTCATGGTGTTTTTTAAGGTAAATGCCCATACTGTAAGAAAGGAGCTTAAATTTTAAACATGTTTAGGTCTAAACATGTTTTAAGTCTGAACATTTTGGATATGTAGGTGTACTCTTGGTTATCTATTTAGGATTTAAACACTTTAATTCTAAATGTCTAAACGCCTATGCTAAACATGTTTGGATGTTTAGCATTGAAACAGTCTGAAGCTTAGGTGTTTAGGATATCAACATATGTATGTTTAGGTGTTTAGGTATAAAAGACTTACTAGGTGGCAGCTCTGTGCTCGAATGAAGTTTCTAGAAAGAGTTATACTCTCTTCACATCAAAAATATATTAAAATTCCTTTGTAAATCAGTAATCAGGAATTTCATATGAAAGAACATCAATGTTATGATTACACATTTTGGATAAGTCATTTATAGCCTACATTGTTTGGATCATTGAGCCATTCTTTCCATAGACACCTTTTCTCTGTAGTCCAAGAATTGTTAAAGCTGTCTTCATTCATCTTTTCTGTTTTAATCTACATACATAGGGTTATTCCCTATTGTGGATAATGGATGATATTCCTTGAGAGTATGGTGTACTCTCTGCCTACTATATGGATAAAGTAGAATGATTGAGATGATCTACAAAGTTCAATATCTATGGATACCATATCTAAACACAATATCATAATGCTAAACACTATAACCTTGAAACATCATCTAAGCATGTCATATCTTAACACATGGGCAAACCTAAACCTAAACACAGTAAACACTTTACATGCCTAAAGATGGACCTAAACACATTGAAATCTAAAGACAAAGGCTAATCACATTATGAGGCTAAACATGTTAAGGTTCATAAAGTGTCCTCAAAGACGGGACAAGAAAATGTTTAGCAATGTGTTTAGACTCTAAACACCTTTTTTTACAGTGCTTAAATGGAAGATTCTTCTGAAGAGAGAGGAAAATATCTATTTGTCTGTGTCCTGTGTGCGCAGACTGAACGCTCTACTGACTACTAGTACCTCACACAAATAACAATAACAATTATCAAATACTCGTCAGTGCTTCCACCCAGCTCTGGCTTATATGACCTTATAGCTGACCTCTTCAGCACCAACTGGTGATCAGTTATTTTAGAGTTCCAGAAGTCAGTGGCTACTGGGGACAAGCCATGTAACGTCATACAGTTACAAGGGGTCACCATTGCTTGATCTGGTGCCCGGAGAGATAATCACTGCATAACGGGTACCAGGTTTTATGTAACGCACTCTAAAATTTCTGAACTGAATGAAGGAATTTCTTCATTGGTCAATAATGTATCCCGCTAGGTCGGTATACAAGGCACAATGTATGTATACACCCCTGGAAGGCACTCTAGCCTATGCCAGATTCAACTTCTACCAGGCCTCCCCACCCTCCTCTCACACACCTACTTTGATGGAGAAGTGCCTGTTTAGTTATGGCCTGTGCTTACACAGGGGGGTTCCCTGGCGTAGAGGGCAGAGGAGACAGGCAGGAGGAAAGGATGAAGGGGGTGTCAGGACCATGCTAGAACCCGATACAGCAGCTTGACTACTCTTTAACCTTCTCACGTTTTGATCCCCGATCGTTGGCTGTGGATCACATGCCATGATCCTCTTCGATCTCAGTTTAGATCCCAGCCCCTCAGAGCTCGGTCTCGTCCTGATTTGTGTAAATACCCCAACATTGCCAGCTACCATCTCAAAATAGTCCAAGAGCTGATGGGCACAGTATCCTGTTCAACGCTTAATGAACATATATAACTAAATAACGAAACAATAGCATCCATAATACGTGTAATTATTTGATAAATATCGTAACATGAGTTTGCGCATGCGTTAAAAGATTGGAAAGCTGTTTCCAAGCTCGAACAACATTATCTTCTCAGCAGGAGTCAATGGTCTTGTCTATGTGTGTAACTCAGATCAAGGAATAAATTGAGTCTGTATCAGAGATGCTCTGAATTAGACCAATCAGAGAACTAGCGTCAATGTTCCATCCGCTGCCGCCCGGGTGCACATATATTTAGATTGCCACAAGTTATCCCCACGGTGGTACGAGGTGCACAGCAGGCGGCTAGATTGGATCCAGATCAGCGGCTCAGGATGAGCTGCTCGGGCTCAGCCTGAGCTTTTCGTCCATGATGATAGCTGACCACTCAGCGGTCAGACCTGGTTGGAGAGGGGGGGGGGCAAGCTGATGTTGGATTAGGGATGATCCTATGGACGATCAGGGAGCACGGCTGCAGCTTTAACCCATGTTGTCACACACTGTGTGGTGGTCGTGGTTGGAGGCGGTGTGTGGGTGAAGGGAGGGGAGTGATCCACAATTTAATGATTCTACATGATGTCACCGCCCTAAAAGCCTAGTGGCCATTTTTGACCATATATATTTATTTATATATATATATATATATATATATATATATATATATATATATATATATATATATATATATATATATATACTTACAATTCTCACAGTACTTAGTGACCTACACCATATTTTAACTGATGAAATGGAGAAAAACATGAGATAGGTCCACATAAACATAGTCAGGTTAGATTTTGCGCAAATCACTATGGTATACAACAAGGTAGTGATTCTGCAGTGTGAGGCCTGATCAGCACATGAATACACATCATGTCCGTTTCATCCCTGTAAACTTCCATTGATTTTATGATTTGAACAAACATATTCTGGGACTTTTGAAACACTCCTTCTCATCATTCTGATATCAAAATAACTATCAGTATCAGACAGATGAAACTCGATAATAAATACAGATATTGCCCCATGTACCATAGCAGTCATTATGAGAGACATCATGATGAAGGATCAGTGCCTATTGACGTTGGCCTGTTGGTAACAACCGATATATTGATGTACGGGCGCAATGTTGGGTATAGTCATTCATCAATCCAATCATTGTGCTTTTATCTCTCTGCCTGTCGGCTTGTTCCAGTATATGTTTCTTATAACCTATTGTTACATGATATCATGCAGTCTGTGACCATGAAAGGACGGCTAGGCTGGCACCAAAACTTAGTATACAAGGAATAATCCCTTTGATCTGGCCGAAGTAGGTGTCAGTCCTATGGCAGTGGAGCTATTTGTTCTGTCACTGTGAGGTATTGTGCATATTATAACATCGCTAAATACACACTCCATTGGTGCATCCAGGGGGGCAGGCGCCCTCTCCTTTTGCCATGCACCGTAATACCTCACGTACAAGGAGCAAGCTGAGTCTGAAATACATGGTGTAAAGGTCAGGGGTTCTATTTCCCAATCCCAATTTTATTCATTATTCGGTTATTTTTTTTCAAGGGAGATGCAATCTCGTTGGCTTTTAAAACAGTATTTCTCAGAATAATACACGGCCAATCATAGGGGTATTCAGTCAGGGGCGGATCCGCAGGGGGGCCTAGGGGGCACATGCCCCCCTAGACCCCCTGAAATTGGGCCAGGCTATGACTCTTAACTATAGAAAATGTGGCCCGAAAACCCGCTTGTGCTCCCCCCCCCCCAGAGCAAATTTTCTTGGCTGTGCCCCCCAGACCACCCCTTCTGGATCCGCCCCTGTTCAGTGAATGTTTCATTGGAAGCGAGGGCCTGAAGTTTACCTTCAACAGAACTTTGTTGAAATGGTGGGGGGGGGGGTGTCATAAAAATATGTTTGGCATTTAAATATAAAAATTTCCCAGTACACCGGGCCTGTACATCAATATATCGGGAGACACAGTCGAATTAATGTTGATGGATTCAGTAATATTGCTTCAAACATAGGCCTCGTGTTGTTCGTATACGACTGCAAAGAAGACTTAAAGGTCAAACGTCGGAGTTTTCAAGGATCAAGTAGCTGAAGTGAGAAGTGCTTTGAGCTGTTTGAGGCTTTCTCATATCAGACACCCACAGGGCTGACAGCCATTTCAAACACAGCACAACGGGCTCAGTGTTTGTGACCACTATCAGTAGCCAGGTACTAATGGTGGTGTCGGCACCAACCTGCATGGGGCTGCATGGGGAGGGTACAGGAGGAGGAGGAGGAGGAGGGTGGGGTGGTGGGTGGCACCGAGCGGCCCTGTATAACCGTTGGCAGTTGACGCTATAAGGCGCGATAAACTGGTGGACGACAAAGATCGCGGCCGCCACCCCCGGCCGGCTCTTTGCGCCCTCCGGATCAAAGTCCTCTCCCTCCTCCTGCCCGCCACCCCTCTGCCACCACCTTCCGCTCCGCCATGCATTTTTAACCCGCCTGCCAACAATGCAATCGATAATTGCCGGTTGAGTATCGCTTACAGTGGACATTGGGGCTGACAAACGGGCGCCATTGAAGACTGATCGCCTTGCTGGCCGGAGGGGAATAGGGACGATGAGTGGATGGGCTCGAGGTGTTGGGTGTGGAGTCTAAAGACATTTACTTGTATATGTATGTGTACAAATGGGTCGGTGATAGAACTTTTATTTTGGAAGCTAGCCTATAGGAAGCCGGGAGAGTGGGAGCCAAATTAATTAACGGAGATATATATCCACCCAATTCAGAAATATTCATTCAATGAATTAAGACAGGAGAGGGGCATTTCTACCCTCACCCCTTCCCTCAAGAGTTTTCAACCCTTTTTTTGCTCCCTGCACTGCAGTGGAGCTTTCGCCCCCATTTTCTGTTTGCTGTTTTTTTAACCCACATGCTATTCTAGTGTTCCCCGCTGCGCTTCCGTTAATGGAGTGTTTAGAAAGATTCAGATTTACACACAACCGAAAATTCCCATTTTTTTCTTTTCTTTCTACTCCACTGGATGAGGGATCAGCTGCTTTCAGGCGTTTGCACGAATGGCACTGAAAATGAGTAGGCGATCAAATGGTGGGAAAGAGGGAGACACGGTCCAAATTTAGATGAGGGCATCAGTGAGGTCTAAGACGTTTAAAAAGAGAAGGGGATTGGAAGCAATTCATTTGCTGGTGGAAGAAGGAAGAGAAGCAGTCGGCAAGCTTCGGCACTGATCGTTGGTGGGTTGTATTTCATCCCTACTGCATTGGAGCATTGGAGGAAGTGGAGAGGTGAGTGTAATGGCCGAGGCGCTGCGTCGAGTCTCGAGTGTCCACCGGAGAACGGTAAAAGGATAGGTCATAAGAGGATCGCAGACATCTCTGTGTCCCCTTACTCACACACGCACACACTAGCGCCTTTCCACCCCCCCCCCCTCCCGCCCTTCCCACCTCCCCCTCTCTCTGTCGCTGTATGTCTGTCTGTCTCTGTCCGTCTGCCTGGCTGTCTGTCTGTCTGTCTGTGTGTGTGTCTCTCTCTCTCTCTCTCTCTCTCTCTCTCTCTCTCTCTCTCTCTCTCTCTCTCTCTCTCTCTCTCTGTTGCGTGGTGTGTATTAAGCTAAGTGTTTTCTCTGCCCCTACCTCCCTGACCACGCGTCTCCCACACCTGAGATCAGGCTGCCTCTCACACAGGAGGTGTCCGGACTGAGAGACCCTTCCACACGACGCGACGCGGCCCACACGACCTTGGCCATTGTTAGTGATATCTTTGAAGATGGAAGCCATTGTGCGTTGATGAACGACGTGCTCTGTCCTCTGAGCACACTTCATGAATTTTGCACCATGGCAGCTCTTATCGATCCGCCTCAGTTTACACTAGACCCAGGTCTCTAATTGTGTATCATGAGTTGTGTGAACATCCTACAGTAATGATGGGCATACATCACTTACATATTCCTCACACATTACACACATCACACCACCTCCTCCCCATTAGACTAATTATCCTCTGGTGTTACTAATTGATTTTATTGAGGGATTTAAATGGTGGGCATGGTGTGTGCACATTAGCCCCTGGCAATGAAGCAGGCTGTATATATAGAGGTGCGTGGCCTGCTCCTGTGTACACATTAGCTCATTACGACTCACTGCCTGGTGTAATGTTATAAGTCGAGCAGCTCTACTCGACGCCTCAGTCACAGTTAGCGTGTCGCCTCGGTGGTAGTACCCTTGGAGACGGATACCTAATACTAATTAGGAAAGTGTTAATCAGTCCCGCATCGGTCTCTTGATCTATGACGGTTCCTAATCGAGAACAGTGTTTTGCAATTAGTGCGTGCAAATGGATCATTTAGTCGACGATCAAGTAGCGACTGGGCCGTCTTAAATGTCAACAGATTTTCACTGGGCTGAAAAGCATTGGGCGTCGATAAATAAGGGAGAATCGGGTTTAGTTTTGTCGCCAGCTGTTTTAGAGCCCGGACTAATGAGACCGCCCATGGCAAGGTTTTCTTTTGTTTTGATGGCTGGAATCTGATGGTCCTGGCCTTGGGAAACGAGCCCACTTAATGGTCCATGGGGAGTAGCTTTTAACAAAGATTAGTGTTTACCGATAAGGCATAAATGAAAAGCAGTGATGGGGGGAAAGCTTACATCTTGATCCTTTAATGGCTCCAATTGAGCTGGATATTGGATAACTTTTGTGAATTAAACAACTGTTTAGCAAGTGTCTTCATTAGGACAAAACATGATGACTTTGCATGAGGAAACGCGACACCCTTGCGTGGAGTGGTAAGAAATACATATAAACAAATCTGGTTATCCTCGTTAGCTCTAACAGCTTTTAATGACGCTCGTAACATGAGTGTTGTCTTTTTGACGATGCTTGTTACGAAAGAAACGCACCTGTACTCAGTATGTGCTGCACCTGCTACAAACTAGCGTTTGTATAGATCTACTACTAACTCTACTATTACTACTGCAAGTCTGCGAGCCCTGCTCAATAATCCTATGTCCTTTGTGTTGCTGCAACTACTACTGGTTTTAATACTTACGAGGCTACTAACTCTACTACTACTGGAAGTCTGCGAGCCCTGCTCAATAATCCTATGTCCTTTGTGTTGCTGCAACTACTACTGGTTTTAATACTTACGAGGCTACTAACTCTACTACTACTGGAAGTCTGCGAGCCCTGCTCAATAATCCTATGTCCTTTGTGTTGCTGCAACTACTACTGGTTTTAATACTTACAAGGCTACTAACTCTACTACTACTGGAAGTCTGCGAGCCCTGCTCAATAATCCTATGTCCTTTGTGTTGCTACAACTACTACTGGTAATAGTGGTATTAATACTTACGAGACGACTCTTCCTCAACTTTGTCATCCTAGCATCAACCTATATAATTATATGAAATCAATTTTTTTTATATTGTATCTCGCGAGGTATCAATTCTAAGCAATTTTTGATTTATGAGGTAAGGCGTGGAGGTGTGTTGTACATGAGGGTACTGTCAAGTACAGTTGTTGCCTGAGAATAGCCGCCGCTTTGATATACTACTTACAGCACGGGCGTGGACTGGTTACCAGGTTTAGTCTGTGTAGGTGTTATCCATATGCTATAGAAGGGTGAGAAACTAAAGGGAACAGTGCTGCCCTCTAGTGCTTTTATTTGCTATGCACAGACCTTGATTACGGAGGTGAGTGGTAAATTTGCCAAAGTAACCCCTCACCTCCATAATCAAGGTCTGTGCATAGCAAATGAAAGCACCAGAGGGCAGCACTATTTCCTTTAGTTTCTCACCCTTCTATAACATACATGTATATGGATAACACCTACACAGACTAAACCTGGTAACCAGTCCACGCCCGTGACTTACAGAGTGGTGCGCCACTTTATACAGTGTGATATACTACTCACAGCCTTGTCCGCCTCCACGGACCGGCCATCTCACACGGTAAAAGCACCAGCTCTACTTCAAAGGCTATTCGCTTGGAGTGAGAGGAGGATCGGACGCTTTTGAAATTAAGTGTTTGAGGCATTCCGTGATAGGGCCGCGGTGCCTAATTACCATATGTGTACCTCATCTCGCCTGTGGGCGCCTCGCCTACCATAACTGCTGCTCAGGTATACGGTGCTAGGAGTAGCTCCACTAATCTGCTCTATTCTCTCCTCCCGGCACTGGAACCAAGCTTCAAAAATTAAAGATGTTTAAATACGACAGCTTCATGAAGTACTCTTGACACAGAATTGCATATCGTCTATATGTGAGAATCATGTTCTATGTAGTCAAATCGAGCAAATGTAGAGGCTATAAAAAGGCTGGATATAGGGAGGTGTACAGACATCTAACGTTATTTGGATACATTAAGTAGTATCAATTATCAATACTTTGCCTTCATGTTCAGCCAACTTCCCTATTCACATTGGTGTATAGGGAAGTTGGCTGAATCATTCTCTGTGGAAATTTTAATTCATTTTTAAGGATGAACATATTTCAATATCAACACGATGATACTTCACCTAACGTGACAATAAGTATGTTTGTTCCCATTGATAGAAATAAATACCTGCATAATGAACTGTTCTAATAGGTGACACACATGTAGCTGTGTCATGTTTAGAGGAGAGAGCTCACCCAGCTGCTACCAGTCCCTGTCTAACTGTGGCCCTGCTGGCAGCATGCCCAATGGTCTACATGGACCGTGCTGGCAACCTGTGGGTGATCGCTGGTGGATCGAATAGACCAGATTGATCAGCCATTTATGGTGAGAGTGATTTGGCGCCGGTTCAAGTGTGTGCCCCCTGCTGCGCATGCGCGGACGAGTCGTGTCGGTTTTTACGACAAGGCAGCGTCTAATTTTACGACAACCATCTCTCGGCACGGGAAAGGTTAGCATCTGATAGCTGGCCTTCTTTGTGCGCGACATGGACGGCCACTGACAGTCAATTTCCGATCATTAAATACGAACCAATTTCTCATAATTGTTGTATCTGCTGTGATGTGCCTGTAGACAGCTATGACAGGATGGTAGGGATCGTCCGGACACTCTGACAACCGGTGATTTGTCAGGGCATCACAACTTTGGGTACCGAAGTGATTTGTCCCCGAGCTCAGTTGGCTTGTCACTCATATTAGCCACACAGGAAAGACATGGCCATTTATTTGTCATGGGTAATTGTTTCTGATGTAATGGCATTAAAGTGCAGCGATGAAAATTTACTTCGCCACATCCTTACAGCAGGAGCATGTCAGGCATGCATTTATTTCGTGATACCCATCTTCAGAACACAAAAACTTTGTGCAATTTGCAGGACAACTTTACTTCCCATATATACATTGTATGTAATGAAGCTATGGGATACTAAATCTAGAGAATACAGAATATTACTGTGGGTTCAAGTGGAAGGGTTAATATGAGAAACCTCTGTTGGATTCCATATTTCTGCCTTAATGGTGCTTCGACTCGTGTGTTACTCTTAGATTAGCAAACATTTGTTAGCTGAAGTCTTGAGTCGCGAACACGTAATGCGTTTGATGGCTTTTTGGTAGCCTTAGGTTCTTTCATACTGGCGTGTGTCTTTGTTTTCCTGGAAGAATTATAAATACACTAAGGCACAAATATTTAGTGATTATAGTGACTTGGTGAGAGGCTTCTCATGGTAAACTTTGTAACACACAGCACATCAGCAGTAGTTTTAATTGAGGCCTCTAGGGAGCTTGCTGTGGAAATTTAACTGTTTTTAACACTTAGCTGTCGTGGTGCATTTTAAGAAATTGAAATCCTTGCCATTGCCATTACAGCCTTTCCATTTTAGATTCGCGATTGTTGGTGCTTGCCTCAAGTTTCAAAAAGGCACTAATTACAATCTTTGCCACTGCTCAACCAAAGAAGATCTCTGTTTTTCCAACGGAGGAGACATCCTCTAGTAGCTTTGCTGTTGCAAATTACATTCAATCTTGTAACGTTCCCCCGATAACAGCATTAGATAATAATGTAATATTGCTCCTCTCAAAATGACAGAGAAATCAATGTCTTCTTCTTAGACAACACGGGGTCCTTTGCATTCTAAACATTATAAGGCACCTTAGAGGGAATTAATACCTCCAATGTTTTTAGTGCAAAGTGAAGTCTCGCACACACATGAAAGGGAATGGTTAAAGGGGGGTACTCTTGTATTTGGCCTGTGGGGAATTGGAAGTGGCTCAAATGAGTGTTATATGGAGTCACTGCACGCCTAGCTAGTGATCACCCTATTCAGGGCGTATTTCCCAATTCTAAAGAAGACAAAGCACCTTCATAATGGGGTGCACTAACAACCTGGCCACCAAGTGTGAAATGAGGGGCGAAATGGGAGTCGAGCAGCCTCCACTAATACATCTATCTGCACGTCTCCTCTCCTTAGAAAAGATGAAATACAATTGGAGACATTCCATTGAGATTCCAAAAGCTGCAAAAAAGAGTGAAGGCATAGGGGGGTTGCCGATTCCGGCTGTTTTCTCTTCAGGAGACCTGGGAAGATGAAAGAGGCGCGGTTTAGGAATAAATAACCACCATGGACGGCCCCGATGCTTCCTCGGTGGTCTGCATTTAAAGTTGTTATTGTTCGTTTGGTATTCAGTGGCTCGCACCGGGCTTTCCACGTTGGCCTCATTTTGTAGAATGGTGCCTTATTTGGGGTCCTTCTCTAACCACCACCTCTGGGCCCCGCCCAAAGGGCCATTGCGGGAGGGTACAGGCTACCTAGGTGTCAGCTTAATGGTAAAATACAATTGGTCGTCGTCCGAAGGGCAACCTTTTACTGTTTGCTTGTAGAAATAAAGCACGATTTGCGAGGCTGCGAGGCAGGGCGGTGGGTACGCCAGCGCCATCTTGGGGGGCATTTGAGTAAATAGGCTGTCTTGTCTGACTGGAGCCTGTTACCGTGTCAACGTCCTTCTAATGCGCCTGTGCCGGGCTACATTGACACGTTAAGGTGGAGATATAGGCGTGCTACAACGCCACAGCACCCGTCTCCGTCAGGTTAACGCAAATCTACAGCTTCTCTGTCAACACGCTCAATTATCGTCCACCGCTACGCGCATGCGCTGCGGATCAGGATAGAGTCAGGAAGTGACGAGAGATATCGTCTATGAGCATGAGGCTTCACGAGATCTCAGGTCTTGTGGATTTATCACCGGTGGGTGGCGCTGGGTGCCGACCTTCAGATGGCGCCAACAGACGCCATCTTGTCGGAAATGAAGGCAGCTAGGCCAACCACGCCGTATCCTTTGCGCGCAGCTTCCGGCCTTCATTGGTCCCCATGGTCACATTGTGCTGTACCTATTTGCGTTTCGATTTATCGCAAGCCGATTACCATGGCTGCAGCTATGGAAGGCCAACAGGGCACTAGGGTTTACTTAACGCCACACTATCCTGCTAAAGGTAGATTGCATGAGATCCACCCACCGTAAAGAAAGTATTGTGTTGGCAATGATAAGGCCAAAAAAAGGTTTGTTTCCAGTTAGCCGACCAACCCTAGCAAAACAGGGCTGCCAATAGAGGTACACAAATGGCAGACCACAGATGGAAAGATCTCCATCTGCTGATTAGGGACTAGTCATTTATTGCCAGGTGGGGTGGGGGGCTTGTTAGATATAGGGGGGTCATTTTGAAAAAGAACCCCTTGGTGGGGGCCAAAACTCAATAAACCTTCATACTGTGGGGGGGGGGGTCAATACTAAATATGCATGTGCAATTCAAATACCCATCATGATGCGTCATTCCACATGTGTATCCGAATTTTTTTGGGGGGCGGGGTCATTTTGCAAAATCAGTTCTTAGTGGGAGGGGTCGCGATCATTTTTGTCATAGTGGTGGGGGGATTGGGAAAAAAATCTGCCGATCCGCCAAAATCATGCGGATGCCCAAAAATAATTTATGCCCCTGCCCTGGGAAGCAGTCATTTTATTTTTATGTAGTAGCACACAGACTTTATTTTACTCAAAGGGACTAAACTTTTTATGCCCTCCCTCAGGAGGATCCAAAATTTTTACACCTCCCACCCTCAAACCACCACCCACCCTGTTGATAAATTACAACCACTCCCTTAGATATTGTCGCACTATTGTGGCCACATATCCTCTCAGATTCACCTTGAAATTATGTTTCTTTTGATATATAACATGCCTATATTGGACAGGAGGAAGACTCCTCTCCCTTCCCCCAAAAAAAACTTAAAAAGAAAAAGAAAAAGAAAAGAAAAAGAAAAACCGACCTACCGACCCTAGCTATGTAGTTCATGTAACTGGAAACACACCTTTTATTTTTTTTTTGGCCTAATTGCCCGATGTGTAGTTACCCATTTATTTGTATGAACGTGTATTGGTCAATCTAATATTGTAAGATTTACATTGATTATTTATGATATGGGATGTACTGTCCGCCCGCCACAAGGGTTTTACAGTAGAGTACTTATTATTCTGAAATACAGTTGTACCTGCTGTGGGTATAAAATCAATGACCAGAAAGACATTCTGCTGTAGGCACAGCAGGGGTATTTATAGCCCATTTACAATTGCGGCTGAGAGTGTAGGGAGTCAACAAAGGAAGGATTTAATTATCTCCTACATTGTCCTACAGGAAATCTCTATGGGCATTTCATTGAATTTGTAGGCAATTGTTTTAAGTTATTTGGATCATATGTGCGACATATTCATCACAGTAATGTCTGGCAAAATGTCTTAGTTTTAGAATATACCACTATATTTTATTCCACGTATGCCATAACGGATGACATTGAGAGGTCAAACCCTCAAGTATCCATACCGTTCTAACACGCAAACAAAACAGCCCTTCAACTCATGAATATTTCCTGAGAGTACAGCGTATGGAGCCATCATATGAATAGACCCGTCATATGAATTGACGTCGGTGTAGGGGATGGCCCTGCGCAGATAGTCGACCCCAACATTGGGCGGAGGAGGCGTCGCGGTATGCCCCTCCCGGCGGAACCATTGAGCGACGCGTCGGCGGCGCCTTGACGGGGGCTGGCCGGTTTGAAGCGAGCCTCTTCACAAGCAATCATTGTAATGCCTTATCCGGACGTCCCTAGGGCTCTGCCGCGGACGCGCGCGGGTCCCTGATTGCTGGCCGTGTATTGATTTCGGTGTGAAGGCAAATAGGCGAGGTGTGAACCGCCCATAAAACTGGCAACCTCTTCATGCAGCGCACTCTACCAAAAGTAAGCCTTAATACGTCCACTAAAAAGAATTCATAGACTAGGCGAGGAAGGAAGAAACTGTCGACCACATGGTTATTTGTTAGAAATGACAATGTTTTTCATTATTGTTTCCTCTAAATATCAATGGGCAGAACATGGTGTAAGTAGTATATGGGTACCTGTCATGCAGATGTAAGTAGTATATGCGGGCCTATCATGCAGATATACGTAGTATATGGGTGCCTATCATGTAGATGTAAGTAGTATATGGGTGCCTATCATGTAGATGTAAGTAGTTTATACCACGATTTCGGGACTTCCGGTGGGTTTATATGCAGTTTAGCCGTGCATTATTCTGCATATACCACTCTTGTGCATTTTTGAAATTTTTGGTATATACTTTTTCGGGGTTAAGTTGGACTTAGAATATTTTGGGAAATGCTGGTGGACATACAAATTTAGTCTCGCCATTTTCCATAGTGAAAAATCGTGCCAACTCGTATGAGAATTGAACCCCGGCCGCAGTGGTGGTAGGCGAAGGTCTTAGCCATTACGCCACACTGAACGGTGATGAAACACAATGCCAAAATAAATAAGTTCTAACCTGACATCCTAGTGGTATGTTTGCAGTCAGATTTCGTCTTGATTCCAAGCTTGTCATGTTATTATATTAAAATCCTAAGAAGTTTTTGATCCATAGAAGAGGAATGCGTGCTAGTTTTCTCCATTTTCTTCGATATAAATAAGAATCCATTGATTTTTCCATCGTACGCGAGTCGCGGCCCGTGTCCGCTCTGCGCAAAGCCATTGTTTTTGTTCCTTGCCGGGAGAGGTACCGCTGTGTATACAGTCACTTTTCGTATGGAATCCAAGCTTGTCATGTTATAATATCGAAATCCCAAGAAGTTTTCGATCCATAGAAGAGGAATGCGTGCTAATTTTCTCCATTTTCTTCGATATAAATAAGAATCCATTGATTTTCCCAACGTACGCGAGTCGCGGTCCGGCCATTCCCACCCGCCTCCTTGTCCGGCGAAAGTGTGTCAGTGGCCCGGATGTAGATATAGGTCATCCGCTCGCTGTACGAGGAAGACGCCGAAAATTTCGGACCGTGTTGGAAAATCAATGGATTCTTATTTATATTGAAGAAAATGGAGAAAATTAGCACGCATTCCTCGTCTATGGATCGAATACTTCTTGGGATTTTAATATTATAACATGTCATGGCTGGATTCCATACGAAAAGTGAGTGTAAACACGGCGGTACCTCTCCCGGCCAGAACAAAAACAATGGCTTCGCGCAGGGCGGCCACGGGCCGTGTCGCTAGCACTTACAAAATGTCTTCGCCTGGCTATATTCTTTGGATTTCAGGTAAGAAATTGATACAAAATGGAGGAAATGGTGGTATAAACCTATTAGGTGATGCATATCGGGGCCCCACGGGCTGTATATGCTGTATATACCCTCGCCGCTCCGCGGCTCAGGTATATACAGCATATACAGCCCTAGGGCCCCGATATGCATCATCTATTAGCTTAATATGGGTGCCTATCATGTAGATGTAAGTAGTATATGGGTGCCTATCATGTAGATGTAAGTAGTATATGCGGGCCTATCATGCAGATATACGTAGTATATGGGTGCCTATCATGTAGATGTAAGTAGTATATGGGTGCCTATCTTGCAAATGTAAGTAGTATATGGGTGCCTATCATGTAGATGTAAGTAGTATATGGGTGCCTATCATGTAGATGTAAGTAGTATATGGGTGCCTATCATGTAGATATACGTAGTATATGGGTACCTATCATGTAAATGTAAGTAGTATATGGGTGCCTATCATGTAAATGTAAGTAGTATATGGGTGCCTATCATGTAGATGTAAGTAGTATATGGGTGCCTATCATGTAGATGTAAGTAGTATATGGGTGCCTATCATGTAGATGTAAGTAGTATATGGGTGCCTATCATGTAGATATAAGTAGTATATGGGTGCCTATCATGTAGATGTAAGTAGCATATGGGTGCCTATCATGTAGATGTAAGTAGTATATGGGTGCCTATCATGTAGATGTAAATATCATATGGGTGCCTATCATGTAGATGTAAGTAGTATATGGGTGCCTATCATGTAGATGTAAGTATTATATGGGTGCCTAACATGTAGATGTAAGTAGTATATGGGTGCCTAGCATGTAGATGTAAGTAGTATATGGGTGCCTAACATGTAGATGTAAGTAGTATATGGGTGCCTATCATGTAGATGTAAGAAGTATATGGGATATATATAAATCAATTAGGCCTGGACAAGAAAAGGCCTACATGGACTAAGTGTGTATCTATCCTGTTGTAACCCACTTAGTAGTATATTTATTCTTATTGCGCTGACGTTAATAAATTATGTTGATGTGAGTAGTATAAGGAGGACTGCTGTAACGTGAATGGTGTAACATGCACTGTGAAAAATAACTTGAGTCTACCAGGGCTCCTTGTAAAACTGAATAGTGAACCACTGTAATTCTATTGCAGGGGGACCAGTGTGGTTTTTACAAGAAGCCCCAGGTGGCAGGCAGTATGGTGGTGCACAAATGTACAAGGAATCTCTCTGAAAATAACGACGAATCTGGCAACATTTGGACGAGGATTCCATCGTTATTTCAACATGTATCTACAGTGTGGGTATGGCTATTAAATTGATGAAAGTACAGATAGTACATTGTGAGGCATATTACGCTGATGTTATTTATATACATTGATACATTATGTTGATGTTAGAAGTTTAGTTATGTTTGCAGTAAGTAGGACGTGCATGCTTATTGTGCTCTTGACAAAAGAATGTTATTTCAAGGGTCTTTGAAAGTTACTTGAGATCGATATCACTACAAAATTAATCAAAGCTATAGGTGTTAGGTGTTAATTTTGTCCGAATCTAACAGCGTCCTAAAGACATCTGAGGTATTCAAGGGTGTAGAGTTCTCAAAAGGGGCGTTATTCACCCCCGCCCAACTGTGTACGAGCATCCTTTCTGAATCATGAGGGAGGCAGAGGGTGTGAGTCCTTAGAAAGCCCTGCCTGGGATGATGTAGTACGGCTGGTACTGACAACGAAGAAGTATTTCTTAATAATTAGTAGGGAATTATTGATGGTATCATATTCAGTGCCTTCTGGAATAAGGAGGCACTTAGTACAACCAGCCATTTTAATGAGAAATTAATCCTGAAATCGTCGGTTTTTAATCCAGCAACTGTCGCCAATTAATATTCATAAAAGCCAATTAATATTCACTTAGGGTGCATTAGGTATTGTATTTCATCTCTCGTGCTGCCAATAAATACTATACCTCCACTGAAAGCTTAATTACTGGTGGATAGCATTAGGAGCTGTTTTCCTCTTTCCTGTGTCCCCCCTCGTTTCAAATTTCTGACACAAATGAAATTTTAATAGGATACAAACGAGACTATTCGTAGTGGTGGGTAAAAACTATAATGAATACACCAAAGAAGATTTATAGCATGATTTGCCCGCTTGGATCTGCGTGAAGTAGGAAGCCTCTGTGCGGGTCATTTTCTAAAGGGGAGAAGGGCGGAAAAGAGGGAAGGGTTCCTTACAACGGGCGTGATTTTTTCTAATTGAGATACACAAATGAAATAAAATATACAAGGCAGGTATACCCACAACATATTACTGCTCCATATGTGGAATGTCTCAGAGCTATCAATCTCCCTTAATTGTCCAGTCAACTGTCCTTGAATCCCCCCAGTGAATAATGACCCTAGAGAGCCTCCACTTTTGCCAAGCGGGGATGCAATCGGAGGCTCGGCAAAGCCATCACTGTTGGGATTTCGGAGTGATTATGTAATTATCGTTTTTAATGTCAGGTCGGATTTTCTTGACTCCAAAACGAGCCTGAGATGCCTCCACCCTCCTCTCCCTACCCTCCTCGTTCCTCCCGACGCTCGGCTCCAGCCTGCCTGTTGTGCCGACAGAGGGCTCTCTGGTCGTCGTGGTATCGGGTTCGGGCGGTAATAAGTCCCATCCCCTCATTTCCTTGATGGCAGCTTTCTGCATCGCCGTCAGACAATAAAGCCCCCTCCATCCCCAGCCAATCCCCCTCTCCTGAACTCCACTTCTACCCCGACCCTGCCTTCTACAACGCCCATCCGCGAGCCCTTCCCCTGCAAGCACATTAAGGGGAGCATCCGATCGCCTGGCAAGACGACTGCCCATATGGGAGACGTTCGTGTATAAACAGTTGGGCCGAGGACGCACGAAGCGTACATCAATTTGTCCTGATCCAAATCCTTTGCCACCAGGGAGCTCCTGCTTCTACAGCCTACGGAGGAAGCTCCCCTACTCGGCATCAAGTAACCATGTAGGTGACCAACTGCCTACAGAGTGCCATCCTCTGTTACAACAGCAGCATATCACCCACTCTTATAACAGCAGCACAGCACATGCCACCCACTCTTATAACAGCAACACAGCACATGCCACCCACTCTTATAACAGCAACACAGTGCATGCCACCCACTCTTATAACAGCAGCACAGCACATGCCACCCACTCTTACAGCAGCACAGTACATGCCACCCACTCTTATAACAGTGCATGCCACCCACTCTTATAACAGCAGCACAGCACATGCCACCCACTCTTACAGCAGCACAGTACATGCCACCCACTATTATAAAAGCAACACAGTACATGCCACCCACTCTCATCACAGCACCATAGCATGTCCCATTCACTCTTGCAGTACAGTGTGTGGCAACATGGTTGCACAGCATGTGCCACTCATTCTAGCAGCAAAACAGTATGTGCCACCCACTCTGAAGGAGTTCTTCAACCAACGTCACCATTTTCTTTCAGTCATGATTCCATGCTATTTTAAGGGTGGTATTGTGACGGAATACCCATTCGGTCCATAAAATGCACGGAATGATGATGGAATCATGACTGACGGACAGGGTCACAGGGTGGAAGAACCCCTTTAAAAGAGCAGCACAGTATGTATTCTTACAAGTTATAACAGCAGCACAGTATATGCCACCCACTGTTGCTTACAACAGCAAAGTATGTGCCACCTACTCTTACATACTCTCACATACAGCAATACACTATGTACCATCCACTCTAACAAAGAATACTGCAGTATGTGCCATCAGCTCTTACATACAGCAGCACAAACTGTGCTGCCCATTCTCACAGAGTGGCTGTGACACCTAACCTTGTAGCAGCAGAGTTTTACCACGAAATAAGCTTCAGGAATTAGAGCACCAAGTAGCAGTCATATGGGCGAAACAATAGGGCAGGATCATAAAGTTTCAACAAAAAAAATGATATAGTAATTCTTTATTGTTCTACAGTTACATGTCCCCAAAGGATAATCATACATCCTATGAGTAATATATGGTAACTTGAGTGATGTAGTCCTATGCTCCTAATATGTAGTAGGGCAGCTTGGTAGATGAGCTGCATGTACAAAACTAGCTCCTTTAGGGTGAAACCATAATGGATGGCATAATCGCACTTTGATATCTACGCACATAGCTTCATTCCGGTCTCATGAAGGAGGGATATACAATGCATTATTTAGACTTTAGGGTAAATATGTCAGTGGCTAGAAGTATATCGAGTCATACAAATAAGAGGTTGCTCTGCTAGTCAGCTGGCTGTTTTTGAGATGTATACCAGTGTGAGGAGGGCTCTGATGGATGGGTGCGTGGGCAGAACAGCAGTCAGGAAGAAGTCCCCGACTCCTTCACACTGCTCTGCCTCCTTGTGTGGCCTTTCATTACGCTGACTTTAAATGGGCCATCTCAGGTTGCAGTCGGGCGGACGGCTTAGACTGCCGTTAATTCGCCCTGGTAGACCCCATAGTGGGGCAAAAACAATAAAACGTTACGTTTTGAAATCCCCTTTTGCTGCTATATAGAAGTGCCTGAAAGGAGGAGGCGCTACAGAGGCGTACACCAGCCACTGTGCCTTTCTGTTTGAGTCCGCGGTTTATTGCCCCGAACAAAAGGACCTCTGAAGATTTTAATCTTCGTCTTTTAGAAAATACGAGTCGACCATTGTTGGTGTTGAGTGTGTAAACTGAGCTAGCACGCACCATTAGTGTAGAGACCTGTCACTTGGGGGCGGACCTTTTTGTCAATCAAGTCTCGTCTCCTTTAAGAATAAAAATACCAAGTGCAGGTAACAAAGACTAAAGTAGTGCCATCAGGATCCGTTAACATATGGCCATTCTTCTGTGAAGTAAGCCTCACTTGCTGCACTACCTTAGGCTTCACAATAGGGAAGTAGGGGTCCCTCTTCTCAAAGGTGTCACATACATATGGAAAGACGTGCCCAATTGGCTTGACACTATTACTTTGCTAGTCATGTAAAATGTTGGAATGTTCTTCTGGGAGAAAATAGATAGTCTGTTGCTTTGGCATGAGAGCACACTCCACAAAGAGACTGTTAGGAAAACATTTAGTGATCTTCGAACCTAGTTATTACTCTAAACTCCATTCAACGACCCAACAATACATCACCTATACTAGCTTGCTAGCTTGGAGCATCCCTAAAACACACCTTGTACATATTATGAAGTGTATGTGTTCATAGCCATGCAGAGATAATGCGATAATGAATTTGATCCTGAACCTGGGATCTTTGCCTTACTATAGTGTCACCCAGGGAAAGTTATGCATGTACCAGGTATCAAACACAATTCTTGAAAGAAAGTAGACCCAAACACTTGAAAAGCTTGACAGGTAAGCTTAGCAGATCACTGACCTGTTTAGAGAAATAAGCAGTGATAACAAATACATTGCAAGAGCATGTTCAGGATCTAAACACCTTTTAAAGTTCACGATCAATCAAATACGTCTCCTTACTCACTGGTACTCACTGCAAAATCTTTAGGGGATAGAGGGGGTACTCACTCTATGATAGTCCTGGCCAACTGCCAAACTACTGGCCCCCTAAATACAGGGGAAAGGGCAGGTCCTAGATTCCAGAAGTAATCCACCGGTCCCCTGATTTCAAGGTCATCAGCCAGGAGTCCCCTTATTTCAAAGGGTTGTAGAGCCACTTGTCTTTTTTTTTCAGAAGTTTTATTGGGTACCCCTTTGTTTGTTTGCAGTGTTTATGTGGCAGTTTTCAAACAAATTATATTAGGACAGAGACAAACAATTATTAGTACTTGAGGTTTCCCCATCAAGGGGCTAAATGGACTGTTGTAGAACTGGCTTTGTCTCGCTTCTCTTGATCTACAAAGCATCAGACAAGCTGATAGACATGCATATCTATACGAGTATATATATTTCTACATGGGTAATGTTTGTCCCTGCTACTGGCTGGAGTAGGGCGATTTACTGGGCCCCTTTTTTGAGGTGCACTCAGTCACCAGTCCCTGTTTTGGGGCCTGTTGATTATTTGGCTCGCTACCTGCCTGTAAATTGGGGACATTATACAGGCAGGCCATGCCTAAGAAGTTGCCAGTCAATCATCCCCTGTTCTCACACTTACTCACAAGGGAGCACCCTTTCACCCCAAGGGTCCACATATCTCTCCTATACAGATGTTTGGAATATAGACTGTGATTGGAGATCTAAAACTGCCAGAGTTTAGGTGAACTACTCCCCAGAATCTGGGGAGAAAAGCCATCAGGCATGGCCTACGAGTGTATGCCAACAATACTTGTAGGGTACCAGTGTACCCAGCAAATTGTCGTCATCTGTCGCCATGATTGGTCATCAATGGTGACTCCTTTTTGAGTGATAACTCATTCCGTCATCTTTCGCCACTGTGTGTCAGACTCACGTGGCATAGCAATTGCTATTCCTGGTGATCTTGTGCTATAACACCGTCGTGTTCTATCTAGCGACATGTGTGAGCCACTTCACACAGGTTCACGAGGACTCACGACAATTTGCTGGGTAGTGGATTATCTCACCCATCCCGGTTGTGAGGGCCGTTTGGCAGTGGTTACCCCATTCTACCTTGCGTATCCTCCCCCGGGGCATATAATAGGTAGATCTGTCCGTCTGTCTTATTTGTATGTATGTATTTATGTATGTATACATAAACATGTACATGTACATATGTATGTATGTATATATGTATGTATGTATGTATGTATGTATGTATGTATGCATGCATGCATGCATGCATGCATACATGTATGCATACATGTATGTTTACATGTACGTATGTATTGTATTGTATGTATGTATGTATGTATGTATGTACAAATGTAACCACTCTTGCTTTTGTTCGCATTATGAGCTATTGATAGATTTGCATCACCTTCAACTTCAGGGTAGCTGGCAGCTCTGTCTGTTGTGTACAATACTTGTAGGGTACCAGTGTAGTGGATTATCTCACCCATCCCGGTTGTGAGGGCCGTTTGGCAGTGGTTACCCCATTCTACCTTGCGTATCCTCCCCCGGGGCATATAATAGGTAGATCTGTCCGTCTGTCTTATTTGTATGTATGTATTTATGTATGTATACATAAACATGTACATGTACGTATGTATGTATGTATATATGTATGTATGCATGCATGCATGCATGCATGCATGCACATTCTTTACAAATGTAACCACTCTTGCTTTTGTTCGCATTATGAGCTATTGATAGATTTGCATCACCTTCAACTTCAGGGTAGCTGGCAGCTCTGTCTGTTGTGTGACAGTGAGGAATGATACGGCGGTAAGTTTGATTACCATTAGGGAAATTGCTGCTAATTATTGGGTGTAATTGTCACGAATGACCTCAGCCATCGCTCGTGTTCAGTCATTTTGTAGTTCTTCTAACAGTCAGTGCATGCTAAACATGGTCCATCACGTAGAGACTGAAACATCTAGGACACTATTGGCATGCGGCATGCTGGAAGCCATGCCGAAATTATCAAAATAATGACCCTGGTTCGCAGCAGTGTGAAATTTATATGCGAATAAAGGTCGATTTTGAGGTTCATCTACTTATTTACATATATTGGAAGAACAGCTTCAAAGGTGTGTTCTCTGTGAGGCCGTGAACAATACCCCCGTGTAACTATTGCTAGTGGTAAGCCTGCAGGGGGAACACAGACTCACAATTATCACTGTAGTTAATGCCAATGTAATAAAACAAGGTCTTATAATGTCTGAGTGAAACCCTTCACAGAAATCAAAGCCATACTGAGTAGCGGAGCATATCAATAATTATACCATCAAAGAGGCAGATACGTATCACATCAGTCAGCTTTTTCTCCTTAATTTCCCTCATGTGGCTCCATCGTCGGCAATCTATAAGGCAATTGTACATCTTTGGAAGGATGGAAATATTCCTATCGAGCTTGTGACAAATGGCGAATAAATGATGAGCTATCTTTACTAAAAATACAGGCTGAGTGTTCGTCTGTCACGAGTCGACGAGTGGCAAGGGTAATTAGTGTTTGTTAGTGTTCTCACAGAGTCGGCAATTAGTTTTAATGACTCCCATTAACATTGATAAAGTTAGAAGCACCTTCATTTGAATGCTTACATTGAAGTTGTTCTGTAATGCCATCAGAGGTCGCCTCTATTTTTTTATCCTTCCGATTTGAAATGAGAATTAAACCCCAAGGACAAAAATAGAAATTAATTTTAGAAATGTTAACCGGATTATGGTTGGTCGAATTTGATCTTTGCAGCTCGGTGTGTGTGAATGGCCTGGAGGTAGAAGAGCTAGTACAGTCTCAAATGCTACCTCTTCTTCAGACTGCAAACACTGCACACGCAGTAACGTCGCTTTTAACTTAAATACTGGCCTTAGTTGGGTTGGTTGTCCTGGGGATACAATCTAGGTACTTGTTCCAGCAGCTTTTGTGCGAATCCGATTCAATGTCAACCTATTTCGGCTGGGGGCTAATACACAATAAAGAATGTACAATTATTGATAAACACGTAAGTTAACTGCATGGGTGACAGTATGCGCCATTTAGTATACTGAAACATGCATATGTTTATGAAAGCCTTAATGTAGTATCATTGCAGGTAACTGATGGTCTATATGAAATACAATCGATGGCACTTACGGCTGGACTGACTATAGCAGCAACAGACACTGTTAGCAATTTGGAATTAGGGCATCGCAGGTAAAACGCATCCACCGCTGGTAAATGGCACAGCGATCGGGCGTAAAACGGGTTTTGCAGATTACACATTTAAAATCAAACGGCCAGTCATTAAGGCTCACCGGTGGCAGATGGGGGCCCGTTTTGATCTGCTCAAGATGAAAGGGGTGGGTGGGCGGGGGTGACCATGGAGGGGTGCTCTGCGGTATCCATCCTTTCCTCTAGTATGGGTGCAGTCCTCCAGGCGGCCTGGGGGTGGACTGCCTATACCTCCTCTTGCTCCTGCAGCCTCCCTGCTTGGCATACACTCACACAACGCTGCAGACAGCAGAGGTGAATTATCTGATTTTCACTCACCGGCATTGCATCGCCCGTGCTTTGATGTTGAAATTAATGACACGCAAAAACCTGAATTTAGCGTTTTAAAATAAATGAAGATTGTTAATGAGCGGTAGTTCCAACGAGAAGTCGAGCCTGGTGGGGTTGTGACTTTTTTGCCCCTCGACATCTTGGCGAGCGCTGGCTGGAACGTTGTGAGTTGTTAACATGGCGAGTGGAAAAAGTATCTAATTTGAGCATTACTGAGCGGTGCAGGCCGACAGCACAGTCGGCTTTGATGTCTGCGACAACCTTAATTATCGCCCATATCGGGGGAGAGTGAGGGCGAGGCTGGCGATGATCGAACAGGTTCTGTCTTAATGAGAGTAAATTATCCCAGGTAACAGTAGAGGCAGCGCCTGCTGCCAACAAAAACTCTATAGACTCCTGAACCACGCCTTACTTAGGCCAAAAAAAATTGTTTCCGGTCACCCGACCGTGCTCAGCTCAAAGGGGCCGACTTCAGATTTTTTCGAGATTTTCCCAATTTTTTGAACATTTTTTGACGATTTTTTTTCAAAATTTTCAAAGATTCACTTCCAAAATTGTTATTTAACATTTATGCACACATTTCCCCATTATTTTCCATATCCCAGGCAGGAAATCAAGGTTTATAACAACCATCAGTGAAAAACCAGCAATATATGACTATGTGATACCTTGGATACAAAAGAAAAAAAAATAATAATAATGAAAAAAGACCTACCAACCTCAACATTTTTTTACCTTGTTACCGGAAACACAGCTTTTTTTAGGCCTTACTCCCCCACCACGCTCAGCATAGAAAATACCCCTTTCAATGACGCTCATTGAGAGTCTATATGTAAAAATGTCTACTTTATCTTAGTATTACTTATAGCTTCCCGCCTTTCTTTATGACTCTTAATGCTGCTCATAGCAATTAATTTCAAGGTGATGTGTATATGGTACATGCAGGGAAGGTTTGTGTCGAGGGACGAGCTGGGGCAGGGTGAGGGACTGCTTCTGCTGAATGCCTGTGCCGGTGGCGCCCCCACCTAGGGAGAATGCTGAACTAGAAGAATGGTTACACATAGGATCAACCGAATTTTTATGACACATGCAGACAGTATTACTCATTATACCTTTAGTCCACTGGGCCCCTTTTATGACAGACAGTATTACCCATTATACCTTTAGTCCACTGGGCCCCTTTTTATGACACATACAGACAGTATTTCCCATTATACCTTTAGTCCACTGGGCCCCTTAGGCCGACTTTGGCGATACAAATCCTTCTGAAAAGTTGACCGATGGTGCCGAGTGGACTATTGGTCTTATTTTTCTTATGCATTCTAGAGTAGAATAATAGCTCCTGCGGTAACAGCGGGAAAGTGGAGTTTAACATGCTTACCCCAGTGGGCACAGAACATAAAATCAACATTGACAACTGGTTGATATGTGTTGATCAACTTGTCTTCAAAACTTTTTCAAAGATTTTATTTTAATTTCGTCAACCATCACCATTTCAACAGCAGATCAACAGTTGACATATCAACATTGAAATATTGTTCACAATTCAACATTGATTCAACATTGCTTTTATCAATGTTGTCAATTCAATGTTGAATCAACATTGATAGGTCAACTCAGAATAACCTCACAACTATATATATCAATGTGTTTTTTTCAATGTTGAAACAGCATTGAATCAACTTTGAAATACAAACATTGAATCAGAACTGATGGTTAGAACTTGATCACAGTTGATTTCATTAGGTTGTGTCAACTTTCAAATTCAAACATATTTCAACTCTGAATCAACTGTTGATATGCAAATACTGCAAATGTTGATTCAACACCGAATCGACGTTGATGTGCCCACTGTGACACTGCAAAAATAGTGTTTATGCTGAGGCCTGAACATGTTTTAATCTACATCGTTTGATTCAGCAGGTGAACTATGTGTTTAGGACTTGAACATTTAAATTCTAAACACCTAGACATTTACACTAGACATGTGTAGACTGTAAACAGACCGAAAACTAGGTATTTGGTTTTTAATCATTTATATATTTCTAGGTGTTTAAATTTATGTTTTACACAAGGTGGTGGCTGTACACTGTTAAAATGGACTTTCTACTCGCAGTCATCTGTTATTGTTGGGTAATATATTATAGAGTATTCCCATCAATCACCGTTTCACATAATACGCATATGGGTCAGGTCACCAGAAAGCAGTAGACTTTGTGTTTTTGGGTCATTTTGGACTCTTATGGCTCTAGAGAAAGAAGTTGCAAATCAATCTTGTTTTACATAGACTCATTTGATAGATAACATTTAGGGCTATCAGAAAGATGTAAATTTGTGGCCATCCATCAAAAACTCTCAGACTTATAGCTTGCCGAAGTGAGAAAAACAGTCAAATTTGTTCTTTTTTGATTTTTTGTACTTTTTACAAATGTTCTGTATTGAATAAAGAACATCTGGAGTAACCCAAAGTTATTTTTTGTATTGTATATGATCGTAGGTATCATTTCCATCAGGTTTGAACATGTTACTGAGTGAGGATTTTTCATTGTGTGTATATATACACAATATCAGCTATTGAAGTTATTAGGAAATAGACGAAACCAAAGAGTGGACTTGAGCACGTCGAACAATCGACCGCCCTCCTATTAATATAACAAAAAAAAAAACACTATACAGTATCTAAGTGTTTATTGTCAGAGGTTAACATATACATACTACGAATTCCGATATAACTGAACTACATATCCACCGATCATTTCAATATATGTGAGGTAACGTCTTTCCACTGGTATGGGGGGGGGGCGAAGGGGGACAGTTTCAAGATGAAGGGTCCATCAGGGTGGGTCGTTTTCCACTGAGTGAGCTCCTTCACACTCGGTACTCAAGCTGCCTCCAGTTAATGGATAAATGGACGATGACGAGGAGGAAAGCACTGAGCCGTGGTCACTCACCTACTTCCTATCGGGCGAGGGGGGATGTGCAGCTCTCACAAACCTTTCTTATCCACGTAACAATTACTACAAATGTACTACTCACATTAGTAGGCAGATAAAGCCCTAACTCCCTCCCACCATCTACTTCGAGGTCATCTCAAGTGTGTGTCAGTGTGGGATGTGGCAGTGTGGGGTGTGGCAGTGTGGGGTGTGTCAGTGTGGGGTGTGGTAGTGTGTGGCAATTTTGGGGTGTGGCACTCTGGGGTTTGGGGCTGACTCCTTCTACTTATTTCAGAATACAAGGAACCAATCAGAGAACCAGCTTGACCTCTATCACCCACACGATTAATTCAAAAGACACCAGCAATGTTGTGTACCAAGGTGACGCAGAGTTTGTCAGTGTGGGGTGTGGCAGTGTGTGTCAGTGTGGGCAGTGGCAGTGTGTCAGTGTGTGTAAGTGTGGGGTTTGGCAGTCTGTGGCAATGTACGCTGTGGCAGTGTGTGACAGTGCGGGGAGTGGCAGTGTGGGGAGTGGCAGTGTGGGGAGTGGCAGTGTGGGGTGTGGCAGTGTGGGGTGTGGCAGTGTGTGGCAGTGTGGGATATTCTAGTGTGGGATGTGGCAGTATGGGATGTGGTAGTGTGTGACACTCTGGGGTGTCTTAGTGTGGGGTGTGGCAGTGTGTTTAGGTGTGGGATGTGGCAGTGTGGTGTGTGGCAGTGTGTGTAAGTTTAGGGTGTGCCGGTGTGTGGCAGTGAGGGGTGTGGCAGTGTATGTAAGTTTAGGGTGTGCTGGTGTGTGGCAGTGTAGGGTGTGGCAGTGTGTTGCAGTGTAGGGTGTGACTGTGTGGCAGTGTGGGGTGTGGCAGTGTGTGGCAGTGTGGGGTGTGACAGAGTGTGGGGTGTGGCAGTGTGTGTAAGTGTGCAGTGTGGCAGAGTGTGTGGTATGGCAGTATGTGGCAGTGTAGGGTGTGCCGGTGTCTGGCAGTGAGGGGTGTGGCAGTGTGGGGTGTGGCAGTGTGTGTAAGTGTGCGGTGTGGCAGTGTGGTGTGTGGCAGTGTGTGTAAGTGTGCAGTGTGGCAGAGTGTGGGGTGTAGCAGTGTGGGGTACTGCAGTGTGTGTAAGTGTTGGTGTGTCGGTGTGTGTCAGTGTGGGGTGTGGCCGTGTGGCAGTTTAGTGCTGGGAGTGGGGAGACCCCCATATACCCCCGACGGTGTCGAGAGGGGAGGTAGAGATAATCAGTTATCTCCTGGTTTACCCACGCTTTGAAGACGACCAAGTATACACTTATATGCCAGCCCAGGGCGCCACCAAGCGGAGGGAGTTGATAGCGAGCAGGACAGGGAGTTGCTCGGACGTGGTTGGGTGGAGGGGGTGATAGGGAGCCGTGAGCAGCTCAGCGGCCCTAAAAGGCCCTGCTCTGCCACTGATACGCCTCGTTAATTAGGCGGGCCGCGCCCCGCGGGAGGCACGGCGGGGCAGATTAAAGGTGCGGCGTCCGGCAAGCCCCAGTCCCACATGGGGACAACCCCACCGCTATCTCCGTAAAACTGTTAGTTATCGGTCCTCAGATCCACAGGCTAAAGACTGCAAAGGAGAGTTACACATTACAGACGAGGGCCTTATCACAAATCCACCTTGCTCGACCACATAATACATTGTATATCAATGACCAACCTAGCGAGCATATTTGGTCGTTTATAGGTGGGTGCTTAATGTGTGCCAGTGGGCGGGGCAGGCGTGGATGTTGAAGGTGTGTTTTATCTGTGTTACCAATCTTTAAATGGCGCCTGTTGCTGGATCACACACATTGCCATCACACCTGATTGACCCTGCAACTGATGACAGAGGCCCCTTCAAAGGGAAATAATCGAGAGAACATGATTGACTTAGTCTGAGATAGTTTGTAGGCTATCATCTTTCTTACACCCATCAGCAGTGGCTCTGGGCATAAAACAGTGATGCATTACCATTTAGGTTAAATATGGAAATAGGAACAGTTCTGGGCCAGCACAAAGTACCGGTGGATACTTCTCCAGCTTCACTTTCTGGCTAATGAGGCACCGATCTCCTCCATCCCTTCACTCCCCCCCCCCCCTAACCATTGCCAAGTTGTCCACAGTCACCCACTCCCCCTGTAAACAGCATAGATACCTAAGAATGGCTTTTAGGTCGTTGGTGCGGAAGGACAGGAATACAGTTGGTGAATCAGGCGTTAGCTGTAGTGGCCTGCCCGGCCCACTTTCCTAATGGACACAGAGCAGCAGACGACTTTGGGATCAACGCTGGTTCCTGGCCGAGCATCCTCCCTGGGTAATCATTGCCCCAGTAGCAAAGTGGCCAGCTTGGGACCAGAGGGTGATGGCATATGTGAACCAAGGGGGACTATGATTTGCCAGTCGGCGTATTGTCAGTTTAGCTGTATCGGTGCCTCTCTCCGAGGGCTCCCAACTTGACTGTAACATGATGTGCCATGTCCTTCTCCTCACAGACACCCCCCCCCCCCACCCCGCCGAAAAAAGGAAATACCGTACCTACGACACATACCGGTAAATGTGCTTATCAGGCAGAGATATCAACATGTTTGTGGATCTCGCCGGAATGGTACATGAGTAGTATATAGGTGTAAACTCAGCACATGAAAACAGCTACTGAAATTGATTTGACCTACTTATGAACCGGAAGTGACCTAGTTTTGAGACCGGAAGTGACCATATATGTGACGTACTTTCTCAAGCTCTGATTGGCTGAGAGCTATGATGTCATCACATGATGATCACACGATCACAACAAAAAACGTAAACAAAAACAAACCGACCATATGGTCGCCATAGTAAAAAAGGTAAACAAACTGCAGCTTGTTTATTTCTATAGTCGCCATGGGGTGTGGTTGCACCATATGTTTTGCATCTACAAAAGTTCTACTATGCTACTAACACATGTGAAAAAACAACTTGAAGGCTTTTTTTTCATTTTTTCAACGGACAACAAAACGTTTGACTTACGTTGTCATCAACTTTGCGCATGTGCAGAGATAGGCTAAATTCAAAATGGCAGACAAATGTTAGGGAGCGTTCATTATTAACAACAGGGGGGTAGGTAGGTAGGTAGGTAGGTCGGTAGGTAGGTAGGTAGGTAGGTAGGTAGGTAGGTAGGTAGGTAGGTAGGTAGGTAGGTAGGTAGGTCGGTAGGGGTAGGTAGGAGTAGGTAGGGTAGGTATGTTTATATAGGGCATGCGTGTTATATACACACATGTGTGGTTTTTTCCCCCCACAAAATACTTCAGGGGTGACCCTCACCCCATAGCCTAGCCTACCCTACCCTACCCTACCTTACCCTACCTACCTACCTACCTACCTACCTACTTTAGCCTAGTTTACCTTTGGTTATTTATTTTACATTGTGGTGGGAGAATGTTATGATATAAGTGCTAAAAGTTTAACACTTTTGTTCTAATCCATTTTGCATACAGCGATGTGTAAACTTTAGTTTGTGCTTGAGAGTCTTTAGAGGCACCATTTGACCTAATTTTATGATTTATATGGGTTCCATAGTATAAGCTGTTCTGTCCACTGGCGACTTGTTCATGTAACCCAGAGGGTTGTCTGTAACCCTGTGCTCAATTTTTTTGCTGCCAGTAAATCCAAGTGATATGTCCTTAGGTGAACATGGGTGGACATGTCCTTGGCACCACTGTCCAGCTGCTCACCTAGTGCTGCAGAGTTAGTACGGTCCTTTAACAGTTGGTTCAGAACCATGCCCACTTCCAATAATGCCTTGTTTGTCTGACTGCTTCATCTTTGTTCAGAAGGGATTATGCCCTGACCATTTTCAGGCACAGTGGGTCCCTGACTGGTTGTTAACCTGCTAGTATCTTCAGTGAAGTGGGTGTTATCCAGTTGTCCCAGTGCACACTTGAGGAGCATTGACTGTCCTAAAGTTATGTCCAGGGCTGCTACATCAGCAGGCAGGAGTGTAGTCAAACGCTGCTCAGAATCCAGGTCTTGCTTTCTCAGTAAATCCATGGACTTTTTCTTAAGACCAACTTCTTTTCCACAGTCAGTGAAATTGAAGGGGGCTTGCTCCCCTTCTTGGTTACCATCCCCTTGCTGACTCATGGTGAGGTGAGCTCCTCAAAGTTGCTGCTGCTGCAGACGCACGCTGGACACTGAGTGAGTGAGTGGGCAGTGTGAGTTTACCCCCTGCATCCAGGTTTTACCCCTTTCCACCCCGGACAGGGAAGGGGCTACAGTTAGGTTGTGTCACTTATTTAAACTTCATCAACAAGTTGATGTCCCTTACTCCCTGCTTCCTCTTTTATTTACCCTACCCTATTTTACCTACCTACCTACCTACCTACTTTAGCCTAGTTTACCTTTAAATCTTAGTTAGGTCCTTATCCCAGTATGTATTACCCCCACTTAAACTGACCACCACTGTGAGCATTGATGGTGCAAGGTTCACTCACTGCTCAGCTAATCTTGACTCTTGCTTCACTACAAAAGAGAAACGGAGGTTTTTATTTCAGACATAAGGGGTGGTGTAGAACAAGGTAAGCTGTGTCAACTGTGGCGGTATTGTCCTGAACATCATCCTTCAGACACATTTTAAATTTTAGAGAGTGTTTCCTTCAAAACAACACTGCACCTTTGATAGAGAACGGTAAACACTCCTTTTGTCCTTCCATAAAAAAAAACTGATCACAAAAAAGTAAAAATTGCCAGGTAGCAGGGCTTGAGCTTGCTCATAATGTTGTAATGCACATTATGAGACGTCACACCATACTCTGCGCATTCTCAATCTCTTTCACGCGAGAAAGGCAGAAAACTTTGTTTCTAAAAAAAAGTCCAAAGGGTGGAAATTGAGGTTTTATTGATCCCACTTTGGTAGAAGTGTTGATAAAAACAATGCTTGCTATTTTCCATTTCACTGTAAAGTACTTTTCCGCAGGTTAAATTTACATTGTTTTCGCTCACCATTTTTTGAAAAAAGAAAATGTCCTTGTCACTGAACATCATTTTACATGGCACACAATTAAAAAAATATTCCCATCAGCATTTTGAAAACTAGTAGTTTACACCCCACCCTGTTTGCATGCTACACCACTGCCATTGCTAGCTGTCCTCCAGGATCAAAAGACAAGTGTCAACGAACCGTTACAAGTCGATGTTGTAATGAACACTGAATCCAGAGAAGTTCTTTGATCCTTGTTTATTGCATGATGGCAGAGTGTACATATAGGTGGTAACAATGATACACTTGCCAGCGTGCAGGCTCTGCCCCTAAGCTCCTAGCTCAACCTGTCGTAGGTCCTAGATACTAGGGAGGTCGTACATGGTATAATGTAAGTAGAAAAGATGATGAGCTTAGAATAGATGATTGGGAGCTGATCACCAGGTCTTAAATACTAAGGTGAGCAGCTCACAGGGTGATGAAATGTCCTGGTAGGAACAGGTCAGATCTGGTCAGATCTGGTTGGGTCTGATCAGATCTGACGCGTCGCCATACCCAGTAATGATTCTATTTATAGATGGACCAATCAGGATGAAGGGAGGTTGTGGAATTTCCCTGCATCCTAGAAATGCGTCCACAGGCAGCTGTGAGCTTGTGAGCAGGTCCTGAGCGTATATGGTGAAGTATTTTATAGATGTGTAAAATAATGAATAATACCCAGAATGGTCCATTGACAAATCCCCACATTCCCACTCGTCTCTGCACGAGGTTTAAGGGAGGAAAATCATTAATAATAATGGCTTTTGCCAAGTACATTGACAATTTTGGGTATTATGCATACAAGGTACATGATACAAAGGTATGAAAATACGGTACAAGAATGAAATAGGTGTACATGGAGGTTCCTTTAT
Organism: Acholoe squamosa; assembly: GCA_949317995.1. Lineage (NCBI taxonomy): Eukaryota > Metazoa > Annelida > Polychaeta > Phyllodocida > Polynoidae > Acholoe > Acholoe squamosa. The sequence goes on along the minus strand of OX439043.1, from coordinate 35,714,538 downwards.
GGAACTTTTCAAAAATAAAAGATACCGGTAGCATGCTCTTAATTGTTGGATCAAAGAAAACTTATGATACTTATTACTACAGGAATAAATGGGTACACATATTTTTGGCACGTCGTGAATACTGTTTGTACCTGAGTTCGTCGTGGCTATGTATTGATACAATGGAGTATGAAAATACATTTGTCTAAGCTGAGGTATATGGAGTATTTACAAATATGATGTACCGGTAAGAAAAGGAAGGAGAAAAAATATATACACGGTATGTGGAGCTGGCACTGGGAAGTCGAGCCAAGGTTGGGAGTCTCCCAAGATAAGTTCGGCTTCAAGCTGCCAAGGGCACATGTTTAGCCAGTATAAATTGACCGAGGTCGTATTTGGACTGGCTGTGGGAAGAGAGAAGAAAAAGAAATTGAAGATTTTATGTAGGACAGGGTCAAGGTAGTATTCGATATGTCTGTTGGCCCCGCTCTACATAGTTTGTGCCAAACTTAAAAACCTAAGGTTGAATATGAACTTAATTATGCTACTGACTAAAGCCGATAAATACAATACATAGTTGAGCTTGAAAAGGGTGTACAAATGGGGATGATCTTGTAGCACCTAAGGTGACATTATAAAAGGTCATGTTATAGAAATCACCTATAAGATCATAAGAGTTTGCCAATCTATTGAAGGCGTAAAAAGGTTGACCTTGTTTACAAAAAATAAAAGTCTGTCTTTTGTCCAAAATAATCATCTTGGGTAGTTGTTGGGGGGGTCAGTGGGAGATTGGGTCTCCATGACATATCATAAATTTTAAAGTTCATGGTTGCTTATGGCGATATTGTCACTTGTTTCTCCTGAGATGTTCTATAGCATGGAAGCTATTGGGTGATAAGTTGCCATGTTGTTTCGATGTTGGTTTGGTCCATGGTTCAGATGGTACTGGTCCCTCCTCCTTGGGTTTGGCCTCTGGTGCTGAAAGAACCAATGTTGTGTTGGTGGTAGGCCTGCTGAGAAAACGACAGGAAGAGGAGACAATTCATCGACCACAGATTGTCCGTTATGGGTTGCAGACAGGCCATGGTTAACACAGAAAAAGGACGCGAGGTCAATATCATTTTGTCAACGTATAAAACCTAAGTACAGAGCTCAATAGATTCATTTGGCTTAGCGCGGGTCCTGTATCCAGGGACGCTTTTATTAGTTTTTCTAAACTCCACCAGGTGGTAGTAGCGAGCTAGCGCTGTACCATGATGGTGAAAAAGGTTCACTTATTCATGGGATTTAATATGGCTTTGATCTGCTCAGGTCGACTTTTATTTGTTGTGTGTTTCCTAAAAGGAACTATTTTGATGCTGACTCCAGAAAAACTTATTTTTGGGCCGAATGGAGGGGTTTGGGAAAATAAAAATTTCTTTCCTGTGTCGCCAAGGTTTTGGTCCGGGCCGCTATAAAAGGGGCCCTCATCCGCTTTGTGATGTCATACTGTTACATAACCACCATGGAGGTTTATGAGGTGGATCTAGTCATGCCAAACGGAACTATGCTCCACCTCACCATCACCATGTCAGGTTGATTGTGAGTACAATGTGAATTTCAAGGGCGATTTTTGAGTTTTTGAAAGATTTTTGGGTTCGAGACATGGGGCGTTTTGGTCTAATCCGCCTTTTGGTTTGTATTTCAGCATCACACAGATCCAGTTGGTGATCATCCCACCCGGCAGGATGCCCGATGGTTACTAAGGTAAGTTCGATTTGAACAAACCAAGGTATGAACATGTGTCAATGTTGTTGAAAACAGCGCATCTTCAACACCCTCACCAATATTCCCACACACACAAGGCCAATATCCAGCACCACCTTTACCACAAAGATTTATACCACCCAATACCCCAATACTAGATTGCACGTTTGATCAAAACCTCCAAAACCAATTACAGAGACAATTTCAATCACAAAGGAAAAATCAAAACCCCATAACAAATTACACCCCTCTCCACATTGACAGTTCAATCGATTTTGAGGAAACACCAGAAAGACAGGATGTAAATACGCCATCATATATCCAAACAAACGCTAGCACAAGTTCTATCATAGGTATCGTGCCCATATATCCAGCACATAACCAGCCAGTAGTAAACAATTTATCGAATGAAAATGATGAAACCATAAGAAAATTAGGTGATTTGGCAGCAGAAATTGTATTATCAAATACAAATACAACCAATGCCAATGCAAACTATATAGGCACAGGCGCAAGACCAAAAGACACCAATTGTACAGCAAGATTGCCAACAATTGGTAATGTAGATAAGTTATCAGAGCACGATTATATAAATCTAGGAACAGGCGCAAAAGCTAAATTTAATCCCATAAGGCAACACACAGAAAAGGGCATCAATGCAAACCTTTCCTTAGAAGAAGAAAGAGAGAGGCTAAACTGGAGAAATTCAGAAATCGCTGAAATAGCCAACATGGAGGATAGAATCAGAGATCTAGACAGTCACCTGACTGAATACACTGACAGTCAAATCAACAAGATCAGAACAGAACTGAAGCTGGAATGCTCAAAACTGCAATCATCAATCAAAAGCCAAAACACACAATCAGAAAATATACATCAAACTCTATGCAGCCAAAGAGAAACTACAGAAACAATTCTAGAAAAGCAGTGTATTGACTTACAGTCAACAATGGATAGCTTATACAGCAGAATCATGGGAGACCAAGAAAATGAAAGGTCCCTAACTAAATCAATGTTTGATACAACCAGATCAAGCATTGAGAGTCTGGTTGAAAAGCTCAAAAACACAACCCTTTTAAGTAAACACCATAAATGGCAAAATTGGTAATCTGGAGGAAAAGATAACTAGAGTCCTAGAAATGATGGAATGCAATGCCCCAGACCCTATGTACAACCTTGGTTACGCCTCTGCATGCAATTAAGATGATTTAGAGACAATCAACCACATCACCGAAAGCTATAAACATGGCGAGGTGTATGACAACGTGTACCTAGGTACGCCATTCATAAGTGGCAATCTGGGATGTCCCAACCAGCAGAATAGAAGTCCTTGAAAACCAGAAAATCATCAACAAGGACCTAGAAATAGATCAGAAATAACTGATCCGGTCAGTCATCCACAAGGCCATCCAAACCCCCAACGAAATAGTCAACCACCACCATACCGACAACAGGAAGGATATTTCGATGCACATGGAAATAGAGTAGTAATACACACTAACTCGTCACCACCACCAACCAACAACCGCATTTCTAACCATATCAAACCACCAGAGAAATTCTCACACACACGACAGGTGCTATGAATGCTGCCACATTCATAAAGAATTTCAAATTCTATCTAAAGGCAATAGCAGAAGGAGACGAAAAGAAGCACGGAAACATACTGAGAAGCTGCCAAGATGGCAAGGCACTAGCATGGTTTGATAACAATGCCAGAGATAACGATTACAAGCTGGACAATCCAGAAATCATCTACGCTGAATTTCTCGCACACTTCAAGGGCGAGACCCCACAAAGCATCATGGAAGGCTGGAGAAACAGAAAGCGTCAACCTGATGAAACAATCTCACAATACTGCACAGAAATGCAAATATTACTGAATAACAGTGACCAGAATAAAGCAGGTAAGCTAGAAGCCATGATTAAGGGTCTAGGAGACGAAATGGCAAGCTAACTGCGCTTTGACGCAAGCATCAAAACAATAGAGGATGTTGAAAGAGCAGAAGTAAGAATAGAATTACAACAGGAAGCCCAACTGAAATTCATTGAATCAAAGAGAAAAGAAGAAAAGAGACTAAACCAGATGAAAGACTGGAATTCTTCACGAGACAACAACCGTCATTACAATGATGACAGGAAATATGACAGAAGAGATCAGAACTACAACAATAAACCTCGAGAATCTAGACGAGATGATTATGACAAACAGCGCAATAACAACAGATGCGGAAGGTCAAACGACAGGTATGAAAGCAGGAATGACTACCGCCAGTCAAGAAGCAGAAACAGAGATTATTACTCAGACTCGAGATCCAGATCCGGCAACCGAGGTTATCAGGGATCTAGATCAAGATTAGGAGGAAGATATCAAGACCGTAACAGCTATCGCAACAATGATAGAGAATATGACAACAAAAATCACCGCGATCCAAGAAGTGACAACAACAAGGGTTACAAAAGTAACGATGACAGATGAAATAACAACAAAGGAAATGACAACCAAAACACAAATTCCAACAGGCAGGAAAATAGCAGAAAATACAATGACGACCGTGGTAAGTCAGACAAAGACAGAAAATACGATAGAAGGTTCAACAATATACAATCTGAAGATGCCAATCAAGGTACACAAGATGAGAGTGATCATTACAGTGAAGATGACACTCAAGAAAATAGCAATGATAAATAGGTTTCAGGGAGAATCGGCAAGAGACCCACGGATGGATCCCCAATGGGCATCAACATGCTCAATGCCACACAATTTGATGTAATCTCTACAGCCACAATAGATAGCTCACTCAGACCAAAATGACTCGGACACGGAAAGTGAAGATGAAAATAAATTAATCCTAACACTCAAAAAGTGTGTATATAAACGTGGACCAGCAGTAAAGATCCGAGCACCACTAGAGAACAGAGTTTTAGACCTAGAAGCAGAAGGAATCAAAACAAAAGCATTAATAGATACAGGAGCAACGTTAAGTTTCATCACTAAAGCTATGTATTACAAAATACATCAATAGAACCCGAATGTATACAGACAACTAACCAACATGACACTGCAGTAAGGTAACAGCTAAGTCAGCAGTGAGAATAAACATGAGGATCGGCAAGGAAACAGTGTACTTTCTACTATACATAATGGAGGAACTAAACCTACCAATGATACTAGGACTAAAATACAGAGGTTGAATCAAATGTATAGACTCAAGGGAACAAGTATCAACTAATATTATGTTGATGAAGAATACCATCATACCACCAAACTGGGAACTACAAACAACAGGAATTGTAGCTTCACACGTGAAACTATCAGGAGTGATAGGGATAACCGAAAACAATCATCATGAAAAGGACGATGTATTAAAACACATTATGGTCAAACCAAAGGGAGATAACTTGATAAGAGTCATTATAGCAAATGTCACAGAAGAACAAATCAAAATACCAAAGTTCACCCCAATCGGAGTTTTTAACCCACTACAAGATGAAACCCAAATAATACCAATAGAAAATTTAAAAGAAAAACAACCGATCTTCACCCCAATAAACTGTGGAGAAGAAGTTCTGAAAGACCTCAGAGGACCAAATGAAAAGCCGAAATACAAAATAAATGATGAATTGTCAACAATCCAAAAAGAACAACTGGAGGAAGTACTAATGAGAAACAGAGAAGCTTTTGTAACAAACGAGAACGTCATTGGAATCACTCTACAATCACCTTAGAACTGAAAGACAAAAACAAAATAGCATGCAAACCCCCATACAGACTGTCACCAAGGAAAGAGGAAATAATGAGAGAACAACTAGAAAAGCAGATAATGCAAGGAGTTATTTCACCACTAGAATATCCAAGTGAATTTAACTCGCCAGCATTCCTAGTACCAAAGCCAGGAATGGATCTCTCCAAACCCGACAGTTGGCGCATAGTCATAGACTACCGCAATGCCAACAAGTGTCTCAAAACCTTCTCATACAGTTTTCCACAAGCTGAAGACCTAATGAACACCATTGGAGAATCAAAAGCAAAGTACTACAGAAAATGGACATATTTGCGGCATACCATCAGATTCTACTAGCCGAAGAGTCAAAATACATAGCAGCATTCTCAGCACTATGTAATGAATTCAATCCCAATGGGAATGAACATAAGTGGACTCAGATACCAAGACATAATGGAACGCCTAATGGCAAAATGCAAATACTGCAACGCATGCGCCTGCGTGGACGATGTAGCCGTGTACAGCCCAACTTGGAAAAGACATCTACAAGACCTGGACAAAGTGATGAAAATAGTGATCAAGGGAAATCTGAAATTCAAACCACAGAAATGCGAATTAGGATTTAAGAGAATAGATTTCCTAGGCTTCAGAATATCTGAAAACGGAATCTCACCATCGCCAAACAAAATATGGCCACTCAAAGTCACGGGAATACCAGAAAATAAATCTGAAGTGAAAAGTTTCAATGGAATGGCACCATTCTATAAGAAATTTGTCAAAGATTTCGCAAAAGTAATGTCACCACTTTACAAACTGACCACAGACAACGCACCGTATGTCTGGACAGCTGAGTGGCATCGAGCATACAAGACAATAAAGAAAGCGATAGATGAAGACACATTCATAAAGTTTGCAGATCACTTCAAGGAATTTGTAATCTTCACTGATGCTTCAAAGTACTGAATCGGAGCTTGCTTGACCCAACTAGACGAAAATGGTTTCTATAGACCAATCGAATGGGTAGGTAGAGCACTGACAGATCAAGAAAAGCGATATTGCACAACAGACCACGAAATGATAGGTGTTGTGTATGCAATCAGTAAATTCTATCGTTACACAGAATTCTCTCACTTCACAATATACTCAGATCACACAGCCCTAGTCTCACTATTCAACAAGAAGGAAGCAACCACGGACAACAGACTAGCAAGATGGTTAGATCTGTTCATGTCATGCGACTTCACAGTCAAATACCTAGCAGGGAAGGCAAACATAATAGCAGACTACCTATCCCGAATTAAATACCCATAGCAGGAGGATGAACCACTACCAATACAAACGCAAGGAAAGGTCGTAATACCACTCAAAGAGACCAAATTCTCTGACATCACCATCACCAAAATGTTCCACAAAGATGACATAACACCCAATACTCCAATACTACACTTCAAACCTAGATCAATATTGAAAGACGGAGAGACATGGGAAGACAAAGCCAAGAAAGCAGGATACACATGCAGCGGAAATTAAAAAAAAAACAAGAAGATCGAAGAACTCAACAAAGGAGCACAAATTAAATGCAATCACAAGAGCAAAGGCAATGCAGAAAAAGGACCCTACCATATCATACAAGGATTCTTCAAAGCCTCAGACAGAGTCTGAACCCAGAAAGAGGGGTAGACCCACTAAAAAGCTAAAACCTGCAATTTCGAGATCCGCAGCTAAGATAAAACGATCAAGTATAATTGCCAAAGCAGCTCCACTTGCAGAGAAAGCGATCATAGAACTCTCAAGACACAATAAGTTAACACGAACAAGGAAGGATCTTATCAAGGCTCAAAGCAAGGACGAATTCTGTACCAACATGGGAAGTTACATAGAAAGCAATAAGCTGCCAGAGGACAATCACCTCAGCAGACAAATACTACTGGGACATGGCAATTTCATTGTCATCAGGTTCTGTAAAACCCCAAAAATGATCCTGGGTGAAAAATGACCCAGGGTGAAAAATGACCCTGCTCTGTCTGCTATGGAAAAAGCAATTTTAATTTGCTTTTTGGGGCCATTTTTCTTTATCTATCCATCATAAAACCATCATATATGAAAAGAGAAGGATTGATAATGGTAGTCTAGAATACCAAACTACTTTTTAGCCATCTTATTTTGCATTCTGTTTTAATTATTGCAGTGGATATGAGGGAAAATAGCTCTCTGGGCTCACAATAATGCAAATGATAAGTTTGTTTCACATTTGAGATTGATCAATCATACATCACTAGAAAGACCAATATGTATCCTAGTTAAATCTAAAATAACTTTTGGATATGAACTATAGCAGTTGAGAAAACACAATTTGAAACTTAATCTGCTGCCCATTCATAACTGAAAGTCAGTATAGGGGAGAGGCCACTTATCTTGGTCAACTGATGAGGCAGAGAGAGGGGAAAGGGGAGGGGTGGGGGACAGGGTCATAAATGACTCTGGGTCAAAAATGACCCAGGGTCAAAAATGACTCTGGGGTGAAAATTCTTCAAGTAGGGTAAGTGGGGGGATGGTGGGGGGCAGGGTCAAAAATGACTCCGGGTCAAAAATCACCCAGGGTCATTTCTATACTTTAGCTTAGACCTGGTCATTGACAATACACTGTTCAAAATGAATTCCTCAATTTTCAGCCGACAGAAAGAATTGGAACTGTAAGTCGTCATACCCAAAATATGGACCCACAGATTGATGGAGACACTACATTACGCTCCATTGGTAGGACACTTAGGCATAAAAAAGATTTATAAACTGATTAAATACAGGTATTTTTGGCCCAACATGTTCACCGACGTAACCAACTATGTCGGAACTTGTCATACATGTCTGATCACAAACAAAAAACCTGAAATTACCAATGAAAATAAGGGAACCAATACTCACAACATACAGTCATGTCACTGTAGACAGTATAGGACCTTTACCTGAAGACAGGAACGGAAGCAGGTACATACAGGTAGTCGTGGATCACGCATCCAGGCATATCACAGCTTGAGACTGCAAACAATTAAGCAGCGTGTCATTCATATTAGACTACATAAACAAAGTAATTTGCATACACGGACTATAACATGTACTCATGAGTGACAACGGATCAATTTTCACATCAAAATTGACAAAATTATTCTGTTCGAAATTCGGAATTAAACAGGTTTTTGGAAGTGCACTACACTAAAAAAGTCAAGGATTATGTGAAAGAAGTAACTAAGCAATAGAAAATGCCCTGAGATCATACATATACAAGGACCAGAAAAACTGGAATTTGTACCTACAGTCGGTAGTTTTCAGCCTAAACAACACGGTTAGAAAGGCCACTGGTTACTCACCCAATTTCTTGATTTTCGGTAAAAAAGCACTGCTACCAACGGACGCATCGCTGGCCCTGTTTAACAAAAAAAATTCAAGAATGAAAAAGAAATGGTTCTACACATGATGAAACAAAGAGAATCAGCTCAGAAAATCGCTTCAGATAATCTGAGAAACTGCCAGGAAATCATGAAAGAAAGGCATGACAAGACAATAAGATCCATCACCACCTACAACCCAGGTGACATAGTATACATGTATGTACCCAATTTACTGGCACCAAGTACCAGTAAGAAGCTTCAACCAACATATGCAGGACCCTATATGGTCACAGAAGTGTGCTCACCACACACAGTACATCTGAGACGTTTATCAGACAGCAAAACAACCCAGAAATCAATCAATAGCGAACGCCTAAGGAAACCTTCAAGTTATGCTTCACAAAAAGCAATTCTAGAAAGACTAGAGAGAACAGCATCTGTGGGAAAGTTGTCAAATCCAGACATAATTGGACATTCAAAACTGTCATGTAATGACATACCAATCTTAAAAGAAAAATCAAAAATTATGAAGTCAAAGCGCAAGAGAACAAAGACCTAGGATTATTCCACAGAGCAGACAGAATCATCTAAAATTGTAACTTTCCAGTAGGTATGAGTTGACAACTCTAATGTATTCAATATAAACATCAACATTGGAAAAGTTCTATGATGTGTAACCATGCACAACAACTGTCATAAGGACACTTATGTCTGGTATGGCAGACCATTAGTGACATCAGTTTAAAAATAACCCATATAGCAAGAGATAAAGACTGACAGGGTGATGAAAAGGCAAGGGTATCCAAACAGCCTGAAAATAGCGTCCTATGGCCAAAGACTGTGGTATTAAAAACACCCCCTAGTTTCTGAGATTTGATATGCTGCAGGAGCTGAAAAATACCAATCTCTCATTGTGTTTTAAAGGAACAGGTTATGGACAAACAGTGATAGGTTTGACTAATTGGGCAAGCACATCAATAGGAAAAGAATCCATATTAATTTCATCTATTTCCACAGAGGGACAATTAATGTATTTGTACCTCTTTGTTAACAAATAGGTATTGTTTTAACCTATGAATGGTAGGCAAGGTCAGCCTTCCATAATAACAGAGAGATGAGACCACGGACGCGTGAGTCAACTCATAACAATATAATTATGTTAATTAGGAGCAGCACCAGTAAGGCCAAGAGTGGAAAGATTAACACGAGAATTAGCCAGCTCGCGTCACCACTCTGTGAGGCCAAGAGTGGAAAGATTAACACGAGAATTAGCCAGCTCGTGTCGCCACTCGGTGACTGCCAATAAAAAGTGAGATATCCACTGTAAATAATAGATAGTAAGGCCGCTCAACAAGGTCTTGTTAGCATAACGTTTGACATCAGTTAGAAGAATAGCCATCGCTGTTGAACCATGGCAGGAGAAATGTTCCATTGGGCTCTGGCCAACAGGTGAGATTTTGTGCACTCGCAATAAGTATATCACTCAGGGATTCTGAAATTCTAGGGTTTAGCTTTGAACCCATAGTACTGCTCAGGTATGGAATAATTCCCTCTAAGACCACGTCCTAACCCCCATCCTATCAGTAGTCCTCTATATAGCGGTTTTATACATATATTACATAGACAGAAAGTGTAGAGGCAAGGAGAAAGGGTGCTCCATGCTTAAAGTCAACTTTAAAATTCAGATCACTAGCTTTTTAGTGATATATTGCAAGAGAAGATACTCCTGTTAGTCTTAGAGGAATGGCTTGCTAAATATGGGTAGTTATGACCATTTTCTGAATGGCAATAAGCTCTACATCTAATTGATCATGAGATACATCTAAAATTAGCATAATTTATGCTAATTAGCTAAATTAGCATAATTTTTTAATTCTTTTGCCCATAACTTTTGATCTAGAAATGGTATTTTCGTTTTGTTTTCACCATAGTAAACCTGGTGAAACATACCTTCAAATGAGATCATTGATTTTCCTATTTAGCATGAAAATCATGTTTCCATGGCAACAGAAATCAACAAAAATGTCTATTTAGGCCCAAAAACGTTCTTTTTACATGCCTTGTTTGGAACCTTTCAACCCAAAATGGAATGTTTTATCAAAAATCATTGAATTCTCCATGCAAAAGTACCCTAAAACAGTTTTAAGCATATTTTTCCTATTCCAGCCCATAGTGATGCCCCCTAGTGGCTAAAACAGGTACTGAATCCCGCAGGAACCCCCATTTCTGCTTGCTGGCTCACAGATGTCATTATTATGTTGCTGAAGCCAATATAAAATGGTCAGACTTATTTCAGACAGGAATAACCTTGGAAATAAAATTATTACAACTGTATTATTCATAAAAAAATTATAACCATAGCTAAAGGCTTAGCTTGCTTAGTAAAAATATCTTATTTTATTTTTTTTATTCTTAGCCACCAAGAAATCAAACATTACCCGCTAAATAGCAGTCACTTCCTGGGGACATGCATGCCCTGTACAGTTGAATCACTTATCGGCCCCGAGGGACTTCGTGCCTTCAATCCCATAAGTGCTAGACAACTGATCTATGAAAATCAGTACTTATTTGCCAACTTAGATGAAACCGTGCTGGAGACAATCCTCACGCACCCATCAGTAATCAGGCACGTCGACCTGCGCAAGCTGGTCGACTCAGCCATAGCATATGGCGAGATGTCAAAGCTGATAAGGATAGACCCAGTCGAAATGTGCTTAAAGGACTGGAAGGAACCGATAGCTAAAATGGTATCCCTACGAGCAGCACTAACACTGGAGGAAAGTTTTAAAATGGAGTCAAAAGCAGCCCCTTGGCTGAGTGGCATAGGTTGCCAAAGCCTTGCATTCACCGCAATGCGCGGGATGATTGTGACATACAGAAGACAGTATGCATATTGGAAGTCCCGTTCAGAGGGCACTTGGCACCATGCTTTCGAAGACAGGTACAACATTTAAAAAATCAAATAGTACAATTTTAAAGTATAAGGCATGCTAAAGGAATTAACATTTTAAATAACCAAACCATCCATTATTTGACGTGTAGAATTAGAAATATCAAAGAAACCCCCATCCACCCCCATCCAATACAAATCTCAATCATTCATCCACCAGCAGTCGTAGTGACAAGACACATGCACACAGCATGCTACAACAAAACACACAGTCTATTGGAGTAATATAGACACATTAGAACATCATACAAACACCATTCAAAATGGTCACCATTCAGGTTCTGGTAAGTCTATTGACTCTATTCCACCTAACATCTTGTTCAGATATCGTAGTTAGACAAAACTATGGAGTCATCTTCAGGAAAGAGGCAACCCCAATGTTACATGGCGTAACATTGCTAGATTTTGAATTTGTAATGAACTTCAAAATATTCAGAGCAATGCCAAAACCAATTAGACTTAGTGAAGCATTGCTAGACAGAGAACACTATAGTCTAATCCACATGAAACTATTCCAAATTGACGATATGATAGAAGTAGAGTATAGAAGGATGCTAAGCTATCACAAACAGCTAATTATCCATTCTAGAAAACAAGAGCAATTCTACAGCCTATAGGCGATTTATTAAAATTGATCTCAGGCCTGGCAACGCAACCAGAGTATGATACGCTCACCCAAAACGTAGACCAGATCAGCAATGCCGCAATGCTCAAATTCGGAACTTTCAAGGAAGTATCCCAAACCATTTTCGACCTAGCAGACTATAACTACAATTCGTTACTATCTTAAATCACAAGACAAAATTTAACAGACATGACTTTGGATTTCTTGCAAGATTCTATCAATAAAGTAGAATACAACATAACCAACCTCTACAATTCACTATTGACGAAGATATATTTCAATGACAGAAATTATATGCTAGTCTATTCAGGCATAATGAAACTGCTCAAAATGAAATGCTACAATGACAGATTAGGAAATATATTGCATCAAATGGAACTGTTAAAGACAGGGGAACTATCATCAATAATAATGCCCATAGACACCCTAGAAGCGACTCTGAACAGGCTAAACAGATCATTAAGGGACAGTAACATCAGCCTAAGAATCTGCGATCTTCCAAATTCATACTATTATAAAAAGAACATGGTTACCGGACACATTAGACATAACTCCATACGCCTAAGACTGAAATTGCCACTTTGCTCGAAGAACGAAGTGTATGACGTATACAAAATAGAAATCATATCAGTACCAATCAAACCACACCACAGCAAAAGCGACAGTTACACTAGATTAGCTACAGAACACAACAGCCTAGCGATATCTAGTAAAGTAGGACTATACGCAGAAATGAATAATGATCTTGAATCTCTATGTCACACAGACAGGACAATGGTAAGCCCACTATCTATTCCCATTAGGAATGTTAGCAAAGCCACATGCTTACTCACACTATTCTTTGACTATGCAGGAATGATGCATGAATTGTGCAACTTCGATATAATTCAACCCCGCACTACACTAGCACCCTCTGCAACGCCGATTGGACTAGACGAATTCGTAGTAAGAACTATCGAACCCATATCTGTAATGACATGCAACAACGAGTCAAGAATAATTCACAAACTAGGATCATACTTTATTATTAAAGTTCCATGTCAATGTAAAGTGTTGACTGGTGGACTGATATTAAGAGATAACAACATATCATGTGAAATCAAATCGTTTAAAGGACAAGTAGTGTACCATACATACAATCTGCCTATAATACATAATTTTAGCAACAGATTGTTGAATATTTCAGGATCAAGAACATCGTTGATACCCTTTATATTCAAATCAAAGGAGTTAAGCATGCTACATGAACACCTAGACATGGAGAAAGCTACCCTCACCTCACACGCATTAGATTTAAGAAACACAGCCAACTATATTAGAAATAAGGCTCTATCTTTGGACCACTATAAAGGTCTATTGTCAACAATGGATTCCATAACATCACACCCATTGTTGGAAGGTCTAAGTATAGCCTTGTCAGTATGCTCACTACTGATATGCCTGTACTTATGGAGAAAGATAACTGGAACTTGGACAATTTTTCTGCTCAGCAAACATACTAAAGGTATGAGCATAACAGCATGGAAATCAATCTTTAAATCGCTCAACACAGTGAATAAGAAATCTGACAAAACTCTGAAAACTGAACTCTCGATAATGGACATCGGCAATAGATACAATGATTTCTCAGTAGTGTTGGTATTGATCATGATCATCTATATCATAATGAAGATAATGAAATGTAAGATAGCCAAATGTATGACTGTAAAAACAGTAGACATTAATATGCCATATATAGCACTGAAACTGTACAGAAAATGGAATAGTATTAAAATTCCACTCATATCAATTAGGTATGAACAAAATAATTCAAAATAAACTCACAAACACCACATGTTGAACGTTCGTCTGAAGCAACACCTCGAGCTGATCTGGGCACATGAAAACATAATCTCATTAACATTATGTGAAAGGTCAATCATGGAAATTGAACTACCTAACAAGGTATACATCCCATTTAGGCAACGATTCCAAATATGGAAATTAGTAAGGGACCATGAATACCCCAGATTTGGAATAGTAATCATATGCAATGGCAAACACCATCAACTACCCCCAGCAACAATCGACAATGTAGTCACAGACAGCAATGTATAAATATATAATAATCATATATCTAATTCTAGAAAATAAGGTCAGAAACCCGTGAGTTGACAAAATGCATCGGCATGCAATTATATTATATATAACTGTGAACTCATACTAGTATATTTATTTTAATATAGCGATGACGAAACCCCAGACTATCCCAGCATTTGGTCTAACCATCGCGGCCGTGGCATTCAGACAGATGCAGACATAGACCGCGAGGTAGACCTGGTACATAACCGGGACGTCTTAGGGAAATCGTATCCGATGAGACAACCCAACTGGGACGCCCTCAGGAAGACATCACTTCGCCTGAAAGCGTGGAAGTCAACCGGAGAGAGCCCAGCGGATGCTTGGAACAGGGACACGGCACGGGACTGTATAGACAGACCAATGGACGTGACCTCACCCCAAGGCTTTCCTGAGGGACCGCCCATCCTCTCACCAATAACAGTAAAGGATGAGAACGAAAACGCTCAAGAATTGGGAACCCTGCCCCCACAGTAAGCAATCCTAGTAGCCGTCGTCGCCCCACAAAAGATGTTCACAGTTGACGACGACTGGGGCGAAATCGACAACAATGATCTCTTCGCGGCATTCAATGACTGCAAAGAGAACGTCCATGCATTAAATCTGCAATGAAAAACATGACTTTGAAATGCAAGACAATATTGACATTTTTGTTTTTCAGTGCAGAATAGGCATGTACCTACATTTATTGACTTATACATATAAATTATCATCCAAAATGAAGGATGAGTGAACTAAATGATGAACTAACATCACAAGCAAATATATTCTACAAAAATTGAAACAAAATACTCACTGAGAGTATAAAGGCTATATACATAATGATTATCAATAATAACTTTCAAAGGTGACTCAATCAACACGGACAGAGACAACCCTATATGTTGAACACCGAGTTACATTGCAACAAGCATGATCAATTCAATAATTCATAAAGCTATCATACGAATACCCATCAAGATATCGCTTATAATAATTAATGTGATATACATATATAGGTACATATCAACTATTAAAAAAAGGAATAAGAGCTTACCTAGATCATCGCTGATTGAAAGCCCAAAATGTATTCAAAAGGGTGTAGTTGTTAAGTCGTGCCTGGTAAACTTGTTCAAAAATATAGGCATAAATACATTAATATGTATTGCTCCCAAAATGACATGATATACAGCCACTATAATATCCATGACATAAGGCATATCGAAATAAATAAGGTCATTGTTTATGAGTGCCATTACTAACATTGTTTGAATTGCCATTGTATATTTCATGTTCCTTTATCATAACACCATAAAGAGTACAAAACTGCCACTATCTAATGCACTGGCATAATTTTGATTATTAATAAATATTGAGTTGATTTACAATACATCTGTATATGTGACTCTGAGACTTGAAAACATGCCATTAACTCATCAATTCACACCACTCATTCATCACTCTTTCACCCAATCATGTACCAACCCCCCTCCCCCCCGCCACGCCCATCTAACTAACTCAATACCGGCATACTGCTCCAACCTATCATCGTCCAATATCCAACTCACCTATTGGAAATGGAATAGATGCGGACAAATGGGACTAATGCTTGTTGTGAGAATAACAAAGCTAGTAAGTAGCTTATCAGAACAGGTAGCCATAAGCAATGATAATGAGGAATGATTAGGAGAATATGAAAGACGCGACTGGACTACTTAATGACCTCTGTTCTTAAAATCATCAATACCTAGATAAATGGTTTTTTGCAAGCCATTTTAAATCCCACACTAGCAGAAAGACTGAATCAGAGAATAGACAATGACATGGGTGATACCCACATCGTACATAGATCACTGCTTGACTCCTAGGGACACCTTTCACAACATTGCACGCAACTGGAAAATATTCCTACCTACTCTTTAAATACAAGACTCAATGATTCAGTGGAGGAATATATGGATACCTACTTCAGACTGGTTCATGCTGACTGTTAAGCCACAAAGTTCATGGTAAACCACCTTTTGTGGACAAGCAAACTGTAAGGGCGAACAAATTGATTACTATTTAGAATATACAAAATAGCAATGGGTAAGTAATGTGCAGAGATGACAACATTGTCACAGACATAATAAGACACATCCGTCTCTCGGCATATCTTTTCTAAAGAGAAATAAGGATGACTTCCAAAGTGAGAAAAAGACCTCTATGTACTAGATATAGAAACCATGGTATTTAGTCAGCACTAAGATACTTTAGAATTGACCAGATTAACTCAAACATTTAGAAACTACCTTAGGTAAGAACAAATACTTTTGAATCACTGAATGTTAAGGAACAGCAAGTAATCAGCAGTTAACTGATCGGATACTTAGATTTCTCCTAACCACTTCAACCACATGGTTTATTTTACAATACACAACCATGTCTGTTAGAGACAGCAAGAGACCACGCAACCGGAGAATTAATTTTCTCTGCACTACCCTATTTTCTATCCAGTTAATTCATATTGGATACATGTATGAGAGCAATAACCAATACGGCAAGAGATCAATTGAAAACTGACCGGAGACCCTTCTCCTCACCGCCCAGGTTATCTGCATACATGTATATCCTGACAGTTCGGAGATTCATTTGTGATATATGTGAGAAATCATTCAAAACACCGCCTGAATTAAAAAACCAATTTTGTGTGCACAATCAACGCAATACACAGGCAATTAAACCTGTTGTATGTACTGCAGACTATCTGCACTAACGCCCAGACACTACTAACCCGACAGAACGGACAGCACTTACTTTGACTTTTATTGACCCGTTGAGGACCATTGTGGATACCAACGTATGTGTGACACCTGAAAAGCCAATTGAAGAGAACACGACGACAAGATATAGTCAGACTTGAACCTATGAAATTAAACGAGTATATCATCCCATACAAGGAAATTGAGAAAGAATTCAGGAATATAACAATGACTGATCAAGTCCAGCGACTTTCCACTCAGGAGGACTGAGAAGGAAACCATAAATATAATACGCCCAATCGATCTAAGCAGCAATTTACTTTAGACCATCAAGCACACTTTAGACCTTCAGAATTATAAGACTAAATACGATAAGCCTATACATACTCGAAGTAAGATTGAAGCTAGACACTCAGTACACATTGAACTCCAAATGACTTTTTGTCCAACAAGTTAGAGAATTCGATATAGATGCAACAACTACATTTGGATAGGAGGCCACATATAAACAGCCTCAACCTTTTGGTAAGATTGTATGAATAAAAAACATTATAGAAATAACTAAAATAAAATAAATATCAAAAATTGTCTTTGGAATTGGAGAAAGAATAAAAATCAGAATTGAGAATGTGAAAACAAAAGGGAAAAGAGAAAAATATGAATTGAAATCAGAATATGACAGATTTATAATCTGTATAGGTTTGGAAGAGCGATGGTCACAGTTCCCATCAACCTACCCTCCTATACAGGGCAGGGACCCCAAATATAGCGTCCAAAATGGCCACCGCATTCCAACCGGCGCATTCCAAACCCCACCCAAAAACCGCCCAATGTTACACACCCACTCTCATCCACCCACTCATACTGAATCACGCCACCGGCACCTTTTCAGCCATGGACTCAACAACCTAGGTGTGAAAGTCATTGCGCGCTGTGAATTGGTCTTCTATCGTGTACTCAAATACAGTATTTTTTCAATCTTGTTCCACTCCCGCTGGGGCACACCCCTATATAGTTGAATCAATCCTCCATCGGTAGCACAAGCCATAGTAAAGCTTTAAAGTCCTTATTCTATCACAATTCTCCTTACCAAGCGACGACCATCTAACACCACGAAAGTAGCCCTGATGTAAAGGCTCGATGGTCACCATCCTGTGGATTGATAATGACCATCACAGCCCCCATCCCGGGCCTAAGACACAAGTAACGACCAGCGCTGGCTGTGTCTCTGCCGACCACCCACCGACTGATGGGAAAAGTATGTGATTAACCAAAACAGGGACACCCACATGATCAGGTCATGCACAAACAAATGTCTCCGGAATCTATATGGGACGCTGTAGTAGACAAGCTCATAGTCTCCAAAATTGATCTGTGAATGCAGATATTGTTCTGGTTGTGGCGTGTCAACGCCCTAATTACCTCAAATACTCATCATATAGAGATTTGCAGGTAATGGGAATTTACATACGCCGATAATTAACCAACCCGTTGTTCATTGGTTGTATTTATTCCCAAGCAGACTATTTTAGAGGCGTCATATATTCTCATAAAACAAACCTATGCAAGGGACCAACGTCCATTACAACGACACAAATGCTATCAATTGGTAATTGAATGACACGGTGCCTAAGGCAATTATCTAACAACCCACATAATGGGACTTGTTGCGCCATTAGCCACCTAGAGCTGTGTTTGATGACACGGTACAAATACATCCCATGACATGTCAAAATGTATGATTACTGACACTTGGTTAAGAGACTTATTCCAAGTCCCTTGTTTTGTTTTGTTTTAAACGATTGTATTTTAAAAAGACTGCACTCCGTGTTTACAAAGTCAGGAGACCTTTGAACTGAACAAGGGAATTGTGTCAGCATAATACATACATTAGATTCATTATAGATCTCACTCTATAGTAATTCCTATACAATTATCGCCTCTACCTATTAACCACCCATATTTCACCTTTCTGTACAATTAGACCCCACTAAACAACTATATGTAAACCATACTACTAATAGTTTAGAATATTAGTAGTATGGTTTGAGAAAAGAATATGGCGTCTGGCGAAGGTTAGCCGGGAGTGGTGAGCTGATGGAATCGACCACCATCGAACATAACCTGGCCTCTACAACGACTGAAAGGAGAAACTTATATACATGAATATCCAGTAAGTCTATAGGCTGTATTTTTGGACCATCTTTGGGATGTCGGATAGGAAAACAAGGACAAATAGAAAAGGGTCTAAGACAGTCGACGAAAGCAATATGGCGGCTAAACCAAATGGGTCTGGCGAAGCTTGTAATATGGATAATGTATTACTAAAGGCAATGGATGAAATGAAAAAATTAAATTTATCATTGGTAAGTAAATTCTCTGAGCTTCAAGTAACCTTGAATGAGAATACCAAACGCATGGACAGTCACATAGAGAAGGTAGAATGATTCATGAGCGATAAAGAGGGTGAACTGCAGTCGCTACGGGACAGACTTGACACGGCAGAGAGTGGTATAAACAATGCAAATGTCAATATCAAACGATTAGAGGTAGAGAATCAAAGGTTGGCATACAAATCCTACCAGAGCGAGTTGAGGTTAAGACAAATAGATGTGACTAGACGTAGAAAGAACATTATTATTGAAGGGGTTCCTGAGGAAAATACTGACCCACCTAGAAAAATCATTGTTGACATTATGAAAGACATTGGAGCCATTAAGGATGGTGAATATGTAGGAGTTGACAGTGCCTACCGGATCGGAAAGAAAAAAGCAGGTAGTAGCACAAACAGGAATATTTTCATAAGATTTAAATCAATCGAACACAAACTTAACCTGTTCAAGAATGTAGCCAAGATGAGGAATGTGGATAAATGGAAAAGAATCTTTGTATCAGACGATTTGACAAAGGAACAACAAGAAGAAAGAAAGGACCTTCACTGTCTGGCTGCTGTAGCCAAGGACAAAGGCATGACTGTTAAAGTGAAGGGTTCTAAAATTGAGATTGGAGATAGGATGTATGGCCATCAGGAAATCGATAAACTACCACAAGGAATTAACCTAGAGGCTGCGAAGATACTGAATGTTAAGGATGGGGTGGCCTATCAGTCGCACCATGCCTTTCTGTCCAATATGTACCCCTGTAAGATCGTGTATGATGATATCACATGGCATAGTGCGGAACAATTGTTCTGGTTCAAAGTAGCCAAATATAATGACGATGATGTCCAAGCAAATTTAATTAAAATCTGCAGGGATGGTTACGAGGCCACAAGGCTGTCACATGGGATAGCAATTACCAAACAAGACACCAAGGACAGAAAATATCTGTTTATGAAGGAGGTAGTGGATCTAAAGTTTGGGCAAGATGAGTCGCTAGAACAACATCTATGTGATATAAAAGGGTCTATATACGAAGCTACTACTGAGAAAGGTTGGGGCTGTAATTTTACAATTGCTCAAGCCAGTCAAATTGCACAAGATACAGTGAAGGAGAATAAAATGGGACAGATACTGATGGACTTACGAGACTCCTATTTGGCACCATAAGGATCCCTGCTAAAGCATGTTCTAATACTGGAACTATCAGTGGGTATATAACAATCTAGCTGTCTATTTATAGCATATATATACAGGCTGTACTAAGGTGTAATTGATAGTTGACCTAGTGAGTGAAATGTATAATATCAAGACGGAGCAGCTGTTTGATTTTATGCGATCCACTACTGGGTCAAACCTATATTTAGTCTACGGCATCGCGAGGAGCGGAGATGCTGTTCAATTAACATTGGTAGCAGACCTTTTTGGACGCTATGTAGCTATATATAGAAACAACTGTTAAATTTCGATGTATGTGAACACTATGGATTTGCCTAGATTGATAAACAATTAAGTTGGATTGTGAATGTATTTCTAAGCTAAGACTGAATTCTATATTGTATATTCTTATTTAAGAGTAATATAAGTAGAGGTATAACGGAAAAAATTATATAATATATCATTATGGGGGTCGTGGAAATTAGTTTGCTACAAACCTGTCAATCTTTAGCCTTACTTAAACCTCAAATGAGCACAATGCTCTTAGTAGGTGGCACGCGATGCCTATACCTACACATATTTTTTTCTATCATGGTCAGCCATTTGTATAATGAGATTGCGGGCACACCTTGGGTAAATGATAAAGGATAATTATAACAACAGGGATGGGAGGAGAGATTTTACCATTTCTCACCTGAATACATGTAGTCTAAATTCTAAGATTGAAACGTTGAGAATATATATGGGAGAAAGAAATGATGCAGGCATTGGAATTTCTGAAAGTTGGCTAGAGGATGGCATGGAAAGTGGGTTAGTACATATGAATGGATATAACTTTGAGAGGTGGGATAGGGATTGGGGAAACAAATCCTGTGGTGGTGTTGCGATGTACATAAGAAATGATTTACTATATTCAGCTACGGCTTATGAACACCTTAACATAAGTTCAAATGATATTGAAGTTCAATGGATAGAAATAATAAGGATTGGTAAAAAGAATATAGTGAAAGCTAATGTGTACAGACCCCCTGACGGAGACAAGGCAAAGTTTGTGGATTGCATACACTCACTGATTGATAGAGCAAATCTCAGACGTAAAGATCTGGTTGTCATGGGTGACTTTAACATTGATTTTCTAAACACTAAGATGGTAGCAACAAAATTAATGAAAATCTGTCTTAACATTTTAGGCCTAAAACAAATAATTAAGGAACATACTAGAGTCAAAGAAGAAACCAAGACCTGTATTGATTGGGTCATAACAAATACTACAAAACAATTCGAACCCATGATCAGGAAATGGAATATTAGTGACCATTATATGTTTGGTATATCCTTTATTGACCAGATAGTGTGTGCAACAAAAATTGAATTTTATGGGCGTACTTATAGGCGCTACAACCCTGAGCTGTTTAAGGAGTGTATAAGAAACGCTGACTGGGGCCCATATGATGATAGTAGTTGTGTGAACATAAGATGGTCATGCATGTTAAATATTCTACTGAAAGAACTGGATAATATGTGTCCTATTAAGAGATATATTGTTAAAAAAGAGAGAGCCCCATGGATAACGGATTATATATTGGAGCTAATTAAAGACAAGGATAATGCACTAAAGAAAGCAGTGGCATAAAAAAAACTGATGATTGGAATAGAGCTAAGAATTTAAGAAATAATTGTACCAAACAAATAAGGAAAGCAAAAGCTGATTATGTTAAATCGAAGCTAATAGAACATGGTAATGATAGTAAAAAATTCTGGCGAGAAATTAATGGCCTGATAAAAGTGATGGGAATAAGCTGAGATGTCATCTTAAGGACTTTGATAAAGACTGTATGGTACCAGATGAGGAAACACCTAATTTTGTGAATGATTTTTTTCTAAATATTGGTCCCAATCTTGCAAGAGATATGAATACCACTTGGTCCTATGAAGGCATAGAGGTAGATAGCAATTTAGATAATGTTTTTACTGATGAAGATGAAATAAGAAAACTTATAAAGGATATAGATGTAAGTAAATCCTCTTGTATTGACACTATTTCTTCGAGAGTACTGAAAGATGCCTTGTCAGCAATACCTGAGAGGATTGCTGAATTATTTAACTTGTCTCTTCTGTCTGGTGTCATACCTGTAGCTTGGAAGATAGGCACCATTGTACCATTACAAAAAGAAGGAGATAAGACAAACGTTTCCAATCTGAGACCAGTTACACTACTCCCAATCATTGGTAAACTTTTAGAAAAAGTTGTAAATAATAGACTAATGAATTACTTGGAAATTAATAATATTTTGGATGAAAGACAAAATGGATTCAGATCGGGTCACTCTACGATTGGAACGGTTGTCTATTTTTCAGACGAAATTTATAAGGGCATTAATAAAGGACTTTATACCATTTCCACCTTTGTTGACCTGAAAAAGGCCTTCGATACTGTTAATCATTCTATACTTTTAGAAAAGCTGAAGAAAATTGGTATCGGAGGACAACTTATAATTTGGCTTAAGGACTACCTGAGAGATAGGAGACAAAGGTCACTGGTAAATGGTTTCATGTCTAATGAGGGTGTAGTAGCATGTGGAGTGCCACAAGGCTCAATATTGGGCCCTACCCTATTCTTGATATATGTGAATGACTTGGCGAAGGTTATTAAGAATTGTTCAGTTTTTCTAGATGCTGATGATACTGTGGTTTCCATACAAGGTGATAAACTCCACCAAATGACCAATACACTCCAAGATGATTTGAAGGCCCTAAAAAATTGGTTTCAAAAAAATCAATTAACCTTAAACGCTAAAAAAACATATTATATGATTTTTGGGTTGAGACCATGGCTGAAAAAAATTGAAAATCATACACTGTTATTTGATAATATTCAACTAGAGAGGGTACTAAGTTTCAGATATCTTGGAGTCTATCTAGATCCGGTGTTAAATTTTAATAAGCACGCCGAAGAAATGTGTCGCAAAATGCTGCATAAGGTACTGATGTTGTCCAAGCTTCGACCTTTTTTGGATAATAACTCATTACTAAGAATTTATAAAACGATGGTACTACCCTATGCTGACTACGGAGATATATTGTATGACGTGGCTGGATCGTACATACTAGACAAACTGCAGGTTACACAGAATAAGGCCCTAAGAAAAGCAATGGGTTTGGGTAACAGGTACCCTACTGATTTAACACATCAGCAAGCAATGATAGTCCCATTAGCCCCTCGTAGAGAAATGCACTTATTGAATTTTATGTACAACCCTTAGGTGCCCAAGCGCGCTTAAATGCGCGGTTTTGGGCTTAAATACATGCACATTGAAGCAAATTTTCATCCAGGAACATCTACTGGTCCAATCTGCAAGGTTATACCCTCATTAGAACGGCCATGACCCCCTTATTCCAATGGGACCATCCAATGGGACACAGTGAGTCAAAACCTGAATATTAGTTGTCATACATATGACTCTTTGGAAGGGAATCAACCAAGGAGATAGGATCTAGCATGATAGCGAGGTGATGCTGGATCATTTGTCCCCTATTGCCACACCTATTCATAGGAATTTTTCATATCCATGTAAATAATATCATGAACTGTGACCAAAACATTTTGCACCCTGGTAGTACTAACAGGCAGAACCAGTTTGGTATAGTTATGCAAATATCACACACTATATGAGATGAGAGCAGGACAGCACTAAAGAGGCTATATACTAGTGAATAACAACAAAAGGAACATTTTGGTTGCTATGGTAACCATACTCAGTCAGAAATTTCTCTCTTAACTGAAGGTTTAAGTAAAACAGAACCAGGTGCATAATGTGAATTCCATATCAAATACCTGTTCAGAATTATATATACATGGTCTTTATCACTGGGGTGATGTACATGTGAAATAAATGGAAAATCATCAAATAATTCTGGGCACGTAAAGGTTAAACAACAAGACAATGTCTCCCTATTAAATAATAGAGAAATAAGAACTAGAACCCATGATGCGAATGTCTTCCTCACTATCAAACCAAAATATGAAACTTCTAAGAAAAGTGTTATATATAGGGGTGCAATGGCTTGGAATGCACTTCCCACAGTAACAAGAAATATAGCATCATACGAAAAATTTCAATTAAATCAGAAGAAAAACTTGGGAAGATCACTCTTTGCCTAAGATACCACTATAATTTATATCTCCCACTCATCCCATGTGATTTTTGTATAATTTTATTGATATCAAGATATACAGTATCTGGGACTACATATGATTAGAATGCTGAGGGGTGCCCGCCCCATAATCTCATGTACTGGCTATGCTTAATGATAATATCCATTGAGAGGTTAATTACACCAGCTGGCAGAGATTGTAATGTCTAAGTGGTTTAATGTAACAAACTAGTTAAGTAAATTTTGTCGAGAATACTATGTACTGTATGAATATAGCATATCATGATTTACTTTATTGTTATATATATATATATATATATATATATATATATATATATATATATATATATATATATATATTACTTGAAATTATGAAGCTGGTTGCAATGAATATTTTTCAAGCTGAACAAGCTTTTTTCTATTGTAACCAGGAAAATATAAAATAAACAGGCTGGTGCTTTGCATCACTACCCATACACAAAAAAAAAATATATATATAAAGAACATACAAGGGACAACCATTAGACAGGACACCCATCACACAGGATAACCACAATGCATGACAACCATCATGCAGGGTTATCCCATAGTGAGGCCCATAGACCGGTTCATTCCAGTATGAACCAGACCTAGCAAGCCCATGGGACAGGATACCCATATCTCTATTAGTAGAATCAGAAGCAGCCCCGATGGTCACCCACTCGGATGCAGGTAGTGCAGCGCCACCTTCCAGTATACAATAGCATAGCCATGCAGCACTATGTGCTGCACCCTATAGGTTAACTAATATACAGGCATGCCAAACCTGGAACCATAGACTTCCTATGGTAATATCAGAGTGCACGATGGAGATCATTATCACGGCACGGAAGGACTTATTATATTGTAAGTTGAGTATGGGATCTCTCTCACAATGGAAATGTGTATCGCCTCATTAGCGAAGTGAGAAGTATTGTTCACCATGAAACATCGATTGTTAAGCCTATGCAATAAAGATATATAAACTGTATCTACAGGTTCTTGAGTTATCTCTTCATCAATATCATCGAGAATCATCATATTAACCATCACCCACAGACAAACACACCCATATCGGCTGATTCGTGCCAGCAACTGCTGTCCATGCTTTCTGAAGGGTTTACTTGCTCTGCAACACCAGATATTGCTCTGCTATGACATTTAGAATATATCGCCATATAATATACCCCTCTCCCCTGCTGGCAGGGGTATAGGCCAGTGGTGCTTATTAGGACAGGGCAGTTATTCAGAATAAGCCCTAAGGACAGATTGCCCCGGCCAATCAACCACTACATAATTGAAGTTCCAATTATAAGGGCTGATAATTGATACTCACCCACCAAAGCTGCCATACAGCTTTTGGACTTGCTCATTGCATTAATGAACTGCTATGTTCATTTAAATAATGCTATAGAGCAGACCAAGTTTTATTGATTTTTCAAAGGAAAGTCACAAATGAAACAGTACAATAACTTCATGAATCTTGACAAATGTCAATATGAACACAATCAGCAGATGGAAAAATAGGGACTGGCAATATTCACTCAATAGGTTATTAACATAGAAAGTACAGACAAACAAATTAAAAGCAAAAAGAGATAGATAGTAAATAATATGTCATACATAGAGATTTGTGTGTCTACACATTATTTCAGTACATCATGATTACAGCTAAATACACATTGTCTTTAGTTCAAATAAGTGATAATTAGAGTTGGTAGTATATGCTGTTATATGCATATGGGAACATCAGCAATATCAATATGGATGTAAACATGAAAAAGGATATGAATGTGAGTTATGAATATGAATATGAATATGAAGCGGTGCAGTTTCTGCACCTGCTTCTCATTATCAATTATTACCCAATTTCAGGTTCAACCTTATATTTTCTATCTTTATCACACCCTTTGAATTTTACCTTTGTCATAGCTTTCTGAATCTCCTCAGGTAGAGTATTCCAGAGAGCCACCCCTCTGTACCATGGCGATCTTTTATAGTGTCTAGTAATAACCCTAGGTAGTTCAAAAACAATCTTCTTTTGAGACCTTGTATTATAAGATTGTGGTCTATTTAACACAGTCTTTGATTTCTTATACATTAAGCATAATAATAGCATGTCAAATCTTTTCTCTAACACTGGAACCTTACAAATTTCATGCAACTCCTTCACACTATACCGTCTAATATAGCATTTCAGACAAACTCTAAGAGCTCTATTTTGCAGCCGTTATAATGCCGCAAGTCCATCCTCATTACAACTAGTACTTATAAATGAACAATATTCTATAATTGGTCTGATTGTACAACAGTATATCTTTACACTTTGCTCTTGTGTTAAAAACTTTCTTAACTTAGCAAACCTAAATAGTTTATTGCATACATTTCTTTTAATAATTTTAATCTGTTTTTCAAAACTAAGTTTACTGTCAATATGTACACCTAGATATGGAAAGAAGGTGACAGTTTGCACAGTGCTGCCATTGAAGTCTATAGTAGAATCTCTTTAATTTATGAGCACTACAAAACCACATAAATTTTGTTTTAGTTGGATATACTGTTAGTCTGTTTTCGATAACCCACCGCTTAAAGTTAATTACATCTTCATTCAAATTCTCATTAACCAAGTCTACATCTTTGTTAGAACTATAAATCACAATGTCATCAGCATACAGTTTAATCTTGCATTTTTTAAGACCTTAACAACATCATCAATATATAGGACAAACAACAGGGGACCTAAAACTGATCCTTGATGGACCCCATATTCAATATCTTGGTTTGAGGACAATTTATTACCATAGCTAGTTCGTTGTTTTCTATTATATTATATTGTTTTCTAAAATATCCTGGAACTACTTAAAACATACATGTGGACTTAACAAAGTAGGTACCAATGAGTATTGATATGCCATAAAGCAAGACATGTACAGTAATTGTACAAAAAAGTAGCCATTTCACCACAATGATAGTTTTGTTGCTGTTTAGTTAGCACTGTAGTATAGCTATAGTACTCCTGGCGTTTAGCAGACTAGAATATACATTACCCGTGTTCTTGTAACAGACACATTTATACATCCCTTCCTGACCCTCTCAGAGTGGATGAAATGATATACTACCAAAGTTCCATGCGGCATGGAGAACCATCTTCTGAGCCTAATCACGCTCATGATGTATTATAGCCTAGTTTGATTCAAAGACAATCAATTATCACCCAAACCCGTACCATTCGTCTATTATTACTTTTGTGTGTTATGAAGTAAACTTCAATAGGGATGTGTTATATATAGCATGGTAGATATTTTGATTCTGGTAAATAGTGCAGTAGGAGGGTATGATTTGTATAAGATGGTCTGTTAAAACATGACCAGCATGTGCAGCACTTTAAATAGCGGGCCTAACCACCTGAAGAGGGCATGACGGTCGGCGGTGGCCTTTGGAACCAAAATTGACTGACGGTGATATGTATTCTTGGGGTATCATTTTTCTCAGCATCCTGATAAGGCTTGGCTTTTTCATCTTATAGGGTGGTCAATGAGAGTCTGAACCCAGTGTATAGCACCATTGTGGGTCCTTGTCTGTTAGATAAGACCTCTAAACTGGTCTTGTAAATTGCAATTTAATAATTCATAAGTATGGTGCACTATAGACTAACATTATTCCCTACCTAGTATTCTCATCACAGAACAGAGAACCTGCCCCATAGATATCAAAAGTAGTTTGGGGCACAAGGACAAACAACATGGTGGACAGACTTAGCTGGTTTAGGCAAAGGCATACACAAGTAATACATTAAGACTGGCCCTGTACAGTGAAGAGGGATGAATATATAAGATGACACACTCCCCCAGGTCGTTTGCACTTATTAACTATATGGTTATAGAGTTTGCAATGTACCAATGGGACATCATAGATGGTCTACATAGATAATACATTGTATATATATATACAATGCATTATGTACTGGGGTAACCAAGGTTGTCACTAAAGATATCGATTAAAAGAGGTCCCAAACAGCCACTGGGTGTTCTTATACATGTATTTCATGATGATTATTTCTCTTTGGCTGTAACTGGCAGTGCCCTTAGCACAGAGGCAGTGGGTAATTACAGGGGTCATTCAAGTGAAGTAGGGCAGTTGTTCCCCAATGGAGACAAATTTGAGTGGTCAACAGAGCATATTCCACATAAGAAATGCCACTTCATTCGATTATAGTGCATGACATTACAACAGTTGCATAGGGAATATGTTAATGGCTATGTTAACTACACCGTTGTTAAGTATTAGTTAGGGAGTTCAATAATTATGATACAAATTTTACAAGCTTTTTATTCATATACTGCATGTAATTATGACGCAATTATTTTGATTTTGGCGGTGCATGCTACGTTAAGCGAGGTGACGCCCTTCATTAAATTGTTTCATTCTACATTCCTGACTATAAGACTATTAAAACACGATGCAGGGCACGGATCTGTATGCGGTGTCGGGCGGCAGATTGACACATGCTGACATCGCCATTTGAATACCGGTAAGTTTGCACTTTGGATATTTGGAAATAAAAACATTTACTCACTCGCTGCCCTCGCTGTGTCGCTGCTATCCTCCTTACAACTTCAGAGTTCACCGAACCCTAAACAATTCATATCTCGCATTCATATCTTCAAATGAGGATAGAGTTGAGACTCGCTTTGTGGCAGTGGAATGAACATGCACCAATTAGACAAGTTACAGCTATGGTCAGCTGAACACTCTACCACATGGATTATCTCTTGAAAACGCCAAAACAGTTGATACTCCTGATGGTGTAGCATTTCAAGGGCCCCATTCAGTTTTTTCAAATCTGTATCCTTGCCAAATTCAATTTCATGGTCAGATGTTTGACTCAGTCGAAAGGGCCTATTGTGCAGAAATGTGTGTCAAATCTAACCAACCCCATATACTTCGAAAAGTTATGGCAGCTAGTACACCTACGGAGGCAATGTATGCAGCTAAAGACTGTAAAAAATCAAACGAATGGTTCAATGAAGAGGAAGCTACTATGTTTAAACTTGTTGAAATCAAATTCAATAATCCTCTCCTTAGGAACAAACTCACAGCCTTAAAAGGTAAATACATGTATGAAGCCACTAGCAACAGAACATATGGATGTGGGCACCACCTAGGCCAGAAAGCGGACATAACAATAGCAAATGTGGCCAGATCTAACTGTGCCAATAAGCTAGGAGAAATTCTGGTAGAAGTTCGTATGCTACATACCGGTGAAGACCCGCTCAAAACTGCTGAAGAGGCTCGACTTGAAATGGATCGAAACCAAGATTTGAATCTACCTCAAACCTAAATGGAAACTTCTTGATAGCCAAACTGACCCTATCTGATTATCTCTTCTATATATATCCTATAAACATAATATTATACCGGTACACTTAATATATTGACCTCTTCCACATATTTTTCTTACGACACTGAATAATATACCGGTACTAATATACTGTGCTTTATCACCTTGAAATCCTTTATACCTGTATACATTTCCCTGCCCAATTTGCCTTCCAAATCTAGCTTAGGACTCAATACCTACCGGTACCATGGGTGGCATAAAGGCCTATACCCGTGTAATTGTACCTAAATTATCTACCATCACAATGTACCAACTACTTTATATTGGTTTAATTATTTATTATAATATCAATTATGTACTGAAGGTGACTGAGAGTGAATTGAAATATCAGGATGTATTCCTAGTTCTTACATGTCACAAGACGTAATTAAGTTGGCTGGCACCAAAGGTATTCATTTTGTCCATCTAAATGCCAGAAGTCTAAGGGCTAACTATCCTACTATATGTATGGAACTATACAATGACAAGATTGAACTTTTTTCCTTCTCTGAGACATGGTTAAAGTGTGAAGACCCTGAAACATCATACCAATTTTGCAATTATACCAGATATAGATTAGATAGACAAACTCTGGATGGAAAGGGTAATATTAAGACGGGTGGTGGATTATGTTTTTATATAAGACATGGTGTATCACATGACTATTGTGCTTTTGAGCATTTAAACCTCTCTGAAGAACATATTGAAATCCAAAATATTCTGGTTAAAAAGGAACACATGAAACCTATAATTGTATTTAATGTATACAGACCACCTGAAGAGGGTCTAAAACAGATGTTCATTGATTCACTATTAAATACCATCGATAACATTAATAATATCAATAACTATGAAATTATTATTATGGGTGACTTTAATTTTAACATAAGGGATGACAATGATATGGTTAATCAATTGCTAAATAAAATGAAAAGTCAAGGTTTCTTGCAAGAAATTAATCAATCTACTCGTAAAAATGCTATACTTGACCTGGTCTTCACTAATTTGAGAAGAAATTATATCCAGACGGGTATTTTGGAATCTTACATTTCTGATCATCTCCCTATTTACTTGGTTAGAAAAAAGTGGCATACTGCACCTGAGAAAATAGAGATTACAGGTCGATCATATTTGAAACTTTCTGATGATATTCTGTTTGACAAATTCGATAGCTTTGATTGGACTACATTTAATCAGACTAATAGTGTAGATATTGCTTGGGATGAATATGAAAAATCTGTACGTTCAATCCTGGATACCTATTGTCCTGTACACAAATTTACTGTTAATAAATTAAGGGACCCATGGATTACCCCTCAACTTATTGAACTTATCAGAGACAAAAATTCCAAATTAAAAGCAGCTCGGAAATCAAAAGATGAAAATGACTGGAAAATTGCTGATAAACTAAGAAATAAATCTAATAAATTGGTCAGCAAAGCACGAAGATTATTCTATAAGGAACAAACTGAGATATACAAAAATGACCACCGTAAATTTTGGAGGGTTATAAATAAATTGATCCCAGGTCATGAAAATAGAGCGGGTGATATTAATTTGGTAGATCATGAAAATCCCAATACAACCATCCCCAGAAATGATACCTCTGACTTTATCAATGAATACTTCTCCAATATTGGACCAAAATTAGCTACTAACATGCACATACCCTGGAAAAGCTATGATCCGCCGACTGATAATTTCATAACAAATTTTCATACCAATGTCCAAGAAGTCAATAGACTGGTTCATGACATTAACCCACTCAAATCTTCAGCAATAGACCAGATATCATCAAAAATTTTAAAGAAAGTTTTCTCACATGACCCCAATAAACTTGTTAAACTTTTTAACCTATCCTTCACAACAGCCACTATACCTGCTAAGTGGAAAATTTCCCAAGTTACCCCTATTCCTAAATCTGGAAATTTGAAATTAGTAAACAACTATAGGCCTATTTCTTTGATACCCTTACCCTGTAAATTAATTGAAAAAATTGTTCATAATAGATTATATGGCTTCCTGACGAATGAAAATATTTTGACAAAATTTCAAGGTGGTTTTCGCCCAGGCTTCAGCACTGTTGACACCCTTGCTAAATTCACTGATGATATTAAGAGAGACCTAAATATAGGAAATTCCACTATTGCTGCTTTTATAGATTTGAGGAAAGCTTTTGACACAGTGGACCATTCTGTTCTTCTTATTAAACTTCATAACTATGGTATAAGATCCGATACATATCATTGGTTTAAGAACTATCTATCTGATAGAAAACAAATTGTTAAAGCAAATGATATTGCTTCTGAAATGTATAGTGTAATATGTGGTGTTCCTCAAGGTTCAATATTAGGTCCGTTGCTTTTTTTAGTATATGTCAATGATGTTATCAAATGTATAAAAAACTGTAAAATCAGGTTATATGCTGATGATACTGTGATTTATGTTTCCCATAATAATTTTGAAACTGCCAAAATGGGTCTACAGGAAGACCTAGAAATATACAATACCTGGTGTGAACAAAATAAGCTGTCGATTAATATTGCCAAAACTAAAATAATGTTTTTCTCATCTTGTACTATGAAACTCAACACTTTATCAGCCAATATCACCATGAATAATACTCTGTTACAAGTTGTACCTAGCTACAAATATTTAGGAGTCATATTGGATCCCTTACTAAACTATAGTCTACATATTAAAAACCAGGCTAAAATAATTGCTCATAAAACCTACCTACTATGTAACCTAAGGAAATATATTGACACCAAGCTATCACTTAGAATTTTTAAAACCACTATTTTACCATATATGGATTATGCTGACATTATTTTCCATACCACTTATGAAAAATATCTGGAAATGCTCCAATATGCTCAAAACCGATGCCTTAAAATTTGTCTAAATGTACCTCATCTCACCAACACTCGCTATATTCACCATATATCGAACTGTAATTTATTATCAGATAGAAGACAAATGCATTTATTGAACTATATGTATACAAGATCTAGATGTATTGAATATATAGACCACAGACAGATTAGAACAAGACAACATTTGGCTCCTACTTGCAAGGTATTATTTCCTAACACTGTATCGTATATGAAAAGTATTGAATACTTTGGTGCCACAAGTTGGAATGCGCTCCCAATAACCCGTCGTAATACTGAAACTTTATCAATCTTTAAATCTAACAATAAAAAATTATTACGAGAACTAGTCCCAAAAATTGGGTGAGCTGCACAACTTTAAACCTATTATATTATATCGATTAATTATTTAATTCTATGTTTCTTCACTCTCTTTAGTCCCATAGATCACTATTACTGGCAAATTGTATTTGCACCTTTCTCATATTATTATTTTGTACTATAATGGTACTTTCATTTTCTATCTCCTCATGTGTGTCAATCCTATACAAATATAAGCAATCATCTTTAGGTAGGACCTGAAATATCAACCCATACACCCTACGTGGTGGGGATGAGGTCCATCACCTTCTTTGGTCTCAGTTTGGGTTTTCTTTTATATATTTCCACATGTAATTGTCGTTATACCTCTAAACTGAGCAAATAAAGAGAACTTAACCTAAAAAAAGATAGGGCTCTGTTACGTCACAGAGTGGTTAGCTGCGGGCAAGCATTGTCTACACGTGGTCCGGTAGATTACCGCGAGAAGAAATCCATGAAAATATTAAGCTTGTGAAAAAAGAGACAATATTAGATAACTATGCAAGACCTCTATTCATTCTGCCTGCATCCTTACTTTGGGAAGGCCTATAAAGGGCCACATGACAAAGTTATCATGTGGAAATCAATTACAAATGAACAATATATAGTCACCAATAGTGTAAGGTACAGTTAGGGCCCTGCTACGTCACAGGGTTGTTAGCAGCGGGCAAACATTGCCTACACGTGTTTAGGTTCCTGAACCATGAGTAGAAACTCCTCGAAATATTAAATCTTATAAGATAGCATAGTGTTGAATAACTATGTGTGCTATGTATGCAAGGCACCAAAATACCTAAAGTATCTTCCCTGTGGGAGATTTTCATGATTTAGCACACAGAATAACATTTAAAGATGTAATTATTATCTGTTTATAAACTGTAAATAAGTGAAACACTGTCACCTTACCATAAATGCACCAAAAGGGCAATCTAGTACATTTGTTTGTTTGACCGCAAAGACCCACAAATAGTAACAATTAGTAACTGCAACTCACGCTATTCCTACACATACCTGAAGTCAATGGAGTGCACTTGGTTTGTTTGCGTGTCTGGATACCTGTGTCAGTGTGTGCAAAGAAACCGATGTTCTCAATTGACTCTATTTATGGTGAGGTGACCACCAGTATGTCCCTCTTTCTCTCCGATTACATAGAGATAATAATAATAATAATAGTTAATCATGAAATCCTCTTACAGATAAGAAACATAGAATTAGCAGGTGTCTTGTATATATGTAGTTAACAACTGTTATTTGATAAAGTTTACTACATATATTATGGGTTTTCCTACTCATGATGTAAGTACCTCATCATGGGTAAGTACTATTTGCCGCTAACCACCTTGTGACATACCACAGGTCTAACTGTCAAGAGCCATGGTCATTCAAGACGTAGCGATCCTATTGGAAGGATTGTTTGGATTGGTAAGGAGTGTACGTTTTCTTATACTTGCATGGTACCAGTTGGGGGTCAGTCTTATAGGAAGGATGGCGTCCCATAGATACATTTTTGAATAAGAGAAGAGTGTCTTTACGATTCTGCCCATTCCAGGGTTGCCAACTCTCACGCATTGGCACACACTCCAGTACAGGTTGCCGCTGTAAACAATACGGCCAATTGCGTGAGAGTTGCCAACCCTGCCATTCCTTGACAATTCTCCCTCTGTCAGGCTGGCAGTCTCTCTCTCTCTCTCTCTCTCTCTCTCTCTCTCTCTCTCTCTCTCTCTCTCTCTCTCTCTCTCCCTCTCTCTCTCTCTCTCTCTCTCTCACACACACACACACACACACCCTAGGAACCCTTGTATTCTGCATGATCTAACATGCAGAATAGCATTGTACATGTAATCATCTTCACAGTGCAGGAGGATAACTGCCAGTTATACCATCCAACATGGCGGATACTATATGTAGCATAGAGAACTAAAGGAGGAGTATCAATGCCCTAGCTAAGATTCTCTAATACTATTGTAAAGTAGAATAGTGTATTAAAAGCATAGAAAGAGGAAAAGTGTTAACACTTTCTTTTCATATGACCCTTCACGTTGGATGGGGTAACTGCCAGTTACCCTAGTACCTTCTGCACTGTGATGTATAGAGTGCAAATAAGGGACTCGTAGTCACCTTCGACCTGACCATAATTAAATGCCTCCAGAGTTTAGAGTTCCCTATATTTCAGTGTTGATAAGTTATAATGGTGGGGATAGGGGGTGGTGCAGAACTTGTTCTTCACAAAACATTGTATAGATTACAAAACGACCGAAGAATTAACCCTTCACAGACTATTAATCTATCTCTTGATAGATGCTACAATCACAATGTAAGCTATATTGAATGCAACATGAATGAAAGCAGAAATGCAGTGCAAGAATGATTTTAACCATAACTTACAAGATTTACTGAAATACACATTACTTCTGGAAAACAGGGACTGCGATATCCTCACAACACAAGGGTTACGGCACAGAGGTAGCACCTACGCCGACCACAGCGCTTTCCATTTGGTGGTGGGCAGGGACAGTTGGGCAGTATCTCACCGACCTCCAACCACACGGACACTTGCAAACTGTTCCCGGTGCCTGTGTGTGTGCCTTGGTGAGTGGCTGTGATGTCCAGTAATGTCCACTTCACCAGTGCCTGTGCCACACACCCTCTTGACGCCACCTTCCTGCTGACCACAACGTCTCACATCCGAGTCCCTCCGAGCTGCTCGCTTTGATTCTCAATCTCTCGCGTTCGCCCCCACTAGCTCCTTTCATCATCTTAAAACGATGTCCATTTAGTCGCCTGAATTTTTCATCGAGTTGCTCCCACAGCAGCGAGCAGCTTAAGAGGCCCTCACTTTTCTGCTAAGTTTGCGCTTCTCACAAGCCA
The DNA here is from genome assembly GCA_949317995.1 of Acholoe squamosa. Classification (NCBI taxonomy): domain Eukaryota; kingdom Metazoa; phylum Annelida; class Polychaeta; order Phyllodocida; family Polynoidae; genus Acholoe; species Acholoe squamosa. The sequence goes on along the minus strand of OX439043.1, from coordinate 35,678,099 downwards.
CGTCACACATAATGCCCCAGGCCAAATCTTTAGATGGGTGAGAAGAAAACAGCTCTGGCCGCGTCATAGGCAGGCAACTTTGATTTCCTCAAAACTTCCAGCAACGCCGGTCGCAGCATTCATATCTACTTCTTTTCAACATAAAAAAAGGCGGCAGCGATGGCAGCAGCAATGCGAAGAGATTATTATTGCCTCTTCTCGCACACTCTTATCTAGTAGCCATCATTAATTCAGGGGAAAACTCTGGGTGAGTCTGCTATAAATGTTTGGTGTGTAGAGTTTCTGTGGAATGGCTTGTACTTTGTCATGTATTTGTGCTGATGTTAGGCAGCTAACCGCCAATCTGTCTTGCCGCTCTGTTGTAAGCTGCAGCGTTTATCAGATAAACCGGCACATTGTGTGATTTGATTTTGCTTTTAATCCATCTCTGCCTCTCAGAGTGAGATGCTTTTACTAAAACCTTCTTTGCTTAATTGATGTATCTATAAGATTTAACACGCGTAGCTACTGCATAAAGAATAACTTGCGCACTAGTTTTCTTCCACTTGAATTGAATTTAAAGTTTGTATGGTTGAATTATCCTGTCCCTTGTGGATTTAGGAGTTATTTAGATTGTAACTGCACATTTCGCCTTTTTCTACTTCGACCAGAAAGGGACATTAAATCTTATTGAGATGGGAAATGAATAAAATGCATGTCCTATGCCATACTATACTATGTCGTGCATACTATTTTATCATATTCTCTTGGTACACACACACACACACACACACACACATATATATATATATATATATATATATATATATATATATATATATATATATATATATATATATATATATATATATTGGGGGGATGGGAGAAAACCCCTGGGCCCTGTTTTGCTAGGGTTTGTCGGGTAACTGTTAACAAACCTTTTTTTTTTTGCCTTAGCATCAGAAGAAAATGACATACTGGCTGGTTGACACAAGCTACCCAGTAAATAGAATTTTGCTGATGGACGTTGAAAAGTGGTATATACATCTACTCAGAATGTTGGTTGCAACTACTACATCATTTTGCATGGTATCTGAACTGATTGTATAATGTGTCTGACCACTCATGATATGTCTAGGTGGGTGGTCAGTGATTACTTTTTATACATTCTCTGGAAACGAATTGCATATTTGGATACTACACTGTAAGATATAACTGTTAAATCTACCAGGGATCTAACAATGAACCATCATAATTATTAAGCAGGGAGACAGTTTTTACCAGAAACCCCAGGTGGCAGTGTGGTTGTACAAGGAATCTCTGTAAAAAATAACAACTCGGGCAACTTTGGGACAAGGAATCCTTCATTATTTTGATGAAGTTTTTTTACAGTGTAGTGCTTGGTTTGATAAACCCTGCACATATCATCATTAATTTGACCTGTTTCAGACAAATATGCTGTGGAATGCCCATCCCTAATTGATAATTGACTAAGTGGCCTAGTAAGATAGGCTGGAACCAGGTTTAGACATTGACCAACCCTTGCTTTTTAGAAGAAAAAAGACATGGCATTCACACAAATCTCTGTTTTGGAAAATACCTCTTGTGACATAGTCCATCTACATCTAAATGAGGTAGAAAAACGTATTTCGGAGAACTATGTCTCTAGAAATGATCGAAGTAAACCTTAACGTTTGAACGTCCACATACCAAGCTCACAAACATATTTTAGACCATTTGGTAGAAAAATAACCTAAATATACCTGGAAACTAAATAGTGTTTTGGTATGCTATTTATTGGGTAGTTAATATGCATTAGTCCATTCCACACTTATCGATCTTAGATGCTGTGTTGCCGAGGTATTAGACATGTCTTGGCGTTTAAATTGGCCTACTTTTGGGGTACAATTACATCCACGGTCATCCTGGAGAAATAAGTACCATCCGCTGAGTACCATACCTCTCGTACAAGGCATGGCTTACAAAAATGTAAAGCATTTCCTTCAGCTTATACGTGAGGTGCGCCTTATACACGGGGTATTGCGACAGGATATAATTACTTTACATTCACCATAGATACGATATTCACAATATGCATAGCCTCAATTCCAATATGGGCTATTTGTTGTGATCGGAATTACCTCCAAGGCTACTGGCATGTGAAAAGAAATGGCACATCAAATCATATTTTACAGATTCCAATTACTTGTCGGCACTTCTATATCATTTCCTTTACATTCTGACATGCCTTACAAGAAGAAAATACGAGTTAATAGATTTTACCAGGCTAGATTTTAGATTTTATAGATTTTATCATTAGGAAGCACATTGTGAGTAGTCGTCGCCAGCCCTCACATAATTTAGGACCAAATGTCATTCTATTAGGACCACGGAAAGGGGCCCTGTTAGGTGTACCCGAGGGTAATTTTCTATTCCCTGAAAAGGTTTAATTGTACATCCTTTAATTGAATAAGATGATCATTCAATTACTGCCTCATTCCACCGCGGGGAGTTTAAACCTGGCAATGGCAACGGGGAGGGTGAAAAGTGGTGGTATGGGGGGGGGGGGTTTACCTGTTGGCTATGTCACCACGCAGGGCCGGGACAGGTGGCAGTAAAGTAGGGAGGCCAGAAAATGTCTGCATTTAAAAGTCATTAAATATTCCTCTTGCATTGACAGCTTACATGATAGTGTGGCAGTTCATCAACTTTAGATTTCCATAAATAACTCCCCCACCCACACCACCCTAACACACCAGCCCCACCCACAACACCCAAACACATCAGCCCCATCCATCACACCCTAACACACCAGTCCCACCCACAACACCCTAACACACCAGCACCACCCACACCACCCTAACACACCAGCCCCACCAACAACACCGTAACACAACAGCCCCCACCAACAACACCCTAACACACCAGTCCCACCCACAACACCCTAACACATCAGTCCCATCCATCACACCCTAACACACCAGTCCCACCCACAACACCCTAACACACCTGTCCCACCCACAACACACCAGCCCCACCCACAATACCCTAACACACCAGACCCCACCCATCATACCTAACACACTAGTCCCACCAACAACACCCTAACACACCAGTCCCCACCCACAGCACCCTAACACACCAGCCCCCGCCCACTACATCCTAACACACCAGTCCCACCCACAAGACCCTAACACACCAGTCCCCACCAACAAGACCCTAACACACCAGTCCCACCCACAACACCCTAACAAACCAGCCTCTGCCCATCACCCCCTAACAGCCCCACCTAGCATGGCAAGTGATACGCGGATGGCCTCACCGTCCACATAACGATCATTATTCGGACGGTGGAGGTGGGACATGGGACTATGTGGTGGGGTTGGGACACGGGACATAGAGGGTATACAAGACATGAGGGAGGGTGGTATACAGGACATAGACAAAGGGTGGCATACAGGACATAGCCAGAGGGTGGTATACAGGACATAGCCAGAGGGTGGTATACAGGACATAGCCAGAGGGTGGTATACAGGACATAGACAAAGGGTGGTATACAGGACATAGCCAGAGGGTGGTATACAGGACATAGCCAGAGGGTGGCATACAGGACATAGCCAGAGGGTGGTATACAGGACATAGCCAGAGGATGGTATACAGGACATAGCCAGAGGGTGGTATACAGGACATAGACATGTGTGTCCTGTATCCCACCCCAAAGTGTGTCCTATGTCCATCCATCCATCGGGCCTCCCCAGCCCCAGGCCATCTTTAAAAGGGGTCTATGTCTTGCTTTTCTATCCTCTCTGAGTGTGGGTGGTGTCCATATGCGCGGGCACTGGCACATATTCGTTCCTTGAATCTCCTCTTTCCTGTCCCCTCTTTCTTACATGTGTCTGGTGTCCATATGCACGGGCACAGGCACATGTATTCCTTTGTGACGTGATGTCTAATGTACTTTTTCCGCCATGAATATGACCTTAGCTGTCGGCTTGGCGTTAAGGGCCGTTTTCCACCACCCGATATGCTCACTCTAACGGCCGACAGGGGCACCACACACCCACACCGGCCGATGGGGCGCCCATAGAGTTCAATGGTGATGTATGTCCCCCTGTCAGCCGACAGCAGTGCCTATCAGTGGATATACCTACTCTATCGGATGGTGGAAAATGGCCCTTAACAACCATTACTCACTCACTCACCATCCATCCATGTGTGTCCTGTGTCCCACCTACCATGTGTGTCCTGTGTCCCACCATCCGTGTATATACTATGTCCCACCTCCCATGTGTGTCCTGTGTCCCACCATCTGTGTATATCCTGTGCCCCACCTCCCAGGTGTGTCCTGTGTCCCACCTCCCAGAGGTGTCCTGTGTCCCACCTTCACCGTCCGAATAAGGAACGTTATTCGAACGGCCTCCTCGTCCGGATATCGCTTCCCACCTAGCACACACATGGAAGCCTCTCCTAAATGCCCCCTTGGCTTTTGGGTCGCCCTTTCCTTTTTTTGTCTGTTTGGGATGCAACAATAAGAGAACGCTGGTGCTTGGCATCGCCCGCCTGGAGAATCAGGGATCGCGGTGTCAATTCTATATGAAAGCGCCAGTTTGTCTTTTAATTCTAATTGCAACCTGAGCGAGCACCAGCCTCGTTGGCACGGATGCGCATGTAATCTGCCACCGCTAACAATTAGATTTATGAAATTTACATCAAATGAGAAGGATCCATTGAGCAGCGCCTGAATTAACTTCGTTCCGACGCGCTCTAAAGTAATCTGATTTTGTAGTGGGAATCACGGTAGTGAAGACAGGACGTGGAGTTATGAAGAAGGCTTCTCCAGTGACAACTTCAATGAGGGTGGAATTTCTTATTGTTTTTGCCTTAATGACAAGATTGGCTCGGGTAAAGCGGAGAAATGAATGTTGCTGCCGTCAGCCAGTGAAAGCCCACGCCGCCTTCTTTCAGCCCATCCAGGCGCGGAAGACTCCTTTAAAGTCGAGATAAAATCAGCCTCGCTTATCTGAGGCCCAATCTACGGGTTGACGGCCTTTTATAAGTTAATCCCCCTCCATGTGTAGTAAGTACTTGTCTCCGGAGAATCGAGACGTGACTCTGTTTTCTAAAGGTAATCCCCCGGGTCCCTCTAGTAATCAGCCGGCCAAAAACGCCCAAAAGTGACATTTAATAGAAAGGCCCTGCCCGCCGAGTGCATTATGGGGCAGCTTTAATGTTGCCAATTTTGCATGTGGGTACAATATATTGGGCGCGGCGTGAGGCCACCCACACTGCTCCATGATCAGAACTGGAAGGTTTTACGTAGAACTTGAGCCGCGGGGCCAGGACCCACCCTCTCTCTCCGTTTTTCCTATGTGTTGGGTCCCCAGTGAAACAGATGTTGCGGTCAAGTGATTGTACAATTAAACAAATAAGTTCGTGCTCAGGTCTAAGGGGGTCGACCGGGCCTATTTAATTGGTACAGGTTGCCGCGGTGTGAACAAAGGGCGGTGATGGCCAGGTGACGGGGGGACAGGCCACCCTCTACCTGTCACTTTCTGTGTGACGGCCGCCGGTTACCTGTACCCCGCCCTCCACACCAGGTCAGGCCATCGGGGCTACGGATCTTATCTATTCCTGTGTATGTCCCCTTGAGGTTTTGTCCCCCAGTCAGGGTCTACCCTCACCTTAGCACCCTCATTGTTACTGCTATTGTTACTGCTGCATGATGCAGCAAATGACTTGTCACACACCAGACGCGAACCAACCTCTTAATTCACTGTTGATTTCGCAGGTTGCTTCCAATTCCAATTCAGAGTTATATACATGAACCATAGCTGAGCTCCTGACAAACAGAATCCGGCCTCTTCTCTTATCAATAATTCCCTATCCTTAAGACTGTGTCCATCCTTGTTATTTTAGAGATCAATGAAAATAGTTGGCATGGGAGGACGTATTGGCCACTAGCTGGTCTGGAGCTGGTTCTGGCAACACACACTGATAAGAACTGATAAGATGGGACCAGCATGTCCCTGAAGTGGGTGTTAACCAGGGACAAGGTACCCATCAGGGTATGTGTTATCAGTGGGAAATTCAAAATGGCGGCTCCACTAGGCCTCCATACGAGGGAAGGGGTGGAAAGTTATAACGCATCGTATACCACGTCCTAGGCATGAAGACCTTTGAGGTATTCACCAAATCTTCTATCTATATACCCTCCTACAAATCATTCACTTTTCAATCCTGTCCCCAATGTATTGATTCATCACCTTTTCTACAGACCTTCAGCTTAATCTGGGAGTGTGAATGAATTAAGTCTCATTTTACATCGTTTCACATTCTTTGCACCAGAGTCATGCAGTACATCAAGTGACATCATAATTATGGTCTGTCATGTGAAGTTAAAATTGTTCCCAAATCTGTACGCAATAAATACACCTGTAACCTTATTCTGTGCGTATTATCAGCATGACCCTAAGTAACAAGTGACCATCATTTAGTTGGCGTCTCGCCCTTTCACGGGGAGGACGTTTCGGAATGCCTCTCTGCATGTCCCTGTGCATGGTTGGGAGGTCCCCTGCCTAGACAGGGGTGTGCAGAGTTACCAGCTTCTATTCACCGGCCGTCCTCGTGCCTAACATTGTCAGCACTTAACTTTCACTGCCTGCCCTGGCTGCTCAATGCCCACAGTATCAGGTTGACGCAGAAATCCCCAAATTATACGCCGCAGGTCTGTAGCAATTTGTAGCCTGGTGGCAGGTAGGGTGCCTGAGGTGTCTGCTCGGCGCCAACCTCACCACAGGGGTGAGAGTTATGGCGGCTTATCCTCGTCATAATATACCAAAAATCTGTCCATAACCATGAAATTGTAGTGAATGTGGTTTTACAGATACAAGCGCTAGTGTTTTACAGAGGCCTACTATGCTGAAACTCCAGAAAATGTCGGCTTGTATTGGGCCAGGCATGGACAAGCATGGCCCAATGCTCCATTGCTGATTGGGTGAAGACAATTCCTTTTTTTGAATTGAGAAGACTTAGAAAATACCTTGAATCTTTGTCTATGGCAATGATTGTCTCGTCCAGTTTGCTGTAGAATGCATGATTACGTAGGGGATACATTGTGATGTGCAAATATTTAGATGAGTTGGACAAGACAATAGGCATTTAAGTGAGCATTCATAACGAAAACAATCAAACTGTGTCAATGGCGTCAAGAGTACCTCCCCCTAGATGGTCAATAACCCTATATGTACTTTTCATCGATATCAACATGCACACACATTGATTGTTCCATATCGTGTAGATTAAACTTATGTAACTGCATGCCATTGCCTTAAGCTGTACAGTTTGTGCTACTGGTCCCCCATACATCTCTATATTGTGACTATTGGACAGAGAGGGAGTGGTATAGGGTTAGAGACGTCAGGACAGGCCCGGGGAGGAGCAGCCTGAACGGCTTACACTTCAGACCCGATTGGCGACCATTGTGGAAGAGTCAGTGTTGGTGGGGCCCAGCATCATGGCCGTGCCAGAAGTGTCACAGCGGAGCAGGGTCCGGTGTCGGGATTAGGGCCTGGTGTCTACAATGGCGGCCCTGCTGGATGGCTGTGGTAGGGAGGAGGAGGGCGGGGACAGATCAGGTTCCAGCCTCTCCATGTGAACTGTGGGTGGCGCTGTGCACAGGCGGGAGGGTCCGGGGCACTGACGGCAATGACCTCTGACCTCCCCACCTCCTCACATCGACGTTTACTGTCATAATGGGCTCTCTTGTCACTTTCCCACGGTATTTACCTGCTACAGTCACTCTCTAAGCTGCCTACCTGGTCCTCCTTAGCACTACCTAGAGCTGCCTAGTGCAGTCCTGTCCTCCCCATTCAGTCCCAAGTGTCCTCTTAAGCGCTCTCCGCCCGCCACGATATGAGTGTCAACACAGGGGCATCTCTAATGGCCCCCACACCACGTAATTCCCAATGAATACTTGTCAAAACTTAGCAAGCAGCCTGCAGTCAGATATACATAGTGTGTTGACAATTTAAGCTCTTCAGAACCCTTACCGCTATTGTATCTATTGTATATATGTGAATAGCTTACTGTCTGTTCAAGTCGCCAGCCTACCTAACCTCACCGACATCCTGGGGCTGGATGGGTGGGCGATGGTAATAAGGTGGGGCTTTGAGCCTATTTTCATGGCATATGTGTACACATCAAAGGCGGATACAATTATAGATCGGTAACATGCACATGTGTGAATCATTTACCATATAGGGCATATTATGTATTCAATATTTGAGGTCTAATGTGGGTTAGGCATCGGTACCTCGAAGAACTGAATTAAGGTACATATGCGATGATCAGATGCACCTCACAGAGAAGTTCACCCAACAAAATAAAAATTCAAGGTTAGTAGCTACAACCGCGGGAACAATATAGAATTTTGGGTCCCTCATTGGTTATACCAAATGATTACCCTGGGCATTTCTGTATCAAAACAATGAGAAAATAATCTCAATATAAACCAAACGTCCTTAGAATATTGATTGATGAATAATGACTCTTTAACAAAATATAATCTTAATGATCAATTGTTTAGATGTACATAAGATATTAGTGTAAGTGGAGATGCATTAAACTTAAACAAAACAGTCAATATAACTCCTTTTGATGAACTCCTCCTCAGCCTCTTCATAAATCATTTTAATATACAGGATGGTTCTTTTATTAATGCAAAACTCTATATTACTCTGAAAAGTTTGAGTAAATGGACGGAATACTGTCTTTTTAGTATGTTGCATTTTTGTATAAGGCTCTATTAACTTTAACTCGAACAAGCAACGGATAAACTATCCTCATAAATCTGATACAAACTTACTTTCCCCCGCCTGACCTTTGATGAGAAGTTGATTATCATCTTGTCCTCACAGCACGTATGTTTTACGTTGGCAATATTTATATCATATTATGCTTTTGCGATTAATAATAGTTTCACCCGGCATAAGCGATTGTCCAAAAACACAGAAGGGACGAGAGTGGCTGTCATTCAAGACTACAAAAACATCACTGTGATCTTGTTTGCAATCTCTTGTCCTTTATATTGCCTGACTAAGATTTCTTTTTCAACCTCACCTACCCCGTCTTTCTCAAACCAATCAACCTATCTTCCACATGAAAAGTAACGTGAAAGGTGTACAGTACTTGGAACTTTCATAGAAAACTTTTTCCATAGAAGTTTCTGGATTCAAGAAAGGCGTGCCTAAAAGTAACCCTGGGCCTGGCTTATAGTTACTAGTCCTCAGTATTGTCTTGTGGATGTCTTGGTGTATTGGCAATTTGGCCAGTGGAATTACCCATATGTGATGCCTGCATTCTGACTTTATTTCAGACATAACACCTTGCCGGTCCTACTATAATACACATTTACCGCATGCGTGCCACACCTGTGGCAAGGTGAGGTGCTTACTGTGGACTGTTACCTGATGTCACCTGAGCTACTCTTCGCCCACAGTACCAATAATGCTCAGAGCGGGAGAAGCTCGCCTACAGAGCATGATCCATCTGCTCACTCCTTATAGCCCGGATTGTGTGATTCTTAGTGATCAAATTTCTCTACCGCCAAAGACCCTACAGGCATGGAGACATAGGATATGATAAGCAGATTTCTGATATAGTCTTTCACTGTATTTCCTACCGATAGTTCTCGGGGTCTTGCACAGAATGTGTCAGTTTGTTTATAGATGTTACCTCCGGTCGGTTTAGACAGGTCGATTTTTATAACTTACTCACCCAGGTATGTGACAAACTTTTGAGAACTTATTCTTATGCAATTTTTTCAAGATATCCAAATCTGCCAGGGGCCATCACAAATTTTGCATATTAAGCTCCCTAATTAGCATATTCTAATTAGATTGTGCAAGATAAAGTAATGCAGAATTGGTCAAAACCCTTTAAAATGACCACACACCTTCAAATATGAGTGAAGATCAAGATTGCATTGTCATATATTATTTTCACATTGGCATTTTTAGCATAATTTATGCAAAAACTGAAAATATTGCTATATTGGCACTGTAAGCCTACCAGGCACTGCAGACCTATGAATTCCTGATGGAATTAAGTCCAACTTTCTCTGAGAGGCCCAGTGAGACTTGGTCATCAATCCTGCATGTGTGGCCAATTCATCTCAACCAATTGTCAATGGACCATTCTGGGTATTATCAATATTTTTCATATTTACTAATTTCTTCGCCATATAAAGCCTAAGCTCTGCTCACGATCCACACTCAACAATCTCCTGTATTCCCCAACAGGAACCAGGATCCATAAGTTATCACAAACCCACTTCCTCCATTAGACTCTGTGACATAAGGTACAAGGATGTAATAACATTCCAACCTTATCTACATCCGCACAGTTCCACTGGAGGAAGTGCGATCCACCTGTGGTGCCATATTTGGAATGAGAGGATATTTCACAATCTCCTCTCAATTCTCATTAACATAATCTACCCACAGGTGGCACTCTCTCTTTATGACATGTGTCATTATTCTATTGAGCCACATGTACAGAACATTTCGCAACACTGTGAGCTGCTCAAGCCCTTAGTATAAAAGGCAGCTTGAGCAGCTTCCAATCTATCTATTCTAAGCTCATCTCTCCCAACTTACACCTTACACCTATACCTAGAACCTACGACAGGTTGAGCTATAGGATCGGAGGCAGAGCTTGGATATTGGCGAGTGTTATCATTGTTACTACCTTTATGAAACACTCATGTCAGCTATGCAATAAAAGGATCAAATGAACTTCTCTGGATTCCGTGTACATTCACTTCACCACTTGTAACCGTCCATTGACACAATACGACAGCCATTTTTGAAAATAGCTGACAGTGCAAAATCTACATATCTAAGGTCAAGGAATCCATTAACAATGCTTTCAAAAGTATATCTGGTAGCCATTTTGAATTCTAAGTGTGTCATCCAAGGAAACCCTATTCACGCCAGTATTGTAGCCTGCCTATTCTGTCTAAGTCACAACCAGGTATCCTACATTTCCTGCTATGACACTGTAGCCTTCAGTAGCCATCTTGGATTTTTAGAAAACATTGTTTGAATTTCAGACCTTGTCATAAGCTTCACATTGGTATGACCTTATCAGTAGACATTGTTGACATTGGTGGCTCTGCTTTATTTAGTGATATTTAAGAGAAGAGTACCTATGACCATGCATGCATACTGCATAATGCATTAAGCAGGTTGTCTAGGTATACAATCAATCCAACGTTGTAACCACTGGTAGCATACTCAGTATTGACTATCTGTGGGCCTGTGTATAGTTCAAATCTCTAGTTGAAAAAGGAATTCCATCATTCTAGCAAAGAAGAACCCATGGCGATGTGTATCCTATATGATCACAGCTTAGGGTTTTCCTAGCTCTATAGGTCTCAAGAATACTTTTTTAAAAGTCACTTCAAAATTGTTATAATTACTTTGCAAATGTAATGTGATGAATATCATGAAAATAAATGTTACATTACTTCTGCAAAATTAATGACTGAGTGAAAGCCCAGAAAATATTTGTTTTGGAATTGTCACATGTGTAGGGGCCTTTCTGGGAAACCAGGCTGTCACAAGGTTAAAGCTTTTTTCTCCAGGGCTGTGGACACACATCATGGCCCTGAAGCATGCAGCACTGATGGATTCTTGACCTTAACGATATGGGGAATTTCATCACTGTTTCAGCTTGACGGCCATGATGGGCATCAGGGCATAGCTACAGGCTGCTGACGATGGCTAGCTTCATTTTGAGTCCAATTAGGTCATGATGTCACATGCAGCGATGGTGGGCTGGCCGCTGGTGAGCATTAAGCATTAAGTAAGAACCCAGATAACAAACTTCAATATCTTATAGAACTAGAAAGCCATGAACCATTAGTCACTGAAAATCCCCCTAGTGTTAAGGCCAAGAATCCATCAGTGCTGTGTGTTTCAGGGGCTTTACAATGTGTTCATAGGGGACTTATCTCACACATGTATCTGGATTGTTGTTTGAGCAAAACAGCAGTGATGAGATGAAAGTTACAACATTGAGGAGGTTTTAACATTAGTTTGATAGATGAATGCATTGATATATCTTTGTCCATGTATATCAGGGGTGTAGAAAAAGGGGTCAGGGAGGGCTGGGTCCCCCAATAATGGGAAGGTTCCTATATAAACCTATATAAAAGTATAGTGCCCCCCCTTCAACTGAGACCTCTGGTCCCCCAATAAAAAATTGTTTACTATGGCTCTCCATATATACAAGCTCTTGACAAATGAAAGAGAGGACAGGAGAAAGGGAGGACAGAAAAAAAGGGATAAAATACCTTTTATGATGCAGGCATGGGATTCTTCAGGATATATCCAAAATCTTTAATATTGGAAGGTGAAATTGGTAATCTTGTGATTTGCACAGATCTATTGAGAAAATATATTAACATTAAGGGGGGGGGGGCTCTTTCATAAAGCGACCCATCCCATATATTTCATTTCAAATATTGTCAGGTGAAGGTGGAATTTTGCATACATATTGGATATTTCTTCAAAATATAGTCCCAGTGATAACTTGTGTGTGATGTGGGGAACCTGAGATTGAAAGGTAGTACTGGCACCTCAGGAGATCTACCTGTAGATAAGTTACCCATCATGGGAAGTGATTCATATATGGCTGTCATATTGGTTAAGCTGAATTGGCCACACATGCAGGATTGATGGCCAAGTCTCACTGGGCCTCTCAGAGAAAGTTGGACTTAATTCCATCAGGAATTTATAGGTCTGCAGTGCCTGGTAGGCTTACAGTGCCAATATAGCAATATTTTCAGTTTTTTTTGCATAAATTATGCTTAAAAGGCCAATGTGAAAATAATATACGACAATGCAATCTTGATCTTCAATCATATCTGAAGGTGTGTGGTCATTTTAAAGGGTTTTGACCAATTCTGTATACCTGTTATGCACAATCTGACATTTCTCCTACCTAATTAGAATATGCTAATTAGGGAGCTTAATATGCAGAGTTTGCAATGGCCCTGGCAGATTTGGATTCATTGGAAAACAAACTGCATAAGAATAAGTTCTCAAAAGTTTGTCACATACCTAGGTGAGTAAGTTAGAAAAATTGACTGGTCTAGTTCCAATCAATCTCGCTTGGGTAACATTTAGCCTCTGTAGGTTTTAGATTTGAGAAGGGTAAACTAAAATTCTACAATACATGCACATATGATAGTAATATGTTCCTATTGCGTTAAAATAAATATAAGTAGCAAGCTAAACCGGTAAAGGCAATCAGTCATATTGATCTATATAACATGGTTATCGCGTTTAGGCACTGATTCGAGTTCCTAAAGTGGATAATATGAGTTCTGATATCTAGCGATATAAGAATCCAAAATTGACAGCGGACCGGACATACCTTGACAACGAGTTGACATGAAAGTAAATCCTCCGTTTTTGAAGCTTATGTACCAAATCTGACGAAATGCTTTGGACATAACATAGTTGAAACCTTATTCTAACTCCATGTTGGGTAGATTGCTTGATATTATGGCTGAATTTAACATAAAAAAAATCATAAAGATTCGAAGCGGGCGACTGGCAGTGCGTGTTCGCCATTCTGTCAACACTACAGGTGCCACCGCCAGGTGTGTACAGAATGGATTAGGCTATAGACTGGTGCAGCTCTGTCTCAACGTATTCGCGGTAGTAGGCCTATGAGAATGGGAGTTGCAGGAGGTCGCCAGCTTAACCATACGTTAACATGAAACCAAGATGGCGGAGGGCCGTCTCGTTGATTCACAAAAGAAAACAATGGATTCTATCAATTTTAAAGGTAAAAACCATGTTATATATGCAATATGTAGTGATCAGACTTCAGGGGATGATATAGGCACTCCGCTCCGCGTCGTGCCTATATCATCCCCTGAAAGGCATTCGTTCAAGTCTAATCATTATATATTACATTTGTAAAGCAAACTACCTGCATAAATAGCCATTGCCATATACTACTCACACTTCGGCTGACCGTCCACTTCACGTGGATGGTGCTTACCCGGTATTCAGAATCAACGTGCATAAAGGATTGGGGGGGGGGGGTATTTCTAACATTAGAAGGAAAACGGCAAAATTGTGACTTTTTCTTGTACATTGCCTATATAATTTGACCATGTGTCAGGTCCTCAGCAACCAGAGTTCTGCTACCTAGAATACGTTTAACTACGCAATTAGTTTTCAGAAGGAGTTGTGCTCGCCCTACATTGTGTAACTACGTTGTCTAAGTATACACGGTGTGTTGAGGATGAGGTGCTCTTTAGAAGCTCGGTTGCTCTCTTGCCGTCCTGTTGTCGGTATGCACAGATGCTTTTCTGCTTGGACCAGCTCTGCATCTGGTGGTACCTATTAACGGACATGGCGATCAGCTTTTAACTTCTCTTTTGCGTGCGGCCATGGTATTGTAAATGCATTTGCGGCTTGGCAAATTGACCTTTACTAATAAAGTACTTGATCCCACATCTGTGCATATCAGCACCACGCAATGGAAACGTCACATAAAATCATCACCTATAGGCTTGTGAGTTCCGCTAAGCACATCGTCGTCAACCTCCGCCCCCGACATCTGCATCTTAACGACCATCCAGCGTCGCCGTGCTTCGCGTGACGCGTGCACTCCTAGCGGCCAATGTGTGCACTTATCGCGTCCAGGTCGGCCATATTGTTACTGGGTGCGTCCTGTGACGGGCTCACACGTCACAAAACGGCACAGCAGGACGTCATTGTGAGTGATGTCACAGAGGATAGTTTCCGGTACTTGTGAACCTCCTTTTGTCATCAGGGTGAAAAAAAAAAAAACACAAAAAGATTTTTTCCCTTTAAAGTCGAACTGCGCATTCGTATATTTGATGCACCGGTAATACCGGGTATATATAGTGTCGTTCACCACTCATGTCATTAGACGGAGTTCATTTTTCTTTTTCTCGTGCGACCCTCATGTTATTTGCAGTTCATCTTACCTTTTCTCGTGTTTTTCTTTATGTGCTGGTTAGTTCTACCGGTGTTTGAGGTACACTTCCTGTGGGATTTCGTACCGTGACATTATATGACGGAAGAGTGATCTGTGCGCCCCTTGTGTCACTAATGAAACTGTAATTATTTTTAGAGGTGGGTGGGATCAGTGCTCAGTGGCTGCCCTCCCTATTGATGCTGTTTTCCCAGCCTCACTTCAATGAGATGGACAAATGGACGCGCGGATAGGATTCTTGTCGGTTCTAGATCTCGCGCGTCGGCTGATGATACGCGAAAACTGGCCGAGATCTGACGATAGCCAGAGTGGGCAGGACGCGGGGACCCCGTATTATCGCCCACCTTGATGGAGGTGGCCGCACAGTTCCAAGATTACCTCAAACCGATCAAAGGAAATGAAAGCTCTCGTGGCCAGCGGCATCTCGCGGGAGAGTGGTGAGAGGTGCAGTGATTTGGCCGGGCCGAGTGGAAATTGGATCGGGGCAGCGTAACGAGAGGGGAAACTAAGAGCTTCTGTGTGGCCCCGAGCCACCGTGGACGCTGCGATTCGCCGTGCCCGCCTCACAAGAATCACGAGCTTCTTATCTGGATCAGGTGGCACTCGGCAAAACCCGCATGGTTATTATCCTACAGGTCAGTGTGTATAGATGGGGGGAGTGTGGGGAGTGTCCCCGGGTCACTCTCATACCAAGCCGCAAAACTAATATAAAAACTCACAGGTCGCCACAACTTCTAATTTCCTTATCTACTTCTTACGCATCACACAAAAAAAGAAACATGCTTCCTCATGGTGTCCGCATGTGGAATGGAACATATATATATGATCTCAGGATGAGATCGGAATGAGATGACGAAGTGCCAAGCACACCTAGCTGATATAATTACTGTCTCCCATAATTGGAAAGTCAGCCAAAACTTTTCAGAAATGATCAGGCTAGCCATTCTAATCACACATCTCGTCAACGACCTTTTTTCAACATGCTGCCCTTGTAGGCCCAGGAGAAGAATGTAATAAGCCGAAGGTGTCACTTTTACTTATTGCTTTTCCTCTGCCACCCTCTTTTTGTTGCTGTTCATTAAGACTTACATACCCTATGTAATAGACTGCCATTGGTGTGCGGTCTATTCTTACAGCATCCAAGGCTCCATGCCCATTACACGAGCCACAAAAAGGTGTTTATTCCATTAGACTGTTCAGCAGTGTCAGTATCATAGACCCGCGCCCTTCAACCTCCTCAAGTGATTGACTTTCTGATAAAATGAAAGACAATGACTGTCAGAATTACGTCGTGCAATGTCAAGCGCGCTTGGGTTGTTTCTTTCACTAATTAAATCAGTGCTCATAATCGGTAAGTCGACACCAAGAAGGGCTGCTTTAGAAGAGACGGGCCTGGTCGGAACTGACTGCCTCAGGAAAGCTGACACCCCTTACCGGGCCCAACTCATTAAAAGGCCATGGGCGGTTAATCAAGTCAGTTGAAATGATGGCTTGGATTCTCTTTCGCATATTGATACATACAAATGGAGACTAGCTTCATCTTTGATAGTAATTATCCTGTCTTTCAGCCTTTTTGTCTTTGCCAGGAGGAGGGAGACATCCACGCTGCCTACCCCGGCGCAGCACTGCTAATTGTAATCAGTGTTCAGACAATAGATCCTCAGCCCTCTGTTCCCCTTCCCCATCCTGTCTCCTACCCACTTCCATTAACATGACTGTCTTTAAAACAATTGTACCAATTTCAGCTATGAACAGACAGATAAACAGATTGTTAGATTCTGTGACGGAATAGGATGCACTTTTTGTTAGTGCATCTCCAAACGTGAACAGCCCTATACTCTAAAAATGTCATATAAAACACTGCATTTTACATTACCCAGTGTAGGTGCCATGACTTAATCGATCATGATGTGCCCACAGTGAGTCGGAGTTGTCAAGTCCATTTTATGCTCTTAAGGAAACTGTTTAGATGTCAATGTGCCTGTACCTTGAGTCATGCACAAACCTTTATACAAGGCGAGGGCAGGCTTCTATCCTTGAGATGCGGATCGATCTGTTATGTCGTCCTCTCACATTACCTAAGGCCTTTCTCCGGCCACAATACCAGCTGCGGCCCGTCATGTCACAGAGGTACGCCTCTTCCTCCCCCTACGGCCAGCACTACACACCACCATATACTCCAAATAGACAAACGTTTCCTATCACTCCGTACCTTAGCAAACCAGGGACCACTTCAGTTTACACGACATGTTGTATGATTCTCAAGTATTTATCAGTATTGATTAAAGAGATCGGACAATTTTACCAATACCCCAGCCATGAAATATTTAATTTGAAAATTCCTACCCTTGCAAACGTTAACAATGGGGTCGCGAATTTTGGGACAAGTATTTAGGATCTGAGCCAATCCTATAATGAATTTGGGAAATCGGTCGTGATACAAATTCATATCCACGCTAACGATTCCTCACAAAAGCCATTGACCCCGACGCCACCCTGAGTCGGGGGCAGACATTTATGAACCTTCTGTACCTTCTTAAGACTCTCTGATCCTAATTCCTGAAGCGCATTTTTTGTCTTGCGACCGCCACCTCACTCACACACCATCCCTCAGGCCTTTTAATTGACGCCGATTAATGGTCATTCTAGATGTGGGTGGAGACTAGTGCGTACACCTGAGGGCGAGGCCCCGTGTCGGGTGGCGAGTACTTGGTGATGATTGGTCTCCATCATCTTGTCTGTACAAATAGACTGAAGGTGGTCAGCCTGTGTGGAGCACCAGGTGAAATATGGGACATTGACCTCCTATCAAGCACAAGTTCACCCGGGTATTTAAAAAGGTAATCAGGTGGATTGCCAATGGCCAGGGCCTCACGAAAACCCATAGTCAACTAGGCCTCTGTCGACCAAATGAGCCATACAAATCCTACACTGAAAACCTGATGGTGATCTATGCAGATGACTTTAGGTCCTCAATTTGAATACTTTAGGTCAATTTGCATACCTCATTTGCATCAGCTGCTGCTGCTAATGTCTTTGATCCTAGAGGATGTAGCACAGATGGTCGTGAACAGAGTGTAACATATGTAAATAGCATGTAAACTGCTAATTTGCATGTGGTGATATGAGTCTGTTTATTTTTCCATGCTGTGGTGGAGAGAATGTTATGTTAAGTAACTCCTTTCTCTTTGGTCTTGAAACATATGCCACAGGTGGCGGGACAGTGTTTACTATGTTGATAGGGTCATTTATGTTTTTACGTTGTGGTGGGAGAATGTTATGATGTAGGTGCTAAAAGTTAACACTTTTTTTCTAATCCATATTTTGCATACAGTGATGTGTAAACTTTAGTTTGTGCTTGAGAGTCTTTAAGCCACCATTTGACCTAATTTCACGATATATATGAGTTCCATTGTTTAAGCTGTTCTGTCCACTGGCGACTTGTTCATAGCTGACCTGCTGTGGACATTGGGACAAAATGCTTTTGGGACAGTGCCAGAAAAGAGGGCATAGATATTGTTAGTGTGCTGCATGTTTGACTGACCAGAGGTGGGCTTAAATATTGCCTTACCCCTTGTTGATGGTAGCTGTAAAAACTTTGACACTTTTTCTCTCCAAAAATTCATCATCATCATCATCATCATCATCATCATCATCATCATCTGGGAGGTCTTAAAGAGGCTGTGGATGTGGTGATAGAGGTAACATTTGCTTTAATTGGGCCAGAGTAATTACGTTGTAGGAGGAGTCTGAGTAGGGCTTTTGGCAGGGAGAATAGGCCTTTCCAATTTCCACTTGATTGTTGGGTCCTATATGAGACATTGTGGTGTGTATATATCAGTTTTTGTGTCACATTTTTGGGTGTTTATACCATATTCCTAGTTGTGTAGCTGGTAAAGTAGGTTTATAAATTAATCCTAATGTGAGTGAGCAGTGTAGAAGGCTATAGTTGTAATGGAGCTAACTTTTGCTTGATTTTGAAGGAATTTCCACCAATGTACAGTGGAGTAAAGTCTCAAAGCCTGTATGTTGTAGCCTTCTTTATTAAATCCTGGATGAATTAAGCATGAGGTAGTAGATACAGTATATGATGGATGGACAGACAGAGAATTCAGTGTGTAGAGTGGAGAGCCAGTGTGAGAAGAACTGCTAGAACCTTTGGTTCAATATGGTCTCGGTCATGTGGTATCTAAAATCCACGTGACTGGGCAGTGTTGAGCCCAAACTATGTGCAGAATATCTTTTGGTTTACATCAACATAAAGCAGGAATGAGTCCTTTTAGCAACAGAGTAAAATGATGCTGATGATGCACTGTCCTCAATTAGTTCTAAAGTCCAGTATTTAGACAGCAATATACTACAGACCAAACAGGATACCTTCTACTCAATGTTATTTTCGACCAGCAAACTCACAAATTGAACCCCTCATAAATTTACAAAACTGATTTTAGACACCCTACTGGACTCACTTAACTTTTTTTTCCTCACCTCGAGTTTGCAGGTGTGTACATAGAATCAAGAAAGTGTGTGTGTGTTAGGGGCTATACTAAGAGACCTCCCCACCCATTCTGTTTACTGATTACCTATGTTGGTGGTTGTTCTTCTACCTATATAGATTTAGGAAAGTGTGTTAGAGGGCACTATTGAGAAGCCTCCCACACTTATTCTGAGGACTAATTTCTCTATGTTGGTGGATGTTCTACCGCCTACATAGACCCAGAAAAGTGTGTGTTAGAAGGCTCCCCACTTCTGACTACTCTATTGCCTATAGATATATGGATGCCTTATTGTCTATATTGGTCCCCAAGTCTACTAGTTGTAGCCTAGTTTTGACTGAAGTATACATTTGATCTATTATCAGCGTCATTTTCTGAAATAAAGGTATTCATATTAAAATCTCTGTCAGTCAAACTTGCCTAGTCATAGAGATCTTACCTGGTTTCCTCTACTAAACTATGAGAATACCCCTATACTGACCAAAATTATCTGTTTTTAAATCCCATCACCTGTCTATGTGTTCACCATGGGTTAAGTGCTACAGACAAAAAATGGAATGATAGAAGGTGAGCTCCCCATGAGACAATCGAACTGGGTCTTAATAATCTGTCATACACACTTCATAATGTCCACATGATTCTAATCGTCCCCATCGGCTTCTATTACAAGAGAAGAGTGCACATGCACTGGCAGAATCAAAACAAACTTCACATCACTGTACCCATACCCATAGGACTGTGGGGGAAAACACCTACTCTATTTATAATAGAACAAAGGCATTTTTTAGTCCCCCTTTGATACCACCAACATCAACTCTACAGTATACACTGGTACGGCCACTACCCACTTATATAGCCATGTCAAAATCTCACTCATGTCAAAATCTCACTCCCATTACATTGAGATGGATCACATGGATATGGATATGTGTGAAGTTGGTGCATTTATAAGCTGTGACCTACCACTGGCCATGCTATCACCTATCATCACCCCACATGTGCATTGTCTCTATTGTTTTTTAGACATGTCAGAAGCTGTCGATCACACATGTAATTTTCAGGCTTACAGTTTCTTTATACTGATTACCAACAAATCACCATCTATCCTTCAGTGCTCTAACTCAGGCCAAGTAGAAATAAAAAAATGCAGCTTTTTTCTATAGTATCGATACCATGCCTATGCTCACTCAAAAAAAAAACTATCACCCAAGTGTCCATTAATTTGCCACTGTGCCAACATTTTGGAAAAACCTGTCAGCCAATGTTTCTGGTGTATCCATAGCAACCACTCCCCCACCTTGAGGCTACCCAACTTTCAGCGTCTTTAGGACCTTCATAATAAAAAAAATCCTACCCCTAATTAAATATTGTACTCACCCTCAGGGACGCTGCAGTGGGTATCCATGATAAATCATCAATATTGTCCACCAATTCAATAACACACCTAGGATACTAGCTTGAGTACTCACCCTGGTTACACCTGTTGTCACCAATCATTGCCATTTTCTGCTGCATAGTCACATGCCGTGTGCAAACACGTGTGACACACCTGGCGCAGCTCATCACTATTCACAGTACTCCAACCATGGCGGATCCTGCATCTTGGACAAGACTTAATAAAAAATCCAGTATGTCAATCAGAAATGGTCCTTGAGGCCACCGTCCACTGATCCCATAATGGTGCATCAGTGAATTCAACTGGCGGACGTTATGTTGCAATGATGTTGTTTTGCAGTTGTCCTGATTGCACTGCACGTCCTCAGAGCCTTCGTGAAGAGATGCTTACCCCACTGGCCCTATGGCCGTCAGGAACCCACGGATAACACGCGGACATGATTTATGGTAAAAACCTCTGACCTGCCTCCATTGTAGCTCCCAAGCCAAGGTTAACCAGGCCTATTGACCGCCACTTTGGACGCCCACAGGAAAAATGAGGTCACCATGATCATTGCTGGACGACTCAGGATGTCATTAGCATCAACGAGCAAGGTTGATCCCAAGGAACTGGCGTTATTGGACCCCAAGGAGGCCCAACATCCAAAGGATATGCACCTCTTCGTCCGCACACTAGCTGAGAGGGCCACAGACACTCTTGATGGTAGGTTTTTCTTTGACACAAATCCTAAAAAAATTGTTGGTTTCGATTCATGTGGGGATCGTCCCTGGTTCCTGTACTGCCTTTCCCCACAAGCAACTACCGGCCACCCCTGCTAGCCCATAAGAAAGAACAGCCTGAAAGTTAATCTAAATGTCAGTAAAAACTGGACCATACCATCACACTTATGTGGGGATGACAGCTACCCTAACACAGCAGCGCCGGATAAATCAATAAAATGTGGGGATCCCCCTCCCGGAACACCATCCCCCCCATAACCCCAACGCCACCGTGACCCCCACAACCCCAAATCTCTCCCAAACATATCAGTTAGCACCTGCCACTTAACCATTTACCCTAACACTAGATTACACCATTGGCCAACCATAACTAACGCATTACATCGAGTTAGGTCGTTGTTTTGTTCAACAAGCACCCGCCGCGGAGTCTGGACGCCCTTTTCCCACCAAACGCTGTGCCTGGTCGCCATCTTTATATCACCTGCACCGACGTCAATATGACGGCCGTCACGGCTGTACCATGACAACAATTTGTCACGAACCCTCACACTTAATGTGCGCGTCAAAACAACAACATTGACACATGCTACCTCGGTAGACTTGTTTAAAACATCCACCTACCTGATTCAGAAACTGTTCATCGCAACCGGAACAGACAATCTGTAAACTCCAGAAGTGAGTTGCTAATTAAGGCTGGTAAGTAGTTTTAAGAGTAACTATTGATCATGGGCTTCGGACCTCCCTAATTATTCATGAGAAACAGCTCGTTTATATACCCCATCGCCTGAATGAAACTACTGATAAGGTGTGGCACATAACGCCGTCAGTCTACTGACGTCTAGTTTGAATAGTATACATTTGTTTTAAAGCCTATAGCTTCTTGAGTTGATGTATTTCATAATGTTCTAGATTTTGCTTTCTTTAAAAGGTTGGATAATGAATTAGACAGTTGAGTGTAAAGATGTTTTATAGCTTTAACCTGTCTCGTAGTGGTGTCGTCTAAAAAGATAAATTTCACGCACGTAAAGTCAAAGTCGTTACAATTCCATCTTTTTGATCACTTGAAAAGAAAAAAAGTTAGGAAATGATTAATTCATTTGCCTCTATGTTATATAGGTTTACTACCTATGTACAAACTTACTTACACCTGGCTTTGTGGTCACATAGCTAGGGGTTAAAAACACAAGTCAAATTTGCCATAAGAGTGACTCACTACAAAAATAATCACTCTGCTCACACTGACCAGTCACGTGTGTTTTGTTTACCACGTGACCAAGCCTGCATTTAATCAAAGCGTGTCATTTCCTGGAAGCTCTACACACCGAGCTCTTCTCATTACTGACTCTCCACTCTACACAGCAAGCTCTCTGACCATCCATATACTGTATCTACTACCTTGTACTTAATCCAGGATTTAACATCAAGGATACAACATACAGACAGACCTTTGGAACTACTACTTCACTGTACATTGGAGGAAATTCTCCACTCTACATAGCAAGCTCTCTGACCGTCCATATACTGAATATACTACTACTACTACCTTGTACTTAATCCAGGATTTTAACATCAAGGATACAACATGCAACACTTTGGAACTTTATTTGCAGCTATTTTTTTTAACTACTTCACTGTACATTGGTGGAAATCCCTTAAAAGATTTAGCAAAAGTTAGCTCCGATTAAACCTGTAGGCTTCTACACTGCTCACTCACATTCAGGATTAATTTATAAACCTTCTTTACCAGGAACATCCAAAAGTGTAACACCACAATGTCACATATAGGACAATGCCACTTTTAATGGTACTGGTGTTCCAGGATTAATGCCAGTCATTAGATTTTACCCCTACCTACCTACCTACCTACCTATGTGTGTGTGTAAAAGGATGGAGTAAGCACTTTTACTGCTGGACATTTTAAGAAAAAACACGCACACAGCTTTCAGTAGCTGTTCCTATGTGGCGAGTTTGCACCTATATACCCTTACCTACCTACCCACCATCCCTGTTGTTTATAATACTGTGGTGTTGCCATAGCAACCAAACTCATGTAATTATGTAATAACCAACAGAAAAAAAAACTAGGGTATGTTTTGCATAAATTTGCATAAATTAGCATAAATTATCTGTCAGCCAATCAGAGCTCTAGAAAGTAGGCCACATGCCCATATATGGTCACTTCTGGTTTCAAAACTAGCTCACTTCCGGTTCATAAGTAGGTCAAATTGATTTCAGTAGCTGTTTCTATGTGCTGAGTTTGCCCCTATATACTACTTTTGACCTTCTTATCATTTCTTATCTATAGTCCTTGTATGATGGTTATTAGATTAATTTTCAATTTCCCACCTAATTTCATCATTGCCAGGCCTTTATTAGAGGTTTGTCATCTTCTAGGCCTTACAAAACATATGCATGCGCATGCTAGCCAAGAACCAATTCATAGTGGGCTGTGTGGGTTGTGTATTTGTGTATATTGATGTAGTCTTACTTGTGTAGATATTAGTAGCTCACTCCACTAGTCTCGTGTATTGGGAAGACTAACTCTAGTGGTATGATGTTGGCTTAGCCCATTCTCTTAACCAACACCAAGACACCAGTACAAGTCACTACTTATTGTTCACTCGTTATCCACAGTTACAGTTGTTTTATCAACTCCACTCAACTCTATACAGCTTCAACAACATCAGTCTAATCATACAAACAGTTCATGTCCAAACAATCCAGTTCTTCTAGAGAGGTATATGTCCCATAGAGGTCCTGCTTAATCCGTTCTTACATTGGCTAAGTGCAATACTAAGTACTAAACAGCTTCATCCCCGTCTACTCCAGGAGTATGTGTTCCTTCCTCGACAGCTCCCACAATACTAACTCCTCACCTGCTTCTCACTAACCCACTACACCTTTACTCGCCCTGTACTTGGCTTACTCATATCTTTTCCCTTACAGAATTCTCCTGACCGGTTCTTGTCCAACTCCATCGTCGCCTGCTGCATCCCGTAGCTTCCACAAACCCATCACAGGACTCCTATAGCACTCTCGTATATAGCACACAATAAATACATACATAGTTGTACCCTGTTATACCCGTTCATTATAATTATTGCTTATTGATGACAAGACAATAGACACAAAAGGTGTTAATGCATGGATATATCCCATATCTTCCTTAGAATCATACATGCTTCTAGTGCAATGATATCATTTGTGTTCTACTTGCTTATAAATAACTATTGTAATATTAGTGATGCAGGTAAGCATGTTCTTAATCAGTAAACTGCTGATAAGATGACCTACTGTATGCATCATATAGAACAGTACAGCATTCACCTGGGGCCCCTGGTGGCAAAGGCCTTCTCTCTAAAATGATGACCTAGGGCCATCATTTCTCAAAGACTACCTAAGGTAGTCTGCAAAGACTTCTTTCTTGTGGTCCTGATTTTCAGTGTATATAAAATCTGGCAACAGAGTCCTACTGGACTATGGCCTTAACCACCTCATCACCAGTATATTACTATATAATATAAGAGGCCGACATGTGGATGTACATGTACAGCTACAACTTGTGTAAAAGTTGGCTGAGTCAACAGTTTACATGTGCTGTATCATATGTTTTTAGGACATAAACATTAAATATACGGTCAATTGCACTGAAATGGGATCAAACCTACTTTTTTCTATGGGAAGGAGGAAAATTTCACTAAAATGTGACGGTTTTGGGTATTTTCCGTGTTCATTGGGTATGTCATGTTAGGATCTTGCTTTCAAATCATAGTTATTTACAAATAATATTTAAAGCAGCATGCAGCAAGATAAGGGGCCTTTTTAGAGGTATTTTGAACTTTTTTTCATAGTGCTCCCAATATTATGAGACAAAGTAAAAAAAACCCACTGGAAATCAATTCTATTTTGATTTTTTTCCATTAGCCCACACTAATTGGCCTTATTATTTGATAAATTTAGGAATCATTCCCCCTATGTGCAGCGAGTTATTGCTATATATCCTGTGGTGTAGGTAAATTGGAACCGTACCTGCCACACGTTTTACTGTATCAAAGCAGATAAAGAATACAAAATAGTTAAGATTTAAGAGGGTGAATAGAATGTCTCATGTTTCTGCTTCAAGGTAGAAAATGAAGGAAATCCAGTCATCTCAAGTTGAATACGAGCACCCCATTGGTTTAACCAAGAACCTCTGTATCACACACCCCAGTGTGATAACCCTCCCCCGTATCATGCTGCCAGAGAAAACATCCCAAATGGTCAAATAACTGATGTTAAAATCAATTCTAATGCCAAATAAAAGTAATTTTTGAACATATCTGACTGAGTTAACTTGAGATACATACAAAGGAGCACTCGAATTGATCAGCACCGAGGGTTATTACACTTGGCTTCGCCTCGTGTGATAACCCTCAGTGTCGACCAATTCTCGTGCACCTTTGTCTATGTATCAAACATGTGACCTACTATTCTAGCACGTGTGAATCAAAGTGATATTAAGGTAGTTTTGGAGGAACCATACGTGCCACATATTCCAGATCCTCATATATTTAATGCTGCATGGTATATTACTCTCAAACTCTTCTACTTATATAAGGTATTGATAAAAAAAACTATAATAAAATTATACCAACTGCTTTTGATATAAGACACTGAAATGTGACATGGAACCCTACATGAACATGGAACCATACGTGCCACACAATCTTTAATGCCTTCAAAATCTTTAATTCGAAATGGAGATGTCTATGACAGATAACCAGAATAAAGAGAAATTGGCTAATATCATAAATCATAGATTTAATATCAATCTGGCCTTTTAATGTAGGGTAAACCCTGCTCCTAAAAATAAGGCTGTTTGGACCAAACTCCCATAGGATTCAATGCTATATTTGATTTGAAGCTGAAATTGGCAATCATTGATATTAGTGTTCCAATTTTCAGGGCAGGCCCCTTTATGTATTAGTTTTGCTCATACAAACTTTCGGAACTATCCAATCATTTATATTTTTTCACTGAATTCGATCTCTGTTACCTCAGTTCGGTGCAGTTGACCATACACTCTATAAAAAAATCTGTTCCTGACACTGGGTTGCCGTCCCCATTGCTTGCTATGAGAATTTGTCCATGAACATTTATTCATTGATTCGCGTGAGTGGGCCAGATTTTATACACATATCCTGTATATCCATAAGACCCCGGATGATTGGTACAGGCAAATACATCGCTGTAAATTCTCTCCTTCTCAATGAAATTTTGGGAGATTGAATATTGTGTTTACCATGACCCTGCTTTTATCTATGAGTCTCTATCCCCCAAGACACTACCTCACCAGCAAATTTCCTATCCTAGGGGTAGGGTAAGATAAGGGATATGGCAGGGATGTGAAAGGACACATTAGTGAAAATCAGTTTGGTTTCTTACCAAAGCGTTCCACAGCCTATTTTGAAACTGATGAATATTCTATACTCTGCATGGAATAAAGGAGAACTTGCCCCGGCTGTTTTCTTGGATATACGTAAAGCCTTCGACATAGTCCATCATGGCCGCCTTTTTATGAAAATGAAGAATTATGGACTGTCTCTAAATGCCCTCAAACTATTATCTAGCTACCTTGAAATCGGACCTGTAGAACGATGGCAAATGACACCAAGTCCACACCGTGTAAAATAACCTACGGCGTGCCACAGGGAGGTGTGCTCAGACCATTGCTTTTCTTGTACTATATAAATGACATTACGGACGTGATATCCACACTACTCCTATACTTTATGCAGATGACTTGGTACTTGTTACCACAGGCAAGGATGCCCGTAGAATTAGAGATCTACTGCAAAGCGACTTGAACTCAGTGGAACACTGGTGTCACATAAACAGGTTAACCCCAAACCTAAGTAAGACCAAGTGCATGTGGTTTGTACCTAACCCCAAGTGTGAACTGGTAAGAGGAGTTAATCTCGAAATTGTAAATAAGGTCCTCAACACAGTCAATGAATTCAAATACCTAGGTATATACTCGACACTGACCTTACCTTCAAAAAGGAAATGGAAACTGTGGACAACCATGTTGCAGCCAAGCTGACTCAATTTAGAAAATGCAGGAGATATCTAACCTTGGATGCAAGTGTCCTAATATATAAACTGGCCATTGTACCAATTATGGAATACTGTGACTTTATACATGACTCAGGTCCCGTTGAACTAGTCAGACATTTTCAAGTATACCAAAATAATGGCTTGTGCATTTGCACCAGAAAAAAGGTTGGGGAATGGTCTGTGAATAAATTGCACAAAGTCTGCAAAGTGGAGCGTCTGACAATAAGACGCAAGCGCCACCTACTCTGTATAATCTATCGATATGCCTCAGATCTTGAACGCTGTGTAGTACTCCCTAGGAACACCAAGGCTGCAGACAAGAGAAAGGTAAGTGTGGATCGACCGAGATGTGAAAAGTATAGACATGGTCCGTTATACAGAGGAGCACAGGCCTGGGATGAACTGCGTGCGGAAACTCGCTACTTGGAAACAGTCCATCAGTTTAAGTCCAAAATAACTAAGACTATTATATGAGAGCCGCCCTGCTGAGATAAAAACTCCCTATACTATTACAGATAGAATATTAAAAACAAGGAGTTATAAAATGTCTGTGACTGTGAATTGTCGGCCTATCCTCTTATTAGTTAATAGAACTTGCATATGTTTATTCCTAGAGAATATATCAGTATACAGTTACATATTTAGTAATACATTGATATATTTAAATATTCCACAATGCCCATTGGCTGTCTGTAAACTAGATCTCTGAAACCAGGATTAAGGTTGACCACAACCTCAGTTAAATAGTGTTGACAACAACATGGAGTCTATCGACTTATTGACTATTATGGTAGCATGAAAAATGAACCATGTGGAATTAAAAAGAACGAACTGTCTAGAATTGCTTAGTAAGCTAATTTATCTATCTCTAGGATGTTAAGCTCATAATTTTATTTCATGTTGAGAATGCCAGTTCCTATAGTAAAGCATAGGCAAAGCCATTCCCCAGTAGGACTTCACATTCTCCACTATGACGTCATCAAAATAGCCTCAAACCTATTATCAGAAAGTAATTTCATGGGGTATTTCATAACAAATAACATGAAATAAATACAGAGATCCAAACTGAATATTTCTTCATTCGTTAGCCTCGAAGCAAGATTCCACTCGGATTCGCTTCATGGATCCTGCTTTGAGGCTAACTCATGAAGAAACACTCAGTTTGGAGCAATTCTCGTGAACCTCTGTCTATATCTTTATTTGTTTGAATACTTGTTCTGACTGATGCGGTAGAACGTGTTGCTTCTACATGAGCTTTGGTCAATAAACCTGTTCAAAAAATGATTAGGGTTATAAGGATAGAAATGGGGTTCGGGTTAGAGTAGGATAATGGTTATGGATTTGTGAGGTTAGTTTTTTTAGGGATAGATATAGGTTTACGGTAGTAATCAGGTGGTTTATCAATTATCATTATTGAAAGCCCTGAACATGCCAAGACAATTGCAGGGGATGAAACCTGAGTTGCGAGGAAATTCTAACATATTTTCTCACGGATATAGGTTGGGGGAGGAGTATGTCTGTGGGGTCAATAACTGGGATACTGACCGGGGTGTATTTACCTAGAGTCACATTGAAGGTATTTCTCAACATGGTACGACTGAGCACAGCCACTATGATTTGAAACCCTCAAAATTATAGTGGTTGATCATAGGTTAAACCCTTAGTCCACTTGGCCTCTGTCGCTAAGTGGACTCTAGACTTAATGCTCCATAACTGCTCTGTATGATCAACAATTGATGCGGTAATTGTCTAGCGTTTGGTAGGGTAGTCGTATCAGTGCAATCCTTGTAGTGACCACTAGATGCAAAGCTGTAATGACATTAGACTGAGGGATCCCACTGATTTGATGGGGTCTAGTCGTACCATCAAGGTACGCTACAACAGAGGAGTGTGAGAGACGGTGCGACTGGTTTAATATCATATTGGTTATTTATGAAGTTTCTAACAGTCTAAAGGAGTGTCCTGCTGGATCTAACCTATACAGACATGGTGACCTTGTCGTGCCCTTTGTCTTGTCAGTGACGTTACAGGTCACGCCTTGGCCACCTCTGCCATTTGACGCTCGCCTTCACCTCTTTGATGGAGTCTCTGTGCGACCCGTAACTGAGTCATCAGCCCATATTCGTCATCCGCCCGCACTTCCTGCTAGCAAGTGGCTAGATTGACCGGCAAGCTTGTCACGAAGCTCTGCCCGCCTGACCCCAGCTCAGCCCCATGCCACGTAGCATGGTTCATTAGGGGGCTGGCACTGAAAATACCGTCTGATCTTTGTTACGTCATCCCCCGTGGTACCGCTGGTTTTGGCGGGTTTACAAGAATGAAGTTTGAGTAGATCTTGATTTGTAAGAGGAAAGTTTGATTTGTCTTATTGTCCTCTAGTATGAAGGTGTAATTGCTTCCTCGGGACTTAAGAAACCATTCAAATATTTATTTATATGTCGCGCGACGCATTAGACATCACTTAAATGATCTGACATTAAGTATGTTGTAAAATGTGAACTCAATAATACTTTGGAAAATAGACTGCGCATAGAAAACATGGGAAGTGTATCGCATATCTGGGACATTTTTCATAGTGTTTCAATGAATTTCATATAGTTTTGTTAGTGCTTTCGTCGTTTTCCTATAAAATAGGAATGCTAAAAGAGTGGTTCGTGTTTCTATTTGTTATTAGAAGTTGAATGTTATAGAGTGTTGCTATCTCCTCCGTGTCACTTTCCAATCCTACCCTTATTAGTATTGATCATCTGTAACTTTAGAATGGTATTTTGGATTTTTTGGATAAATTGTACATTTGAACTAGACAAGTGTTGGGGATTTTTGGGATCACCGACTAAAGAAGCCGTTGATGACAGCTGATATCTATCCATCCGGTTAGCAAGTTAGGGCCTCCAGAACGTCCATACCAGTGCACATCAGCCGTGGAGAACAAGGCTGTACGTACACGGGCGGGTGGGACGCGTGTCAGACAGTTATGCAGCGCGCCGCGCGACCTCTTTGAAAGGGGAGGTGCCTTCTGTGACCTGACGCCGTCAGGAGCTGACCAAAAGGACGCGCGGTGATGGCTACAATACAAGTGACAGGGTCGGGGCGGCACACAATATTTATTGTCTGCACTCTGTGTGGTCAGCCCCCACCCTCAGTCCGGGTCGTCGGGGTGCCACGTGTTGGCACGCAGTGAAAGTAGTGTTGGTCGTTTGAAAGGTAAGAAGCCACACACCACTGGCTTCTGAGGGACGGGGGCTTTGTGTGACAAGCAGAAAAGAAGTGGAAACACACTAAGTCTGTGGCACTTATCGTTTATCTCTTCCTATGTCCAGGCGGTAGGCTGTGAAGGAAGAGAGAGTACAGGGAAGTGGCAGTGGTAGACACAGCACTATAGAAAGAAGTGGAGGCCGGGTTCAATATATTCCGAGTTAGCAGGTTGTCCCATGGGCGCCGCCATTGCTGCAGCTTGTTACCAGCGAGTTCTACTGATAACACTTATTGGATGGGTACCAGCTGGCCCCCGAGAGGACCGCAGTGAATAGTTGGTCTCATTTCATTGGCGGATAATTAAACCAGCTAAGTCCGTATTGAATTCCCTATAGGGAAGGAGAAGTGTGGGGGCATGGTGTATTCTGGGGGTGTACTTAACTGTCATCCGTTCAGTAGGGGCTGATATTATGGTGATGAGTGACGACCATGATGTACCTGGGCTTGTAGGAGCTGATATTATGGTGATGAGTGACGACTATGATGCACCTGAGACCTGTTTCATAAGCATTCTTTATTTAAGATCAATCTTTTCACTCTAAGAGTGACCACTTAAGATCAGTCATTTAGGAATGACTACAAGTGTTTCAGAACAAGCTGTCACTCCTATTGGAACATAAGACTGGTCCTATAGAAACAGCTGTCAATTAGACATAGGAGCAGTAATCAAGATCAATTGTAAGGTCACTCACAGGCCAATTATCCAGCTAGTAAGATCAATCACCTAGGTGCAGAATATGGCTTTACTTCATTATTCCATGATAGAAAATGGTATTAAAAGGGGGAATTTCCATTTGATATATGCCTGACTCCATGCATTAGAAAATGTTGTGGGATTTCACTTTTTGATAGGATTTTTCACATTTATGTAGGATTTTTCAAATTTATGTGTACCTTCCACATAAATCAGCTACTTTATAAGTCACTCTTACATTGACCCTTTCTCTGGTCTCTGAGACCTGTTTCACAAGGGCCATATAAGAGTGACATATATAGACTTATAAGCAAGATACTCTTAAGGTGGTGTTAAGATCAATCATTGGGTTCATTGGTCATATCTCCAAAGCTCACTCTTAGTAAGAAGTGTTTCAAAAGGAAATGGGGAGTGAAGCTTTCGAGTAAAGACTCAATGTAAGAGTGACATATGACCAACAGAAAGTAGCTGATTTATGTGGAAGGTTAAGGGTACACATAAATGGGATAAATCATATCAACTAGTGGAATTCCACCTATCTTTTTAATCCATGATGTCTGGAATATATCAAAATAAAATGCCCTTTTATAATATCTTTTTCTATTATGAAATAACAAAGTAGAGGCATGTTTTGCACCTGGGTGCTTGGTCTTACTAGCTGAAGATTGGCCTGTGAGTGACCTAACAACTGATCTTGATTACTGCCCCTATGTCCAATTGACAGCTGTTTCTAAAGGACCAGTCTTAAGTTCCAATGTGAGTGGCAGCTTGTTCTGAAACACTAATAGTCATTCCCAAATGACTGATCTTAAGTGGTCACTCATAGAGTGGAAAGATTGATCTTAAATATAGAAT
Source organism: Acholoe squamosa (assembly GCA_949317995.1). NCBI lineage: Eukaryota > Metazoa > Annelida > Polychaeta > Phyllodocida > Polynoidae > Acholoe > Acholoe squamosa. The sequence continues at coordinate 35,645,567 of OX439043.1, read as the reverse complement.
GCTTATGAAACAGCTCTCTGTGCTGGTAAGAGCTGATATTATGAATTGGCGTTTCCTAGGATCATCGTTTCTTACTCAGTTTAGACATGTACCACGAAAAACGTAAAAGTTTTATGGATGTTAAATCACATTCAGAGAAAATATGATGATAAAATTAATCATCTCGATAAGGAACAGGTGAAGATGGGGTTGTGAAATTAAGCATTCACCTTATACACATATTATATCCTATATATATAATCCATCTCCCTAGTAGATGTCCATTCAGCCGTCCCTCTGCCTATCAGCACTCCCACCTGCCTCCCCAATCGGCACAGGGAGGGACTCAGGTGTGGCTTTGAAGTGGCGGTCAACTCGCACTACTGCCTCCTTAACCCCTACAAATCGTACACAAGCGTCTTCAGTCCCTGCTGCAATGGCTGCCTACCACCAGTGCTGGTCGGGGTCTAAGTGGCCACAGTTGGTGCTACTTAGCCCCTGCTGGCACCATAATTTGTTTTCACGACCCCTTCTGCTATACAGGTCCTTATAGACGTGGGGAGCTGCAGGTGTGAGTAGGGCAGCCGCCTGCCCTGGATGTGCAAACGTCTGATCGTTTGCCACCTACTTTGCAGGTGCAATGCCAGCAGAGGAAGTTCGGAATAAAGGATCCCCTCACTGCACTCTATGATATATAGAGCCTACTGAGCTATCCGGAAAAAGATGGAATGGGAGGACAAGATTTCTCCGTACTAGTAGATATTAAGGTATATATAAAGTAGTGAGGGCTTCCCTCAACATTGGCCCTGTCCCGCTTCCCTGTAAGTAAAAGGAATATCAGTTGATCATGTTTTTCCCTCAATGGCTTTGTTCTTTTTTATCAAAGGAAACGACAACCTACTTTTCATGCAAGATTTTCTTTCGGAAGATGTATGGTATTCTGGTACACGTATTAAGGTATCTGCTATTATGAGTACTATCATGTGGGCAGCAAGCAGTTCTCTCTGATACAGCATATGGCGTCACAGTAGACCGAATTCGTCAGGTGCTGCAATGTATAGCATGGTGGCTGTTGCAAAACATAGTTTTAATTGTGAAAGTAAGGTCACCACTAGGGCGCATTTGGTCTATTGTGTCGCCATAGACAGTATATGACATGCCTGCTGCGTTCTCTTATATTCGCTAATGGGTTAATGCCTATGTTAGGATCTTTTTATTCAATTTAAAGGCTAACGGGAAAAGACTGGATGAAAATGGGATGGTATTTTCCTTTAAACAGTACATGTGTACCTACCTATATGTAAATGTATTAACTAGAATTCTAGACATCTTAAGCATAGGACTTAATTGAATAGTGCTCACTGGAAGCGATGATGTTATTAGCATTCTAACATTAGTTTCACGGTAGTTTAACACATTCTGATATTTCATCATTGGCTATTTGTCATTCTATACATTCGATGTTTAACATGTATTTGCATTGGTATATTGACCAGTGTGCAACATCATGAACACATTATGAATGTGTGCCGGTAGGACAAGGGATGTGGTATGTACTCGGTAGGAAGTGACTGCTGTTAGAGGTTATAAAGTAGAACGTCCAACATTTCTATGTATACCCCACGGGAGGTTAATTCAAAACATCCTGGGATCGCAACCCCAGCGCTCTTAGGAATTATTCTACCTTATCCTATTAAGCGATCTTAAGATCAGACTGCGTTCACATTTCCTAGCCAGCACTAAGATCGCATCGATCTTAGCCTCAGCCCTCCTACACTATTCCAAGAAGTATTGACTAGGCACAGTGGTAAGAGCCCAAAATAAAGGAATAGCTGTGGAGTCACTCTTCTTCACAAGAGTGCTTATACCTTCATTCTCCATCCCCATATGGGCTAAGAAATATATTAGATTCCATCTGTAAATAAGGTAACTTTAATGCAAATGTTCAACCAGGATAAAATAAAAATATCATACCTCAATAGAGAGAGACAGATGAAATTCCCCGAAGACAGAGTCTGGCTTGCAGCAAGACGATACCAAAGGGAGTGGGGTAGGACTTCACTTCAAAACTTGAGAAGGAAGAATTACCTTAGAGTGCCCTTAATGCATGAGTAGGCCTAAGGGCCCTCAAGGACTCTCAGTAAACGTCCTCCCTCCCCTGTTTATGTATATGCAGCAGGCTATTCACTCTTTCAATCAGGAGTGTTCCCTGTAAGTGTTCTTGTACTCAGGTGAAAACACTATGCAATTCTTTCACTAAGATCGCAGTGATCTTAATGCTGGAAAAGGAACAGTGAAGTGATCCCAACTTACTATTCCTGACAGGCCTGCAACCACTGCATTCGATAGGGTAGACTGGCCAGGCCTTATGATATGTGCCTACACTAAGATCGCTGGGGTTGCGATCCCAGGATGTTTTGAATTAAGCTCCAGGTAATATAAAAACCTGAAAAAAAAACATCTCCCTCTGTATTTCTTCAAAGATGGGTTAGGAGTTACGTCTTTCTGGCTAAGTGACGACCGTGAATAGGTTGTTTCTATTTATTAACATACCGCCTATTCCCCATAACACGTTTTTTCAGTTCTTTTACATTTTAATGCCATAGAAATGTATATTCAATTAAATCAGAGGTGGTTGCTATTGACCTTGGTATTTGACTATTTTCAGACATTTCTACCTATTAGAAAGATTTTAAAAGTTAGACACACCTTTATAGGTCGACCCAAATTAGCTCCTAACCCATCTTTAAGTGCCTCCAACTCTTTGCGTGCAACGCGCGAACTGTTAATGCAATTAAAATGTATGAAGTTAATGGGGGGGGGGAAACAAGATTGAACCATTTTCACTTGAGACCAAACAAGCATATAAACACACTCGAAATTAAAAATCGTGCGTACAATCTCTTATAATGCACGCCGGATATACTGAAAAGCACACTGAAAAGGCCAGAATCGTGGTATAAACTTTGATATACCGCAGTTGACGGCGGAAGCACAGGCGAACGCATCGTCTCACACGTTTCACGTACAAATAAGCCAATTTGTAGATAAGGAAAGAAAATCACAATTTATGAAACGTCATTTCATGAACATAATGCAAATATTAGACAATAATCTTTTGAGTAAAAATGTCTGTAAGACTCCATAACATTGGTGTCATGGCCTACGCACGAGGCACATAACTAGGTTTCATTTCCGGCATGGGACTTCAAAGCAAAAGAGGAACAAAAATCAAAGGACAAATCAAAAGAGGAAATATTCTCCAAAGCTGTTCCAATTGCCATCAGAGCCAGCCCAGGTTGGCTCCGGTTATGAAGAATGTAGATAGTCACGACAGATCCCCGACCGCAGACGCAGGTCGGCGGCTGGCCGTCGAGGGGTAGTGGTGGCTACGGCGTTGATGGGATCCTTGCATGGGGGCTTCTCTCCCTATGCCCCCACCCAACATCACAAAGTTTGTCACGTGAGGTCGGCGTAAAATGGCGCACCTAACGAGAGTTGGTCAGCAGCATGGAGAAGCGTCGGGAAGTGCCCTAAGTGCCGCCCTCAGCGCCACAACTAACCCAATTACGAATTTATTGGTTTAATTCCCTGCGATCTGCAGCTGATGCGCACAGAAAAGGCCTTTGATGGCTGTCTCCCGTGTCTGCAGCTCATGATATCCACTGGTGGCCCTGTCGCCGGCAGCCAATGACGAATGGTCACTTTTGAGCTGCTCACAAGAGACAAGTCCATATTCTGTATGCTGTAGGTACTGTGCCAGGTAGAAGCCACGTGCAACCCTCACAGAGTCGTCCCACTGCCCAGAACCGTGCCAGCTTTTTGCAGATTGCAAGAAGTTACAGAATTAAGGACTTGGCACAAATTTATGTCGCTTATCAATCCCTCTGCATAGAAAGTGAACGGGTGAATCAAAGTTGGTTGGTTTCACAAAGTTTTGGGTGCATTAAAAACATAGGTAGACTGAGAACTTAAATGACTGCAAGTAATGAATACACAGAAAGAGAGTAGAGCACTTTAGAGTCGTCTACAGTAACAGCAGTATGTAACAAGTAGAATAAGTAGCCTACTGCAGCAGTGTTGATCAAGTAGTATACAGAGAGTAACCTACTTTAGCATTATAGTCAACAGTATCGTGCACCAAGGAGTATACAGAGAGTAACCTACAGCAACAGTGTGCACCAAGTAGTATACAGAGAGTAACCTACAGCAGCAGTGTGCACCAAGTAGTATACAGAGAGTAACCTACAACAGCAGTGTGCACCAAGTAGTATACAGAGAGTAACCTACAGCAGCAGTTTGCACCAAGTAGTATACAGAGAGTAACCTACAACAGCAGTGTGCACCAAGTAGTATACAGAGAGTAACCTACAGCAACAGTGTGCACCAAGTAGTATACAGAGAGTAACCTACAGCAGCTGTATAGACCAAGTAGTATACAGAGAGTAACCTACAACAGCATTATAGACCAAGTAGTATACAGAGAGTAACCTACAACAGCAGTGTGCACCAAGTAGTATACAGAGAGTAACCTACAGCAGCAGTGTGCACCAAGTAGTATACAGAGAGTAACCTACAACAGCATTATAGACCAAGTAGTATACAGAGAGTAACCTACAGCAGCAGTGTGCACCAAGTAGTATACAGAGAGTAACCTACAGCAGCAGTATAGACCAAGTAGTATACAGAGAGTAACCTACAGCAGCAGTATAGACCAAGTAGTATACAGAGAGTAACCTACAACAGCAGTGTGCACCAAGTAGTATACAGAGAGTAACCTACAGCAGCAGTGTGCACCAAGTAGTATACAGAGAGTAACCTACAGCAGCAGTATAGACCAAGTAGTATACAGAGAGTAACCTACAGCAGCAGTATAGACCAAGTAGTATACAGAGAGTAACCTACAACAGCAGTGTGCACCAAGTAGTATACAAAGAGTAACCTACAACAGCATTATAGACCAAGTAGTATACAGAGAGTAACCTACAGCAGCAGTGTGCACCAAGTAGTATACAGAGAGTAACCTACAGCAGCAGTGTGCACCAAGTAGTATACAGAGAGTAACCTACAGCAGCAGTGTGCACCAAGTAGTATACAGAGAGTAACCTACAACAGCAGTATAGACCAAGTAGTATACAGAGAGTAACCTACAGCAGCAGTATAGACCAAGTAGTATACAGAGAGTAACCTACAACAGCAGTGTGCACCAAGTAGTATACAGAGAGTAACCTACAACAGCATTATAGACCAAGTAGTATACAGAGAGTAACCTACAGCAGCAGTGTGCACCAAGTAGTATACAGAGAGTAACCTACAGCAGCAGTGTGCACCAAGTAGTATACAGAGAGTAACCTACAGCAGCAGTGTGCACCAAGTAGTATACAGAGAGTAACCTACAACAGCATTATAGACCAAGTAGTATACAGAGAGTAACCTACAGCAGCAGTGTGCACCAAGTAGTATACAGAGAGTAACGTACAGCAGCAGTATGCACCAAGTAGTATACAGAGAGTAACCTACAACAGCAGTGTGCACCAAGTAGTATACAGAGAGTAACCTACAGCAGCAGTATAGACCAAGTAGTATACAGAGAGTAACCTACAACAGCAGTATGCACCAAGTAGTATACAGAGAGTAACCTACAACAGCAGTATGCACCAAGTAGTATACAGAGAGTAACGTACAACAGCAGTATGCACCAAGTAGTATACAGAGAGTAACCTACAACAGCAGTGTGCACCAAGTAGTATACAGAGAGTAACCTACAACAGCAGTGTGCACCAAGTAGTATACAGAGAGTAACCTACAGCAGCAGTATAGACCAAGTAGTATACAGAGAGTAACCTACAACAGCAGTATGCACCAAGTAGTATACAGAGAGTAACCTACAACAGCAGTATGCACCAAGTAGTATACAGAGAGTAACCTACAACAGCAGTATGCACCAAGTAGTATACAGAGAGTAACCTACAACAGCAGTATGCACCAAGTAGTATACAGAGAGTAACCTACAGCAGCAGTATGCACCAAGTAGTATACAGAGAGTAACGTACAACAGCAGTATGCACCAAGTAGTATACAGAGAGTAACGTACAACAGCAGTGCACACCAAGTAGTATACAGAGAGTAACGTACAGCAGCAGTGTGCACCAAGTAGTATACAGAGAGTAACGTACAACAGCAGTATGCACCAAGTAGTATACAGAGAGTAACCTACAGCAGCAGTGTGCACCAAGTAGTATACAGAGAGTAACCTACAACAGCAGTGTGCACCAAGTAGTATACAGAGAGTAACCTACAACAGCATTATAGACCAAGTAGTATACAGAGAGTAACATACAACAGCATTATAGACCAAGTAGTATACAGAGAGTAACCTACAGCAGCAGTGTGCACCAAGTAGTATACAGAGAGTAACCTACAGCAGCAGTGTGCACCAAGTAGTATACAGAGAGTAACCTACAGCAGCAGTGTGCACCAAGTAGTATACAGAGAGTAACCTACAGCAGCAGTGTGCACCAAGTAGTATACAGAGAGTAACATACAGCAACAGTGTGCACCAAGTAGTATACAGAGAGTAACGTACAACAGCAGTGCACACCAAGTAGTATACAGAGAGTAACGTACAGCAGCAGTATAGTCCAAGTACTATACAGAGAGTAACCTCCTGCAGCAGTATGCACTAATTTTACTCTATTGTCTGAGAAGCTAACCACCTCCAGAAGTGGGCAACGTCAGGTTTATATTGAGAATAGCGTTTTCATGAGACTGCACCAGAACGGCGTCTGAGGGTAAATAGGAATATTTTTATGGGAATTTTGTCCCGGTGTAATTTTACAGTGGGAAAAAAATATATATGTTTATATTAATCCTTCAAACAGTGTACAAAGAGTACACCCAAAGTGGTAATCTTTCTCCCTATAAGCTACTGCCACACTTCCTGGAGATGTTCAGAAATTAGATCTATATTTACTACCCTCAAAACCACAGCACCAGTAAAATAGAATGTTCAAATGGCACATAGAAAGCTACCGATAAGTTTCATATGAATGTACATGTCCATGTAGGATGCTGTAAGGATACCGTCAATGAAGATTTCCTACACACCTCCGGGTTGGGAGAACGATATGCGGATCAGACTCCTGAATGCTCAGACCTACCGAGATGCTGGTATGGACTCATTAACTACATCAGGACTTCAACCAACTGCTCATGAGATGCTCGACAGGGGATCCTGACCCCGAGCAGGTTGACAGATACCCCAGCAGGTGGGCCATATTGGGCGCACCTACAGGCAGCGCTAGAATATTTACAGGCAGGCTGGCTGGGCTGGTGTCAAACACCGAGGGTAATTACCGGAAGTGGGAAAACCTTTCTGTCACCGCGTCAGCAACAATTCATTTCCCAACAAAGGGCCGCCCGTGCTGCTCCGGCGGCCCAATGCCACCTCTGGTGGAGGTTTTCTCAGTCACTCGAAATCTAAATTCCCTGTAGCCCAAATGTCACGTATGCCCAAATAACATATGTAGTTTCCCATATATATATATATATATATATATATATATATATATATATATATATATATATATATATATAGAAGGCTTGTCCGAGGGGTGCCCGGGGTGTATAGTATATATGGCAACAGGTACCAGCGGCGACCAGCGCCAACCCATCATGGAGGTCAGCAGCCCGGGTAGCAGCTCGCCACCCTCACGCCCCCTAGAGGCGACATTTTCTTGGTGCCCGACCCCTCAAGACATGCGCATTCGTTAGGTGAAGGCGTCCTTTCATTAAATATTAAGGCCAGCGCATCTGTCCGGGAAACAGTTACAATTAGGCGAAACAAAACGACGTGTCAAACTATTAACTGGAATGACCTTTTAAAAAGCGAGCAAGTAACCCCTGTGAAAAACCAATTTGAGCTGCTCCACAAGCGCCGCCAACTGAAGTCGGGGCCATGCCTCAGTCCCGGCGATGGATGGCCTCCTTGGTGGTCTGTGTACGTGAGGGGTGGGCTAGAACAGAGAAGGGGCATTTCCATCTGCAGTGGAAAAGGAAAGGGGGGGGGGTGCTGTCTGTACTTTCTACTATACATACGGTGGTATCACAAAGTAAATCACGAGAGGGATGTAGTTCTGTCACTTGTTTGGTCTTGCCCACATTGAGACGTTCCTGAAGATCTACACCAAAGCTTCCAATTACACCCGCAGCCGTAATTATAAAAGGAATATAAATACCGCTGTAGTGCATACAGTAGGATCTACATCGGGTCATTGGTTTTATAAGTACAGCAGCTACAAATGTATTCCAGAAAAGGGAGTACTCTGTAAAACCCTTGTGGCGGGCTGACATTGTAGGCTTTCTTTGTTTTGAACTTCAAAAGACAGATTGGTATGTCTACAGTCCCATATGAACATTGAAAAATCTTTTATGGGTTAACAGTGTAGGATACAACCTGCAGGCCTGTTGACGAGACCATGCATGTCTTCCCCAGGCTACTCCAGTCTATGCATCTATCCACTATGTGGAATAAATCATGTGAGTGAAGACCAATCACAGGAAGTGTTACTTCCGTGTTTAAATGTGGATGAGGCTGGGGTCGTGGCCGGTTGGCCCCTGAAGGAGGTGGCGATCTACGGCAGCGTTCAGCGCCACCCCGTACTACTATACCTCACCCCTGTCTGCCACTAGAATAACATACCACCCAATAAATCTCCAACGCCATATACTATCCATTTCCTCAGCATCTAGATCAAACCAATACGCTGCACAGCCGGTCTCAGAGATATGAGAGGGTATTTGCCCCCCACCCCACCCCACCTTTTTCCTACGCCCCAGACTATGTATTGTTCAACCAGACGAAACAATTATAAGGCCTATGGATTGAATACTCACCAGTAGTGACTGTGACGGTGCTCTGGCCAAGTGGTTTCTGAATTATGGATTATGATATGTGATGAGAAGGTCATCACAAGGTAGTCATGGTGATCACTTTTTACCTATTTTAAGAGCAGCTAGGATAGTCAGAATAATCAGATTAATGACCCTGTGCTATTAAAATGATTGCTCTCTCATCATTCATAGTTTATCGTCTATAAATAGAAGGGGGTGAGTATGAAGAACGGAGGTACAGAGGGCCCAGGCTCTCTGCCTTTCAGATACGATCTCGTCAGCAATCAATTGCCTGGACACAGTTCTAATGGAGCAGATAACATTGACTGGCTGATTTCTATATAGTCTTGGAAGATGTATATTGTACATGTAATATGGGGGTAGGGCCCCAAGGCATCGTTTCACAGCTCTATGCTGTCACAAGCCTCAGACCTACTGGTCTTTCGACAATAGTACTGTCGGATGATGAGTGTTGCCCCCTTGTGGATGATTTCGGAACTGCTATTGACGTGTCTATACTGCTTCTGTGAGTGTCTCCATCAGCCTGTCCTCTCCTATATTGAAGGTTTAGTTCTGGAGTTCTGAAGAATGTCAGGGAGAGGGGTAAATACAAAGGATGGTTGGGCACAAGAGGAAATGGACCGGTATGTAAGAGAGGGCGTATATTATGTCGATATGATAACAAAGGGACTTAAGCCATAAATCTGAGACATGTCGACGGGACGATCAAAAACAGTGGTAACTAATTAAAACTGCCCTATGTGCTCAATAAACCATCTTTGCAATTACTCCCCTAATACCCAAACCCCGTCCTAACTTACACCCCTTCCCTATCCTGACCTGCTCCAGCCCCTAGACAGTAATGACCCCCTCCTCAGCCCCGGGATGCTGATTACTTAGTTAGCTGCCCACCCGTCACCTGACGACCTGTCCTCAGAGACCACGAGCTGCTCACATCCGGGGCATCGCCCAGCCTCTCGTCCAAATCGCGTCCGGGCCATTACGAGATTCGGTGAGACCTGGAGGGCTATTAGGCCGATTGGATCATAAGGAGGGCGTGTGGCGGCCCCTGCCCCTGGCACACGTCCATACGGCACGGGGTCAGGGGTCAGGTGGTCGGCAGGACCTGGGCGGGACCACTTCTGCCCCCTGGTGGGTGTCAGGGACGGTAACTGATGAGAACAGACTACCCAATAACCAGGTACCCCAATGCTGACAGTTCTCACTGACCAGGGTGACTCTGCCGTGACTTATGACTGTGTGAGGTCATGCTGAATGCTATACCCAGGTAAAACAATGCATCTTTATGTATCTAATAATCCTTTAGATTGATAGGGGCCGAAATGTGATCAAAGGTTTGCAGGCATTCTGTGTAATATGCCTATAGATGGACTGCCGGGGAGGTGAGTTGAGTTGGCTGTCTGCGAATGGCCGATGGTATTAGCTGCAGACAATTTACACTATGTCCATGCACTACTATCCGAAGATGGCGTAATCCTTGCAGGTGTCCATGATGGAATCTGAGTACGCTGGTGGACGTGAAGATGCACAGCTGTGAATTATATGGATATGGGTATGAAGCCTAGAGTGACACCAAATGTAATGTACTGGAGAGAAGCGCATAATATGCTCAAGTACTAAACATTGGTATTAACTCATCAACCAGTAGGCATACATACCTTTTTTAATATTAACTAGCGTCCTCGGCGTTAGTGGGTGGAGCACACCAGGCCTATTTTCCGGACCCATCATTCATTTTGTGTATGTTCAACTGTGTTCTAAAATCATCCCCATCCCCGATCTCAGGTATGCCCAGTGGCGTTGGAAACTTCCAGGCAGTAGCAGCGTTCCTCTGACCCATTGTTTAGTAAACAAAAACAACAACAAAAGAAACAGCTCTGACGTAGTTTTGATGTGTTAGTTATTACGCTAGCTGATTGACATGTCTGTCTAGAAATGTTTTCTTTGGAAGTACAGAGGTGTGGGAAGCAAATCATCATTGGGGGGACAACAAGGGCCCCATCGCGACCATCTAGAATTGTTGGTTGATGCACAATGACGTCTATACATACACATATAGAATTTGTATAGAAATGTAATTTTTAGGCTCAGACCCCCATTTTCTCTATCCCATTACCATATCAATCTAATTTGAGATCCCCAAGGCCCCCCTTTTCCTACGCTCTTGAAGTATAAGGGGAAGAAACGATGGTGACGTTCAGTGTCTCCTGTTATGCACACTGAGAGAAGCCTACTACAAAATGTATCTACAGCAATTCAATTACCCGCAATCAGAAAAGAAGAGAATCTGTTTTGTCGGAAAGAAGACCTCTCTATCTGGTGTATCTAAAATGATATTTCCTACCAGCAACGAAGGAATCCCGAAATAGAAATAAGGCCACAGCTGTATCGAGCTCTATCTAAACACAATGACGACTGGTTTGTGGTTAAATTTAGTTGAGATGTTTGCCACCGTGCCCCTACAAATGCGCCGCAGTGGAGTTTAGTCACTGGTTGGTGATATATGCATCCTTCGATACTGCTCTTTGGGCGTAGTCGTTGATAATGATCTTGTAGTTTTTTATAGTTTGTTCTCTTTTTCTTTTGTCAAACATTTTCCATCCATTTTCTTCGTCCATCAGAGACAACGGGATGTGGCTACAATGAACTAGTTCCTGTCGCTGTAGTGAGGTGGCAGCACTGAGTGAACTGCAGTTTCTAGTACCTGCTACTCTTTTTGCTGGTTGTTTTTGCTGTCAATTTCTCACCCATCTGAATGTTGCCTATCGCATCAATTTCTCAGTTATGTATAGACCCGGAGGGAAGGGACTTTGTAAACTGAGCTTGTTCCCTCCTTCTGTCGGCAATGTTGTTTTCAATGAGATGTAATGTGAATCAACCTGAGACGACTGACACAAAAAGTGGCCTTCACTCGGTTTAAGAGTGCAGTATTCGAGGGCGTTTTCCTTTTTCTACCACAACCGGCGATATGATGATTTCCGCAGGCAATAGAGCTTTTCGTATACATGTGTGGGACCGGGTGTGGGAGGGGTGGGGAGTGGATAGATCTGAGCACTTTGATTTGAATGTGAAAGATATTGAAGTTGAAAAAAGAGGGTGGATGTTGGGAGTGCAGGAGCTGCTGAATGGGCACTGAAATAACGCACGTCGGCTGTAGATAGGAGGGGGGAGGTGGCATGCCAAGCGGAAAGAAGCTGTTATTCCCGTGTCCATTATCGGATACTGTGCACAAAGTATGATATGTTTATTCGGGGCGCGTCTCACGCGGCGTCGTCATGCTAACTTGAAACACAATCGTGACGTGCAGCCCCCAACTGCTCGTCCGCACTCACTGACTCTGGACGACGGCAAGATTGATGTACGAAGGGAGGGAATGGACGGGTGGGGGAGGGTTGTCCGACAGAGTTGGTGTGTGGGGAAGAGGTTAAAGCACAGGGGGATGGGGGCAGTCCAGGGGAGGGGGGGGGGGGCTTCAAATTAGTCTGCTGCTACTTTATGGTTGTGTAATAGAAACTCACAGGTTTCCATGAGCCCCTCCTGTGGAAGGTACATACATTTATACTTTCCGGGGACAAACACCTTCTCTACGTTAGGTAGTCTGGAGCTGGTCTTGGGAGTTGGGGTGTCTTTTTCTATTACCTCTATCGGTTAGAGTTTAGATGCCTCCCACAAAAAAAAGCCTAAAGCGAGAAGACGTTCCACGAAGAAGAGAATGGCCCTTTACTGTTGGGCGCCGACCTGAGAAGTCGACACACATGGTATTTTGTTATTGATATGCTCACAGGCCGACAGCTCTTTCCCTGGCCGCCGGCGGCGCGTCAAACGCACGTCCCCGTCTCACATCTAAGTACTCGTGTCCATTTCCTGCCGCCCGTGGCCACGGGTGACGTCACGCACACGTCTCCTTCAAAGGGCACTTTCTCTGGCTACAAAGCCTGCCTCGCCTGTTTGTATTGAATGAGATGGACCTGAATGTAACCACACCCAGTAGTCGTCGAATTGTCGTCTGCTCCTCGCACACAAAGCGCACTATCTCGTTAACAACGTATTATGAAGACTAAAGTGACTATCAAGTTGTTCTAACTCTTTTCAATATTTGTATCTTATACTCAGCAAGCGTGATGTGTGACCATAAAGTGTATGAGAGCATGCGTTTCACCATAAATTAAGTTAGAAGTCTGATAGGGAACTTATGGGGTAGCATCAAATGACCGCAGTTTTGTTGTTTTGGACTTTATCCTTTTTTTTTCTTTTGTCCCGACTGAGCAATGTCAGTGCTGATACTTGTCCAACAGTTAGAAGACTATTATATCCTCGTCTTTCAACCACGATTATGGGATCACGCGATGTCTCGTGTAACGTGAGACTTGCAAGGAATACTTTCGGAAATGGGCCTGTGCTGCGTGCGCAGGTTTTCCTCATATATAGTCGCCATCTTGGCTTTTGATGGTTGCGTGACGTTGACGCGCAGTCTGCTCGAAAACGAGACTGTGGCCTCGGCTGCGCGACCCGCCGAGGGCTCGTCATTTGATCGTCAATTTCAGCGATTAATACCTTTGACCGTTAACATTTGCTAAAAATGAATTTCCACCGTAATTTGGGACGTTTTGCCATGTGTCGTGCAATGGTGGAACCGAGAATTGGTCAGCCAGGTGCGTGTGGCGGTGTCAGGTTTCACGTGCCGCTCCGTGAAGTACATATCCGAGCTGTAAAGCAAAGCATCATTACGTCTTGGGTTAACTTCCTGACATTTAAGATGGGCAGACAACTACCATTGTATCAGATGAAATATTGCTTGGCATCGAAATACCGAGCCAGACTGATGTTGTATCAGAAAGACACAGGAGAGTGTACGTGGAAAATACCAGGAGAGTAAAATGTTTAAAAGTGATGGGCTCTCACATGTATTGCAAATGTCATTTTACCTAATCAATACCGAATAAGCATGCAGCACTGGTGGATCCAGGACTAGACAATGGGGCGGGCCACCCATCTTTCATGCATGTAAATGGAGGGGTCACACATCCTATATTTTGTAAAGTTTGGGACCTAAAAGAGACAAAGAAACTCGTAACTATACAGACAAAAGTGGGTGTGTGCACCCTGTCACGTATTGGTTCTTTTACAGAATTTATTTACATATACTTAAATCTCCACCCACACAGAAAATGTATGGTTTAAAAAGGTACTCTGTAGTGATCACTTTTTGTCATCTTATTGATGATCCGTGCGGGGAGTACCCGGTGATCTTTGAAATAATCATATGTGATCACCCTGGGTGATCACTACAGAGTACCCATCTGATAAAATCAGAGGAGCTTGTATTTGATCATTTTGTCATCGATTAACATGTTTTGATTATCATTTCCAAACAATTGCATAATTACCCCCTTCCCTCCCCACAACCAAGTCTTTGTTGTTGGGACTTATGGCTGACTTATGCCCTAATGAGGCAAAGATGTTTGCACAATGTATAAAGAATGCCAGCTAGTCCCTATGGTTGTATCTATAATTTCAGTGCCAAAAGAGGTGTCTATCATTACAAATGCTTATGACTGTGACAATTTTGCCCAAATTCCCTTTTTAAATCAATTGATATCCCATTGTGATATCATTCTTCACATCTTTTATCTTATAAACACCCATGCTCAAGAAGATTGAAGATAGAAAATCAATATATCTCACAGGATGGCTATTGTATATGATATTGTTATATACTAGGGCCCCCTAGTGGCAGAAAAACATAATCAAAATGATGACCCAGGGTAATCATCATGATCACTTCATCACTTTGATGACATTGTAAACTAGGGCCCCCAGGTGACAGAAAAATGTCCTTGGGTCATCAACATGGAAAGAGGACCTTAGGTCATCAATACAGAGCAACTTCATAGGGGCCTACATTTTCAGAGCACCATATAAAGTTGTACATAAATCGATGTGGCCATTGTTAATCCTATGACAAAAGAAGCACAATGTAACTACATGTGTTAGATATCTCTGACTTAACCTGATAAAAGAATGAGCCAACCGAATTACCGGCCACCTGGGGCACCCCAGTCACGTCTGGAAATCACACAGCAAGAGGAAACCTTAGACGAAATGTTCTGACAATCCCATCATGGAGGCAATTACCTCCCCTCCAATTGTCTAATAAAATATGTCATTTTTATAAATGCGGTTACTTCATCTGTTGCTTCTGTCGAGATTGGCGATGAATGAAAGGTAATATGTTGCTATAAGCCGGAGGTCGACCATTTCAAACATTGTCTGCATGCCCCGTTCCTAACAGCCATTTGATTAACAGAAAAACACGAAACAAAGCAGGTCTGCTGAATTTGGATGATATGCACTAATATTTAGTTCTCTCAATACTATTAACAGTTTCTCGATTAATTCTTCACTACAAAATGGTGTTTAGGTTTTAAACGTATTTAGGTCTGAATATGTTTAGAACCTAAACATATAGCTTGGTTAGGAATTTAGGAATTAAACACTTTTATTCTATATACATAAACATTTTTGTTAAATATGTTTAGATATTTAGAGTTTAAATATATTGAATAGTAGGTGTTTAGATTCAAACATAAACATGTTTAGATACTCAGATGTATTGTGGATTTCAGGAGATTGTTCTACCTGCTGATGTTCCCCAGAAGGTAAATGAGAAATCAAACAAAACATAATTCTTAACTCTCTTAATGCATATATATATATATATATATATATATATATATATATATATATATATATATATATATATATATGTGTGTGTGTGTGTGTGTGTGTGTGTGTGTGTGTGTGTGACCAGGCAAGCAAAAACACCCCTTTGCAGGGAAATTCATTATCAAAGTTCATCTCAAGATCTTTAAAATGAGACATCATAGGATTAAATATTCCTAGTAGTTATATCAGAACCCCTCCCAACCAAATATGGGCCATTTCTACTGTAAATGGTGCATTTTAAATGAAACCATTGAATTCTGCATCAAAAATTAGCTTTATGTATTTTTATAATGATTTAAGAGTAATTTTGCCCTCCAATGCCCCCTAGTGGCCAAATGGGGAGTTAAAAATCCCCCACGGAGGGGTGTTCTTCCTCGATGGGTCACATATATATATATATATATATATATATATATATATATATATATATATATATAGTAGCGTATTTTAAGCTCCTCCGGATAAGAGAATGACGACCAGTAACACGGACAAGTATAATTAACGTGAATCCTTTATTGCCTGGCTTGCTCTGCCACACCAGCTAAGTATATCTCTATATATATGCCGCTGTTCCTCCTCTCTGGAGCAAGTGCAGGTGCGTCCTATAGCCACCCCAAACCCAGACTGACTGTCCGGTGGGACACCTCCAGTATTTATACACTTGCAAGTCCACCGGCGCTGGTGTATGTACAACATACACCGCCGCCGAAGACGCTACTCCGAATAACACAACTTTACACAATGCTGACGTGACTCCGCCTCCGCCGGCTTCCCCCGCCCCCATGCCAGGATGGTTTCGGGATCCACCGACGTCGGCTCGGTCTACGCCACACTCTCCCCAACTAATTAACAGTCGTACTGGGAAAGAATGTCAGAGTACCCTCCTGCAGATGGGTATCCAATTTTGAATAAACAGTTATACACCATGGCCCCTGGGTGTTTGTGATTATTAATTTTAAAAATACATTGAGCAATATAGATAATCATACAGTATACACAGTATCAATACTTATAGCATGCTCCACCGGATAGCTTCATAATTTACAAATGGTTTAACTATTATACAACTGCTGCCTTCAAGGCCAATACAACATCACTGCCACCGCCGAGATGCCCCCGACTCATCCACCGAGCCGTCCACCGGTCCTCCGAACCGTCCACCGACGGCCACCTTCCTCCGGTTGTTGCCGTCTCTCCTCCGCCTGCCTCCGGATGCCGCCCCCGCGGCTCGACCAGGTCTGCAACACAAGGTAAGGCACTTGTACTGCTTACCCCACCGGAACTGATGCATTTTGTTCTTCATTTAAGGTGCTACTGCTCCCCCAGCCTGTACTGGCTTACACCCATAGATTACTCGGGTGCATTCCACGTCGTCCCAGCTTATCCCGCAGTCACCCTCCGACCCGGCTGCATCACCGCCCTCCCTCCTTTTCCTCCCACTGACCTCCGCCGGCGCCATTCTGTACTGGAGTTTCCGCTTCCCCCGCCGTAGATACACCGGAAGAGACACTTACCCTTTTTACTGGGTGCTCGTAGAGGCTTCCTCCTCCTCTCTCTCCTCCTTCTCCGGGGCCTTCGGGGTAATAGGCCATGGCTGCCTGCATCTGGAGCACAGTCCCTCCCTGGAAGCCTTGGCGTACCTGGTTCGGGTCACCTGAACCAGTTCCACATCACCGTCAGCCAAGCTTTGTCCATGGGTTTGCTGCCGGAGCTCGTCTTTGCCGGGGTCTTGGGGCGCTGGCCCGTGGGAGTTAATGTACTCAGTAATATTTCCTCAAGGCTGCGCCGCGTTCCGGGGGTGGGAGTCTGGGGCACCACCGGTGGACTAGCCTTTTCCGGGGTCTCCCCCGTGCGCACAGTAACCTGCTCCATCAGTGTTTCTAATCCTGTTTTCTGGCTACTCTTTCCCGGGCCTTTCCCTTTTCCTCCTTTTGTCTTTTTAGATTTCTGTTCTTTCAAAGCTCTTTCCTCCTCCGCCACCCTGGCTTCTGCTTCTTTCTTTTCCTCTATAGCCTTCTGTCTTTCCATTTCTCTCTCCTTCTCTAACCTCTTTTGTTCCTCTAACTTCTTCTGCCTGGCCCTCTCTCTGCCAGCTTTGATCATCGCTGCATACTGCTCCTCGAGGTCAGGGTAGCCAGCCACGCCGGGGGGGTATTCAAAGATCTCTTCATCGACTTTAGCTGGAGCGGAGACCATCTCCGTGGCTCCGTCTTCGGGGTCTGGTTTACCTGGTCCCCTGTCCTCCTCCGCCTCTGGGGAGTCGGGGGTGGAGGTGGCCTCTTTCTCAGCAGGTGTACATAATTCCGGTTCAATGTGGGGCTTGGGGCGGTCCTCCTTTAACGTGTACTCCGGCAGTTTTTCAGGGCTGGAATCGAGTCCCCCGGAAATTTCAAATGCCTTTCCTTTTTCAGGGCTGGACTCCTGAGCTGACTGTGAACCGTCGTCTGTGATGTTATCGTAAGTCCCAACCTTTAGCTGGGTTCTCCGTGTTGGTATACCCGTCCTAGCCGCATCATATTCCTTTTCTATTTCATCTATGTCCAGTGTGCCCACCGGCAACTCCTTCTGGAGTCTAGTTAAGGTTTTGGTCGGGGTCTCCCCCTCCCTACTGTACCTGTCCATTAGTAATTTAAGAACAAAGAGAACCTTTCCCTCCTCCTCTGGCTCCAATTGATATTTACCGGTGACGGGGTCCGTTATCATTTCTGTAACCCAGCGGACGGCTCCCTCCTTACCGGGGGACCGGCGCACCTTTTTGTCGGGGGGCTCCTCCACTGCCTCCTCGGACACCCGTTTCTGCCCCTTGCCAGTACTACTCCGGGTGGCCACCCCTTGCGCAGGTAGTTCCTGATTGGGTGGAGTTTTCAGTCCCACCAGTTCCTCTAGATATTTGGCCGCTGCGGCCACCTCCTCCATTTCCTCATCCCCTATGCTTATCCCGGGGGACACCAGTGACGATATGATAGAGGCGCTGCCCGGTGTCTGGCTGGAGGGCACCACCGCCTCCGTTTTAGAAGTGCTTGCGGCGGCGGACTCGGCCGGCTCCTCCGCCTTCCCAGCCCCTCCTTTTGACGTGTGGACCTTAACCTTCCGGGGTTTGCCTTTAGACTTGGGTTTTGCAGACGTGGAGGTGCCTGGAGTTTGTGCTGGAACGGCCCCCGCCTCCCCTTCACTAGCCAGCCGCAGTTGCTTGGTCTCTTTCGGGGGCACCCATCCTTTTATGTCCGGGTGCTGTCTCTCCACGTGGCGCACCAGGTCATTCTTGTAATCTTTGGCGACCTGGTATTCACAGCCTGTGGAGGGGCACTCGTATCCTTCTTGCACGGCCTCATGCTTCCTCTGATGGCGTTTTAAAGCATCGCTGCGTCCAAAGGCATACGCTTTGCCCTCCTCCCTGCAGATCTCACACCTGTGCTTTGGTATCTGCACTCCCCCTACCCATACCATGGGCACGGACTTCTCGTCTTCGTGTGTCTTAGGCATATTACCGAGTTCTAACTGCTTCCAATCAATGGTCGATATTGCCGAATCCAGGGGATGAGTCCTTCCTTTATACATCCCCGGCCCGGCCACACCCCTCCCCCTTGAGTTGTCTTGGCCAATTAGCAGCCAGGAACCTTCCCCGCACGCCTGTGCCGCCGGGGTTTCCCCTGTCATGAGGCCGTCACCCGACCGTGAGAAAGTCCGCTCTGCTCCTTCCTCCGAACGTTCCGGTAGGTAGTGGATGTGGGATTGGGTTCTTGACCAGCTGTCTTTCGCACAGTCCTTCTTCCTGTAGGGTTTGTTGTTTACTTTTCGGTGGACTGTTTCCTCGGTGGGCCGTTGGCGGTGTTTATTTCTATCATTCTCCCTTCCCCCATGCCTAGGGCGGCTGTGGGACCGTGAGGACGAGGATTTGGGTGGAGATCGGCCCCCTCTCTCCCTCCGGCGGCCCTCCCGGTGAACCCCGTCTTTCTTTACGCGCTCCCTTGGCCCTTTTTTTTCTCCTCCCGTCCGGCTTGTGTGTCCCCTGTTACACCATTTCTACAGCTCTCCTCCACCTTCCTCATTACAACACGTCTGTCCTCCGCCATTTCTGTTGGGAATGTGACTGTTATCTTCAAATAGTTGTCGTCTCCCTCCTCATTGACGTCACTCGCATTCTGGTTTCGTAGCAACACCGGTTTTGGCGGGGCTATCACTCCGGCAGGGGGCGCGCTCGACGTTTTAGGCGGAGTTTTAGGCCCGTCCCCCGAGCTAGGCGGCGTAGTAGGCCTGAAGGCGCCCGGCGGGGCCGTGACCCCAGCCTGTACTAAGTATAGACACGTAGGCGCAACCTTAGGCGTCTCCTCCGCCTTAGGCGGTGTTTTAGGCCTCCGGGGTAAGCGACCCGGGGCTATTAGACGGGTCTCTCTCTCCTCATTCCGTTCGTTATCGTGCTCTGCCTCCTCTAGCATTTCATAGACCCGCCACCTCTCTGCATGCTTGGCTAAGATACGACATCTCTCTGGGTCCTTCCTCCGTCTGGCCCACTCTGCCCTCTTGAACTCGTTTCTCTCCCTAGTTTCTTCTGTCTCCTCCTCCAAAGGGGATAAATATTCTTCATCCAGGGGGGGTTCGTCATCTGGGGGTTCACCCCTCCAGTGGGCCATTGCAGCTTCTGCTCTGACCCTAGTCTCCTCCTCCCACCACCATTTCCACCAGCTGTCCCCACCTTCAGCCATCTTAACAGGTAAGTATGCTTGGTCACGCGGCCCGGGGTTAGGGTCCCTTGTTATCGCCCGTATCGCCTTAGCCCCCGGCGTTCCATCCCCCGCTCCCTGGTCGGGGTTGGCTACCTCTTCCTCCGCCGGGTCTATCTCCGTGCATTCATCCCCCAGATCCTCTTCCTCTGGCAGGCAGACCTCCTTTATAGAATCAAAATGTACCACCTTGGTTACACGGCCCCTCTTTATCTTGTACACTGCATCCCCTATTCTCTCCTGCACAGTCCAAGGGCCGGTCCAATAACATTGCAACTTGGGGGATAGTCCTCTCTTCTTTAGGGGGTGATAGTAGAAGACCTGGGATCCCGTTGGCAGATGGCCCTCCTCCGCCCTCGCATCATAGTTACGTCGTTGGCGGGCCACCGACCTCCCTATGTTACTCCTAGCTGCCTCATACGCCCGTGCCATCTTCTCCTGGACCTCAGCCACGTATCCAGCCTTATTCCTCGGGGGTGGGTCCAATGGGTAGATCAGATGCAGGGGGATGGTTGTTTCCCTTCCCAACATCATCATGTTAGGCGATACTCCGGTGGAGCTATGCACCGATGACCTATAGGCGGCCATCACAAAAGGGAGCTGCAGGTCCCAATCCTGCTGGTCGGTGGCCACCACCGTAGCCAGTAGTGCCTCAATGGTCCGGTTAGCTCTTTCCACCATTCCATCACTTTGAGGCCTAAAAGCGCAAGTCCTTGTTTGTTTGACCCCCAGCAAGGCTACTATCTCCTTGAACAACCCCGACTGGAAATTCTTGCCCTGATCGGTCTGAATCTCCACCGGCGCCCCTAGCCGACATATGAGCTCCTCCACCAACTTCCTTGCCACGGTGGGCGCTTCCTGATTGGGAATGGCATAGGCCTCCGTCCACTTAGTGAAATAGTCGGCCGCTACCAGGATGTGTTGATTACCCCGTGAGGTCGGGGGCAGAGGTCCCATCACATCCAGGGCTACCCTTTGGAGTGGTAGACCAGCCCCAACATGTCCCATTGGAGCTCGTGGGGGGCGGGGGCTGCCTTCCGCCGCAGGCACGGCTCACACTGCTCGCACCACCGGGTGACATCCCTCCGGAATTCAGGCCAGTAATATCCTCCCTGTACCCGCCTGATGGTCTTGTTACGCCCTAGGTGTCCGGCCAGTGGTTCTCCGTGTACCTCCTGCAGCACATCCTTCCTGTTAGGCTTGGGAACTGCTATCTGGAAGTGGGCCGACCCCGCCTCCCCTATCCACCACCTCCCCAACACGCCCTTGTGTATTGTCAGCCTCTCTCTCTGGGCATACCAGGCCTTCTTCTCGTAGCTCCAGTCCCATCTTACCGCTTCAGTGGGGGCCTCTCCTCCTTCCACCCACCCCCGTACCTCCCTGAGAAGGGGGTCATCATCCTGCAGCTTTTCCCATGCCGCCCCCACTGGAGGATCCGGCCCCTCCGCGGGGGATTGGTTCCCTCCTTCTAGCACTTGACTCTGAGCTCTTGTGAAGACACGACACCACCGCCTGTCTTCTTCAGGGTCTCTGCCGCATTGTTTACAGGGTGTCCTGGATAGGCCATCCGCATTACCATGGGCCTTTCCTGGTCGGTGTTGTATCACTATGTCATAAGTGCCTATGATCTGAAGCCACCGCGCCAGCTGGCCCTCCGGTTCTTTGAACTCCAATAGCCACCGAAGGGATGCATGGTCGGTGCGCACTACCACCGGCCGACCCACTAAATAGTGTCTGAATTTCCGGAGGCCAAAAACGATGGCTAACAACTCCCGCCGCGTAACACAATAGTTTCTCTCAGGTTTGCTAAGGGTGCGACTGCCATAAGCCAATACTCTCTCTTCCCCATCTTGTTCTTGTGCCAGCACCGTGCCCAACCCTGTATCACTGGCGTCCGTGTCCATAATAAGCTGGCCTTCTGGTCGGGGGAACCCCAGGATAGGAGCTTCTATCAATTTCTGCTTCAGTATCTCGAAGGCATTTTCACACTCCGGCGTCCACTTGAAAGGCCGTCCCTTTTCCGCCAGAGAACTGAGTGGTTTAGCCTTAGTTGAGAAGTCGGGGATGAAGGCTCTATAATACCCCGCCAGACCGAGAAAACTCCTCACTTCTGTGATATTCTGTGGTGGGGGCCACCCCTGAACAGCCTCCACCTTGCCTGGGTCGGTCCCTACCCAGGCCTCACTGATCTGGTGCCTCAGAAACAGTATCCTCCGGCGGGCCAGTTGGCATTTGGAGGGTTTTATCTTAAGGCCGGCCTCCGCCAGTCTTTGTAGTACCTCGCCCAACCTCTCCATATGCTGTTCAAAGGACTCGGCAAACACGACAATGTCGTCTAAATATACCAAACAGGTACGCCACTGAAGCCCCCGCATGGCAACCTCCATCACTCGCTCAAACGTCCCTGGGGCATTACATAACCCAAACGGCATTCTGATGAATTGGTAGAGCCCCCGGTGGGTGGTGAACGCTGTCTTCTCTCTGTCCTCCGCCCTTACATCTAGTTGCCAATACCCACTGGCAAGATCCATTGATGAGAACCAGGTGGCCCCCGCCATAGTGTCCAAGCAGTCCTCCACCCGGGGCAGAGGGTAGGCATCTTTTACTGTAGCTTTGTTTAACCGCCTATAGTCCACACAGAAACGGGTTGTCCCGTCTTTCTTCTTCACTAGCACCACCGGAGATGCCCATGGGCTTACTGAAGGCTCGATTACCCCCGCCTCCAACATTTTGTCAACCTCCTCTTCCACCGTGGCCCTTCGGTGGGGGGCTAAGCGTCTTGGTGGCTGCTTTATAGGGGGTTGATCCCCCGTATCTATTCGGTGTTGGGCCATAGTGGTGTGTCCCTTATCACCCTTATGACACTGGAAGGCCGCCAGGTGTTGATTAAGTAACCCCACAAGCTCCTTTCTTCTGTCTGGCTCTGTTCCCTCCACCAGCTCTCTTATAAGCCCTCTCTTCTCCTCCGGCGACATAGCCTCCACCCGACGGCACCAGCTTCCGGGGTTCTCCCCCGGATCCTCTCCCGGCGTTTCCACCCGTTGGATGCCACCCAGAGTCATATCCTTGTAGACAATGATCCTTGTGCACCCTGACCCAAGTTTCTCTGTTTATTGGCTGGACCAGGCCTCTGCCCACCAGGAAGTGGGGTTCACCTTTGTGCCCGGCCATACTTTCTATCATGCCATTCCCACCGTCCAACCACCGACCCATCACCGCGCCTTCCAGAAATGCTTCCTCCCCCGCTCCGACCACTGCTGAGCGGGTGCTCACCACTCGACACGCCGATTCTGGTTGGGTCCAGATTAATCTTCCCCTGGCCACGTCCACCACAAGCTGGTTTTCTCGTAGAAAGGCGGCGCCCAATATTCCTTCCGTCCCTGTGTCCCCCACGATAAACATCGCGTTCGTGCTCCTGCTCCCCAATTGTAATGAAGCCTGCACCTCCCCTTTAAGTTTCAGGGGTCTTCCATCCACCGAAAAGACAACTTCCCCCGTTTCTTGGAGCGGCCGATCACTCCCGTGTCGTTCCCACCACCCGTGGGAGATAAGGTTTAGTGAGGCGCCAGTATCTACCAGCATCTGTATAACGGCTCCCTCCAACTTGCCTTCCACTATTAGTCCTCCGCCGCCCATCTCTCGCCTTCCTTGCACAATATTCATAGGCCCAATCCCCCCGACCTGTACCTGGCCTTGGGTAGAGGTCGGTTCTAGTTTCCCGATGGAATAACATCCTTTCCAGTCTCGGGGGCCCCCCCTGGTTTGTCAGTTCTCCTGTTGGGGCACTCCCGCTTGAAATGCCCTTCCTGGCCGCACCCATAGCAGGCAGTACTCCGCCTCTTCTTTTCGGTGGAGAGGGGCTCCTCCATCTTCTTAGCCATGCGGTCCATTAGTTCCACCATTTTATCCATCCTGTCGGTGTTGGTTTTGAGATGCTCATTTACCGACGCGTCAGCGGTCCTAACCCTCTGTGATGTTTCCTGCTCCACCTTCAGGTAGGCTTCTGCCCCCACGGCTGTCATGACGGCAGCTTGTAGGTCCTTTGGCTGTGACTGATAGACCCATTGTCTTAGAGGATTATCCAAACATAGCAGGAATCTGTCCAAAACCAGGGTGTCTGTAGTTCGGGCGTCGGCCTCGGGGTAAGCTAGCCGGGTGTACTTCATCAGGTCCTCCCTCAATTCTTGCAACGCCTCCCCCTTCCTCCGTACCCTGGTGCGGAGGACAGCTTTATAGGTCTCCTCTTGATTGGTGGGCTCGAACCTTTCGACCAGCGCCTTCCGGAGTTCGGTGTACCCTTCCGGCGTAGCTGGTTTTCTGCCGTTCAACAGCCTCCGAGCGGCCCCCGCCAAACTCAGCCCTAGGAACATGCCGGCCTCAGCCTCGTCCCATCCATTCACCTTCACACACAGGTCGAAGTGGTTGAGGTAATCGCCTAGATCCCCCATCCCGTCGTATTTTGTGGGTTTAACCACCGGTTTTCCTTTTGCACTCACTTCACCGTCAGCTCCGCCAGATAGGGACGGCAAAGCAGGTAACCGGGTTTCATCCACTGATGGTTGCTCTCCCCCGGTCACCTCTTTTTTTACAATCATCCCCTCTCCCTTGTTGTCAGGGCCCTCCGTCCCTCTTCCTTCCTCTCGTCCCTCCACTGCCGGTTTTATCTTCCTATGCTTTGAGAGAGTCTCTAGGAGCTGGTCCCACTCCTCCTCCGTCCAATCCTCTGACCCTTCCTCCAATCTCCTCCGAGTCATGCTTGAAGTATTTTCCGTCTTGACTCTGGGTTGGCGCCTCCCCCGGCTTGGCCTCCGGGGTATCTCCCTCTCCACCTCCTCCTTCTCCCATGGCCATCTGAAGTCGTTTACGGGACTTGCACGCCCTCCTCCCACCTCTACCTGATTGCCTTCCCCCGTCCAATTCCATAGGCTCCTCCTGCCTTTCGGGGTATGGTTCCCCAGGTCTGCTTTCTGTGGGTCTTCTGATTGTCACCTACTCGTCCACTACTTCCAAGAGGGTCCCCCGACCAACTCCTTCTCCTTCCAATTTCAATGAGTCTGTTTCCGTTATCCTTGCCTCCGCCATCTCTAGTCCCGCGTGGATCCGTTGAAAACACCGCTGTCACCAATGTAGCGTATTTTAAGCTCCTCCGGATAAGAGAATGACGACCAGTAACACGGACAAGTATAATTAACGTGAATCCTTTATTGCCTGGCTTGCTCTGCCACACCAGCTAAGTATATCTCTATATATATGCCGCTGTTCCTCCTCTCTGGAGCAAGTGCAGGTGCGTCCTATAGCCACCCCAAACCCAGACTGACTGTCCGGTGGGACACCTCCAGTATTTATACACTTGCAAGTCCACTGGTGCTGGTGTATGTACAACATACACCGCCGCCGAAGACGCTACTCCGAATAACACAACTTTACACAATGCTGACGTGACTCCGCCTCCGCCGGCTTCCCCCGCCCCCATGCCAGGATGGTTTCGGGATCCACCGACGTCGGCTCGGTCTACGCCACAATATATATATATATATATATATATATATATATATATATATATATATAAGTTATCTCGCTTCCAGGGAAGAATATACTGGTAATATGCGGACATTAATATGATATTATAGGTGATATGGTATATGAAGAATGTAATGATGAATGATCTCATCACAGAAACACATGAGTTTGGTGGGTTTCTGACCTTGGGGCTGTCAGCACTATACATGCCTTTATTAATAAGACAACCATAATAATTAGTTGACAAAGGTATAAGTCAGTAAATTCGAACAATAGATAACAATAGTAAAAATTAAAAATCAAGGAAACACCTGGCGTGGTGTTACCTGTACAGGTGAAATTGGCCAACTGACGGTTGATCCAAAGGTCCCCCTTATATACTGGAGGACTGTTTACCATGACGTCATTCGATGACATCATAGATATCACTACGCTCTGCAAGTAGTCCCTAACTGTCCTAATATAATTACAAAAAACGTTGCAAAAATATGTTTAGAATTGTGTTTAGGCTCTAAACTACATTTCTGCAGTGTATAAAGAGATCTTGAGAAATATCTGGTTGTGAACCACAACACCCCTTCTGATACTGAAACCTGTGTATAATTTTCTGTATTGTCCAGGTGAATCATACTTTGTCCGGGTGAATCATACTTTTTCCGGGTGAATCATACTTTGAACTACTAGTCTCCTTATCAGTGCTCGGACATCAGAGGCGTCCTGGTACACCCACTAGCTCAACTTCCACCCTACAGGTGAACACTTAAGGATGGGGGTCCCATGCTTTCACACACCACTTTTCTTAATGGTCCGCCATATATCTATGAAAATTATCAATTTAGCAGGTGACAATTTGGGGTCAGTTCAGGGGATGAGAGTGGCAGCCGTTGTAGGGCATTCACAAGACCCGTCCACAATAGTAAGCTGATATGTTCAAAGCCCCACTTTGTATACTACTGACGATAAAGCCCTAAATGTGACATCTGACCCGCGCCGGAACCGGGACTCCTCTCAATACCGACCACCAGGTGCCTCTGACGCCACAATACATAGATTCACCAATAGTCCCTGCAGGTCTGGCCATCCTGTCCCCCACTAAGTCCCTTTTTCACAAAGGTTATACTTCCCATGTCCATCAGTGGGGCATGTGCATGAATGACTAGTCTTTGAGAGTCAGATCAGGTACAAATAATGTAACAGTTTGTCACTGTTTCTGCACCGTCAGTAACTCTTAGTACATATGTACATGTACTACAAACAGGTATTGTGGATTTCAGGAAGTAATTGAAATTGTCTCATTTCATCAAGCGCTGCAATTATCAACCATGACATAAGAAGATAATTAGCACTTTCTTTTAAAATGTTGACCCTGTCTCCCAGTATGCCAAGTCTAGCAGTCAATCAGCACACCCTTACTTCTAGCCTATTACTGGGCGTCTACTTTACTGCCTCTGGGCACCGTGTGCCAATTAGAGCGCGGCCACATCTTATCCTACCCGATATCTTCATCCCTAACCACCGAGGGTTTACTAATGACAGATCAGCACGACCATCGGGTAACCTGGCCGCCCTCTCCCGCCGCCTCACAAATTGGTTCTGATTATCTGAGAGCATTAAGCATAGGGCTCATGAAGAGGCCTCTGACCCTTAATTGTGGATCAGATTTCAGTGGGAGTGCCCTCTTGTTTGTGGGGGTTAATCATTGTCAAGCCTCTAATACGTGGCTATTGTTGGACTTCATTGTCCGCTAGCTCTGCACCCCACCATCCCACCAAAGATGCAGATAGACTTACGTACAGCCATCTATCTCTATCTCAGGTCCCAGGGGGTTTCCTACTAAGTATTGTATTGTTCCTGACGCTTACCTGTTCAACTGCTAACCTGCTCTATAGGGTGTAAAGGTAGAGCCCATAGTTTAACATCTAACCCAGTGCTCCTGCTAACTACTATTGATGTAAGGACGGTGAATGGATGGGTGGTGTAACCAGCATTTGGTATTCTTGGTGATGACCATTGTGTCCTCAGTGGGTTTTACTGGGCCCCATTGTCTTTTCACTCACGGAGGCAAACATCGTACGGAATGACGCTGAGGTGCTTGAGTAGCGGACACTCTTCAACATTGAAGATACACCCTCATCTAAATCAATTGAAGATAGCATGAAGCTATATAGATCAGACACTGCATACTTCTCCATTGTTGTTTATATGGATAGATTGTTATCAATCGCGATATGGTACAGAGTCACTGGACCGTCCCTACGTTATGAAACTTGTTAAGTGTGTGCTTGAATTATACCTAATCTCAAATTACACCCTTACCTGTCATATCTCTCATGTACTGCCTTTGTTAAACTCGTATTGATGGTTGTTCACTGAGAGACATCAAAGTGAAGAGCAGTCATGATATAGGCCATATTTCGGTTCACCAACAGATGTCAGATTGTGTTTTTCCATGCACGTTTATTGCATATAAGCATACAATATATTAGATTCATTTTAGCATGAATCAGGTTTTGTATACGTCTGTTTTGCATTGCACGCGAGTAAATTACTGCAGTGATCTCTTCACCAGATTAAAGGTTTAA
This sequence comes from Acholoe squamosa, assembly GCA_949317995.1. Lineage (NCBI taxonomy): Eukaryota > Metazoa > Annelida > Polychaeta > Phyllodocida > Polynoidae > Acholoe > Acholoe squamosa. The sequence goes on along the minus strand of OX439043.1, from coordinate 35,617,126 downwards.
TTTTCTTATACTTCTTACTAATATGAGTTGTGATATGTTCACACGTGACATATTTAATCCCAGGTTTGGGGATGTGTAAAATTATGATAAATGCTATAATTCCATTTCCCTCAAATACCATCATTCAATATCAAGTCATTTAGACTATTCCGGGACCAAAAGCAGGCCAGCACTGCACGATAAACAACATTACATACACGAGTAGAGCCCACTCGTGTCCCATCACATGCTCCTATCCCTTTGATATATGTGAATCAAGAGGCACTAGTCTGTTTTCATTCACATAACCCGTCCGATCATATTTCAAATGGCTCTTTGGCCTCTTTTTCACCACCGGCAATGGTAGTTGATTGGAAATGGCTCTTCCTGGTTTCCATCATTTAGCATGACCAGTCCTGGATGATTGTAAAAAGTGGCTGCACAAACTGTGATGTGTGTGTATATAAAACTGGGATATCTGTTTCCATGTCAGCAGCATGCCTCCTACCGGCAGGTGAATGGGGAGGGGGCGAACTTCACCTGTGCCAGGGGCCTGACGCCGCCATCGGTCAGCGTTTTTAGTGTCGTAGAAAAAAGGTAGATAGCGTCATCCCTGTTTGTCACTAGAGACCCGGTTGGCAGCTGGTCCTAATGTTTCTTCATGGAGGGAAACGATCTAAGTCCTATAAGAACATCAATCAGGTATCTGCAGATATAATGGGCGTAATGCAGCATCTCTGTGTATGGCTGGTCTTTGCGGCACTTCCATATACGTGTACCTATAGCTTTAAGCTGTAATGATACACGATAATAGCTGTATTGAGTGCCTCTGTTCTACCTTGATGTCTGATGCTCTCATCTTCTTACAATGCCTCTCCTTTGTAGCCCATTACTTGTGTTTGTCAGATGCATGCCACCATACAATATTGTTATTATGATGTGAACTTGTACACTCCATCCTGTTACATGTATATTACTGATCCAGTGTTAAGCTTTATTTTTTATCTCCCTACCTCGCAGATTCGATCTCCTAGTTCCCAATTTCAGAGGCGTAGGAAGCAAATCTTCATTGGGGGGGCCAGGGGGGGCCCCACCACAGCCACCACAAATTGTCAGCTTGAGCGCGCTGGTGTTGATGCATCACTGTATTGGATATATATAAAAGAATACTCCTTTATGACTTATCTTTAAACAAATCTGTCGTTTTCCCTATTTTAATTACATATTTGTCCAATTTTAGTGCTGAGCTGTGGGAATCTTGTACATTTTATAGGGGGGCTTGACTCATTTTGGGGGGACCCAGACATATTCAGGCCCCACCTCCTCTGTGATTGGGGGGCCCGGGCCCCCCTGGCCCCCCTTTTCCTACGCCCCTGCCAATTCGTCCACAAGGGTTATTCACACAGGACAGACAAGTGACGATTAAGACTACATTTGTTACAGTTTTGATAGATTAAGACAGTTGAGATTGTAAAATCACAGTAGTAAACGTTGATGATAGAATAGGAACGTTAAGAACAAGTGGTCAGGTACCTATAGATCTTCCAGTGCACTAACTAAGGGACTCCTGTGAGGCCCCTAAGTCTCAAAAAGCCCATATCCCTCAAAATTGTCAGTTTTGAGACATAGGGCCTAAGTAAAGTCCCTATCTGCTAAACGGTCCCTATATCACACATATCATTTGCTATGCAAGGTTCCTATATAACAAACAAATTTGAAATGGCCCCTAATTCACAAAACATTACAGACCAACTGTTTAGGTAAAAAAAAATTCATGTGTTTCTAGTAACATGACTTAAAGACCTAGGACCGGTAGGTTTTTTTCTTTTAATTCTTTTTTTTTTTTTTGAGTTTGTATAGAAATGTATGTATCTGATTCTTTCAGGTTGGTCGGGTGACTTGAAACAAACCTTTTCTTTATTTTGCCTTATATCAGAATACAACCAGGGTCAGACTTAGTATGGTAAGATTACTAAGGGAGATAATATAGCCATATAGTCCACACTGCCAGGCAGCTTGTAAAATACTAAAGGCTCCACGGTCATGGTGTTTAAGTGAGCAATCAATGCATGACTTTACTGCAAATATTTCATAATTCTCAAGATGAAAGCAAAGTAAACCATACAGAATTGATAATTTCCATGTTAAAAAATAAAACAGTGTGTTGCAGACAGTATGTATACATGTATTCATATCAAGGTAGTCAAACAGGAATTAAAAAGAAAGTCCAAAATTAGTTCTTGGTGCAATATGGTTCAACCCTTACCCTATCATTAAGGTCCCTACTCCCCTCCCTTGAGGGTTTATGAGGTGTGTGAGACAAAGTGAGTACCAGAGCAGCTGGCATGACTATCCTTTTCACTGAACCTAGCTGACTCCTGACCTCCTCAAGAAGGTTGAATTTAATACATGTAGCATTTGTCTTGGTGGGGGGGGAGTGTTCACTCCATATGTTTCTTTATAGTTTCTATATTTGAACACACCCTAGATTCAGTACCCTTTTCATCAGAAGAAAATTGAACAATTCGGGACCGTCTTTGAAGCCAAAGAATATCCACTTGGGAAAAAATAACGGAATTTTGATTTGAATTGAACTTTGTTTATTAATGCTGTACAAGAATAGAACAAGGTCCTAGTCCTGCCTTGCATCATGAAGTGTGAAAAATCTATTCATTATGATCAACACATTTCTAACATGATCAACCCTTTAAGAGCTGCTGATGCATTAAGGCATCATGCCCATTGGTCGGCATAACCCAGGTAGCAAACATGGTGTGGCCCGAGTCTGGGCCAGAGCGGGCTCCTGATGTGGGCCACACTGGGTTAACACAGTGGGCACCCGATGGGTTTTGTCCTCAGCAAAGGGTCTGGGCCACACTGGGCTAACCGATTCGGGCACAGATCTGTTTGAAATTGGGCTCACCGATTTGGGTTCAAAGTGAGTTTAACATGGGTTTTTGGTGTGGCCTAAAGTGGGCTGCCCGATTTGATGAAAAATTAGTGGTGACATGTTAAAAATTCTTTTTGAGAAATTTATGCAAAATCTTTTCTTTTTTTTAAAAGTCAATAAGCAACAAATCCTTGAGCTAATCTACACCCCCCCCCCATCACCAAAGCAGTAAATGCAATATCTACCCAAGTGGAAAGGCAGAGCAGTACCATTCATTTGAATCAAACTCATTCAGCCAACACAAGGCACTTTGATTCATTAAAGTGACATTCTGGCCTCAATCTTTCCCCACTAATTCCCTATGTAGGAGTAGAGAAGAGAGCCTTCAAGTTCATAATGACTGTACCTCTGCATATCTGCTCTTGTTCCAAGTTCAGTGCAATAGAAATGGTGTTGCCATTCCACTACTACTCAGATGACCTTGATTTGCACTTTTGACTAGAAACATCTAAGTATTTCCAGACTATGAGAAAGTCTGCAGATTATTACTTCATATCTGATTTAGTAGTCTATTCCAGTTGTCATATGTCTAAAAGAAATAAGTTTGGTATGGGTAGTAGAATTCTGCCTGGAGTGCTGTTAAACCACTTTGTAGTGAGTCTGCCATGGACTGGCCTACAGGGGCAGGGGATATTTTTGGGTTTCTCAATTGCCTCTATATATAGTCCTCTTATACCTGGCCAGGTGTGGGACCTGTTTGCCCCCACACCACAAATACACCTTGCAAGCCTACTAGTACAAAGAAAGACATGAAGCTGTTCTTTCCAGGACTAGTCAGTGTTGCCTTTTACATGAAATATCTGGATCCCTACTATGAACCTACATGTGTATTAATGGTATAGGGAAAGTGTCCTACAGCAGTGGTGGAGGAAGGGAGGGGGGAGGGCAGGGCAGGGTGAGAGGAGGGCAGGGCAGGGTGAGAAGAGGGCAGGGCAGGGTGAGATGAGGGCAGGGCAGGGCAGGGTGAGAGCAGGGCAGGGCATGTGAGCAAAGGAGATGCCAGGGCAGTGCAGGGTGAGAGTAGGACAGGGCAGGGTGAGAGGGCAGGGCAGGGTGAGAGCAGAGCAGGGCAGGGCAGGGTGAGAGCAGGGCAGGGCAGGGCAAGAGCAGGGCAGGGCAAGGCAGGGTGAGGGCTGGGAGTGAGAGTGAGTGAGTAATAGATGTTTAACGCCATTTTGACAGCTAAGGTCATATTCATGGCGAGATCCTCATTACACAAATTCACAGTGCCTGCACATATGTGCATTCACAGTGCCTGCACATGTGTGCACCACACACATCCTGAAGGGATAGGAAAGAGGAGAAATAGACCCTTTTAAGTGGGCTAGGGAGGCCCAGGGAGGGCAGGGTGACAGAAGGGCAGGGCAGAGCGGGGTGAGAGGGGGAAAGGGCAGGGCAGGTTGAGTGGAATGAGGAGGAGATAGAAGGGGTAGGGGATGGATAGGGGAGGGACGAACAAAAAAGAGAGAGGGAGGGGGAACACTCATCACAGAGTTTAGAACCCACTCTCACCCCAGACTGGGAAGACCTTATGCAGCTAAGTACCCATCTTGGGATGCCCATTTTGAGACCATCCTGGGCCCAATGTGGTTGCCCATTTTAAAGCTGACCAGTGCCCAAATCGGGCGGCCCAATGTGGCCCAGACCATATGCTGAGGACAAAACCCGTTGGGAGCCCAACGGGCTCAAGTGGGTTTGCCCGATTTGGGCTGCCCTGTGTGGCCCTGACTGGAAACCCAGCATCTGCCGAACCTAAAACCCATGTACTGAATACTGCCCGCTTTGAACCACCTTATCCCGGGTAAAACCAATTTGGCCCCGAGCGGGCTTGCTACATGGGAAAGTGCTGGCGAAGTGCTGACCCTACAGGATTGATACACAAACTCCTGGAGCACTTCATGATGCATCAATGAAGTGCTGGTGTGCTGGTGAGCAGACTTGCCAGCACTTCATTGGTGCATCATGATGACCAATAGGCATGATGCATTAATACATCAGTGGCCCTTAAAGGGTTAAGACTTTCTTATTTAAAAGTGTGAAAAATTTATTTATTATGATCAACATATTTCTACTGTGATTAACCCTTTAAGAGCCACTGATGCATTAAGGCATCATGCTCATTGGTTGGCATGAAGTGCTGGTGAGTAACTCGCCAGGGCTACATTCATGCATCATGCTGATCCTATGGAATTGATACACAAACTCCTGGAGGGTTGGCATGATGCATCAATTAAGTGCTGGTGTGCTGGTGAGCAGACTTGCCAGCACACCAGCATTGGTGCATCATGACGACAAATATGATTGATGCATTAATTAATGGATCAGTAGCCCTTAAAGTGTTAAAGCTTCTTTTTTTCAAAATAAGAAAATGGTTGTTAGTGACATTGTTTGACGTCATTCCCTGGTCCCTTCCAGTCCCTGTATGACCTCCCCATGTCATTTCCTGGTCTCTACATGTCCCTGTATCACCTCTCCATTCCATTCCCTCATCCCTCTAAGCCCCTCAGGCCTATGCGACCTCCCCATGTTATTCCCTGGTCCCTGCTAGTACCTGTACGACCTCTCCATGTCATTCCCTGGTCCCTGCTAGTACCTGTATGACCTCCCCATGTCATTCCTTGTCTTTCTAAGCACCTGTACGGCCTTCCCATGTCATTCCATGTTCATTCTAAGCCCTACACGACCTCCCCATGTCATTCCCTGCTCATTCCCTGGTCTCTCTCAGCCCGTATATGGCCTCCCATGTCATTCCCTGGTCTCTCTCAGCCCCTATATGGCCTCCCCATGCCATATCCTGGTCATTCCCTGGTCTGTCTCAGCCCCTATATGGCCTTCCCATGTCATCCCTGGTCTCTCCCAGCCCCTCTATCACCTCCCCATGTCATTCACTGGTCTCTGTGAGTCACTGTACAACCTGTCTATGTCATTCCCTCAGGTCTATCACTCCCTGTATGACCTTCCCATGTCATATTATGGCCTGAAGTACATGTGCACTTGTGTGTAAAGTTGCTCTGTCCACATACATACATGTAAGTATCCAAGAGTGCTTTAGATGCTCACCAGTACTCTGATCATGGCTATTTGTGAGCAGGCAATCTGAAATGGTAGCCCATGAGAGAGAGGATGCGGTCCCCTCTCTGCTTATCTGCTCACATTTCTCTGAAGGCCAGATATCACCCAGCCATATCTGTCACCATGAGAGAAACCCCCTCCCTCTATGACCAACAGGGTGTGGAAAGGTTGGTGGGGACAGACCACAGAAGGAACTGGAATCTAAACCTAAAGTCAGGGGTTAGGTTTCATTTGGGTGAATTACCCATAGTCATAAAGATGTATTTTCCAGCAGAACAGGAGAAACAGCTGTTGTATATAAGTTTGTTTTTTGTTTGCCTGATAAGCAAAAGTAATTCAAGCCTTCATAAAGTTGATAATTTTTTTAAATAATTACACTTAGTACATCTATGCCCTCATGTAGGTACTTTAAATGAGTCTCAACTTCTACTAAAAGCATGAATGTGAAAGAAAAGTGTCTTACATCTCTAAGGATCCTGCAGACCATATATAGCAGTCTGATATATAGCAGGGATACCAACAGTTATTGTTGTTACTGGTCCAAAGCTAGTTTCTTTAGTCACATCAACGTCCCAGGGGGGCATGACATGAATATGGGGTAAATGGTGAGTTTTTTCTTATTCTTTTTTTACCTCTTGTAGATGCATGGACATTTGTCTGTATCCATTTTGTAGAGGGCTAATGTAGAGGTATGATGTATAGGTAATTGTAAATATTAGATTTAAAATTTGCAACTCTGTAGAACTCTGTGCATAAGTCCCATCTGTATATAAGCTGCACACCCTAACTTTGATATCTAAAAATCTTTAGGGTTAAATCGTTTTGAGAGACAGAGGGGCCTGACATGTCCCTAACCAACAAATAACCCCCTATCCCACAAATATTTGTGAGATAGGGGCCATTTGGACATAGTCCCTATATCTCAAAATTTTGTAGTATAGGGACTTTTTGTAGGCTAGAGGCTTTAGGTGGACCCTAAGTCTCAAATGTCCCCTATCCCACAAAGTTTTGAGGGATAGGGGCTTTTTGAGACTTAGGGGCCTCACAACTCCCCATCTACAATTCCTGAAGGGGTTCTTCTGCTTGAATGAATCTTTGCAGGTCATTTCTGTTTTTTAGCATACAGTAGAAGGCCTGCACATCTCTTCCAAGCAAAATTGATGAGAACTGAGGACTTGTTCTATTCTTATAACCAAGTATGATAGGAACAGCAAAATATAGGGGGTATCTTGATTTAAACAGGCCTAAATGCTACCAGATTTTCACCTGTCTGAAGTATCATAATTATGTGTCCCACGAAGGTATTTAGACCCTTTCCATCAAACACAGATTTTGCAATTCTATCTGAAGCTTTTTTAATTGACCCTATGATTGCAGTCAGTGGAATGACCAGAACGGTTTTGTGGTTGCCAATATCAGGCCATAACGACCACTCTGAACCCCCCTTATACTGAACACCTACTGCAGCAGAAATTGATCGGTAATTTAGGGTACTCAGTTTGATGCCGTCTGGAGGATTATTTTTTGTCAAATACAAATGACAACATTCAGTTGTCAGTTTTACTGCTTTATGATATTGTTATTTCATGGTGGCAATGGCTTTTGAATGGCAATAACATCACATTTCTACATAGATTATCTATTATCTGCTAATCCTTTTTTTTTAATACAAAAAAATCATTCAAAATTAATTACACAGTGTAATTCACAATATCAAAGCTGTATACGTCCGTGCTGGTTCCTTTGTACTTACTTTCAATAGAGCTATAATCCAACACAATGCTCTGTTGTATATACATTGTAGTAAGAGCAGTAAGAACTATAGAACTATAGGTATATATCAGGGTTGAACGAGTTGATTATAGGCCCAATAAGGACACTCGGCTATAATACTACACTGATCACTGTTCCACAAGCTGAGGTTTTCAGTGTAGGAATTCATTGATGAAAAACTGTTTTATTCCATAAACACAAAGAAATTTGCATCTTGTGCGATGTTCTCATGTAGCACAAGTTAACACAAAGGGTGAGACAGAAGGGAGACGAGGGGATGACGACAGTGGAAGTTGCTGCTGACATGTCCCTGGTTCTGGTCCTTGATGACTGCCGGCCTTGTTACCCATCAACTCTCTCACCCAAAGCTCCTAAAACATCAGCAAAATGCTCACAATTGGCTCATGTCATACAAATGTGGGCCAGTGAAGAGGACGGCAAACTTTAATTAGCTGCACTTTGTGCCGACCACCTATCGCTGTGTTGTTAGTTCTAATGCAGACAGGCCGCACAGGTCACAAGCAAACAATGGGGTAATTATGATACAAATAGCGTCCGGGTCTTCTGGGTCGTTCATCTCTTGACAATGACATCTCCTTCTGGTGGTAATCGAGAGTCCATCGTTGTCCCAGGTCCTATTCAAGTGTCACCCCCCTCATATCCGACAGACCTCCTCGAATCCCCTGCACCCCGACCACCCTCATCAATGCTCATTGACTTCCATCCAACATCCTAATGTCAACTTTTAAGGACAATTGATCCGTGGTTATTAGTTAGAGGGTTGTGGGAGACAGGTTATCGTGGTGGTTAGTTAATTAGAGGGACTTGATGTCGTGTGAGCAGACTACTGTACAGGAGCCAGGTCATATGATACAAAACTGAGTGTTCTACATTGTGTATATATATATATATATATATATATATATATATATATATATATATATATATATATATATATATATATATGTGTGTGTGTGTGTGTGTGTGTGTGTGTGTGTGTGTGTGTGTGTGTGTGTGTGTGTGTGTGTGAACAGTGTCTAGAAGCATGCAGAGGGCCTAATGACAAAAATCATGTTCAGGTAGGAATAAAGTGATGATGACTGTGGTGTGTTTCTAAACGTTGTCACTCTATCAACAAAGGAAAACGCAGGTCATTGGATAATTTTATGAATTTACAGGATGGCAAATCTCAACTAATTGGGGAAATTGAGACATCTTTGTAAGTCAGTATTTTAACAGAATAAGCCATTAGCTTGGCTTCCTTCAGATGTTATGTTTTGGGTCGCTATGTTGATGGCTGTTTCCTCATAACGATTACCGTCTTACATGGTCAGACTGGCCTTTGTTATTATAACATCGCTAATTATGTTTGTAAGATGAAGGGAGCATCCGGAAACAATCAAACTTCGAAGCGGCGATTTTATCTTTCTGTCATTTTTTTAAATCGATTTTTTTGCCCTGGAATTCCTGGTCACGTTTTACGGTCATTTTCCTAGTGCCTAAAAGAAGAGACACACACAGGGAGAGTCCAACTGAGTGAAATCTAATCAAAACTTTCTAACATTTACCGTGCGAGCAGGGCGTGCCGGAAGTTGAAAGGCCAGGCATAGCGCGTGAGAAGAGCAGAGTAAGGCGACGAGTTAGGAGGGGAGTGGGTGGTGATACGGCTGTATTGGGGGTGCTGATGGGGAAGGGTGGGTGGATGTCAGTGAGGGGCAGGAAGATCCCATCTTCACTGACCTTTTCTGTAGTTATAAGCACAATGACAACTGACTTTGTGCACGTGTCTTTGGTCGCCTGTCAACTAACCCTTTTCCACTTCACTCATCCATCCCATCGAACCTTCACTGTACCCACCCACCCCCTCCAAACCCCCCCCCCTCCCACCCCACCCCCTTCCCCATGTGATCTCCAGTTGGGTGGTCGGTGTACATGCGTGGTGCGTGGCTGAGAGCGGTTTTGCGCGTGATGTCGCTGACGTTGGCGCGCCTAGCATTGACCGGGCGCAGCACGTTGAGAGGGCACTAAACGCCACGATCGGCCGCCCACCACCTTTGAAGCTGATCCTCCTTTGTTCTTTTTTCACTCCCGCCGCCATTTCTACAAGATCAACAGTCACCGCCAGAGGGCGTGACTGAGCCAAAGTGTTGGTGGGGCTGGCTGGCAGGGGATGGACGGCCATGTGGGGGAATGGCCGAACGTGTGGGAAGAGGTGAGGGCTGTGCTTTAAATAGTCTATTGAATGTGGGCCACCTCCAAAGGGGCTGATATCTTGGCTATTCCGTCTAGAGGGAGGACGTGTCTATATATGTGACCATGACTGGGAATTCGACTGTTATGGGGGAAAAAATAAATTTCAAGGTTACATTCTATTCTGAAAGCAGACTGTCTTAGCTTCATAAAACTGGTATAATTTTGAATATAGTGCAATAAATACCATATGTATGAGGTGACAACCTAACATGAGGTGGATTTTTTCTTCTGCCGAAATGGCTTTTGTTGCTCATTGATATGTGACTTTATTTTAGTGCAATCTTATTCACTACACTCTGCACTCATATTCCCTGTACTAAGCATGGTTTGACCCCCCCCCCAAAAAAAAAAAAAAAAATCAGTTTCAATCTCCACCTACTCCCATGTCACTAGAAGGAAGGGCTCACAAGATATAGTTCAACATATGTGCAGCTAATTGGAGAAGTACAGAATCTTTAGTTACCGTTCATGTGGTCGACTCAGCCATTGAAGTGCTTGTGAGGAAAAGAATTCTTCTGTCTGGTCAATGCCATCCCAATATATCATTTCAGCTTTCCGAGACAGTTTTATTTCAGAGGCGTAGGAAGCAAATCTTCATTGGAGGGGCCCGGCGAGGGCACCATCGCGACCACCTTGAATTGTCGGCTGATGTGTGATGGTGTCTATATAATGCGTATGTAGAATTCATATCGAAAAGTAATTTTTAGTAAATTTTGGATCTGACTTTAGGCTCAGACCCCCATTTTCCCTATGACATCACCATAATAATCTAATTTGAGATGTAAAGTTTTAGCTACTTTTCCATTGTGTTTATGAGTTCTTGGAAAATATTGGGGGGGGGCCCAGACATACTCAGGCCCCACCTCCTTCATGATTGGAGGGCCCGGGCCCCCCTGCCCCCCCCCCCTTTTCCTACGCCCCTGTATTTATGTCGATGGAGTGATTAGTTGCTGAGATATGGGGCAAAATGTAAACACACCAGGTACATTTCTTTCTCCCCAGTTTGAATGGGTTTTTTTTCCGGGGTTGTGGGCAGGAACAAATAAGACTCGTTTTCCCAGTCACTGTCACATGTAGAGGGGCTATATTGAATCTTTAACACCCATAGTTTACTAGGCCTCTGTCGCAGAAATCTATATAGGAAATGTATGACTATCGACATTAGCAATGAATACCCTCGAAATAGGGAGACGACTGATGAGGAGGGTGGCTAGTGATTTTGCTACGTTTGTTGGCGACTGATCTGTCCAATGTTCTCCGCCAGCGGCAGCTATATGTATTTGTAGATGTTCCCCAGCAAATTGTCGTGACTCCTCGTCAACCTGTGTGAAGTGGCTTACACATGTCGCTAGATGGAACACGACGTCGCTATAGCACAAGATCACCAGGAATAGCAATGGTGGTGATCACATGGCCTCACCTCAGATGACGAGGATGGTGATCACTCAGACTCACCAGGGATGGCGACGCGGGTGATCACTCACCTCGCTAGATGAAACACGCACCTCGTCATAGCACATGTTCACCAGGGATGGCGAGGATCGTGATCACTCATCCTCACCAGGGATGGCGACATGAGTGATCACTCATCCTCACCAGGGATGGCGACATGAGTGATCACTCACTTCGCTAGATGAGACGCACACCACGTCATAATACACATTCACCACGGATAGCAAGAATTGTGATCAGTCACTTCGCTAGATAAAACGCGTACCTCGTGATAGCACAGGTTCACCACAGAGGGTGAGGATCTTGATCACCCACACTCACCAGGGATGGCGACACGAGTGATCACTCACCTCGCTAGATGAAACGCGCACCACGTCATAGCGCAGGTTCACCATGGATGGCGAGAGTGGTGATCACTCAGACTCACCAGGGATGGCGACGCTGGTGATCACTCACCTTGTTAGATGAAAAGCTCATGATCATCGACATTGGTAATCATGCAGCCTCACATCTGCCAGATCAAAGTATGTTTTGCCAGAGAAGGTATTGCCATATGTATCTTCCCTCTAACCACAGACAAGGTGTTCATGTTGATATTCCCCTATGTATTTTTCCTGTAACCAGAGAAAAGGTGTTTATGGATAGTTGCTTTCATTTTAGAGATAACTCTATCTAAATTCAATTGATATTCTCTCTATATAATCTTGTTTGATTCAACTCTGAAGTATTACATGGAAATCAGTGTGAAACAAAGCACATTTGATAAGTATGGGACTTATACTTCATGCCCACACTTCCTAGATAGGCTACATGTTGAACAGTGGTGCTGTCTCAACAACTTTGGCAATGGTGGTGATAAGTTGCCACTGTGAGTGAGAGTGAGTGACAGATGATGCAATCCTCAGAGAGCATTGACTTGGAGTGACACAAATTCACGTATTGAGTGAGACCAATGTTGGCAATGGTGGTGATAAGTCGCCATTTTGAGAGAAGATTAACAAGGAGTGATACACACTCACGCAGTGAGTGAGAGCCATGTGGCAATGCAGGTGAAAAGTTGCCATTCTGACTGAGAGTTGACAGGCAGTGGCACATACTCACGCAGTGAGTTAGATCCATTTTGGCGATGGTGGTGATAAGTTACCATGCTTTGTGAGGGATGACAAGGGGTGGCACATACTCACGCAGTGAGTGAGATCATGTTGGCAACTGTTGTGATAAATCGCCATGCCATGTGAGACTGACACACAGTGGCGAAAGATGACGCAGTGAGTTATCACTCAGAAAGGAGTCACCATTGATGACCAATCATGGCGACAGATAACGACAATTTGCTGGGTAGATCTGTACATTCAAATCTGTCGGCAGAAGTAATGCGTTTCCATTTTTCTTTTCTCGCAATGTCGCAAAAAAAAATTACGTTTTAATCAGTGATAGGTTATAACGATATAGTTCACTTGGGCTCTGTCACGCGATTGAGCCATACCTTACCTATACATACAAATAACTGATGAATTTGCTTTGATTCAATGAGAATTGTGTTCCCCATGCATATTGTTAACCCAAATATATGATATGGCTTTCACTCAAAATTATTATTCAATAATATCCACTGTTGAATAAATGTGATTTATGAGTGAGTATTTTTCTGCATCGAACGTATAGAGCGAGACTCGGCGCCTACGTAACTCACGCAGAGCCCACCAGAGGGTGCGCAACTCCAATCTCAGCTGCCTCATGGGAAGTGCTAATTTGCCACCAGGCCCGACTAAGTGGTGCTTGAAATTAGTTATCATTTATTTATAAATTCAGGACTTTGTCAAGTAATAAATTGGGGAGGGGTCCATTCATTGCCCGTCTCCGCCTGTCTGCCCGGGACCCCATGGTATTGATTGGGACGACCCCCAGCGGCGTCATGCTTGGTTAACCCCTGTGCCAACGCTACCCAGCGGAGGATGAGTTAAACAAGGCCGGGCGCCATTTGCCCACATTGGCAGTCACCCCACATCCTCACACGGTACCCCTATTCCCTTCCCTCTGTCTATACAGAGTATAGTAGCACAGTACTCAGTAGCGGATCCGGTGGTGGGCCTGGGGGGCATGCAGTACCCCCCTCGATCCCCTGAAAATGGGTCTTGGCCAGACTCCTAACTAGAGGAAATGTGGAGCTGGACCCTGGAAACATAATGTCTGATGACTGATTGTACAATAAATGATCGTTCAAGAACCCGAATGGGGAGTAAATCGTTGCCTGTTATGAAATAGACCCCAGAGGTATCTGCGACCACATAAATATGTTACCAGACACCAAATTCACACTGATACGTGTATTCCTGTCTGACTGATATTTGACACACATCCCGTACATGTCATGGCCGGCTGGTGATCTGTTCAGTCGTTGTGCTTGTTTGTTTGTTTATGAGGATATAGTCCCTTGGTTGATGCCTTTTTAGATGTTTTAGTGATTTTCGACCATTTTGGGACTCATATGTTGCATATCTTTTCCATGTGTCCAGCTACTCATCTCTGATATAGATCTGTGGTCTGCACCTTTGAATAATAAAGTTTCATGACATTGGTAATCGATAAAATGAATCAATGAGAACCCTATTATGAAATTAAGAGCTTTTTATCTAGGCGCCGACGTCTATCACACAATGTCGGGTCTAAATACTCGAGTATATTTCTATGCTTTCTGGGAATAAGACATGTCCCACCCCCGCCCCTAACGTTACATCAGGCTCTTTCAATACACTATTTTTGACGAGAGGGAAGATGATTTCATGAAGCATAGCCGTCTCTCGCTTCAATTAGTAGTCCTACCCCAATTTGTCGATGTGAATGACGTAAACTGTACACAGGGGATGTGGCGCGGCCCATATCACGTTTCCCGCCCAGTTTTGAGGCCAGGCAGCCGACATTTATGACGCCTAATAATTCAGAATCTAATCAGCAGGAGGCGCCCCCAGTACATGTGCCACCAGAGGAGGGCTCCCTGCACAACCTGCTATATGAATTACAAAATTAAACAGCCATTAGTGAAGCAGACGACAATCGACTGGTCTTCTCCTAGCTAGTCACTATCAATTTGGGGCGTCGTCAAGAAGCATGGCGAGCTGTGATTCTTTCAATTAGGGATGCAGGATTTATGTAATCTTATCCCATATAAATCCCTTTGAAGACGACGCACACGCTGGGAATCCGAGAGAGTCATTAGGGCCATTAAAGGGAGTGCATCCCTGTTGAAGCTAGAGGAGAGGTCAGCCACCACGATCAGACCACAGGCGCCGATACTCATGTCGCCTCCTGAGACTCTTTAGTCAAGAAGGCGGCGATCGATCGCCCAGCTTTGGTGCCTTCTTAACAGGAGAGCTGTTCCTGTAGTGCCACGCTCTGAGGCTGCATCGCCTGCTAAGTTTGTTCCCGTTTAGAGATGGCCCCTATTTAAATGACATGCCGCTGCGGGCTTCCCTAGCCCACTTCAAAGGGTCTATATATTATCTTTCCTATCCACTCGAATATGTATGGTGCACATATGCATGGGCACTGACACATTTCTCTGTAAAATTGTGTAATGTAGTTCTCGCCAAGAATATGACCTTAGCTGTCGAAATGGTGTTAGACGTTTATTACTCACTCACTTACATGCCGCTTGTGATTCCCCCTCTTAGGAATACTGGGTAGTGGTATATATATATATATATATATATATATATATATATATATATATATATATATATATATATATATAACATCCTGCATCCTATATCCTGCATCCCATATATATATATATATATATATATATATATATATATATATATATATATATATATATATATATATATAACATGAAGTCTGGTGTAGAGGAGAGGCTGAAGGAATGACGGGGGTCAGTAAATGGACGGGAGGGGCTGAGGTGGTGCCCAGCGGAACGACAGCACCCATAAAGCATGGCTATCTGGGCAGAGGCCGGCGTCTAATTGTTTGGCAACATGCAAAGCGGGCATTCTTCTCGGCGCCTCTAACAGGTGCATTACAGGGCCTATTAGGTGGCCGGGTGTTCTGAGAGGGAGTTTGACCCGTGGATTACCTCCACACCCGGCAGTAGGCCGTGAGCGCGGCCTTCCAGCCTCCTCCATCAGCGCCCCCTAACCACACTTTACACGCCACCCACCAGGCGGCGCCACCGTCACTTCCTGTTGGACGTTATACTACCGCAGGACGCCACAGCGCGGTGCACTCATGTATTAAATGACGTAATCAGGCCGCAATGAGTGATGACATGATGACGTGGTGGACACGGCCTCATACCGCCTCTGGTAATGTGGCTGTATCAGCCTCCCTCAGCACCTACTTAGGGCGAAGGGGTGGGGGTCCCGTCCGGCCTACTACACCGCCTGCACGCTCTGCCTTAAGTTACTTTATTGAGACTCCATAAAGGCTTGGTCCGACCATAAATCTGGAGGGGGTAGCCGCCATGCCGCCCCTTCCACCCGGAGGTCAACACTGCAGGGCGTATGGATGGACACCCTCCATGGACGCTGCTGCTACTGCAAGCAGTATAGTGATCGGTAGACATGGCACAGCCCCCAAACTGTGCACCAACTGTAAGTTGTATTTAAGGAGATATGTAAGTAGTACAGGGCACTGTAGACATGGTGAATGCTATATAGGCTATACTGTCTATATATCACCTGCAAGTAGTGTAGTAAAATGTGGACATGATACAGGCCACATATATAACATTGTAGATGTACTGTAAGTACCCAGTAGTATGAAATGTGGAAAAGTACAATAAAACCGTATACATATAAGCCATAGCCGTGTGTATGCCAGAGTTCCTGGCTTCCCTTTCAGGTACGATTTGGGACTGAAAATGATGCACACTACAAATCTATAGTTACTATAGTCGTCTATATAATGTTAACCCCCATGCATGTGCCGACCAAAGAAAGTCCATTACTATAGTCTATATAATGTTGAGCCCCATGAATATGCCGACCCCTGATTTCAAGAGGCATGGAATGGTCTGTAAGCCATATCTTATAGTTATACCCAGTGATTTATAGTAGTATTGTGAAAGGTGGGACAGGCCATATTGTGTACATCTACTTTAAGTAGTATACTAAGATGTGGACACATACGGCAATACGGTGTCTATAACAATCACAAGCATTATATTAGAATGTGGACATGGTGCAGACTAAACTGTGTATGTACCTGTGTCTACTACAAGTAGCACAGTGATATGTAAAATGATGCAGGTCATACTGTGTATACATCAACTGTAAGTAGTATAGTGCAATGGTGACATGGTGCAGGCCATACTGTGAACACATCAACTGTAAGTAGTATAGTGCAATGGTGACATGGTGCAGGCCATACTGTGTACACATCAACTGTAAGTAGTATAGTGAAATGGTGACATGGTGCACGCCATACTGTTTACACATCAACTGTAAGTAGTATAGTGAAATGGTGATATGGTGCACGCCAAACTGTTTACACATCAGCTGTAAGTAGTATAGTGAAATGGTGACATGGTGCACGCCATACTGTGTACACATCAGCTGTAAGTAGTATAGTGAAATGGTGACATGGTGCAGGCCATACTGTGAACACATCAACTGTAAGTAGTATAGTGAAATGGTGACATGGTGCACGCCATACTGTGTACACATCAGCTGTAAGTAGTATAGTGAAATGGTGACATGGTGCAGGCCATACTGTGAACACATCAACTGTAAGTAGTATAGTGAAAGGGTGACATGGTGCAGGTCATACTGTGCATTATATCAACTGCAACTAGTATAGTGGAATGGGGACATGCTTTAGGCCATACTGTATGTACATTTAGTGTAAGTAGTATAATGAAATGGGGATATGGTGCAGGCCATATATATCTGTTGTAGTGAGACCAGAACAGTGATAAATTATGGAAATTTTATTCTCTAGATGTGTATATTGTGCAGGTGCTACTAGACAGACTACTATCTGTTACACACAAAGGAATGTGAGGGACTTTTGCTTTGCTCCTTAGAAATTGGTATAAGTGGTAGGTTAGCAAATTATCAAACAACACTGTATTCCCCAAATTTATATGGTCCCTCGCACTCCAAGGGCGGAGGTTGGCATTTGGGTAGTCTCAGTTTTCCTTGGGTGTTTTCAAAATAGATGAAGGTCATTTTCAAAGGATCACCGAGTGCTTGTTGGTTTCTCTCTATGGGGCTTGGGGAATAGCCAGCGTAGGGCTCTGCTGACCAGGAGGTGACAGGGTGAAGGGACCGCGTCACCCCCTAACACCGCCATAAAGCCACTCGCTCCTCGTGCACCAGCCACCAGGGGCCGCTAGTGCCTCCCCCAACCCACCCACCCAACCATCGGGAGTCTCCACACACCACTCTCCACCTCAGCACCTTACACGTTTACCAACACTGCCCCGGCCCAACTCTTCATCCCGTGTCCGTACTAGACTCATCACTAGATGAGCAGCTCGAGAGTTGGACAGGGGTCGGGGAGGAGAGTGAGAGGCCGGCGAGCTGCTCATACATCATCATTACCCACTCCGCACCTCCTCCGTTTGTTACCCGCCATTTCCTACTTGCATCTGTCTTAATTTCCAGGCGCGCCCTGAGGGCAGCAGGGGTTGAGGGGGAGGGGGTTAACGGTGAGGGCGAGCGTCCGGAGGTTGGTGGGTTGTCCATGTGTATGGAAAGAGGGACTTCATTGAGTAAAACTGAGGGTGGGTGGGTGGGTTGGTAGCTGGGTTGGTGTGGTAGAGGGGGGAGCAGGGGGTGGGTAGTGGTCAAGACCCCTGAGCAGCTCCGTCCACTGCTCGCGTGCTTGCCACCGGCCGGAGTATTTGTCCCCGGTCTGGCGGTGATTAAGCTTTGAGACGCCGTCGTTAAATAGTTGATGGGACTAAATCCAGGAGTTAGTCGTTGATGAGCACGGGGGGCTCCAGCCGCGCCGTCCAGCACCGCCCGGTAGTCATTTGGGGCGGGTCTCGGGGGGCATGGCCTGTCAGGCGGCAGCCCGTTATCCCCGTCGGTCCCGACAAAGGCCTGTCTGTGGCGGCTGACAGCGGGTTGACCGCGCTAAGACCGGGATTTGTACCAGACCGCCGAGCGACACGCTCCCCATCCTGCCCACACCCACCCCACCAAACTACCAGCATACATCCGCACACTCACTCCACCCTTCCCGCAGTGTCACGTTGTTTAGTACCGGTCTTATAATCATTCTTCCCAATAATCTCTCTCTCTCTCTCTCTCTCTCTCTCTCTCTCTCTCTCTCTCTCTCTCTCTCTCTCTCTCTCTCTATATATATATATATATATATATATATATATATATATATATATATATATATATTGGACGTACTTTACATCTGTAAATGAATTAACAAACAAACATACATATCACTAGTCAATAGGGAGTGAATATAGTGGTTAAAGCAAACATGAACTCAGAACGACCAGTAACAGACAGAGCGGACTTACCTCCCGCCGTTATTAGAAATATGATTTTTTTTTTAAATTACTTCCCCTAACTCTAAGTATATTGATGTAAGGCATTTTATCTCATTATACGCGAGCCATCTCATGAACCATGTTCTTACCGGAAGTACTGCCGGCGGCACTACAATAGTGCTGAAGGAGGCCGATAGATGGCGTCTTTAGTTTGAACTTGGCTTCAATCAACTTTGAGTGTGAGCGTTCTGCGTCGATCGCGTATAGAACGCTGGCGTTTGCCCCCCCCCCTCCCCCACATCCACACCTATCTAACCAACCTCTCCTATTATGTGCCGACTGAGGTGTGAAGCGTGCACAGATCCGCATTGCTTCCGGCCACTCAGGGCAGGTCTTTTGATGCAGGGCTGGATCCCTGTCTATTGTGCTTGTGTGTGGGTGTGTTTTTCTCCTTAGAGGAAGTTCATGATCAGTCGTTAATGGTGCAGTGCCCCGGTCACCCTATACCACGGCCCAACCTTTGTCGGCGCCATCTTTGCCCGGCTGACAGCAGTTTGCCGCCCTTTGTAAGGGTGGCTGGACTACACAGAGAGTGGCAGCGGAAAGGGGCGGGAGGGGCAGGGGTGGCTGGGTGGGGCCGGAGGGCGATGGGAGACATTCTTCTGATCCCTGACTCTGAAGGCTATTAACATCCCCCCTTTCACCCACCAGCCTCTGACCGTCAGCTTAGTGCTTACACTCAATAACTCCAAGTAGGTGGGAGCTCCTCTAGCTGAGTGGGAGCTGCTTGGTCTGAGTGAGCCCTTTCTGTTTCTGGACGTCGCCCTCATTTGGAAGTCATCTTCACAATAAGCAGTCGCAGCTGAGAAGTGAGTAGCTCTGGGGCTGTCATTGTGAGCAGCTCCCTGACTACTGAGGTGGTCAATGGCGAGCTGCTCAATAGCCGCGAGAAGTAGGATAGGATTACACCAGGGATGAGGGATGAGGGATGGGGTGGTAGGTGCACCGGGACTAAAGTGTGGGCTCGTATGTACACTATAGATATTCAATATTATACATTTATCCGTATTTGCACCGTTCCCCCCTGAAAGGGGACTGTTGGGGTAAGAAATACAGAGAGGAAATTAGTTATCATAGCGTTTTTAGTTTTAAGAGAAGCATGGGAAGCGTACTAGCACAAAGAGGCAAGCAGGGTAACACCCATCCTGACACCACCTGCCAACTCAACCCCCTTTCGCCCCGCCTCCGCATGGGACATTAATACAGCTAATGCGCCGGCCTCAATGGCGTCTTAAGAAGCAAAGCAGCACATTAATACGTGAAATATGGCCGTTGTATCAAACATCTGATGGTCGGGGTTGAACGAGTGCAGATCTAAACTGGTTAAGCAGCGTATTGATTGACGAGTCGTGGTAGGGAATGTCTACCTGCCGTCCACACCCACCGACCACCCATTCTACCTCCTTACCTCCCGATAACATCTTCATATCGCCTTTCAAGGCCAGCACCAAAAAAAAACACACGACTCCTCTCATCGGCGCCCCTTTGTGTCATCTCTGTAATCTTTGTTATCTTGCGGCAACGAAAAGGCAATTGTTTGTAGAATGAGTTGGCTGCTGCCTTCTACAAAATGCACCCCACCCCCACGGCTCCCCCTCCTCCACTGGTGGATCCTCACAGCGGTCAGGGATGCACCAGCCACCACGGCCCCCTCCTCCACTGGTGGATCCTCACAGCGGTCAGGGATGCACCAGCCACCACGGCCCCCTCCTCCACTGGTGGATCCTCACAGCGGTCAGGGATGCACCAGCCACCACGGCTCCCCCTCCTCCACTGGTGGATCCTCACAGCGGTCAGGGATGCACCAGCCACCACGGCCCCCTCCTCCACTGGTGGATCCTCACAGCGGTCAGGGATGCACCAGCCACCATGGCCCCCTCCTCCACTGGTGGATCCTCACAGCGGTCAGGGATGCACCAGCCACCACGGCCCCCTCCTCCACTGGTGGATCCTCACAGCGGTCAGGGATGCACCAGCCACCACGGCTCCCCCTCCTCCACTGGTGGATCCTCACAGCGGTCAGGGATGCACCAGCCACCACGGCCCCCTCCTCCACTGGTGGATCCTCACAGCGGTCAGGGATGCACCAGCCACCACGGCCCCCTCCTCCACTGGTGGATCCTCACAGCGGTCAGGGATGCACCAGCCACCACGGCCCCCTCCTCCACTGGTGGATCCTCACAGCGGTCAGGGATGCACCAGTCACCACGGCCCCCTCCTCCACTGGTGGATCCTCACAGCAGTCAGGGATGCACCAGCCACCACGGCCCCCTCCTCCACTGGTGGATCCTCACAGCGGTCAGGGATGAAACAGAACTTGTAGTCGTCGTCAATAGCACGACTGATGGTAACAAACTGCCCGGAAAACTCTGTACCGCCATCTTTGGTTGTGTGCACTTTGCTCAAGTAGCAGGGCTTATAGCTACAAAGCGTAGAGGTGCTCTGAGCAAATTGATGTATTCCCCACACATAGACAAACTCCAGTAGGAGTGTGTGCTGGCAGAGAGACGGTATAAACGACCTGCTTGGGGTGAGGAAGAATACCTTATATCTTTTGTAAGGAATTTCTAATCAACATGAAAGGTGGGAGGGGATATACTATATATGTAGTTTGTCCTAATACATATATTACGGTATGAATTCTGAATGTTGTAGGTGAATATGTGCAAATGCCATTATCTATTATCCAGATAGACTTTAGATATGTCCTCATATGTCCTCATATCACGGAATGTAAACTTCTCATAGGACCAATAGTATATCAAGGTATTCTGGAAGTTTGTGCCTGCTGCAAATACGTTTCATAGTTCTTTTTCCCTCTTTCATATGTGTTGACAATGTTAACCCGTTTTCAATGCTTTTCAATAATACTGTTCCAATTAATGTTGTCACCTGTCACCTATTTCAACACATGATCAATGGCAGATACATCAGCATTGCAACATTCCTCTCAGTTCGACATTGATTCAACATTGATTTTATCGTCATTTTCCCTGCAGGGGCGTAGGAAAAGGGGGGGGGGCAGGGGGGCCCGGGTCCCCCCCCCAATCCCAGAGGAGGTGGGGCCTGAATATGTCTGGGCCCCCCCAATATTTGTCAAAACCCATGATAAAATGCAAAGATTTCCCCCAAATTTTTCACAAATATGGTAGCACAATGGAAAAAGGGGGCATGGACTTTAAATCACAGGCAAAAGTCATCTAAGATATTTTAATACACATATCTTATGTACCCATGAATAAGTGTCAGCCCACTCTGTCCGATGAATTACGATCGGTGCGACAGGGCCCCCCTGGGTTTGGCCCTGCCCCCCCCAATCAAGATTTGGTTCCTACGCCTCTGTCCCTGTCAATTCAGCATTAATCTATCGACATTTAATCAACCAATGACTATCAACATTGACAGAATATCATATCAACAATGAATCAATATAGAGCACACATGTTGAATCAGCACTGATGTTTAAAGGTTGAACCACAGGTGATTTGGCTCTGTTGTCAACTTTCAAATTCAACCATATTTCACTCTTGCACCTGGTAGGTATACTCATATTCTGTTGGCTACAAGCGGGTCTAGAGCTGGCTCTGGTAACACACACTGATAAGATGGTACCAGCATGTCCTTTGAGGTGGCCATTATGGTATGTCTTATCAGTGGGTTTCACTTCAACCAGCGAAATTCAAAATGACGGGTCCAGCAGGCACCCATACTGAAGCCAAAAAAAGGTGTGTTTCCAGTAACATGAACTGAACGCTTAGGGTCGGTAGGTCGGATCTTGTTTTGGTCAAAGCTCTACCTTCTCGAAGGAGTCTTCCTCCTGTCCAATATAGGCATGTTATATTTCAAGAGAAACATGATTTTAGGGCCGGGTCATTTATTGCCAGGGAGGGTGAGGGCTTGTTAGATATATGAGGGGGGTCATTTTGAAAAAGAGCTCCTTGGTGGGGGGAGGGTCGCGATAACTTTTATTATATTGGTTGGGTGTTAGAAAAAATGATCTTTCCGGCCCCGCTCCGTTATAGACACCAAATTAAGACTGGAAACACAAGATGGCGTACTCCCATCATCTTTAGGAAAAACTAATCCTTCTAAAATGAATACGGGTAAAGTGTGTCGTTAGTTTGCCATTCCCCTTAGTTGTATCAGAAATGTGATGTTCTGAACATGTTACTTCCTGGTGTTCAGATGAGTATCAGTACTTCATACTAGTAACAGTATCTAATTGTGAAATGCCCTCATACAAATCGAGCTGATACTACAGAAGAGGGTGTGTACTTCTTTGGAGCGTACCTTTGATTTCCTCTGTATTTGGGGTTCACATTTTGAATGATATTGAAAAAAAAATAAAATAACTTTTAATATTTTACAAATTCGATTTGTATATCAAGTCACATAAATCTAAAAAGGATAGGGATGAACTACATGGGGTTTGCAGCTCTGATTCTACTCCTGTGAATGTAATGATTCAAACATATTTATACAGTACATTGTCTTAAGGAAATAACTGATATTCAATCGTGTAATATGTTGGCAGCTTCCTCTTTCTACAGTATACAGCTTTTTTTCGATCTGAATGGCTGCACTTTGTCCTCTTTGTATTATTGTACAAGAGTATCAGTCGCACAACTTCTGAGAAGTAAAGAAACTCCTCCTCATCTCCATCAGACTGGGCGATAATACAACACAATGCAAACATTCCACACACAGGACTGAGCCCCCACGGACAAAGTCGAGCTTTACGCTATTGACTTTATCAAGTTTCTTCTGCTGATTTTTGACAAAGGAGTTGCCTTTTTGATCGGAGAAACACACTCTCAATGCATGCACTCGTCTGCCCTTTCTTGTCCGTTTTGGGGAAAGGGTCTTATTCAAGTGAGTGGCTATCAATGGGACGTGTGCGTCTGTCGAACAATATGCCTTCCCCCCCCCCCATCCAACTTTGTCTCTGTTTGACAGTCTTACTCAAAGCGGCAGGTGAATGGCCGGCAATAGATACAATGAATAACTCCAAACTCATCCGGCTTTTATTGTTAAGACATCAGTATGGACAGCTTCTACTCTGTATCAGAAAGCACATTTAGAAAGTATGCATGAGTAGAAAGGATGAATGTAGCGTATCAAGAAAACCTAGGTATCGACAGCTGCGCTTGATTTATGCTTTTAATGAACATGAATGTCCTTTGCCTTTTAAGCGAGTTGATATTGAACAAAATCCTCCATGTCCTGGACAGGGTTGACTTCCCATTGCATATTGTAGTGACACAGTCGGCATATTTGGAGAATCCAATTACTTCATTTTCTTATCTACAAAGGGCAACCATTAAACAATAAAACTATGTAGCACTCTTGTTTTCTGTAAATTTTTGCCTGAGCTCTTGTGAATCGACCTGGTAGGCCTAGGTTCTGTACTGCCTTGAAATGGGAAAAGTAAGATATGGATCTGGGAAAATAAGCCTATTTTGACAGTAACGCAAGTGTCCAATTGAGAGCCACTGACGTGAATGGGACCCTTTCTATAAAACAGACAAGAAAGGGCAGGCAAGTGCTACATTGAGAATGCATGTATTTCTGAGAGTGTGATCAAGACCTTCACCTGAACCTTAACCACTCAGTACTTCACATAGGAGGGGAATACAACAGACTACAGCATGCTATGGTCAACTGTAACATAGAGGGACAGTAGGTTAACTTACAGGGACAACAGGATATGGTCATCTGTAACATACAGGGACAGCAGGTTAACATGCAGGGACAACAGGATATGGTCATCTGTAACATACAGGGACAGCAGATTAACATACAGGTACAACAGGATGTGGTCATCTCTAACATACAGGGACAGCAGATTAACATACAGGTACAACAGGATGTGGTCATCTCTAACATACAGGGACAGCAGATTAACATACAGGTACAACAGGATATGGTCATCTGTAACATACAGGGACAGCAGGTTAACATACAGATGCAACAGGATATGGTCATCTGTGACATACAGGGACCTCAGGTTAACATACAGGGACAACAGGTTAATATACAGGGACAACAGGATATGGTCAGCTGTAACATACAGGGACAGCAGGTTAACATACAGGGACCTGAGGTTAACATACAGGGACATCAGGTTAACATACAGGGACAACAGGATATGGTCAGCTGTAACATAGAGGGACAGTAGGTTAACATACAGGGACCTGAGGTTAACATACAGGGACAGCAGGTTAACATACAGGGACAACAGGATATGGTCATCTGTAACATACAGGGACAGTAGGTTAACATACAGGTACATTTGTACAACAGGATGTGGTCAGCTGTAACATGCAGGGACAGCAGGTTAACATACAGGGACAGCAGGTTAACATACAGGGACAGCAGGTTAACATACAGGGACAACAGGATATGGTCGTCTGTAACATACAGGGACAGTAGGTTAACATACAGGTACAACAGGATGTGGTCAGCTGTAACATGCAGGGACAGTAGGTTAACATACAGGTACAACAGGATGTGGTCAGCTGTAACATACAGGGACAGCAGGTTAACATACAGGGACAGCAGGATGTGGTCATCTCTAACATACAGGGACAGCAGGTTAACATACAGGGACAGCAGGTTAACATACAGGGACAGCAGGTTAACATACAGGGACAGTAGGTTAACATACAGGGACAGCAGGTTAACATACAGGGACAGCAGGTTAACATACAGGGACAGCAGGTTAACATACAGGGACACCAGGATAAGTTCATCAGTGACATACAAGAAATAGATAGAACTAAACGACCGTGGTGTACGAGGTGGCCGATCCACCACCACGGGGGGAGACTCCCCCCGAGGGGTGGATCGGACACCGAGGACACCAGGGGAGTTTAGTTCTATATTTATTTTATGTTTTTAGAGTCTTTAATTAACTGAAAATTGACAAAATCCGTTACCGTATTGCCCCGTACGAGAGGCGGTCCGCCATTTTGAATGTTTACATGCGCCCAGATCGAGGCTGCAGTACAGGATCGGCGGCTGTGGTGGATCGAGACACGTTACGCCACTGGGGGTGTGCGGATCGGCCGCGCAATGCTATCTCTACGGGAAGAAGTTATTCACATAAAATAAAAATAAGAGCTGACTGATTCATTCCATATAACATTGATATCATATAACTTCAGGTGTTGCACTCTTCGAGTAAATCAGGAATAGCTCTCGTGTTCATTTTGTAATTAAACAGATTGAACAGATAAATCTAGTTTGTATGATAACTCATTGTGTACCATACATTTGACATCGTCCTACAAAACCTGCCTCCTTTACAATAGAAACAAAGATCTAACAGACGGTATGATGAGAGGCGGATAGATATGTCTATGCCAAATCTGATCTCTTCCACTCAAGAGACGCCTCCCCCCCCCACCCCACCCACTCCCACATACACCTATCACAATGACAAATGTGGTGACGTAAATGGTATGAGAATCCATTGATTATGCTGGGCTGACAAGGGACGGCTGTATGGAGCTGAGTGGGGGAGAGCCACTCACTCTGTAATTACATACTTAGGGCAACTGCTCACCAACAAAGGCCGCCCTTCGTTAACCCGTTGTGTAAGTTAATGTAGGCCGCCAGGTGTCTACTGGGGGTTGTTGGACAGCACCGACCACCTCTGGACCGCCTTTTGTGCTGCTGTAACTGATATTGCGTTGGACGTCAGTGGTAGTGGGAGGTAGTCACATCTATTAGCCGCTGCTTTACTGCACCTGAATCAGGCGGCGTAATGGGAGCACAGGGATGCTTTAATTTGCCGTAACGCCGACGTAGCGTGAGTTGCGGCATTTGTGGCAGCTATGGGGCGTCGTTGGCTTCAATTAAAGCGCCTCTCATTGTTTAGAGCGGAGATGGCGCCCTGGAGGATGAGACCACCCGCGCCAAATGATTGTACATCAGGACGTTCGTCAGCCAGCAGGTTACACGAAAGTACAGAGTATGCAAAGAGTGCATGTGGGGTCTTTATCTCTCAAAATTGTCGTTATGCCTCAAATCAATACTGATTTGAGAGATAAAGATACCCCTCAAATACGGCATTAAAGCAGAAGTGTCTTTATCCTTCAAAGACTGATCAATATCTAGGTCTAGCCCCATTATAACGGCTTTGGGATAAAGGTTGGCAGTAGTATATAATGTATCAGTGGGGACTATAGCTAACTACAGCAGGGGCGTGGGAAGCAGTTTCAGAGTGGGTGGGACCAGGGGGGTTTTCTGCAATTTTTGATCTCCCTTTGCTTGACCTTTCAGTTTTGACCTTTTGAGGAGTTGGCCAAAAGCGGGGGGACATGTCCCCCCTGCTTTCCACACCCATGTACAGGATATTACTCACTGGGGATGCAGCCAATAAGAGGCCCCCATTTGTTCACGTGACCTGGACCTCCGTGGTGAGCACCTCATTTGCATAATAGGCCATGCCCCCTTAGCCAATCAGAGCCCTTCATTTGGTCACATGACCCCTCATTTACATAATTGGCCATGCCCCTTTATGTTAATGAGAACTCATTTGCATAATAGGCCACGCCCCTGAGCCAATCAGAGCTCTCCATTTGGTCACGTGACCCCTCATTAACATAATAGGCCACGCCCCTTTATGCTAATGAGACCTCATTTGCATAATAGACAACGCTCCCTTGATCACGTGACCTAGACCCCCTGTGGAGTGATTTCTAAATGGAGGTCTCTGATTGGCTAATGGTCTAGGTCACGTGACCTGATTATGTAAATCGGGGTTGCCCAACCACGTGACCTCCCTTGTTTGTAAACAAAACGTGATCTAGCCAAGTGACTTAACCACATGGTTTCTTATTTGTAGACAATGGATCACGTGACCTCATTAGTATAAAGGTTAGAGGTGAATGTGTGTGTAAAAAGGCAAGCACTTACTAAACAAATTTGTTTTATTTTTTTTCATTTTGATAAATAATATTTACACATCATTATTTACAAGTTGCTAAATACAAGTTCACACTCTCTACATAACATAGTCAAATATCAGAGAGGACCATGACAGAACCCACACATTGAGGTGTACACATTCAACTTTTGTTTGTCATAATTCAGACTGTATATGGTGTAATCTTGGTGTACAACTTTGGAGCAAGTACCCTCTGGAAATGAAGGATAGGTGTAAGCCATATTTCCCATCCACATCTTATCGATATTACAAGTGAAATCCACTGAAGAACTATACCAAGTACTCCATTCAGTTTGTCTGGACATGATACTTCTCAGTTGAGCAGCTGGTACACCGAGGTAAGGAACTTTACTACACAACATTTGGTCGACACTACAACGTATTCTAGGATGTCTGTTTGCGAAGCTAAGACTTTTCCAATGAATCTAGGTTCTTTTCAGTAAGTATTTACCTTGTTTACAAGTATATCCATATTTTATAACCTTGAACCGATAGAGGAAAGGACACATGTGTGGTAAAGTATTCTATTAGTTAGAGTTATGAGTTATTATGTGGGTCCACTGGAAATAAAACTTAATGAAGGAATTCATTTTATTTTATTTTTTATTTGATTTTAACATATACTACCTTTTGAAGAGATTCTCGACATGGAATTGATATATCACTGTAGCTTTGTCTGTGATGGTACCATCCACTCTTTGAAATACATGTTTGAAACACACACTCAATGAATCAAATACAGGATTAGAAACGAACAGTTTATGAACACCTTGGTTTAACAACAGTACCTTAAAGAACAACACATCTGATGTATCTATTAATTTCCATCGAAGGTTCGACCTCTAGGCTATTTCACAGTGTTGTGTTTTTCCTTTGCTGCAAATTATTTTACCGTATGTGGTGTTTCCCGTTAACTTGCAACAGTATGACAAGTAACTACTGCAATCGTCAGTGTCTGCATTAGCTGTAGTTGCACTAGCATGGTCTTCTCCAGCATGAGGGTGATAATGATCATCATCAGCAGCAGCAGCAGTATCAGCAGCAGTATTAGCAGCAGAAGCATCACCATCAGCAGCAGCAGCAGTAGTAGCAGAACCACAGGTCATTAGTAGGTAGTAAGGACATGTATAAGACCCACCGTCAACAGTAGCACCATTGTCAACAGCAACAGCAGCAGCAGCAGCAGTAGCAGCAGCAGCAGTAGCAGCAGCAGCAGCAGAAGAAGCGGTAGCAGCAGTAGCAGCAGTAGCAGCAGCAGTAGTAGCAGTAGCAGCAGCAGGCGTAGTAAATGCTACACCACCTGGGTCGTAAACAAAAGCAGCTGCGGTAGCATCTTGAACAGTAGAAAAAGAAGCTGAAGCCTTGGTTCTTTTTATCTCCCTCAAGAGCTGTAGTGTAGTCAGTCTTTTACTCATGGTGAGGGTTAAAGAGAAAGTGTGAGTGAGCAACAGCAGCAGTAGCAGCAGCAACAGCAGCAGTAGCAGCAGCAGCAGCAGCAGTAGCAGCAGCAGCAGCAGTAGCAGCAGCAGCAGCAGGCGTAGTAAACGCTACACCACATGGGTCGTAAGCAAAAGCAGCTGCGGTAGCATCTTGAACAGTAGAAAAAGGAGCTGAAGCCTTGGTTCTTTTTATCTCCCTCAAGAGCTGTAGTGTAGTCAGTCTTTTACTCATGGTGAGGGTTAAAGAGAAAGTGTGAGTGAATGAAATTTTCTTTCTCCCTTATATACTCCTATGGAGATATACCCTTTACTGTAGCTTGAATAGATGAAAGGTGGCTTTGAATTTAATCCCCCTGTTAACAAGGGAGGGTAAAAATTAAGGAATTTCGTAATACCTTACACCTGTAAACCGTATTAAGATAATTATCACAGTTTTAACTCTCTGTAATCCCACCAAATACAGTTATCACAATACCTTTCCACCTGTTTGATGTCGCTACACAGAATGGAAGCGATCACCTGTAATCCCACAAAATACACTTGTCACAGTGTCTTTCCTCCATGTTTTACTTTGATCCTCATAATCCTGATGAGCGACATTGTTTTACACCTGTAAGCTGCATTAAGATATTTATCACAGTTTCTATCACCTGTAATCTCACCAAGATTCATATTTTCAGTTGGATACTCCCCATAGATAGATCCCTTAGATCATTAAGTGTGGTTGATCCCAGAGTGAAAAGATAAAAGACTTAAAAGGATCTGATCCTCCTTTGGTAGGGTGTTTGTCCCCTGTTGTTAACCACCCCCTGTAGTTTTGTATACAGACTTTGAATGATTTAATCACCTAATGACCCATAATTCTCTTATACATGTAAGTCATATTAAGGTAATTGTCACAGTTGTTACACCTGTTATCCCACCTGATACACTTATTCCAAAAATATTTTTCCCTTTTCATGTTGATTAATCCAGGGTGATAGGATCCAGGTGAAAACAGGATTAAATTTCCCTCTCAGTTATGTAAATGGTAGTGAGTAATCCAACCAAAACACTTTGACTTATATTTTTTCCTGTTGTTATCCACCCCCTGTAGTTTTTGTATACAGACTTTGAACACCTTAATCTTCTAACGATTCATAATCCTCTTATACATGTAAGAAGTATTAAGGTAATTATCACAGTTGTTACACCTGTTATCCCACCTGATACACTTATCTCAAAAAGCATTTTTCCCTTTTTCATGTTAATTAATCCAGGGGTGGAAGGAGCCAGGTGAAAATGCGATTAGATCATTCTCTCAGCTATATAAAGAGCCCTGATTTTTCTTGGAAGGGTAGATCACATCCGTTGTCACCATCAGCGGTAGCAGGGGCAGCAAAAGCAGGAGCATGTGTAGCGGCAGGAGCAAGTGCAGCGGCAGCACCAGCAGGCGTATGTGTAGTAGGAGGATGTGTTGCAGCAGCAGCAGCAGCAACAGCAGCAGCAGCAGCAGTAAGTACAACACCAGCGACAGTAGTAGCTAGTAGTAAGAGTAGCAGCAGTGACAGCAGCAGTAGTAGCAGCAGTAACAATAACAGCAACAGAAGTAATAGCAGCAGCAGCAGTAGCAGCAACTGCAACACCAGAAGTAGAATAGTAGGTGGAGGTACAACAGCGAAGTAGGTGTAGGAAGTAGTAGCAGCAGCAGTAGTAGTAGTAGTAGTAGTAGTAGTAGCAACAGCAGCAGTAGTAGAAGTAGTAGTAGTAGTAGTAGTAGTAGTAGTAGTAGTAGTAGTAGTATTAGCAGCAACAGCAGCAGTAGCAGTAGATGATAATCATAGTAGTAATAATAGTAGTAGTACTAGTAGGTGTAACAGAGAAAATCTCAGTATTACCCCTGTAGGGTACTTGGAGAGTTACTAACACCCAGCGCCAGTACTGGCTAAAAAAAACCCTCATTTCCAGTAAGTCTTTCTTTTCATATGAAGTTATAACTTGTCTCTTGTGTTGCTCACAAGTGGTCATTGAAGTACAGTACTAAAAATTGGGAATTAAGTAGGTACCTAATTGGGAGAAGTCAGTCAGTGTACTATACTATAGAGTGTGTAACATGAGTAGGTACCTGGTGTATTATTAGGACACTAACCATATTTGGGTTAAAATTATTGTTACCACTTCATTCCACCAACATGCAAGCAGTTGTTGTTCTGGTAGCGCAAATTTTGGATCGATTTTTAAGTTATTTTCAACACCTAAGTGGTGTGGAGTGTTAAACCTTATATAGAGCAAAAAAAGGTGATTTTAAAATTTTTCTTATTCTTTGTGTGGGTGACTCCCCAATTACAACACATGGTTCGTCGTCTTAAATCAGGAAAGTATGTAGCTGTCATCTACTACAAGGGTAAAAATGTCATCCACATGCTGTCGGGTCGAGACATCCTTTTTGATATGATGATTCTCGACGACATTGATGAAGAGATAACTCAAGAGCCCGTAGATACAGTTTATATATCTTTATTGCATAGGCTTGACAAATGATGTTTCATAAGAAACAATACTTCTCGCTGGGCTAATGAGGCGATACACATTTCCATTGTGAGAGATTTCATACTCAACTTACAATATAATAAATAAGTCCTTCCGCGTCGTGATGATGATCGCCATCGTGCACTCTGATATTACCATGGGAAGTCTATGGTTCCAGGCTTGGCATGCCTGTATATTAGTTAACCTATAAGGTGCAGCACATAGCGATGCATGGCTATGCTATTGTATACCGGAAGGTGGCGCTGCACAACCTGCGTCCGAGCTGATTCTACCAATAGGGATATGGGTATCCCGTCCCATGGGCTTGCTAGGTCTGGTTCATACTGGAATCAACCGGTCCATTGGCCTCACTATGGGATCCCCCCTGTGGTTATCCTGTGTGATGGGTGTCCTGCCTAATGGTTGTTCCTTGTATGTTCTTTATACATTCTGGACTATTAGTGATATGGTTTACATGTAATTGTTTTAGTGGGGGCTATTTGTGCAGAAAGGTGAAATATGGGTGGTTAATAGGTAGAGGCGATAATTGTATAAGAATTACTATAGGGAGAGATTTATAATGACTTTAATGTATGTATTATGCTGACAGTGCGCAGGTACAAAGGACCCCAAAAGACTCCAACACAGGTTGGTGTGAGATTTTCAACCAAGGGGGCTAAAAGAACTGGGTTACAAAAAAAAAGAGATTATCCTTGAATTTCTCGATAGAATTTGATTGAGATGTGGTTTTATATGCCGTGTATGTAGGTGTATATACTTTGTGTAGATATGTTGTGTATATATGTGTACAGGTAGATAGATAGAAAGAAAGAAAGATAAATAGATAGATAGATAAATAGAAAGATAAATAGATAGATATTGAAAAAAAAATTCTCTTCACATATAAGTAACTCAGTGAAGATAGATCAACATATCTGGTTTTTCTTTTAAAACCAAAAAGTCAGGGCAATTCTACTCCTACTACCTATGGTTGACATGTGTTTCCCATCCTTTGATTTATAATGACATGAAATACAATGCTCCGTGATTACAGAGAGAACGACCTGCAGTTTTTAGGGATTAAATAAAAAAGATGAGAACAGTATGTGGTTAGGAGTGAACTATCTCCAATTGAAAATAAATCTTGCCACGTCTAGGCAACACATGGGACACTTAATTTTGGTCATGGTTATAATGGAACTTTGAATTGTGTCACTTCTAAAAACGTGTCCAGTTTTTTTCCAATTATGCCCTTTCATTTTTCCAATTGATCAAAGTAATCCGTTTGAATAACCCATCCAATTGGGCTTTTAAACAGTTGTTTCCCCCTTTTATGTTGCCGACAGACTATTGACAGGTGACCTTACCCCACTAGAGCGTGAATGCACCACCCCCTCATTACCACAATTTACTTTTGATTTACAAATGGGGGTCCTCTATAGAACCCATGAAGGGTGTGGCTCCGCAACAGACAGCGTAGATCTCCCTAACATACACCCCATTCACTGCCCTAACCAGTACTTGTGAAACCATCACCTCCTTTAAAAAGGTGTAATCAATATAACACTCATTGATAACTACATCAGGTTATTCCAAATACGTAAAAAAACGTATAAATGTAAAGTCTACAGCGTTTAACAGTGTTTTGGAACATAAATAACATCATATGTATGCAAAGTTCGATCCAATTTAGACCCGGAAATTATTAAATACCACCAAGTTTTTTACTACAGGACTAGCACCTCCATCCGGTGGCAAACAGTGGTACTACATCTCATAGTACTGTATGCATCACTGATGCATTGAGTCGATATATTTAATTCAAAAAGGGTGGTTCTGTAGAGAACCTATATGACAGCGTACAGAAAAGCTAGCTGCAAGGGGTGATGCACCATTTGGTTGGAACGTGCAGACTGAACTGACCCTTGGTGGCTAGATTCATAATGGGGAGGTTTACATGTAACTCCTAAATCAGTTTTGAAAAAAGTGTGTAGTCTTTATAACGAAGCTAAAGCGAAGATTATTTATGTATGATTTTGAATTTTAAATCACTGTAGTTCATATAACACTAATCTAGGTAGTATTGAGCTGTGTTGTGTTAAATAAAATCAGAAGCTATACATCTATAATGCATTTGGTTGTGCGTATACTACATTAGGAAGTATGGAAATTATATTGCTGCCACCTGGTGGTGAATGATTTAATAAAACCATTGTCCTTAAGTAACTTAAGATGGTGCCACTGATTCTATTTGAGATAACCATTTCACCAATGAAACAAGTATTTCATTGCAATAAATTCAACTTTGTGTGTAGATGTTTGATCACAGTTTAATAAAGAAGCATGTTGTCAGACATGTCTTAATGTAAAAAAAAAAGTATGTGTTTATCATTAGTTGTGTGGAATATACAGCTGTTTTGTTTACACTACCATTTTAATGGCACTATATTTATCACAAGTACCATGCAGCCAGACTTTGACTGTATGTCCAAATACAAACCCCACCGCATGGTTGAGGCCCCCCCTTTTATAAAGGAGTTGTGACCCCGCAATAGACAGCATTGACCTCAGAACCATACCCGCTGAGGTCCAACGCCCCAATTGAACCAAAGGTAATAATTAGTTCCTCAACTTCTCACTAGGTGGTGTTACTAGGGGTTAGGTTGGACTATTTGCTGACCATACACGCATTCATCGATGTAAATTGGACCAACATCGCTGGTGTACTATATTAATTTCATTTAGGTATTGTTTAAAAAATACGGACCTAACACCCGAAGCGGTTTCACTCGCCGAAAAAAGCTTCAGGTAGGCTATAAATGAGGTCGACATTGGCCGACACCTATTTGGTAAATGTCAAAGTTTTACAAGTAGTATTGACTGTGGATGATGTGAGCGTGGGCGCCGCTAAGGCGGCTGGTGCACCATCTATAGGGATGGGGCTACCATAAGCCAGACATCATTTTCTACAGTGACACCAGTAACTGTTGCTATAGCAACCTGTTTTTACAGGTTAGACTATTACGGCACACTGGTCCAACTGTCTTAGTAATGTAATACTGAGGGAAACGCTGTCACTGGGAAAAATGCTGTCATAGGTTCTATACAGAACCACCCCTTTTAACCAAAGTTAATCATCTACTGTATCATGGTGTGCATGATGCATCATTTAGCACATCATGTTGTTTGTGTTGCATTTATATCATACCGTAACAGTGCGTTTAAGTGCCGGGGTATGGTGGGATTGAATTCAATCAGCACCCAGGGACTTATACACACACACTATATCCATGGTTTTTGTATTTTCCCACTAGTTGCCCCCACTACGCACTGGGGAGGAGATTTCAGTCAGCATGAATGTAAACCGAGATGTAATGATAGCTTATCTCGGTGTAAACCTGTGCGAATTTGGTTTAGTCATTGCTAAAAAATTCAGACTTTACATCTGTATTGGATTTAACCAATTAAAAAAAAGGTGTAAATGTAATATAAATATGGTCGGATTGACTTACACCATTTTGGTAGATGTCATAGTTTTATAAGTACTATTCAGTGTGCAATCTTTAAACATGAGTGCTATAATTACAGCTGGTGATCTGTTCATTTTGGACAGGTCAACCATGCAACAAGACAGTCTGCACGTGTGACATACATGTCAATGTACTGATGAGGCGCCACTTGCTTACCTCACCCTCTTTTATCCAACATCATCACCACACTCATCCTTTTAATTTTTTATTTAAAAAAAAATTAGGGAAAAATAAAATAAGATGTATATTTTTATTTATGAAAAATTCTCATCTACATAATAAACCACCCCTAGGTGGTCACGTGACCTTTGATACTTTTATCCAAGTCTCTTTTTCAACACATTTATTCAAGTGACTTTTCATAGGTAGACAAATAGTTCAATATACACCACTTTTTCCTCAGTTACCTAGTTATCTTTCAGGATGAATGTTATTATGAGTACAAATGTCATAAAACATTAAGAGTGTATAAATAAAATGTCGAAAACATTACTTTAAATTTCAACATTTTTACTTTGTTCACAGTTATATTATAGAATTTCCACTGGATAGGTCTTGCTTTTGTCAGCCAATACACGTTTATGGTCCATATTGAAAAGATATGTTATCAGTTCTTTCACATTCAGGGAATTGACAACGTCAAATATGACACACACCCTTGTATTCATCCCAAATATCACCGACAGACATTCTGGAAAATACCCACTCTCCATACATAGAAATAAGTTCTTCCTTGTTGGAGTAGCATCCATGATATTTAACCTCTGACTTATGGTTTTTACATCCATAACATTCATCTTTTACTGTCCTATTAAACTCCCTGTGTAGTAAATAATGATACTTACATTGTTGGTGATGATGTGTACTTGAAAAAAAAGAAGTTTTTTATCTCCCCTTAGCATGTTGCACAAACAATGTGTGAATGGTTGTTGCTATCACAATATTTGAATGAATAAGTACAAATAAAAGTAAAGAAAAAAAAAAAGTTGGCGCCACCCACTCATTACGTTACTAGAAATAGGTAGTATTTTTAACTTCTACTTGACCTGAGTAAGAGCGTTGTAAGATTGATGGTGATTTATTGGTGATCAACATATATGAACTATGGATATATCAGTTTTATAATATTAAAGATTTGGGCTAGGTGGCGCCACCCACCCCTTACGTTGCACTGTCGTTTTACTCGCGTCACTCTTACACACCTTTTATGTGTCTACTCCCTCACAAATCACTTTATAAAAAGACTACCGTCTAGGTCATATGGCGCAACCCACTCATTACGTTACTCCATCGTTTTACTTGCGTCACTCCACGGTTTTGCCTTACACACCTTTTATGTAGCTTCTCCCTTGCATATCACTATATAAAGAGACTAGCATAGAGGTAGTAGTGGGGTGTTCGTGGTAGTAGTGCCTCCCTCCTGTTGTCAAATGTTATGTCACAGTCTTCACAAAGATAAATTACTGACACCTTCTCCTTCATCCTCTTTCATGTGGCATCACCTCCATAATCATCCTTTTAAATATTTTTTTTTACTAAAAATTTTATACCCAGTAAAAGCCCACCCCTGCCCCAAAGGGACATGAGGATAAAATGATTAATTTTCTAAAAAAACTAAAAGGCCCCTAAATTTTTTTGGGGGCAAGCTTTTAGCTTGCCTTAAAAACAAACTAAAAGCCCAAAAATATTCTTTTTTGGCAAGCTTTTAGCATGCCTTTTTTTATTTTGTCCTCTCATCAAAAAAAGGTATACATACAATAGTAAAATCTACCAACGCTTAAATATTTCTTCTCGAGAAAAACTCAGACCTTTTATGCATAATTAACCCCGCCCCTTGTTTACAAACAAGTGGTCACGTGACTACACCACGTGATCAAGGGGGTATGGCCTATTATGTAAATGAGAACTAATCCTCTAATTAGGTCATAATGGCCACAACAAGGGGTCACGTGACTACACCACGTGATCAAGGGGGCGTGGTCTATTATACAAATGAGCATTAATCCCCTAATTAGGTCATAATAGTCGCTACTCATTAGCATAAAGGGGTGTGGGGTGTGGCCTATTATGCAAATGAGGGGTCACGTGACCAAAAGGAGGTCTCTAATTGGCTAAGGGGGCGTGGTCAACATGAGGGTCCAGGTCACTAATGCCCTAATTAGGTTGCATGGTGGTCACGTGACTGCCTAATTAGGTCACATGGTGATCACCTGATCACCTAAGTAGGTCACATGGGGGTGATGTGACCAAATGGAGGCCTCTGATTGGCTGCATCCCAGGTGAGTAATATCCTGTAGTTAGCTATAGTCCCGTTCCGATACATTGTATACTACTGTTGGCCAATATGTCATAGAAATCCACTATAATATAGGCTTTGAGAAGTGAAGACTCGAAAGACTGTATAGGTTTCCTAGAGTCAATACATAGAATCTGAGGGATAAAGACTGGTTAATTTGCCCCATTTGTGATTAGCGATAAAGACTGGCCAAACCGCAGGTCTGTTTTGCTACCTAAAACCACTATATAGGATTGAGGGAGGAAGACATTTGAGGGATAAAGCCATTCGTGCTTTAATGCTATATTTGAAGGATAAGATCCATGGGTGTCTTTATCACTCAAGGCAATGCTGATTTGAAGGACAATTTGAGGAATAAAGACCCCACACCGCTTCTTCAGCTGATCACCACTGTTCCCTTGCTACATGTATCAGAGTGTAAAAAGCTGGTGTTATATATTTGAATTTAACTCCAAGCTACTTAATCTGTATCTGATGAAGTATGGTTTGTTTAAAAAAAATTACAGATTTATTTACTCTGTGCTGCCCCTTATAGTGGATGGAATGCACAACCCACAGGCACCAATTAAAAACTATTTGTCCTATGACGATCCTACCATGGAACAAATATTAGGAACTTCATGTTCCAGTTAGGGCCGAAACCCATTACCCGATTTAGCACTAATCGGCTGGAAATTGCATAAAATCCATATACCCCTATTCCACCAAAACCGATGATTTTGTTGGCCCGATTTGGGATTTTCTTCATCCGCGATGACCATCATGTATTCTTGGCCAATTTCGGCCCGATCTTCTCCAATTCTCAATTTCTGTTGCCGATGCATCAGAAATGCATTATCGGCCATAAATCGGTTTCAGTGGAAGAGGGGTAATAGATATTTCACAATTTGAGCTGATAGGGTGTTGAATTGTAGGAAAAAGCCCCTGATTCTGTGGCCGATTGTGTAACATCCTGCCGATTTTGCTGAATATCTTATCACCATTCCCGATTTTAACATATAAAACATGTCAGAAATTTCTGGTAGGTAAAGTACTGGATTATACTATCATCTCTGAGGAAATATTTTGTAGTAGCTTTGATACCCACCCGATGTATATTATCTGTGACCTTCACCAATATGATTTTAATAGA
Organism: Acholoe squamosa; assembly: GCA_949317995.1. Classification (NCBI taxonomy): domain Eukaryota; kingdom Metazoa; phylum Annelida; class Polychaeta; order Phyllodocida; family Polynoidae; genus Acholoe; species Acholoe squamosa. Next base: position 35,578,258 of record OX439043.1, on the reverse strand, counting down.
CACTCTAATTGTCATGATAAAAGGTAAACTGGATGATTCTTCAACCGATTTTGATGTATATACTCATATCAAATTGGTATGATCGGCCAGCTTTACAATCGTGAAATGGGTTTAGGCCCTAAGTATTTCAATCTGCATGTTTTATCTAATTACGCATTGAGTGAGGGATTTCAGTCCTATATTCTATCCAGTATAGGACATTATGGAATATTTGACAATAGAAACTTAGTCAACAAGCCTTGGAGCCACCCGACTGGCCGTATACCTATAGCCCTGCATGAGACCCCCACCCCAACGGTAAAATATCCTTACTTGATGTCAATGTTAGTGGTTATATCAGGAGGGGGGGGCATATCGGGAAGTGCTGGAGCAAACATACGAATGGTTGTAGCAATGCGTTCTCAATAGGACTGGTCAGCAAATTGCTCTGAGATAATTTTCAGCTTCTTCTTGTCAGAATTTGGGTGTTCAGGGAGGCATGTTTTGAGATTCAGCCTCAAGACATTAGTGTGGTTTTGGGGATTTAGGTGGGAAATAACTGCAAGAAAAACCTTTAATTTAGATGTGCTATTGGAGCTTTAGGGGTAAAAATTCAGATTCTCTGTTCTATATTGGACTATTAGGGGATGGGGAGGAGGCATAGCACCAAAACAGGTCCACCTCTAGGTTATATTTTAGATTTAGGGGATTTCACCTTAAAACATCAGTAATTTGGAGGAAGAGACTGGCAAGTTGCTGTCAGAAGATTTTCAAATTTTACCTTTAAAATGGATGAGTTTGCAGCATTTTTGGGGCAAATCACTTCAAAATTACAGATGTAAATCAAAAGGCCCAAATCAAAAGTGGTGTGTTCTAACTGATTTAGAGACAAATATCTCCAAATTACTCCAAGAAATCTTTTAGATTCTACATTATAGCATTCATGTCTTCTACGGATTTATGTAGCAAACTGCCGCAAGAAAATTGTCAGATTCTGCTTTTGAAATTGGTGTTTTTGGAGGCATATTACTCCAAGAAAATTTGCAGATCCCTCCTTTAAAATCTAAAATCAATCCTATATTTAGGAGTACCGGTACATGTATATAAAACATTCTTTCAGATTAGGCATACATTGAAAAGGTAATAACGTTGGTTCTAGTTGGAACATTTACAAAATTCTTTCAGATTTAGAAAGCCCATATCATCCCCAATGTCACTGTCGCAACTTCCAAGCTCTCTGTCGCACATTTTTTGCGACATCTGCCAACCCCTGTTATATATTACCATTCATCACATAAGGCTATTTGGACTTGCATTGGCGCGGAGCTTTCATAATACTTATTGTGTGGGTTCTCATGATTATTAGAATGCACTGCAAAATAACGGATGGATGGGGCTTGTTAACTCAGAAAGTTTACTTTTCTGAGTTTTTAGAGACAGGTGGGGGGCAGGGTGACACTTTAATAACTAAATTGCCTGTTTCAGAGATGGGACTGTTCACTTTAACCTCAAATAACATGAAAATGCTTAAATATGGGACTGTTCACTTCAACCTCAAATAACATGAAAATGCTTAAATATGAGAGGAAATGAAACCTGTCATGAAATAGTGTACATATTCAGGATCATAGAGGTATAATTGTTACCTGTTATCTGGTTCTAATCTTTCTGATACTAAGGTTTCAAAAAAGTAGGTCATCTCAAAATGGGTGTAAGACCCTTGGTGCACTCAATGTATTACTATGGGGGTGTCAGCTTTGGGTGTCAGGTTTCCCGCCCTTTTTAAGCAGGGTGATGGTCTCATTGTTCATTATTTGTGGGCAGATGAGGGGAAAAGGCCCTCCCTGCGGGATTTTTAGTACTGGGTTTAGCCTCTAGGGGAGGTAAAAAGGCTAAAAATAGGAAAAGTAGGCCAAAAATTGCATTCAGGTATTTTTCAACACAGAAAAAGATAGTTCTGTTAAAAACGTTCTATTTTTGGGCATTTCCTATCTGTTTGGAATGTAAATGGAACGTTTTGAATCCAAAACAAGGCCAAAATATGGGTTCTCAGAAAAGTGTGTTGCCATGGCAACCAAAATTATATTCCCAATATAAACAAAAACAATGTCACTTGATAAAATGATTGATGGAGATTCATAAGCTGAAAAAAAGCATATAGATATCATTTATAGATCAAAAGATATGCCCAAATGAATGGAAAGGTTTTGTCATTTTTTGATTGATTATTGAAATCATTATGCTAATTAGATGCCTGGTTTAATCAAAACAATGAATTATAGAGCTTATTGGCTGCATTGACACAGTTATGTCATTCCATTTTCAAGAAGCAATATCTCCAAGACCAGAAGGGCTATCTGCATGGGTTATACATCATTTTAAAGCTGATAACTTAAATTTTAAATTTCACATTTTGTCTTGGAGGACCCTTTTCCCTCATCTGTCCACATTTAGCAGGGGGAACTGAGGTGTTTCCAACTAGGGGGCAATGGGAGATGAATATTCTATACCATAGTGTTTTCTTCTTGATTTATTTCACTTGAATATAGCAGCATATAATTGTGTATAATAGCATTATTCTAACACTAGATATTACTTGAATATAGAGCAATAGATAAGATATTTTGAAAGGGGAGAGATTTTCTGATAATTGTTCCACCTATGGTAAGTACATCCTGTGTCCTACATTGCTAAAATATGAGCCATGTACAACCCATCAGTTTGCCTAGTTTACTCATTTCTCACCAGGAGCTGCCACCTCTATAGAACAGTGATGATGTCAGCTACATCCTGTCACCCACTGTGGCTCATTATTTAGCAAGGAAGATTGAGGTGTTTTTCATGAATGGGCACATTATCACTCTTATTGTTAACTTTGTTATAGGGGGGCAGAGAAGTGTTTGACACTGTCACAACACTTCCACCTGACCCTGACATCACAAAGTTTCAATATTTTGCTGTTGTTGGGGGATTTAACCTCTTGGTGAAGGTTAGGTAAATTTTATGATTCCTTTTCAGGCCTTAGTTATTATCTAAGCACTTGTCAGAGTTCCTTGCGATTCAAATCGCTTCACCCCTCCTTGGTATGAACCTTTTCGAGTATTCAACATGTAGATTAATTTCTTAGACAAACCAATTACGGTATTTGTATATTCTTGCTTATAGACCGCCATAGCCCCCCTCCCTTGTAACAGTACTTTGCCATTCTCAAGACCGCATAGGAAACATAGATTCTCAGATTTGAGCTTCTTTTTTTTTTACTATTTTGGGAGCTACGATGTATACATAGAATGTATATAGATTAACAGAGGTTGATAAAGTAAGGATTGTATGTATTGATATTCAAAAAGGTATTTTGCCTTGATAGTTGACAATTGCCAATTGCCACCTGTATGTAGCCCAGTACCTCTTGTTGACTAGTCGCAGGTTGCCAGTTTTGTTTGCCAGTTGTGGTTGCCAGCTGCAGGCATGGGATTTTCTTTCAAACTTCCATAATTGTAGGTTGAATGGGCCTTAAGCAGGGGTCTTAGATTTTGGAAGGCATCTACCCTGTAGTGACTATATGTATATAAGCCAAAGTGACCAAGATTGAACCTCAAAGCATCAAAGCCATAGTCAGCTGATTATAGAGGGATTCCAGCTGATTTGATGCTTGACTACAGGTTCACTATAGGACTAACATAAGTTAATAATCAGTGACTAAAGCAAGTATAGTATAGTGAGAGATACCGTCACTTGACTATAGAAACTTATTCCATACTGACTAAAAATTCCAGGCCTTTTTTATCAGTGTAGCTTTTGTTGTATATCCACTATAGATGTGACCCCAAGCTCCTAAACTCTGTTTTTCTGACGCGGGAAATCCGTGTTCCTCTATCGGTCGCCATTTGCGTTGCCGGTCTGGGTGAATCCTCATACGCATGAATTTAAGCATAGAGAGAAGGTTGTGTTGTGTGCACATCCACCTGGCAAAGTTACTTTTGTTTATGTTTGAAAATGACGTTTTTTCGTATATTGATGGTGAGTGAGTGAGTAATAGAGGTTTAACGCCATTTCGACAGCTAAGGTCATATTCATGGCGAGAACTACACTACCCAATTTCACATTGGAATGTGCCAGTGCCCGCGCATATGTGTACCACACACATCCAAGGGGATGGGAAATAGAAGAAATAGACCCTTTTAAGTGGGCTAGGGAAGCCCTGTATATGGATGGTACATTCTAGATAAAATATGTACATTCTTTCGAGTTACTTCATAGTACAAATTCAAATAATTTGGAAGTTATGACTGAAGTCCCATCGCGATCCCGTGATCCCAGTATGCAAGCTAGAATTTTGTAGAAATCAGAAGGGCTTGCGATCATGGATGTGACTCTAAATTACCAACACATATCGCTCTAAATACAAATTACACTTTACTGTTCCTTTACGCCACTGCATGATTACAGTTATATCTGTAATGTAATTACAGTGGATTGTGCTGTTAAATTGCAAGAATCAGCTTCCTGTACACTTGAAGCAAAAACTTCTGGAACCAAAGTTGCCAACGACTTCTGCTCTAAATTTACTGTGTTTACTTCTAACAGTGACGTCTTAAGGAAAGAAAAGAAATGATCTATCTCTTGCATTCATTGAAGAGCTGGCTCTTCGAGTGCCTTTTTTCTCTTCCGTTTTTATTGCACGAAGTACCTAGATATGTCATGATTGCCAGGTGTTTGAGGCAATAAAACATTCCACCAGGCGAAAAGCTAAGAAGCATGCCCCTTTTGTAGCCCTGGGGTCTCTCAATATGCTGCGTGTACATGTTTTGTTGGTAAAATAAAAGTCTAATGAGTAAACCGGCACACAGAGACATGTTCGTGAAGGCTGCTTAACCAAACACCAGGGGCCATCTACATTACCCATTGTCTGAGATTCCAAGGAGGGAGGGGATCTTATTAAAATCAAAAAGATAACTCCAGAGATTTTTTTTTTTTTTGTCTTCCGACAAAACACAAGACAAAGGTTGCCTGCAGTCTCTAAACAACAGGGATATGCATCGTACATTTCTGTAAACCGAGTGTTATAGCTGCATGTGTACGGCCTAGTGTGAATTAATATTTCTTATTTGCAATGATCGGGCGCCTTATGAGCATCATTCACAACAGGAGCAATTACTGGCTGGCTGCGTGGTGAGCAGCTCACTTGCTGCGGCAGGTGTGGCGAGCAGTAGCTATTACTGGCTGCTTTGTGGCGGCTCCAGTTAAATCAGCTCCACTTCAGCAGCATCCCGCGCTCTGCTGTCAGACGTGTTAATGCGTGCTTGTACTGTGCTTTGTCGTGCGGACAATGTGAGGTAGCAATGGGTGCTCAGCCGGCGCCTGTGGCCGACCACCGCCCGTAAGAGGCAGACAATGACTAAACAAATACAAGCATTAAGTCGTCGCCCTGCACACACGCCGATCATGCAACGAGCACTTCGTACACATCTCCATTGTCCCCACCCCCACTACCACACCCCGGGGGACGCCCAATGACACTTGATTTGGCTAATTCAGAAACATCACCGACTCCCCTGCTACCTCACCCTGCAGACCCGCCGTCATATACCAGTAATCAGGGGCGGATCCAGAAGGGGTGGTCTAGGGGGGGCACAGCCAAGAAAATTTAGTCTAGGGTAGGCACTTACCTAGTTTTTCAAAACTTTATATTATCTATTCTTTTTGCATACTATTGGATAGATCTCAAGAAAACAAGTGGATTTGCTTTTTGAATGAAGTTTCTATCTTAATTCAAAGTGATGTTATGACCGTTCAAAGACCACAAAATGACCCCAATATTCTGCCACAATAAACCCATACTTAAGAGTTTAATCAGGATTCAAATTTTGTGATCATGCTAGTTGTGGTCAGAAATGCCTGGAACACTTAAATCACTGTTTCTCAGAAGATATTGACACTAGGAACTTGAAATAAAATCCAGAGGAAAGGTCATTAAAAGGTGCTTCCAATGACCCAAAGCCTGACCTTGATCTAGGTCAAGGTCATTTTCAGGTCAAAGGTCAAATTTATTGATTTTCTTTTATAAATGAGTAAACATTTGTTGATATTTAGCTAGATGAATGCTAGAATCAATGATCAGCTGATTTTTTTTCAATGTTTGACCAAGAAGGTCAAGTTGACCTAAAGGTCAAGGTCAAAGGGTCATTTTGTGATCCTGCTTGTTTTGGTCAGAATTACCTGCCTGGAACACTTGAATCACTGTTTCTTAGAGGTATTGACACTAGGAACTTAGAATAAAAAGCATGGGAAAGGTCATTAGAGGGTAATTCCTATGACCTGACCTCGATCAAGGTCAATGTCATTTTAAGGTCAAAGGTCAAATTTATTGATTTTTTTTTTGTGAATGAGCTAACATTTGTTGAGATTTAGCAAGATGAATGATAAAATCAATCAATATTCCATCAAGGTCAAGTTGACCTATTTAAGGTCAAGGTCAAAGGGACACGACATGACCAACATTTTGACAGTCCGCATAAAACCATAACAATCAACCATAATTTCTTGAAAAAATATTGAGATAGGAAACTGAAAGTAAGAATAGAGATCATTTGATACGTGGTCTGGCATTTGACCTTGATATGACCTTAACCAGGGTCAAGGTCATAATAAAGAAAAAATGTAAAAGTTCTCAAAAATTGTTTTGATGTAATGTGAAATGAAATTTCAGATAGATTAGTTTATCAATGGAATAGAAAAATTAGAAGTGAAATGTATATCACAAGTTGAACATTATATGCTCTGACCTTCAAACTTGAAATGAAGTCAAGGTCAAATTTCAGAAAAAAAAACTGACAAAGATCTTACAGTCAAGGTCACTAGATATAAACCTATTTGCTGTTCTCCTACCCACATTTAAGGGAGCTAGGGGGGGCACAAGCGGATTTTCAGGCCACGTTTCCTATAGTTAAGAGTCATAGCCTGGCCCAATTTCAGGGGGTCTAGGGGGGAACGTGTCTTTCGAGAGTGTATCAACCCTGTATAATCTTGAATGCAGCATGATGACCAATGAGCATGATGTCAGCCTCTAACCATAGATCAACGGTTACTAATGCATTATTCCCATATAGATCTTCATGGTGCAGCACTTCAACAAGGCATCATTGGTGCATTGCTTACTTACCCGGAGTGTGTTGCTCTTGTGGTAAAAAGAGCTGTCAGTAGGTACCCTCTTTTCAAAAGAAGTCATGCTCTGCTTCACCATTCAACTTGCACTCACCACATTAGTCTGAAAAGTCACCTGCCTTGTTTAAAACAGAGAGAGCTGCACTATCAGGTACTTACTCATGTCACATACTCTATAGTATATTATACTGACTGACTTCTCACAACTACACTCTAAAAAATGTGTTTTAACTAAAACATATTTTACCAAAACACTTTCTGGTAAAACACATTTTCATCATCTAAACACTTTTCCTAAAACACTTTACACTTTTCCTGCAAATGTGTTTAGGTATAAAAGTGTTTTAATACTTGGTTCCAGTCCAACTCACCAGGTGGCAGGGACCACTTATGATGGTTCTATTGTAACATTCATATGGGCACAAATGTCTGAATTTAAGTATAAATGCTAATGATACACATCATCCTGATAGACCATAACATTAGCACTTTATCTTAGAATGGATTTGTAAAATAAATATCTAAAAATGACCTTCTCAATACCTTGATTCCAATGTAACCCATGATAAACACCCATTTTGTAACATTCAGGGTTAATACATATATCCCAGTCCTAAACTCCCTGACTAACTCCGTGCATCAGTGTGTTTGAACTCATCTTGACCGTAGGCCAAGCCTGGTTAGCACAGAATCAATGTTGATAACTGGATGATCAACATTCATCAACTTGCTATCAACATAACTTCAATATCCTCTACCTGCAGAGAGACAGCAAGATGCAGTAGGAAGGACTCACTAATCCTAAAACTGGGACCATGGGTTTATAAGGAAAATGAAATAATAGCGAGGGCATAAATTTGCCTGAAGCTCATTTTAAACACTTTCTGAACCTAAACATGTTATTCTCAGAATCATTTAAACACTTTTTCATCTAAAAAACATTTTGATCAAAACACTTTTGAATTTTTAAACACTTTTTGAAAAAGTGTTTTGTGTTTTGCCCAAAAAAAGTGTTTAGGAAAGTGTTACAAGAAAGTGTTTTAAATACAGGTAAAAGTGTCCACGACATTTTTTAGAGTGTATAGGTACGTACTCAAATCCCCTTTTTTAGCACCATACTTGAATGACCACTTGTGAGCAACAAAAGGGACAAGTTATAGCTACATGAAAATAAAGGACTGGAAACGAGGGCATATTTAGTCAGCTCTTCCTTTTACTACAGGAGCAACACCCTCCAGTGTTCCTTTCCAGAGCTACATTCATGGATCGTCACCACCGATAAGTATGATGAACTAATACAGTATTAGATTTAGAGGGTTAATAAACTAGACGCCAACTGCATTTCGGGCTGTATGTCTCATTGTCTGTTAGGCCCTTATACCATAAACAACCCTTACAGGCCCCAAATATGTAGACATCTGTTTGAGGCCTAGGGGAAACCATGCCACAAACATAGCACCAAAGTACAAATGCCCTTATACCATTACTGTCCTTATATCACTAACATCCGTACACTACAAATGCCCTCACATCAGAAATAACCTTATATCAAAACCACCCCTGTGTTACAAGGAAAATTATGTTTGTGGGATAAGGACAGGGCAGGTGTGGTGAGGACAGAAACAGACCTGAGACACACTTAAGCCTCAAGCCCCATAGGCTTAAAAACTGGCCACTGCAGGTCCATCTACCACACTATATTGTATGGTTTATTCCCGGGGTTTACCACACTATTCAGTCCCTTCACATAGCTCACAAACACAAAACTCACTCTGATAAAGCAGGTGATGTGACGGTGTTTGTGGTATAAGGACAGTTGGCAGTTGTTGCGGTTGTTTGTGCTTCAGTGTCACATTTGTGACATAAGGATCAGTGGTGTCATTAGGTATCAAATGAATATATCCGTTCGAGGCCTTACATTGATAGTCCACTTGGCCTCTGTCACGTGTTTGAGCCATACATTTCCTATATAAATTTCTGCGACTGAGGCCTAATGGACTATCGATGTTTGGGATGTTTGTGGTGCATGCCCAGATACGACCATGCTGAATAGACGAGGACAAATCCAAGTCTATTAGTCTACAATAACTTTACAATTCAACTGATTGGCGCAATATTTGCAGCTGCTGTGTATGCCTGCAAATGCCTAGCAGAAAATCTTTCTATGTGAGAAATATAGAATAAATGTACTAATACCCATAGTCCACTAGGCCTCTGTCGCCAGATTTTATATAAGGTTTCTATGGCTCATTCGCATGATAGAGGCCAAGTGGACTATGGGTTTTACACTGATAGTCCACTAAGCCTCTGTTACAGGAATCTATGACTCGATCGCACTACAGAGGCCAAGTGGACCATAGGTTTTACAGAGCATCTATAGAAAGAATAAACATTACTAATATACCACTAAATCACCCTACACCCAAAGTCCACTAGGCCTCTGTCGCAAAAATGTATATAAATGTATGGCTCAATCGTGCGACAGAGGCCAAGTGGAATATGTGTTTAACCAGAACCCAATGCCCTATTCACACCGGTGACTAGTATTGTTCTAAAAGACGTGTGACAACCTACGCTGTAAAATCAGCTTCTAGCCTTCTAGGTAATGATATATATTGACTTGCACACACGGCGTATTGTCGTCTTGGGTTACCAAGATTGGGCCAATAGAACGATGTAAACATGGGACGGCCTTGTATACGTCCATACTCTATTTAAACATTTGGGAACTGAATTTTCCTATAAAATCCTGCGCAGTTTTATGTCACATTTTTAGTGACGACTGAAGAGAAATTAGGAGTGCTATACCTACATATTTCCTATGTGGCATTGGACATATTATACTAAAGACTAAACAGTAGGTCCATATACCCACTGAAGAGGACTCGAGTTGGGAACGTTCACAACTTGGGCAAGGAGAACTCGATTTTATGTCATGGCAGATACGACCGTTACTATAGAATAGTACCAGACATGCCGTATTCAATGGGGGGGATGGAATACAATGTGGCCGTATTCAATGGGTGTCCGCCATCTTGGATTCTGAACAGATTTGAGCTGTGTTTCTCTATTTTAAAGCAAATTAACCCCGTAGGGCCATGACATAAATGCAAATGTCAACTCCCATGGAATATTTTTGCATCGTATTCCCCTTGGTGAGTCTGTCCGCATTCAACTCGGCCTATAAGGCCTCGTTGAATACGGCAGACTCACTTCGGGGAATACGATGCAAAAATATTCAATGGTCGTTGACATTTGCTTATTTATGTCATGGCTGATACGACCGTCACTATAGATTAGTACTAGAACCGCCGTATTCAATGGGGGGCATTGAATACAATGTGTCTGTATTCAATGGGTGTCCGCCATCTTGGATTTTGAACAGATCTGAGCTGTTTTTCTTTATTTAAAGGCAAAATAACCCCCTAGGCCATGACATAAATGCAAATGTCCATTCCAGGGAATAAATTTGCATCGTATTCACCTCGGTGAGGCCTGTCCGCATTCAACTCTGCCTATAAGGCATCGTTGAATACGGACAGCCTCACCTCGGTGAATACGATGCAAATTTATTCCCTGGTCATGGACATTTGCTTATATCTCTTGAAAATGTAGACACACCAGAACATCTTATACTCGAGAAAAAAAAACATGTCCAGTTCCTGGGAATAACCCGAGTCTTTCCCAAGAAATTCCTGAGCCATTCTCGAGATATAGACTAGAGAACTTTCTTGAGTAAAAGATGTTTCGGCGTGTCTACATTTTCAGGAGAGAATCACATTCTCAATTCTTGTTGTATTCACAAGTGGGGGCTCAAGAAATTCCTGAGTAATTCTCGAGATCTTGTTCAGTGGGTATGCATGGGCATTTCGTCCGTCTTTATTTCTAATGAGCCACAGAAAACATTGTATAAAGAGTGGAGGATCTTTGAATAATTTAAACGGATAACTGATTAGATATTCAAGTGGATAGGATTATCAGGGATGCATACAAGTCATTGGACAGGAATACTATATTGATGAGTAGGTAGATGTTTCCATGTAAGAAGCGGTGCGTTTATTTTGATCCTTATTCCTTCAGATATCGAGGACGTTGGAGATAATCGAGGCACGAATTAGCAGGCCGACGCAGCAGAAGTTGCTGAAACCCAGGTACTGTCAGAACCAGGCATCGCAGGGTACCAGCTAGTCCCCGACCTCTCATCCATAACCGTGGCGTCATCATTATCTGTCATCTACGTAAAACGCCAGTCGGTCGCGGCGCGCCCTTCTTCATCATCTGACCCAGCCCCATTAAGTAGACAATCAGAGTCTTAATTGGCCTCCTAATTAGAGATATCGAAATGGCCGTAACCAGGGGCCGCGCGCCTGGCTCGGCGGCCCACGTGTAAGATGATCCATCTGTAATTTTCATTTCCGTGTTGCTTTTTTGTCCTAATTGGCGGGTCATGCCTGCTGCCCTCTAGTGAGCACTGAGCGTACCACGTGACGTCACGTCTTGTGTGATCAGCAGAAGATAATTGTCTGGTGTGTACATTTTGTATAAGAAATTAGATATAGTCATTACAGATTGGGCCGTAGGGGCACCTCAGTACATGTATCTCACGGACAAAGATTCATGTTGTTGTTGTTGTTGTTGTTTATTGGCAAAAAAAAATATCTTAGGAAGATTAAGTTCTTCCCGTCAGCCATTACAGATAACCAATGCGACATGTATACACATAGAGACATAAAGAAGTAAAAAGTGCATTGTTGTAGTGTGCGGTATTGATAAGTGTAACACCTCCAAAAGCAACATACGTACATGTATTACCAAAACCCATCTGATCGGTGGTATACTTTGTATATTGATTGCTGGAATGATGTGGTTTGTGTCATTCAAACTACTGTATTGGTTTTGGAAGTCTATATACTTTATTGGAGACTTCAAGTCCATGACTTCAAGTATGATGAAAATGAACCACCTACAGCTCGGGGTTGCTGCAGTCCGCAAAATTATCCTACTTTGTACCAAGAGCAAAGAAGTATAGAGTGGAGGGGTATGCATCGGTTCCCTTAAGCGTGCTCTGATTGAAATTATTTCTTCCAACACTATCAAAGCAAGCGCTGGCAATGCTGATTCATGATGAATTGTTTTAAATGGACAAAAAGAAGAAACTTTTATCCAACTACGGTAGACATCAAAGATCTGAACAGGTAAATAAAAGACCTCCTAGTTTGTCTGCGCGTGTCCGGACAGGCTTGCCCCGGGCGGGAGAGGCGTGTGGTTACAGAGCAGAGAGTGCACGGGTTTATTGTTTTAAGATTGCATGATGATCTCTTCATTTTTTTTATGCAGAGACTGAGCTTGCCTCTGCCTGGTTTGGGAAAGGGTCGTGGACAAGGTTTCCTGAATTGTCTAACGTTTCGTTGTGATTCCACAAGCCTCTCTCTGGTTTCCTGTCGACACGGAAGTATCCGTAACGCACACCGCGCTACGCGCCATCTACCGGGCCTACAGGAGACACTACACTGAGTCTCATTGGAAGATGGCGGTGGTCGTAATTGTGGGATTGTTACAGCCACAACGTATGCAGTTCCGCGCAGGCAAGTATACGTGCTGATACGTGCGACCCGTAATACCACAGGTCTACTGATGCCTCCCTACTACCCCTGCCCCTACACCCAGTGTTCGGGGAGACGCGACAAGACAAGAATCGGAAGAGGAATTGCCCATCCTGACAAGAAGATCGTGCAAAATGATCGGCGACTGGGATCTATTGAGCGCGCGGCCTAGTAGGCGCGTCAAGCCCAAGTGGGGCGTAATGACGGAGGAGGGCGGGCACGGAGAGAGAAGTAGTAGCGGTGTTTGGGGTGGGCACGAGACGTTAGAGATACTCACACCCGCCCTATTACTGTCCAATCGGAAAGGCGTGTCTGAGGGGAACAATCCGGCCCGATTCGGCCGTCGGTTAACTCGGGAAGCCTCGCGACGTCACGCCGACTGCCCTTCCTGTAATCGTCCCTGTCTTTCGCAAATTGCATCCCGCTCGGCTTCCTTTCCTCGCAACAGACAAATGTAATTTTTCCACCAATTTTTCAATCAAGTGTGGTTTGGTGGAGCTGGGCGTGTAGGTCAGAGTTGGTGGCGGAGAGGATAGCGCGGGTAGATGAGTGTAAGGGCAGCCCCATCCTACCTCTGCCTCTCAAGCCTCATTTACCAACTCACCTACCCTGTTTGTCGCATGTCCAGCTCAGGACGACAGCCCAATAGTCCTAGAATGTCCGCCCCCTCCCTCTCCTCTATTCCCTATCCGCCTCCACCCCTCTTGTAATGACTGGGTCGCTCTCGTCACTTTCTCGCAGGCAGGCAATTTGTGTGCGACCCGCCCGACCCCTGGTGTTTAGTTTCCCGCGCGTCGTCAGCGCGATAGCAGTCCGCACGACGGCACCATTACGTCGACGACGTGTGTTTATCGGCCGAGATTTCACGTGACGCCGCCTGTAATAGGCACGTTCTGCCGGAACGGGAAATGGCAAGGCCGGGTAATGAGCACGCGGGGCGGGACGCGCGGGCTTCCACTTCCGGTCACGGAGGGTGCGCGCGCACGTGACCAATAAGCAGCTTTGTTTGTCAGCTATGTTGGTGGCACGACCTCCGACCGACCGGCAAACAACCCGCCTCAACTCCTTTTATATACTCTAACAAAGACAGGCTTTCGGTAAAGACGGTGATTTTCAGGCAATGAAAGAAGCCCACTACTCCGAACCTCACACGAATAAATGATACATGTTGGAAAGGACAGACAGAAGAAACATGATCGTGCTATATGTTTGACACATCCGAAAAGTGATTCCTTTACTGACTGATACATATGTATCCATGGACTAAGTTTCCATGAATGATAAACACAGCTTTGTATTATAACCACTCTCGGATGGTTCCAATCATTTATATCCTTTCTTAAAGACTCACGTCAGAGTTTCGAAGCTTACATAATTTTATTGTCAATCCTTTTCTTCTTGAATTAAGTGTAATTTCCGACGTACGGATCACATCAACATCTCCTAGTTGCAGTGACTCGAGTGAGCAAAAAGCTTTGAACAAGTGGAAAGTTTCACTGTTAATTTCCGCATCCGACGACTGATTGTTAAGATTGTTTGGAAACTACTTCTTACCTAATACGGAGACAAATACATTACAAGTAATTGCATGAGAGTCGGCGTGAACTTCCGATTACAATGGGCCTTAAAAGCTCTTTCTTGCACTTAGGATTGGGAAGGGGATGGGAAAGTGGGAGACGGTCGGCCATTGCTGCTTCACAGCGCTAGACTCTTTAAGGAATCCTCTTAGAGTCGCTGCTGGGGGACTCCCACCTGTGCACCCAATGCACCCTCACACACCCTCTATTCGCCGATTAGGGCCGTTTTCCACCACCCGATATGCTCACTCTAACGGCCGACAGGGGCACCACACACCCACACCGGCCGATGGGGCGCCCATAGAGTTCAATGGTGATGTATGTCCCCCTGTCGGCTGACAGCAGTGCCTATCGGCGGATATACCTACTCTATCGGATGGTGGAAAATGGCCCTTACATTAAAACTGAAAGGTTTGGACCCTACAGTCATCAGTATTAACCAGGAGTGAGGGGTTATCCTTATATCATTTTGGTAATGAAGTGTGGTCTTGAGTCATGGAATATGATACCCATAACAATTGATTGCTTCTTTTTTTTATTCTATTTATTTTCTGGTTTATTTTCTTTTCCCTTTTCCTTAACTTTATTATAAAAAAAAATTTCTATGGGGTCACATGCATGAGGCCAAGTAAAAAAGGGTTGTTTCCAGTAACCCGATGGACCCTAGCAAAACAGGGGCAAAAAAAACTTTTTTTTATGATTTTGAAGAATTTTGTCTCATTTTTCCACACTTTAAATATTTTTTTCATTACTTTTTGAGGATTTCTCCTGTACCCTCATCGTGTTCTTCTTGTCTCCCACAGTTATCATTTTCCCATCATTACCCAGCAAATTGTCGTCATCTGTCGCTATGATTGGTCATCAATGGTGACTCCTTTTTGAGTGATAACTCATTTTGTCATCTTTCGCCACTGTGTGTTAGACTCACTTGGCATAGCAATTGCTATTCCTGGTGATCTTGTGCTATAACGACGTCGTGTTCCATCTAGCGACATGTGTGAGCCACTTTACACAGGTTGACGAGGACTCACGACAATTTGCTGGGTAGTTTACAGTGAAATCAAAGAATTTGATACATCCATTGATATGTGCCCTAACATTTCCTATGTAAATAAAAGAAAATTTAAAAAAGAAATTAAAAAAAAAATCCGATCTACCGACCCGACCATTTCAAGTCATATTACTGGAAACACAACTTTATTTTTTCTCGGCCTAATGAGAATCGGTAGTCAAATTGATTCCTTTTCACATTCTTTTTATTATGGTGTCCATAGCAATATGTCGTTCTAGAATAATTGTGCCCACTCTCCCCAAACACCAGCACCAACACCATTACATTTACCATTATAATGACCTTTACATTGACCAAGGTGTTTGATGGATGACATACGATAGTACAAGGAACGCAACTTCTCCATTTGTGAAATATTTTCACAGAGGTTCCTTGTACCACAATGCTTTACTGTACTGCCATCTGGGGCTTCATCAGAAACTACATTGTTTCACTCTACATGTATAAGAATTATGGTGGTTCAATCTTCTGGTTTACGAGTACCGTACTTCCTCGATTACAAGCCAGGGCCCAAATATAAGCCTGCCCCGTTTATAAGCCATGTCAAATGGTCCACTGAGTCTAATACAAGCCGGGGCCCGAAAATAAGCCTGGTCAGAGCAAGCAAATTCCATATAAATCTCTTAGAGGGGTGTTATTTCACTTCTATTTTGACCATTTTCATAATTCCCTCAGTTTTATAAAGCTTACGTCCTACAGCTTATGTTAATAACACATGTTAAGAGAGACAGGATGGACATTTATAACCATAATGTGAGAATTATTCTGAGATATATGTAGAAAAAATTGGATAAAATAGGGCAATTTCAAATAGCAATCCATAGTGATTTTCCAAGTAAATAAATTATAAGCCTGCCTCAAATATAAGCCTGCCTCTTGTATTAAAGCGCTGGTTCCACAGGCGTAGAATTGGCCGGGAAAGCCCTAATCCGACGATTTATAATATATCAAAAGTATAGAAAAAAATCAATCGGATCAGTGCTTATCCGACCGATTTAAGCCTGCGGAACCAGTGCTTAAGCCGGGTAAATTTCTATTTGAAATCAGTATAAGCCTGGGCTTATAATCGGGGATATACGGTATTAAGGGAAATCCCATGGAGCACAGTGGTGTTTATGCCGTCTGTTCTTGCCCATTTTATCCCATTGAAATATTCTGCACCCACACGCTCATCCCCAATTGTCAATGGGCTATAAAGACCACTGTAGTGGATATAGTAGAACCCACTGTTGGGTCATGGGATTTGTACTGACAGTATCTACTGCTGTTTTCCGAAAAGTAGAAGCACTCTACTGTAAGCTATACCCTCGGTCTGGCAATGCAGTGAAACCGACTGGTAGCACGGGGCACTGTTTGCATAACGATCTTTTGTGACATTGAAATATTGATACCATCAGAATATGTTCATATAATAATATCCAAAAATGTATTAAATGATGAAAGATAAAACACTATACATGTATTGGAACAATCGTGACACTTTGTGGACGTTTTGAATACTTTCTTCTTCTTTTCTTGCAATAAATAGACACATCGATAGTATGTCTAATATTCCAATAGGGCTGATCCATAGATTATCTCAAAGCTTTTTATTCCATTTTGGACACCCCCCCCTGTAATGTCCAATATATTTCCTGCTAGCAACTCCAATGGTTGGTGTATATAGAGGTTTTATTGATAGAATGGTCAAGCCCAAACTGGGTATTGGCAGTGCAGCCACCGCCTATATACCTGAGCATGCATGATTATAATACAGGACCAGCAATGGTGGGGTGTACCCAGACAGTCCTCCAGTGCTGCTCCCGTACCAAAACCCTCCATGTGTGACCACTGACCAGCACCCAAAAAGGGAGGGGGTCACCACTCACAGCATGGTATAGTGCATACACAGAGTATGGCAGTCACAACATGGACACATACATGACATACATTTTTGTGTCATAACACCCCCCCCCCCCATCCCTTTGTCACACCTTTACTACAGAAATGTATAGGAGCTATGGACACCCCCACCCTTTCGATTTAGGCCTAATCTTTCTTCCCGGTCCCGTATGTAGCCATGACTACCCTACCACAGCCTGATTGAGACTAATCGCAAATAGATTGATGTAACTGGTATGTTTTGTCTGTTTTCTTTTTCATTCTCAACTGAAATAGTACTCATGCATTCGGTTATTTCTATCGACTTATCTCAGTTGTCTACATACCTAGTTACCCATTGTTCCTCCTCCTCCTCCTCCCATGGTGTAAACACTAGGCTATATGATCTCGACTCCTGTCCTCTGGTGTTTGTGGTAAATTACATAGCGGGGTGAAAATACCATTCGTGTGGCAGGCAGTTTAGGGGACGCTGTGGTGGGCCGGGCCGTCGCCCAAATTGACTTTGTTAGTCGGCCACTAGGCAACAATCTTTTTAGTCAGGACTGCATCTCCAGGTCTGGCACTACCGGATAACATACTTTGTAGTTGCCAATTCTTGTTCATCCGGGCCTGAGGGGACGAGCGTACGCAACCCATCCCCACCGCCCATCGCGCATATTATCTCATTTGAGGGACCATCATAAATTCTTGTTTGCAGATTTGGATGGCGGGCAGGCATAAATCTCGCTTGTCGTCGAGATCACGTCTTGCCGACGAGATTTGATGACTCCTGACGTGGGTCGGCGCTGGCGTCCATCCGGGAACGAGGCTCCGCAGCACTCTTCAATTTGGGAGGCGCAATTAGATCATGGAATTCATCAGCAGACCGAGAACGCGCGCGCCGTGCGGCGGACGGCATCTGCATCAAAGTGGCATTTGTGATGATAACGTAAATCAAACGGCGGTATTGTATCACAAACTAGATTTGCAGTGCACGGCAGGCGGTGATATACCTGCCCATCTCAGTCAACCTCCAACCCACCCACATTGGGACCTACTCTAGGCTCCTGTGTCTCTTCACCACAGGATCATCTCAGAACAAGGACCCACCTTGTCAACTCTCCAACACGTATACCTATTACATGTAGCCAACTATTGTACTATGAGGCGTGTTGGTGCAAAAGTAATTAAGGTACTCAATCGATGTTAGGTAGAATGTTCTACAATATGGATCCCAAATTACATCGATTAGACTAACTTACTTTTGCACTAAAAACGTCCAATACAAATGTAAAACTGGTCATATGCCTATCAGTTGATATGTGATCCAGAAAATGTATTCATGGGATGAAATGGTTAAATTAACCTCTTCACATACATCAATTTGTACGTCTGGATGGACCCCAGAGGTGGACCAAAAACAATGCTGCGATCGTTTGTGCTTGATGACCGTGGTCTTGCGAAACCCACCCTGCTTTCCATTGCCATTAAACGACCAGCTAGACATTCATCAAAATTAACGGTCCTATTAGTATCTCTATTAATTAGTGCCCGCTGCTCTAAATACAGGTCGTTAATTATTCATCCTGCACCTCTTTGTCGCCAAGCAAACAACCTAATCACCGACGGCCAGTCAATCGTTCCTTAAACCCATAGTCCATCGGGCCTCTATCGTATGATTTACTATACAGATTTCAGTGGACTATCGATGTTATACCCATAGTCCACTAGGCTTCTATCGCCAGATTTTATATAGCCTTTCTTTGGGTCATTTGCATGATAGAGGCCAAGTGGACTATGGTTTTAAACCCATAGTTCACTAGGCTTCTAGCGACCGAATAAGCCATTCATACAAATCCTATAAATAATCTGGCGACAGAGGCCCAGTGGACTATGGGCTTTACTCATATATAGTCCATTTGGCCTCTGTCATCTGGGTGAGCCGGAGAATCTAGCGATGACAGAGGCCAAGTGAACGATGGGTATTATATCCATAGTCCACTAGGCTTCTCTTTTAGAAATTCATATAAGATTCATATAACACATTTGCGCGATAGGGCTGAAGTGGACTATGGGTTTTATATCCATAGCCCACTTGACCTCATTCGCGCGAATGAGCCATACACACCCTATATAAAATCTTATTAATGGACACTTTCAACAATCAGAAATGCTTTGAGGTATATCAATGTTCAATAGAATCAAGCAAATATTTATCAGGGAACCTTAACCCCCCCCCCCTCCTCAATTCTAATGATACAGAAGGAGTCACCGCCTCTCTCTTTTATGTCCCTCGACCCCCACCGCTCCTGAGGGTGGAGTGTCACTCAATACCTAAACTCAGTAGCACCCCCTCCCATTCCTTCTCATGAATATATAAGGACTGTTCCATTATATCTGCAAAAGACCCATCTACACATTGAGTATGCATACAAGACTAATGTTGATATGCTATTGCCTTATGATCCATCTACACATTGAGTATGCATACTAGACTAATGTTGATGTGCTATTGCCTTATGACCTGTCTACACATTGAGTATGCATACTAGACTAATGTTGATGTGCTATTGCCTTATGACCTGTCTACACATTGAGTATGCATACTAGACTAATGTTGATGTGCTATTGCCTTATGACCCATCTACACATTGAGTATGCATACTAGACTTATGTTGTGATATTGCCTTATGACCCGTCTACACATTGAGTATGCATACTAGACTAATGTTGATGTGCTATTGCCTTATGACCCGTCTACACATTGAGTATGCATACTAGACTAATGTTGATGTGCTATTGCCTTATGATCCATCTACACATTGAGTATGCATACTAGAATAATGTTGATGTGCTATTGCCTTATCACCCATCTACACATTGAGTATGCATACTAGACTAATGTTGATGTGCTATTGCCTAATGATCCATCTACACATTGAGTATTCATACTAGACTAATGTTGATGTGCTATTGCCTTATGATCCATCTACACATTGAGTATGCATACTAGAATAATGTTGATGTGCTATTGCCTTATCACCCGTCTACACATTGAGTATGCATACTAGACTAATGTTGATGTGCTATTGCCTTATGATCCATCTACACATTGAGTATTCATACTAGACTAATGTTGATGTGCTATTGCCTTATGATCCCATTTTTAGTGTGTTTGTTACCATGACAAGTCCGTGAGCCCCTTTGTGTCCATATTATTGGCAGACTGCTCTATAGGATGGAGTCAACAATCTTTGTTACATGTTGTAAATCATGACCTGGTGTACAGGTTCAACACTAGTATGTGCATTACTGGTTATGTATCTTCTTATCAATATGAATGTTGGAAAACTTATCTTGCTATACTGTAAAATATGTCGTTGAGATAACGGTGCAATCATTTTCCTAAAGTTGCCAGAGATCCTTTGTTACTTTCACGAAGATCCCTTGTACCCTAAGTTGCCACCTGGGGCTTCGTTGTATAAACTACACTACTTCTTTGCAATACAATTACGGTGGTTTTCTGTTCAGCTTTACGAGGATCCCAGGTAGATTCAACATTTATTTTGTAGACTGTAAACAAAGTCTTTATGAGCTACACTCTGGTTATACAGTCTATATAAGCACCCATGGGGAGTATTCTAACAGTCCTTTCTATAAACGCCGAGGCTATACGGCACATGTCTATTGTATTATTGACCAATGGGAAGCATCCCTGGCATTTACTGCGGAGACGGGGCTGAAGGTGTTAGTCATAGTGCAGTCGGGGTCTAATGGCGGCCTCCATAGCCTAATGTGCTAATGCCCTATAGGACCTATATGTTGCTAGTATTGGCTACAAGCGGGTCTGGAGCTGGTTTTGGCGACATCCACTGATAAGGTCTGATAAGATGGGACCAGCATGTCCCTGGAAGTGGGTGTTCACCAGGGACAAGGTACCCATCATGGTATGTCTAATCAGTGGGTTTTACCTCAACCAGCGAAATTCAAGATGGTGGATCTACTAGGCATCCATCCATACTGAGTCCTATAGAGTCTATATTATTCCTTCTGCCGTGCATGTTGATAGACTGGTTTAGACGTTGTCTGTGCGGTGAAAGCAGCGCCTCCAGGGGGAGGAGGTAGCAGCAACTAGGGCCTTGTGTGATAGTATTGTGAGTCTTTGAATGCCTATTGAGTGTCAGTGTGAGTGTATCCTCGTACCCCGGCCTCACCCCGCCCAACCCCGGCCGGACGAACAGCTCGCCGGGTAATTCGGCCCTTGGCCACCAGGTGCGTTGTGGGGTGGGCGGCGCCCGGCGCGCGCCCAACTCTCACGGCGCACCTGAGACCACCGCCTCACGCCACCCACAACAAGCACCGCGTCACCAGTTTGCCACTTCTCCACCCAAACGGCAGGTTTGTCAGCACGGTTACAAGTTGTTTGAAGTGGGAAGGATGAGGAAAGCGATATCAAACTTTCACCAGCGTGCAAGTGATCAAGCAATGTTTCCAGTTTTATTTTGATCATTATAATCTAATCGTTATATAGGTGCCCTGTTGTTACAACCAACCATATTTATTTCTCGTTTCAAAAGAATTATCTGCTCTTAGTGGAGTCCAATACGGCGGTTAATCCAGAATGTCATATAGCCTGATATAAAGTCAAATTACCATCTACTACTTACAAAGCGTTCGCGGCCATGTGTAAGTAGTATACTGAATTTATACATGAAGTCAGGCAGTTATAATAGCGTTTATAAAGCACCTGACGGGCCTCCCTAGCCCACTAAAAAGGGTCTATTTCTCCTCTTTCCTATCCCCTCAGGATGTGTGTGGTGCACATATGCGCTGGCACCGACATATTCCTCTGTGAATTTGTGTAATATAGTTCTCACCATGAATATGACCTTAGCTGTCGAAATGGCGTTAAACATCTATTACTCACTCACTCACTCACTCACTCATAAAGCACCTGAAGGTGGGCCTTCATAGTTGTACATATCAAATGTAATTTGTGATTTATCTATGCTTAGGGGGGGGGAGATTGATGGTATGGGATAAATAGCTTTTGACCTTACTTTTTATCTACTGGTGAACGATATGTTGGCAACAGCTGAGACGGCACTGCTGGACGCCCGGCCAGAAGCCCGGAGGCGGGCGGCGATTATGTGTCTTTCAAGTCGTCTGATTAAAGCTCCACTTGTGGTGGAAAATGATCAACAATCATTTAAATCGGGCCACCATCAAACGCTGAAAGCTCTGCCTGATTTGGCTGGCGCGTGTTGGCCCAGAGGCCAGGGCCGTTCCGGGGAGTGGGGTGAGGCGGATAGCCAAGGGCCTCAGGGGTTGGGGAGTGTAGGGGAGTGGGGGGGGGTGCTGGACAAGAAGGAGTGGGTGCAGAAGGGGGAGGGATGACATAACCGAATGGCTGCAAAAGTGGGTAGCTACTCGGGTATACCGAGGTTCCAGGATCCTTAGTAGGGGGCACCGTTGCTTGATCTGGTACCTGGAGAGATAGACACTGATAACAACCAACATTATGGGTACCAGCTGTTATGTAATCCAACCTAAAAGTCTGCACTGAATGAAGGGAATCTCATTGATAAATAATCTATCCCGCTAGGTCGCTATAGCAGTGGGTGGCAGGTGATGGGTCTGGGTGGGTTTTAAACAGTGGGCGGCAGGCGTAAGCGTGTTTGGGTATAAAGGCGGGCAGCAGAATAAGGTCATGGGTGGGTATAATGGGTGGCAGGGTGAAGATATATGAATACAGAGTCGGTGATGGGGGGTATAGGTATAATGGTGGATGACAGGGGGAGTGTGTAGATATAAATGTCGGTAGCAGATGATCCGGATAGGTCATAAACTTGATAAAGGCATTCTCTAAAAGAGAGACCATCCACTTCAAGAAACAACCTAACTTTTGACCCAGCTGCTGCTTTTAATTGAGTTAGTTACCATTATCAAGTGCATCAACCAAACATCGTCTTTAACTTTGTTTCCCAAACAGCCTTTCTCTATACAAACACTGTGTCATAGCCCATATTTAGGATAGGAATCCCGACCTTGGTTCTGTTTTCCCTATTCCAAGTTCACCGTGTCCATTGATTCCAACCATCTTTTCATCTCTTTACGGTTATCCAATGATTGTTTTATTTAAAGCCCTGATGGCCGCTCCCTTTTACCATCGCCTCGACACCACTATACCCCAGCCATGTAGCTGCGCTTGTCCCATGAGATTCACTAATTTCCCTTTCATCCTTGACGATCAAATACGGACTAATAACCATGATTGATTCCACTAGCTAGGAGTTCTCCACCCCGCAATACCACCGCCGTATCTGATCGAACTGCTGAGAACTTCCTTTATATAGTATAATGCCCATATTTCCCATGCCCTTTACCTACGCCCATGAACTTATATAAATTAACCTAGACTTGACTTTACCGATCAACTGAATGCACTACAACAACAACATGCTATTTCATCACCCTTATTTCATCACATACGATGTATACACGCCCTATAGCACAATAACCACTTGGAATATGCTAGGAAGCAGTTCATACCCACACTCTCAGCCCGAATTGTAAATGTGCTATAGAGACCACTGTACTTGGCGTAGGGCAATTCACATTCGGGAAACGGAGTTGTACTGACAGTAACTACCACTGTTTTCCAAAAATAGAAGCAATCTACTGCAAAACCCTTGACGCAGTCTAACAGTGTACTGTGCAATTTTTAAAATCACCGATACCCTTAATGTACTCAGCAGGACTGGTAGCATTATATGCGCATTTTCAGGTGTTTGCAAAATAGTACATATTCAATTCATATATACATACGACTTTCAGACTATGAACATGTTATGTTATGCCAGGAGGGTATCTCAAAAAGATTGGGACACCAGTTCTCACCGTAACTATTTGATCCTGCAGTTCTCCTACATTTCTCCCCCTAAGAACAGACTTCCCTGCTTGACTTCTGCTACAAGTGAACTGCACGGAAATAGGTCGAGTTGCAAAATATGAGACTGGACCCCTCCTATACCACTCCTATAACTGACTCCCTCTTTACAATACAAGAGGGAATCCACTCCAGAAGGTCAGTGAGTTCAATTTTGGAATTATCACCTCCGACAGGATCAATTCCAAATCTTTTTGAGATACCCTCCAGATGTATTAATTTTCCGGTGATTCTCAATTGCTTAATATGGGCTTCCCTAGCCATGTTTTCTCGCCAGGGATTTGACCTTAGCTGTGGAACTGGTGTCAAACAACCAGTACCCAAACAATTGCTTAATATGCATATCCTACACACTGATAAATATTATAGATTTTCCCATCGCGAATAGATATACTGACCTTTATATCTTTTTATCAGACACAACCAGCCAGATAAAACGGGGCGCGAACTGAGAGGCAAATAACGTGTGCATGAAAGCAGGGTAGACATAAACCAGGATTCCACTGAAGCCGATGATTTTCCTGGTTTTTGTCGGGCCGACAGAGGCCCGATTGGCTCTTTTGAGTTCGTCGGCCTGTTGTCGGTCCGACAAAAACGTCGGCCCGATAACTGGCCGATAGTCCAAAGTTCCACAATCGGTTACCCTACCCCTACCCGATTTCTGCTCTTCCACCAAACTGGCATACTGTCGGATACAGTCTCCGACAGGTGTCCGACAGTCGTCGCCGATATCTAGGCCAGCTCTTCCACTGATCACGTGATCGGCGATGACCTACTTTCAAGAACAAGATGGAGGTCGAGGAGATCGTGCTGCTCGCGAACGCCACTATCGGTATTTTAGCTCTAGAGGAGGGAGACATCGATGTTATCCAAGGGGTGAAAAGGAAGCACAGGTACCATGCTGCACCCTACCTGAAGGACAGGACAGATGAGAGGCAAAGGAACACCTTCACCAAGCTCCATCGTGATCTGATAGCTGTAAGTATCTTGTATAATAAGGGCCCATCCATGTCGGAGGCAGACAGTGGGGAGGAGGGGGGGGTTAATCTTGAGCACAAATCGGTGATAAACTGTCCAGTAGACGGGTTATTATCCTTTTCTTTATGGACAGCCCCTGCATGGCAGGGGGGGGATGGCTCTTGTTCTGTTAATTTAGCTTTTCTCTTTTTTTCAGATGGGAGAGGACGCTGAATTCAAGCATACTTTGCGGATGGGGCCCGACTTGTACCACGAGCTGCTCGCCAAGCTCACCCCACTGATTTATCGGAGCGACACCAACTTCAGGCCCTCTGTGAAGCCAGACGAGAGGTTGGACATAACCCTCCGATACCTTGCCTTAGGTAACTTGATATGTGTATTATCTGAGACAGAGCATGTTTTATTCAATGTTGGTAAGGTTCAAATGAACCTCTCCCTTTTATTTTTATTAAAGCCGGAAAAAAAATAAAAGTCATCTTTATATAATTTAATATGTGCTTCAAAAACACTTATTTTTTTTTTTTTTGCAGGTGACAGCAGCCAGACACTCCACCATGGCCATCTGGTGGGCGGGTCTACGGTGTACCCTATTATCCGCGACACGTGCATAGCTTTGACGGCTGTGTTGAGAGAAGAGTACATGAAGGTAAGTAAAAAAATAATTATTTCTTTCTTATAAAATAAAGACCTCGAGGAAACTTTTTGGTTATGCTCCTGCTTGTCTATATAAAGTTCTTATCATTTTACAATAAAAAAAACAAAACTTATGGCCATCCAAGATGAAAAGATCTAAGATTTTTTTTTAAATATTTTTGATGCAGGTACCTAGCACGAGGGAGGAATGGCTAGAGATAGCCGACGGCTACGCCAGTTCCTGGCAGGTGCCCCACTGCATAGGATCTGTAGATGGTAAGCACATACGCATCAAGAAGCCAAAGAAGAGCGGGGCCACTTACTTCAACTATAAGAAGTTTTACAGCATCGTGCTGATGGCCGTCGTGGACGCTCAGTACAGGTTCCTTTACGTGGACGTGGGCTCTGAGGGGAAGGCTGGAGATTCCAGGATCTGGAAGGAAGGTCCCATGCACAGAGATATGAGTGACCCCACTAACCCCCTTCAGATTCCTCCAGCCTCTGGGATCAAAGGAATGAGGGACCTTTTGCCCTATTTCATGATCGGCGACGATGCTTTCGGGCTTTCTACCCATCTGATGAAGCCATACGCCGTCAAGGACCAAGGTATGAAACAGGTGGCATACAACTACAGGATGTCCAGGGGTCGTAGGTGTGTTGAGAATTCCTTCGGCATCTGGGTGACCAGATTTCGCCTCTTCCTGAGGCAACAGGACATGGAACCCAAAGGAGTCAAGATCCTAGTCATGGCCTCCCTTGCCCTTCACAATTTTCTACGCACCCGATCCCCCTCTGAGTATATACCTCATGGGGCTGTAGATTATGAAGACAGGGAACACGACCTTCACCCAGGAGAGTGGAGAGAGGAAGGGGGCCTGGAAGGTCTAGACAGGGCGGCGGCACCTAGGAACATGCCTCAGGACGCCAAGACCATGCGCCATAGCCTGTGTGAATGGTTTTCATCCAGAGCCGGCCGGGTCCCATGGCAGGACCGATACCTGCGGAAAAGGTATGGGTATCTGTTTGAGAGAGAAGCTGCCAGGGAGGCTGGTCCAGATGATGTCCTGGACGAGGACAGTGAGTGAAGCCTGTAAAGCATGTGTCTTCTGAAAGGAAATGTCGGACGTACTATGACCAAGAGAACATATTATTGAATATTTTTATGTACCACAACCACAAGATGTTATAACAAATTATTTTTTTTTATTGACAAATCTGAACTAGAACTGTTATCTTCACATCCCTTTTGTCTGATACAATATGTATGGCACTGTCTGAGGTCTCATGCTGTAACATGCATGAAGTTGGATTGTACATAGAAATATAACCTGTGTGAATCGGGCGCAACATTATCGTACATGAACTATCATGTGATATATTGTATCTGATAAAGGCACGATTTTACCTGAGAAGTGATGCATCGGATTAGGCAAGTTTTTTACCTTGAGTATACATACCTAAATCTATATGAAATATAAAAACATCTGATATGTGTTATGTCAGCATCTAGATATATCCTGGAGTACTTGACAGTATTGAGATCTTTACAGGTCCATTTTGATATATCATGAGATCTTTACATGTCCATAGATATGAAATCATGTTACTACAATTGTGTCTGCTGCTACGGCAACACGACATATGCATGATGTCTTGCAAATAAAATATCTTAACTTTCTTGTTTAAAAAAATAAATTTATTTATTCTTTAATCCAACCAGAAAGTTTTTATCATATGAAAAGACAGACTAGAAAACACAAATAAATAATAATCGGCCGCGTCTCCGACAGTTTTATGATCAGAACATATCTCTAGCACGACCAAGACAGACTAGAAAACACAAATAAATAATAATCGGCCGTGTCTCAGACAGTTTTTCAGAACATATAGCACTAGGTGTCCTTACTGTCCGTCCCATTCACCGTTCACAGCCTGCACGGCTGTCAGGTAAACATGGACCTTAAATTTGTCCTTGACCTTTTGGGTCATGCGTGCCATCTCCACCTCTAACATCTTGCACCACTGTGTGTCAGGAGAAACCTCCTTCTCAGGGGGGGGAGGATGGGCCTGAGCCTGGGTTCTGTTGCCCACTAAGGTCACAAGATCGTTCAAAGATTCCCCGTATGACTCATAAAACTTTTCTCTAGACTGGAGTATCTCTGAGACTGTCTTCTGTTTCTTTTCTCCAGCTTTAAGGTGTTGTGGCTCTCTCTTCTCCAGGTATTCTGCCTTGGCAGCTTCAGTAACCACATTTTTCTTTGGAATATTGTAGTTAATAGTCTTACGTTTTTCACCACTGGTAGAAGGAACAGCACCTTTCTTAGAAGTTTTACCAGACCCCTTGCCCTTATCAAGAGAAGTCGGAGGAGCTGCATCTGATTTTGCAGACCCACCTGCAGAAGTGTTCTTTCTGTGGGGAGAAAACCTTGTCCTACTGGCGATGGAATCGTCGACGATCTCATCTCCAGACTCTGCTTCAGGATTGTAGTCCACATCCTTGACAGTGTCGTCTTCCTCCTCGTCGTTCACCTCAATCACCATCTCATCGGCCTCCTCGGATGGTTCCTCCAGGTGTTTGGGCCGTACGACCTCCTGCAGTGAAATAAATGGTTGAGTATCAAATAAAACAGAAAGAAATTTTCAGCCAGGTGTGTTGTTAAATATCAGGTAAAATCAGGAGCAGAATCGGTGAACTTAAAAATATTACATACAAATCGGGATGGAATCTATTAAACTTTTTAGACAGACAGAAATATTTAATGATTACCTTTTTCTGTGGATAATTGGTGTCACTTTCAAGTTTCTTACACCATGGATCTAAGAACCCACACAGCCGTTTTATGAGGGCTTTCATGTAGGGGAGCTTCCCTTCTTCAGCAGATGACCCCGATTTAATTTTTCCAGACACGATTTTCTGGTAGTCCGATCTCAAAGACGTCATACGGATGTTAATGAAGTAAGCTGAAAGAAAAGGGTTCTTTTTAATATCAGTAACAAAAAGATAAAAAGACTGTATTAAAAAAAATACATTCATATAAGAGTCTGTTACTAAAAACATTAAAAGATAGAATAAATAATTTTACTGCTATATTATACTCAGGTAGCAAAGACAACAGAAGAAAATACTGAAATTATTTTTACCTGGAATGTTGAGTTCATCCGAGATCTTAGCTAGAGCTGTCCATTTTGCAGTGGGGTCCTTGTACAACGAGTGGCTCTTGTCATAAAGGTGGGTGCACTCCTGCCACAGCTCACACAATCGCTCCAGAACTTCTGGATCCTTGAAGAACTGCCTCCCGCTGCCAGCTGCTCCGGAAGGTTTCTTCTTAATTTCTCCTATAGTTTTTTTTGGGGTGACTACAGCCTGACTGTCGTGGATTTCTGCTTCTTCACCCTCCTCACCATCGTCTCCCTGACCTTGACCTTCTTCTTCACTGTCGTCTTGGACCTGCTCGCTCCTACCAGAAAGGGTGTATGGAGGGGATTTAATACAGGCCTTCTTTGCAGGAGGGCCTGATGAACAGGAACTGTCTTGGGTTTTTTCTTGTAGGACCTTTTTCTGCTTCTTGGGAGGAGGTGGCGTCGGAGAACGAGGAGAAGGTGGAGGGCTGACTGACCTCTCCCCCTTTTCCATGTCGGGCAGTAGGTTACGCTTGGTACCCTTCTTGTTAAGGAGACGAGGCAGAGGACCTGAAGTACGGGCACAGGTGGACTCCTCCAACTTGTCACGAGACACAGGAGTGGAAGATAGAAATGGTTCCTGTACACTAAGGTCTAGTGCAGTGTCCTCTATAATGTCAATTTCATCGGAATCTTCGTCCACGACAGCCAGGTCTTTGGTAGTAGTATGTGTAGTACCGGTATTTTTTTTAGACATGGCCGTGCGAGCTTCTCCCAACTCATCTGGTGTCAAGTCGGGCAATCGAGCCTTACCTCTTGCAGAGAAACGTTTCGCTGGAGCCTTGGGTTCTTCCTGCGTCTCTATGACTACGTCTGAACTGTCTTTTTTACTTCTAGGGGGTTTGAAACCCTTGTTTCCTCCCCTTCCCCGACGCCTCGAACCTGCTCTACCCGACATCTTGTTTGTTTACGGCCAAAGCGAAGGTCACATGACTTGCACGTGACAAGCAGCCCGACAGCGGTACCCCAAGCGAGAGAAAAGTGAACTATTTCTGTCGGGCCGACAGCGAAGTAACCCGACAGGTACCCGATTTTTTCTAATCAGTTAGAAAAAATCGGGTACTGTCGGGCACTGTCGGGGACCGTCGGAGATACATCTCCGATGGTTCCCGATGAAAAAAAAATAGGTCTTCCACCGAAGACGATTTAAGCCCGATTCTTGCCCGACAGAAGCCCGATAGTGCCCGATAGCTGCCCGATAGTTCCCGATGCTGCCCGATGCGTCCCCGATGCAACCCGATGACAAAATCGGACAACTATCGGCTTCAGTGGAATACCCGCTATAGTCTTTGTGATTATGTAGTTCTGTGGGAACTATGAGGTGTACGTCTTTTTTTAATTGCACTCCATCTCATTAAAACTTGTATTGGCCTTGATAGTGTGGCAGATGTTGAGAGTGAAACAATCCTAGTCCTCGCCAATTCGGCCTTACCATGGCCTTGCCACACGGCTCAACTCATCTTAATACTGCCTTTTATTGATGTTTGTTTTTGTTACAACAGAGCTAGGACTAATTGTCACTACGTAATGATACACGAAGCACAAAGACAACAAAGCATATTAGATAATAACAGAAGTTTAGTAGTCAATAATAGATGGCAGTTGAAAATATGTATTCTTTTGTGTTACTGATCCTCCTTGGATGGGCTTACATAAAAGGTAATGAGCTTTTACCTTGTAATTATATAATTATAATAAGGGGCGTGTAGATATAGGGCGACACAGTGAAATGTGGTGAATGTTTTATGCTTGAGATGAATCGTGAGGTTTGTGAGTTGGTGTAGGTTGTTGAAGTGGTTTATGTGAGTGTGTTTTGTCACAGGCTGGTTGAGCTTTGTGAATGAGATTTGGAGGATGCTGGTTGAGGTAGTAAGTGTTAAAATGTGTAGGCTGGTTAAGTGAGTTGTGGTATTGTGACTTTGTGTAGCAGATGTGAGTTCTGAGAGTCTGATTTGGTGTAGACTCATTGAGGTGAGATGTGTAAATGCTGGTTGAGGTGTGTTGTGGGATCTGTGATTTAGTGGAAGCTCATTGAGGTAGGAGTTGTGATTTGGTGTAGCCTAGTTGAGGTGAGTTTTGGGATATGGGTAAAGAGTGAGATTTGTGATATGCTGGGTGATGGTTGAGTTCAGTTGTGAGATTATGAATTAATGTAGTCCGGTTGAGGCGAGGTGTGAGCTATGTGATTTGGTGGAGGCCAGTGAAAGTAAGTTGTGAGATTAGTGATTTGGTGAAGGCAGATCAAAGTAATTTGTGAGATTTGTGATTTGGTAAAGGCAGGTCAAAGTAAGTTGTGAGATTAGTGATTTGGTGAAGGCAGGTCAAAGTAAGTTGTGAGATTTGTGATTTGGTGAAGGCAGGTCAAAGTAAGTTGTGAGATTTGTGATTTGGTGAAGGCAGGTCAAAGTAAGTTGTGAGATTTGTGATTTGGTAAAGGCAGGTTGAGGTGAGTACAATTATCATGGCAGGGTTCAGCTGCAGCAACTCATTATAGCCATGTGTGCAGCCAGTCCGCGTGTGGTGTCTTTAATTAGTTGTTTGTTTCGCTGCTGCTTCTGGATTAATTTTGAGTCTCTGGACACACGCGAAGGTAGCGTGTGGAAAAGGATCTTGTAAACACAAAAAGGACGCCCGCAGTACTCAAATTGAGTCCCTACATTGTGGTCCTGTTAACAGCTTGGTCACCATTTTTATGGAAGAAAAAGTCACCAGTGTTTATTAGGGAGCTATAATAAGACTGGAAGTGGTGGAGTATTTAGTGGGATTGTTGATTGTCTCCGGCATTAATAACAAGCCGGTGTAAACTAATTCTCAATGCTATGGTGTCTTTATATGGCTGCATGACTGTCAGCTCATCCAAAGTCAACAAACAACCCACGTCATAAAACATGTTTCTGTTCACAGCATTTCAGTTTCAGAGGTGCAGTAAAAAGTGCAGAAGGGTAGTATGGTAGTAGAATCACAGGCGAAGGTCACCAATGACTAGTTTTGAATACATGTCTTCTATAGGAATGTATAAGTGTCAGCATTTCCAAGGCTATGATTCATGCATTTGTTTTATAAATGCTACTGTATTATACTGACGCTTTACTATCTTGTGCTGCTGTTGCTGACAATTCTGAAAAGCTTACACGTATGATTGTTGTCAAACAAAACTTGTTAGATTTAAACTCATGAAGTTTATATCCAGTCAATGCTAAAAGCGGTACTGTGCCATACAGGACGCTAGAGATGGTTAATTTATCCATGTTTTTCAGCGAATCAGGATACACCTCATAATGGCAAATTCTGATTATGCACTTTCTTTTCTTTCTAAGCAAGAGTAACTTAAACAACGTTTGTACACCGTTATGTAAATGTGTCATAGATTCATCCAGAAGATTTATCCAAATATTCCCGGTGGAGCTGACGCCATCGCAGTTTCTCAAGGACTGAGCTCCACAATGGTATCATTCCAAGTAATGCTAAAAATATGTTTTCTCTTAGGCATTCTGGACCAAAATCTAGGGTAGATAGGATGGACTGTCCCTATAAATCTATGTCGCACAGTGGCGTAAAATAAGGATAAGGGGGACCCCCGCCCCTCCCCCCAACAATGGGAAGGCCCCTATATAAACCTGCGTAAAAGTATAGCACCTCCGCCCCCCCCCCCAAAGTTGAGATCACTAGCGGCACCCATCCGAAGATCTTTTTTTCCTACGCCCCTGTTAGCATTTTAGGTGATAAATTTTTTTTGATCATCCCATTGCACTGGTATTCCCAGATACATCAAAATGGGGGAAACGAAGTAGATGTATTCCATTTTAGGACGTGCTATATTTCCTATGTCCTTTGTTCTGATGATTGCCTATAAACAGAAAGACCGAGTTGTCTGTCCCAGCCCCTTGTGCAGGTTGATAACACCGATCTAAACAAAGCAGGTCTGTGCACTCACTTCTACCTAGCGCTACATGTGTTTGATCTGGAGGGTGTTGCTCCTATAGTAAAAGGAAGAGCTGGCCAAAAATGCCCTTGTTTCCAGTCCTTTCTTTTCATGTAGCTATAACTTGTCCCTTTTGTTGCTCACAAGTGGTCATTCAAGTATGGTGCTAAAAAAGGAGGATTTGAGTAGGTAGCTAGTTGGGAGAAGTCAGTCAGTATAATATACTATAGAGTGTGTGACATGAGTAGGTACCTGATAGTGCAGCTCTCTCTGGCAAGGCAGGTGACTTTTCAGACTAATGTGGTGAGTGCAAGTTGAATGGTGAAGCAGAGCGTGACTTCTTTTGAAAAGAGGGTACCTACTGACAGCTCTTTTTACCATAGGAGCAACACACTCCATGTGTACCTGCGTGTTTGGTCCTCCTTCCGGCCGCCAGGGGGCAGTCCTCTGACTGCTGGGTACCACCTCAGATACGGCTCTTCTTCCCAAAGGAACGGTCAATGATCCCATGCCATAAAGGGAGAAAGAGAGGAGGGTGGAAAGCATCAAACTGGGCGGGTCGCCGGGTTATGTCACCCTGTTGGCCATATCTCACAGGAAAATTACTTTGCACTACCACATCCGGTCTCATGGTCGCGGCGCATGCGCTGTTATGGACGCCTGCCGGCCAGTCACGTGACAGTATGTACATGCATACTTGCCACTAGATGCGTCCTTGTAGTCAAATGCGCTGTGTGTGTTTTTGAGAGGTTTGACAAAGCTTTCAGTCAGGTCGTCCACCAGGAAGTCATTTCTCAGACACTAAGTTTTGGGCACCCTGAAATCGTACTGACCTGGCCAGGATCGGAAGGGAATTCTTCATTGTACAGGGCCAATCACTATGATTACAGCAGATACAGAGGGACAAGGCATGCACCTGTATAGGCAATCGTAGGTAATACACACTGATAAAAATAGAGCCTAATATCTTAGTCAGTAGTGACTAACTTAAGATAGTCAAATGATAGTGTGATTTTTGGCTATCCCTCTATAGTCACATGTGACTAACTTAAGTTAGTCATATAGTCAACACATAGTCATGCCTTTAATCTATTGAAATACCTGCAAGCAAACATTCATCCAATCAAAGATGGCTGCCATATGCCTTCCCATTGATGAACAGTTTGAACCCAAAATAACTATTGTTATACTGCAATGGCCACAAATATCACAACAAATAGTTAACTTACCTATCCATTAATGGCCAGACATATTGAGTTTCCATGGATGGACAGGTTAAGATGATGATTTGGCCTGATTATAATTGTCTCCTCTTAGTCCAGGCAACCATAAATGTGTCCTCTTTCTGGATGACGGTTTTTGTGCACAGAAACCTGTGACATCATCAATCTGTGAGCTCTACATATAGTCAAATTGACTATCTTTCTGACTAATATGTGACTAAGGTATATAGTCATGTGACTATGGGGCTCAGAATATGTGGGTATAGTCACTACTGACTATAGGTTTTATTATCAGTGCATGATCGCCAAGGGTCAATCAATACAATTGGACTGGATCATAGGGGTGGTTGGAATCGGAGGGAGAGGGGTAGGATCGTAGTGTTTGAGAAATGGCTAGCTGTTCACCTGCTAGGTATTTCTCAAACACTACGATCTGAGCCTACTCACTCCGTATTACACACACCCTACAATCCAGTCCAATCGTAGTGAGGGGCAGTGGGTGAGCACTAATTGCCTACGATTGGCTATTCAGATGCATGGCCTTTCCCTCTATATCTGCACCACTCGTAGTGATTGACCCTGTGTACCTAAGAATTCCCTTACGATCATGGCAAGGTTGGTACGATTTCAGGGGGCTGTAATCTTTGGGTTTGAGAAATGACTTCCAGGAGAGATGACAGTTTATAAGGTTTCACATTCACGACTCAGCTTGTTAAAAGTTATCTACATTAAAGCCATACATACATGCACACATACATACATGTACATACATACATACATTCAAGTTGTATACATGTATACATACATACATACATGCATACATACATACACACACATATATACATACATACACATACATACATGTATACATACACGTTGTATACATACATACATACATACACACACATATACATAAATACATACACATACATACATACATACATACATACACATTGTATACATACATACATACATACATACATACATACATACATACATACATACATACATACACGTTGTATACATACACACATACATACATACATACATACATACACACACATACATATACACACAAGTTGTATACATACATACATACATACATACACACCCTTTTTCACATTTCTTCTTGAATTAAACTTTTGATTCAGGGAGTAATCATTTTTTCAACAACAGGAGTGGCGTCTCTTCAGGATCAAAAGTCCCCCCCCCCCCAGAGGGCTAAAAAAATAACGTTCACAACCACCCTTTTAATCTATATCATCACATGGGCTTTTCCCTAAAACAGATTCAAAAGAGGGGTTTGAAAAGTTCAACCTCTGCTTGAAACCAACCCCTCTCGTTGATAATAAATGATTACTCCCTAACTGTGAAGAGGTAATGACATAGAATCATTCTCTTTTAGGGCGCGTTTATTATTTATGGCCGGGGGATGGGATTTTTGTTTGGCGAATATCTAAAAATGCAGTGCCCCCCTATGCGAATGTCCCAAAATGAAATGCCCCCCCCCCCACGCGGATACCCAAAAATGAAGTGCCCCCCCTCAGTAATAACCTAAAATGAAGCAACCCTCTTTGAGAATACCTTATTAGCAAATGTGCAATCTTTCTGTGACATAGGCCTGAACATTATAGTTCTTAAAGTACCGGTCATTAATGTTAAGAAATCAAGAACAGGCCTTCACTGCCTTACTAGCTGCATTATCAGGCCTGACAACAGCCTATGAGCAAGGTGACGACAGACTGATGACATGCTTCAGGCCAGTGACAGGGATGGGAGGTCACATGACCATTCCTCCTGTTTGTTTATATAACAAGAATTTAAAAAACTGATGGCCGATGCTCATAGGCCCCCATGAGGCCTGACAATGCAGTCAGTAAGGCAGTGATGATCTGTTCAGAGGGACCAAATCAACCAAGAGTAAACACTTATACATTGCCCACCAACAAACAATAAGTTGTGTAGGCCCATCTTTGACTATTACAATGTGATCTGTGACAAAGTCTCCAGAATGCCTAAAGCAAGGCCAACCATAAATATCACGCTGTATCAAAAATGTCTGACAGGGTTTTCCTCACACTGCAATGATACTGGCGGAAAACTCTGGTCTGATGTTGTCAGGCTTGATGGATGTGTTACTGAACGAGTGAGGGTCAACCGCAGACATCTTATTCAGAATGTGTCAGACAATTGGTTTGAGGCACTTTTGGTCAGTGTCATTTAAAGAAGGCCTCACATTATCATGTCTGACATTCTAACCATTTGCAGGGTAGAAATACAGGTCATGAGTTTTTTTTCAGCACAAGACATTGTTAGGTATCTTGTTTTTCAAATACAAATTTACCTGGTTGCTGTAAAATAATTCAAGCTTACAATGAAAGTGGAGAATAAACGTTGGTATGCCAGTTGAAGTCACCAATGATGATGTGATATAGAGACATTCCTACAACATTCATTGCTTCATACACTCATTTCAACAGATTTTTACTACTTGTTGGGAGTCCAAGGGCTTCAATTGCATCAAGGATCATTCCTCAAGGCCTTTTCTCCACTTTACCCATAAAAAAGTACCCAGCAAAATGCCCCCCATGGGAATACTCAAAAATGAAGTGCCCCCCTATGGGAATGCCCAAAAATGAATTCCCTCCCTACATGAATGATCCAAAATGAGGTGCCCCCCCTCATAAATACCCCAAAAATGAATCGCACGCCCCTCGGAAATCCCATCCCCCGCCATAAATAATGAACGCTCCCTTAGGACTCATTATAGGAATATTTTCATCATTCATTATGGATGATGTTCCTTAACTGCTTAGTGACATAACATTCCTTTCATTAACGTCGACAGAGGCGTTGATATCCCCTTATGGCGATTTTCTCAAGTGTGGTAAAACCCCGGTAAGGTAATAGCATTTTGAAGATATTTGTAGACATTCATACCTAGAAATTGGATTATCACTAAGACGAAAAATAAGGTCCCTAGGACATGGTGTCTAGATCACTTTCTTTCTATAGATTTATTCTAAATGATTGGTGTTTAAATGGATGGATGCCAACTAAACGTGTGTGTTTCATTTGCATTCCACAGTTACTGAATTGCCAGACAATGTAAAAAAACAATGGGAATTATCACATTATTTACCGGATTCTAACCGAAAGTTATGGAATACTGAGGACAGGCAATGTGACAGCATCATTATAATTGTACCCTTTGGATGAATAGCGAGGTGAGTAAAGGTGATTTCCTCTCTGAGGTACTAAGGGTTAACAGTGCATTTCTTCTCTGCCTTATTTGCCTGTCTTAGTTTCTTTTTTTTTTCTCCATTTATCTATTAGCTTCCTTTGCTCCACAACCACCCCTTCACCTATTAAACGAAATAAACCACCATACATCTCCGACAGACTCTGCATGCCCCCCCCCCCCTTCCAGTCAGAAAGACGGCTTCCCGACGGCCAGCACTAAAACCTGGAGGAATTAATTGGAGAGCTTCTGCTGGCGTCCTTGGGGTTGGAGAGGACTGAGGAGGGGTGCGTCGTTATCACGCCTATTAGAACAGTGTAAACCGGCTCCACTCTCTTTGACCAGTGGCCTTGGTGCGCGCGCATCAGGTCCCTGGGCGGCCATCTTAATTTGTCGGGCGCGTCGTTAAGACCTTGTAATGGTGCTTTTGTCTATTTGTGCCGGCAGACGTATCGAAATTCATTGCTGAAGATGGGGATGTTGTAAGGGGCCAGGCGGGTGGCTCGCCTCTTTGCTCGTCATTTGCCTGGAATGATGAGGGACCATTAATGTATCGATGCCAGTATACTGACTGAGTGAGGGCACCATCCTACTATAATGCAACCTGGACAATAGAAGACGTGGCAGAAGACATGGGATCAGAATCTAAGACCTTTGCTACATCCTGGAATTTACATATGCAAAGGCGATAATGAGAAAATAACCGATGCCTATAAAAACTGTTCCATGTTCCTAGTTATTTTGATTATTTTAAATATTTGTTTTAGATTGAATTCTGGAGTGATACATGGCCTTTTAGAACGTTTTGTTATCTAAGCCTACCCCAGCATATCCCGGGTGATGGGACAGATATCTTTATCAAAGTCACTGTTTCAGTATTTTGCTCATGTTATGGACATTATTCATGACCTGGAACGTCAACAAATCAACACTTTTTATCATGGATTCAAGACTATTTTGATGACGTTAGTGTTTGCAATTAAAAATGAGGCCATGCAGAATGAGATTCAGTATCTTCACGCGCGGCGAAATGTTTCCATCTCCCCTCGGAGGGCTCTGAATTTTTTCCATCCCCCCCCCCTTTTTTTATTCTTTAGTAGACCGCAGGTTTTTTCGCGAAAAGGGGTGGATCTCCCCCCCCCCCCACCTCCGACACCGACCACTCCCTTGGGACTGTAATGGGGGACGTCGTTCTCAATGGCACCTGGAACAGGCCAGCCTGCCGAGTATAAGCCTAGTATATAGTGCAAGTACTAGTCCAGTCAGGGAATCATTCACTGCCCGATAACATAGAGAACTACCCTGAACATTACTGAAAGCCTGGAAGATCCAAAACAGTGGTGACGACTTTAGGTCCTTAGGTCGTCAGGATGACGACCTAAAGTCGTTAATTTAACCACCTAAAGTTGTAGATTTAGGTATTGTAAACCTGAGGACCTAAAGTCGTCACCACTGACGAGTCTCGTACCTTCCAGGTTTTTAGTGCAGTAAGTCTGTTTTCAAGAGTGAATGTGTCTGCTGTATATATATATATATATATATATATATATATATATATATATATATATATATATATATATATATATATATATAGGAGAAGGAGGGCTCTTAAGGCTACTCATGCATTAAGTGCACTGTTATGTAATGCTTCTCTTCTCTCTCTTAGTACTCAAAAAGTAGCTCATATAGGGGGAACATATAGCTCAAATAGGGGGAACACTTGTGTAATTCCTGTTGTGAAAAGGAGTGTTTCCACAGATTTTCATTTATTTTGGCCCTCTTGTCACTGTGCACAGTGTGTTCTGCTTGTGATAGTGTACACAGGCTGAGGCTACCACCAGAAAATACAAAGGGCTAGCTGTGTTAAAGCAAGGCAGTCACTCCTTACCACCACTAAAGGCAGAAAATTCCTACCATCGCTGGGGAACTGATGGTAGGGTCTTTTGAATTAACCTCTTGACAGTAGACAGATTCCTCTAGAGTGGACGACCTTTTCTGGAGACGTGATGCATCACATATGTGATTAAGCAAAAAATATACAGGGTAGGGTCTCTTATGTTACCTACCATGGGAGGCAATATGGCCATAGAGGATCATAATATAGCCAGCCATTATAACAAAGTATGGCTTCTGTAGAAATACATCTAGCAAAGTGTGTTTACATGGATATTCTCAGTGGATTCTTGTCCAAATAGATACACTAAATTGACAACTGCAAAGCACTCAGAATTTTGACTGGGACCCAAAATCCTGACCTTAGATTCAGTGTAAGTTAATAATTATGACCATCTAACAGTGAATTCTCATAGGTGCTAATGGAAGCTAAGGGAGTGGTCATTATTTATCAACCGGGAGGGTGGTGGGTTTGAGGGGGGGGCTTAAAATTTTCAGACCCCTCCCAAGGGGGAGGCTAAAAAAATGTTGACCCCTCTTGAGGGGGGGGGGCTAAAAAAATTCACCCTCTTTTTAAAAGTCTGCGCACTACTATAGATCAAAGAGGGGCGCGAAAGTTTTGACTGCTGTCGAGGGGGGAGCGTAAAATCTTTTCGCGCATCCATGCGAAAACCCACCACCCTCCCTGTTGATAAATAATGACCACTCCCTAATGTGGCCATATTGAAAGTCCCTAGGGAATACATGGAGGTAATATGGCCATATTACTTTCTATAAGATAGACATATGGCCATATTAGCTCCAGTGTATGGTATTTTTCTTGTAAGATAGATGGAATTTTACACTTGTGCTACGAGAATATCATTCCACCTATAATGTGCTAAAGATTATGTGGAACCATATACAATTTATTTTGTGCAGTTACCTTGAATCCTGGCAATTCTACAACAATCCAAAGTTACCAAAAAACATAAGAAATGGATAATAAATCTTTAAACCTCTCCTTCATAGTAAAATATCAGAGCAGGGCCCCAGTGTAGGCATTCCAATGTAAATACTACATGACTTGAGATGAAGCGAAACCACAAACACCATAACCCCCCACCCCCTGTAGATATATTTTTGAACAGTGGCCATCTGACCTACATGTTATGTTCCTTTCCCTCATATACACGTGTTCTCCAAATTGATGTGTAGTTTTGTAGAAAGCAGATTATACTACAGTGGGCATGGAGAACAATGGATTTCACACCTTTTGCATATTGCATTCAACCTATGGTAAAAGCAGGTTATCATCCTCGGACAGGGCTGAACATGGGTGTATGGCAGGCTGTAAATCTGCCTGTGACATACCCCAGTCGGCACAGAATATCACATCAACGTTCACGATAAAATTCTTTTTTTTTTTTTTTTGCACTAGCCAACGCTGGTGTGGAGAATTTAAAAAAAAAACAACGTTGATGACTGTTTATATTGTGTTGGTAGTGTTTATCAACCATCCCATTTCAAATTTCTCAAATGAAATGTTGATTCGACATTGATTTGTCAATGTTGAATCAACGATATTGATTTCAATGTTGATTTAATATTGACACATCGAATAAAAATCACCTAACGACTATCAAGGTGGAAAAAACATTGCAACAAAGTTGAATCAAGATAGAATTACAAGTGTTGAATTAGCACTGATGGTTAGATGTTGAATCACAGTTGGTTTGCTTTACTTATCGCAGTCCCAAATTATCTCCTACTGCGTATCCCCGAATTTTATTTTATTTTACCCTTTTTATTAC
Source organism: Acholoe squamosa (assembly GCA_949317995.1). Classification (NCBI taxonomy): domain Eukaryota; kingdom Metazoa; phylum Annelida; class Polychaeta; order Phyllodocida; family Polynoidae; genus Acholoe; species Acholoe squamosa. Next base: position 35,537,191 of record OX439043.1, on the reverse strand, counting down.
TATTATAAAATTCGTGAATCCACAGAATTCCGTAGTATACATTGAGACGTGTTAACACCATGGACCACATAGCATTTAGCGTTTAGAACAACAGTCAACTCCTCTCCTTTTGTGGTTAAAATCTTAATCCATCACTTTGCCATTGTGTACCAGGGTATCAAGAGGGTAAGGACTAATCCTCTCTTCTCTCTCCCGGGCTGATCCCGGACTGCACGATTCCTATTTAACAGAAATGTCGTACTGCCTATCATGTATGGTCTTCTGTAGAGGAACCGAACCAGACTCATCCGATACAGCAAACTCTAACATTCAGATTCGGTGATAACCCGGTGATAACTAGCCAGGACATGTACAGAAATCCCCTTACCGAGTTAGGGAGTGGACATTATTTATCAACAGGGGGCGGGTAGTGGGTTGTCGAGAAAAATTTTTTTACGCCCCCCCTCGACGACAGTCAAAATTTTTTGTGCCCCCCCCAAACCGGAGACGCGGAGAATTTTCGCGCCCCTCTTTGAGCTATAATAGTGCACAGGCTTTTTTACTCAAAAGAGGGTAAATTTTTTTAGCCCCCCCCCCTCAAGAGGAGTCAAAATTTTGTTAGCCCCTCCTCGGGAGGGGTCTGAAATTTTTACGCCCGCCCCTCAAACCCACCATCCCCCCTGTTGATAAATAATGACCACTCCCTTATCTCAAATAGTGCGAATACAGTAGGCCTATTATCAGTCAGTGCAGTGTCGAGGAACCTGCACGGTAAAACACTAATGTGATAACCGTAGTATCAAGATATCTCACTGCTCAGGGAGTGGGGGTCTTTGGGTTCCGGGATACACGGGTATACATATTCCATACAAAAACAGTGACATTATTGTTGAACCTCCCCTATCCTTAATATGAAAGGTCCCCCTTGCTCAGTGCTGCCATCTCACGCCTGCCGTGTGTACAAATGCACTGCAGATAGGCCTACTGCTACGCCTACCGATAGCGTAAGGAACAAGAAACTAGTCAACAGACATGCTTCGTACTCTAGTAGAACCACAGTGACTGATGATCTACGGGAGAAGGTCCAGTCTGACTTACCAGTAGCCTCAGCCTACTGTAGGTCCATTTGCACACTTCTGAGTACTACTGCATAAAATAATCACCCCACCCCCTGTTCATAATTACCACTCCCTAATACAACAAACAAACAGGGGGATATGCCTACTGTTTAGCAGATGGATTCTGAATCTTCACAAATTGGGTGTCCAAGCACTAGTTGGGTCCTTATGGCCAGCAAATAATAGGATTTATCTGTATTATCCTTTATTGTTGACTTTATGTTTCTGTTTTATCAAACGCAAGTGTTATTTCCAGTTTGAGCTGTCTTATATCTATCTTTTTTTTCAGGATGAGGGTCTTGTCAATTGAAAACAATAGTTGAATTCCAGGTGTCCGTCAGAAGCAGGGTTTCCTTATCTCACACACAAACATTCACACAGACACACCCACCCTGAGTTCAAGAACACAAAATTATGACCTTAAGTACGTATCTTTTAGGGTACCAAACTGAATCAAGTTCTTGGGATTTGGACATTTGGATGATCAGTGATGATTTGATTAGGTTTCCGAGGACCAATGCCACAGGTCTAATGCCCAGGACATAATGCTCAGGGGGGCCTGAAAGGAGGGTTACTAGCAATGATATCATCAAGTATACAACATGTAACATAAACTAGGTATATGGTCACATCTTAGTTTGGCTAGGCCTAACCTAGCCCGTCATTGCTCCCTTCCTGTTCTCGTCAAATGTAGTACATTATTTCACAGAGTGGCATTTAAGCCAGGGGTAGCTATGGTATATAGCAGGACCTTGCTTGCAGGTTGTCATTCTACCGCCATGGAGGTAGGAGCTATGCTCCTCCCCCCTCCACGGCACAAAGCTTGCAGGAGGCCGGCAATACAAGGCGGCCTCAACGGAACCTACATGGCCTCAGGGCGGTAGGGGCCGGGCCCTGGGTCGGGGGTGACTATAGGGATTAGCCCTATACAACCCTACAACCAAGGGGACTGGCTTCAAAGCGCCTGGAGGCCATAAATACCTCTGCACACTGTGTGTGCACCCAAGCGCAACCAACGGCTGCCGCTCTGGGCAAACAGAGCAAGCCAGCCCCTCTCAGGTGAAGGGCCATATAACTGCCCATCACATCGCCCTGAGGCCCCACCCCTCCCCCTCCTGATCAGATCAGATATATAAAATCTTATTTGATTGGAGGATGAGGAATCCAATTAAAACAATGGATGGGGCAGAGAAGATGTATAAAAAGCTGAACACAGAGATGCTCAGCATCACTTCTCAAAAGGTCACAAATCATAGAAAGTGTGCATATGGGGCCTTACATGTCATTCGCCCAGACATGTGCCCAGAAAAAGAATTCTTATAAGTATGCTTCTTTTACAATAGCAAGTACACATCTGACATAAATGATAATGTGATTTTCTTAATCTACAGGTCAAAATAGTCTGGACCTGAGATTTTCATGGAGGTATGATGATTGTTTCTGTAGGAAATTAAGCCCTCAACATGGCTTGTAACTCAAATGTCATTCTCCCAGACACAATTTCGCCCAGACAATTTTGGTCATTTTGGGCACATTTTACCCCCCTGGAGCCCAAAATATGCAAATGGGACCATCAAAACCCATATGTAACATGAAGAACTCATCCAGCCTGACACTTTGAGCCAAAGAAATAGAGGGGGAAACTAAAACTCGAAGAGTAGGGGCTGGAATACCTCCAAATTCGTCATATGCAAACCTTCTATGATTTTCGACCAAAAATGGAGCACCAAGTTACCACTCCGAGCTCAGACTCCACCATTCCTGGCGGGCAGGGTACCCCCCAGGGGGATCATACCCAAGCTACAGAGTCTAGTCAGAGTGTCCTGGAGGACATCATAGCTGTAAACAGGGCAATCCCAATCCAGCTTTACATCTGACAACAGCACTAACGCTGACACCCAGGGTAACACCCCAACACAAAAATTTGACTCAATATCTGAGGATGGGGTGGAACCAGAAACTGAGCAGCCCAGTGCCAGCGGGCCAGGTCAGCCGGAGGATCACATACAAATCCTCGGGGAATATGGGAGGGAGATGCACATACTGCAGCCACTGCAGGAACCCATAGACTTCCAACATGCACCACTGGCGAGGTGGCCACAGGAAGGGCGACCTGACCCAAGATATTCCACCAAAAGACAAGCCGAAACAGAAGTGGGAGTTGCAGCAGAAAACACTGGAGTACAATGGAAGAGGCCTAGACACCTACACCTCACACAGCACCAACCCTACCACACAAGAGTGGGGTATACCAGGTACACACCCGACTCCCCAGCACCAGATGACCCTAGAGGCAGGGTAGCCTACCAGGTGAGGCGACCTACCTTTGGGGACTACTTACCCAAGGATGCCACTCCAGGGCTATAGGGATATCACCTTCGACCACAGACGAGGTGGCTATCCAGCCCCACACCACAGCAACCTAGATGAGGAAGGGCCAAGAAGGCCAACACACTCCATACCACCTGAGGCAGACATGGAATACTACCTGCACCCTAGATACCAAGTGGACACATAACACACCACCACACACAGGAGGATCCTACCTTACCATAACTTGCCCCCACAGCATGCCCCAGCACCAACGCCAAGGCCGGCACACCACCTGGAGGCGCTAAACCGCCACCTAGCAGCACACAGAGCTGAACCCAACGTCCCAGCTAACAGACCAGCACCGCCCACTCAGCCCACAATGGACATGGACACAGGGGAGCTGGAGGAAGGGGAGGTGCTGGATTCACCACTAATGGCAGTAAAAATCCCTAAAGAAGAGCCCATGGATAAAACTACAGGCCCTGTAAGGGCCAATGTAAAAACACTGATCAGCAATATATACAAGGCGCCCCTGAGGAAGACGGACACAGCAACGCTGTATGAGAAATACCCCAGACCAGACAACCTGGACAGCCTCCACAAGACGGGAATAAACTAAGAGATCCTCGATGAGCTAGAAGCCAAGGACCCCAAATACAAGCAGCAGACTGTGAACAGGGATGCACCCTATAAGTCTATTTTATGGGCTCTCCAATTTGCAGCCAGACACCTGATATCAGTCTGGACACAAAAACACAAACCCCAAACGAAATGGCGGTAAGAATATCTGACTCTCTAATGCTGATTACCAAAACCTCCTGGAGATTAAACAACATGAGGAGATCACTCCTTAAGAATACTGTTGCGGGCCCCACCTCACACCTGGCCAAAGACAACAATAACCAAGGCTTCCAATACCTACTGGGTGACAACCTGAAGGAGGAAGTCACTATACGCAGTAAGCTACATGACACCTTTAAGGAAGTCTTTATCACACCCAAAGACAAAAGGAAGCCCACAAACCAGGGAAACTCCACCAAGGGCCCAGCCCAGGGCCGGGGTCAACAGCGAGGGCACCAACAGCAACAAAACAGCAGGTACCACCAAAACAACCAACAGTCACGCAGAAACAACAACCACCAAGGTAAGTACGATGACAAGAGGAAACAACACACCAACGGAGGCCAATACAACAACAGCAAACAACACAAAAACAAGCAAGACAAACGCCAGCACAACGGAAGCAGCACCAACAACAGGCGCTTAAAACAAAAGTAAGTCCACCTACCTCCTACACACATTCAAGTCCTACATTTCAGGCAGGTGGTCTGGGCAGGAAAGCAGACACATGGTCACAATACACATCAGAAGGATGGGTACTGGACATGATAAAAGGCTTACCCATAAGTCTATGCTCCCTGCCTACACAGCTGAGACAACCTGACTCTAGGTGCCTGGACCCAGTCAAAGACAGAATCATGAGTGAACAACTTAAAAGAACTGCTATCACAAGGCATAATAGAACCTGACTTCCCATCACCTAGAGCCTTTGTCTCACACATTGTCTTGTCATCAATAAGTAATAATTATAATGAACGGGTATAACAGGGTATAACTATGTGTGTATTTATTGTGTGCCGAATAGGAGAGTGCTATAGGAGTCCTGTGATGGGTTTGTAGTAGCTATGGAATGCAGCAGGTGATGATGGAGTTGGACAAGAACCGGTCAGGTGAATTCTGTAAGGGAAAAGAGATGTGTAAGCCAAGTACATGGCGAGTAAAGGTGTAGTGGGATAGTGAGAAGCAGGTGAGGAGTCAGTATTGTGGGAGCTGTCGAGGAAGGAACACATACTCCTGGAGTAGACTGGGATGAAGCTGTTTAGTACTTAGTATTACACTTAGCCAATGTAAGAACGGATTAAGCAGGACCTCTATGGGACATATACCTCTCTGGGAGAACTGGGATTGTTTGGACATGAACTGTATGTATGATTAGACTGATGTCGTTGAAACTGTTGTAGACTTGAGTGGAGCTGATAAAACAACTGTAACTGTGGATAGCGAGTGAACAATAAATAGTGACTTGTACTGGCGTCTTGGTGTTGGTTATAAGAATGGGCTAAGCCAACATCTTACCACTAGGGTTAGTCTTGCCAATACACGAGACTAGTGGAGTGAACTACTAATATCTATACAAGTAAGATTACATCAATATACACAGTTACACAACCATACAGCCCAACATGTTCCTAAAAAGAAAAATCTAACGGAACATACAGGCCCATACTAAACTTGTCAAGCTTGAATGAATACACATCATACAAGCATTTCAAAATGGACTACCGGTCAGTGGTTATGAATACAGTCCCAAAAGACAGCTACCTAACCAGCATAGACATAACCCAGGCTTACTTTTCACTACCGGTAAAACTTAGGGACAGGTACCTCCTACAACTAATACATCATGGCAATAGATATAGGTTCACCTGCCTCCCCAATGGCTACTCCCCTGGCCCTAGAATCTTCACAAAAGTCATGAAGGCACTTATGGCACAAAGCATGGGGTACACCTTGTCTTCTACATAGACAACACACTAACCTATGCACAAAAAAAAGCGGAAGTCAGAACAGCCACAATACACACACTCAGGGTGCTGCAAAATGCAGGCTTCACTATCAACTTTGACAAATCAGTACTAGAGCCAATGCAAACCATTGAGTACCTGGGCTTCACACTACGCTCACCCACACTAACACTCACGATACCAGACAAAAAACAGGCCAATATCTCACAAAAGGTGGAGGATATCCTTAAGGTACAAATATGTACCATAAGGAAATTCTCGCAGGTTCTAGGAGCCCTAGCAGCCACAGAACCTGGGAATGACAGAGCAAAGGTACTGACCAAAAAGCTCATCATTGCAAAGAACCAGGCCTTAATAACGACACAGGGTAATTATGACAAATTCATTCCCCTTAGAGGGTTCATAAAACCAACCATGAGAGAAAACCTACAGCATCTGCAACATGCAAAGAAGATGTATGCAGAAAAGTGCCCACAGATAACCCTATACACAGATTCCTCAGACACAGGGTGGGATGCATACATACCTGAAACCCACTCTGAGTATGAGGAGGAATGGTATGGAGAAATAGAACCCCTCCACATAAACATAAAAGAAATCATAGCAGTCCACAGGGCACTCCTACACTTCCAAAAGCCCCTAACGAGGAAACACATACATATGTTCATAGACAACACCACAGCCATCAGCTGCCTCAACAAAGGGGGTTTAGCCAATCCATTCCGTGCAACAAAGCCACTGAAAGTGTGAAATGAACCTAACATTTAAAAACCACATACATTCCATCAGAAGACAATGTCTAGGCAGACAGGGCCTCAAGAGCCTTCTTCTTGGCGGGAGAATGGACATTGAGCCCTGAAAGCCAAGAGAAAATACTCAAAAAGTTCCTAAAACCTGATATTGACCTACTTCCCTAACCTTCCAATGCAATGTGCAAACACTTTGTATGCCTACACCATAACCCCAATGCATATGCAACCGATGCTTTCTCCATAACCTGGTCAGGCTTGTTTGTACTCATATTTCCACCCTTTGGTATCACTGGCAGGACACTAAAGAAACTGAAAGAAGACAGACCCAGAGGGCTACTACTTGTACCGGAGTGGAAGACGCAGCCCTGGTACCCTCCCTCAGGAGACTGCTCACCTTCAAGAACAGATGGACCCTAAGGGTCAACACATCAATGCTGCAATGGCCAGGAGACCAGAAGAAAATCTTCCCCATGACCAACAGGATAAGGCTCTTATGCCTGCCCCTATGAATGACAAGCATCCCCTGGAAATCATCTGGTGCGATCACATAGGAATATCTAGGGCATCCTGGGAGCTCCTCATGGCTTCATGGTCTAAATCTACCATAGCTAGCTATGCAACAGCAGCAAGGATGTGGCTAAAACACACCAGCAAAAACAACGTCAGCGTCACCCACCCCACCATACACCAATGCGTAGATTTCCTAACAGAGATCGCCAACAGTAGGGTGGGTCACTCATCAGTAGCCACCACCAGGTCCCTAATGTCATGCTTCATCTACACAGAAGGCAGACCATTAGGGGAACACGAAATGACCCAAAAATTAGAAAAAGGGGCAAAAGCCCTAAACCCACCACAGGAACCTTATGAATACATTTGGGACCCAGCTCCGGTAATACACAAACTGGCACAGGGGGGGGGACATAGAAGAGCTAGATCTGGATAAACTAACAAGGAGAACCCTTCATGCTAGCAACAGGTCAGAGGATACAAAGTACCTATGCCCTGCTAAGAAATGACCTCAGACTATCAGAAGATACCATCAGGATCTAATACTCCACAAAACTGAAGTCCAACCACCCTAAAAAGAACCCACTACTCCTCAGGTTTGACAAACATGAAGACATACGAAAGGACACAGGCATTGAGGGACACTTTGGGGCATTTAGCACTAAACACGCTGCTACACCGACCAGACAGTACACACTACATACACCTAGAGAGTGGTGGTCTTATCAAACATGAGTCTTAAAAATATATCTTCTCAAAGAAAGGGGGGGGGGGAGAGACATCAACAGTGACAACACTGTGTCCCACATACATAGATTAAAGACTATACATGAGATCTACATATATATTGCATAAAGCATTTATGATCAAAAGCCATACAAACATGTATACCTACTCTGCTTGAGCAGACAATTTACAAAGCGTAAATAAAACCTGTCTACCTTAACATGAATCTATGACTTGTGGTCCTTCAATTAGGATATCCACCCTAGATTATTGAACGAGACAAAATAGCTACCCCTGGCTTAAATGCCACTCTGCGAGATAATTGAATATTAAACCTAACACTGTGTAGTTTAACTCTTCTTCTACCACATTCTACATAAAGATTAGTCTACAAGAACCAAATTATTTTTGGCCTTATTTGGATGAGAATTTCGTGCATAGAATATCATGAGAGCTTTCAAAAACTGAAAGGGGCACCAACTCGCAAAAATGTGTGATTGGTAGAGGAAGAGTTAATATGAAATATTCCTAAGAGTTATGGCATTAAGCCATAGGGGTAGCCCACCCATTTGCTTTACTCTCTACCCGCCCTATTTCACGGGATAATCTAACTCAAAAACGGCTAATACATGACAACCTGCAAGCGAGGTCCTGCTATATACCATAGCTACCCCTATGGCTTAATGCCATAACCCTTAGGAATAATTAGTAGTATAGTGTGTATGGGAATGGGACTATAGCTAATCTAAGGATATTACTCACTGGGCATGCAGCCAATCAGAGGCCTCCCTTTTGGCGAGAAATTCAAATGTGGGGTCACGTGACCTAGACCCCCGTGGTGTGGCACCAAAATGCACCAATCAGAGCCCTCCCTTTTGGCAGGAAATTCAAAAATGGTCACATGACCCAAACCCCCTATGGTGTGCCGCCCTCTGATTGGCTGGCTGTTTAGGTCATGTGACCTCTATTATGCAAATAAGGTCACATGACCCTAATTTGAATGGACCAATCAGAGGTCATCACTTTGGTGGGAAATTTGAAATTTTTTAATTTTTTGCCAAAAAAAAAAAAAAAAGAAATGGAGACCTCTGATTGGTTGGCTGACTGGCCGGCTGGCTGGCTGTCCACACGTCATACCGTCAGTCAGCTGTATGCAGCAAGCAAGCAAGCAAGAAAGTACCTTATTAGCGTAAAGAGGTGTGGTTTATTATGTAGATGAGGGTGCGAGTATAGTAAGATATTTTTTATATAAATAAAAAAAGGCAAGCTGAAAGCTTGCCAAGAAAAAAAACAAAAACGGGAAATATTTGGGGAGGGGAGGGGGGCCCTTGGGGTGAGGGGGCCTTTGGGGGAACCATTGGGTTGGGGGGCCTTTGGGGTGGGTGGGGCCCCTTTTTTTTTAGTAAACCCGCCCCTTGGTTAGGGGCGGGTTTAATAAAAGTAAAATTTACATAAGGTAGTTAAATATTAAATAGAAATACAATAGAACCCACATATGGAGTAGTGCACATTCCACTTTTTATTTGTCGTAATCTCATTTTCATTTTTTTTTACATACAAACTATCTCGGTGTATTATCTATACATGAATCGGGATTCATTGTGGACGGTCTTTGGTCGGTTCATATATGTTGTCCATGGTGTCTGGTGTATATATTTTGTTTCTCATTTATCTACTGTGTCCTCCGGCGTTAGAAAACATAGCAGTTTCTTATTCAAAAGTAACAACTCCTCCGCGCTTATTTGTGAAAAGCTGCAACTCGTAGTCCAGAGAGTTCAATTTCTTCAACATTTCCGTCAGCAAAATTTTGCTCTGTGGACTTAGATTCATACCTTCCGAGGCCAACGGACAGGTAGGAGAATGTCTGAAATGCTCCACGGCGATGTCGTCACTTTCTAACCATGGTGTATAGCGACTCCACATTGGTAGCATTGAACAAGGTCCTTACCTCCGATGTAAAAGAATCTGAGGGCTGCGAGTTTCTCTGTGAAAAGACGGGATTTATTCCACATAGTTGTGTTGAAAGTGTTGAGTCTCCTTGATAAATCGACGAAACGTACGTACTTGACCATTCTCTTAGGTAGGTAGGTAGGTAGGTAGGTAACATGGTGCGAGCAGTGACGTCGGTGGTAGTAGCTGTGTTGAGTGTGGACGTATCAGTGGTAGGCGAGGTGGTAAATGAGACAGCAGAGACTTATGTAAGTGGTTTATATAGATGTGCTTAATCCGCTTTCCAGCTGCATACTTTTATCTCCAGCACCACGTTCCTGTGTAGCAACTTAAGATGGAATTCCCGTGGTTCACACCTCCTTTACATAAGTCACCACGCCCTTCCACAATTACTATCCACGTAGCATCTCTTTTTCATTGTTTTAAAAGTGAAGCAATATATATCTGGCCACGTCAAACCTCCGCATGTCATCCATCAGCACTCAAATGAGCTGATGATGTGTACTGTTGGGTTTAGCTTGCCACATTTTCAACACTTTGAAGGCGTGGAGAGACATATCTTGTTCCGGTTCTTGAGTGATTCTATTTAGCTTTTCAGACGACAAACCTAAATACGTCCCCATATCTTTCCACTCCCTGAATAGAGATTCAGACATGGTGACAAAGTACCTCTCCATTAAAACTGGTCGGGATTGTTGTAATCCAATTTGTGCATCTTGAAAAAGCTCTGCAACATAAGTAACAGATCTTGTCGATGAACACTCATGAAGGCGTGGTGGAGTTCTCCCCATCTTGCATGATCCGTAGTTTTAGACCACCAAGTTTGAAACATCTCCATACACATATCCTGCACCGTCTTAATAACGACCATCTCCTGCAGACGCTCATAGGGGATGTCCAAGTAGATTCCCAATTTCTTCCAAGATCCAACCAACAGCCTTCCTATTCCATGAAGCAAACGATTGCTATATGTAAATTTCATTTCACACATGACATGATCCTGTACACTCACTTCACATATGTCAGAGTCAGATAGGGAGGGGTTATTTTCAAGACTCATCTCGCCTGCAAAAACTTCAGAAATCACTTGATGAAGGTCGGTAGGCGAGCAGGGAGCCAGCGGGTAGCTGGTGCTGGTGATGGTAAAGGTAGTGGCGGTAGGTGGGGTAGTCGTAGTGGTCAGCAGTGATATATCCTTCCAAAGAGAAATTGGGGTGCTTTATATAGGATGATCTAAGCCTATTTCCAGCTGGATACTTACCACCACCTTTTCCTTTCTGTGTAGCGACTTATCAGCATGAGTCTTTTGAATTTGTTAACATCAAACAGGGGGAAAGACGTTGTGACAAGTGTATTTAGTGAAAATTAGGGTGATTGCTTTCATTCTGTGTAGTGACTTATCTTTTAGATCTGTTGACATAAAACAGGTGGAAAGGTATTGTGATAACTGTATTTTGGCGGGATTAAAGGGAATTAAACTATAATTAGCTTAATCCACTTTTTAGGTGTGAGGGAGGCTCGCTTGTTAAGGTAATATGGGATTTCTTAATTTTTACTTCTCCTTTTGTTAACAGGGGTGTGTAATTGCTACCGACTACTCTTTGAAGTTTTTCTAATCCTATTTAGACGAACTTTCATCTGGATCCTCCTACGGTTTGGTTTACCTGTGGAGGGCAGGTGAAATTAGATTTATAGACATACCGAGTGAGGATCTCTGTGATCATAGGATTAGAGCTCTTTTCTAAAAAGATATCAAAAGCCGACTTTGATCTTGCTGGAACTTTCTTTTTTTTTCACCTAACCTTTGATGATCTAAGAATGGAGTGAAGTTTTTATCCGGATTCTCCTATTGTTTATTTCCCCTGTGGAGGACAGGTGAAAATTGGATTTATAGGCCTCCTACCGAGCGAGGACCTCTTCTGTTGTGACTACAGGATTAATCCTCTTTTCTAAGAAGAGACGTCAAAGCCACCTTTCATCTATTCAAACTGCACTAAGCGTCTCCAGAGGCGTATATAAGGGAGGGAGAAAAGTTTTATTCACTGACACTCTCTTTGCAACCCTCACCGTCTAAGCTACAGCTCTCAAGGAAGAGACGAGAAGGACCAACAAGACTTCATTGTCTTCTCCTGCTGCTGAAGATGGTACCACTGCAGTTGCTCCTGCTTACAACCCACATGGTGTAACAGGTGGTGGTGGTGTTACTGCTGCTGCTGCTGCTGCTACTACTGCTGGTGCTGCTACTACTACTGCTGCTGCTGCTGCTCCTACTGCTGCTGCTACTGTTGCTGATAACGTCAGAGCTGCTGTTGACGGTGGGTCTTATACACCTCCTTACTGGACAGCGATGTTTTATACCCCCGTTGCTGCTGCTGATTCTGATGCTGATGCTGATGCTAACGCTTCCCATTGTTGATTTCTGTTGCCATGGAAACATGATTTTCATTCTAAATAGGAAAATCCATGATCCCATTCGAAATAATTTTTCACCAGGTTAACTATGGTGAAAACAGAACGAAAATGCCATTTCTAAATCAAAAGTTATAGGCAAAAGAATAAGAAAATTATGCTAATTTAGCTAATTAGCATAAATTATGCTAATTATAGATGTATCTCATGACCAATTAGGCGCAGAGCTTATTGCCATTCAGGAAATGGTTATACGGGTGAATGTCAGAAAAAGTGCACATATCTGGTGCACACAGTACAGAAAGATAAAAGTCAAGATAACATTACAAAAGTGTATTATATTGATAATGCAACATCTTGGCCTTATGAAAACCCCTGGTGGACTGGCTTCCTCCAAGAACTGCAGTTTTTATTCATGGCCAACTGGATATCAGCGAATTTTGTGAGGCGTCTGTGACGAAAACTCTAGGATTGCTCTAAAACAAGTTAGGACAATCACAGCAACTTGAAATTTGGGCTGCAAGTAGCTATTACTAACTGGATTAAGCATACAAGAATGCAAAACTCTATCTTTAAATTTTTTTTGTGAGAGCCCGGACATAATTATCAAAATATTGAAAAATTGGACAATTTTATCTTCAAATCACTAACTTTACTGTAGTTCTGTCAATAATGCCCTGATTAGCTCCAGAATTGCTCTAACTAATCCTCATTATGTCTAGTTTGGGGAAAATAAAACAGTAGAGGCCTCACTAAAACCAATTTTGTACCCTTGAGTGTTGAATGTCTGCCAAAGTGGAAAAAAATGAGGAAAATCCAAATTTCACACAGGTAAAGGGGCCCCCAAAAGGTTTTTTCAGCAATTGCAAAGCTGCTCTGTACCAAAATGGACTTAGGCTAGGGGCATCTTGTGGTAAAGTATTAGTTCGTTATGTAAGGGAACGATTATATTGTTACCGGTATTGATACTCAGGTGGAGCCACTGCTCCTACTACAGGTGTGTGCTACCTGGACAGGTGTGTGTTACCTATCAGGTGCTGACCTACATTGCTGCTACCAACCCTCATGCTGGAGGGTCTGGTGCTTGGTCACAGCTGGGAAAAATTCTTTCATCATGGTGGTATGTGAGGCTTGCGAGTACGAATACCATGGTAACAAGAAAGCTTGTCCCGAGTGCTCAAGCCCCAACCCTCGCTGGATGACAGGAGACCGGATGGTTGGACATAAAACAGCCGGGGAGAGCGACCAAGCACCCACGGAGAGCGACATGGAGGACAGCCCCCCCCCACAGCAGACCCAGACCTGGAGCTGCTACACCAGATTAGGCAGGAGAAGGCCAAAAAGGCCAAAATTGACATACTTTCTAGAAGGAAGGAGCTGGAGTTGGAGCTAGCAGGTCTTCGGGCAGAGAATAATCGTTCCATTAGAGAAATCAACGATGAAGTACGTGCCTGGCAAGGTGCTATGGGTGCGTTCGATTCCCAAGCTTCATCATTTACCGTTCCTCCGCTGGTCCCCAGCAATAATGCTTTGTCAGACCAAGCACAAGCGGCCGAACACAGTGCGGTAACCTACGAAAGTGGGGAATCGAACGCACCTGTTCCTCCGCTGGTACCCGGCATGGACGCTCTGTCGGACCAAGCACAAGCGAATCTAAATATTTGCTGCGGAGGCCAAGATGGCCGACCTATCCTTCCTGTTGACAAAGTGCAGGCACTTGGAGCAGCTATTTCAGGCCAAAAAGGCCTTCCGCAGGCCCATAGGGTGGATAAATTGTACTACAGAGACTCAACTGGTATGTTTCATGAATTTTCTACCCCAAACATTCCCAATATAGCCAAAATAAGCTCAGGAGATCCATCGCTCACCGGAGGTTTGGGTGTCAACAAAGCCTCCGGTGGCCGCACGCTCAACGGAGACCCTTCATACCTAGAATACCTTGCTTGGAGGAAGAGTAGGTCTGGATTGGGCACTGATACTGATGCAAATAAGGGTAATTCTGCTGCGCTCCAGGGTTTACGTCTGCCTGGTGGGAATGAAGGACCCACATCCCTGGGGGAAGGTAGAATTCCTTTACAGTCTGTGCACCCTCCTAACCTGCCTCAGCGTATTATACATAAAGGCATGGTGTATGAGGTGGTTCCCAACCAGCAACCCAGTCAACAATTGCGATCAACTCAACACACACTTCAAGCTGGTCTGGCTAGTGCCGGCTTGTCTTCAGCATCACTTGGGATTCTCGGGGACAACGCGAGCAGTCTACTCACCAATCCTACCCCCACAGGTATGCCGGATTTAGACTGGCTTAACAACTTTAAAATGTTTTCCGACACCTCAAAACGTAAACGCTCAACCAATAAATTGAGGCCTGATTGTCACATAGATACGGACAAAAAGTTTGAAGACATGAGCTTGCAAGAGTTGGTCAATGGCATGAACTGTGTAGCTGAATTCATTAACACAGCTGGTTTGCCCCGGGTTACTTTAGACGGCTATCGGGCACACATGAGGTTCGTTTCCCTCAAAGCTCAAGGAGGAGCCTTCCCAGCAAAAGCCCTAGCTAAATACGATCATAAAGTGGTTGATGATGTCATTGAGGGTAAATTAGTGAATTTTGTCTCCGGTTATACCCCAGCCGTAGAGGCTTATTTGAGTGCGGAACACATGACCGTAGTGGAGAACTTGTTGTCAAGACAGGATCAGAGTTCCAATCGCGGTAACAACAAACGTCGCCGCAACCGTCAGCGGGGGGGTAATCAGCCCGGATCTGATTGGCCTGCTGACATATGCTGGAAATGGAACTCTAATGTATGTGATTATGATCCTTGTTACAAGAAGCATGTCTGCGCCACTTGTAGAGGCTCACACAAGAAGAAATTCTGTAATAGTGACGACGTGCGATCGGATAAAAACGCCCATCAGCACGGCAACCAGCAAAATCAGTGACTGGGCATCCATGCTTATTTAGGTTTAGGCACAAGTTCCGCATATTCGGATTGTTTGTCAGACCTGTGGCCCAACACTTATGATTTTGTAAACTGCTCAGCTAATATAACAGAATTGTTGTCTGGCTATATTGGTTACGCTCCACTCTGGGATGCTTCACTCCCACATTATGTTGCGGGTATTAGGGCACAGTTTAATATTTGTGGCTGGAGAAAAATGCTTTCAGGAGGTCCGACACAGGTTTATGGTGAAGGTGGTTGGGACTGCAATGCCCATTACCTGTTAGATGGGGTTTGTCATGGTTTCAAATTAGTTGATACTTTGGGCCCATCCGATGGCTACTTTTGTAAAAATTATCCGTCAGCAGAGATAGACGCTTATGATTATATCAATGAGTTAATCCTGAAAGAACTCAGTAT
Source organism: Acholoe squamosa (assembly GCA_949317995.1). Taxonomy (NCBI): domain Eukaryota; kingdom Metazoa; phylum Annelida; class Polychaeta; order Phyllodocida; family Polynoidae; genus Acholoe; species Acholoe squamosa. Next base: position 35,521,484 of record OX439043.1, on the reverse strand, counting down.
GGACAAGTTATCAATAGTAGATATCCGGCCTAGATGTGTCCACGCTATGGGAGCAGTGGAAAAGTCCAGTGGTGGTTATAGACCTATTACCGATGCTAGCCGCCCATTGTACAGCAGCATTAATAATTACACCAAAGACACTTTCCATTCGTTTAGCTACCACTCTATCGATGACATTTCTGAACTTATGGAACGAAATTGTTTCATGGCAGTGACAGATCTACAAAGTGCTTATCGCACAGTGTTAATTAGGCCAACGGATCGCAACCATCAGGGGTTATGTTGGAATATTGATGGAAAAAATTGTTTTTTACAAGATAATTTCATGAGCTTCGGCACGAGAGCTGCCCCCTATATATTTAACAGTATATCCGATGCCATAGCTCGCTATGTCAATGCCAATGGTTTTTTATGCCGGAATTATTTAGATTACTTCATCGTTCTTGGTAGTGATTATGAGGAATGCAGGAACGCTCAACTGTTTCTCCACGCTACAATACGCTCGCTAGGCTTCCATATAGCTTATGCTAAAGTTCGATCCCCCTCACAGGTGCAGCGTTATTTGGGGGTGATCTTGAACTCGCTTGATATGACGCTCAGCTTACCACAAGACAAGTTGGACAAGCTTCACTTAGAGCTGCGCTTTTTTGCTGGTCGCCGTAGGGCGACAAAGCGTCAGTTACAACACCTTTGTGGTGTGCTAAGTCACTGCTCAACTCTGGTACGGGGAGGAAGAACATTCTCCCACAGGGTCATAACGATGTTACGTGTGTTTACTGCGAAGAAACGTTATATTACATTGTCGGATTCATTCCACGAGGACCTGAAATGGTGGGGCGACTTCGCGTCATGGTTCAATGGCTCAGCGAAGATTATCACTCCGCCTGAATTCACCTCACTTGTGTACACTGACGCTTCTGGTATAGGTTATGGTGCCGTTCATGGTAATGATTGGTTATGCGGTCACTGGTGTGACAAGCTAGTGATGGAAAGTGACATTCACGGTCACTGCCGGGACGCACCGACAACGGAGATACCAGCCAATATTAATGTCAGGGAACTCTATCCCATATACGAGGCCTTAGAACGCTGGGGTCCATATTGGAGAGATCACAAAATATATTGTGTTACTGACAATACACAAGTTATGCATGCCATCAACAAGGGTAGAAGTGACAATGACGCCTCAATGATTTTGTTGAGAAAAATATTTTGGTTATGTGTTATATTTAACTGTCACTTAGTGAGTATTCATATCCCTGGTGTACAGAATGTTCTAGCAGATGCGATTTCAAGGGCCACATGCTCTAAAGACCTACCCGTATTTCTTTGTTGTAGACGCTAGTCAGCGAGTGCGCCAATTAGACTTGGAAGCAGCCGAGTATAGGTCCAAGGCATGGGCCCCCAGTACGTGAAGAACAAAGGCTTCCCAGTGGAAGCGTTACATAAGCTTCAGTAACTCGATCCTCAGACCAGCGCTCCCCACAGATGCTCAACATATGTCCCGTTATGTCGTAGACATGGCGAGAAGTCTTAAGTACTCGACTATCCAAAATTATGTTAGCGGAGTGATCTCAATGAATATGTACTACGGTTATGATGTCAAGTTTATCCGCTCTTCTTTTGAATTCATTATGACTCTAGCGGGGGTTCGCAGGGTCTTAGGTGATCCGGAACCAGTGCGCCCATCGTTCACTTTGAAAGACATACTCAATATGTATAAATTTGTCGACATGAGTCAAACTCGTGACAGAGTCCTATGGACTTGCCTGGCACTGAGCTTTAGAGGACTACTCAGGAAATGTAATATAGTCCCAGATTCTATCGCAGCTGTTGGAGTTCATTATCTCAGGCGCGGAGCGGTTAGTTTCACAGACTGGGGCATGGAGCTGGCCGTGTCTAGTTCTAAGACTATTCAGCATGGCCAGAGAGTACACAAGGTGCCAATCACTTATGCTCCCGGTTCTCCTCTATGTGCTGCGAGTCTGGTCAGACGTCATTTGAATGAATTCCCCAGTTCCGACCCTTCAGCTCCGGTTTTTGTACTTCCCAAGAACTCAGAACTGGTACCAGTCACTTACGGTCAATTGCTGAAATTTCTGAAGAGGTTGATGACCTTGTCCGACCTACCTTCAGAACGTGCTGGCATGCACTCCCTCAGGAGAGCAGGAGCCCTATACATGTACCAAATGGGTCTCACATTGGAGGACATACGCCAGGCCGGGGACTGGGCCAGTATGGCCGCCCTATTGTACCTGACTAAACCCTATCACACACGTATTGAGACGGACATGGTAGTGTCAAGCTGTTTGGGGAAAGAGTGGTCTATTAGGATATGACTCTAATAGGCATAATATATTTGCCATGTTTCTTTTCATGATATTTAATTAATTATGTTATTCCTTTACTTGGAGTTGCCGGTAGTTCTGTTAAACTGGCCCAAGTCCATCACTGCATTATTCCCTTGTCCCTCTCACCGTAAAGGATTAATGTAAGGGAACGATTATATTGTTACCGGTATTGATACTCAGGTGGAGCCACTGCTCCTACTACAGGTGTGTGCTACCTGGACAGGTGTGTGTTACCTGTCAGGTGCTGACCTACATTGCTGCTACCAACCCTCATGCTGGAGGGTCTGGTGCTTGGTCACAGCTGGGAAAAATTCTTTTGTTTTTTCTTTTGTTTTTTCAATAAATAGGCCGGTAGTTCTGTTAAACTGGCCCAAGTCCATCACTGCGTTATTCCCTTGTCCCTCTCACCGTAAAGGATTAATATGGACTGAAAATATTTTTTTGGGGGGAAAATGTTGAAATGAGGCATCTGTGACGAAAACTAAAAATGCAATAAATTTAGATAAATATGCTGGAAATGTAATTATTTTAGGTCAGGACATTGAATAATAATGTATCATAGTCTACCAAGAATAAATATTGTATATATGATGCTTTGCAAGATTACAAGAACAGAATTTCATTTCTGTGGGAGGCGTATGTGACGAAAACTCATTTCTGCGCTTTGGTGCTTGTTGTGGCCAAATAAGTAATGGGATTTTAATTATAACACACACAATTGATGAAGAGGAGTACAACACATCATATCAACCACAGAAAAGTCAATTGAATACCCTCATTTCATGTACAGGTAGGAATTTCTGGAGCAATTTGAGGCAATTTTAGGTCAAACACAATTTTAGACCCACCAACTCTTGAATAAAATCAACAGAACATGTAGCAAATGCCCTAAAATAATTGGGGCACATCATTTCTGCACATTTCAATCCATTTTTGACCTTAGGGCAGCATATGGTGCTCGCAAGAGAGAATTTTGTTCAACAGGAGTTTTCGTCACAGACGCCTCACGAATATGAGTCTGTATCAAATATCACCCAAAATCAACATGGCAGCCACCTGCCAAGTCCAAGAGGCTTGCTGATTCAATCAAGCTATACTGTTTTCATCAAAATAAGACCAAATTACCCAAATCTAAACCCATCAGCAAGTACTAGGGGATATAATCTTTGGACTGCGAAAGAAATTTGATCGGATTCCTAAACTTTGATGGCAAAATTTGTCAAAGTCTGCAGAGAATCTTCAGAAAATCTTTGATAAACAACCAGTTGTAACACTTATTTTACAAAAACAAGGCTCTCCCAAGTAATTGACTTCCACTGGGTAACAGCAGATGATTCTGACTTTGCAACAAACAAAATCGTGAGGCGTCTGTGACGAAAACCCCCTATATGAGAAATGGTACTCAAATTGCTACACTGGAGGCCCACAGCCTACCAATGCTTGTCAGAATTGATAAGCTGGCTGTGATGGTTGATATGACATGTAAGAAACACAAATAGATACTTAAATAAATTAGCAACATTATAACATCTAGTTGAGGCGTCTGTGACGAAAACCCAGTCCACATGGACATTCTGACCCACAAATCAGGGACCATTTGACCGATGGCTAAAATCTTTATACCAACTTCACCCCTTTATAAGTTCTTTATGTGACATGTAATAGAGACATTATATCACTATTATTGATAGAGTTATTCTGACCTAAGAGTTATTGTCACAGACGCCTCGAAGAGTAAAATTCCACACATGAGTGACCATAGTAAAAAATTCTCAATCAACATCCACCTAAACTGACATAAATAGTGTAGGCCTAATATATGCCTAATACCACAGGCAATTTTGGATGGGTTTCAAGTCTTTGAGTGGACAATAGGACATGTGCACAATGACATAAACTGCACAAAAATTTTTAGTGATTTTGGGACTTTGGGTCACCTTAACTCAAAGAATTTTATGGCTGCATAAAGGCCAAAAACCATGGTTTTCCAGGTTTTGTACACTTATTCTGACACTGAACCATACCTACCCATATTTAGCCAGCCATTCCCCTGAAACTAACAGGAGTATCTTCTCTTGCAATATATCACAGGAAAGCTAGTGATCAGAATTTTAAAGTTGACTTTTAGCACGGAGCACCCCTTCTCCTTGCCTCTACACAGCTGCTGTCGACCGAACACGTGTCCGTCCTGTGGGAACACGTCCCTCTGTCGGCTAGCGTCGCATCCGACTTTCCAGGTCGCGAAGGTCCGGTCTGCTTCATGAGACAATCCGACACAGATTCAGACCCCTTGTTGGATAAAGTTTTGAATTACATAAACGACACCGCCAAAAGCATCAGGGAAGCAGTGTTAGAACTTTACCGACCGACGTTAGCAAAGTTAGATGAGAGGATAGCTGAAGCTCTCCACCTAGAGGAGGCGTTCAGTCCTCCTGGTGTAGACTTCAATGAAACTCGAACAAGACACCCTTTAGTTGAACTGAAGAAGAGACTTTTGAGATATCTCCGCCAAGTTCCGGTCGTAGGTTTCAACTCGGGGTGCTATGACTTAAATCTGATCAAAGTACAGCTTCACTCGTTCTTCTCCTCCAAAGAGCGAGAGAACGAAGAATTCAGCGTCATAAAGAGAAGTAACCAATACTTGGCGATTTACACTTGACACATTGTTTTCTTGGACGTAGTAAACTATTTGGCACCTGGTTATAACTATGCGAATTATCTACTAGCTTTCACCAGAAATCAGCACAAAGGACACTTTCCTTACGAATGGATGACATCTACCAGGAAACTGGAAAACAGAACAAGATCTACATTCGACAGCAAACTGACTGGTACTGTACTGTGTGTTTACTCTATTTATTTGAGGTCGTTTTAGCCTTATTTTCTGGTCGTTGTTTATAGATGTAACAAAGTGTATTTCGGGGTTTGAGCTAGCTTCCTGTAAAGGGTAGAGTATGCCACTACCTCAGCCCAGTACACCTATTAAGCTGTGCAGCAGTCCTACTCAAATAAAACCAGTGACCTCCTGACTGAAGACTTTTATTGATTCCTCTCCTCGGCTACTAACACGTCAAGCATAATAAGAGTACAAAGGTTCGTCAAATGATCCGGCACTTCTTAGATGGTCAACACTCAATTATGTTCTCTGGATGATATGGTCTTATCATAGTCTCTATTTCATTCCCACAGTAAGGTTTCCTAATGACAACTCCCACTCATTAAAATCACATGATGTGATACAGTAGGCAAGGCAGAAGGCAAGTTTAGTTCGACTTTAACTCCTAAATAGTCAATGCAGTGTACTCACATGGAGAATCTGAATAGTGGTTATAGTAGGCCCACTTTAAGGTGGGTCCTAAGTCCACACAGGGATGTTCCCTGCATGAAGAGGGAGAGGCCTTCTTCAGGCCTGGAGTTCGCTGATGTTAATCACTGCTCTTAATTCCTATCTCCATTTTGCATGAAGTCCCTGGGCTGAGAGCCAATTATTCCCAGGCAGTGCTGTTCTGAGTCCTGAATGAATATTTCTGAGAAACTTCTAAATCTCCTCAGCGGTGAAAGGTGAGGTTGCTATCTCTGAATGTGCATGTCGAGTCTCCTCTAATATAATGCTTTGTTCCCTAAGATGTATAGGCTGCTCCCTACTGTGATCCAATAGGATCTGGCTAATTACTGTTAGCTCAGATATGAGTGCCTGACTTTCAATGCTGTCTCCATGCTCCCTCTGAAGGAACTCTCTGTTCCCAACTCAGAATTCCACAAGTATATTATTTGAGGAGCATTGTTATCTCAATTGGCCTGCCCAGAGACATGTATTTGTCTCATGACGTCACTAACTCATATTTATTTCCCCTTTATTGCTCAACTTTGTAAAGTAGTTATTTCTTAATCCAATATTCTCCTTAATCATTAATCCCTCTGGTTCTGCTGGTCCTAAACTAATTATCTCTTTCATTTTCAGATGGAATCTCCTGTTTGTCTCCTTCATCTCTCGGCTGGAGCAATCAAGTCTTCTGTCTCAAATCCTATTATGGACTCAAACATTACAATTTACACCCTAATTCCCGTGGAACATGCTACCAATTTATTTCATTTCGGACCGCTTTGCCAATAAATATTCATTACTCTGTCTTGCCTTATTGCCTTTTTCTTCGCATCTCCATTAAATCACTTTACATATCTCATCACTGTCGACACTGCTGATTACACATTATTATCCATTAGAGATTTCTCTTACACCATCGTACACCACCAAGATGTCTGAAACTGACTACGCCGAATGTGAAAAAGTTTGGTCCGAACAGAACATGCAAACTTTCAGAGATTACTTGATCCACTACAACAACAAAGACGTGAAACCCTTCATAGAGGCACTGAATAATCACGCTAAATTTTTCAGGGAGCACAACATTAACATGTTCAAAGACGGCATCTCCCTTCTGGGTTTGACTTTACGGTTCCTTTTTCAAACCACAGAGACCCCGTTCGTGACCTTCCACCAGTTCGACTCCCACCTCCACTCTTTGATAAAAAAATAATCTGGTGGGGGGTCCTTCCATAATCTTCCATAGATTTCACGAGAAGGGTACCACACTGATAAGGGAACACAAGTACGGCGAAGAAGCGCGAACGTGCAAGCACATCCTAGGTGTAGACGCTAACTCTCTGTACTTGCGCTGCATGAGCGAAACACACTGCACAGGTTATTACCTGGTGAGACGACCCGAGACCGAGTTCAAACCGAAAATCAGGGAAAGACATTCTAAGAGCACTTTAGAGTGGTTGCGCTACGTGGAGCAAGCCCACAGCGTGAAACTTCGCCACGCTTTCAACGAGGGGAGGTATCTCTAGGTAGTCGAAAAATTTGCGTAGATGGTTTTCACCTGTCCTCTAACACCGTTTTCCATTTTCACGGGTGTTGGTTCCACGTTCACGAGTGCATACCACTGCACAGATATCCGTGTGCTTTAGACAGGGAAGAGAAACGTGACAGAACAGTAAGCGCTTACTTTAAGCTCTAGGTCACAAGTTGATCATCGTATGGGAGTGTGAATGGAGAAAGATGAAACACCAGGATCCGCAGGTTATGGCTTCCGAACAACACTGTGTGCTATAAGACTTTGGGTTTCTTTATCTGCTCCATTATGATGTAATACTATTATCAGCGCCTTATAGAGGAGTAGCTCTGGTAGAATGCTAATGCACACGATTAACAATACAAGTCCGAATTACAGGTTACCTTTTATTGAACATTCCATTTTCAGGTGAAGATACAATCCATAATCACATTAACTCCGGCTGTGATCCCTTAGAGTCCATTTTAATCCTTTACATGTCCAGACATTTACATACGATTCAAGTGCATGTTGTTTGCAGGTGTGCATGTGTGTGTGTGTATGAGACATCTGACAGTGATATTTGAGGTCCTATGTTAACAGCTTATCTAACACTCGTAATCCCACATAGTGCTATTAATGGTACCAGCTGGTGCACTCTCCTATTGGATTTACTCCACGAGTATATTGCCCAGTTGCCGACCCTCTAGCTTCATGTGTTATCTTACTCCGATTGATATCACTTTTCCCCCTATCGTTCTTTATGTATATTCCTCTGTCCTTTTACTAGTTCATTATTCTTCAGGTAGGGACCCCTTATGCCTCTGATAACTTTGGCCCAGTTTACTACCTAGGGCCGCTTATGCTGGCAGTTTCATGTAGGTTAATATTGTTATCTTATTATTATGCTAGTTGTAAGGGGCCTTCTTATTTTCTGTCTGTACTATCTTTTGGACAAGCTCTCTGGTTGGTTGGTATAGGTGGGAGGGTGTATGCTGTATCCTGTTTACGTGATCATTTTAACCTTTACCGATCTCTTTCTATGTTGCAGATGTGGTTCTCCCTAGTCGCCTTCCACTTCTTATGGTAACCCTCTATGGACCATGTTAACCCTTTATGGGTCACAGCTTATATTTATGTACATTGATATATTCAAGACTTATTTACAATAAACCATTTTTAACTGATCTTCTCTTGTACTCCCTTGCACAACTGGAAGGTCACCTACTTGAAAGCGACTCGAAATCCCATGACAGAGAGCGATATCATATCCTCTGTGAAAGACGGGAAAATGTTCGGTTTGATTCAGGTGGACATTAGTACTCCTCCTTACCTACGTGAATACTTCGAAGAAATGACTCCTGTTTTCAAGAACGTGACCATTTCGAAATCCAACATAGGACCTCACATGACAGACTTTGCGAACAACGAAAACCTGATGAACGCCCCTCAAAGGTCCTTGATAGGTAGTTACCATGGAAAAAAAGATTCTCTTGGGAACACCTCTTCTTTAGTGGTATTTGAATCACGGCTTAACAGTCACCGAAGTACAGCTGTTCATAGAATAGTCCCTTCGCAGACGAAGTAACAGTGGCGCGAAGACGCGGTGATGTCAACGCGAACAAGAAAATTCTGTCAGACTGTTACAAGTTGATGGGAAACACAAAGAAAAACACACCACTGTGAAATACACTAGAGGTCGAACCTTCGAATTATTGACCAACTCGTGGCGGTTCAAAAAGAGTACAGAGTTGAGCACAGATCTCTTTGAAGTCGAACTGCAACCGAAAACAGTCAGGAACAATCTTCCTATTCAAATAGGATTCATGGTTTACCAGTACGCCAAGTTGAAAATGTTAGAGTTCACATTCGACTTTTTGGATAAATTTATTGATCGACGCAATTACGCTCTTTGTCAAATGGACACTGACAGTTTTTACATGGCTCTCAGCAGCAAATCGTTGGACCAACTCATGAAACCCAACTTGAGAGAATCGTACTTCAGAGAGAAACGAAACTGGATTCCAACAGTGGTGTGCAATGACCACTTAGACCTTTTCGTAAAGATAAAAACCCAAGGCGTCAAAGAATGGATCCCCCTCGCTTGTTGCCAGAAACGCTACGTTCACGATCAGAGAACTCCGGGTCTTTTCAAATCCGAGTGGGAGGGCGATGGAATTCTCAACTCCAAGACTTACAATTGCTACAATATAGACTCGACAGGTGAAAGAAAATCAAAGAAATGGAGTACGAAGGGTGTCATAAAAAAACAGAACGTTCAAGAACCCAAAGACTTCTTGGATGTTCTTTTGAAACGAAAAACTATCCGCGCTGTTAATACGAATTTTAAAGTAATAGAAAACAAAATGCACACTTACACGATAGAGAAAAAGGGACTGAGTTACTTATATGTGAAGCATCGCGTACATTCTAACTGAGTGATGACTAGTGCTTTAGAGTTATGAATATAATATAAAAAAAAAAAGGAAAAAAAAAAGAAATGTAGATAAGCTGGTGAGATAATACCCTTTGTCGTTGTATTAACTTCATCTACTTCGTCCACCGACTTACCTCGTGTATCAGTGTTGAAAAAAACAAAAAAAAAACAAGACAATGTGTACTTGCGATCCCATTTTCACTTGGGAAATAATAGATGCATCAGATGTTTTGTTCTTTAAGGCTCCGTTGTTAAACCAAGGTGTTCATAAAGTGTTCGTTTCTAATGATGTATTTGATTCTTTGAGTGCGTGTTTCAAAGATGCGTTTCAAAGAGTGGCTGGTAGCATCAAAGATAGTTATAGGAGTATATCAATTCCATGACGAGAACACATGTGCTTTCGTCAAAAGGCAATATACGATAGAATCGATCAACACATTGCTTTCTCTTTTGCAAGACAGCTCAGACTTCTGGAAAAAAATGTGTCATTGTTCAAAGGGACCATTCGACTCTTGTCAAAAGTGTGTCTATCGAATGTTGTGTAGCAAAGTTCCTTACCCCGGTGTACCAGCTGCTCAACTGAGAAGTATCATGTCCAGACAAACTGAATGGAGTACTTGGTATAGCGCTTCAGTGGATTTCACTTGTGATATCGATGAGATGTGGATGGGAAATATGGCTTACACCTATCCTTCATTTCAAGAGGGTACTTGCTCCAAAGTTGTACACCAAGATTACACCATGTACAGTCTGAATTATGACAAACAAAAGTCGAATGTGTACATCTCAATGTGTGAGTTCTGTCATGTTCCTCTCCGATATTCGTCTATATTATGTAGAGAGTGTGAATTTGCATTTAGCAACTTGTAAATAATAAAGTGTAAATATTATTTATCAAAATAAAAAAAAAAGAAATAAATTTGTTTGTTAAGTTTTTGTTTTTTACTTAACCCGGCCCTAGCCAAGGGGCGGGTTTACTAAAAGAAAAAACCACCCCAAAGGCCCCCCAACCCAATGGTTCTCCCAAAGGCCCCCACCCCCACCCCAAGTCCCCCCCTCACCTCCCCTCCCCAAATATTTCCCTTTTTTTTTGTTTTTTTCTTGGAAAGCTTTCAGCTTGCCTTTTTTTTTATAAAAAAAATATCTCACTATACTCGCACCCTCGTCTACATAATAAACCACACCTCTTTATGCTAATAAGGTCATGTAACTACTTGCTTGCTTGTTTGCTTGCTTGCTTGCTGCATACAGCTGACTGACGGTATGACGTGTGGACAGCCAGCCAGCCGGCCGGTCAGCCAACTAATCAGAGGTCTCCATTTTTTTGAGGGGGGCAAAAAATAAAAAAGAAATAAAGTGACGTCACCAAATTTTTTCAAATTTCGCACCAAAATTATAACCTCTGATTGGTCCATTCAAATTAGGGTCACGTGACCTTATTTGCATAATAGAAGTCACATGACCTAAACAGCCAGCCAATCAGAGGGCAGCACACCACAGGAGGTTTGGGTCATGTGATCATTTTTGAATTTCCCACCAAAAGGGAGGACTCTGATTGGTCCATTTTGGCGCCACACCATAGGGAGGTCTAGGTCACGTGACCCCACATTTGAATTTACCACCAAAAGGGAGGCCTCTGATTGGCTGCATGCCCAGTGAGTAATATCCTTAGATAAGCTATAGTCCCGTTCCGATACATACTATACTACTATAATTCATATTAAACTACACAATGTTAGGTTTAATATTCAATTAAAATTAGGTCTTACCATGTGCTGTTTGCTGGGTATTTATAGGATCACTATAACAAATTGACTACGGGTCAATTGACATTCCTGCCCTTGACATTGTTACAGGAAAATCCCTGTTTTCTTTTGCAATAGTCAATCTGAATTTCACAAGTTTCTTTTTTCCCAAGAACATTTCTCGTTTACTCAATGTGTTAAAAGATCTGTGTTTAATGGACTTCCTTCAATTCACCATCCTCATTAAAAAGTAAAGCACTTTGGAAATTGAAATCACTTTGTCAACAAAATGCATTATTTCCGATTAATCTCAGCTAGTTCCATTGGTGAATGACAATAATCGTTTGTTGTGAGCGGAGATGAATATGGACTGGAGTGAGGGGGAAACTAAGCAGATGAGGAGAGTTCAACACCAAGGTGACGGGGGGGATTAAAGAACACCTGTGCTTGGGTCCCTCATTACACTTGGCTCTTCATCTCCGACAGGTCTTGATTGAGAAGGTCGCTATATAACATGCACTGAAAATATGGGCCTCTATGAAAGTGATCAGTATTGATGACTTAAGGTCCTCTTTCCACAATAAAGGCTTGGTTGTGGGAGGAGCGCGGCGGGGTATGTAATTGCTTGAAACTGATAATTAAAAGATATCAATTAATGACAGAATGATCATTTACCTGCTTCTCTTTTATCTGGTCAGACAGGTACTCTGCAGTGATCACCCAGGGTGGTCACATGTGATCACCTTAAAGATCACCGGGTACTCCCCATGACATCATCAATAAGATGACAAAAAATGATCACTACTGAGTACCTTTTTAAGCCTTATATTTTCTGTGTGAGAGGTATATCACGAGCCTGGATGATATGTAGGACTACTTGTATGTATATACTGCAGAATGTTGGACATAGTAAGACATTCATTGACGGAAGTCCTGGCTGTAGCCTCCTATCACATATCTCAGATGTTTCAGATCTACCCATTGATTTAGCATTATGTCGAAATCCAACCAACCAATTTACATAATGATTTAGCATTATGTCGAAATCCAACCAACCAATTTACATAATGATTTTTGCAGGATTAACATTAGACCATGGGTGATCTAAATATGTAACACTATCTATATATTTTTTGTTAGCCTATATCACTGTATGCCTATTAAACCTGTGGGATTATTGCCGCTCAATGTGGCAGCTCATAGATCTAGTGTCAATATTCCTAAATTGCTCGATATATTTCTGTTACATTTATTGACTTTATTGGAATCATCCATAGCTTACAGCATATGTATTAGGGAGTGGTCATTTTTTAACAACAGGGGGGGGGGTTGGTGGGTTTGGGGGGGGGACAAAAAAAAATCAGATCCCTCTTAGGGGAAAAAGCCCGTATGCAACTATAGAATAAAAGGGGGGGACGGAAAAATTTTCGCTGCACATGCATGGAATTTCACCGACCCCCCCCCCCTGTTGTTACCACTCCCTTACATACCAAATAACATCCCACTATACCTTTTCATAATTCTGAACAACATATGCAGACCTACAAAGTTATGCTCTGCATACTCGGGTAGTTAATTGTATATTAGTTTATCCCAAGTTGAATATGAGAGCCCCATAGGCTTAACCAAGAAACTCTGTATCACACCCCACAGTGTGATAACCCTTCCCCGTATCACACTCCCTGGGAAAACATCCAAAACGGTCAAATAACTGATGACAAAATCATTTCTAATGCCAAATAAATCGAATTTTGAACATATCTGACTAAATTAACTTGAGATAAATACAAAGGAGCACTTGAATTGGTCAGCACTGAGGGTTATCACACTCGGCTTCGCCTCGTGTGATAACCCTCAGTGCTGACCAATTCTCGTGCACCTTTGTCTATGTACATATCAAGCTGTCTCACTACATATTTAGGTATCATTTGTGGCTTTATATCTACACTCTCCCTTTTTCGTTAACTATTTTTGCTCAGATTTTAAAGACTGATGGCAAGAGTTACTGAGATGTATGTTGCATTAATTGGCATAATTACCGTTAGTTCATGCCAAATAGAGTCTAAACAAAAGAGAAAAAGAGGACTTTTGATACACCCTAACTGGCTAAAGAGGGCCGATCCAAGTACATCCAAGCCTTACTTTTTTCCCGGACTTTTGCGGGGAAGTCCCCCATAATATATTACCTTACTTTAAACACATGAGGCTTGTTGGGTCTATATTAGGTACCAAGTCAAAATTGTGAGAAAGTAGAACCATACCCGAGTAGATCTACAGAATTATTTTCTCTATGTATCTTTAGGCCCAAACGGATAATTGGGCGGAGTTTACATGACGTGACATAAATTTACAATGGCCGCGGAAGAGAATCTAAGTGTATTTTTCTGTGTGTGTGTGGTTTTTTTGGGTTTTTTTTTAGGCCTGAAAAAAAAAATGTTGCGTTCAGGTAATGTAGCCCAAAGAAATTAGGGTAGGTAGGTCGATTTATTTATTTTTTTATTTTTTTTTTTGCAATTTTTTTTTTTAAGGATCATGAGAATATGGTACTGTAATCTTCAGATTTTCGTAAGGATGCGCCTTTAAGGTAGTATGCCCTGTATACGGCATGCCTGATACACGAATCACAGGCCTACTGTGCATTAAAGGTGGGCTAGCATGGCAAACCTCAACATGGGTACCGGTTCAAAGATCGCTCATAAAATCGTGGGACCCAGCGAAAATATCGGCCTGCTTTTTAATGCGGGCATGCATTACAGTGCTAGGCCCCCTTTAAGCAGAGCGCTGATGGGCTAGATTCGAGCTGTACGTATCACCTGCAGCCCTGAAGGGCCTGTTTCCCCCCCCCCCCAGGCCTTGAATACCTTTTGAAAGAATGAGAGTTGAGCCAAAAAAAATCATATATGGTTGGTGGGGGGGGGGGTTAGTAGAAATATTGGAAATTTCAGTTCCAAAGCAGAAATCTTTTTTACGACATGGTTCATCACAACTCACTGTATATAGAAGTTCTCTTTGCAATTTTTCCACAGGCGCATCGAATAATATTTTTTATTATTATTTTTTTTTTTTTTTTTTGGGGGGGGGTCATTTTGCACAATGACTTTTAGTAGGGGGGTTGTGATGACTTTGATCATATTGGTGAATTTGCCGGTCCGCAAAATTCGAAACGAGCCCCCTCCCCCAGATGACAATAAATGACTTGTCCCTAAACAAAGGGGAGGAAACTTTAATATGACCTAGATAAAATGCAGTTAAAAACCAACCCCATATGAGACTCATGTGAACTTATTGGAGTAATAGCTTTTCATTAACTCTGGGTGTGTCTTATACCCAAGGTCGGGGCGAGGTACTATGGTAGGCCTAATTCCTTTTTAGGTTGCAACTACTTTTGGATTATTTCAGTGACTCTCAACAAGTTGCAGGGGCTCACTGCCAAATAAATTGGCAAAAAAAATGCCCCAAAATATAGTTTTTTCGAACATTTAATAAAAATAACTAGGGTGGGTCCATCCTTGTGTATATTAGTTTATAGGCAAGGTATTACCTATTCACTTCTATGTCTTTCTGAGGAATACATTATTCTAAAGTAAGCTACTGACACACCACCCTAGCTCATGTTAATCCCAACCTCTGTAGAATACATATAAATGGTAAAGGGCCCTGTAGGCAGCTAGACATGGGTTTTTGAATTTTTAAAATTGGTTAAATAGAACCAAAGTTACATCATTTTCTAGATTTTTTTTTGACTTTGATAAAAAAAAGAAAAAAAGATTAAGGTCGGGCCAAAAATAAAAAATAGGGTAGGTCGGGATACATGAACACAACATTTTTTAGGCCTTATTTAATCGCTCAAAACATGTACAAGACAAATTGACATGGTAAACCTGATTAATTCCAGCAGGGTCAAAATCCTGGATCAGCCCCTGCAGCAACGACCGTCTAGAACAGCCGTGGGTAGGGCCTATTACTGGCACTGTAAGAGCATTTCATCCCTGATGGCTTAAAGATGAATATTTTTTTGGAGGTGCAAGCCCCGTCAGAACAAAGCAAACAGGTGTAATTCACAAAATTAGCCATTGTTTTAGGGGGAGTGGCCGAAAATACCATCCCTACTTGACCAATGGGTGGTATTTTCGGCCAGCATTATGGTCTATACTGGCATCGAAATATTACTTTTCACCTTAAAAAATGATTTAGGTCAGTTGAAATCAATACTCAGGTAGCCCATAAAATGTGTAAGTTAACAGGTATATTCATGTCTAACTGTACTCTAATACATAGAAAAAAAGTTGTCATTGAGGTGTAACAGATATTGGGAGATGGGACTTAAACATTTTTATTCTAGTATTATTATTAAAACTACGCCAAAATGTACGCTATTATGGGTGCCGCTTCTTTGGCCATTTTCACTTAACAATATATTTTCCTCAAGACTGATACAGCAGGTATTGAAAATGGCCGAAAATACCTCCCCCTGGCCGAAAATACCCTCCCAAAGACCAAAATTATCCACAAAATATAAATTTTAAATATTTTCTCCCATTATGGCAATAAAATCATGCCCGTTCCAAAAAATGTTGATATTGCCCTCCCTTACCCTCTTAATTATAAAAAAGGTGTTTATAAGCATTAGATAAGAATTGAGACATGATCAAAGTTTAAGTGGCCGAAAATACCCTCTGCTCCTCTGTATACTTTTGTAACGGTTCGTTTCGACTTTATATGTTGGGTAGCTCTTTGGCTCGCTTAACTCTAGAGATACCAATATAACACGAGTAGTTTGGGTTGGGGCAAAGCCCTGAAACTTCCTACCTGCTCGGGTAGGCTTTTATTGTAGAGAAGAAACACGTCTGGACTGGACTAGGTCCAGTCCTCTTCTGCGGATCGTCCGGCTCCTTAGTAGGAACTGGATGCGAGGCGTGGTGCTGCCCCCTCTTGTACCAAATGGGTATCGCGAAGCGACACCTGGTTGGCATAGAAGGAGCGAGCACCACACAAACACATCTCTCGGATGAAGCGCACTAATATATACACGACGATGCCGGCCCCTACACCCCCCCTAGACTTCACCTAGGGTAGGTGTTACAAATACCTATTGTTAAAGTGATATGACAATATATTGTCAAGCGATGAATTTAATAAAATAAACTAGCAACTCGCCAGTAGAATTACAATATCTTTATTGTTAAGCAGATGATAACGCTCCATCACTGACATAGAAAGATGTATCGTTTTACAATACATATTGATAGTTCATATTGGTCTAAAGGTTAATGACAATTGACAAGCTCGATACACTGAGTTCCATATTGGCCTTACCTCTCAAGATATACAGAATCCATCATGAGTGTCTAATGAGTTGATCCCTCAGTTCTACACAGAGTGGTCGTGTGTAGACTGGCTCCAAGCTCATTAACTGTATCTCCTACTCTAGCCCTGCACGCTCTGACTCTGGGTGTCCTGTGCTCATTGTTTATATTACTCTTATGCGGTGAACGGATATTCCCTAGGTTTCTATTTCATATCACTATCCGATCCCTTAGGATAACAGGCTGGAGGGCTCGTCATAATGGGGAGAGTATCCTATTATTTAGGATACCATAGTGTAGAGTACACTCTTATGGTGAGTGTAGGTTTTAAATAGTCGATTAATAATTGGTTATTAATTTAGTGCAATCTATAGTCTAACAATATACATAGGTAAGTCTATTATTAAATGTTATATATAGTTTATATGACATTAAGGGGCATTATAAATAATATGTACATAATAATAGGCATCGTCATATATAACCCGAAGTAACTAAATAATAACAAAAATAGGAGGTGGTGCCTTATGCACCATCAACCTATGGTGAGATGTTAAAGTAACAATGTTACATAGTTATTATAGTTATAAGACGTGATTAATTACATGTTTTAAACATTTTTTTTAGTTTAGTTATAAAAATAGAGTTATATAAATAAATAATAATATACATATACATAATGATATGAAATTAAGAGGTGTCCTACCAGGGTAGTAGGATCACCCTTACAATAAAACTAAACTTCCGGCGAACCTGGAATGACTGGTTTCTGCAGCTCCATTCGGCAACGTACGAGTGGTGACAAGCCACGTTGCTGTGTGTAGTGCCCTGGTGAGGATGGGAAGATGGAGCCCCCTTTCGGATGGTAATCCATGAATGGTTCGGGTAGCGTCCATCTTAGCTGCAGTTTGTCATTCCAGTCCGTCGGATCCGGGTAGTCCTCCGAGAAATAAATCTCTGGCATATAGTATGCCTTTACCCTCGTGTACTGAGAAAGATGTGGGGAAGCCGGCAGACGGACACTTACAAGTCCTTGGACTCGTCGTCAGTGTCCATCTTCTCAGCTGGCTCCGGATTGGGTTCGGGAGCAGAGCTGCTGCTTCCCACAGAGAGAAGCTTAAGGGCATCGGTGCTCGGGTCGCTGAGTAGACTCAGAGCACCCATGCCTTCAGACGGTTGTCCCCCACTACCTCGGCACCAGCATCCGAAGGGATGACC
The DNA here is from genome assembly GCA_949317995.1 of Acholoe squamosa. NCBI lineage: Eukaryota > Metazoa > Annelida > Polychaeta > Phyllodocida > Polynoidae > Acholoe > Acholoe squamosa. The sequence continues at coordinate 35,503,592 of OX439043.1, read as the reverse complement.
AGAGACGACGCGGTGCCGTCCCAGTCATCCAGGTGCTTTCCGAAGCAGAGGAAGAACTTTAAATCTGCCTCTTTGTACCTGTTGATGTACTTCAAGTTCTCAGCAGCGTGGAACTCCTTAAGCTTCTTGGCTTCTCTCTGCTTTTCCTTACAGGATTTGTAGGCCTCCTCGACCCGTTTTATCTCCTGCTCTTTCATTTTATCTTCCTCCCTCCTCTGGATCTTGTAGACCAGATTGAAGGTGGCTTCAGTCATGTCTCGCCAGTAGTCAATTGACCTCTGGCGATGCAGGGACTGCCATTCGCTCATCAGGTCGTTCTGAATCCGGCAGGTACGTTTGTCTCGATGGACGAACATATCCGGATCCTGAAGACCTGCCAGGGTACTGGCCACTAACCCCATGATATGGACCCGAGGGCCCGCAGATGAGGCAGCAGCTGGTACTGGTGCTGAGGATGACACAATATCAGGCGGAGCGCCTGCACTAGGGACTGCAGAGCCCTCAACAGTAGTACCTCCTCTTCCTCGGTCATAGCCGGGGAGTGGTCGGGTGGACTCGCATCCACCGCGGCCTCTACCCCAAGCTTTCGGTCGACCCGAGGAGGTCAGGACCTGTGATTCGGGTCCTGCAGGTCCCATGGCAGGGAACTTCGCCATATACTCTTCATAAGCCTGGTGCTGCTGCTGAGAGGACTCCTCTCCGGCCCACCAAGCACTGTGGCCGGTTTTAGACATGAAGAAGGTGCTCCAGTTCTCCTGACTCCTGGTGTCTACACCCGGAGGGCGCTGTGCGCTGGCAGGGAAGCCAGGTGGTGGTACGGCCTGGCTAGCCACCCGGTGGGTCTGGTTGCCAGGCATGTCCAAAGCCGAGACCTGTTGTCCCGACTGGCGACGATCAGCTGGGTTGGCTGGTCTTGACTGATCCTTATTGCCAGCGGGGCTTATGGATCGGTCTGCTCGGGTTCGTTTGGAGGTGGATGTGGCTGAAGACTGTGCCCCAGCGGCTCCCGTTAAACGAGCCTGCTTGTCTTTCTCCCTCTTGTCATCTCCCCACCACTTCTTAAGCTTCAGATGACCCTTGGTGGGAAACTGGAACTTAGAACCAGAGGGGTTCACGGCAAAGTAAGTGGTCACGTTGCCACTCTTCCAAGCGCAGAACTCAGGTTCAAACGCCAGCTCTCTCACTTCACTGGGTGTCAACGAGGCCCACTGCGCCAGGAGCTTGTTAAAGCACTGCTCTGCACGCTTGCGTGTCTTTTGCAGGCCGGTACCATGGGCTTTTTGCAAATACAAAGCCAGGTCTTGGCGCCGGTTAGTCACGAAGGTGCCATCACACAGCTTGCTCGGGCGGTCTCCAGGGACACATCGCACCAAGGGCTTGTGGTGCATATGGTACTCCACAATATGCCTGGCGACCCGAGGCATCGTCTCAAAGATCTCTCCAGTGAGTGAGAGCTGGCAGGACTCAAACGGGCACTTGCGGCGTTTGCCGCTGGGTCCTCATTGCGTCATAGCCCATTGAACCTTAGTCCTGGACTCATAGTTGTAAACCAGACCTAACTTGGATTTGACCTGGTCAGTCCAGATTAGGTAAAATTTACCAATAGGGGTGTCGTGAGGGCCGGTCTTCATCCATTCCTCATCGTCACTGTCACCATCTTTGTTAACGGCGCCCGGGCACATGTAGTGGATTATGTCGTAAGCACAATCCGAGAAGCAGCGAGGGACGCGTTCATTATATCCCTCGGCTGCATTCTTCCACATCCATTTCTGATTTTCGTCCTTGGGGACGTCCGTGGTCATTTCGTCCCAGGTCGTCACAAACTCCAAATCAGATTTGGCTGACTCAGGCAGTTCGGGGTTGTTTTCGCTTCCCGACTCTCTGATCGAGTAGATGCCTGCCCCTCTAGGCTGGACTCGGCTGGTGGTAGTGGTACCAGTCGAAGTCACAACCGAGGTGACAGCGGGCGAGCTGCTGGTGGTGACAGTGGGTGCAGCAGTGACCGAGGTGGCCACGGTGACTGCTGTGGATGCTGGAGCTGAAGCCTTTGGCTTACCTTTGTCCCCCTTCTTAGTAGGAGAGGGCTCGGGTACGGCCGGAGACACTTTCGCTCCCTTCTTCTTGTCCTTCTTCTTCCCTTTTGGGGGCTGTTTTGGGGGCTCACGGCTAGAATCCGTTTTGGGGGCTCAGGGCTAGAATCCGTCTTACCGCCTTTACCCCAGGTGCTCCTCCGGCTACTGACTGTAGTGTCAGTGTCCGAGGTAACACTCGACTGGAGCTGAGCCTGCTGCTTGCGGTGGGCCCGGCGGGCAGAGGCTAGCTCCTTCTGCTAGGCGTCAAGCTCACGGCGCTTGGCTTCCACAGTAGCTTGTTGGCGAGATATATCCTCGTCCAAGATGTTACCAGCCGCCTCCCGTATGTTGGTGCCTGGCTCCTCCTCGGACTTCGATCTCTCAGTCGCGATCTGAAGGTCCTCATCCTCGAGATCAGACTCTGTCAGTGGCCCCTTCGGCGTAGGCTTACAGACCAATTTCTTGGTCCGCCCGGATTCCACCGACAAGTGAGTCAGTGTCCATGTCAGACTCCGACTCCCTTAGCTGTGTTGTCTTCCGGGTAATCCCTTCAGACAGCAGAACAGCTCGCGCCAGGTTCTCGTCGAACATCATGGCTCCCGCCAACCGTTTATAGTTGCGGAGCCATGACACTGGCATACTTTCAGCCAGCTCGTCGGAACATGAGTCTATCACCAGCGATTTGAACTCATCTGGGCACCTCGGCCAACGAACCGCATCCAAACATGGATGGGTGCATGGGGATATAGGTCCCCCACCTTGTGTACACTATCCCCTCAGCCTCGTCTATGTGAGCGAGGCGTGGGATAGTAGTTTTATATCCCGGAGGATACAATGGTGTGTCCAAGACATCCGCATCAAGTTTCGTCAGTTCGGAAGGATGCGCCGAACCTGACGCTGAAGGTACTGGACCTGGGTTTGGTGGAGGAGGCATCCGCTCCCTGTCTGTTGCCGTTGTCGACATAGCAGCGAGGCAGTTGGCGGCTTCTTCCACTTCTGGCTCCCGTACGAGGCCAGCATCCGAGGAATCCATGGTTTCCTCCACCCGAGACTCGGCCTCGTCTTCGCCCAACTCAATGTTGGCGCTTTGACGCACATCGTCAATCGTCCCTTCTGCCATTACGAAGTTCCAATTTAAAATTGGAGGTAATAACGTTGGACTCCTCCCGAAGGATTCTTCCAACAAAAACAAAGGTAAAAGCACAGCTATGAGCTGCCGAGGGGCGCAAAATAACTTGAGCGAAACCAGTGGCGTCTGGCCACCACGATTCCGCCCTAGTTGTAACCAATATGGTGTCTAACCTCTTGTCTCGCGCTATCCCGCTGCGAGCTATCCGGTGACCTAGTTCCGCGCCTTCCCGCCACGCCCGTGGCGCACTCTAGCGGACTAGAATCGGACTAAGGTTCGGCCCGGTATACAAGACGCATGTTAATACCAGAGTGCTATCATCTGGAGCTTGGTGGTAAATACATCGCTATAAAGCGAATGTACCGGTTAATCTGACCACCACTCACGGGATACGGCTACCCAGGGAACATACGTTTGACGCCCCAGCCGCGATACATATGTTATTCGCCTACGGCGAACTACACACAGTTGCTCGTTGTGTACTGAGTTAGGTAACGGCGGACCTCAACGGAGGACTGCGTCTGACGCCTTGGGTCAGCATTTTATTTCTCCTGGCTTTACATACGGCCTTCTCCGGGTCCCATGCAGCCACGGTGGGGTCTTTCCCATATGTAATGCCTTCACTCAGCGAGACATTTTTCCATTTCTTACGATTAGGCCGTTTCCGACTCATCGTCTTCTTCTTAGAAGCTACCTTTGCCTCCGGATACTTCCTAGGCAGACCTCTAGGGCGTTTCTCCAGTACCACTACCTTAGGCCTACTTAAAGTAGGCTCTGGCGGTTGGTAACTGAACTCCCTCTCGGCCGCTTCGCGTCCCTTCCAGGGCCTGAGATTTCCTACATTGGCCTTCCATTTTCTACCAGTGTAGCAATCCTCCATCATCACTGTAGATTCAGAGATGATGCACACAATCTTAAACGGACCCTCCCAAGGCGTTACAAGCTTCAACCTTTCTAGCGGCTCGTAATACCTTAGTACCTTGTCCCCTATATTAAAACGTATCATTCTTGCATTGGTGTCATACCCCACCTTCTGCCATTTAGCACTCTTCAGCAGTTCTTTACAAACTGCTTTGTATGCATGCTTAAATCTATCCCGAAGTAACTCCACAAACAACACAGTGCAAGGAGCCTCCGGGTCGATTCCAACAATCCGTATACCAAGTCGGCGGGCATAATTATGTCCTCGCCGGGCATAATTATGTCCTCGCCAACACCAAGAGGTCTGGGGTACAATTAGTGGATGAATGGACGGTGTTTTAGGCGTGTACTACAAACTCGCACTGTTCGTCCCAATCGTCCTGGTGGCTATTAGCCAGGGGCTTCAGCACTTGTATCAAAGTCCTATTGAACCTCTCCACCTGGCCATCCGCTTGTAGTCGGTATGGGTTGGTTTGGGTCTTACATATTGCTAAGTAATGGCACATTTCCTGCCATAACTCTGACTCAAACTCTCTGCCTTGGTCACTGTGCATCATAAGGGGTACACCCAAATGTAGCACCCAGCCCTTTACAAATGCCTCGGCACATGTAGCGGCCTTGTGATTCGGAAGAGGAAACACCCGAGTGTTTCCTGCCATAACTCTGACTCAAACTCTCTGCCTTGGTCACTGTGCATCATAAGGGGTACACCCAAATGTAGCACCCAGCCCTTTACAAATGCCTCGGCACATGTAGCGGCCTTGTGATTCGGAAGAGGAAACACCCGAGTGTACTTAGTATAGTAGTCGGTTACAACCATCAAGTATTTTCTCTAGGCGTCATTTTAAATCCACTAATGATGTCGATTGCTACTCGAGCAAATCTGACACCAAACAGTCCCTGGGTCAAGGGTAGCTTGCCCAGGCGGGGTCCTGGCTTGTTTTTACAACAATCAGGGCAAGTTGCAATCCACCGAAGTAGGTCACCTCTCATCCCTGGCCAGTAATATCTTCTTTGCAGACATTCTATGGATCGTTTCCTCCCAAAATGGCCACTCGTTTGGTGTCCATGACAATAATACATAATATCCCTTCTCATCGAGGTGGGAATCACTATTTGCAACAGCTTACCGCCTGTGGAAGTGGTCTTCCATCGGCACAGTATGCCGTCTCGGATCTCTAGCTCGGTCCACTGGGCTATTAATCGTCTCGTTTCTCTGTCTTCCAGAGATAACATTGGCCTTACCGGCTTAATACCTTTCCGTAAGTATTCCAAGATGCGTGCAGTGGTGGGATCCGACTGTTGAAACTTCTTGATGGTCTCTGGGTACCAATCGAGATAGCTGCATACAGCCTCCTCCCAGGGGATAGGGGGGGGGTGGTATAGTTATATACCAACCCGGCGACCACAGCATTGTGGGCCCCGCAGTCATCACAAGTGGCATTTTGGCACTTTCGGACTGGTCGTCTCGATAAGGCATCCGTCAGTACGCAAAGTAAAGTCAGTTCCCCAGGGGAAATGCTTATACTTCTTAGTATACACCACTACATGAGGAGTTCTCTTTTAGTGGTACAATAATCATACTGTGTTTTGCTTAGCATGTTGCTAGCGAATGCTAATGGGACTTCGACTCTGTTCTGGACCTGAGAGATTGATTGATTGATTGATTGATTTGTGTTTTACAGCACTTTAGCGGCACTAAGTGGCTATCCCGTGCTTCACAGGTTGATAATTTGACAGAGAATTGTGTCAGTGCCCGCGCATATGTGCACCACACACATCCTGAGGGGATAGGAAAGAGGAGATATAGACCCTTTTAAGTGGGCTAGGGAAGCCCAGGACCTGAGAGAGTGCCGCCCCTATAGCATTATTGCTCGCATTGGTGTCTAGTATGAAATGTCCTTCGGGAGTAGGATATTTAAATACTGGTGTGTTTCTAAACAAATCTTTTATCTTAAAAGATTCTTCCTGCTCGCTGGTCCATGGGAAGGGTTCCCGAGCCCTACCCGGTGTCCAATGAGCTAGGCATTGCATGGGAAAACTTACACGAGAGTAATTCGGTATGAAATCACGGTAATAGGAACAAAATCCTAAAAATGATCTAACCTCCTTAGCACTCGTGGGTCTTTCCCAATTCTCCACTGCCTCAAGCTTCTCCGGATCTGCATTCACGTTAGGGGTTATGATCCTTCCCAAGTATGTAATTGTTTTCTTAAACAGATTACATTTCTTAGGCTTGAGTTTTAGGCCGTTGGCTAGAATCCTATCCAAGACCAGCTGTAGGTTCGCATGGCATTCCTGGAACGACTTGCTGAAGACAACAACATCATCCAAGTAAACCAAACACTTCTTCCACACCAGGTCGCTGAGTAGGGATTCCATCATAGCCTCAAACGTAGCTGGTGCATTACACAATCTGAAAGGCAAGACATTATACTCGAATAGTCCCAAATGGCTAGAGAATGCAGTTTTCTCTATGTCTTTGGGATGCATCGGTATCTGCCAATACCCAGACTGTAAATCCAGGGTGCAGAACCATTGGTTCCCACCCAAACTATCAAGAGTCTCGTCTATCCTTGGTAGAGGATACGAGTTCTTCTTCGTCATACCATTTAGTTTCCGGTAGTCGACACAGAAACGGATTGTACCGTCTTTCTTTATGGTCATACAAACAGGGCTGGACCAGGGGCTCGAGCTCGGCACGATTACCCCTAGCTCCAACTGTTTTTGTATTTCCTGTTCACATATTAACTTCTTCTTAAGAGGAAGTCTACGATACAGTATTTTAAAAGGTCTCTCGTCGCCCACATCAATAGTGTGCAACACCTTATCGGTTCTACCTACGGGTCCTCCTTCCCTACCGAAAGCATTCTCATACCTTCGAAGGAGATCCCCTAGGTGCCGTTTATGCTCCGTATTCTGTAAATCTGATTTATCAATCAGTTTCTGAAATTCTTCATCCAATGGATGCTTACTAACGGGGTTCAATGGTTTATTAAACTTGGCCTCGGTGACGTGTTCTACTGAACTCATCACCCCCGTTGCCACACTTCAAATAAATCACTGAACCGGTTCGGTTAGTCATGGGTAATACAGACCATGCTGCATTCGCCACCAACGTATCCACTGAGTCCAACCTGATGCTCGATAAGTGTATCATATAGGGTTCAAAGACTCCTGTCTCACCCTTCTGGGCCATTGATTCGCCGCAAAGGACGTCACAAGTGGTACCCGGAGGGATTTTCACTGTATGGATAACCGAAGCTACTGAAGACACTTGTCTCAACACGCATTGTACATGCAAGCCATAGGGGTTCCGGATCCTCATCATCCCATCCCTCGGATCCAGCATGGCCCCATATAGGCTTGCAAAATCCAGACCAAGGATTCCATCATCACTAACCTCTGCTATAGTAGGTGAAAGAACGAATTCTTTGCCTCCTATACGGATAGGCATAAAAGTCCTCCCAAAAGTTCTCATACTGCTTCCGTCGGCCGTGCAAGCAATTACCCCCATTTTGAGGTTCTCATAACTACTAGCCACCGAGTCGAAGAATCTTTTGGACACACAGGAATGGCTAGCTCCAGTATCCACTAAGAATTATCTGACCCGGCCTTCCACAGTTACGGGTATATACCACCGTCTCCCTCCCAATGGGGATGGGTAAGCCACCATTACTGGCTTTGCAGCAGTACATTCTGATGAATAGTTCCCCATTTTCTGGCACCTAAAACATTTGACAGTTCGGCGATCCACTCTGGGTCTCGACCGACTGGCTTGTAGTGCAATCTTTTTGCACATCTCTTCCATTATCTTTGTCACGTCCGGAGACTGACCACTCACTTTAGTAGTGCTCTCGGCAGGCTTATACGCCTTGCCATTGGGTCTGGAAGTGCCCGTAGCCTCGGGTGCTGGTTTAGCATCCTTCGGTTTGTTAAAAACCTTCCTCAGAATATATTTCCTACAGGAAGTGTTTTTTCTAAGTTGCATCGAGCAGAAGGTACCATCCTCCTGTTCAATGTCAATCAACTCAAAGTCGTCCGCGGTACTAATTTCCTCAGAACGGTGCATGGCAGCTGCTACCGGGGTCGGTCCCGCTGTTTTCAGAACGTCACCGGCTAGCATGGTATGTTCCTTCACGGCCATATCTATCCCATTAAATATGCCGTGTAGAGTAGACCCTTCTTTCCAAGCGTCTCTTGCAGCAATCTGCTCATCTCGGTCTCTAAGCCCCTTGATGAATTTTGAAATTATTCGAGACTTACCTGTAAGTTGAGGTATAATTAAGATTATACCGAGGGAACCTAGCGGTTCAGGGAATATACGAGAGAGGTGGATTCGCGCATGCGCAGTCAGTCCTTAAGAGCCTGTTGGGGGATGAAAGCCTACAACTGATAAAATAAATGTACTGGGATGTGTAAGCCATATCCCCCTGATTATATTCATTATTATAGATAATGTCTACTTGACGAGTGTACGAGTAAGTTGAGGGAGGGTGGGTAGGGCGTATATAGGGCGTATATATCATAAGCCCCCTTCAGAAGCAGCTTTACGTAGGGGTGCTGGCCCACTGATTGGCCTTGGAAGTCGCCCAGAATGGCCGAGAGCGCACAACGAGCAGCGTTTAGCGCGGTGTATCCGTTTTTGTCTTTGGCAAATTTCGCCAGGAACTTGCACACTCGTTGGATCGACGGTTGGAGGATTTGTGTGTCAGTGTCTGCACAGAAGGCGTACCACTTACGAAGGTATGTGTTGTACATCTTCCTTGTGGCAGGCCTACGGGCTTGCGTGATAAGTTCGATGGCGTGGCTGTGAGCTGCCGGGGGGCAGCAAATCGATCATTAAGGCTCTAATAAGTGTAAAACTGGACAGTTTGGCACCAGGTGGTGCAAGTTAGTCCAGAGCTGGGGCAGCCCCGCTAGAAGGACGCCACCGTGACCTAGTTCCCGGCGTCGATCCGGGCACGAGGGGAGGCAGTACAAAAAACCTAAATAATTAAGAATCTGCTGAACATCCGAGGTTCCGGGGGAAACCAAGAGCTGCAGAATACTTTTATACAGGTTCCCTGAAACAGGGAGTGCTAGATAATAAGAAGAACTGTACTTACCAGGCTAAAACAGTGGTGAACTGTAAGAACTGACTGTTGTTGTTGCTGCGTTTTCCTGAACTGACTGCACATGCGCGAATCCACCTCTCTCGTAGGTTTCCGGAAATGCTTAAGGTTTCCGAGGGATAATTGAGTAATTAAATCGTCCATATACCAGTCCTGGTTTTCTGTCCCGGGTCTGGCCTTACTCAACAGGGCATGGAGTTCCATCCTGTATGCTCTAAAAGCTTCTGTAGGCTTCTGGGTGCGTTTTCTAAAACATACCATCTGGTCCTCCTTGACCATATTACATAACAGTCCACTAGCAGATTCAACCAGCTGCTCAAAACTTCCAGCGAGGCTGTACCAGGTCCGCCATTGCTCCAAAGCCATGCGACCCGGACCACCTTTTAGGCACCTCACCAGATGTGGTTTGGCCTCGTATGGGGTCCACCCATTACAGTTCATCACATCGATTCCTTCCATGGCCGAGTACCGTCGTATTCCTTCGGGATGACGGCTACCCTTCGGGCTGAGTTGTGAGCATACATCAGTCTACTACACTGCTGCTTGGTCCATTCAATCACCTAGGTTTCATTCAAGGTTCGATTGCCTCCTAACCCACCGAAACTGGCATTGTTCGGCAGTTGTGGTGGTGGGGGTTGGCTTTGGTTCCACTGTGGCCAATTGGGTCCAGTATAACCTCCACCAACAACATTGGGGTTGGTACCCGAAGTACCACTCCCCCCTGGATACTCGCATTGGCAGGCCCGGCCTGACCACCAGCATTCGGCGTATAACCAGCCTGACCATGCTGGCTAACATTCTGTGCATTCTGTTCATTGCCCGGGTTACCGGCATCCAATCCAACATTTTCTGTCTGATCCACATTTATGTGGAATCCGCTTGTTTCGGCACTTGTGTCGGAACAATCCCTTTGGACGAAGTCCGGGTCCAAATTATGGACTATCGGGACTTCACTAATACGAACTCTGCTAGTCAGACCATTCTGATCCTGGGTCCTAACATAGACCCCCCCCCCCTGGTCAACATTCCGAGATGCATTATCGTTCACGAATGGATTATATGCACCTGTCGGCTGCTTTGGTATCGAGCAGGAGACGAAGTCACCCTGTTTAACAAAAGTAAGGTCGGGACTAGGATCCGAGCTCTTTGGAGGTGTATTGGTCTGCTCCTTCTCTTGCAAGTAGCTTTCCATAGCAGACTTGTTTAGGGTCAGGGTCGCCACGTCGGTGGTCAGATTCCTCTGTTCTTCTCTTACCTGAGCGTTCTTGGACAAGATCTCGGACCGAATCTTCTCATTGTCCGCGGCCGGTCGGTTACGTTCTAATTGGGTAGCTTGCACCACTTTCTTCAAAGTATCCTTCAATAAGCGATACTTCTCACTTTTTTCCTTCTGAGACCTTTGGTACTCAGTAGTTTCCTTATGCATCTCATCCTGTTCCGAGACGAGTTTGGATTCCGTTTCAGCTTTACGTCTTTTGAGCTTCTCTTCCATCGCTCTCAACTCGGATTGCAGTCTGTTTACATCCCGAGCTTTAGCGACTTCCTCGGCTCTAGCCTTGTCAATCGCTCTCCGCCTATTGGCTACCTCTTTTTCATCCTTTGTCTTTAAATCGACCCGATGGGCTAGAGACGACAACCGATACTTAAGGTCGGATTCTTTCAAAATCGCCTCCTGTTCAATAGAACGAAGCTTGTTGATTCGTTCCGGGTCTCTTCTTCTATTTTCTTCCGTGCAGCTATGAATTGTTCATGCTGCCTCTTAGCTTGCTGCTCTACCTGATCCCTGGCTTTCAAGTAAGCCGAGGTTGACTTATAGCCGGGGCCTATCTGACGTCCGTGTCTAGACTTACGGCTCCCCCCCCGGATTAAACACGGAATCCGACAAGGCTTCGTCTAGGGATAGTCCCAAGGTATACATTTCCGTATTTCTCGGCAATGTATCTCGGGAAGTATTCCTCTGAGCGGAGGCGGATCCCATTGGGTCCTTACCATCCCCTTCATCATCGCTCTCGTGATCCGATGATGTCATTAAAGGTGTCTCCCGCGTTGGTCGGGTAGACCCATGTACCCCCCCTCCAGTGGGCATCTCCGTCCTTTGGATTGGACTTTGAGCCTTAGGGGTTTCTAGCGACCTAGTGGCGCTCGCCAAGATGCCGGCTTCTAACTTGCGCCTACTAGTGATTACTTGAGACCAATCGCTCAAGTCCAACCGGGCGGGTTTTACTAACCCGCTTAATACCCCAGTATCAGAAGCCACATGGCTAGGGGTACTCGGGTATAACTTAACGATCCCATCCCCAATAGTGGTGGGATCGTCCAATAGACCGGGTGTAGAAAAAATGTTCCATACACCATCCGGGTTATACACATACTGTTGACCAGGTTTCCAGTCTAACAGCAGATGCTGGGAGGTAATACCATCCTCTTCGAATTCCTCAAGCCCAGGGCTGGAGGAACTCGCATTGGGTTTTCCGCGGCTTTCGGCCGTTTGGCCGTGCTCCACCCCGAAACAACTGGTCACGGCACCAGTGTAACGGTTTATATCAACTTTATATGTTGGGTGGCTCTTTGTCTCGCTTAACTCTAGAGATACCAACACAACACGAGTAGTTCGGGTTGGGGCAAAGCCCTGGAACTTCCTACCTGCTCGGGTAGGCTTTTATTGTAGAGAAGAAACATGTCTGGACTGGACTAGGTCCAGTCCTCTTCTGCGGATCGTGCGGCTCCTTAGTAGGAGCTGGATGCAAGGCGTGGTGCTGCCCCCTCTTGTACCAAACAGGTATCGCGAAGTGACACCTAGTTGGCATAGAAGGAACGAGCACCACACGAACACATCCCTCGGATGAAGCGCACTAATATATACACACTGATGCCGGCCCCTACACCTTGAAACAGTGTTAAATATGCAGCAGAATGCTATAAATAACAACGAATCAGCAGGTCTGTTGGCATTACTGTCACAACCTATCAATTCCACCACCCAGGTTCCACCATTTAATAGATTGACATTAAATAGGGAGTGGTCATTTTTTAGCAACAGGGGAGGGGTGGTGGATTTTCAGGTGGGCACGTCAAAATTTATTTGGCCCTCCCTCTCGGAGGGGTCAGAAATTTCTCACCCCTCCCCCTTAATTTGTGCTATAGCAATGCACAACACGAGTAGTTCGGGTTGGGGCAAAGCCCTGGAACTTCCTACCTGCTCGGGTAGGCTTTTATTGTAGAGAAGAAACACGTCTGGACTGGACTAGGTCCAGTCTTCTTCTGTGAATCGTCCGGCTCCTTAGTAGGAGCTGGATGCAAGGCGTGGTGCTGGCCCCTCTTGTACCAAACAGGTATCGCGAAGTGACACCTGGTTGGCATAGAAGGAACGAGTACCACACGAACACATCCCTCGGATGAAGCGCACTAATATATACACACCGATGCCGGCCCCTACACCTTGAAACAGTGTTAAATATGCAGCAGAATGACAGAATGCTATAAATAACAACGAATCAGCAGGTCTGTTGGCATTACTGTCACAACCTATCAATTCCACCACCCAGGTTCCACCATTTAATAGATTGACATTAAATAGGGAGTGGTCATTTTTTAGCAACAGGGGAGGGGTGGTGGATTTTCAGGTGGGCACGTCAAAATTTATTTGGCCCTCCCCCTCGGAGGGGTCAGAAATTTCTCACCCATCCCCTTAATTTGTGCTATAGCAATGCGCAGGCTATTTCACTAAGAAAGGGTGGAATTTGTTTCCCCCTCCCCCCAAGAGGGGTCTGAATTTTGTTGCTCCTCCCCAAAAATGGGGACATTAATTTCAAAATGACTACTTTGGGAGGTAAATGACATTCTTTAAGGTGGGTCACTACCATTGAAATTGAGCCTACTGCTCAGGTTTCTGCACATATAGGTTTTTTCTTCAGAATGAAATCATTTTTGGTAGGCACATACCTAAAAATGCCCTAAGTGTCTAGAAAATTTCTTTGGGGGATTTTGATCAAACTTGTCCATTTTATGACAACTTTTGGCATATTTACATCTGAATTATTTTCTTCATTCTCTGACACTCTTTTGGACCTTACAATTATACCCCTCATATTACCTAGACAATGCTCTGTGATATACTGCTCACAATGATTGAGAGCATATAATGAAACAATGTTTTGCCAAGGATTTATATATTTTACCCATCATGCAGTGCTTTGAATATGGATTTTAGTTAATTTTTCAAATATTTTTTTATTTCAAATGACCAGAAGTGTAAAATTATGCATGGGATCCTGTATCAAAATTACTCCTATTTAAAAGCAAATTATCTGAAGAATATTTCAGAAAATCTTAAGAAAAATCTAATGTCTTGAAATGAATGATCTAATCGTTTTTCTCGTAAAAAAAATTAGGAAATTTGTCCTCCTTTTTGCCAAAATGTGAGAAATTTACCCATAATCCCATGTAATTGGAGAAAAAAGAAAAATTCTTGATAAATTCACTGAGATGAAAAGTCCCGTACATACAGCAACGGTCCGACGTCGGCACACCGGATGCCGGGGACAAAGTGCATGGTGCTCTGCACTCTGCGATCCCTGTCATGTACCATAATAAAGATGCTACACTGGAGCCTTGCACATATTTCAAAGGCATATTACAGGCATTATACTGCACCAATCTCTTATTCATAAATACAGTATCATCATCCCTCCCATTAGATGATACTGGCTTAATGACAGTACGAATAGTGTTATGTATTTGGAGAATTTAGATGTTGAACAGTGCGCGCAACACTGAGGGAGACAAAATTGTCCCCCACACAAAATGGCGCGGTCCATGTGCATGTGACACGTTACCCTAGCGACGTGCTAGCCATCGTGGTTACCGTCCGCACAAACCAGGATATTAGAACGTTCACCTTGTGATTTTTCATATTTCTGTGTTTGATAGTGTAGGGGCCGGCATCGTTGTATATATATTAGTGCGCTTCATCCGAGAGACGCGCTCGTGTGGTGCTCGTTCCTTCTATGCCAACCAGGTGTCGCTTTGCGATACCCGTTTGGTACAAGAGGGGGCAGCACCATGCCTCGCGTCCAGCTTCTACTAAGAAGCCGGACGATCCGCAGAAGGAGACTGGACATAGTCCAGTCCAGACGTATGCTCTGAGATAGAGAGAAACTAATAAAGTCCTACCCGAGTGGTAGGGAGTCTGGGGCTTTGCCCAACCCGGACTACTCGTGTTGTGTTGGTATCTTTAGTGATAAGCGAGCCAACGAGCCACCCAACATATAAGTCGATACGAACCATTACACTGGTGCCGTGACCAGTTGGTTCGGGGGTGGAGCGCGGCCAAATGGCCGAAAGCCACAGGCTACCTAATGCGGGTCCCTCCAGCCCTGGGCTAGAGGGATTCGAAGAGGATGATTACACATCCCAGCATCTGTTGTTAGACTGGAAACCGGGTCAACAACATGTGTACAACCCGGAAGGTGTCCAGACAGTTCTCTCGACACCTAGTCTAACAGACGATCCTACCAGAATTGGAGATGGGATTGTAAAATTGTATCCGAACACACTTAGACAGGTTGCTTCGGATACAGGGTTATTCAGCGGGGTAATTAAACCTGCCAGGTTAGACTTGAGCGATTGGTCCCAAGTGCTAACTAGTAGGGGCCAGCTTGGGCCTGGAATCCCAGCGAGCGCTGCTGGTATCTTGGAGACCCCTAAGGCTCAAAGCCCAATTCAACGAACAGTGCCTCCTATGAGTGTTGAGGTAGATGGGGCAACCCGAGTGGCCCCATTGACATTGTCGGATCATGAAAGCGACGTTGATAGGGGTAAAGAAGATCCGAAAGGATCATCGGGCACTAAGAGAGTTAGAACCCGAGAGACATTGCCGAGAAGCGCGGAAATGCACTCTCTGGGCCTATCCTTAGACGAAGGCTTATCTGACTCCATGTTCAATACGATTCTAAAAGAATCAGACCTCAAGTATCGTTTGTCCTCTCTAGTCTATCGGTTGGAATTAAAAGAGAAGGATGAGAAGGAAAGAGAAACCAAGTTGGCTGACCTAGAACATGAGGAAGCCAATAGACGTAGAGCGATTGACAAGGCTAGAGCCGAGGAAGTCGCTAAGGCTCGGGATGTAAACAAATTACAATCCGAATTGCATGCCGTGGAGGAAAGATTAAAAGAAGGAAAAAGGTGAGAAGTATCGTATACTAAAAGATACTTTGAAGAAGGAGGCACTAGCTGCCCAAGATGAAAGGAACCGAGCTGTAGCGGACAA
The DNA here is from genome assembly GCA_949317995.1 of Acholoe squamosa. Taxonomy (NCBI): domain Eukaryota; kingdom Metazoa; phylum Annelida; class Polychaeta; order Phyllodocida; family Polynoidae; genus Acholoe; species Acholoe squamosa. The sequence goes on along the minus strand of OX439043.1, from coordinate 35,488,088 downwards.
TGAAAGGATCCGATCCGAGATCTTGTCAGAGAATGCACAGCTAAGAGAAGAACAGAGGAATTTGACCACTGATGTGGCAACCTTGACGTTAAATAAGTCCGCAATGGAAAGTTATTACAGGAACAGGAGCATGCGAATGTTCCGCCAAGGAGTAAGGACCAAAATCCAAACTCTACATTTGTCAAACAAGGAGACCCAGTTTCCTGTTCGACTCCAAAGCATCCGGCGTACAACCCATTTGTAAATGATAATGCGTCTCGGAATGTAGATCAAGGGGGTGTCTATATTAGAACCCAAGATAAGAATGGCCGGACCAGCAGAGTTCGTATCAGTGAAGTCCCGATAGTCCATAATTTGGACCCGGACTTCGTACCGAGAGACTGTTCCGACACTAGTGCCGAAACAAGGGGATTCCATATACACGTGGATCAGACAGATGCAGGTAACCCTAGCAACCAACAGAACTCGCAAAGTAGTAACAGCCAACAAGGACAGGCTGGTCAACCGCCTAATGACGGTAGTCAAGGTGGATCTAATAATCCAAATGGGCAAGGGGGTGATGGTGCTTCGGGTACCAACCCTAATACAGGGGGTGGAAGTTATATGAATTCCAATGGTTCTCAATGGACGTATAACCAACCACCTCCACCACCGCCAAACAATAGCAGTTTTGGTGGTATGGGAGGCAATCGAACCTTGAATGAAACCAAGGCGATTGAATGGAGCAAACAACAGATGTAGTAGATTGATGTATGCTCACAATTCAGCCCGAAGGGTCGCCGTAATTCCGAAGGAATACGACGGTACACTACCATGGAAAGAATGGTTTAAAGATTTCATCGATGTGATGAATTGTAATGGATGGACCCCATACGAGGCCAAGCCACATCTAGTAAGATGTCTAAAGGCTGGCCCGGGATGCATGGCCGTCGAGCAATGGCGCACCTGGTATGGTCTCGCTGGGACTTTTGAGCAGCTGGTTGAGTCTGCTAGTGGACTATTATGTAATATGGTCAAGGAGGATCCTATGGTTCATTTTAAGAAACGTACCCAAAAACCCACAGAAGCTTTCAGGGCATACGGTATGGAACTTCATGCTCTGTTAAGTAAAACCAGACCCAGGACAGAGAACCAGGACTGGTATATGGACGACTTGATCACTCAATTCGTCAAGGGTCCAAGAGACTGAGACGCGCAAATCGCTGCTAGGGACACCTGGAAAGAGGGCACTACCCTACACGGCATATTAAACGATATAGATATGGCCGTGAAGAAACGGACGATGCTAGCTGGAGACATCCCGAACACTTCGGGATCCACTCCGGTAGCGTCGGTAAGTCAGCGATCCGAGGTAGAGAGTACCCGGGACGACTTCGAATTGATAGACATCGAGCAGGACGGTAGCTTTTGCGCGATGCAGCTAAGGAAAAATAGTTCTGGCAGAAAGCACATTCCGAGGAAGGTCTTCAATAAGCCAAAGGATGCTAAAGCACCATCCGAAGTCAGAGGCGACGCTAAAGCTAGTAGCAAAGCATATAAGCCCTCTGATAGCGCTGATAAAGCGAGGGGTCAATCTCCGGATATGACCAAAATAATGGAGGAGATGTGTAAGAAAATTACAGACGCACTCCAAGCCAATCGGCAGAGACCCAGGGTGGATCGCCGAATGGTTAAGTGTTTTAGTTGCCAACGGATGGGGCACTATTCCTCTGAATGTACCGCTGCAAGGCCGGTAATGGCGGCTTATTATGAAGCCGAAGTCGAAGGCGAGGAAAGCCAGAATGCTATGGAATCTCCTGATACAGGGGGAAACTAGTGGGGGTTGTATCCACGGCATTGGGTATAACCCCAGCAGGGAACGAATGCCAAAAGGCCTCCAGGGGTAATCTGGTGGAAGATTTCGAATCAAATTTACCTGGAGGTCGGGTGACTGTGGGTGCGCACCCCATCACCCTGACCGGGGCCAGGGACCCTAGTGCTAATGTGTACGGTGGCGAGTATTTGGAGGCGAGTGGCCGCACTGGGGGAGAGGAAGGATGGATCAAAGAGTTGATTCGAGTGTGTGGGACACGCCTTCCCCCAAGTCATCCGTGTCTGGAATTTCTGAGAGGACTCGGATTGAGTCTTGGTGATTCGGGAGACTTTCAACAGTTTACCAGTAACCCATCCTCTCTGGGAGGGAGATGGTGGTATGTACCCATATCGGTGGAAGGCCGGGTAGGAGAATTCTTGGTGGATACTGGAGCTAGCCATTCCTGTGTGTCCAAAAGATTCTTCGACTCGGTGGCCAGCAGTCATGAGAACCTCAAAACGGGGGTAAATGCTTGCACAGCCGACGGAAGCAGTATGAGGACTTTTGGGAGGACGTTTATGCCTATCCGAATAGGAGGCAAAGAATTCGTTCTTTCGCCAACTATTGCAGAGATTAGCGATGACGGAATCCTTGGATTGGATTTTGCAAGCTTATACGGGGCCGTCTTGGACCCGAGGGATGGAATGATGAGTATTCGGATTCCGTATGGCTTGCATGTACAGTGCGTCTTGAGACAGGTGTCTTCAGTAGCTTCGGTTATCCATACGGTGAAAATCCCTCCGGGCACCACTTGTGATGTCCTTTGTGGCGGATCAATGGCCCCGAAGGGTGAGATGGGAGTCTTTGAACCCGATACAGTATATTTATCGAGTATCGGGTTGGATTCAGTGGACACATTGGTGGCAAATGCAGCATGGTCTGTATTACCCATGACCAACCGAACCGGTTCAGTGGTTTACTTAAAGCGTGGTGACAGTGTAGGGGATATGAGTTCGGTGGAACACGTCGCCGAGGCCAAGTTTAATAAACCATTAAACCCTGTTAGTAAGCATCCATTGGATGAAGAATTCCAGAAACTGATTGATAAATCAGATTTACAGAATACGGAGGATAAACAATGCCTGGGGGACCTCCTGCGAAGGTACAAGAGTGCTTTCGGTAGGGAAGGAGGACCCGTAGGTAGAACCAAGAAGGTGTTGCACACCATAAATGTGGGCGACGAGAGACCTTTCAAGATTCCGTATCGTAGACTTCCTCTTAAGAAGTTAATATGCGAACAAGAAATACAAAAGCAACTGGAACTAGGGGTAATCGTGCCCAGCTCGAGCCCTTGGTCCAGCCCCGTTTGTATGACTACTAAGAAGGACGGTACAATCCGCTTTTGTGTCGATTACCGAAAATTAAACGGTATGACAAAGAAGAACTCATATCCCCTCCCAAGGATAGACGAGACGTTAGATAGCTTGGGTGGAAACCAATGGTTCTGTACCTTGGACTTACAATCTGGGTATTGGCAGATACCGAGGCACCCCGATGACATAAAGAAAACAGCTTTCTCTAGCCATATGGGGCTATTCGAGTATAATGTTTTGCCCTTCGAATTGTGTAACGCCCCGGCTACATTTGAGGCCATGATGGAATCCCTACTCAGTGACCTGCTGTGGAAGAAGTGTTTGGTCAACCTAGACGACGTTGTCGTATTCGGCAAGTCGTTTAAGGAATGCCACGCGAACCTGCAGCTGGTACTGGATCGGATTCTATCCAACGGTCTAAAACTCAAACCCAAGAAATGTAACCTGTTCAAGAAGACAATTACATACCTGGGAAGGATCATCACCCCTAACGGAGTGAGTGCAGATCCGGAGAAATTGGAAGCAGTTGAGAATTGGGAAAGGCCCACGAGTGCTAAGGAGGTTAGATCATTTTTAGGATTTTGTTCCTATTACCGTGATTTTATACCGAATTACTCCCGTGTAAACTTTCCCATGCAATGCTTAGCTCACTGGACCCCGGATAGGGCTCGGGAACCATTCCCATGGACCAGCGAGCAGGAAGAATCTTTTAATAAAATAAAAGATTTGTTTAGGAATACACCGTTATTGAAATATCCTACTCCCGAAGGGCATTTCATACTAGACACCGATGCGAGCAATGACGCTATAGGGGCAGCCCTCTCTCAGGTCCAGAATGGAGTCAAGGTCCCATTGGCGTTAAGCAAGACCCAGCATAACTATTGTACCACTAAACGAGATCTCCTTGCGGTAGTGGTGTACACGAAGAAGTTTAAGCATTTCCTTTGGGGAACCGACTTTACTTTGCGGACCGACCATTCGTCTCTAAGGTGGCTTCTTAATTTTAAGGACGCCGAAGGGATGATTGGGAGATGGTTAGCTCATTTATCCGAATTCAGATTGGAGCATAAACAGATCGAGCACCGACCAGGTGCAAAACATATTAATCCGGATGCCTTATCGAGGCGACCCGTCCGAAAGTGCCAGAATGCCACTTGTGAAGACTGTGGGGCCCACAATGCTGTGGTCGCAGGGTTGGTATATAACTATACCACCCCCCGTATCCCCTGGGAGGAGGCTGTGTGCAGCTATCTCGATTGGTCCCTGGAGACCATCAAGAAGTTCCAACAGTCGGACCCCACCACTGCTTGCATAATGGAATACTTGCGGATAGGTATTAAGCCAGTAAGGCCGATGTTATCTCTGGAAGACAGAGAAACAAGGTGATTGATAGCTCAATGGACCGAGCTGGAGATCCGAGATGGTATATTGTGTAGGTGGAAAACCTCTTCCACCGGCGGTAAACTATTACAAATAGTGATTCCCACCTCGATGAGAAGGGATATCATGTATTATTGCCATGGCCACCAAAAGAGTGGTCATTTGGGAAAGAAGAGATCAATAGAGCGGCTGCAAAGACGTTACTACTGGCCCGGAATGAGAAGCGACCTACTTCGGTGGATCGCAAGTTGCTCGGATTGTTGTAAAAACAAGTCAGGACCCGGCCTAGGGAAGTTACCCTTGTCCCAGGAATTGTTTGGTGTCCGATTCGCTCGAGTAGCAATCGACATCATCAGTGGATTTAAAACGACGCCTAGAGAGAACACCTGTATGATGGTCGTAACGGACTACTATACAAAGTATACTCGGGTATTTCCTCTTCCGAACCACAAAGTCGCCACATGCGCTGAAGTGCTTGTAAAAGGCTGGGTGCTACATTTGGGTGTCCCCCTCATGATGCACAGTGACCAAGGAAGAGAGTTCGAGTCAGAGTTATGGCAAGAAATGTGCCATTACTTAGCAATATGCAAGACCCGAACCAACCCATACCGACCACAGTTGGATGGTCAGGTAGAAAGGTTCAATATGACTTTGATACAAGTGCTAAAGCCCCTGGTTAATACCCACCAGGACGACTGGGATGAACAGTGCGAGTTTGTAGTAGCCGCCTACAACAACACCGTTCATTCATCTACTAATTGCACTCCAAACATTCTAGTGTTCGGCGAGGACATAATTATGCCCGCCAACTTGGTGTATGGAGTGGTTGGGATAGACCCAGAGGCGCCCTGCACTGTGTTGTTTGTGGAGTCGTTATGGGACAGATTCAAGCATGCATACGAGGCCGTTCGTAAAGAACTGCTGAAAAGTGCTAAATGGCAGAAGGTGGGGTATGACACCAATGCAAAAAGGATACGCTTTAATGTTGGAGACAAGGTACTAAGGTATTACGAGCCACTCGAACTTTTGAAGCTCATAACGCCTTGGGAGGGTCCATACAAGATTATACGCATCATCTCCGAATCTACGGTGATGATGGAGGACTGCCTTACTGGTAGGAAGTGGAAGACCAATGTCGGAAAGCTTCGGCCCTGGAAGGGACGCGAAGCGGTGGAGAGGGAGTTCGGATATCAGCCACCTGAGCCAACGTCAAGTAGGCCCAGCGTAACGGTACCCAAGAAACGCCCTAGAGGCCGGCCAAGGAAGCAGCCGGAAGCAAAAGTAGTGTCTAAAAAGAAGACGACTGCCAGGAAACGGCCTAATCGTAAGAAATGGAAAACGTCTCGCTGAGTGAAGGCATTACATATGGTAAGGGTCTCGCCGTGGCTAGGCGCGACCCGGAGAAGGCTGTATGTAGAGCCGGGAAAAATAGAATGCTAACCCAAGGTGTTAGACGCAGTCCTCGGTTGAGGTCTGCCGTTACCTAACTCAGTACACAACGAGCTGCTGCGTGTTGTCTGCCATAGGTGAATAACATACGTACCACGGCTGGGGGTGTCGAGCACGTGTTCCTCGGGTAGCCGTATCCAGTGAGCGGTGGACGGATTAACCGGTACATTCGCTTTATATCGATGTATATACCACCAAACTCTAGATGATAGCACTCGGGTAGCAACCTGCGTCTCGTATACCGAGCCAAATTTTAGTTCGGATCTAGTCCGCTAGGTGAGGCCACCAGTGTGGTGGGAAAGCACGGAACTAGGTCACCGGATAGCCCATAGCGGGATCTCGCGAGACGAGAGGTCAGGCGCCATGTTGTTCATAACTAGAGCGGAATCGTGGCGGTAAGACGTTACTGGTTTTGCTCCAGTTATTCTACACCCTCCGGCAGCTTATAGCTGCATGTTTTTAGTTTATTTTGTTGGACTAATCCTTCGGGAGGAGTCCAACACTACTGCCAATTTTTTAAAATTGGAAGATCGCCCCACTGTGATGGCACAGGGGACAATTGACGCTGCAGGTCAAACGGCCAACGTTGAGTTGGATGAAGGCGAGGACCCGACGGTCTCGTCTCGGGTAGAGGAGACCATTGAATCCTCTAACGCTGGTCTCGAACGGGAACCAGAAGTGGAAGAGGCAGCCCAGACTCTCTCTGCCATGTCGACAGAGGTCGCAGACAAGGAGCGGATGCCTCCTCCTCCGAATCCGGATCCAGTACCTATGGTACCGGGTCCAGCGAACCCCATAGATGTCATGGACATTCCTCTGTATCCTCCGGGATACAGAACCCGCACCAGGTGGAAGAACGCAGCCGAGGGATTTAAAGACCGTATCCCCCGCTGCTTCACGGATTGTGCATACGACACAATCCATTTCATGTGCCCGGGTGCTGTCAATAAAGATGGTGATAGCGACGATGAGGACCACCCGAGCGGCCCCGGGCTATGGCCGAGGCCGGGGAGGCACCACAGTTGAGGGTCCCCATGTCCCTTCTGCAGGCGCTTCGCCTGTTACTACGCAGGCTCCTGCACCAGAACCAGCTATCATCCCATCCGCGCTCCCTCAGGTCCCCGTTATGGGACTGATAGCCAGTACCCTGTCAGGTCTTCAGGATCCAGATATGTTCGTCGATCATAGAGATGTACGTACCGTCGAGATCCAGAATGACCTGATGGCTGAGTGGCAGTCTTTTCATCGCCAGAAGTCTATCGACTACTGGCGGACAATGACTGAAGCCACCTTCAATCTGGTCTATGAGATCCAGAAGAGGGAGGAAGATAAAATAAAGGAGCAGGAAATTAAAAAGGTCGAAGAGGCCTTTAAGTCCTGCTGGAAACAACAGAGGGAAGCTGAAAAGCTTAAGGAGTTCCACGCTGCTGAGAACGCCGGGTACATCCATAGGTACAAGGAGGCAGACCTGAAGTTTTTCCTCTGCTTCGGCAAGCACCTGGACGAATGGGACGGCTCCGCGTCGTCCCTGTTCGTACCTTTGGGTGCTCAAGCCGAGGCGGCGGTAGACAGTCCCTCCGAGGGCATGGGTGCTCTGAGCCTACTCAGTGACCCGAGCACCGAAGCCCTTAAGCTAGTTGCCACGAGCAGCAGCAGCAGCTCGGCTCCCTCTACTAACCCGGAGCCAGCTGAGAAGATGGACACTGAAGACAATCCCGAGGATCTGTAAGTGTCCATCTGCCGGCTTAATCTCATCAGTACCCGAGAGTAAAGGCATATCTAATGCCAGAAGATTAATTTCTTAAAGAGGACCCGACGGACTGGAATGATAACCTGCACCTAAGATGGACGCACCCGAAACATCAAGGGATTACCACACCAAACCCAGGGCTCCATCTTCCCATCCTCACCAGGGCACAACACATAGTAACATGGCTTGCCACCACTCGTTTGTCGCCGAATGGAGCTGCAGAATCCAGTCATTCCAGGTTCGCCGGAAGTCAATTAATATTGTAAGGGTGATCCTGCTACCCCGGTAGGACACCTCTTAAATTCATATTATATTATGTATAAATTATTTTTCTATAAAAAGTATATTTTTGTATAATTCAAACAGAAAACAAAATTTTCTTCTTCGGGTTACCTAGCCTCTCGGGTTACTTTACTATGTATTGTATATACTACTACAAAAACTCCATATAACTTAACATATTTAAATACGTCTTAACTATAATAACTTTGTAACACTGTTACACATATATACCACCATAGGTTGATGGTGCATAAGGCACCACCTCCTATTTATGTTATTATTTAGTTACTTCGGGTTATATGCGACGATGCCTACTACTATATACATATTATTTATAATGCCCCTTTAATGTTAAATATTCTATATAACATTGTTGTAATAGACTTACCTGTGTGTATATATTGTTACATAACTTTAACAATAGGTAATTTTTAACACCTAACCTAGGTAAAGTCTAGGGGGGTGGTGTAGGGGCCGGCATATATATTAGTGTGCTTCATCCGAGAGACGCGCTTGTGTGGTGCTCGTTCCTTCTATGCCAACCAGGTGTCGCTTCGCGATACCCGTTTGGTACAAGAGGGGGCAGCACCATGCCTCGCATCCAGCTTCTACTAAGAAGCCGGACAATCCGCAGAAGGAGACTGGACATAGTCCAGTCCAGACGTATGCTCTGAGATAGAGAGAAACTAATAAAGTCCTACCCGAGCAGTAGGGAGTCTGGGGCTTTGCCCAACCCGAACTACTCGTGTTGTGTTGGTATCTTTAGTGATAAGCGAGCCAACGAGCCACCCAACATATAAGTCGATACAACCCTTACAATAGGTAGGCCTAGTTGTTGCAGAAAAAATTCTCAAATCATAGTCCATTTTTCCTGATTTTTTAGGTGAAAATGGAAATACTTTTATGTTTCAAAAGTCTGAAGAAAAGAAAAAGTAGCTTGGGACCCCCTACTTTTCTTTTCATATTCTTATTCTAGAAGATTTTTTTATAACTCTGGGACTGGGAGAAAAATAAAGAAAATCTAGGATCTTTGATTCAATGGTAGCGACCCACCTTAATAATGGAAAATATCCCTTAACTTGTTCTTAGATTCAATTTGAATGAGGTAAAAGGTGGCATCAAGTTGAGTACAAGTTGAGTACAAAAGCTATAAAACTTCATTTCTGCTGGCTGGTGAATCCGCAACTAAAGGGGGTCTAGATGGGGGGTCCCCATGTCACATGTCGATTTTAAGAAAAGGCCATGTTGGGCTGTGTGGGTTGTGTTTATGTGTATATTAATGTAGTCTCACTTATGTAGTTATTATCAGCTCACTCCACTGATCTCACGTATTGGGAAGACTAACTCTAGTGGTATGATGTTGGCCTAGCCCATTCTTTTAACCAACACCAAGACGCCGATACAAGTCACCATTTATTGTTCACTCGTTATTCAGTTACAGTTGTTAGGTGATTCCACTCAGTTCTATATAGCTTCAACGACATCGGTCTATTCACACAAGCAGTTCATGTTCTAACAATCCAGTGCTTCTAGAGAGGTATAGGTGCCATAGAGATCCTGCTTAATCCGTTCTTACATTGGCTAAGTGTAATACTAGATACTAAACAGCTTCATCCTCGTCTACTCCAGGAGTATGTGTTGCTTCCTCAACCGCTCTCACAATACTAACTCCTCACCTGTCTCTCACTAACCCATTACACCTCCCAGACGCCATGTACTTGGCTTACACGTATCTTTTCCCCCTACAGAATCCTCCTGACCAGATCTCGTCGACTCCATCACCATCTGCAGCATTCCACAGCTACCATAAACTCTAGCTACCATAAACCCTACACAGGACTCCTGTAGCACTCTCTCATATAGCATACAATAAATACATACATAAGTGTACCCTGTTATACCCGTTCATTATAATTATTGGTTATTGATGACAAAACAGGTGCGGGCGCTCCCCTCTTGTGATGCGAGTCACACCAATTGTCAAGCATAAATTATGCTTGAATACACTTTATGTATTGTTTTGTCACTAATACCTGAGGTAATCATCATTATACTTCCCTTATCATATTACACATTTCAATATGCATTTATGTACATATATATACACCACACTTATATAATACCATGCATTATTACTATATGTATTTTCCACACTGCATTGATAACTTATTCTTAGCGCAAACTTGTCCTCTAACATATACTTTATTATTACAATTCTCTCATTCCTTAATCTCAATTTATTTTTTTCTTTCCTTTGTTATTTATTTTACTCATTCACTCGCCTTTACTAAGCACTTTGTCCCATTCTATGTTTATATATTCTTTTTACTATCCTTACCCGGGCGTCGACACCATTTACACCCAATCCGGCCAATAAATCTCCTTACATCTGTCAACCCCTTGTTCCAAAACGTTCCCCTCTATCGACCCTTTGCCCCAAGCATCACTCTAAAACACACTCTAACACGTCTTGGGTTACACCTAGCAACCTCCTACTGAACTCACGCGTGCACAGCTTGTCAACGAATATATACATCAGAAAATTATTTTACTTGCCACATTACGTCGTAGTTAGTGTCTCATTAGTCGGCATACATTCAAATTACGATTTTCTCTTAACTATATTATCCCACTAATAATACATACTGGCACTATTTCCCAGACATTATAGCAATTTATCTGTACATCGTCTCTGTATCGTCTACTCCATCCTTTCGTCTCACGCCAGCTGCACGATATCTTTCTCCCCCCCCTTCTTGTCCTGACACACTCTATGTCAAGTCTCTACCACGATGGCGTTTCTTTCATCACTTTCAGTCTTATTCATTCAGGTCCACGTACACCGATGATGGTCCCGTCCTGGACTCTGGACTTCGCAGAGCCACATTCACCGATTCTTTATGACCCTTGTTTACTGAGTATGAGACAGCCATAGCCCCATATGTTTCTCCAGGTACTTCTGGTAACTGTCTTGATCTTCTTAACTGAGCCATCGCTCTGGCATGTCCCGTGTCAGATAACTGATGTGTATTAATCTCTCTGTTCTTATTGGTGTCCAGCCCGGCGCTGATATCATAGGTATCTCTAGTGGTACACCTGTCGCCAGGCCCCCACTATACCTGATCAATCTTGTCATCACCGTAAATCCATAATCACCGTTCAGTATCCCTGCTAATTTCTTCGACACCTTCACAGTGGTTGGCAATGGCAATGGCACTGCGTTTTCCCCCGTTGCCATCTCAGTGGAATATAACACTCGACCCCACTGAACTGTAGCTATGTACTTTGGGCACGAGTAACTTATTGCTATATCTCTAATAAGAGCCTGTTCTGCTGGTCTCTGAAATACCTGGTCTAAAGGCATTAGACTCTCCCCCAATGGTATTATTTCCGTAATTTCTTTAGTTGACACCTGTAGATACAGTCCATCCACTGGTTGAAGCCTCTTCAGTTGTTGCACTTTCCTCACCAGCAACACTACTACTATTATCAGTACTATCAATATCAATGATAATATAGCTATCGTTGTTTTGTGTTCCGGATCTTCCTCCACATAATCACCTCCGACATCTTCACCGTACTTTTCATAGTCCCAAGTTTCTAGACTCCTTATTCTCATAGGCATTCTTGCTAATATGTATGCCATTAATAGTCTCTTTAAACAAAAGTATTGTACCACCATCATGGTCACAATAACCACCCCTGCAATCATAACTGGTAAATAATCCCATAATGATTCAGTGACAAAATGGCCTCCACCACTCATGCCATCCAGATCGGGCAATGCTGATCCCTCTTCCATTGCACTCACCAAATTCTTAAGATTGACAGCTGCTGGTGACTGTTGTATTCTAGCTCTGTGTTTCATTTTGGTCTTCACTAACTTTGGCAACACTTCATCCTGCAGTACCTCTACAGTTTCACCATTTAGTACGGCCTTTATCCATGTTAATTTCTTAACACTATTCATTTGTAGTAAGTCATTATTTACAAAAGTCACATTAGTTTCCATGTTCACATGACCACACCCTGCCAAGCTGTAAGGCATCCACGCCCCGGCAGTCATAAACGCGCAGTCACACCCAATGTTCAGTATGGCGTAATGATGCATGTTCACCTTAACAGGTGGGCTTAATTGACACATTAATTGACCTTGTATGTCGGGCCCCGATACTAAAGTACGTCCCTTTCCCAATGCTATCGCGAATGAAGGAAAGCTTGGTTGAACTATGTAGCTGATCTCACATGTTTCTGCTATGGCCGTCTTGTCATTTCGTATCAATGCCGCCATGCACCCTCGTTCAGCTATCTTCCTCATGTGTGGTATATCTGGACAGACTGCTATTGAGTTGCCATGGCAACGCGCCCAATTCACCACCGGCTCCGATATATAATATCGCCCATTCTTAGATATGGCTACTTCTGATGGTAATCCTTCTATTCTCGTCCCGTCAGCTTTTTTTGTTGGCCAGACGTACTGGCACCGGGAACACCTTTACAGAATACACACAGAATATGTGTTCCTCTGACACCACAGGAATCCGTATCTGCATCTTCACACGACCCTGGTGCTGATATACTCGTACCACACTATTATCATAGTAATATTCAGGATCAGTAAAAGCGACCCTAAATCGCGGGTATGTAGCCTTCAAATATACTTCAGTGTTGACTATAGCTTCCTTCAAATCTTCTCTAGTGACCAATTTTGATGATAGTTTTCTTCGTGATGCCAATCTTACCTCAGCTGCCATATCCTTTATCTCAATGAGTTCATTTAATAAGTGTATAATATACCCCCACTTGACCCTTGTCCTACTTTTCCCCTTTCTTTGTGTATTGTCCTCCTTTCCGTCTACCTTCATGAGTCAGCTTGACCTGCTCCTCCGGGCGGCCCCTCCCCCTTCAGCACCTGCATCACCCCCCCTTCCCCTCATAGCAACACACGTCCATACTACAGGATTATCGCCCATCCTGTAGTATCCCGTCTAAGCTCACCCTACTCTCCATCGCTGGACGAGCTGAGCTCCTCTCTGCCCCTCCTGTGATGCTTAAAAATCGGTCCCTTTGGAATGATGTGTTCACTACTAGATTCCTCACTCATAATGGCCCCCGCAGCCAATTGCTCCTTCCTATCTCTCTGTCTCCTCCTTCTCTCAGCTCTATCCTCTCTTTCTTTTCTTCTCCGTCTTCTCTCTATCTCTTCTTTCTCTCTCTCTTCCTCCAACTGCCTCTTCACCTCAACATTCCTCACTCTACCCTTCTTTTTCTCTTCACTATCCTGTTTCCGGTCATTTTCGACCCTACCAATGTCACTATCCTGTAACCCTTTCTGTTTACACCAATTATCGATCACAGCTTCCTGTCTGTGCTTCTTCCGGCTAGCTTGCCGAACTATTCCACTTGCCTCATTGTCAATTTCCTGTATGGGCGCGCGCGGTCCAGCTCCGGCCACCCCTCTCTCTATTTCATGCGCACTTTTGTCGTCCTCTGACGTTCTCAATTCGTCCACTCTATCAGCGCCCGCTAGCGCTTTATCCTCCAGACCAGATGAAGGATGTTCTGCCTCAGTCCCCCCTTTAGGGTCCTCACGTTCTATGTCCTCCTTTTCCACCTCTGATTCCACTTCCGGTTTATCCACTTCCACCGTCCTCCCATCTTTGGCTACCCCTTTGTCATTTTCATCCTCCCCTTTGTATGCTCTCTTTAATTTATTCACATTTACTAAGTGAAGTATCTCCTTGCCTGTTTTCACTGCTCTCAGCCTCACCCTGTTATCTCCCACTACTTCTATTATCCTATGTGGCCCTGTGTACTTGCCAGCAAACTTTGATGTATTATTCACCGCGCATTTCGGATCATAGTAATATACCCACTCCCCTTCTATAAAAGATACAGGCCGCGCCGTCCATCCAGTCTGTGTCTGAGCTGCTCCTCATACCTAGCAGTATGAGCATTGGCCGCCTCCTGCAATAACTGTATGCTATGATTGGTCCCTATAAACCAATCCCTCTCAGATGGCACTTTAGGCATTGGCCTCTCTTCAGCAAAAGACATGGCCACCGGGTCCCTCCCAAACTGCAATGCATATGGTGAAAACCCCGTCCTCATACTAATGTTGGAGCGCACCGTCCATAATGCAATAGGTAACAGCTCTGGCCAGTGTTCATGGTCCTCAGTCACATAGCATCCTATCGTGTCCTCCAATGATTTATGCAATCTTTCAACCCTGGCATTTCCGGTCGGATTTCTAGATGACGTAAACCTCTGTTTGGTGGATAGCCTAGCCGTAACCTCACGAAAAACCTGACCCATATATGTGGACCCTCTGTCGCTGCATAGCACTTCCACTTTGCCGTACCTACACACAATTTCCCGTAGAAACACCCCAGCTGCCGTGTGCGCAGTCGTGTCTTTAGTGCAAAACGCCTCTGGCCATCCTGTCAGAAGATCTATGAAGGTCATGATATATTTATAACCCTCCTTGGACCTACGTAACGGCCCAACAAAATCTATCTGTATCACGTGCCACGGATAATCCGGCGTATCCCATGACTTTGCCTTAGCCCTAAAGTGAGGTGCTCTCTTTCTCAACGCGCACCTTTCACATAGCCTCACATACCTGGCTATGTCCACCATCATATTTTTCCAATAAAACCGAGCCTGTACTTTTGTATTCAGCGCCACTGTTCCCACATGTCCACCGCACATGATATCATCATGCATAAGATAGAGCACTCTGCTCACCATAGCCTTAGGTACCACTATTCTTGGGTTTAAGTCTGCTATATGTCCACCTCTTTTCCTAGCTGGTTTTATATATTTGCATAATAATCCATCCTTCATACCCATGAAGTCAGCATTATGTAAAATCCCTCGCGCCTTTTCCTCATCCACCGGCAATTCATCTCCCGCCAAATATCTCATCATCCCCCTGCAGAATCCATCCTTCCACTGTTCCCGAATGAAGGTTTCCCTATCCAATTCCTCCCCCTCAAGTTCCATCATGAGTAACTCACAGCCCACCTCAAACTCCCCCGACTCCTCGCCAGGTGTATCCTGTCCCACTGCCAATGGCACTCTGGATATAAAATCCGGTAGGTAGTGAGTAGCTCCCGGCTCGTACTTGATTTTATAGTCAAAGTCAGTCATAGCTAATCCCCATCTAGTCAGTCTCTTGGATGGAGCCTTACTGGCTTGCTGAAGCAAAGGTATTAATGGTTGATGATCCGTAATTATCGTGATCTTGGCTCCCGTCAGCATATCCTCAAATTTCTTCAATACTCGTATAACAGCTAGCCCTTCCTTCTCTGTTATAGTGTAGTTTCTTTCAGCCTTGGTAAATGTATACCCATAATATGTCACCGGTCTTAGCAATCCGTCCCTCTTCACACAGATGGCCGCTCCACACGCGCCATCCGAAGCATCCGTTAGAATATAAAAGTGACCCCCGATCTCTGGATGTACCAATAATGGTGTGCTTGCTAATGCTGTTTGTATTTTCTTAAATGACACCTCACACTCATCCGTCCACTTAAATGGCACCTTGACCTTTAACAAATTGTTCAGAGGCATTGACAAAACAGCATAGTTAGGAATAAAACTCCTGTAATAATTACAAAGCCCCAGAAAGGATCTAGTCGTATGTTCATTATAAGGTCTTCCAAACTCTTGTACCTTTCTGATCACTTTAGACTGTGTCTGAACTCCTTCTGCATTAATAATGTGTCCCAAAAACTTAATTTCCGCTTTACCCCACTCACACTTTTCCGGCTTAACTGTTAAACCTGCTCTGCCCAAAGCTGCCAATACCCTGCCTACATTAGTAATGTGGCTGTTCACATCCGGGTCAAAAATAATGATATCGTCTAGGTAGGCCAGACAAGTACGGGGTATTAAGCCTCCTAGCGCTAATGACATAATCTTGGTAAACTGCCATGGGCTTTGTTTCATACCAAACGGCATTCTCGTCCATTGCCAGACCCCCGAGGGTGATTCAAATGCTGAATATTGTCTGCTGTCATGATGTAAGTCGCACTGATGATACCCACTAAGCAAATCCATTGCCGTAAAAATTATAGGTTTTCTGTATGCCATATATAAAAACATGCTTCTGGCTGTGGGCATAGGATATGAATCATCCGCCGTAATAAGATTCAGCATGCGATAGTCTGTGCACAGTCTAGCCTTTCCATCCTTCTTCTGCACCACCACCAACGGACTTCTCCAGACACTCTCACTGGGCTCAATAATTCCCAACTTCAATAATTCCCTCACCTGCTCATCAATAATGTCCATTTTCTGAGGAGAATACCTGTATGGTCGCACCATACACGGACCTTTGGATTCATCGACCCTTATTTTCATTGGAGCTAATGAACAATGACCCAACTCTTTCATAGAAAATGCTATAGTGTCCATGTTGACCACCAGCATCTCTCTGAATACCATCTGTTCCTCCAGTGTCATCATAGTGTCACCCAAATCTAGGTCCCTGATCTTCTCAATTTTATCCAGCCTCTCCTGCTCACTTAAGGTAGAAACACCACTCCCATTACCACTGTCCCGAAGGTTCTGCCGTTCCTTCAACCCTCCTCGAGCATCTTGACCATTCCCTCGCCGTTCTTCATCATATCGTGCCAAAATCCCACGAGCCTCATCCTTTTTATCCCTGCCAACGTCAGCTGTGTCAATTACCTCTAGCAAATTAAGTTCTGGTTCTTCTATTTCTTCTGCATATGCTATAACCTCAGTCGTATCCACGTACACCTGCCTGTCTGAGAGATTAGCTATTCTCATATACCATTTCTTCCCCACATAGTTCACCGCACCATCCGCAGCTATTACCGCCAAATTAGATGGTCTCAGTAAGACCGTTCCCTTGGTCCTTTCAGCTGCAACATCCCATCCTTTCACTGTCACCAATCTTTCTTCCCATGGGTCCGAAATCGCTGCTACTTCAATTGAGACCGGATCCTCAGTAAAGAGACGTACCTTTCCGTCTACAGCTACAATCTGTGCCCTTGCGTCAGTGAGAAAATTACGTCCCAGCACAATATCATAGGCCAGTGAATCCACCACATTAAAATCATAATATATACAAGCACCTTCCATAAAACACTGTAGCCACACCGTCTCATAAACTTCTAATGATGTCTTGTCCCCCAGACGTACTTTCCCCAATTGAGATGGTTGCCTGTCCCAAATTGCTCTCTCGCTTATACTACTTACAACTGTCCGCGCTATAAAACAATCAGACGCGCCCGTGTCCACTAAACATTTATATGTATTCCCATCGATGGTACACTGAACCAACCATGGCGCTTTGTCTTTTGATCCCCTATCTCCCGACCCATTCCCTGATATTAAATTTAATTCTGGGGTAGGAATGAGCCGTTGTGCCCGTTTCCCGGCCTGCGTGCATCATTTCCCTGATCTCGTTGGTCCCTGTTCTGCTGAGGAGATGATAACTGATCCCTGTACTTCTTCAAAAACGTGCACTCCTCCATAGAATGTGTGGTAGAATCATGAATCAAACAATAAGTCGCTCCTCCTCCTTTCTGACTCCCCCCTGCATCTCCCATCATCCTAGCATACTCCTGTGCTCTTCTCTGACCCTTATCATCCCCTTGTTGACCTTGCCTGCTTCCTCCTGTGTATCTCTGTCCCTGAAACCTGTTATTGAAATATTGAGACGCGTTATACTGATTTCCACCGCGTCCCCCTTGATAATTCCATCCTCGGCCTCCACCACCTGCACCATACTGCCTGTTCTGACCATATGCTCCCATGCCAGTCCCTCTGCCCGCCGGCGCCTTATACTGCCCTTGTGAATTATCACCCCTTCCAGCATATTGTCCCTGTTGATTCTCCCGTCCATATTCCATCTCTCTGAGTCCCCTTCTATATTCCATAGTGCACATCTCCACAACCGCTTTAGTTTGTTCCCTAGCATATTCCTTAGGATCAAACTGATCTTCTCCACATGCTCCATCCTGAGCCCCTTCAGACTCTAGCATGTGTAACTGCGCCACACCTTTGGAGGTCCTCCCTTTTTCCACATTCTCCCAATAAGACGCCAGTCTGAGAGCCTCCTCAAAAGAATCAGCGTTGTGTTTCATCAGATCTTTATCAATGGGCGGAAGCAAACCCCCCACAAAGACTGACAGCTTGATGACATCAGGAATGTCCAACTCATCATATTCCTTTATTTTCAATGCGAAGTCCCAAACCGACTGTCCCTTTTCCTGCTTCAGACAGTGCAAATCCCTATGTTTCTGCCACAGTGGTCTTTTGTCCTCAAAAACCCTCTTCACTATAGCCACCACTTTGTCCAAAGTATCCTTTTCCCCTTCTGGAATACCATCCATCCATTTCGATGCCCCCTTCTTCAACCCCAACTTTGCATATTCAAGATGCTGATCTGGAGACCATCCAAATAGCTTTTGCATTCCATTCAATTCCTTAAAATATCTCCGATAATCCTCCCCAGGTTCCCCCGTGAAGAATGGTAGCTTAACATTCGGACTGGGTGCCATGTCGTCGTCCTCAAAACCAACAATAGGTGCAATATCCCCGTCTACTTGTCCCTCTTCACCTTGGTCTACCAATGAGCCCTCTTCACTATCGTCCCCCTGTATATCAGGCTTAACACCTCCAGCGACGGAGCCCTCGGCAGCTTCCCCCTGGGCCTCCCTTTCTTTCAGTCGTCTTCTTTCTTCGTCCGCCCTCTGAACGTACCAATCCTCCCAGTCACCCGAAACATCAGCCTGAAGATGACTATTTAGAACATTCTCTAAATGCCCCTCATCTGTAGTACGACCTGTACTATTGCCTGAGCGGATTCTCTCAGTCACCTTTCTCCAATTTACCGTATCGCTCAAAAACCTTTCCCTGCGTGCCACGCACTCCCGTTCTATCTCCTGCCTCCCGAGCAGCTCCTCCCTATCAATGGCCTGCCGATATATCCGTTCCTGTTCCAATATGGCCTTCCCCTTCTCTATGCTCTGTCACACCCTAGTATTAGTGTTCTGCAGACCTGTTATAACGTCATCCACCCTTGTTTTACTCACAGACTCCCCTAGACGACTGCCAATTCCATCATCCGTACTGATTGGTGTATTACAGACTGGCCGATCCTGATCAGCTCGCACACCTTCATCCCGACCCACCAAATCCCTGTCACTCAACTTCCTTCCGTCTTCAACAATCACCACGAAACCGGAGGGCAATAATGGTGTAATTCCCCCTTGCAAATCACCTAATTGCTGACCACTATTTTCCAATCCCTGTTCCAGCGTCCCTTGTCTGACGTCCTCGTCTCGTCCTGACGCCACCACTCCCTCAGATGCCCGTCTAATGGATTATTCTCCCGAGGTGCGTCCCCCTCATTCTCATGACTATCCTTTGTTCCACTCTCATCCACCCGTTCGTCCTCATTTATTGGCTCAACCAACCCCAATGACGTTGCTATTGCTTCAAAGTTTAAATCCACATCTTCAATATCCACCACATCCCCTTCAGATGCGCGTCTGACTCGTCCCTGGTCTGCTGGACCCTCAAACTCAAGGCACCTAGGAGTAGCCTTGCTAAAATTAATACTGGAGCTCCTAGTAATGGGCGTCGAAAAATACTTATAATTTACTAATCTGTCTCCTGTCGTCCACCCCTTGCAGAGATTATCAGGCCGTCCCCCTGTATCGGCACTTACTGTGTGCTCCTGAACCGCCGCCTGCTGCCCATCACTAGAAATATCAGCCCTGGTCTCCGACTCTGCCGCAGATGACTGATGCTCGTTCTCCACTCCCAATACTGAGAATGGTTCAGAGGTATTGTCCACTACCACCGACTCTGCTGGTTCAGAATCAGCCGCCATAGACAATTGTAGGCTAGACGTCCCCCCAGACTTGGGATCCCTTTGAGACGACGCCCACTCCTCCCCTGACCGAGCCACAGGGAATCCAATCTCTCTAGACACCTCCTCTCCAGGTAATAGCACCACTTGTGACCTGGGTCCTAATTGTACATGCACATGTGTGCAATCCGATCTAAGAGTGGCATGTGATTGATCAGTTCCCGCCTCACTCACTCCGGATCTTCCACCCTGTCCCTCTGCTACACCATTATGTGCTATTGCCGCATCCCCAGGCAATGTGCGCGCTGCAGGTATGATAGTATAGACTTCCACACCCTCACTACTGTCAGTGTGTGGCGATGCCGCTGATTCACATCCAGCGTCTGAGCTGTTAGGTATCGGGTACGGCGAGCCGCTCATCAGTACAATGATAAGCCCAACCACTAATTCTCCACCATCTGGGCTGTGTGGGTTGTGTTTATGTGTATATTAATGTAGTCTCACTTGTGTAGTTATTATCAGCTCACTCCACTGATCTCACGTATTGGGAAGACTAACTCCAGTGGTATGATGTTGGCCTAGCCCATTCTTTTAACCAACACCAAGACGCCGACACAAGTCACCATTTATTGTTCACTCGTTATTCACAGTTACAGTTGTTAGGTGATTCCACTCAGTTCTATATAGCTTCAACGACATCGGTCTATTCACACACGCAGTTCATGTTCTAACAATCCATGTACTTGGCTTACACGTATCTTTTCCCCCTACAGAATCCTCCTGACCAGATCTCGTCGACTCCATCGCCGTCTGCAGCATTCCACAGCTACCATAAACTCTAGCTACCATAAACCCTACACAGGACTCCTGTAGCACTCTCTCATATAGCATACAATAAATACATACATAGGTGTACCCTGTTATACCCGTTCATTATAATTATTGGTTATTGATGACAAAACAATGTCACAAGTCACTAAATTTCTATTTTCCCATGTCCTTGTCACTATAGGCTTCATGTCACATGTTGATTTTAAGGAAAGGCCATGTATCATGTCACTAAACCTTTCCTTCTCAATGTCATTGTCACTAAGCTTCATGTCACATATCGATTTTAAGAAATGGCCATGTCACCCTGTCGAATTTAGGGGTCTAGACCCATACTAAAACTCAATGGGAAATATCATAGACATCATAACCTAAAAACTTGATTTTCTCACTATTCTGCACATAGGCTGGGGCACTCTCCCAGCAGAGTCGATTCTTGCGCGAATTCTTCTCTGCCTTCATTCCGCCATTTTTAGCGTTCTGACGCTTCGGGTGGCAACGTCTTCATACGCCGGTGATGCGGCGTCCGCATCACATCTGTAGCTTTACATGGAGGAATAGTAACCCAGGGTTTTTCACTGTTCTGTGTTCTGTGAATATATGACGACCATATTTACGTGATTTAGAGTGTGGAAATATATCATTTGTGATGTTTGATCAACACTTGGGAGTCGTAAGTGGGCATTTTTCCATTGTTTACTTTTCAAGTGGGCCAGCTGCCACTTAGTTTTTGCGCGAACGCTGTGTTCTGATAGTAGGCTAGGTGACGGAGTTCTCGTCAGCAAATTGTCTCTTTTTCAATTTCTATGGAGTACCATTTGGCAAGCTAGAATATAATGGTGTCTAATGGAAGGTGGAACGTCATGGACAACCTCATGTTTTAAATGATTGCAGTGAAACTTCCCTGTGGTGTTGATGACAGAAGCTCGCAGTCACACGGACAGTGCCAGTGTGTGGCACCCGGTACTAAGCCTAAGGTACGCTGTTAGTCCTGTGTGTATGTCCTGTAGTCGTTCTGTAACTTCACATGTACCCTGTGTGGGAGTACTGTAGTCGTTCTGTAAGTGTCCCAGTACCCTGTGTATGTGTCCTGTAGTCATTCTGTAAGGGAGTGGTCATTATTTATCAACAGGGAGGGGGTGGTGGGTTTTTGCGCGTCTGCGCAGAAATTTTTTTCGCCCCCCCTCGACGGCAGTCAAAATTCTTTGCGCCCCCCCCGCGCCAGAGGCGAGGAGAGTTTTCGCGCCCCTCTTTGATCTATAGTAGCGCGCGGGCTTTTTTGCTAAAAAGAGGGTGAATTTTTTTAGTCCCCCCCCTCAAGAGGGGTCAAAATTTTTTTAGCCCCCCCCCTCGGGAGGGGTCTGAAAATTTTACGCCCCCCCCTCAAACCCACCGTCCCCCCCTGTTGATAAATAATGACCACTCCCTAAGTCCCCATGTAGCCTGTAGTCGTTCTGTAAGCCTCCATGTACCAAATGTGTGTGTCATTCTGTAAGTGTTCATATACCCTGTGTGTGAGTCCTGTAGTCATTATGTAGGCCCCCTATACCTTGTGTGTGAGTACTGTAGTCATTCTGTAACTCCCCATGTACCCTGTAGTCGTTCTGTTAGTCCCCATGTACCCTGTGTGTGTATCCTGTAGTCGTTCTGTAACTCCCTATGTACCCTGTGTGTGAGTCCTCTAGTCATTCTGTAAGTCCCCATGTACCAAATGTGTCTGTTCTGTAGTCATTCTGTAAGTCCCCATATACCCTGTAGTCGTTCTGTGAGTCCCCATATACCCTGCATGTGTATCCTGTAGTCATTCTGTAAGTCCCCATGTACCCTGTGTGTGTATCCTGTAGTCGTTCTGTAAGTTCCCATGTACCCTGTGTGTATCCTGTAGTCGTTCTGTAACTCCACATGTACCCTGTGTGTGAGTCCTGTAGTCGTTCTGTAAGTCCCCATGTACCCTGTGTGTGTATCCTGTAGTCGTTCTGTAACTCCACATGTACCCTGTGTGTGAGTCCTGTAGTCGTTCTGTAACTCCACATGTACCCTGTGTGTGAGTCCTGTAGTCGTTCTGTAACTCCACATGTACCCTGTGTGTGAGTCCTGTAGTCGTTCTGTAAGTCCCCATGTACCCTGTGTGTGTATCCTGTAGTCGTTCTGTAACTCCACATGTACCCTGTGTGTGAGTCCTGTAGTCGTTCTGTAACTCCACATGTACCCTGTGAGTGAGTCCTGTAGTCGTTCTGTAACTCCACATGTACCCTGTGTGTGAGTCCTGTAGTCGTTCTGTAACTCCCCATGTACCCTGTGTGTGTATCCTGTAGTCATTCTGTAAGTGTCCCAGTACACTGCGTGTATGCCCTGTAGTCATTCTGTAGGCCCCCCATACCTTGTGTGTGAGTACTGTGGTCATTCTGTAAGCCTCCATGTACCAAATGTGTGTGTCCTGTAGTCATTCTGTAAGTGTCCATATACCCTGTGTGTATGTCCTGTAGTCATTATTTAAGCCTCCATGTACCCTGTAGTCGTTCTGTTAGTCCCCATATACCCTGTGTGTGAGTCCTGTAGTCATTATGTAAGTCCCCATGTACTCTGTGTGTGTATCCTGTAGTCATTCTGTAAGTCCCCCTATACCTTGTGTGTGAGTACTGTAGTCGTTCTGTTAGTCCCCATATACCCTGTGTGTGTATCCTGAAGTCATTCTTTAAGCCTCCATGAATCCTGTAGTCGTTCTGTTAGTCCCCATATACCCTGTGTGTGAGTATTGTAGTCATTCTGTAAGCCTCCATGTACCTTGTGTGTATGTCCTGTAGTCATTCTGTAAGCCTCCATGTATCCTGTAGTCGCTCTGTTAGTCCCCATATACCCTGTGTGTGTATCCTGTAGGCGTTCTGTAACTCCCCATGTACCCTGTGTGTGTATCCTGTAGTCATTCTGTAAGTGTCCCAGTACCCTACGTGTGTGTCCTGTAGTCATTATGTAGGCCTCAATGTATCCTGTAGTCATTCTGTAACTCCCCATATACCCTGTGTGTGTCCTGTAGTCACACTGCTGTAGTCATTCTGTAACTCTCCCTCTAACCTGTGTGTGAGTCCTGTAGTCGTTCTGTAACTCCACATGTGCCAAATGTGTGTGTCCTGTAGTCATTCTGTAAGTGTCCCACTAACCTGTGTGTGAGTCTTGTAGTCGTTCTGTAAGTCCCAATGTACCCTGTTTGTATGTCCTGTAGTCATTCTGTAAGTGCCCCAGTACCCTGTGTGTATGTCCTTCTGTAACTCCCCATGTACCCTGTGTGTGAGTACTGTAGTCCTTCTGTTAGTCCCCATATACCCTGTGTGTGTCCTGTAGTCGTTCTGTAACTCCCCATGTACCCTGTGTGTGAGTTCTGTTGTCATTCTGTAGGCCCCCCTGATAACCTGTGTGTGAGTTCTGTAGTCATTCTGTAAGCCTCCATATACCCTTTGTGTATGTCCTGTAGTCGTTCTGTAGGCACCCCTATACCCTGTGTGTGAGTACTGTTGTCATTCTGTAAATCACTATGTACCCTGTGTGTATAACCTGTAGTCATTCTGCAAGTTTCACAGTACCCTGTGTGTGAATCCTGTAGTCGTTCTGTAACTCCCCATGTACCCTGTGTGTACATGGGGAGACTACAGGACATACATGTCACGTCATGTCACGCTGCAAAGTTGTTGATGCTGAACCGGGTAGTAGGACCCTGAGGCTTATATAAGATTGTGGGGGTGTTTCATATGCTATACAGGCCTTATATACCGGGTAGTGGGACCCTGAGGCTTATATAAGGTTGTGGGGGTGTTACATGTACTATACAGGCCTTATATACCGGGTAGTAGGACCCTGAGGCTTATTTAAGGTTGTGGGGGTGTTACATGTTGTTGAGCATTGTCTTTGTTCGGGGATAAATGTACATACGTTAGGGTGTTATCTGATTACCTTGTCTCCAGTACCACCAATGTAGTGGGCAGTGATATCACCAGAATCAGAATCTAGTGCCTGTAGCTAATTGACCAATACGCGCTCATCTGTACTAGTCACCGAGCACTCGTGAGAGGTTAAGTGTTAATCACATCTTTATTACCATAACCACAAATACCAACCAGATGATTCTGAACATAATATGATTACCAAATAGTCTGTAATGTCCATGGGGAATGCACAGTTACTATACTCTCATCCCAATACATGCCAAGTCCAAACACAGAGTCCACACTAGTCTCCATAATCATATAGAGTGTCCAATGCCATTGAGTCACAGAGTGGCAATCTCACAATCACTATCTCCATATAGTTCCTAGTGAGCATATGTGAGAATAATCCAAGTTCCTCTCCTGTCATGGTGTCAGTGCTGCCTCCAGTCCCACAGAGCAAATGACTACATCCTTCCTCTGAGCAGCAGTCTGCCCTAAGCTTATAAAGCAGAAGGTCAAACCACCAAGTCATGAACCCACAGGTCAAAGTTAGTAGTTCATACTTGGGTCATACCTGTGTCATTCAGGGTTCATACATAAGCAGGATGAGCTCACCAGGAGCAGAAGGTCAAAGCTCCCACTCATGAACTCATAGGTCAAAGTTAGTAGTTCGTACTTGTGTTATCCCTTGGTCATCTAGGGTTCATACACGATCAGTATGATCTCTCTGCTCATCACTCACTCCCGCTGCTGGGGAGCAGTTCATCGGGTGCAGTTGGTGCACTTGTCATCAGCATAAATTATGTTCTCATGTACTGTGTACTATCTGTGCATTCTCATATCAGTGTTTCTTAGTATATAACACAATTATATACATGTATGTAATTAAGCATTAGTGTGAATTGCTCTACCTTAATAAGCTCAATCCAAGTTGTGTGTGAGTGAGTATTCCTGCTTCTCACACGTCAACAATGTACTATACAGGCCTTATATACCGGGTAGTAGGACTCTGAGGCTTATATAAGGTTATGGGGGCGTTACATGTACTATACAGGCCTTATATACCGGGTAGTAGGACCCTGAGGCTTATATAAGGTTGTGGGCCAGCTGCCACTTACTTTTTGCGCGAACGCAGTGTTCTGATAGTAGGCTAGGTGACGGAGTTCTCGTCAGCAAATAGTCTCTTTTTCAATTTCTATGGAGTACCATTTGGCAAGCAAGAAAATATAATGGTGTCTAATGGAAGGTGGAACGTCCCTGTGGTGTTGATGACAGAAGCTCACAGTCACACGGACAGTGCCAGTGGCAGTGCTGTGTGTGGCACCCGGTACTAAGGTACTCTGTTAGTCCTGTGGTCTGGCCTGTAGTCGTTCTGTAACTCTGTGTGTACGTCCTATAGTCATTCTGTAACTCCCCATGTACCAAATGTGTGTGTACTGTAGTCGTTCTGTAAGTCTCCATATACCCTGTGTGTGAGTCCTGTAGTCATTCTGTAAGCCTCCATGTACCATATGTGTATGTCCTGTAGTCATTCTGTAAGTGTCCTAGTACCCTGTGTGTGAGTCCTGTAGGCGTTCTGTAAGTCTCCATGTAACCTGTGTGTATGTCTTGTAGTCATTCTGTAAGTGTCCCAGTACCCTCTGTGTGAGTTCTGTAGTCGTTCTGTAACTCCCTATACCCTGTGTGTGAGTACTGTGGTCATTCTGTAGGCCCCCCTATACCCTGTGTGTGAGTACTGTGGTCATTCTGTAAGGGTCCCAGTACCCTGTGTGTGAGTCCTGTAGTCATTCTGTAGGCCTCCCTTTACCCTGTTTGTATGTCCTGTAGTCATTCTGTAGGCCCCCATATACCCTGTGTGTGAGTCCTGTAGTCGTTCTGTTACTCCCCATGTACCAAATGTGTGTGTCCTGTAGTCATTCTGTAAGTGTCCAAGTACCAACTGTGTGAGTTCTGTAGTCGTTCTGTAGGCCCCCATATACACTTTGTGTGAGTACTGTAGTCATTCTGTTAGCCTTCATGTACCCTGTGTGTATGTCCTGTAGTCATTCTGTAAGTGTCCCAGTACCCTGTGTGTGAGTCCTGTAGGCGTTCTGTAACTCCCCATGTACCCTGTATGTAGTTACTGTGGTCATTCTGTAGGCCCCCCTATACCCTGTGTGTGATTACTGTGGTCATTCTGTAAGGGTCCCAGTACCCTGTGTGTGAGTACTGTGGTCATTCTGTAGGCCCCCCTATACGCTTTGTGTGAGTACTGTAGTCATTCTGTGACTCCCCATGTACCCTGTGTATGTGTCCTGTAGTCGTTCTGTCACTCCCCATGTACCCTGTGTGTGTATCCTGTAGTCATTCTTCAAGTCCCCATATACCCTGTAGTCGTTCTGTTAGTCCCCATATACCCTGTACGTGTGTCCTGTAGTCATTCTGTAACTCCCAAGTACCCTGTGTATGTGTCCTGTAGTCGTTCTGTCACTCCCCATGTACCCTGTGTGTGTATCCTGTAGTCATTCTTCAAGTCCCCATATACCCTGTAGTCGTTCTGTTAGTCCCCATATACCCTGTGTGTGTATCCTGTAGTCATTCTGTAAGTCCCCATATACCCTGTAGTCATTCTGTTACTCCCCATATACCCTGTATGTGTCCTGTAGTCATTCTGTAAGTGTCCCAGTACCCTGTGTGTGAGTCCTGTAGTCATTCTGTAATTCTCCATATACCCTGTGTGTGATTCCTGTATTGATGCGGTAAGTCACCATGTACCCTGTGTGTATGTCCTGTAGTCTTTCTGTAAGTGTCCCAGTACCCTGTGTGTCAGTCCTGTAGGCGTTCTGTAACTCCCCATGTACCCTGTATGTGTGTCCTGTAGTCGTTCTGTAAGCCTCCATGTACCCTGTGTGTGAGTCCTGTAGTCGTTCTGTAACTCCCCATATACCCTGTATGTGTCCTGTAGTCATTCTGTAGGCCTCCATGTACCCTTTGTGTGGGTCCTGTAGTCATCCTGTAAGCCTCCATGTACCCTGTGTGTATGCCCTGTAGTCATTTTGTAGGCCCCCCCTTTACCCTGTGTGTGAGTACTGTGGTCATTCTGTAAGGGTCCCAGTACCCTGTGTGTGAGTACTGTAGTCGTTCTGTAGGCCCCCCTATACCCTGTGTGTCAGTACTGTAGTCATTCTGTAAGCCTCCATGTACTTCCCTCCATCCCTACCAATGTGTAATGCCAGTAGGGTCTTCATGACTGATGGAACCATGTGCACCTTTGTGTGTGTTACTTATTTGTTATTATTCCTTTTTCCTGTAGTATAGAATAATTTAATGCAGTGTTCTCCCCATACTGAAATGACCTTTGTGGGTCACTAACTTCGTACTCATTGCTGGCATTTTACACTTACCTTTCTAGGATAACCTGGAACCAGGGTGCAGCTTATGTGCAGGGAACGAACTCTACTATTCTCATTGCCATCACCCATAATAGTCAACTGCAGGCGCTGCATCCATTCACAGTTTGTTGTTTGCTTTACTGAGAGGTGTGCCAAAAGCAGGTACTCTATTAATGCTAAGTCAAGGTTTTCCTACCAGACAGTGAATATGGCGTTCAAGTTAAGAGGACTATTGTTCAAATGTGTTGGCAGTGATTAGCCACCACTCAAATTAAAATGTCTATATAATTTGGCAGTGATTGGCCTATACAGATTAAGCTCCAATAGAGATTAACAGGCTGTGATTAGCCAAAACTGCAAATCTGATTTGTTTCAGTTGACATTTGTTGGTTTTCTGGGTTCGACTCCCAGGCTGATCAAACCGTGTTAAACTGTTAACATGTTCACATTACTTGGATAAGGGACAGACAGATCAGTGTTCCTGGCTGGCAGTGTCAACGGGAATTCACCTAAAGATTTGCTTAACATATATTTGCAGAATATATATGTATATATTTCGGCAAGTCACCATGGCAGTAGCATGTAACTATCGTGATTGCTGTTGAGGAACCTGAGCTGACAGAACAGCTTTTGTAGTAATCTATTCAGAATATCAGTGACAGCTGTTTGAATGAATCAAGTCTGACAATACAGTTGAAGTATTACATCACAGTAATTTATTACAGTCTCCAGTAGTTTATGGCAATTCCTCTGACCTTTTTCAAAAAGCAAACAACATACCTCTTATAGGTAAGCACTATAGTTTTACAAATGTAAAAGCTATGCCATAAAATATAGTTGGCATCACAATACTATCACAATGTTTTGCCATCACACTTTTGATATGAAATGAAGCAAATAACCCTCCGTTTACAATATCAAAGTTTCAAGTGTTAGGGGGTAAAAATGACTGTTCCATTGCTTATTTTTTGCAGCTGGCTAAAATTTCAGCACCTAAAATGGCTAATGCAAGTACTATGCCAGAGCTGTATGGGTAAGACATTACTTGTATAATAATAGTGACTGATCTCTGGCAAATACCAGATTTTCACAAAGCTTAACTCTATGAATGACTAAATAATCTAAGTCAACAATTGCTTACTTTTTATGACCAGTCATCTTAAATATAAAGCAACTTATCACAATAAAAAATATTTTTAACTTGAGTTCTACTTTGCATGGATCATAGACATCTGCATCACTGCTGTCTGCTAAACAGTCACAGATATCTGTAACACCGCTATCAATTCTTCAGACCCGATTTCCAGAAGGCACTTAGACAGGCAAAGGCTGATGCTAGGGTGAACTATGACCTTAAAGAGAAGCAAGTGGAGGTGTTGCACAAACTTTACAAAGGACATGACACCATTGCCTTACTTCCCACTGGGTACGGGAAGTCTTTAATATATCAGTTAACCCCTTTCGTTCTGAGACATCGTCCTCAGTGGACCGGCTGCTCTGCAATTACAATTGTTATTACCCCTTTGAATGCAATTATGCATGAGCAGCTGGTCAAACTAGGAAAGATGGGCATCTCAGCCTGTGGGCTTGGAGTAGATATTGAAAATCTTAAGTCATGGACCCCAAACTCTTATGACATGGACGGTGAGGAGGAGGAGGAGGGGGAGGAGTCTGAAGATGCCAAAGACAACACAGATCCAAGTGTTGTCCTTACAAATGGTTCGATGGAAGATGTGAGTAGGCCCTTTCAGATCTAATGCACTTTTGTGAAATGTTGTAACAGGTGGTTTATGATGTTTGAATAATTGAAGTGCATTTTAAATTATATATGACTTAATTATCTGTAGAACAAGTGTAATTACACACTGTACCTTTGAGGAAGCTGAAGGCTGCATGTTGAATTTTAAGCCCTATAATATACAACTATAGCTTGAGTCACTAAGTCTACAAAAAGAATATTAAATATTATATCATACATTACTCTGCAACCCCTTCAAAAACAGCAATTCTCTAGGTATCACCTTAAAGCTGGAACATAAGACTGTCCAATAATGCATTACCCCCCCCCCCATCCTCTCGTGGTTTGTATGTCATTTATTTAAAAATGAATCTCATAGGTACAGCCTATAAGGTTCAGTATTTAACTAGAGGTAAATTATTATTCCCTTTGTGAATGTGACATGGAAATGTTTTACAGCTTAAAAATGGGAAATACACTATTGTGTATTGTCACCCTGAGGCACTATTGTCAACCAAGCAAGGGCAGGTTCTGTTGCGCTCGAAGGTATACCAAGACAACGTTTGTTGTGTGGCCATAGACGAGGGACATTTAGTGTCACACTGGTTAGTACATACACCTAAGCTTATAAGGTAATCCTAAAGTACAATTGTCCCAGGAAGGTAAAATGTGAAAAGTTGTTGTGCTTTTGATTACAAAATTTAGACAAAAAAAAATCTGATTTTAGAGAAAAGGGAAATTTCAAAACGGATTTCTATCCCTAACGAAGTTGTTACTTATTTCAAGTCAAGCACTGATTTAACATTAGTAGCTCAGGTGTTATTTACATTTTAACTCTGTACACGACATTCTTTTTCAGGGGGGAGAAGTTCAGAACAGACTTTTTCCGTCTGTGTGAGGTAGTGGCACTCTTTGATAAAGTGCCCCACCTAGTTCTTACGGCCACAGCATCACCATCTACTGTGCAGCTTATCAAAAGAAAACTTCAACTTGTCAAACCAGCAATGGTAAACATGAATCCAAACCGTGAAAACATCAGTTACACAAAAGTTCAGCGGGACAATGACAACATCAAAGGCCTCCTCGCTATTCTAGAACCCCTAGCAAGAGAGCTGGCAGTGCTGCAGGGTGACTTCCCTGTAACCATCTTGTATAGTGACCTCCAGTCTATTCAGTTATGCTACAGGTACTTCAAACATGTGGTGCCCGACACGGCAGGTTACGTGGGAGGTAAAGCATCCCCAGATAACCGGAGGTATGCAATGTACCACAAGCAGTACCATGAGGATATGAAAGTCCATATAATTCAAGATTTGTCCCATCCCAATCCAGTCACAAGAATTGTTTTCTCTACTGTAGCCTTGGGGATGGGCCTGGATGCACGATGCATCAGGCGTGTCATCCATTTCAAGACCCCTACAACCCTAGAGCAATACATGCAAGAGACAGGGAGAGCTGGAAGAGATGGCCTGCCTGCCATTGTGGTCATCTATTACAACAGTCGAGACCTACGTAAAAAGCGTAAAGGAATGACCGATGACATGCGTGACTATTGCAAGTCAACCAACACTTGCCTAAGGGAGATACTCCTCAAACACTTTGGCCATTCAGTTGATCCAAATCGGCAACTAGCATCATGCTGCGGTACATGTGCAACACAAGATCCAAATGAGGAAACAATTTGTCCATCTAATGCAGAATGAACTTTACAGAACACCATATCAAAGCTACAGGTGGCAAGTCTGTAAGCAAACAGTTATACATTTCTTTTGTACATGCTCAAGGATATCTGAACACATTTAGAATGTAATACAGTCATTCGTTACTTTAAACTGTGAGTAATGTGCTTTGTTGCGTTACATTCAATGGCATACTCCTATTGGCATGAAACTGAGCTTCACAGTTGCAACAGCTCATATGCCCAGGTCAAACTCTGGGACCATCTACATATTTAGAATGGTGAAGTGTGCATGAGATGATATAAACCCTTTCATTTCTGTGTGATTCACATTCTTGAACGGGCTTGCAGACAACTTGAAGTTTGCCAAACGCCTCCCATTGACAACTTTGAACGGTTCTTGCCGCCTAATGTAGGCACACAGCTCCTTCTCGTCATCTGATGCTGACTTCTTGGCATGTTGCCCGTTGCCCGCTGTGACTCTGAGTGCTGTGCAGTAGGCAGTTGCAATGTCCTTCAATACTGGAGCGGCTTTGGATGAGCGAAGCATGGCTTTCTTTGTCTTATTAGCTCCATGACTTCGGACAATGTCCTTGAGCACGCCTATGAGGTTCTCCTGTTGGAGGTCTGCTGGCTTGTTGTTTCCTCGTCCACCAGTCGGGTTGACAAAGCACCCAAGCTTTACACAGAGAGCCAGCTGGGCAGGAAGCAAGACCTCAGTCTTGGTCAGGAAGTTGATGAGCTCCATTGCATAGCGAGATGAGGACAGTGCAGAATAGAAGAATGGGATGAGACGTTTGACATTAATCACATGTCTATCCACATCACCGTTCCTCATGGCATCCCAGAATTCCTTGAAATGAAGGCCCCATTCGAGGAGCTGCAGGTTGTAGTTGAGCATGTCATCATTGACATCTGCAGCTACTGGTGGACCATTCTCTTGTGTGACAGGGTGCACAATGGCTTCCACTATGCCCCTTGTGACGCCATGTGCAACAATCTTCCGCTTGCGTAGCTTGACATTTTCAATGTTACTAGGAATGCCGAGAGCCTCTGGGATCGGGTCCTCCACAGACCGCATCCTAAGATGGACTCTGATAAACTCTACGAGCACGCACTCCCAGGCAGTTAATAGAAACTCTGAATGTGCTTCGTATCGCCCTGGAAGTGGAATGCAGTAAATGGCAACAGCATGGCCTCACAACATCTCTAGCCATATGTCAGTCTCAAACCAATCTTTAAATGTAGCTAAGTCTTTATTCTACCTCTAAGAACAAAGCATATGGATATCCTATATTTAAAGCACTGAATACTGTATGCCCACATGGCGTATGATGTGCTGTACGCCACGCCCCATGTAGGCCACACTCAAAGGAAGAATTGGAGAAAAAGTTGTGACAAACTGATCAAGATGCCCTCCATAATTTAAGCCCTCGGTCAATTCTGACACTTCCAAAAGCAAAATGACCAAAAGACTATGACAAACCTCTTTCCCTCATTCATAGAAATGTATTATGGATATATCACAGTCTAAATATGATTGATCTGCACTGGACAAGGCAGAAAAATTAGCCCCTTACATATCAGAAACAGATTTCTCTGGTCTATATGAGTGAGTTTATGTGGAAAATCTCTTGCAGTTGTTCTTAGAGGTAGAATAAAACAAAAACACAGCTCATGGGACATACAGGCAGCAGGGTCAGTCCACTCATGGGCATACAGCTCCTGTATGCCCTACTCGTTGTGTTTTTGGTTAATATTACATAAGGTGTCAGAGATTTCACACGTTTTGTCTCTTTTCTTAGATAGGGTCAGGGTCCTCCACACCATGTGTTTTGGCCTGCTGCCAATGTGGTTTACCTGAAAATGGGCTGCCCATGTGCCTCCAGCTCTCTGTGAGCTTTCTATTTTTTTTTTTTAATTTTGTAAATCGGTCTTATAGATCAAAGATTATAAAACATTTCAAGCAAAGTTTAATAGAACCCCTTAAAATGCACCAACTTGCATCTAGATTTCAAAAAAACCATTTGGCTTTGTTTTCATGACCTGTGTGTTTTTTCACCCTGTGGAGAACCCTGACAGTGAATACTGTATATAGTGTACATTGTTAAGGCTCCTAATGAAAGCATGCTGACAAGGATTTATCTTAAGTTCTTCATGCAGGAGTCCATAAGCATATCTCATCTAGCACATATGTACATAACTTCATACAGAGTTACATGTAGTAAATTACATCATGATATAATAGATATGTCTCATGGAAAGGAAGTAGTGTGATACAGTCTTGAATATTTAGGGCTTAAGAAAATTACCAGCTTTGACATTGCCATTCACATTGGACCGCTTCAACACTAGCTTCATGTGTGGTAAGGTGCAGTGGTTTCGCAAGGGCTCATTCTTGAAGAAACGTTTGTAGAGTTTCTGTTAAAAGGTAAACAGACCCACTCTAAACCAAATGCAACAAATTCAGTTGTGACATTGTGACATTGTAAAAAGGTATTTACTAAATGTGAGTCTCTTTTATTGAGACTTGTTGTCATTACTATGAAGAGAGTACGGGGTTGTCCAAATGCACCAGAATTATTAATTAATCAGGGATAGAGGTTCTTACAACTGTGACATTACCACTTTCACATGCAGGACCTTTGTCTAAATCTTCTGTCATGTTCCCAATTAAACCTATCAGTACTTCATGCTTGTTATTTTGTCTTACTGAGCAGTTGTCTTTTGACATACATAAGATTTAGAAGTACCTCAAGGAAGTCTTGTGCCACATGGAAAAATTCTATATGGAACGGACAAAAATGTTCGCATCTGTCCCGCACATGGTACCCGCCATCAAACATCCCCATCCCATCATCGAACCTTTTCCTCACTAGCTGGTCTCCACCTGATGGCAGTTTCTCAGTGGCCAGGTCTTGAGCTGCAAAAAAATAGTATTATAACACATGTGTGCTTCAAAGCACAAATAAACAAAGTCTCACAGCAACTAAAGTAATTGGACAACAATAATATATACTGTAATCTCCCGCGTAGAAGACGCGGTGCGCGTAGAAGACGCTCCCCAAACTCACGGAAGGCTGGTTCGCGTAGAGGACGCATCCAACCCCCCTGAATCGATTTGTAAAAAAACCCCCGTACAAGACGCCCCCCCGACTCAGCAGGGGGGGGGTTCGCGTATAAGACGCACCCCCCACCCCCTCTATGAGTTCAAGCTGTCACCGGCACACGGTCGGCGTCATGCCGTCAAACCCGCCGAGCCCCTGTACACCGCTGCCGCGCTGCTGGCTATATGAGTTCAAGCTGTCATCGGCACATGGTCGGCGTCATGCCGTCAAACCCGCCGAGCGCCCGTCGACACCTCCCGGTCTGCCGCGGTGCAGGCTATATGAGTTCAAGCTGTCATCGGCACACGGTCGGCGTCAAACCCGCCAAGCGCGTCGACAGCTCCCGGTCTGCCACGGTGCTGGCGCTATGAGTTCAAGCTGTCATCGGCACACGGTCGGCGTCAAACCCGCCGAGCGCGTCGACACCTCCCGGTCTGCCGCGGTGCTGGCGCTATGAGTTCAAGCTGTCATCGGCGCATTTTCCCAAATGAGATGTTGGAAAACCCCGCGTATAAGACGCACCCAAAACTTGAGGAAATGCTATAAGACGCAGTAGTGATTTGTTTGGCGTAGAGGACGCGTCTTATACGCGGGAGTTTACGGTAATACTGTCAGTTTCAACTGTAATTGACATGAAATAGAAGAGCAATGGTTATATCTTTTTGGGGTTTCACTTGATGCTTCTGTCCTGTGCAGCATACTGTTATAGATCTCAAAGGGGCATGGCTTTCCTTTAGATGTATCTAACTTGAAACCTCAAACAAAGACCAAAGAACAAAGGAACAAAAAGAAGCAAACACCACAGTAATCATAATCATATACATGTATGTACCTCGTCCTGCTTTCTGGTATGCATCATAGACTATTTGTGTCAGCCTCCTCAACACATTTAGGACACCATCATACCCTTTGGGGTCTTCCATGATGACCTATAATATTGTTCTTTTTATATTTTGACATTTGTAATGAATGTGAATCTTTGAATCATGCCCACGGTTATCACACAGTAAGACCCCCTAACACAAAATGAGAACCCTATTTAAACACAAACTGTTATTGGGCTTTTACTTTACTATATTGCAACAGGTAAAATAATCAACCCTTACCTCTAATGGGTAGATCTCTGTTTTGCTGTCTGCAACAGCAGAGAAACGATGTTCAGGCGCATTGTCTATTGTGGGTTTCATCCACTTAAAGGCAGGGAAGTACTTGACCAGGACATTTGCTTTTTTTCAGTCACATACAAAATGAAAAGGATGACATAAACAATCACAGCATAAGTATTCATTGATAGAGAGATTTGTAGAATGTCCTAAGGCTCTTACACC
This sequence comes from Acholoe squamosa, assembly GCA_949317995.1. NCBI lineage: Eukaryota > Metazoa > Annelida > Polychaeta > Phyllodocida > Polynoidae > Acholoe > Acholoe squamosa. The sequence goes on along the minus strand of OX439043.1, from coordinate 35,452,238 downwards.
TCATGGGGATGCCTCCAAACGAAATTACCCAATGATGTCTGGTTGCCTGTTTGGATTATCTTAAGTGCAGAAGGAGGCAGGGTTTCAAATAGAACCGCTTTAAAATGGGGGAGGGGAGGGGAGGGTCTTTATAATTTATTAGAGAACTATTGCTGAACTGAAGTTAACCTATATTCAACCAGTAATATGATTTGTTGCATGTCCTGTTGTACCTATGTGCCTCTCATACGACGACATCATTACTTCATGTTCCTCATCAGTCAGGAAGAAAATGTCTAATGGGATTCTCAGGACCATGGGGAAGATAAGCGGTAGCCTGTCTAAGCGCATTCTGTCCACATAATAGGTCGCAGCCGTGTAGTGCCAATCCCTATTGCCACTTCCCAGTCTGACCTAGAGTTGAAAAATTATTATTTTATTTGTGTGTTTGGTTTGTGATCAATAAGAACCAAACTTTCAATAACAGCCTGCATCATATATTTATCTCAGTATGAGTGTGGAATAACTATAATCAGTGATGATTGACATTGAACTGTTCTTGGTGAAGGTTAGGGCTAAGCCTACTTCCTGTAAGGCCCTATGTATTACAATGTGACAGTATGATACACAAATACTTGACCCAACACATAGGCCTCTTTGTAACTTATGGGGAGGTCTTATGCTCTTGTTCAGCTGTGATAAATAGACAAAGGTGCACGGGAATTGGTCCCCACTGATGGTTATTGCACGAGGCAACCAATTTGAGTGCTCCTTTGTATTTATCTCAAGTTATTTTAGCCAGAAATGTTCAAAAATTCATTTATTTGGCATTAGTTGTCATTTCATCATTAGTTTTGTGACCATTTGCAATCATCTACCTGGCAGTATGATACATGGAAGGGTTATCACACTGGGGGTTGTGATACAGAGGTTCTTGGTTGAAAATACGGGGCTGTCATATTCAACTTGAGATAAATACAAAGGAGCACTCAAATAGGTCAGCATTGAGGGTTATCACACTTGGCTTCGCTTTGTGTGATAATCCTCAGTGCTGACCAATTCTTGTACACGTTTGTCTATGTATCTACCACTTAAGAAAAAGGACAATCAATAAGTCAGCAGACACATTCAACTACTTCAAGTTCTGAACAGGCTTACCTGATTGGCTACAATGTATCCATCAATGTTATCTATTGTCAACTTCCCTGGTTTCCCTTGTCGAATAGCTTCAACCATCTTGGCATCATTGAAATTCCCAAGACGGTCTAAGAACTCGTACTTTGATGATGACTGCATCGTAAGCCCAAGCTTTTGAAATACATCTAGAAGCTTAAAAATGAAGAAGAAAAAAAGGAAAAAAACAAGCATGGTCAGGTCTCTATGTCAGCACTTTTCCATAGTAAATGAAAGACTCTATTTCTGACACATTATCAGGATGTCATCCAAAGTCAGATTATTACATTTTACAGTGATACCTTGATAACCTGTCCCTCAATAGTCTATCATATACAGGATCTGACACGGGAGTGACTGGGACATTCTAAAACTATCGTAATATGCTTCAATAATCCTTCAGTTTCGAGATCTGAACAGTGTTTGTCGACATCTAGGGTTGTCGGATTTTCAAGGTCTCACTGTACATATCCATCATGTAATGCCCTCAGATAGATTCAGATTGCTCATGCTTGCATGATCCAAACAATATGAAGCCACGCTTCTATCTAAACAAAATGACAACAAGCTGGTTATAGACCTAGGTGAGAAACTAACTCGCGAGATAGGTCTTCAGTTGATGCTGAATCCTTCATTGTGGACAGAGTCTGGTGAAGTCAGCACGGATGAAACTTACAGAGTCAGCAGTATACCAGTATAGGCTGGTGCAGCCTGTTGCTCACACAGGGTTAAATCGGGGAGTAACCCTTCAGACTAAGGTACATATAGAGAAAGGGGGCTGAACATGTGTTGCTGTACCTTAATTGCTTAATTGCTGTCTGGAGGAAGAGGCAATAGCCAAGGGTTATTGGATCATCATTCAGACAGGTGTCAATAAACAGATAGGCACTGGGTAAGTCATCCATGCTAAAGGGGGATCGCAGGTGGTTGCGATCCATTTAATTCTAAATACTAGAAGGTGAGGGAGCTTGATGATCCCTGAACATTATTAGTTAGCAATGAGCCTTGGCGGAAATTGTGTTGTTTCACTGTCTTAATCTCGTCTCAATGGGCACCTGCCAGTGGTCGCTATGTAAGTAGTTGATCCCTGTCAGATGGTATGGAGTTACCATCTTCTAAGAATAGGTCTAAATGTATGACTCATGGGTGATTTGGGGGGGGGGGTACATATTGGTGTACCTGATAACCTTTGCATGAAGAAACAGGAGTGAAGTATAGCACTTTGGATGGCTTGCTGACAAAAACATGGCCATGCCACAATGCAGGCTCTACCAGCAATTGGCTGCAGGTAATGAACATCATCTTTCAACATCATACAGGTGGAAAGTGCTCAAAGTACACTCAGAGAGCACATCACACCTCTTCAGTTCTATTCCTGACATATTGTAACAACACCTACTTGTATACCTGAATGAGCATACTAGACTAAACTGGATCCAACTTGCAGATTGAAGACTAGGAATACTGTTTCGGGAAAAATCAGTGTTAGGCTGCATGACTGTCTGTACATCACAATACAAAGAAGACTCATCAACTGGAATAAATCCTTAAGGGTTATTGTGTCATAAGCACCTCCAACCATTAGTTTATAACATACCAGGGTATCGGGAATTGTAAAGCTTAGCAATTTAATATTGAAATTGAGAGAATCTTAGGAATCAGTATCGAACTTGTTAATGGCAAACATATCAAATTTTATATGTGTAGTAGAAAAAGTTATCTAGGCATAGAACAGTCAAGCAAAACACAGGACAACATTAAGTGAGGTCATATGCCTTCAGACATTTCAGCACAAGAACTATGACTGGTTCTTTCTTCTAGTGCATAGGAGACAATATGACTTCAGGAATGAGTGTTTACTCACTAGGTCTAATATCTTTAAACTGGGTAATTGAATGTCACATACAGTCAGTTATTACTGCAAGAAGGGTAATAATGCTTAGTATCGAAGCCATTACTTTATTGCAGGTGACTTTCAAAACCTGTGGGTAGCTATGGGTTGCCCATCACATAAATGTATCAAGATTAAGTTGTTATTGTTCAAGTCTTGCAACATCCTTAAAAATGGGAAAGCATCAAAGTATGTAGCTGATACTAACTTTAGTACATAAAACAAACATGAAACATTTGAGGGAAGGTAGCTTGAAGCTGAAACAACAGAAAGCATTGTTACAAAGGAACTGTAATATTAGCATCTGGATTAGGAACGAAAAATTGTTGTCTGTGCTCTTGCTTTCAGGAAAGTTAATATAATGTCAAGGACATGCCCTTGTGGGAAGGGTTGCAGGGGTCGAACCTGCGCATCTTGATGTCAAGTTGCTTCCAAAACCCTTGGAAATAAGCTGCCCTTAGACATAACTCACTGGAAATGCTGGCACAAGTGCTTGTTGGTTAATCCCCACACTGTGTTAGAACAGACATACACATCTAACTAATCAATAGGTGAGAAGTGTTATCAAATATAATACATGTGAGCAAAGATTGACAGATTCGGGAGATTTTTAAACAGCTGCAATAGTAGGATGATTTAAAACATGTGAACTGTCAGAGAGCTATTGGTGGGTAAGTAAGACTAGTATTATACAATGCATCAAAAAGAGATTAGCTTAAGACCAAGGTTTTACAGAGGGCAAGGAAATTTTGCAAATTTCAGTTAAACTCTTAATGATCTTGTGAACAGGAAAGATGCAAGGCATGCCAGTCTGAAATATAACTTTTATAAAGGTGTGATTACAGCTCAACCAATAATATCTTACATAGTACTAATTGAATTTCCCTATTTACATTCCCTAAAACAGTGTTAAATCCAAGCTGTTTAATCTTGAAAACTCCATACCTATGGAGAAAGAGACACCTCTCAGAGATGAGCCTTAATTTGATGGAAGGAATATTCCCTCACCTTAGAAATTATAGCTATGTAGGGAGAAATGGTTTATATACATATTCCTGTGATGCTATACCAATATCTTCAGTCAAAATTTATTTAGACTTAGATAAATATGAGTGACTTAATAATTTCTAGAGCTGAGAAATGTGGGCAGGAGGGGGAGCATGGGGGTGGTGTTGGTAGTCATGACAGACCACAAGACAGGTACCTTGGGGCCATTAAGCCAATTAGATAACCATCATCTCACCATGGAGGAGTGTCTTAATTGTTATTAGAGACCTGTAAAGTTTATTTCCCCCCATGAGTAGGGGGTGCTGTCTCTGATGTTTATTATCTCTCCTCCTGTGTGAGAGGTGGCAACCCTTCTGCCACCACCCCTTTTTCCTTGGGAATCACCCCTCCAGTCGTGCCCCTGTAGCAGGACCAAACTGGTCAGGTTGACACTAGTACCACCTACTGCATCATCGTTGATGAAACTGATGTATAATAATAAACCAAAAATGAAACATTTGAGTGAAGGTAGTTTGAAGCTGTAACATCAGAAATCATCATTACAATGGAAGTGTAATATTAGCACCTGGATTAGGAAATTAATAAGAAATTGTTGTTCGTGCTCTTCCTTCCAGGAAGATTAATATGATGTCAAAGACTTGCCCTTATTCCCACACTATGATAGAACAGGCAAACACATCCAACTAATAAAAAGGTGAAAATTGTTATCAAATTTGAAAAAAGGTCATAGGGAAACACAACCACACTCATAAACTTGGGGCAGACATTGACCAAACAGTTTCACAAGCTCCATCAACACAAGGGTTCTTCATCGGTACATATGAATAGGTTTGCTTGAAAAATCATAACACGATTACAACCCAAACATAAACAAAAAGCAAGCTCCACTTGCAAAATCAGTAGCACAAGGGATTAAACAAAGTATAATGCAAATGAAAACTTAAGCATGTACCTCATTCTGGGCATGGTTCTTCAATGCTATGACTGTGTTCAGCCTCTGGAACAGACTCATCTGCTTACACCGGGTGTACAAGCCCATTGAAAACATCATCGCAATGGTTGCTTCCGCATTGGCAGGGGTACGGTGGACAGGGCAGCAGAGAACATACAGTACTTTGTAGAGGAAAGGTGAAAACGTCTTGAGTTCTTGAATCACTTTGGCTATAATGTCTCGCTGACTCATTGTGGTTATGTCCTGTGTGCGAAGAATTGATTCCCCATGTGCTGTGCTGGCAATCCTGTGAAGTTGTGCATCTATGGCACCTGCAAAGATGGAGGGGTTATAGCATGAAGCCAAAAATTGACATTCAACACACTACATCATCATCTCACTGCAACAATGCAGACATCTGAGCACATAGAACTAATAAAATAAGCTGTGTTAAACAGGAAGACAGGCACTATAGTGTAAATCTCGCTTTTTTAGATACTCTACCCACATTTGAAACCAGAGCTTATTGAAAGACCTGATGCTTAAACAGGCTGCTATAGTATTCTGATCAGCCATTAAGATATTGGCTTATTCAAATGCTGAACTAATAGGACAAATTAGTAACCACCTTATATGATGCTATTGTGTCATCCAAAGCGAGGTCACCATCGATAAACTACTATGTGAAGGACATTTACCTAACAAGTTTCGTTGTACTTCATTTTTAACTTGGAGGAAGTTTGTGCCTACATTACAAACACTCATCTTGTCCTCTATAGAGACTTCTTGTACATCTATGTAGTTGTGTTCAGATGGTTGGCCGGCACTGCGCTTGTTTGATTGGTCTTCCTGGTAAACAGGATATAAGACTTAGAGATATGCAATGAAATTGACAAAACCCCTTGTTTCACTCCAACATCAAGGTATGCCACTTATATCAAGATTTCCTGAATTTCATGACAAAACATTGACCTGTTAGAATAGAAATTGTGTTTGTCAAATAACATGAACATGAGAGTAGTTGCTTACATCTCTTGGATGAGGCCTCTTCAAGGCACCAACTCTTTGTTGCTGACACTGCTGCTGTTGCTGCTGATGCCGACATTGTTCAGCATCAACAACTTTGCAGCTTGACATGAACTTCTCTTGCATCTTACGGACCTAATGAGCAACAAGCCATTTCCAATTCAAACAAGTTTGTGTCTTTAACCACATCACAAATTCTATCAAAAGAGACAGAGGCAAATGTGCACTTTAATTTTTCGAAAGTCAGTAGGGAGTTGAAAGTACACAGAGTTATTCTAAAGTGAACTTGGATAAATATGCCTTTTAGGATGGAAATCATAATTACATCTTAGAGATCTACTACAGTTTGGTCCATCCTCATACTGTTACTTTTATCACACCGATGGGCTTTAAACTATGGAATGTTGCTGCTTCAACATAATCTACTTGATCCGCTGATGCTTATCAAGTGTTTGTAAGACATGCAGCCATACCTCAGCCATCTTGTGTATACATGAGTCACAGAGTTTTAGTACTGTGTCCTTTTCCAGCTGGACATGAAGGGTCATCAGGACAAGATGTTGGTGTGGCGCCGCCTGCCTGATATGTCAACGCGTCTGCTTAAGGCAAACACAGCATTTACCTCTGAAGAGCTCAATTTGCCCATAGATTTTTGTAATCACAGGTGCAGGATCTAAATGAGAATCATGACATCAAGGTATGTTGTAGGCAGACAATGAGGGAACTATAAATGATGCACACAGGGTAAAGGGGAACTTGAAGAATAACGGCAGCTCTCAAACACAGGGCACATGGAGACTTGCAGAATGGTAACAGTTTATATGGACTGTGTGTGATTTCCTTTTTTTACTACAAAGTGGTAGGTAGAGGTGTTCTTGCAAAACCCTATCATTTTGCAGTAATATAAACATATATAAATAGATAAATCTGGAATGTATGTTGACCTGCTTTTGATGCTTTGGACATCTGTGCTGGACTATGCTGCTGGGCTTTGTCTTTGTCCATGTTACCTCCATCTGACGAAGCATTACCTATTGATATACAACCAGAATCAAACAGTTCTTGCGACTTAAAGTCAAATGCATAGAGAAAGGTTCACAAGGTCTGACTCAGGGTTATCTCACAAAGCTAAACTGAGTGAGTCAACCCTCAGTCATGGGGGTCTGAATGGGGGTCCCCCCTATCCAACTCATGTCACATTTCACTTCAACCTTCATGTCCCCTGGCACACAGGATATAGGCACACTTATGGAACGACTACAGGACTAACACATTACCTAAATCACACAAATTATTTTGGTCTAATTGTTCTAAGGTGGAAAATTCTCGCCTATAGGAATACCCTGTGTTGGGGTGAATACTACCGTAATCTCTCGCACAGAAGGCGCAGCCTGCGTAGAAGGCGCACCCACAACTTAGGGAAGGCTATTTCATGTAGAAGGCGCATCTACTGCTCCTGAGTCTAATATTTTAAAAAACCCGCGTGTAAGGTGCACCCCTGACTCAAGGAGCATGGTCTACTCAAAGGACCCAACCCAAAGGGGTATTTCAAATATTTTTCTGCGACCATCAATACTCCAACTACTCATGTATTTTCTTTAATCAAAGAAAAGGTGGAAATATAGCTGCAACCCACTTACTGAAAGCTTTTTTAATTATGTTATTGACCTTTTAATCAAGAGAATCCATGCAGCACTACAGCAATCCTCCTGGCTGCCATAGCACTGCTGCCACCTGGTGGTATGTTCTGATTTCTAAAATATCAAACCAGATGGCAGCAGTGCTATGGCATCCAGGAGGATAGATTATGTTTCCAAACACTTTTATGGTGAGCAGAACAGCATGCTTCATTCAGCAGTTTAAGGGTATATAGAGCACAATGGTAAAGACTACCCCTTTTCTTTGGTTAAAGAAAATATATGACTTTGTGTACATCATTTAGAATTGGAAATCAGAGGTACCCCGCGTACAAGGCGCACCCCCAACGCAAGGCAGCCTTGCTTCCGCATACAAGACCCATGAACGATCCGATTCACGTATAAGACGCGCCTTATACGCAGGAGATTACGGTATATGAAACAAATGATGTAATTCTATTATATAAGCTGCGTCTTATATACATGTAGTGTTCTACCCCTCGATGTTCAATCGAATCTTTCGATAAACAACGAAGAACAACTATTCAGGTTCCAGTTAAAACTTCATTATCTAATAACACATAGGCATCAGCCGTTCTCGATCACAGTTACAGGTGGCAGAGTTTGAACTCTATAACAAGTTCGACACTAGGCCTTCTAGTGTCTACAGTTGATATTCCACATACACCTCCTCTGTGCAGCAGCACAGAGGAGTATTAGAATATGGTAGCCGGACAGCCGCCAACCATCGCTCACGATGGTCAGTCGGGGCTGGACTGACCCTGAGGAAGGCCGTACAACGGCCTTATATACACCGGAGTCGAGGGCCACGTGACCAAGTGGTGACGTGGCGCTGGACTCCAGCGCCCCCAGGCGTCAGGTAATAGAGGTGCTCTCGATGTCGCCCACGAGGACCACGAAGGTACCTCGAAGACGACGCGGGACCACCACATACACAAGGATTTAGGGTATTAACACAGTGGTAGGTGGCATGGGGGAGGGGGTCAATTTCAAAAATTTGCTCACCTGGTTCTGATGAATTGTGTGTCTGAGCTGGACTATGCTGCTGGCTTTTGTCTTCTAAGTCCATGTCCCTTGACCCTGATGTTGCAGTACCTATAGACATACAACCAGAAATCATCAATTAAGTATGGCATAGTGCATTTCCTTCCAATAAAAGTAAAATAACTAACCACACCCCCTTACACAACCACATGGTACAGGGGGACTTACAGAACAACTACAGGACTCACACAGAGTACATGGAGGCTTACAGAACGCCTACAGGACACACACACAGAGTGTGTAGGGGGCCTACAGAACAATGACAGGACTCACACACAGGGTACATGGAGGCTTACAGGACCAGGGGCGGATCCAGGATTTTAAAAAGGGGGGGGTTCCAACCTTGGGGCCTCATCAGGATGTTGCAGCACCGCTACATTGCAAGTGCAGCGCCGCCACATCGCAAGCACAGCACATCGACATATCTAGGGGGGTTTGGGGGCATGCCCCCCCAAGAATATTTTGAAATCTAAACATCAAATGGTGCATTCTAATGCATTTCTAGACCCCAATCCAGTAAAGCATTTTTCTTAAATTACCCTAAAAGTTTTCCATAGATTTAATCAATATTTAGACTAAAAATCATGAAAAATGTCAAATAATATTGTTTTTTTTGGTGAAAATTGATTTTGTACATTTTTTCATGCTCAACAAAATGACATGGGAATTTTTAGTGTATTTTGATGTATTATTGGCCATTTTGGCTGGTTAACATGGCAACAGATATGCAAAAATGCCGATTTTGCACGTTTTGGTTGCCATGGTAACCGAAAAAGAATGTCTTCCGAAATTCATTATCTGCCATAATTCCAACAAAGGTAGATATTTACTACAATATGCACTTCATATCAGTGCAATTGATAAAGGGAGTGCTGAGATATTGCAATTTGAAGTGAATCCATAAGATCAACTTTTCTCATCATGACACCACCTTTATGATGATATATTTCAGTAATTAAACTAGATAGGGAAAACTTGGGTGTCGTTCTATCTGACTTGGTAGCCTAGCTTAACCAGTCACCATTTCCCTTCTAATTGGAATATTCACACAATTCCAATGGTTTTTGAGAGTTTATATTATGAACTGAAACCCAAAAATCTGCTCTGAAATACTCTGGTAAAGGAAAAGTTAAAGAATGACTACAGGACAAACACATTTGGTACAAGGGGACTTACATAATGACTACAGTACTCACACACAGGGTACATAGTGATTTACAGAACGACTACAGGACACACACAGGGTATAGCCCTGGGGGCCTACAGAATGACTACAGGACTTACACACAGGGTATAGGGGGGCCTACACACAAATGACTACAGGACATACACACAGGGTACATGGAGGCTTACAGAACGACTACAGGACTCACACACAGGGTATAGGGGGGCCTACAGAACGACTACAGTACTCACACACAGGGTACATAGTGATTTACAGAATAACTACAGGACACACACACAGGGTACATGGGGAGTTACAGAAGGACTACAGGACACACACAGGGTATAGGGGTATAGGAGTTACAGAATGACTACAGGAGACACACATTTGGTACCTGGGGAGTTACAGAAAGACTATAGGACGTACACACATTTGGTACATGGGGAGTTACAGAATGACTACAGGAGACACACATTTGGTACCTGGGGAGTTACAGAAAGACTATAGGACGTACACACATTTGGTACCTGGGGAGTTACAGAATGACTACAGGAGACACATATTTGGTACCTGGGAAGGTACAGAATGACTACAGGACACACACATTTGGTACATGGGGACTTACAGAATGACTACAGGACTCACACACAGGGTACATAGGGAGTTACAGAATGACTATAGGACGTACACACATTTGGTACATGGGGAGAAACAGAATGACTATAGATCGTACACATTTGGTACAAGGGGACTTACAGAATGACTAGAGTACTCACACACAGGGTATAGGGGGGCCTACAGAAAGACTACAGTACTCACACACAGGGTACCTGGGGAGTTACAGAAGTACTCACACACATTTGGTACCTGGGGAGTAACAGAACGACTACAGGACACACACAGGGTATAGGGGGGCCTACAGAATGACTACAGTACTCACACACAGGTAACATGGGGACTTACAGAATGACTACAGGACTCACACACAGGGTATAGGGGGGCCTACAGAACGACTACAGGACATACACACAGGGTATAGGGAGGCCTACAGAATGACTACAGTACTCACACACAGAGTACCTGGGGAGTTACAGAAGGACTACAGGACAAACACAGGGTACAGGGGGGCCTACAGAATAACTACAGTACTCACACACATTTGGTACCTGGTGAGTAACAGAACGACTACAGGACACACACAGGGTATAGGGGGGCCTAAAGAATGACTACAGGACATACACACAGGGTATAGGGGGCCTACAGAATGACTACAGGACATACACACAGGGTACATAGGGAGTTACAGAATGACTACAGGACATACACACAGGGTATAGGGGGGCCTACAAAATGACTACAGGACTTACACACAGGGTATAAGGGGGCCTACAGAATGACTACAGTACTCACACATTTGGTACATGGGGAGTTACAGAACGACTACAGGACACACACAGGGTATAAGGCGGCCTACAGAATGACTACAGGACATACACACAGGGTATAGGGACACTTACAGAATGACTACAGGACACACACAGTTGGTACATGGGGAGTTACAGAATGACTACAGGAGACACACATTTGGTACCTGGGGAGTTACAGAATGACTACAGGACACACACATTTGGTACCTGGGGAGTTACAGAATGACTATAGGACGTACACACATTTGGTACATGGGGAGTTACAGAATGACTACAGGAGACACACATTTGGTACCTGGGGAGTTACAGAAAGACTATAGGACGTACACACATTTGGTACCTGGGGAGTTACAGAATGACTACAGGAGACACACATTTGGTACCTGGGAAGTTACAGAATGACTACAGCAGACACACATTTGGTACATGGGGAGTTACAGAATGACTATAGGACGTACACACATTTGGTACATGGGGAGTTACAGAATGACTACAGGAGAGACACATTTGGTACCTGGGAAGTTACAGAATGACTACAGGACACACACATTTGGTACATGGGGAGTTACAGAATGACTACAGGAGACACACATTTGGTACCTGGGGAGTTACAGAATGACTAAAGGACACACATTTGGTACATTGGGAGTTACAGATACATGGTACTGGGACTTACAGTATGACTACAGGACACACACAGGGGGGCCTACAGAATAACCACAGTACTCACACACAGGGTATAGGGGGCCTACATAATGACTACAGGACATACACATTTGGTACATGGGGAGTTACAGAATGACTATACTACTCACACACAGGGTATAGGGGGCCTACAGAACGACTACAGGACATACACACAGGGTATAGGGGGCCTACAGAACAACTACAGTACACACACATTTGGTACATGGGGAGTTACAGAATGACTACACAACTCACACACAGGTATAGGGGGGCCTACAGAATGACTACAGTACTTACACACAGGGTATAGGGGGGCCTACAGGATGACTACAGCACTTACACAAAGGGTACATGGGGACTTACAGAACGGCTACAGTACTCACACACAGGGTACTGGGACACTTACAGAATGACTACAGGACACACACATTTGGTAGCTGGGGAGTTACAGAATGACTACAGGACACACACAGGGTATATGGGGAGTTACAGAATGACTACAGGACATACATACAGGGTATATTGAGAATTACAGAATGACTACAGGACACACACAGGGTATATGGGGAGTTACAGAATGACTACAGGACTCACACACAGAGTACATGGGGAGTTACAGAACGACTACAGGACATATACACAGGGTATAGTGGGCCTACAGAATAACCACAGGACACACACATTTGGTACATGGGGAGTTACAGAACGACTACAGTACTCACACACAGGGTATATTGCGAATTACAGAATGACTACAGGACATACACACAGGGTACTAGGACACTTACAGAATGACTACAGGACATACACACAGGGTATAGGGGGCCTACAGAATGACTACAAGACATACACAGAGGGTACATGGGGAGTTACAGAACGACTACAGGACATACATACAGGGTATATTGAGAATTACAGAATGACTATAGGACACACACAGGGTATATGGGGAGTTACAGAATGACTACAGGACTCACACACAAGGTATAGGGGGGCCTACAGAATGATTACACTACTCACACACAGGGTATAGCGGGGCCTACAAAAATACTACAGGACATACACACAGGTTACATGGGGAGTTACAGAATGACTAGAGGGTATATTGAGAATTACAGAATGACTATAGGACATACACAGGGTATATGGGGAGTTACCGAACGACTACAGGACATACACACAAGGTACATGGGGAGTTACAGAACGACTACAGTACTCACACACAGGGTATATTGCGAATTACAGAATGACTACAGGACATACACACAGGGTACTAGGACACTTACAGAATGACTACAGGACATACACACAGGGTATAGGGGGCCTACAGAATGACTACAAGACATACACAGAGGGTACATTGGGAGTTACAGAATGACCAGAGTACTCACACACAGGGTATAGGGGGGCCTACATAATGACTTCCGGACTCACACAGAGGGTATAGGGGGGCCTACAGAATGACTACAGGGCATACACACAGGGTACTGGGACACTTACAGAATGACTACAGAACTCACACACAGGGTACATGGACACTTACAGAATGACTACAGGACACACATAGAGGGTACATGGGGAGTTAGAGAACGACTACAGGACTCACACAGAGGGTATAGGGGGGCCTACAGAATGACTACAGGGCATACACAGAGGGTACATGGAGGCCTACAGAATGATTACACTACTCACACACAGGGTATAGGGGGGCCAACAGATTGACTACAAGACATACACATTTGGTACATGGGGAGTTACAGAACGACTACAGGACATACACACAGAGTACAGGGGGGCCTACAGAATAACCACAGTACTCACACACAGGGTACATGGGGAGTTACAGAACAACTACAGGACACACACAGGGTATAGGGGGGCCTACAGAATAACCACAGTTATACACACAGGGTATAGGGGGCCTACAGAATGACTACAGTACTCACACACAGGGTACATGGGGAGTTACAGAACAACTACAGGACACACACAGGGTATAGGGGGGCCTACAGAATGACTACAGGACTCACACACAGGATACTGGGACACTTACAGAATGACTACAGGACATACACACAGGGAACATGGGGAGTTACAGAATGACTACAGGACATACACACAGGGTACATGGGGAGTTACAGAACAAGTACAGGATATACACACAGGGTATAGGGGGGCCTACAGAATGACTAGAGGACATAAACACAGGATACATAGGGAGTTACAGAATGACTACAGGATATACACAGAGGGTACATAGGGAGTTACAGAATGACTACAGTACTCACACACAGGATACTGGGACACTTACAGAATGACTACAGGACATACACACAGGGTACATGGGGAGTTACAGAACGACTACAGGACTCACACACATTTGGTACATGGGGTATAGGGGGGCCTACAGAATGACTACAGGACTCGCACACAGGATACTGGGACACTTACAGAATGACTACAGGACATACACACAGGGTACATGGGGAGTTACAGAACGACTACAGGACTCACACACATTTGGTACATGGGGTATAGGGGGGCCTACAGAATGACTACAGGACTCACACACAGGATACTGGGACACTTACAGAACGACTACAGGACATACACACAGGGTACAGGGGGGCCTACAGAATAACCACAGTTATACACACAGGGTATAGGGGGCCTACAGAATGACTACAGTACTCACACACAGGGTACATGGGGAGTTACAGAACAACTACAGGACACACACAGGGTATAGGGGGGCCTACAGAATGACTACAGGACTCACACACAGGATACTGGGACACTTACAGAATGACTACAGGACATACACACAGGGAACATGGGGAGTTACAGAATGACTACAGGACATACACACAGGGTACATGGGGAGTTACAGAACAAGTACAGGATATACACACAGGGTATAGGGGGGCCTACAGAATGACTAGAGGACATAAACACAGGATACATAGGGAGTTACAGAATGACTACAGGATATACACAGAGGGTACATAGGGAGTTACAGAATGACTACAGTACTCACACACAGGATACTGGGACACTTACAGAATGACTACAGGACATACACACAGGGTACATGGGGAGTTACAGAACGACTACAGGACTCACACACATTTGGTACATGGGGTATAGGGGGGCCTACAGAATGACTACAGGACTCACACACAGGATACTGGGACACTTACAGAATGACTACAGGACATACACACAGGGTACATGGGGAGTTACAGAACGACTACAGGACTCACACACATTTGGTACATGGGGTATAGGGGGGCCTACAGAATGACTACAGGACTCACACACAGGATACTGGGACACTTACAGAATGACTACAGGACATACACACAGGGTACATGGGGAGTTACAGAAGGACATACACACAGGATACTGGGACACTTACAGAATGACTACAGGACATACACACAGGGTACATGGGGAGTTACAGAACGACTACAGGACATACACAGAGGGTACATGGGGAGTTACAGAACAACTACAGGACATACACACAGGGTACAGGGGGGCCTACAGAAAAACCACAGTTATACACACAGGGTACATGGAGGCTTACAGGATGACTACAGGACACACACACAGGATACATGGAGGCTTACAGGATGACTACAGGACACACATACAGGGTACTAGGACACTTACAGAACGACTACAGGACACACACATTTGGTACATGAATGACCACAGTACTTACACACAAGGTATAGGGGGCCTACATAATGACTACAGGACATACACACAGGGTACTGGGACACTCACAGAATGACTACAGGATACACACACAGGGAACATGGGGAGTTACAGAACAACTACAGGACATACACGCAGGGTACATGGGGGCCTACAGAATGGCTACAGGACATACACGGAGGGTACATAGGGAGTTACAGAATGACTACAGGACATACACACGGGGTACTGGGACACTTACAGAATGACTACATGACTCAGACACAGGGTATTGGGACACTTACAGAATGACTACAGTACTCACACACAGGGTACCTGGGGGCTTTCAGAATGACTACAGGATATACACACAGGGTACATGGGGAGTTACAGAATGACTACAGGACACACACAGGGTACATGGAGGCTTACAGAATGACCAGAGTACTCACACACAGGGTATAGGGGGGCCTACATAATGACTTCCGGACTCACACACAGGGTATAGGGGGGCCAACAGAATGACCATAGGACATACACATTTGGTCCATGGGGAGTTACAGAACGACTACAGGACATACACACAGGGTACAGGGGGGCCTACAGAATAACCACAGTTATACACACAGGGTACATGGAGGCTTACAGGGTACATGGAGGCTTACAGGATGACTACAGGATATACACAGAGGGTACATAGGGAGTTACAGAATGACTACAGTACTCACACACAGGATACTGGGACACTTACAGAATGACTACAGGACATACACACAGGGTACATGGGGAGTTACAGAACGACTACAGGACTCACACACATTTGGTACATGGGGTATAGGGGGGCCTACAGAATGACTACAGGACTCGCACACAGGATACTGGGACACTTACAGAATGACTACAGGACATACACACAGGGTACATGGGGAGTTACAGAACGACTACAGGACTCACACACATTTGGTACATGGGGTATAGGGGGGCCTACAGAATGACTACAGGACTCACACACAGGATACTGGGACACTTACAGAACGACTACAGGACATACACACAGGGTACAGGGGGGCCTACAGAATAACCACAGTTATACACACAGGGTATAGGGGGCCTACAGAATGACTACAGTACTCACACACAGGGTACATGGGGAGTTACAGAACAACTACAGGACACACACAGGGTATAGGGGGGCCTACAGAATGACTACAGGACTCACACACAGGATACTGGGACACTTACAGAATGACTACAGGACATACACACAGGGAACATGGGGAGTTACAGAATGACTACAGGACATACACACAGGGTACATGGGGAGTTACAGAACAAGTACAGGATATACACACAGGGTATAGGGGGGCCTACAGAATGACTAGAGGACATAAACACAGGATACATAGGGAGTTACAGAATGACTACAGGATATACACAGAGGGTACATAGGGAGTTACAGAATGACTACAGTACTCACACACAGGATACTGGGACACTTACAGAATGACTACAGGACATACACACAGGGTACATGGGGAGTTACAGAACGACTACAGGACTCACACACATTTGGTACATGGGGTATAGGGGGGCCTACAGAATGACTACAGGACTCACACACAGGATACTGGGACACTTACAGAATGACTACAGGACATACACACAGGGTACATGGGGAGTTACAGAACGACTACAGGACTCACACACATTTGGTACATGGGGTATAGGGGGGCCTACAGAATGACTACAGGACTCACACACAGGATACTGGGACACTTACAGAATGACTACAGGACATACACACAGGGTACATGGGGAGTTACAGAAGGACATACACACAGGATACTGGGACACTTACAGAATGACTACAGGACATACACACAGGGTACATGGGGAGTTACAGAACGACTACAGGACATACACAGAGGGTACATGGGGAGTTACAGAACAACTACAGGACATACACACAGGGTACAGGGGGGCCTACAGAAAAACCACAGTTATACACACAGGGTACATGGAGGCTTACAGGATGACTACAGGACACACACACAGGATACATGGAGGCTTACAGGATGACTACAGGACACACATACAGGGTACTAGGACACTTACAGAACGACTACAGGACACACACATTTGGTACATGAATGACCACAGTACTTACACACAAGGTATAGGGGGCCTACATAATGACTACAGGACATACACACAGGGTACTGGGACACTCACAGAATGACTACAGGATACACACACAGGGAACATGGGGAGTTACAGAACAACTACAGGACATACACGCAGGGTACATGGGGGCCTACAGAATGGCTACAGGACATACACGGAGGGTACATAGGGAGTTACAGAATGACTACAGGACATACACACGGGGTACTGGGACACTTACAGAATGACTACATGACTCAGACACAGGGTATTGGGACACTTACAGAATGACTACAGTACTCACACACAGGGTACCTGGGGGCTTTCAGAATGACTACAGGATATACACACAGGGTACATGGGGAGTTACAGAATGACTACAGGACACACACAGGGTACATGGAGGCTTACAGAATGACCAGAGTACTCACACACAGGGTATAGGGGGGCCTACATAATGACTTCCGGACTCACACACAGGGTATAGGGGGGCCAACAGAATGACCATAGGACATACACATTTGGTCCATGGGGAGTTACAGAACGACTACAGGACATACACACAGGGTACAGGGGGGCCTACAGAATAACCACAGTTATACACACAGGGTACATGGAGGCTTACAGGGTACATGGAGGCTTACAGGATGACTACAGGACATACATACAGGGTACATGGGGAGTCACTGTTACAGATACAGGGAGTATTTAGCTGTGTTTCACATCGCTGCTGCAAGTTTGCTTTGTTGACATCTACTTTGATTGGGTAAAGGCTGCCCACGATCACGTAGCAACATGACAGTTAAGACAGACATTACAAGGGTAGTCTATGTACTATCCCTACCTTGTTCTGATGGTCCTGCATTCTTTGAATCTCTCGATTGTGGTATATTTTGGCGAAAACGTAAGTCCCCACCACCCTCTCCTGTAGCACCGAGTGACGCCATGACGTTTGACGCTTTAAATTGCTCGTTCGCGCGTTTCTACGTACAGACGGACTACTTCCTTTTCCCGCGACGTTACCCATAAACGCTTGCGAATACGGGCAGAGAACAGTTCGGTACGTAACGTTCGCTGCTGGGAGAGTGAGGCTGGGGGATATTGGCTCAAAGTGAAAATATATCTAAATACTCATTTGCATATTGCTAAATCCAGGGGACAATGCTAGGGTGCCAATAACCTGCCAATAATACCCACGGCTACTACTACAGCACGTCAAAGTGAGTACGTTCATTTGTGTTGCCAAGTTACAGGGCCTAGGAAGTTTGCCATGACGCCCCCATGGTGATATCGTGACGACTGCACCGTGACGTTTGCTACAACGTTACCGCTGCCGGGTTGTCAGCTTGTAACGTGCTGAAGGAAAGACCGACTTTGGGTCATCGGCGGGTAAGATGTATTTTCGCATCGCATTATCCCTATCAAAATGCATGTGGCTGTTCACTTTGTTATCGTTATTTGGACACGGTTCTACAAAAGCCATCAGGGCGGATTGGGCAATGCCAGATGGCAGAGAACTGAGACACCAACAGTCACAATGGCGGCATGACGACGTCCAAGGAAGTAGACATTATCGTGACCAGACTATGGTTATTGGTGCTGAATGGACATCAGAGGAAAATGTCAAAACGCCAAGAGATAAACGTGGCACCAATAAGTACAGATGCAGCTGCAAGAAGACACGACAAATGATCGGTGCTATTGCGATATACCTACAACACCACAAGTTCTTTGACCACGACAGACGGTTTGACAAGAAAGAGGTAGATCTAGATGTAATAGGCTACTCCTAGCCAATCAACGCGGCCCTAGGCCGAGCCCCCTGCCGACTCTACTTCCTACGGGAGCGATTAGTCCAGGAGCCAGCACCCTGAAAATTTGATTTCGTTGCACCCCAACCGTAGCAATGGTCACATGGTATCAAATGAAAGCTTAGACCATTAGCTTTCAGATTAGGCCAGGTGGGTCGTTGGGTTGGACCAGCATGTGTGATTTATAGGCCCGTTTCCATGGCAACCAATTTTTTTCATAAAATTGAACATTTTCCTGGAAAATAACAGTTATCAAACTTTGGTTCTCAATATCTTGAGAACCATAAGGGCTAGACTCATGAAATTTAGAGATAAGATCGATACATCAGAGCCCTATCAGTGTGTGTTGGTTATTTGACCTTGATCAAGGTCAAGGTCACATGGTTTGACCTTGAAAGTGAAGATTTTCCTTAAAAATGAGATATGAGGTGAAAATAGCAACTCATATAGCTTATTTCTCATTATCCTGCTAACTGCTAGTGCCAGGCACATGAAATCTTACTAACAGAAAGATATATTAGGGCCCTATTAGTGAGTGCTCTTTATTTGACCTTGAACAAGGTCAAGGTCACATGGCTTGACCTTGAAGGTGAAGATTTCCCTTAAACATGAGATATGAGGTGAAAATAGCAACTCATAGAGCTTATTTCTCATTATCCTGCTAACTGCTAGTGCCAGGCACATGAAATCTTACTAACAGAAAAATATATTAGGGCCCTATTAGTGAGTGCTCTTTATTTGACCTTGAACAAGGTCAAGGTCACATGGCTTGACCTTAAAGGTGAAGATTTCCCTTAAACATTAGATATGATGTGAAAATAGCAACTCATAGAGCTTATTTCTCATTATCCTGCTAACTGCTAGTGCCAGGCACATAATATCTTACTAACAGAAAGATATATTGGGGCCCTATCAGTGAGTGCTTTTTATTTGACCTTGAACAAGGTCAAGGTCACATGATTTTACCTAGAAGGTGAAAACCTCCATAGAAAATGCAATATGTGCTTGAAATGGCAACTCATAACGTTTTTTCACTATCCTAAAAGCTGCTAGTGCCAGGCATGTGAAATCTTGCCAAGAGATAGATATATCAGGGCCCTATCAGTGATTGCTGTGTATATGACCTTGAGCAAGGTCAAGGTAACATGATTTGACCTGGAAAATACTCCCAGAACTTGAGATATGAGCTGGAAAAAGCAACTTATAATCTTCTAACAGATGCGTAGGGAGCAAATTTTTCGGGGGTCCAGTGTTGGTCCTCATCGCAACCACTTTGAATTCATCGCGATGACACCTTTTTATACTTATATATAAGAATATAGACTTTGTACAGAAAAAAATTATTTTGGTGACTTTTGTGTCTGATTTGAGGCTGAGGCCCCTATTTTCCCTATCCCATTACCATACTGGGCTAATTTCAGATACAACATATTGGATGTTGGATTTCATCATTATGAGGTCTTGGCTAACTTTGGGTGGACCCAGACATACTCAGGCCCCACCTGCTTTGTGATTGGGCCCCTCTGCCCCCCTTTTCCTATGCCCCTGTCTAGGTATCCTGTCCCTGTCTAACTATAACTGCTGGTACCAGGCACATGAAGTCTTACTAGGAGGGAAATGTAGTAGGGCCCTATCAGGAAGTACTGTGTATTTGACCTTGATCAAGGTCACTTGGTTTGACCTTAAAGGTGCTCGGCACTTATAATTTTACAGATAGGTTAGACCTTCCGGGAAGTGTTACATATTTGATGAATGTCAAGCTCACAAAATCTACAATCATTGGTTTCTATTCACAATGAGATAGGCTGTCATCGTCTGGCCTACGCGGCCCTCTACAGGAGGGCCGCTCTTCGCCCCTAGTCCTTTATTTCATGGTGAATACAACAGTCCCATAGGTTTAACCAAGGACCTCCGTATCACATGGGCCCATGGATTACAACATTCCCGTATTCCATGGCCAGGTCATGTGACATTCTGATGATGTAAACATGCTACAACTCAGTAGAATTTCATTGTTTTAACACTGTAAAACCATGAAATAAATGCAAATGTCCATTCCAGGGAAT
Source organism: Acholoe squamosa (assembly GCA_949317995.1). Classification (NCBI taxonomy): domain Eukaryota; kingdom Metazoa; phylum Annelida; class Polychaeta; order Phyllodocida; family Polynoidae; genus Acholoe; species Acholoe squamosa. Next base: position 35,430,507 of record OX439043.1, on the reverse strand, counting down.
AAATTTGCATCGCATTCACCTCGGTGAGGCCTGTCCGCATTCAACTCTGCCTATAAGGCACCGTTGAATTCGGACAGCCTCACCTCGGTGAATACGATGCAAATGTATTCCCTAAGTTTCCTGAGTTTGAGCCAGAACTCTCACAAATGAAACAATATTTAATCAATACCTTATAGTCTAATGTACCTTTCTCATTGATGTTGTGGATAGTTGCTTGAATAAAGTAAAATCAAGTATTTTGTGTGGGTGGTCAAGTCCTAAATTGTGTCAAAGTTGGCTCCACTTTCACTTCTCGTCTGAGATCTCGCGTGAAGTCACGTTAGGTCTCACAACCATTATAATTTTCTTCTAAATGTTTGTAAAATCATTTTAGTCATGTTATTGAGTCAATCCCATAATATTTCCCACTAGTATGATGTACACTTGCAATTTTGTCTTGAAAAACACAGATTTAGATTTTTTGAAACAAATGATTTATAGATGAAAAAGGCAACAAAATATATCGTTGTGACACCTGAATTTGACTCTGCTACATGTCAACAGGTGTCACTGAGCAAAATAAAATTAATCTTGAAGAATATGTCAGTTTTATTTCATACAATTCTTAATTCTAGATCTACACGGAAATTATATTAGGCAAGTCAAAATTGTTTTCATACACATGAAGGGTTATTTTTTGTAACACAAGTGCTGAGTTAGATATTTATGTTAATTTTTTCATAATGGTATGAGAGATTATGATTGTGGCTCCTTACAACCAAAATCCAAAATGGCGTCCGGGAGGTGAAGCAAGAGAGTTTGCAATCAGAGAAATAATCATCCTACTAGATTCCAAGCAGGAAACATGAATTCTAAGGTACATTGGGCTAAAAGTATGTGTCTTTGTTCATCAGAGGGGAAATGGGGACATGACAAGGCCAGTTTTTTTATCATAATCTCTGATATGAAGGGAAACTGAGCTGACTGAAAAAAGGCCAAGTAGCACGAAGCCCGACGTCAACGACCGTATCATTGATGATGGGTGGGCCAACTAGGCTACTCCCAAACTGGCTTACCCATTCGTTGACAAGAAAAGTCTGGTAACCTTGGTAACGTGCTGACGTCGGCATCCGTGTGCCGGGGACAAACCTACGAAAGTAGGGCTACTGAGCAAAACCCATTCATTTTGAGGGGAGAATTTTAAAAAGGGTGGGCTGCATTGAAATAAAACATTATCTTTAGACATGTTTGGATAGATTTATGTCTCACCTGTGCAGGTTGCACCAAATTAGAACTGATTAGACACTTTAATCAAGTGTGATGGTCACATTTCTAATGAAATCTGCAGTGAGAAATTTGATGGCGGCCATTTTGACATGTATGTGACATACTGTTAGTTGCCTTGGTGGTATCTCCTTTGCCCCCAAAAAGCCAATACATCACAGTCAGTCTGAGAACGGCCCACCTGTGACTCAGACAATAATCAGTATAGGGACAAACTGCTGCTCTGCGCTCGGCACTCCCCGATGCGTACCATACTAAAAATGCTACACTGGAGCCCTGCTCGCATTTCAAATGGGTACCGCGGCCATAAGAATGCCCCAATCCCTTCTGGGATGATCATCTTCTCTGTCATTGCTTTCTACTCTGCTATTGAATGTCCTTTGACATAAGGAATTTGAACTTTGAATGGTGGACATAGTGCTGACGCACACAAATCTGTTACCCGTACCGTCCGGACGAATCTCATCTTTAGTTTAGGCACTTTCCTAGACCTGATAACTTTAAAGATGGGATGTAGCGATTAGTAATGACCCCTGGGGTAATGACCCTGCATTAAACCCCTTAATCATGCCTCCTTTGGAAGGCCTGCTAATTTACTAAACTAGGTAGCAGGTCGTGAACCTTTCCTACTAGTGCTACCTGTAGGACCTCACAGCCTTAGTAATTCTCTCTCTAAATCATTTGATCATGCCATCAATTTACACAATGCACATTCACTAATCATAATAATATACTCTCTGTAATTCATCTGATCATGCTATCAATTTACTCAATGCATTCACTAATCATAATAATATACTCTCTGTAATTCATCTGATCATGCCATCAATTTACTCAATGTGCATTCACTACTCACAATGATATAGTATTATAGGCCTACACTATGTAATTCATCTGATCATGCTATCAATTTACGCAATGCATTCACTAATCATAATGATATACACTATGTAATTCATCTGATCTAGGCTAGCACTAGGACCTATTTTGTTTTAGCCAATCTGACGAATTCATATTGTTTTGGATTAGCCAGACTAGGAATGAATTAGCCGGACTTAAAGAAAGGCTGGTTGTATTTGGTGGATAATTTGGTTGACTCAATCGAGATCCATGGAAATTCTTCCTCTCTTGTATTAAAGGTGTGTTTTGCTTATTTAAAACCCAACTTTGATATTCACGTTTCATCCTCAAAGATTGAATAGCATGAATGAAAGTGTAATAGTTTTGTGTGAAAACTGATAACTGTCCCAATACATTCTCTATGACTTGTTTTGTCAAGCCCTGCATATATGCCATATTGGCCTGGTTATTTGAATAGGCGCCAGTCTTGAATAAGCTCCAGGGGTACAGGGGTATTGAAATCTGAAAATCCACTATAATTTAAGTCTTGAATAAGCGCCGGTATTGAATAAGGGTCGGGTGTAAACCCTACCTGAAAGTAATGAGCGCCCCAGCGCTTATATAGGCCAATACGATACATGTACCTGTATTTAAGCCTCATTATTATGTGGCAACTTATCTCATGTATATAATAATATATTTTATTGACAGCAAAAAGTATGTTCCAGGATTCCTTTTAAGTGAGCTGTCTGGGGTCATTTACTTCTATATGAATTGAAACTGAATGTGAAACTGTGTGCTTACGTTTGTGCTTAAACACCCATGAAATTTTAGATTTTAATCATATCAGTATAGGACATATACAGTCGTTTTCAGCATATTCTGGACTTTCCAACGGTACACTGCAAAAATGGTGTTTAGATTTTAAACATGTTTAGGTCTAAACATGTTTAAAACCTAAACATATATGTCAGTTAGGTGTCTCATCAACTACACATTTAGGAAAAGAATACTTTTAGTCTAAATACTTAAACATTTTTGCTAAACATGTTTAGATGTGTAGAGTTTAAACACTTGAATACTAGGTGTTTAGATTTAAACATCAATATGTTTAGATACTTGGATGCCAAATCCACACCAGGTGGTAGCACTACTTCTGAATGGACTATCTGCACACAGTTATAATCAAATGTTGTGACAAATATCCCCAAACCCCGTGTGTATCCTAGTGTAATTTCATTGAATGTCATGAAAATAGAAACAGCAATAGAAAACTGACTAAATTCAACCTACACCACCATCATTACCATAAAATAATCAATGAGCTCCATGACCAGGGTTCTCCACACATAGGGAGTACACGGGCGGGGTTCCCGTGTGCTTTTCAGTGCCGTCCGTGTGCTTTAGCTGAAAAGCACCGCCTGTGTGCTTTCCAGGAGACTATAAGCTTTCTACACTTTTTTGAATTTTGCAAATCGGACAATTAGAACAGAAGTTAGGGCTGAAAAAGTAAAATTTGGTTGAAAAATTCCAACAGAATCTATTCTTTTGCCCATTTATAATATAATTTTTCAAAATTCTGTCACAAGACATACCTATGTTTTGCCGCTATGATCCACACAACGTTTGTATTTGAAAATTACCTGTATGCTTTTTCATCCTGTGGAGAACCCTGAATGACTGACACCTATTTCATGTTATTTTGTAAAGGATAAAGCAATGTCCTTCCCACCAAGCTGTTGTTCTTTCTCAAGTCTCTCATTCTAATGCAGTATATACAAACAAGTGTATATAGCCGTGACTGACATCTTGGGAGACTTTGCCGAGTAAATACCTGCTGATGTCCTCCAGTAAATGAAAAAACAAATAAAAAATATTCCTTTATTTTTTTTTAATGGATACATGTCTGCAAACCCTTACTTCTCACCAAATCACCTTGACATCTAAACACAAAAATTCATAAACATCTTAACACAAATTTTAAACCTAAACACCTAGACTTCTAAACACTTCAGCTAAGCACATTGTTTGGCTAAACATGTTTAGAATTGTGTTTAGGATCTATATATGACATTTCCGTAGGATCTATATATGACATTTCCGAACATAGCTTGATGAGTGTCTCTTTCAGGTTTAGCCAGTCTGGCGAATCTAATAGCAATAAATCTCGCCAGATTGTGATTGGACTCACCAATGGCGATCTGGCGGATGGCTAGCGCGAGCCTAGCTGATCATGCTATCAATTTACGCAATGCATTCACTAATCATAATGATATACTCTCTGTAATTCACCTGATCATGCTATGAATTTACTCAATGCGTTCACTAATTATAATGATATACTCTCTGTAAATCATCTGATTATGCTATCAATTTACTCACTGTACGTTCACTAATCATAATGATATACTCTCTGTAATTCATCTGATCATGCCATCAATTTACTCAATGCGATATACTTTTAGGGCGTATTCACAAAAACCTTCCCACAACCTCCTCTCAGAAAGCTACACGAACTTGCCAAGTACAATTGTGACAAAAGCTTTTACAATTGTCTTTACTACGTGCACAGAATTATAGCCTCCACACCAATGTACAAATCTCTGAAGAGCAATACACAGGGAGTGAAGGCCATTCAAAATGATCTAAATAGCTTCTTGAAGCATAGCCGTGCCCATAATGAGGCATTATACAAGCCTTTCGCTGGTCACCTGGAGCAGTTCCAGTTCCGGGTGAGTGAGTAAACCTGGTCATTATGATTCTATATTATATTTGTGGTGCAAATATCTAAGCATTTCTGATACTTGTAAGAGTGTGGAAGGTAGGACAAACCATGCTTAAATCAATTGTGAGGAAACAGCCATAATTCTCACGGCTGCACACAGGTGCTGTTATGGTCCCAAATGGATAGCCTGAATGTCTCTCCACTATTCGCAATAGTGAAAACTATCTCTTATTATTTTGAATAAGAACTCCTCTGGAGGTTAATTCAAAAGATCCTGGGATTTCTACCCCTGCGATCTTAGTGTAGGCCCATATCATAAGACCTGGAGGTTAATTCAAAAGATCCTGGGATTTCTACCCCTGCGATCTTAGTGTAGGCATCATAAGACCTGGCCAGTCTACCCTAACTAATGCAGTGGTTGCAGGCCTGTCAGGAATAGCAAGTCCTGAGATCACTTCACTATTCCTTTTCCAGCGCTAAGATCACTGCGATCTTAGTGAAAGAATTGCATAGTGGTTTAACCTGAGTACAAGAGCACTTACAGGGAACACTCCTGATCGAAAGAGTGAATAGCCTGCTGCATACATATAGAGGGGAGGGAGGACGTTTGGTGAGTGTCCTTGAGGGCTCTTAGGGCTACTCATGCGTTAAGTGCACTGTAAGGTAATTCTTCCCTTCTCTCTCTTTGTCCTGGGGGGGGGGCACAATGCTTCTAATAGGCAAGCATAAATCATGCATTCATGCACCCTGTGCTCTTTTGTTAGCCCATATGGGGACGGGGAACGATGGTATAAACACTGTTGTGAAGAAGAGTGACTCCACAGCTATTCCTTTATTTTGGAACTCTTACCCCTGTGCCCAGTCAGTACTTCTTGGAATAGTGTAGGAGGGCTGAGGCTAAGATCGATGCTGGCTAGGAAAAGTGAACACAGTCTAATCTTAAGATTGCTTAATAGGATAAGGCAGAATAATTCCTAAGATCGCTGAGACTGTGATCCCAGGATCTTTTGAATTAACCTCCAGGCCTTGGCCTTGAAAACTGTGATGTTCTGAGTAGTAGTTTTCTGTTTAATGCATTTTATATTGGGAAGTACTACCTCCTGGACTCCATCATAACCCATCTTTCATTCTTATATTCAAAACCAACTCTGCAGACGACAGCAGCTTACTACATGTGTTGGTACGCGATGGCAGACATAAACCCCATGGCATTTTTCTTGGACTCATGCAATTACTGGAACTTGAATCATGATCGCTCCAGGAACAAGAATGTATTTGATTGTGCACTCTACTCATTTTGTCCAGGTATGTTGAAATCAATGATACTGTTATGAACATACATCATACATACTCCTTTAACACTATCAGCCCGGGCATTGGGTTTTCCCAACACCAGCCAAATCCGGGAGGTTGGGTTTTCCCAACACCAGCAAAATCCGGGTGTTTGGAAAACCCAACATTTTGGGGCTATACTGATTTTGCCATAACTCAGGTAATATTAGGGTTAGAGGGGTAATTTCTTCAGGAATTGATTCTGATATCTGTCCTCCTGATAGGCATGTTAGTTTTTCTTATAGATCAAGTGTCCGTTTTATGGTGACGAATATAAAGCCAAGGTTAATCAACAAGTTTCTCATCTTATCTGCAGGGTTTACGTGTGAAAATAATCAAAAACAAAAGAAATTGACATTTTTGTGATAAAAATTTACATTTTGTAATTTTTGAAGCTGAATCTCATGGTAGTAAAAGAAAACCCAAATCTTTATGCATTTGGAACGAAAACATGGTTTCCATGGCAACAGAATATCAACAAAATATCTGAAAAAAAGGTTATTTTGTTGACTTCTGTTACCATGGTAACATGGAAGAATGTTCCCATTCAGGATTTAATCATTACATTTCCATAGATCGTGAAATTACCTTTTCTATCAACTTTAATTCATTCAAATTTGTTAAGCCAATCCAAAGATATTCAAGATTGTAATTTGGTATTTTAACATTTGATCAATGGATAACCCTCACTTTAGCAAGCTATAACATTATAAATATTCTATGTATGGCTTGGAGTGATATGTTAAATATCATACCATGTGGTAACTTTAAATGCCCATAATTCCATTAATTTTGGGAATATTTTCGAAATTCTTTCAGTTTTAGAAAGGTAATTACTCCAGGTAGATAGCTAAGTTGTTCAGAAATGCCTCCCGGTCTGTACAGAATAATGTGGGAGCACCCTCCAGTCCTTCTTGGACACACCTGTTCATGGGGCCCGGGCTGAAAGTGTTAAACCCTTCTTACAGCATTTTATAGCAGGTACCAGTTATTCGTGCATGGTACTACTGATATACGTACTCCTATAACAAGAAATGCGGTTGTGACCGCGTAAAAAAACGCCTCCCACCGTTAATGTCGGTATACCAGCTGTTTGATAACATGTCTCATAAAAGCAGACATAAAGAAGATTTCACAATTATCAATTTCTATATTCAGTAATTTTGTATTGTGAGACCTCATCATATGGGGCAAATGCAATCATCATAGCGCACTCCCGTACCGCTTTACATATATACTACTCACACCCTGCCTTACTTACCAATTCAAAATGGCCTACCACTACCCCCATGCGATGGTAGCAATATCCATACCTTTCACTTTATATGATAGTAGTCCGTAACTTGCAAGTATTGAAAAAGCCTGCAGTAATCATTTACCCAGTGGTAGTGGGAGCATATACTAAAAGAAGCATCACACTTGGTGCAAAGTGGTTCAATAGGGACTGTTATTTCACTACCCCTACACCAAGTGGTATCTTTGGAAAATGAATAGTGGAAAACCAATAGCAGTTGCTATTTCTGGGTGAGCTATCACAGGGTTAATGGATAGTAGACTATAACAAGGTCTTATGGAATCCACAAGATTGACCAGCACTGCAATCACTAGGGGATAGGTGATGTTAGGCCGTTTTGAATTAAGCTCCTGAGAGGTTGACGTGGTATCTACAAATAAAACATTATCAACATGACTGAAGTCATCACATACATTTGTACCTACTGGCTGGTGTCGTTATTCAAAGATCCCTGCTGTGGTGACATGAAGGGCGGAGAGCTGCCACCTGAACAGTGCAACTCTTATCAAGGCAACCCATGCCGCGCCGTCCACGATGGGCGGTGTACCATAGACAGAGCAGGTAGTCGCAGCCTGCCAGACCTCATGCAGTCCAACATTAACGTGTCCTGTCCATGCCAGCAGGTGAAGAAAGGATATACATGGAGCAACCAATATACAACGTGTATAGGTAAGTTGTAACCATTAAGCTATGATTGGGTAAGTTTTACCCAATAAGGGAGTGGCCATTTATTGTCAACGAGGTGTGGTGAGTTGGGAGAGGAGAGGAGGGGGTTGGGTTTGACCCTTCCTTAACGGGGTCTTCAAAATCAGGGGGTGGTCCTTCTACAGTCAAATATGGTATGTTCATAACAACATTACTGTTGGCAGCATGTGGATAATGATTCCAAAGTATCTCTTACAATCCTTTTTTTCACTTTTCGCCCCGTTAGAGGTGGATGAGTGTTTGAGTGGCAAGCACAAGTGTGCGTCTGACCAGGTATGTCGGAACACCTTAGAAGGCTACAAATGCACCTGCCTCAGGGGCTTCAAACAAGACCCCTTGGTATCCGGTGCCTGCGTCCGGGACCCCAATGCTGCCCTTGTGGCACTCAAGGACGAACCAACTGAGGCCCCTACAGATCAGGGAAGTCCATCAGACTTCATGGTATTAGGTTTGTACATCTTCACTCTTGCATTTCCACCATTTGAAGTGTCTTTCAATGTAAACCAATGAAATCGATTTTTTTTTCACCACCACTTACAACAACAATATCATTATTTCACCATTTTTGTATGGATGATGTACACATAGTCAACTGTCTATAGAGGTCTATGCAATATACGTATAATCCCTAAGGGAGTGATCATTTCTAAAGTGGGGCGATGGGTGTTTTAGCTGTGCTATTCACACCACACACTACTTTACATATGTACTACTCACACCCTGCCTTACTTACCATTCATGCTACTCACACCCCATCATATTTACATATACTACTTACACCGCATCCTAATTTACATATACTACTCACAACACAACTACTGTACATATACTACTCACACCCCATCCTATGTACATATACTACTCCCACCCCATCCTATTTACATATACTACTCACACCCCATTTTATTTACATATACTACTCACACCCCATCCTATTTACATATACTACTCACACCCCATCCTATGTACATATACTACTCACACCCCATCCTATGTACATATACTACTCACACCCCATCCTATTTACATTTAATACTCACACCCCATCCTATTTACATATAATACTCACACCCCATCTATAAACTACTCACACCCCATCCTAATTTACATATACTACTCACAACACACCCTACTGTACATATACTTGTCACAACTCATCCTTCTTCACATATACTACTCACATCCCATCCTATTTAATATACTACTAGGGCTTCCCTAGCCTACTTAAAAGGGTCTATTTCTCCTCTTTCCTATCCCCTCGGGATGTGTGTGGTGCACATATGCGCGGGCACTGACACATTCCCCTGTGAAATTGTGTAATGTCGTTCTCACCATGAATATGACCTTAGCTGTCGAAATGGCGTTAAACATCTATTACTCACTCTCACATATAATACTCACACCTCATCCTATTTACATATAGTACTCACACCCCATCCTACTTCACATATATGGCCTTAGCGTGTTCCTTAGTGGGCCGACTCCTGCTGAAGCTGATACCTTGCGAGATAAGGACTGATAACTGCAAGCTGATGGGTACTAGGTATTAAGTAATGCACCCTGAAAGGTTGGCACTGAATGAAAGGAATTTTTTTCATTGGTCAATAATGTTTCCCACTAAGTAGGAATACTATTCACACCCCATCCTATTTACATATATTACTCCCACTCCATCCTACTTTACATATACTACTCACACCCCATCCTACTTTACATATACTATTCACACCCCATCCTATTTACATATACTACTCACACCCCATCCTACTTTAAATATACTATTCAGACCCCATCCTATTTACATATATTACTCCCACTCCATCCTACTTTACATATACTACTCACACCCCATCCTACTTTACATATACTATTCACACCCCATCCTATTTACATATACTACTCACACCCCATCCTACTTTAAATATACTATTCAGACCCCATCCTATTTACATATATTACTCCCACTCCATCCTACTTTACATATACTACTCACACCCCGTCCTACTTTACATATACTACTCACACCCCATCCTATTTACATATATTACTCCCACCCCATCCTTATTTACATATACTACTCACACCCCATCCTATTTACATATATTACTCCCACTCCATCCTATTTACATATATTACTCCCACTCCATCCTACTTTACATATACTACTCACAACACACCCTACTTTACATATACTACTCACACCCCATCCTATTTACATATATTACTCCCACTCCATCCTACTTTACATATATTACTCCCACTCCATCCTACTTTACATATACTACTCACACCCATCCTATTTACATATACTACTCACACCCCATCCTACTTTACATATACTACTCACACCCCATCCTATGTACATATACTACTCACACCCCATCCTATTTACATATATTACTCCCACTCCATCCTAATTTACATATACTACTCACACCCCATCCTACTTTACATATACTACTCACACCCCATCCTATTTACATATATTACTCCCACTCCATCCTAATTTACATATACTACTCACACCCCATCCTACTTTACATATACTACTCACAACACACCCTACTGTACATATACTCACAGAATAGACATAATCCTCAGTGTGCAATGAGCAGAATATGCCATAGCCACCTATCTTGTGGTCAGATTGGAATTGGAAATCATTTAAATTGAGCATGGAATTTCTTGTGGCATTGTTAACAGGTCCATATGTGGACAAGATCTACGACTGGCTGAGTGGAGACGGGACCATTATACGTGCCCACACATGGTGCATGTGGCTGGGTGCGGTGTGCACTGTGCTGATGACGGGGGAAGCCACCAGGTGGGTGAAGACGTGTACATCGTAGTGGTTGTCCTGACCAGATTACTCCACACATGCCTGCGTACTGCAACCACCTTAACTGTGACAATATCCACAGCATCTCTAGTCAAAACTGCGTGGTGTAGATCTAAACATGAATATATATACACATACCGTAGACCTTTTTTTCGTTCTCTTTTGACATTCATAACAATTAAGTCCAACATTGTTGTGGTTGGTAAAAGATATTATGAATAAGTACGAGGAGCCTTTATTGCATATCATGTTTTTTTGTGTGTTTTTTTTCAATCTTTAATAGCATGCATGTTGTGGGGTAACGTTGCGTTCGGCAGAGGTGAGCAGTACCCCGGTACTATGAACTATCATGACAACTTTATTGTTTTAGGTTTGTCATCATAAATATTTATATCCCATCTAAGGCACATGCATGTAAAATGCAGTTTATGAACGTATGTATTCTTGGTGTCTAGTACATAAAGCACTCAAATTATGTCTCAAATAGAATGCGCTCTATGCTCACAGGCATTCCACCAAATTCACGCTTTTGGTGAAAAAAGCCTCTTGGAAGAATCCCTTTAGATGAAGCATCGATAACTGTTACATGACTGCGTGTGAAATAAATCTATTTCAATTCTAATACCGATAGGGAAATATAAACAAAAAGCGTGCATCTATAAGTGCCAATTCATTTCTTGTCAACTGAGGGGAAAAGATGCTGAACCTTCGCCAGGGGTGCACAATAGGGGCCATACATAAATGACGTCATGAAAAAATTGACCATTTTGCCCCCCCCCCCCTCGTCAGGTTTTTGACCAATATTATTTTGCAATGCATAACTTAAGGTATACGGAAAATTAATTCTGTCATGCTGGGCCAGACCCCCTCCCCCCCCCCTCCAGCATGACGTGGATTCCCCCATGAAACAGGTCCATCGTGGTTGATGAAGACAACGTGTGCTTTTGGACATTTTGTGCATATTATGTTCCATTTAAGATGCAATAAACGCTTCTTTGGTAATTGCCAAGTGGGTTACCTGTGTGATTGTGTCGGGCGTTGTGTAGTGTAGCACTAGTAGGTATCAATGTGTTAGGTTTCCGCTAGGAGTTCTGCACCACGCGTTCTTGATGTATTCATGAACAGACAGATGGCGGTAGGGTGCTGGCTGAGGCGGGGCTGAGGCCAATGAGACTTCCTAGGCCTACCTCTTGTGCTGGCCCCGAGCGATTTTAGTCCCATTTTATTTTTAGTATCTATTCATTCCTTTTCGCCTCTGGCCGCTTGGGTTTTTGCAAAACCTTGGTGGAGCCATACGAGTTCTAAAAAATCCAGGATGCAAACACCTGGTACTACACGGAAATTTAGTTGATAGAATTGCCCAATTGATCAGTAACGATATCTGTGTGTTTTTTTTTTTTGTGTTTTTCGTTGTCTCTTATTTTTCAAACAAGCCCTTCGATTTGCTACCCTTGATATAATGGGGCAAAAAATACCCTCTATTAGGTAGACGGCCAAATAATATTAGGCTGCAAGCTGTAACTGCATCTGGGTCAGCAGGATACTGAGATACCCCAGTGAGGCCCCTTACAGAGATCCAAACTTGGCAAAAATCGTATTTTCAACGTTTGTGAACGTTTTTATTAGGGTGAAAAAAAGTTTTTGAAAAATGCTTTCATTAAGTTAAAAAAAAAACTTTTTCGTTTAAAAAACATGTTGAACATAGTAATGACGTTTTTTAATGTTTGTTTTTCAACGTTTTTTGAAGGCACTCTGAATCGAGGAGCTAACACCAACCTAACACCGCCGATGTTTGCACTGCGCGACGTCACCAATTCAGAGCTCCTTTAAATGTTTGCAAAAACGTTTTAAAGTGAAGTTATTTTCATTTTGAAAACCATTTTTAGAACCTAAAATGAAAGTTTTTATAAAACGTCAAATAAGTTTTTCTTTTAGTACCGTACATGTTTTGACATGTTTTTTATGTTAAAAAAAAAGACGTCGTTTGTCAAAATTAGGAACCTAATATAACGTTTTTTAATGTTTAAAAAAAACACGTTTTTATGCCAAGTGGGGTATCTTTTGCTATGTTGACTCATATGCAGGTACAACTAGTAAGTTATAACCCTCTTGTGCTATTAAGGCGACGAAAAACTAACCTGGAATATATCCGCTCACCTGAAGCGTCTTTTAAAAATAAAAATACTAATTAGTAGACTGGGAAATAGCTATTCAAACTACACATATCTGTTTATTACTTTCCTCCGTGGAAAATACCTACATGACTGAATTATATTGAATGATCTCTATTCGTAGATCTATATGGCTAGGTATATGACTTCCTTATCATGTAGCGGTCTGAAAGTTTGCTTCTTGACCCCGTTTACCAGTATCACAATGATAATTGACCCTTAAACAGTATTGTGCAGGGCAATTCATAGATAACAAACCTTTAGCAGGTTCCAAAGACAAAGTCCACAAAGACAGTTCAAATCATTTTAGTATATCAAATTAGGGACATGATTCTTCTAACACGTGCACCCTAGGTTCGTGCATTGAAATTGAGATGCCACTATGTTGAGTAAATTTCACCTACAGTGAAACCCCGCATAAAAACCATCGCTTATTACAGGGATGTGTGTTTTCAGAATTTTGTCTGATTTCAGAATGGCCAGTGTTTAAGATGCCTTTAGATTAACCCAAATTTATTTATTTTCTAAGATCTTTTTTTTTTGTAGTATTTTACAATGAATTCAGAACTTCTATTTATCCTCAGAAATTTTCATACACCCTGAAGTACATCCCTGTTATTAACGTCTCATGACCAGCACGTGAGATTAGGGAGGGAGGGGGTCACCCTTAAGGGGTCGATTCCCCTCACCCCCCACCTGTTATTAAAAAATGATGACTCCCTAAGGCTCCCCTAAACCAAGCAGACCACACAATGGCCCCGGGGACTGCAAGACGACTACAGCTTTTTTTTCAATTTTGAAAATGCCTTGATTAGAACAAATGACTACCGTATTCATTCTAATAAGCGCATGTGTGCGGAAAATTAATTGTTAGATGCTCAATTCCTTTAATCAAAAATTAATTCTAATGACCGCACCCTCTAATGCCTAAAAAAAAGTTGACTTTACCCTAAAAAGTCTTTATTTTTACACATCATTTGTGTAAATGGACATCAGGGGTCTGCGCTTATGGCCCAAAAAGGAGGGGGTGCGCTCAGTAGGGCAGGTGCGCTTATAAGAATGAATACGGTAAATGTTATTTTGAAATCTTTGGCAAATCTGCAAACTGTGGACGCGGATTATACATGGATGCGGTTCGTGTGCAAGGTTTTATTATATTAGTTGTAGACGTTTAGACCAGAACTAGAGCACTCATGTCCGGCATTGAAACACTTTATTCAGCCCCATATACCTTCCCTTCCATCTGACCTAACCTCAGACTGCAATATCTCCTGTGCCTGATAACTTTGATGGACTTTGTCGGGGGGTACAGGAGTGCAATATGTCCCAAGTAGGGCGTAGTTGAGTTGGAGATATAATTCAAATAAAACACATAGCCAAGATATGTTTCTTTTTTTTCATCATTTTATTTCATTATTCTGACGAAAAACAACGGCTAGCACCAATCTAGTCCAAAAATAATTACAAATATCTCGGATTGTAATTCATAATGTCCATTAAAATCCAAACGGTATAACTCATGTAATTATAGCTGCGATAAGATTTAGCATATTGATACACTCTTACGAAAGAGCGAAATCAGCTGAAACACGTTTCCATAGTTTGAATCATTGGTACCTTCATTATACCAAGACATTACACCACGAATAAAACACATTTATAGCTACCGATACATACATTATACAAGATGACTCATTGGACTTATGTCACATCTTTGCTTAGCAGCTTTTTGTATGTTAAAATGTTTTTCACAATTATCTCGATTTGGAATACGTTTCCGTTTGTGCGTACTTGAAATGTGTTAGTTTTAACAAAGTCGATAAAACCTTTGGTGTGAAGTGTAAAAGTTATACCGGTATTTAAGAGTAATCATCGTCTGTTGGACTGCCTTGTCGAGAGGCGCTTCCTGACGTGACGGCATAGTGACGTCAGGGACAGTGGTGTGACGTCGTGACTAACAGATGTGCATCTCGACGAAGGTGTCCCTATCCTTGAAGAGCTCGCCCCATCCGTTGTTAGCCACGGTGGGCTTGGCCCGCTTAGCCTCGCCAGTCGTGCCCTTTGGAGTATTAACGACCGGGGACGGTTCACTGGAGGAATGACGCTTCCTGCAATGACACACAATAGTTGTTTAATGGGAATATCTACGTAGTTATTTTGTTAATATGCTTGTTTTCTTTTTGTTTGTTTGTTGTTGTTTTGTTTTTTTGTTGTTTTGTTCTTTTTGCCAAATCTGCAATGAAAGATTAATGTGCAGTGTAATCATATGAAGTAGATGTAATGGACATTTTACATCAAAAACATGTTGACACTATATTAAAGCCGTGTACACATAGAACAGATCATAGACCAACCACGGGACTTCGTATGGTAGATATAAATGGGGACCAAGTCATGCGACCTGTAGCAGTATTCTGTAATAAGATTCAACGTAGAATTTACTTAGGTTTAGAGTAGTTATATAGGAAGAGGGATGTGTTCAGGAGGCTGGATCTAGCTCAGCTCTACCTCACCACAATACCAGGAGCACACAAAAACTAGTGTACAAGAACGCTGGGCAAAAACATGGGTGTATACCACAAACTCCTCCAGGGGCCATGTTTCTTTCCACTCAGCTGTCCCACAGCAAGGCCAAGCTCGCTGCTGCCCCAGATACGTGGGAGGGTATACATCTGGGAGGCTGGATTCTCACCATGAAATCAGGTACAATCCCAGAAAGCACTCATAAATGTTAATGGTGATAACTAAGATTATATTCTAGTTTTTCGAATTAAACCATGGCTATCTACGAAATAACTCAATAGCATATGAGTAGGCACTAGCTGACCCCTTCCAGGACACCCCCCCCCCCACACACACACACACCTCTACAATCTATATCGCCCTTACCATGGAGTAATTATGTCTTTGCTTTTTAAATAATGGTTGAATAATATGCCTGGATATACAGTGCACGACTTCATTATGTGTGTGTGTGTGTGTATATATATATATATATATATATATATATATATATATATATATATATATATATATATATATATATATAATACCAGTGCTCTGCATGTAGTATGTTGGGCGCTGACCCCTTCCAGGACAGCACTCATGATGCAGGAGGTTGTTCAACTTACTAATCCTGTATACACACTGTGTACCTACATTTATACTCACGTTGTCAACACCCCAGCTGTGCTCAGGGCTCGACTCCAACCATTACATGATACTTTTCTACGCCCAGTGCATGAACTAAACGTACAAAGCATCACGGGTTATGTGAGGTAAAACTTGCTGTCAGGACCTTTGAAAACGAAAGTAAAAATAATAAATGATACTGGTCAGAAAGACTTTTTGATAGAATCAACCTTGCCCAGTCCAGTTATAGGATGCTGAAATATGTACTACTACAGCTAGTATCGTACGGAGTTCTTTCTGGGGGGGGGCAGAGAAACTTCTTTATTAAACTCATATTCGTCAAGAAAGGGGTATAGAACTGGTATTAGACAGCTTCCTATATCTTACAAGAGCAGAATACTATTGTTGGTTGCGGCACAGGGTGTTGTGGGAGGATATCATATGTGCAATTTACACTAAGGTTCTATATGGTAATGGGCGCCGAATTATTGAGAACATCTACATGAGATGATTTCTGCACAACCATACTGACACTTTTAAGCATAACCAGGTTGATGCAATGTCAGGTCAGCGTGTACGAGGCCGGAGGGAAAGTAAATGATCATTCATAAATCACCCACATGGCACATGGTCACTGCATGTCAGCATATAACATTAATGATTATTATGATATATTGTGGTAAACTTGAGTCATGGAGGATGCCATCACACAGGTCGTTATGGCCAGCTGTTACACCATGTTTGTATTTTACAAAGTAGGACACATACTGCAGTCAACAGACTAACCATGCACTGGGCGGATGATAGAGTTTGGGTTAGGTAGGGTGTACACAGGTTTCCTGGGGGTTATTTTTGCACTACTTATATAAAACGGCTACCCCGGAAGTCGTCGGCTTTGACGTTGGATGTTCCCGTAGTTGGCCACTCATACTCTATCTGACAGCAACCAGCGAAACTGACCCAGGAAATTAGAAAACAGTAGAAGTTGTGTGACAAGCACAGGGTTACAACAGAAGGAGTTGCAATGCTTTTGGCGCGTGGTGGTGCCACTTCTTTTCGTGCGAGCAGCGCCGCAGGCGCTGGTTATTTATAAATCTGCAGTTCTTCAAACAACTAGCGTCCCTTTATCGGTACGTCATCGATCACGTGATTTGGCAGGCTGCCAGCAGCCAGGCCCTGCTCGGTAACCATGTGGTGCTAAGCCTGTGTCTGGAGAAATTCTCCCAACCAACACTCATTTTCATAATTTAAACCCAGCTTAGCTGCCTGTCCTGATTCTAGGACCTTCACCTCCCTAGACCCTCTATATAGCACTGTTGCCACGCTATTCAATGTGCCCATTAGATAGACAGCCCGCTCCATAAGACTCTTCATATCATATAATTTGATACTTTGAGCTGAGCCTCTAAAAATACTGTCCATTGTCTGGCGGTTTGATAGTCTGGTACGTCAGATACTTATAAGAAGGATCAAACCTGCCGTACCGGGCCAGAGAAAGTGAGGAATATTGAGAGAAATTTCTTACCCCTACATTATATATAAATCAGAACACGTATGTGTATATATATATATATATATATATATATTTTTTATATATATATATACCGTAATCTCCCGCGTAGAAGGCACAGCTCGCGTAGAAGGCGCCCCCCCAACTCAGAGAAGACCTTTTCACGTAGAAGGCGCACGTACCTCTTCTGGATCAATTTCCGGAAAAACCCGCGTATAAGGCGCCCCCCAACTCACAGGGGGGCTGTTTCGCGTAGAAGGCGCCCCCCCTCCCCACCCCCCTCCCCACCCCCCCTTCCCCACCCCCCCTCCCCACCCCCCTATATGAGTCTAGCGCTATGAGTCTATGCTGTCATCGGCCCATGTGTTCCCTACACCCCGGCAAGCCATGCCGCTTTGTCTATAGTGTCAACCTGTTGAGTCTATGCTGTCATCGGCCCACGGTCGGCTTGAACCCGCCGAGCGCGTCCACACCTCCCGGTCTGCCGCGGCGCTAGCGCTATGAGTCTATGCTGTCATCGGCACACGGTGTGACGGTCGGCGTCAAACCCGCCGAGCAAATCTACAGCGACCGGGCTGCCGAATTGCTGGCTATATGAGTTCAAGCTGTCATCGGCACACGGTCGGCGTCAAACCCGCCGAGCGCCCGTCGACACCTCCCGGTCTGCCGCGCTGCTGGCTATATGAGTTCAAGCTGTCATCGGCGTATGGTGGGCCTTATCCCCGGCGAGCGCGTCGACACCTCCCGGTCTGCCGTGGCGCTAGCGCTATGAGTCGATGCTGTCATCGGCCCACGTGTTCCCTACACCCCGGCAAGCCACACCGCATTGTCAACCTGTTGAGTCTATGCTGTCATCGGCACACGGTCGGCTTGAACCCGCCAAGCGCCTTGACACCTCCCGGTCTGCCGCGGTGCTGGCGCTATGAGTTCAAGCTGTCATCGGCGCATTTTCCCAAATGAGATGTTGGAAAAACCCGCGTATAAGGCGCACCCCAAACTCAAGGCAATTTACCTCCCGCGTATAAGACCCATGAACGATCTGATTCGCGTATAAGACGCGCCTTCTACGCGGGAGATTACGGTATATATATATATATATATATATATATATATATATATATATATATATATATATATATATGCGTGTGTGTGTGTGTATAGGCCCCATATTGGTAATAGAATATTGGGACCATTTTAGATGTTGGGGCAATTAGGGATTTCTATTTGCATGGATGGCACATATTGTGAGCATTAGATGTCTTGTATACTGTTTTTCCAATTTATTGCCAGCGGATGGTGACCCCATAGTTAAATCAGAAATTCTTTCTAAAATGAATATGTACCCCGGTAACTAGTTTTTGGGATTGAAATGTCAAATAGGACTAGGTGATCCTACTAAAATCATCCGTTTTTGTGCTGTCTATGAAGTGGGTGAGTCTCCCGGGGTGAGGCTTTCTACAAAGTACTATGTGTCCGGGGTCATCCGGTTCATTACAAGCCCTCTGTCGTCTTCTGACATGCAGTGGACTACCTGACCTACAGCATGAGCTCATATTGGACTATGTAGGGACTATGTATCACATGAAGGAGTGATCATGTTTTAACAAAAAGTGGGAGGTAGGGGGATAGAGGGGGAGGGGCAAAATTTGTTGACACCTTAGTGGGGGTGGGCAAAGGGAAACGGTCGCTGTCTTGGCGACTTTTGGCCCTCGAAGGTGGGGGGCGGGGGCAAAAAAGTTTTGACTCAAGAGGGGGGAGGGGGGCAAACGTAACATTTGCCTAAAGATATGGTATATATTGAATATACGATTTTACCTGTCCTTAGGAGAGGGTGCCCTGACGGGTACCTCAGCACACGTCTCCTGAGTCATCTTGTTCAGTGGTGTCTGTCCGGGAGTGAAGGAATAAAACACTTCAAGAGCCGCAGTACTTGCTCCTCGAGTTCTTCCTCTTTGTCCTGATCTGGGGGTCGTTAAAGCTAAGGGTGCAGGTTGAGGCTGAGGAGCACGCGGGGTGCGGGCGGTTTACTGTGTGCATTGATCGTTTCACCTGGACAAAAAAAACAAACAAGAAATATGTTTAAATATATACAGCAATGATATATTCGTGTTTGCTTCATATCTAAACAGGTGTGATATTTTCGATGACACCCTCCCTCCTTCCCCTTCAAAGCGTGCTTAGGGAGTGGTCATTATTTATCAACAGGGGGGGGAGGGTGGGTTTGAGGGGGGGGCGTAAAATTTTCAGACCCCTCCCGAGGGGGGGGCTAAAAAAATTTTGACCCCTCTTGAGGGGGGGCTAAAAAAATTCACCCTCTTTATAGCAAAAAAGCCAGCGCGCTACTATAGATCAAAGAGGGGCACGAAAACTCTCCGCGCCTCCGGCGTGGGGGGGAGGCGCAAAAAATTTTGACTGCCGTCGAGGGGGGGCGTAAAAAATTTCCGCGCGTCGGCGCGAAAACCCACCACCCCCCCCCCTGTTGATAAATAATGACCACTCCCTTACCCTCCCCATCATCCTCTTCTCCCTCCACTTTTTACACAGAATTGGCTACCGACACACTAGTTACAGGTACCCGTGCCTGAATATTTGTCCAAAGGCTTCTTCTCCCCCTGCATTTTTCATGCAAATTGCAATGGACCCACCCTAACATAGTAGGTTCGGATCATAGATTTTCAAAATTTTCAGGGGATATTTAGTTTCTATCAAACCAGATCGGGGGGCTCAAACTCTTTGCCCCCCCCCCCCCCCCCAGCCTTTCCCGCAATCTGTTTGATTAGAAGTAACAGGGCTTTACCACCAGGCACAATATCACGTGGAGATAACTCGATTTCAGTACAAAATATCGCATCCCCAAAACCGTTCAAACGTTATCTAGTAAATCTAAGGAGGTGGACATAGCCATAATCCGCCATAGGCTATGTCGCTGGTAAATCTAGGTCTTGTGTACATCAATACCTGGGCTTGTGTATATCAATACCTAGGCATACAACTACGGTAATGATATTAACTAATGATATTAGCTATGGCTATGCCCATCACGTTCAGCATTGGTATACTTTAATACTATATGGCATCAATAACATGGTATACCAACGCGTTGGTTACCATTATGGTATGACAATGCTTCTGAAACAGCTAGATGTAAGGTTCCCCCCTCACGACCTCCTTAAAATTTGGGGAAGCTACAATAATTCTAAGATAGGAAAAACAAACATTTTGCCGAAAATTACATTTCAAAACAATATGGCGGCCATCAGATACACAATGCTTCACTCGGCCAACTTCTTTTTGCAATATCTAAATAGATGTGATGAATTTAAGTTCCGTTTTTTTTATATGTTGTAGAAATATACAAAATCTATCGATCATCTCTTCTTCAGTACCTAGTTTCAACTGTAAATATATCGGTCAGCTACTTGTAAACAAGGCACTTGCCATTTCCGGTGGCAATACCAGTGGCTGAAAGATGTGATATGGGAGAGGAGTCTGCCGGTCCCTATCAGTATCATCATATCCCTAGGGACCGGTTGGCAGGTCTAGTCACATTAGGCCAAAATACCTGCCTGCTTACAGGCAGGATCCAACATGTATACAAGTCTATAGTGGCGCAAACACATGGCTATTCTGAACTAAGTACTCAATGTCACTTCCTGGTAATTGTTACTCCTATTCACAAACATGTACTCTTCCTAGGGCCCCAGACGGGTAAAATCGACAAAGGGACAAGGCCACTTTTTAAATTAGACAAGTGACATGGGGTTAAGATACAAGGGACAAATCCACTTCTTAAATTCGACAAGGGACATGGGCTGAGAGCCAAGGGACAAGGCCACTTCTTAAATTCGACAAAGGACATGGGGTTGAGAGACAAGTGACAATAACCATTTCTTAGAATCGACAATGGACATGGGACCCCCCTGTCTAGGGCACTCTTCCTGCATGTACAGCAACTTAAAGTGGTTGAAGCATGAAATATTTCCCATAAATGGGGGTCTAGACCCCTAAAATCGACAGTGTGACATGGCCTTTTCTTAAAATCGACAATGGACATAGAGCTCAAGTGACAAGGACAGGGGAGAAAAAAAGATAATGACATGGGACATGGTCCTTTCTCAAAATCGACATGTGACATGGAGCTAAGTGACAAGGACAGGAGAAATTACAAATTTAGTGACATGTGACATGGGCTTTTCTTAAAATCGACAAGTGACATGGGGACCCCCCATCTAGACCCCCATAAATCAGGCATGTTTATGTTCAGAGTGCAGTCTCCAACATGGAAGGCCATGCTGTTTACTCAGGAAAGCAGTTTTAGAATTGACCTGGATTATAAATTGCTGTGTGTATTTCAAGTGTTTTGTGCTTTGAGAATATTTGGATATGCATTGAGGGAACTGTTGGCGGAAGCATTTGACCTGACAGGAAGTACTTCTGTGAGAACTGGGCACTCAACCAATCTGGCAGAGTAGATAGACTACCAATAGACACCTTTGGTCTCTGAGGTTCCCTCAGAGTGTCTACGGAGTATAAAGTCACCTGGGTGATGGGACATGGACATTTAGTTAAAATCGACGGGGGGTACATGGACGTAATAATGAAAATCAGCATACGACATCATTAATAGGATCCCCTATCAAAGGCCACTCTGAATGCCATAGTACAAAAAATATTGATGGCTGCAGCCCCCCCCCCCCCCCCGGTTGCAGCCATCAACCATGTGCAAGGTTACTGAAAGTAGGCCATCTTGTAGCCTGTGTTGGGAATAGGCTCAGAACAGGGTCACGTCAGGACAAGTCGCATGCCTGAGTCACATGTTGTAATGTTGTAATATGGGTGTGGACCACTAAATTCGACATGGTGACATGTGACATGGGCTTTAGTGACATGAGGTGAAAAATTAGTGACACGACATAGGTCCTTAGGACAGGAGAGGTTCTTAGAGGTGACATGGACATGGGGATTTAAGTGACATGTGACGAGCATTTCTTAAAATTGACATGTTACATGGGGCACCCCCCGGGCCACCCCCCCCCCCCCCCATCCACACCCCCTAGCTGTAATATCATGCTGGGCCTGGGGCACTGTCCTTTTTTCTTTTCTTTTTTTGCTTCATATACTACTATACCGGGAGTACTACTAGCTAGTAAAAGTTACCCATCATCCCATGCCTGAATGCACTTCATGTCTCGTCTTTTTTGACATGGTTCACTTTTCACGATTTCTTATTCGCCGCGATAAATAAAAATAGAAGATATCAACCCGGGGATATCAATTCAAAGTCCCAAAAATTATAGGAGAAAGGCACGATATCGGATAAAATTATTTGCATGTAGCAGTACGACACTCACCCTGGGTCTAGACGTGTTGAGGGGTATATCGTCGAGTTTTTGACGTTGGGAAGCCGTTGTGTTCAGATGCAGGTATCGCGGAGAGCTTGTTAGAACAACTGGGGTTGTAGTTGTGTGTCAGCGTGTTGTTTACATCTGGATTTATGCAGAGGCTGCTCAGTCCGGGTAGGGAGAATTTGCTGGCCCATCAGCCATCACACACTGTACACGTGATCGGAGGATGCCGGCCTATGGGGTGCAACGTGTAGGCAAACAGCAACGACATAAAGTTATAGGGTGTCGTGGTTGGGAAAGTTGGAAATGTATATGACTAGATCTATATGTGCAGTTTGTGCAACCCTAACAATGTGAAGGATATTATAGGCCATTCCATTCTGGTTATACCACCGGTGAGATTTTTTGGAATTTAATTCCTGTGCCCTGTCTGAATCTTCCGCCGCTGAAATGGATTGACATTTTTGGCTCAGAGGCGACCCTGAGTCTATAGAGCCGCTTTGCCGAGGTGTTTGCTCAGTTTCCCATATCCAGTTTCAATTAAGGCAAAAAAAAAAATATTGTAAGTTTCCGGTAACGTGGTTCAAAAACTTAAGTTTCCGGTAACATGGTTCAAAAACTTGAGGTATAGTAGAGGCTCCTATTATGGGGGTGTGGATGGGGGGGTCCCCCATGTCACATGTCAATTTTAAGAAATGGTTATGTCACATGTCACTTAAATCCCCATGTCCCATGTCACCTCTAAGAACCTCTCATGTCACATGTCGATTTTAAGAAATGGTTATGTCACATGTCACTTAAATCCCCATGTCCCATGTCACCTCTAAGAACCTCTCATGTCACATGTCGATTTTAAGAAATTGCCATGTCACCATGTCAAATTTAGTGGTCCACACCCATTATTATCGGCAGGGCCCTATTATCAGCAGTTTTGATCAATCTGAGGTCGTAAACCAATGTTACACGGTACTATTACTTTTTCTTCTTTGAGAATTATCTGGGTCAAATCCCTTACAGCCTAATTGCCTCAATTAACAAGATAATTAATATTTCATGAATGTTTAGAACATATTTTTGTGCAGAAATGTGCTAAACTATGAGTTAGAAAAGGATATAGACACATATTTATGGCCTCTTTTAACATATTTAGGTCTGCTTTGAATTCTATGTCTTAATTCCATTTATTTGAAAGGGGTGCTGATAATAGGCTCCAAAATAGACCAAAGGACCCTATTATCAGCATCTGTGAATAAATATTCTTCCCAAAATCTTGAAATCATAAAAAGAGAGGCACTAGTGCATGTAGAATGAAGGAAAACTCATTCCATATCCCTCCCAATGAAGAGCTTTTGTAATGAAACACCTAGCACAAAATATATTCTATTTCACATTTTTCTTTGTAAGAATCCCTTATTTTCCTATTTCATTATTTATAGAAGAATTGATTTTAATCATGTCTATTTTTGAAGTCATGTGTTTTAGTTAATACAGTGTGATTAGTCAATAAAAATCATGTGCGATTGGGAAATTACACATATATTTTGTAATCTGCACACTGGAAAACAAAAACAATAGCCTATTATTTTATTAATGGGCCAAGTCTAAAGGAATGTAGGTCAATGTGCTGATAATAGGAGACAGGTGCTGATAATAGGTGCTCAGAATAGGTCAGAAAAAATAACAAATGCTGACTGAACAGTTATCATATCTCAAGGCCACAGAGTAGAAAAATTCCGAAAATTACCACTCTCCATGTTTGGCATCTATTAGATTTCATATATCTAAAACCTAACATCTGCTTGAGGATTTACCCTTAAGGTGCCGCTAATAGTGTCCAATACTCTAGGTAGGTCGGATTTTTTTTTTTTTTTTTGCTGACCAATATGATGGCTAGAATATTGAGATTTTATTATTGATAACCATCACAGATAATCGATTTTAGCTATTATACCAGCCAAAACATATAAAGCTTCAGTAAAAATCTTGGATTCTTTGCTTGGGCACAAGGGAAATCTCAAAACATTAAAAATATGAAATATATGTGAAAAATTATGAAAAATATCGAAAAAAATAATGAAAAATTCTTCAAAAATTGTTTGGCTGAGGTAGGTCGGGTGACCGGAAACCAAACTTTTTTTTTTTTTTGCCTAAAGTAATCAAACACTTATCTATGATAAACATGGGGCCATTGATGGGGGTCCCCATGTCACATGTCGATTTTAAGAAATGACCATGTCCCATGTCACTAAGCAAAAACCCAAGTCACTAAACAAATACATGTATTATTAGTTCTATATGGGGCTTATCATAATAATATGGTGACGTTCATGAATACCCTTCCATTTATGGTAGATCATTGACCTGTCCAATTAAACCCTATTTTTATGCTGTTTCTTGTATCTTTATATAGAGTAAAATCATCAGGGGTGGGCATATCGTGTTTTACTGGAGCAAACCTATGATTCATTGTAGCAAAGTACTTCTTCAGAGTACATTTCCATATTATGTCTTAATTGGTGTGATCTCAGTGATTTTGATAGGGGCTCTTATCTTCTGATCTTACCTCTAAAATATGTGTCTTCTAGGGGATCTGAGGTAAATTGGTTCAAGAAAATGTTCAAATTCTACCTCTGAAATAGACATGAACAGGGGGGGGGGGCAGAGCCATTTAAAAGTTGGGGGGGTCAAAGATTACATATTTTGGTCCAAGACCCCCCCCCCCAAAAAAAAAAGAGGGAAAATGAGGAGGGGGTCATTCATTCTAGCATGATTTACCAATGTACCAACTTTCTTTTGCTGTAAGTCTTCAGTTGTACATATATATCTATAGCTATGAAGTGTATTTTGGTTCATGGATGTGAAAACCCCTTAGACCTACTCCTAGGTCTAAGTGACAAAAGTGAGAAGAATAACCCTGATGATCTTACCAAAAACTGAAGGGGGGGGGCAATCCCCCCTCCTAATTTTTTTTGACAATCCAATTGGTGCCTTCTAAAGTCACATTCCACATGCCCCCTGCACCCCCTCCCCCCAGTTCCACCCCTTCTGACTAACGAAATTCTAGAGTGCTTCCCAGCAAGCCAGGGGTCAATCATTGTGTATGTGAGAGTGGATTGATGTTCACTCAGCTAAGTGATCCCCCTTGGCTTGGGCAATTGAGTATAGATGGAACTGTGCAACTCCCTTATTGGTGTGTTAGAGGATTTAGGTGGCACTATTTACGAAAAAAAATCTAATTAATGGAATAATTTGCTTCTTTCAGATAACTTTCAGAATCTACATCTGAAATTGGTGTGTTCTATGGAATTTGGGAGCAAAAGGTTCCAAGAAGATTTTTAGATTCCACTTCTAAGATATGTGTGTTCCAGGCAACTTTAGGGTCATATTGCTCCAAGAAAATTTCAGATTTTACTTTAATTTGTACAGGTGTCCTAAAGATGCAAGGGGCCTTGCTTCAAGAAAACTGTCAGATTATACATCTAAAGTTGAGGTGTTCTAGAGGAAAATGCTTCAGGAAAATTCAGGAATTATCCTTTTAGATTGACACATTCTAGAGGATTTAGGAGTATAACGGGCCTATTGAAAAACTCATAACTTTGGTTCTAATTGGAATATTTACAAAATTCTTTCAGATTTAGAAAGCTGAGATCCTCCCTCATGTCACTGTCGCATTTTCCAATGCCTCTATCGCACATTTTTTGAGACATTGCGACAGTTGCCCACCCCTGAATCATTCTGACATAATCTGTCAATTTTAATACTATTAAACATACTATATTAAATAGACAGGCTTTTCTGGTGCAGGCTGACAACTTGATGGCCTCACCCCACAAAAACAGGATTGATCATACTCTGTTCCCTTTTGGCAGCCGCTCTAAATAAAAGAGACCCCCTCTGCATTACACCCACTAATAAAATACAACAATAAAAAAATCCAAGAACTGGGTTGGGGAAGCTTGGCATTGACATTCGAAAAAATGAATATGCAAAATCCTGACATGAAAAACGTAGCACCTTGAAATTAAATTGTAACATTTAAAACAAGGAAAATTTTGACCATTGTGAGGCCAAGGGGTCCATTCTGTAGCTTTCTGAGGACAGCTGAGACCCCTTCTAGGCCCGTTTTTCATGTCACTAAGGGCACATGTAACGTGTCAATTTTAAGAAATGGCCCTGTCACATGTCACTAGCATAGCCATGTCCCATGTCAATTTTAAGAAATGGCCATGTCACCATGTCGATTTTAGGGGTCTAGGGCCAGAAACATCTTGCAACTCTTAATTCAGACCTTCTTCTAAACATACCAATAGTTGTTTATGTAAAGATACTCTTTTTATCCTTTAAAATCCATTTCAAAAAGTGTCACAAATCATGGTGAAAATGAAACGTTCAGTGCTCCCATAGACTTCTATACCTAAGAATTTTGGTGCTGGTTACAGATCTCACTCAATTCCTATATGGGCAGGACAGCTATAGCCTAAAAAAGCGTCTTAATTTCAGACACTTTGCTGCTGCCAACATAACTGTGTCTGTGACCAGCCATTCAAAAAGGGTGGGAAAATGATTGATAGTGTTTATAGACCACTTTCTAGGACTGAAATCAAACCTTTGTTCTCCCCATAAGATCCTATATCCAAGAACATTGTGTCTGGTTACAGATCCTTGTCAATTCCTGTTTAGGCATGATGCAGAACACACCAAAGTGTCTGAAATTAAGATGCTCCCATTTTAAGGCTTCAAGTAATGAGACTGAACTAAGTGCCATCAGATATTCTGGTGATCTGTAATCAGACATTTGACTTATGTAATCAGTTACTGGGATAGGGCCATGGGTGAATGGATGGGACATGGGGACATCATGGAAATGGGGACATCAGGGGCATCATGGACACAGTGTCATCATTGACTCCTTGTTACACTCATTTTGATCTGTTAAACTGTTTTATTAAGCTATTTATGGACATTTCCAAGCAACCTTTTGGTCTGTCATTCGAATTATAATAGTAATGATTGAAATTAGGCTTCCCTGCCAGACATACAACAAAGGAGTGATACATGACGATTGTTCTAAGGGAGAGATCAGTTTTTAACAAGGGGGGTGGTGGGTTTGAGGGGGGTCAGAATTTTTTCGACCCCTTTCAACCCTTCTGAGGGGGCGGGGATCAAAATAATTTCACCTGTTTTCAGTGAAAAAGCCTGCATGTTACTATAGGTAAGGGCACGTTCACGCATGATTTTTGTGTCATACGGGGGAGAGGTTAAAAAAAAAATTGACCCTCAAGAGGGGGAGGTCAATTTTTTTTTCGTGCCCCCCCGTCCAAACCCACCACTCCCCCTCTTGTTAAAATATGATCACTCCCTAAGGCCATGTTATTATAATAATTTGGATTTCGGGATTTTTGAGCTAAGATTTAGCCAAAGGTAAAAAAATGAAAAGTTTGATTTTGAGCCCATAAATCCCCAGTAGCCAAAGGTATAAAAAAAAAGATGCCTGATTGCCCCCAAAAATGCACTTTTCCGGCTGTCAGTCACCTTTTGGTAATCAAAAATTCTTTTTGTGGAGCAAATATAGGAAAAGTCGAGAATTATTGGGTGATAACATATGACCATGGGCATTTTTTTTATTAAAAATCTTGAAAATTCCCAGCGGCCAAAGGGGGAAAAATAAAAATAATTTTTTTTTCTATTTCGCCGAAAAATACCAGTGGCGGATCCGTAATCCAAGTAATTATAATTAAATGGTTTGGTGGTAAACCCCCGGGGTAAACCCCTGCCTTTTGACATCACAGTAATTCAGTATCAAACTGACCAAGCAGACCTGACGTTGCCGTTTATCTATGGTTGTCTGCATAGGAGTACACCAGGTGGCACCACTTACCTAGCAGTACCGGTAGTACCCTAAGAAAGGCGCAAACGCATTTGTGCTAGATAAGAACAATTTAAAATGACTTCACTTTTCTTCTAATTTGTGGATTTCTAAAATTTCGAAAACTATGGATAGCCCGAAGCCCCCCCCCCTCCCCTATAGAAGGCCTACGCTATGGGATAGCAGGGACGTAGGAAAAGGTGGGGGCAGGGGGGCCCAGCCCCCCCCCCCCACAATCATGAAGGAGGTGGGGCCTGAGTGCCTGCCCCCCCCCCAAAAAAAAAAAAAAAATTGCCAAGAACTCATAATCAAAATGGAAAAGAAATTAAAACTTGGGCATCTCAAATTAGATTGATATGGTAATGGGATAGAGAAAATGGGGGTCTGAGACTAAAAATTACATTTCTATACAAATTCTATATGGGTATGTATAGACATCATTGTGCATCAACCAACAATTCTAGATGGTCGTGATGGGGCCCTTGTTGCCCCCCCCCCCCCCCCAATGAAGATTTTGCTTTCTACGCCTCTGGATAGGTCCATCTCCTGGTAGTAAGACTAAGAGAGAGAGACAGAGAGTGTAGAAAACGTCACTGACAGTTTCACGACTGTATCAGAAGGATCATTTAAATTGTGACTCAATTTTTACCAGGTACAGTAGTTGCATTAATAACTTGCCAGGAGATTAGTATACCGTAGTCGCTGGGGGTTCAAGACCAAAATTACCGCCCCCCCCCCAGCTTGTTAGGATAATTCGACCTAAGCCGATGTGTCTAGTGCTCAAAACAATGATAGAACCTCCCCCACTCCCTATTGAAATTATTGTTCCAAGGCTTTAGGTATCCTACAATAATGCATTATCTCCCCATTCATTGTCTACGATCGTATATATACACTGTCATTGAACTTGATTGTATTTGAGGGTGTTTAATGTAAACTAGTAAAATGCCAGAAAACTTTGAGGATCTTATGCCATGTTGTGGCAATTTTATGCCAGCAACATGTCATTTTAGACAAGTTTTAGTCGTATTCAAACAAGGGGACGACACAAAAGGCCGTGTCCTCAGAAGGTTGGTCCCAGTCTCGCCCAGTCGGGATTCTAGGGAATACCTCTCGTGTATAGGGATGATGGTCCCGATTTTCTGGGGAAGATTACTACGTGAGGTACCTGCCTACAAATAAGCACTACAGCAACCAGTGGAAAAAACTTCTTTTACCCACAAACACTAGGTGCCAGAGACGACTCACACTAGTGGTCGAGCTGGGGCCAGATTGGGTTGGTCCGTGAGGATTGCTCTAGAGTTTATGATTTATCATACATCTGCAATAAACGGTGTTAACTCAAACAGAAGGCATTATAATAATATCACAAACGATTTTATTCATGTTTGTAATTCTAGTACACTATTCACGAAATCCATCAGACAAACGTTTAATTATCTACAGATACTCCACTCGCTTTTATAACATTTATATATGTGCACGTAATATCCATGTGTATCGATGATATACCAGTAATCATTTACTAGAACGAGACACATTGTTATATGGAATGGCAAGAAATTAGGAATAGAGTGACTTAAACGGTCATTGGTGCCGAGGACTGTGCTAATCCCTCCTCATCGACATATTGCTCTGTCCGTACTATTACACCATGCCTTATTAGGGAATGTACCATTTCCACGACACTCTCCTCATAACCTCTGGGACTCTTTACATTTAACACAGTCCTCATCCTGTTATTATCAAATAACGTTTTCTTTCCTAGCTGAGATCTAATAGACCTCATGGACTTCTCGAGGTACCCCAAGGCTTTAGCAAACATGTCTGGTAATGGGGTAGTGGCCACTTTATAGCCGTGCTGACGGAATGCATCATTTAGGATTATGGCGATGTCCAACAATC
This sequence comes from Acholoe squamosa, assembly GCA_949317995.1. Classification (NCBI taxonomy): domain Eukaryota; kingdom Metazoa; phylum Annelida; class Polychaeta; order Phyllodocida; family Polynoidae; genus Acholoe; species Acholoe squamosa. The sequence goes on along the minus strand of OX439043.1, from coordinate 35,399,580 downwards.
TTACCGTACTAGATACGAGAATATGACGATTACCTGCAATAGAAGCAAAGGGGGAATACTAGGAGGCGTGTATTTGATGAATTAAGGAAAGGTTGAGTTAAGCACGGCATAGCCGTGGTGATTTATTTTGTTATGGTTAATGATCATATCTTTCTGGTACAGGTATAAAAGATGAATGATGGCTAGGGCTTAGTAGTGCAGCCTCATATAGGTCTATGTACGACTAGTGGGGCCAGTGGTTATAATAACAATTCACTTTTGGTACATGAAAAGGGAGCACTGAGTACAAACTATTATGAGGTGATTGGGAGGAGGTGGGGGGGGGGGGGGTACCAATGAAGGTGGTTTGAATTGGTGCATGTTGACTGGACAGTGCAAGCTGTGAGGTGCCTGGTACTTTTACATTCAAGGGCAAAACTAGTAAGGCCACTAAAACGCCTTGCCTAAAGTCAATGGGTTCTAGGTGCTGCACCATGTTTTGAGTCTATTTAAGTTACTGCCCATGCACTACAGACATCTAGGATTTCAGTAGATGAGCTATTGGTCAAAATTTCAACCCCTGTCTATACATGTACATGATTTATTTTCATACATGAAAATAAATCAATAATGAAATAAAGGCAGAGTCATCATATCCGGAGTAACTCTATGTATACCGAACATACATATACTCTTAGCTACTCGTGTAGCATTAGATTGCATGACATAGGCCTAAAACCCATTTACATTACATATACGTACATTGTCGCCCAAGACTTCCAAGAGGAGGTCCCTTTGAAATGGGCCCTCTCATAGTTGAAAAAAGGTAGGGAAAAAGCCCGGGGAAATAGGTATACTCATTTCGATAAAGCCTTGTTCGTTTATTCATGTACGTATTATTGACTTTGTATGGAGAGCGTAGACAGTGCACGTACCTGCGGCCTGGGGGACGGAGAGGGCGTGTAGATGCGCCAGGGCCAAGTCACCCACGTCCACCACAGGGAAGGCAATACGCGGCACCAGGTTAATGCGCCGCTCTACAAGGTCACGCAGCAACAGGAAGTTGGGCGACGGCGCGTTGATGAGCGCACGCCCAATAGGGAAGCCGGGGTTCAGCACCACGAGTTCTATTCTCTCCTCCTCTGGGAGAGTGGTGACGTAGTTCCAGGCAGCCTCCTCCGTCAGCGTCATAGCCTTGCCATACAAGGTGATGTCCTTAGAGCTGACGTCGGACCAGTCCTCCTCCGTGTGGACGTAGTCTGAGGGCTTACTGCGGGCGCCGTACTCTATGGCAGCTGTGGAGGCAGTGAGAATGACCCTCTGTATGGTGGCCGCCGTACGGCACGCCCGCAGGACATACATAGCGTTCTGCACACTGGACGTCAGCACGCTCTGCTCGTCATCCTGCTTCCGGCTGTGAACAAACGGACAAACGTTGTGGATGACGTAGGTGCAGTCCTGTGCCGCGTTCCTCCAGGATGTCTCATTGGTGATGCTGGCCTCCACGATCTCTATGGGTGAAATGCCTGGATCGTTATTGGTCTGGAAGAACCACTTAATCTTGCCCCACACCTCGTGACTGGGCACAGTGCCGCGCACCCGGTACCCCGCGCGCTGCAAGACGCTGGCCACGTGACTGGCGACGTAACCGGAAATGTCTGTCACTAGGACCAGGGAGTTGTCGGTCATCATCTTGACAGCGTGTTCTGAAATATTGACGTTATAAGGAACGTTGTTTTTCTGTTAATGTTATGTCGATTAAATTAAAATGAACAGACATCCATAAATGACGTCATGCAAAATTTGACCATCTATGACCCCCCCCCCCCCCGTCATGTTTTTTTTTTTTTTTTTTTTTTTTTTTTTGCAATTTTGCAATGCTGAAGGTAGTCGTATATGCCCGGCGTATATGGAAAATCAATTCCGTCATTCCCGGCCTGACCCCCCCCCCCCTTCAGCATGACGTCATTTGTGGCAAGGGAAGAGCGATTGTCATATCACGTAACAATTAACCTTAAAGTTCCATGAATTCTTCATGATGCCATCAGGTTATTTTGTTGCTCAAGAACAAATTGACCATAGTCTATGACATCGTGCAATCTTCTCGGTGTTTGTTGGCACAGACTGAAGGATATGTAACAAACAGCTCGTAAATGAAAAGAGAAAAAGCGTTTCAATGAGAAATTAGCCTTATGATTGTAAAAAAAAGTTGAAGATGTCTCATTCTTGTAAATTGAGAGGACCCGTTATGTATGTGAGATGAGTGTTCATCCATGTTCAAGGTATTCATGCACATGGAGATATATGGTCACCATTTGCATATTTAGACGCCTTTAGGATCAAAGACAATTGCATATAAAAAGTAATAGATGTAGGCCAATGCATGCTGAAGTAAGAAGGAGCTGAATGCTTAAATACAATGAAACACCACAATAAGCCGCAGCCTGAGTTTGTGGATAAATTATGAGCCGCCCCTTGACTCTGAAAAGGTTGCCATCTTTTTACTATAGTCTATATATCGCGTGTAAGCCATCCCCTGACTTCAGGACGACGCTCTCAGCCACAGGGAGCCTCTGACTCCAGTCTGAGATGGTCTATAAGTCGCGGCTTATACGCGGGGTTTTACGGTAGGGTGGCCTATACCGACGTTGAACTACACGGGCTTCCCTAGCCCACTTAAAAGGGTCTATATCTCTTCTTTCCTATCCTCTCAGGATGTGTGTGGTGCACAAATGCGCGGGCACTAACACATTCCTCTGTGAAATTGTGTAATGTCATTCTCGCCATGAATATGGCCTTAGATGTCGAAATGGCGTTAAACTTCTATTACTCACTAACTCACGTTGAACTACATACGTAGTTGGAGAGAAGCACGAGGTCAGTCCAGCTTCCGGTGAGGCTTCCTGTTTACTTCTATATGTAAGGTCAGAGGGTGAACCTGCGTTTGCTGGTTCCCCCAATTTTTTACCTGTGCATTGGCACCCCAGGTGGACAAAGGAGACTTGGGACAAGAGCTGGTTACTGAGGTACCCCTCTTTGATCATAGGCCCTTCACGGGTGGCAAAGGAGACTTGGGACTAGAGCCTTCACTCCCTCTTACTACTACTATGCCTAGGATTGCCTCTGCTTGGCGACAGTCTCTCACACTCTTCAATCCTTGGTGAAACCGTGGAGAGAAGCGGGAGCGGAAATCAGGGGTAGGTTTCCAGCCTACACTGTTAAAAATTTTCCGTAGAAAAAACGAAGAATCATTGGCAACAATGGCTGCCAATCTTTCACCGTTTTTTTAACGGTCACCGTTTTTTCAATGTCACTGTAATTTTTATGGAATTTCACTGTTATTTCTAAATAATGATTAAAGGTGATTAATTGCACATTGTTTTGGTTTAAATGCCATGCACCATTAACTTTTCATAGCAATATTAAGCCTCTGGCTTGACATTTTAGAAATTCGACTGTAAATTCACGATGGACTAGGTTATCTTTATACATGGTTTGGTTGCATGTACAGTTCATCTGGACATCCTAGTGTAGGGACATTCTAATCATTATAATTATAAATTAGTCCTTGAGAGGCACATCATGCCCTTCATAACTTTGGAGGAATAATCTAAGTACATAGATTAATTCAGAATTGTGTTGAATTAAAAACTGCAGTGATATGCCTATGTATTTTTTTCTATTACCACATAATGGGTGTTTATGACATCCCTGCTACTCCCCTTTGCCACACAAAGTTGGATTATGTTTTGAATATCTGAAATCTATGAAACTACAATGTAGACTTGCATTTTGATAACATGGTACATAAACCAAAGTGGATATGCTTTGAATTTTGTGACAATTTGAGCTGTTTAGGGTGTAGGGCATTGAAGAAAGTCTCAAAGTGAGCCCCGAGGCCACCTAGTGGGAAGATATGAAACTTCTGAAAGGACAAAGATTCACCGTAAATAAAATAGCGGTACTTTTCCGTAGTGTTTTACATAGATTCACTGTAACATCACCTAATCTAAGGGTGTTTCATTGTAATAAAAATAACAGTGAAAACCCGTAAAATTTAACAATGATTCTCTGTAAAATCTACGGAAATTTTTAACAGTGTAACTGCACTGCAGTCACCAGCTCAGGCCGAATTAACATGCATTCTCATGAAACTTGCAACTTCAGGGGTCAGAAGACACTCTATATAGCCTTAGTGTGTTCCTCAGTGGGCCGACCCCTGCTGAAGCTGATACCTTGTGAGATAAGGACTGATAACAGCGAGCTGATGGGTACCAGGTGTTACGTAATGCACCCTGAAAAGTCAACAGTAAATGAAAGGAATTTTCTCATTGGTCAATAATGTATCCCGCTAAGTAGGAATACATGGGTGACTCCCCACACCTGTAGGTGTGAAAACCTCACACCTGGAGGTGTGATGAGTGATAGCCCACACTAACCATACCTTTGAACTTGTAAATATAATTTTAAGCCACTATATGCTAGTTGATGAGTCTTATTCTTGGGAGCAGTAGTGACGTCATAGCAACCTGCGCAGCCCTTATCAGCCTTATCTGGCTACTGATTAGAATCCTCATGAAGGGTTATTTTAAATAGGAAATGTACTAGAAAAAGGCGTTAAGACCCTTATTGCAAAAGATCTAACCATCTCACAGCAAAATGCATTACAAAATCTAAAAGATATCAAAAATTTGCATCACATACTTGATGCACTATTTTCTATTCCCAATATTAGAGAAGAAAATAACAAAAAGGTTACCTTTTCTAGTATACATGAACTATATAATTTGACCCTTTGCCAGGTCCCTAGCAACCAGGTGTGTGGGGTGGGACAGAGTGGATTCCCACCAGGTATTACATAACTGTACCCTGAAACCAGTGTAAAGCACATGGGGACTATCCATTAATTACATACGCACTAAGGGGCTGGGGGGGTCAAGCCAAATGCGTACATGTGCGTACAGAGGGAGGGGGGTCTTGGGCTATTTTGGCATACTCATTGTGTACGCACATGGTGTGTTTAGAGCCCGAATTTAGGTTATTTTGAGGGTAATTTGGGGTGTTTTTCAGGGGCATTAAGCTTACCTCCCAAACTCAACCATCAGTAGTTAAGAAAGGTACCCCTCTCTTACATGTATGGGTATGAATGTATTGGGATATATGTGCGTGGATTCATTATAATGATGTAACATTATATAAATTGAAACTTATATATGTGGAATCATCTATGATATTGTAAGAATACTGTATTTTAATGCACATTTGTTTGCTTACTTTGAAATGTCTGTGGTAGCCTGTGGTTACTACAGACTACTTGGAGGTGGAGTTAGGAAAAGGTGTGAAAACTTGTCAGATTTAGCCATAATCCATACAGGCTGTAGTGGTGCAAGCTGGGACTTACTCCAGGGTGTGGGAAGCTAGGTATAATGGAAGGTGCAATAGCAATGTGTGAAATCTCCTAGAGGAGGAGTATATATAGAGTTGACTTCTCAGTGGAGAGACACACCCCTTACCAGAGTCAGGACAGGATATCAGGACAGCACACAGCAGCCAAGAGCACCATGGAGGAGGCATGGTTGAGGTTTGGGTGTAGCTCTGTCCTGGGCCAGGAACAGTTACATAGGTGCAGTAGTCCCAACAAAAGGACCTTAGGCAGGTATGAGGTTGAGTTACACCTTGGAACTGTGGAGGCCAGCCTGGACTGTCTCGGGTGGGTGAGGTGCTAGGAAGGCATTTTGCCCAATAAGGTATTGTGATCTTTACTTTGATTCTGCTTTGTATTGTATCCTTGCTCTATGGTGTTGGAACAGTTGTTGTACATCCACTGTGCTAATGGTTTTGTAGGTGCAGATTGTTGTAATCTGAGTGATATAGCTATGTGCTATAGAGATATTGTTTGACATTTGGAATGTAAATTGAGAGTTGTACATAATTGAAACTATTGAGAATAATTTGTGACATATTGATAAAGATATCTCTCGAGATAGTGAATAACACCAATAAATGTATTATGAAACCGCATTCTAGCTCCCTTTTGATATGCAGTAATACATTTAGATCCCAAGGATTTTGATAGTTATTAGTAACTGGAATATAGTATAAAGAGTAATATAAATGTTAAGGGGAAAGGACCTGATTCCACCCCCCTAATCCAAATTTACCCGGACTTGGGTGGTTTCAACCTCCCCCTAACAAATGTAAAAAAAGATTGTACAAAATAGCTTTAAAAAGAGGCCTAAATGTGGTTTTGACCCCCCTCCCCATTCATCCAGATTTAGCCTTTAGTCTGGAAGGGGGGGGGGTCGGGTCAGTGACTTGCATACACAGGCTCGATGGACTAAACCTGTGGGTGAAGACAGTGTGAGGTAGTTCTTAAAGGTCTGACACATGGTGGTTAGCCATTTAGTAATGTTGTTTAGGAGTGTGTATATGTTGTAAGGGACTATATTCACTGCATTCACACTGAATAGTATCTAGTCTTAGTAATATGTATCTTTTATGTTTTCATCCATCTTCTATGAATTACCATATTCATTCTAATAAGCGCACATGTGCGGAAATTTAATTGTTAGGTTCTCAAAATATAAATACAAAATTAATTCTAATAAGCGCACCCCTTAAAGCCTAAAAATCTTTGTTTTTGCCTCAAAATCGTTGTTTTTGCCCTCAAAATCTCTGTTATTTCACTGCATTTGTATGATTTGAGGTTCCAAAAAGTGGGGTGTGCGCTTATTAGAGTTTGTGCGCTTATTAGAGTGAATGTGGTAAGTGTAATTTATTCATGCACTCTTAGGGAGACTAGCAGGGGTGTTCAATAGCTCAGCCAGGGGCACACCAATTCACATACATTCACTACGGGATTCACTACTACAGGTGGGCACCTGGATGTCTGCCTATTGAACACCCTTGGGTGCAGAGATGACCGTGCCACAAGAGTGTCACCCATTAGAACACCTATACCCTCCCTCTCCGACCACAGGCTTCCATATGCCCTGTGCTTGCGTATACATGTACGCAGTGGGGGGGGGGGGTTAGGGAGTGGTCATTATTTATCAACAGGGGAGGGATGGTGGGTTTGAGGTGGGGCTAAAAAAATTTTGACCCCTCTTGAGGGGGGGGGGCTAAAAAAATTTACCCTCATTTTAGCAAAAAAAAGCCTGCACGCTACTATAGATCAAATAGGGGCAGGAAAATTCTCCGCGCCTCCGGCGTGGGGGGGGGCGCAAAAAATTTTGACTGCCGTCGAGGGGGGCGTAAAAAATTTTCGCGCGTTCGCGGGAAAACCCACCACCCCCCCCATGTTGATAAATAATGACCACTCCCTTAGCCTAATGCGTACATGGTGCAACAGGGGGTGTACTGTGTGTTTACTCTATTAATTTGAGGTTGTTTTAGCCTTATTCTCTGGTCGTTGTACATAGATGTAACAAAGTGTATTTTGGGGTTTGAGCTAGCTTCCTATAAAGGGTAGAGTATGCCACTACCTCAGCCCAGTACACATATGCAGCGGTCCTACTCAAATAAAATCAGTGAGAGATACCGCTTGACTGAAGACTTTTATTGATTCCTCTCCTCGGCTACTAACACGTCAAGCACAACAAGAGTACAAAGGTTTGCCAAATATCCCGGCACTTCTCAGATGATCAACACTCGATCATGTTCTCTGGATGACATGGTCTTATCATGACAATCTCTATTCCCTTTCCATATTAAAGTTCCCTAATGACAACTCCCAATTCCTAAATTCACACGATGTTATACAGTAGGCAAGGCAGAAGGCAAGCTCAGTCCAATTTTAACTTCTAATTAGGCAATGCAGTATACTCACATGGAGAGTTTGAATAGCTGTTATAGTAGGCCCACCTTATGGTAGGTCCTAAGTCTACACAGGGATGTTCCCTGCATGAAGAGGGAAAGGCCTTCCTCAGGCCTGGAGTTCGATGGTACTAACCACTGCTCTTAATTCCTATTCCCATTTTGTATGAAGTCCCTAGGCTGAAAGCCAATCATTTCCTGGCAGTGGTGTTCTAAGTCCGGAATGATTATATCTGAGAGACTTTTAAATCTCCTCAGCAGTGAAGGGTGAGTGTGTTATTGCTGAATGTGCATGTTGAGTTTCTTCTAATATAATGCTTTGTTTCCTAGTATGTATAGAATGCTCCCTACTGGGATCTATTGGTATCTGGCTGTTAACTGTTAGCTCAGATATTAGTGCCTAACTTTCCATGCTGTCTCCATGCTCCCTCTAAAGGAACTCCCTGTCTCCTACTCAGAATTGCCCAAATATATTATTTGAGGATCATTGTTATCTCAACGCGCCTGCTCAGAGACATGTAGTCGTCTTATGACATCACTAGCTCATATTTATTTCCCCTTTATTGCTCAACTTTGTAAAGTAGTTATTTCTTTATCTAATATTCTTTTTCCCATTATTCATCATTAATCCCTCCAGTTCTGCTGGTCCTAAACCAATTATCTCTTTCATTTTCAGATGGAATCTCTTCTGGTTATCTCCTTCATCTCTCAGAGATGCCACTTTTCCTGATTTACCAGGAATTCCTGGTTTTGATTCACAGAAATCTGTATTAAATTATGATAAATTCCTGGGAAAATGGGTCAAAAATCAAATTTTCCTGTTTTTTGTCGGCCAGTGAGTGGCATCTCTGATTTCTCGACTGGAGCCATCAAGCCTTCCACCTCAAATCTTATTATGGACTCAAACATTACGATTTACACACTAATTCCCGTGGAACATGCCACCGATTTATTTAATTTCAGACTGCTTTGCCAATAAACATCCATCAATCTGTCTTGCCTTACTGCCTTTTTCTTCACCTCTCCATTAAATCACTTACATGTCTTATTACTGTCGACACTGCTGATTACATATTATTATCCACTAGAGATTTCTCTTACACCATCGTACAGGGGGGTGAGGGGGTCAAATTTGGGGCAAAAAGTGCGTATGTAATTTATGGATGGTCCCATGCTGGTGACCAGCTTCAGCTAGACACCACGGCGCCACCCCTATCCCGCGAGGTCGGAATTGAAGATCTGCACAAGGCAAGTTTGCACTTGCAACCGGGAGGTAATTCCAGAGGTGTGTTCAATAGCCTGTAGGCATTGGTAGTGCGCACATGAAAGCCCGAGCCCGAAAGTTATATGTATGTATACGGTCTGCCCAGGGGTGCACATTGGTTGTCTGCATATATATAGCGCCTATTGAACGCCCCCGAGGTAAACATAAACGCCCACATACCTATATATGGACATATATACCTGTGTGTTGTTGCCAGTAAAAGTAAATGATCCACTGTAGGCCCATATATCTATATAATGAAGAAGCATTTATTCCAATTTGTATAATAGAGCATCTCCATTCTGACACCAACATTGATGTGTGTGCTATCTGTCGAGAGTTGTGCATTTGTTAAAATGACCTATAATGATTAATCTGCGTATATGGGAATTACCGAAAATAGCAATATTTTACATACCAGGTGTTTCCTGTTGTTAGATGGTCAGAGATCGTCCAGAAGCATTGGTATCAACATTCCATAGGTTATAGTTGTGATCCACAGCAACAGCAATACGTCTTGAGGTGTGTCCTGGTGTATCCCCACTCTCTCCAGTTCCTATATTATGTTCATCATTTCCTAGGTGAATACCTCCAGGGCGGCAATTCACCTTTACTGCCACCCTACTGGTAGTGCGTTTAATTATAGATGTGATAGCTACGTAGGTTGGAGTTGTATAGTTTGTAGCCTCTATACGCCATGACTAATGGAGCTATGTATACACTGGTGACCTAGAAAGCCTACCCTGCATGTCCATGAACCTACACCTTCACCTCCACGCCGCCTATATTTGGGGTCTGAGGGGGTGAGAGAGCTCGTGAGGTAGGGGATAATTTATGTTCATTCTTTACTGCATCCATGTATACTATAGCTACAGCTTTGTGTTTCCAAATTAAGGCACTCTAATTAGTTACCAGTTCTATTGCCCTTTGTTTTGTTTGTTTTACTTTTTATCCCCCGTAGACCTGTGAGCATGCTTAATCAGCTTCATCCACCTGGTAGTTTTTATGGTGTTCAGGCTATTTTTAGAAAGCGCAGAACAATTTTAATGTTTGGATGGAATGGGTAAAGGGGATCTAGAGAAATACAATGCTGAAAATAACTGTGAATCTACTATCATTGGTTATCTTTTTATTAAGTGTTCATTGCAAAAGGTCTGACAGGGTTTTTGAAGTTACAGAGGCCCTTTTAGCTTTACGACTGGCACCCAAGTATAGGCCTAGTAAGTTATATCCCACTTGGCAAAAAAGTTTTTAAACGTGTTTTTTTTTCAACCAACGTTTTTATGCCAACTGGGATATGATTATGGTCAAGATCTAGGCCTATGTAAATATAGAATTGGCTGTGCCTGATATGAATCTTAGCATGGAACACCTGTATAAAACCTTATGAATCAGAATGTATATAATCAGGGATGTGATTTGAAAATTGTTCAAGTGTAGGAAGATTTTGGAACCCCTTATACACGCCACGGTATATAATGGCACAAAATGGACTATAGAGGCAGCATCAGTAATATTTGTGTGAAATAAATCTAGGGAGTCTAGGGCCAAAAGGATCTCTGTGAAAGGAATAAGAGTTCTGCTAGTCAGAGTCCCCCTCTTACGAACATGATCCCTAGTATATTGGGGCAGCACTTGAGATTTACGTCTATGGGGGGGGGGGGGGGGGTCGGGGGAACTTTCTAGCTCAAAAGTATAGGAAATCCAACAGATGTAAGAGAAATCGCAACCCTACTTTATATTTTGAAAGCGTATGCATTGATCTAACTAATTTTCAGATTTTAATAAGAAGATGGCTGAAACTCCTAGATGGCAGCTAATTAATGCACGGACAGTATACCTAGTTTACTTAGTCAAAACACTGCATGGTGAGACATTGCATACCATAACTTAGTTTAGAAATGGTAGAAAATGCGTGCAGATGCTGATTTGTGGATGGGATAGCCTGCAGGAGGAGCTTTGACACCCTGGAGGAGGAATGAGGACATCATAGAGGAAGTTTCCAAATCACTAGAAGAGTAATGCAAGACTCAAGAAATTGGTTGCAAATCATTGAGAAAGGGTTGTTAGAGAGGGTGGGAAGACCAGAAGGGAAAAGATGCTGACCCTGGAGGACATGTTGTATGCCTACTTTTCAGAATTCATTGGGAGTATTGGATAAAACCACGAATTAGCTTTTGTCTAAATATTTCCATTTTACCTTACCTTCCATTAGGCCACTTAAAACAATGTTGTTTCTCATCACCTAGCGATGAAAAAAGTGACAAGGGAGGATTTTAATTAATTTTTTTTTTGTTTAGCAGTTGATATAGATTGAAACCTATGCATCGCAATTGTCCGTGGGTAAGAAAATATGCCTTTTAAAAGTAAAGTTATCCTTAACATTTAGAAAGTTTGAAAATGGTTATCAATCACAGCTAGCTGCATTGCTGGGGCCCTAAGCTTCGATACCAAACTTGACTACCTTTGTCCATTTTTCAATGTATTTCTATCAGAAAATTCTAACCAAACAAGTAAGACATTAGGGGTCTGTCCTATTGTAAACAATTGGGGGAGACGATAGAAATTACAAAAATTTCCCCAGCTGTATTACTTATTGACCACTTTCCGCTGTTAAGCGTAAGTGGTCATATTACAACTGCATCGGCCCATAGACTTTGCCCTGAGCTCTACCCTCCACTGTCCATCAATGTACCAATCGCACCCTGGTTCCATACCCTCAACTGGTCTATAGCCCCCTCCCCTCACCCCCTTCCCCCCTTCCCCCCCCCCCGTCTTTGATTGGCTGCTACGATGCTGAGGCAGTCAGACGGTAGAATAGTGTGTATTAGCAAAGCATTACTGTAGTAATGAGTTTTTGGCTCATTCGAGTAGTATAGTATGTATCGGCGAAGTTCTAATAGCCTCAAAACATCATAATGTCAACTAAGTTGGTGTAATTGGTCAAATTGGTGCATCATGCCCAGACCATGACGATCGTCAGCTCGTCATCTATAGGTCACACTATGGGAAACTCCTATTATTAAGGGAGATATGATTTTTTTTGTAAAACTGCCAGTTCTTGGACCTCTCTGCCAGTGCCTGGACTGGCGTCTGCCCCCCACGTCCCAAAAAAAGCCTATATTTCGATCCATTCCTTCCTCAAACCTGCCCTTTTTCGCTGGTGACACTTAAAACAGATAGGTTTTGGCTGGAGGTAGGGCGCAGGTGGACCGGCTCAGGCCGAAAAGGCCGCTAGTTAAAAAAATTATTTTGCTTATTCTTTTCCGAAACATATTTTTTAGGGGGGGCATGTTCTTTAGGGGGACAAAACACCCCAGATTGATACCAAACATTCCATATCCGTGCATATTATTTGCATAATTAGCATAATTATACAGTATCTTGGTACTTTTCCATATATATAGATGTGTGTCATTGCTGAATGGATGTCTTTCCATTTCTCCATTCTCTGGTATTTGATTGAAAATGTTGACACCATTCTGTGTTTTAATTTGTGTTTTAATCTGTGTTTTTACGGTACATGTATTGAGTTTAAGGCTATAGCACGTTAGTATTAGTGCTATGGTATGATAGTAATTACTCACTATTTGTCAGCGGTTAATCAATATATGTTAGTAATTAATCACCATTTGTTAGCAATTAGTCAATATATGGGTCAGGTCTCCATAAAGCAGTAGATTTTGTGTTTTTGGGTCATTTTGGACTTTTATGGCTCTGGAGAAAGAAGTTGTGAACCAATCTTGTCATACATAGACTCATTTCATAGGGGCTATCAGAAAAATGTAAATTTTTGGTCATCCATCAAATACTTCAGGACTTATAGCCTGCCGAAGTGAAAAAAGGGCCAAATATGTTCTTTTTTATACTTTTTGTATCTTTTACAAGTGTCCTGCATTGAATAAAGAACACTATAGAGTATCCCAAAGTTATTTTTTGTATTGTATATGATCATAGGTATCATTTCCATGAGGTTTGGACATGTTACTAAGTGAGAATTTTTCATGATATGTCTTTCAAAATGGAAATCTGTAATTTGTAACGTCCGGTACCTAAATCTAAATCAGTTATAAAACATGGAAAAAAATAAAGCTTCAAAATCTTTGTTATTACCCATATGAAGGGCCCTATCATCCCCTACTTTGGTGAAGAAATTGTGTGTCTACCAGCATTTGTCTCCATATGAGAGCAGCTTATGTGAAATAATTCTGATAAAAGTACCGGACGTTACGTAACGTCCGGTACTTTTATCATCATGTAGGAGGCAGTCTACTGTGCATGCATAACTCAAATTTTGTTCCATTCTGTAATTGAAGTCAATAATAGACATATTGGCCTTGTTATTTCATGTGTTTGTAATGCATAATGGGACATTCTTATACTACTGAGAGCAACTTCAATTACCTCCATATTTCATTATTTTGGTATCGGATGTTACATGACACAAAACAAATAATAAAAATAGAACCGGATGGCCTAGATCGGTATTTTTTGGTCTTCTGAGCTGAGGAGATGTACCTTGACAATTTTGTAAAGGTTATATAAAGTAATTAGAAAATTAGTTTTTCAGGGCCTTCAAGGGCAAAATCTTACACTTTCTGACGACCTGACCCATATACGTCAGTACTTAGTCATTATAAGTAACACAGGGATCCAGGCCATATATGGTGAATTTTGATCTTCAAAATTTATCAGATGGATGTTAGTAGGCATAGGGACACCTCAACTACCCAACTCTATTGTTTTCCATGTGTGTCGGCCATCTTGGTTTTCGGAAACACAGGGATCCAGGCCATATATAGCGAATTTTGATGTTCAGAAGTTATGAGATGGATGTTAGTGACCATAGGGACAGCTCAACTACCCAATTCTATTGTTTTTTCATGTGTGTCGGCCATCTTGGTTTTCGGAAACACAGGGATCCTGGCCATATATGGCGAATTTTGATATTCAAAAGTCATGAGATGGATGTTAATGATCATAGGGACACCTGAACTACCCAATTCTATTGTTTTCCATGTGTGTTGGCCATCTTGGTTTTCGGAAACACAGGGATCCAGGCCATATATGGTGAATTTTGATCTTCAAAAGTTATGAGATGGATGTTAGTGACCATAGGGACCCCTCAACTACCCAATTCTATTGTTTTCCATGTGTGTCGGCCATCTTGGTTTTCGGAAACACAGGGATCCAGGCCATATATGGTGAATTTTGATCTTCAAAAGTTATGAGATGGATGTTAGTGACCATAGGGACCCCTCAACTACCCAATTCTATTGTTTTCCATGTGTGTCGGCCATCTTGGTTTTCGGAAACACAGGGATCCAGGCCATATATGGTGAATTTTGATCTTCAAAAGTTATGAGATGGATGTTAGTGACCATAGGGACCCCTCAACTACCCAATTCTATTGTTTTCCATGTGTGTCGGCCAACTTGGTTTTCGGAAACACAGCGATCCAGGCCATATATAGTGAATTTTGATCTTCAAAAGTTATCAGATTGATGTTACCTCAATCTCCCGCATATAAGGCGCGTCTTATATGCAAATCAGATCGTGACTGGGTCTTATACGCGGGAAGGTAATTACCTTGAGTTGGGGGTGCGCCTTATACGCGGGGTACCTCCACTTTCCAAACCAGAAAGATTTACACAGGGTCATGTATTTTCTTTAACCAAAGAAAAGGTGTAGTCTATACCATGGTGCTCTAAATACCCTTAAACTGCTGAATGAAACATGCCATTCTGCTCACCATAAAAGTGTTTGGAAATATGTGTACACCCCACTCACTGAGAGCTTTGTTAATTACACTATTGACCTTTTAATCAAGAGAATCCATGCAGCATTATAATAAATAATCCTGCCATAGTGTGTGCTGCCACCTGGTGTTGTATGAACTGTATGTCATTCTCTATTCTCTACATTACAAACTACTGGTATCCCAGCATGCCATGTCTCTAGAAGACAGGCCTATTTCCCTGTTATAACAGTGTGGGCCTAGATAATCAATGGGAGGGTATGATATGAACAAATAACAAATTTGGTTTGAACCTGTCTTATCTATAACTTGTTAACAAATAATGCAAATCAGAGGATTATTTCTTTCAAAAAATGAACAGTATTGTACCTTTCAAAATGATGCCAAATAACATCAGTTGTGGACCATATGAAGACAATTGGCATCAAAAGTAGTTAATGAGTTAAATGATCCCTAGAATAACACCAGGTGGCAGCACACACTATGACAGGATTATTGGTTATAATGCTGCATGAATTCTCTTGATTAAAAGGTCAATAGTGTAATTAACAAAGCTCTCAGTGAGTGGGGTGTACACACATTTCCAAACACTTTTATGGTGAGCAGAATGGCATGTTTCATTCAGCAGTTTAAGGGTATTTAGAGCACCATGGTATAGACTACACCTTTTCTTTGGTTAAAGAAAATACATGACCAGTTGGGGTATTGATAGTTGCAGGCAATATTTGAAATGCCCCTTTGGGTTGGGTCCTTTGTGTGGACCATGCTCCTTGAGTTAGGGGTGCGTCTTATACGCGGGGTTTTCAAATATTAGACTGGGGAGCAGCAGATGCGCCTTCTATGCGGATCTGCCTTCTCTGAGTTCTGGGTGCGCCTTCTACGCGGGCTGCGCCTTCTACGCGAGAGATTACGGTAGTAGCCATAGGGACACTTCAACTA
The DNA here is from genome assembly GCA_949317995.1 of Acholoe squamosa. Taxonomy (NCBI): domain Eukaryota; kingdom Metazoa; phylum Annelida; class Polychaeta; order Phyllodocida; family Polynoidae; genus Acholoe; species Acholoe squamosa. The sequence continues at coordinate 35,383,825 of OX439043.1, read as the reverse complement.
CCCAACTCTATTGTTTTCCATGTGTGTCGGCCACCCTGGGTTCCGGAAACACAGGGATCCAGGCCATGTATAGCGAATTTTGATGTTCAGAAGTTATGAGATGGATGTTAGTGACCATAGGGACACCTCAACTACCCAATTCTATGGTTTTCCATGTGTGTCAGCCATCTTGGTTTTTGGAAACACAGGGATCCAGGCCATATATGGTGAATTTTGATCTTCAAAAGTTATGAGATGGATGTGTACTCACTATTTGTCAACACTCAGTCAATATATGCCAGTTTCTAGTCATTATATAACAACACTTAGTCTACATATGTCAGTATTGGTCAATTGCACTGAGTTGGGGTCACACAGGGCTCACTAAGCGGTAAAAATGAAACTGCTTGGATTGTTTTGAAATTTTTTGTCTAAAATACTGGCGCAATGAGGCACCTACCCTGAAAATTGGGAACACTAATATCAAAAATTGCCAATTTTAGAGTCAATTTCATTATTTAGCATTAGTTCCTATGGGATTCTGGTCCAAATAGGCTCATTTTTGGGGAGTTAATTTTTCCACCCTCAAGTGAACACATTGACATGATATCATTTTTACATGATGCTGGGCATTGCCCTTTTATAACAGTAATCTGTCATAACAACAAAACTTCTTAATTCATGATATTTCAGGCATAATACATATTGTGGCACGTATGGTTCCATGTGGCACGTACGGTTCCTGACATGGAAAAACTGCCATAGATTTCCATTGAGTTGTATAATGAGACTGTAATATTTACATGTAGATAGGTGCATAAGTGGTTAATCTTTATGACCATGCATCTTTAGGAAATCCCATAACTATGCACTGGAGGAATCACTTTATGTGGCACGTATGGTTCCTCTAAAACTACACCAAATCACATTGCAATTTCAAATATGGCAATACTGAGGTATAACTTTAAGGAATCTAAAATTCTTTACCTAATGACTGATAGTTGACACCTAAGGCTTTCTAATTATATTTTTGCATTTGATAAATATGATTTATTTCTCCCCACTATCATGTATTAAAGAATGAGGCACGTATGGTTCCACTTTACCTACACCGCAAGGTTTTTAGCAATAACTCCAGGCAGATAAGGGGAATAGTTCTTGAATTGACTATATATAATGCTAAATATTGGGGGCTAGTGGAAATATAAAAAAATTATACATTTCCAATGCATTTTCTCTTTACTTTGCCCCATACCAGTGGGAGCACTATGAAAAAACGTTCGAAATACCCCATAAAAAGCTCATATTTTGTAGTCTGCTGCTTTAAATATTAATGATACATGGGCAAAACCATAGTTTCCAAGCAAGATCCTGACCTTCCCCACCTAATTGAAATGAAAAATATCCAAAACGTTCAATCTTTAGTCACATTTACCCCCTTCCCATGGTGAAAAATGGGTTTGTCCCCACCTCAGTGCAATTGACCAAAATTTTACTCACAATTTGTCAGATATTAGTCAATAAATGTCAGTAATTACTCACCATTTATCAGCAATTAGTCAATATATATTAGTAATTACTCACCATTTATCAGCAATTAGTCAATATATATTAGTAATTACTCACTATTTGTCAGTAATTGGCATGATGCACTCTATCTCAGCAACCATAAAGAATTTGTATAGGGGTATTTGGAAATCAAGTATAGAATCCAACTGGTCTCTCCCTCCCCTCCCACCCTTGTCATCTGTCTAGACAGCTATAGTAGGGGTCTGACTGGTCATTTTGAATTAGAATGGGAGCTCGTACCCCCCTTGGTCCGGTCGCTGTCCAGTCTGCCCTAGAGATGCGCTTTGCCCAACCGGAACGCTCCCTCCCTCCCCTGCGGTCCCCGTCTTTGATTGGCTGCTACGCCACTGAGGCAGTTAGGCGGACGCATTGACCCCGCGTCCCTTTCTTTGATTGGCTGATGGAGTGGCCGGATCTGTCCCCGGGTGCATTTGTAAATCCAGCAGGGTGGTGGCCCTGTCATCACACTACACATGGAAAAGTTATTCATTTTCCCGGTGCCATGTGATAAAATCTGACGAGTTGTGACGCTAGTTAAAAAAGTTATTTCGCTTATTCTTTTCCGAAACAAACTTTTTTAGGGGGGCATGTTCTTAAGGGGGACGAAACACCCCAGATTGTACATTGTGAGAGATAACTGACTGGAAAGAGTAGATAACTAGAGACTTAGATAGTGACTGATAACCACAAACAGTGACATAAGCAGCAGTAATATTACAGCAGTTATTACTGTAGGTAGTGACAGATTATGTACAGCACATACTGATTGAAGACCTTGATTCACTAAAAAAAGTTCTTTGAGGTACCACAGTGTACCTTCAAGCAACACTCTTTTTTGGTGAAATAACATGCACATCCTCCCTTCATCACACTTTTAAAGAAATTTATAGCCTATATAACCCACACTCCTACTCAAAGCCTACCACACAAGACTCTTTTGCCAAACCGAAAGGGTCAATGTGATCTAAACGGCCATCTAAACTCCTAAACCCCTCATGAAAGTGGTCTTGCAGCTTTGCTGCACCCTCTCGACCCCTAGCATCCTTGTATAATATATGTAGCCTCATGAAACAAGGGGGTGTGGATGGGGGTCCCCCATGTCACATGTCAATTTTAAAAAATGGTCATGACACTTGTCACTTAAATCCCCATGTCCCATGTCATCTCTAAGTGCCTATCATGTCCCATGTCGAATTTAAGAAAGCAACTATGTCATATCACTAATTGTTTTGCCTCATGTCACTTAGGCCCATGTCACATGATGATTTTAAGAAATGGCCATGTCACCATGTTGAATTTATTGTTCATAACTATAAACAAGCCACAGTTTCCCATCAGAATAGGACCCAGTTTTCCATGAGAATAGGCACATGCAGTGAGTATTGAAAGAACTAAGTCCCACCCAGGCCCTATCTGCATGCTACCTATTGCAAAAACAGTCAACTAAAATCAACACATTGGATCAAAGAGAGGAAAATCTTTTCAACCAATCACAGCACAGCAATAATTCAGTGAGGAACACCCCAATATAATGCAAGTGAGCTGTATTTGAGTGTAAACTATAATGGGAGCCGGCCTATGTTATGACTACTAAAGACCTGATTAGGTAATTAAGAATGTCTTTTTTTGGAGTGGCCTTAGGGAGCGTTCATTATTTATGGACGGGAGGGGGGGTGAGCATTTTACAAAATTAATGCATAAAAAAAAGTGCCCCCTTCCTAATATGCTAAAAAAAACAAAAAAAAACCCTCTTAATAGGTTAAAAAGAAAGTGCCCCCCCCCCACTCAATGTTTTGGTTCCTCGTTTTAGGTGTGCGTTGAATCGCATAATCTACTCTGCCTACTACAATATAAGGCCCAATATAATATCTATGCACTTAATAAAGATGTATTACAGGTACTGCAAACGATTTGGTAGTGTGGTTTATGAGCCATGGTCACAGCATAGAAATCTCTGCACTCATTAAAGGTTAGCATTAAATTCAATGAAATGATTTATATCCTGCTATAACAGGATAATTAGTTCAGTGTTACTGTGAACTCTATAATATATACAAAAAAATATCACGCAAGACCTACACATTTTTAAGGATTAGTACACTACCCTCCACATTTTATTATCATAAATTGTATTCATACCTGCAGACCAATCACAGATGTATCTCTCAGTTCACAGTCTCTCAACATTTTCAAATATATGATAAACTCAATATGGAAAGTTACCATATCAAGCTGTTTAAAGGAGTGCTGCCCTGTATGAAATAGATACATATCAACAAATATGTACATGCTGAAATAACAAGGCCCACTAATCTGGTCTTTCAATGGCATGAGTAATCAATCATTATTTGTAGAGCATCAATAGAGATAATTAGTCTTGTGCTTACCATCAATAGAGCTGCTCACTGGTTAAGAATATCTAGTTGTCTAGTTCATGTCTTGATATATTAACTTGTTTTTAATCCAATGTCTAATGTCTTTCCAATTGAGCTTTGGCATCCACTCCATGCCACAAAGTAGTATCTTTTATGCATCCACATGTCCACTGGTTGTGAACTAGATGAGGATACATTTTCATGTTTACCCATTAGTATTCAGATATATCACTCCACACCTTAGTTCAAACATCTGCACAATGCTTAAAACTAATAAGGTATGAAAGGGCCTACAAGTATATACAAATTTGAGGCATTCACACAATACTGCAATCACTCTAAACTGATTCCAAGAGGCAAAGAGCTTTCAATGAAAATTAATAAAGGATATACTCGCTGAAATCTGTCCTTTTAATACTCCTACCAGAACGTCTACTTCTGCCTGCCATCTCATTGTCATCTGAACTACTACCATCTTCTGAACTACATTCATCATGTGAACTGCTCTCATCAATCTCTCACATTGTTTCACCCAGAATTTCGTCGTCGTCGTCGTCGTCGTCGTCATCATCATCATCATCATCATCATCATCATCATCATCATCATCATCATCATCATCATCATCATCATCATCATCATCATCATCACTGTCTGATTCAACTGGAAGTTCCTGTTCCTTTAGAAAGTCAGATGACAGATGTGCTGCACTGGTCTTAATCTTGTCTACCTTCTTGCCTTTTATAGGCAGGCTATAGTGGACCAAATACTTGTTCAATTCTGCAACTGTCAACTTTCCAATTTCTCCCTCTGTCAGGAGCTCCATCCAGTCATACTCATTAACATTCTTTGTTTTTATGGTGGCTGTCTTTGAGTTTCTATCTTTGGTCCTCATATCTTTAAGCCACTTTAGATGTTGTAGATGAGTCAAATACTGTTCTACGTATTCAGCTTTGACAATGTAATTCTGACTGAATACCTCAATGGAACGTGGGTTGTCCAGACAAAACAGGCTTATGGTCATCAGACTCTCTGCCTTTCCCCTCTGCATCTACTAAAGGAGTGTCATGCACATCTAGGTAATGGTGATCTGGTAACTTTGTTGAATCAGGCATTGGCCTAGGGATTCTGGATATCTCTGGGCCCTTCCATGGACACGTGTTACAGAAGGAGCAAAGCTCTCCATTGTGGGATAAGCAGGAACCTTTCAAATAGTCCATGTAGAGATCATCCCTCTCATAGTGCTCATCAATAAAGTCAAAGATCTTCTTAAAGTAAGCTGAGCCAGGAACTGTCTGCTTTGTCGTGTTACTAGCTGAGCAATACACCTTGAGTTCATCCTGGTTGAAGAAATGATGTTGCACTGCTTTTTCTGATTCTAAGCATTGAATGTAGTCACTCAGGACTGGTGCACCATCGAGGTCCTCTACAACCTTCCAAGCATTGCGCTGCATGCGAGCTGTTTCTAGTTCATTATACTCCATTATATCTCAGGCTTCAATTTCTTCATCTGTCAAACCAGCAAACCGTTTCTCACTTTCCCACTCAATTGTACTGTCATCTATGATGACATTCCCTGAAGCCGAATTTGTGCGCTCTGCCTCATTTTGTCCACTGTCACCACGAGCCCTATGAATGCGTACTCTGTAGTCAGAGCCCTCTACTCGTGCAAGCTCAGCATCACAGAATCTCACTTCCCAATTGGACACACCAACACCTGGGCCAGCATCAGTCATGTGGGCCACTCTGGGACGCACTTCAGGGAGTTTAAGCATCTGTATATGTGCCAGTATGCTACTACAAGCCATGTATCGTCACTGGGCTGAACATCTGGCTTATTTCTTTGGAGCTATCACTCAATCAGGGGTGGGCATATCGCGAAGTGCTGGAGCAAACATACAAATCATTGTAGCAATGCACTTTATATAGTCTTTAATCATGAATGTGGGCAAATTCCTCTAGAAATTTGTCAGCTTCTACTTGGGCCAAAAAAAGGTTTGTTTCTGTTAACCCGACCAACATCATCTAAAGGGGGCCTACCTCAAGATTTTTCTGAGGATTTTTTCAAAATTTTCCCGATTGTTTAATGGTTTTTTGACGATTTCTTAAAGATTTCTTTTTTCAATTTTTCGAAGATTCTTTTCCTAAATCGTTATTTGACATATATGCACATATTTTCCCATCGTTTTTCCATATCCCATGCAGGAAATCAAGGTTTCTAACAAACACCAGTGAAAACCCAGCAATATATGACTATGAGGCCTCTGACACAAAAAAAAAGTCCAACCTACCGACCTCAATTTTTTTTTATCATGTTACTGGAAACACAGCTTTTCTTTCAGGCATTGTCAAAATGAGTGTATTTTGGGCGTTTGGGATGGGAAATTCCTCAGCAACTCCCTTCCCTAAAAGAAAGGTTTCATGTTTTACCACTTAAGGATTTGTTCTAGAGGATTAAAAAAAAGGTGACATAATTTATGGGTGGCCCCTTAGGCATAACACCATGAATGGGTTTGCAGAAATTTGGGGCAAATCACTAAAATATTTAGAGATTCTATAGGTTGGTGTAAATCAAAATTGGTGTGTTCTGATTTAGACACAAATATCTCCAAATTATTCCAAGTAATCTTTTAGATACTACCTCAAAGCATTCATGTGTGCTAGGGATTTTGGTGGGATACTGCTGCAAGAAGATTTTAAGATTCTGCTTTTAGAGTTGTTGTGATCTTAAGGATTTTTTCAGACATATTGCCCCAAGAAAATCTTCAGATTCTGCCTTTAAAATTGATGTGATCTTGATTTTTTTTGGAGGCAAAGTTCAACCAGTACCAAGCTATTTAGACCTCAACATGAAATCACACTCAGGAATATTAAGATTCCAACTAAACTGTTAATTTGCATTTTCAAGAGATGTGGTATACTTTGCTCCAAGGAGGCCCCTATTTTTCTAAGGCCTCTCCTTTTAGAATGGCAATATAACATTATAGAGCCTACTATGAGAAGTATTGAAAGTCTACCTTTGAATTGTTTTGTCAATATAGATATATTTTAGGGGATATTGGGATATATTGAAAAGCTCATAACTATGGTTCTAGTTAAAATATTTACAAAAATTCTCTCAGATTTAGAAAGCCCATATCATCCTTGATGTCACTGTCGCATTTCTAAAGCTCTCTGTCGCACCTTTTTGTGACATTGCGACAGCTGCCCACCCCTGCTTAATGAACTTTGTAGGTCTTTTGCTAGTGCTTGCAACGTTGTGACCCTTTCACTGAGTAGAGGAAGATTCTGTGTTAACTCAGAGGGAGCTATCAGCTGTATGTGATCCAACTGAGTGAGAAGGTGACTGATTCTCCTTTTCTCATATTCATGAGCGGTGTGGGCATGTACTTATTCCAGACACTCGGCAAATGTCCTATACTGGAACTTCAAACACATGTGGGTTTTCTCTCCTTAATCTTACGATCGCGCCGGCCCGTGGTGTTCCACTAGAGTCAATTATGGCTTTCTGTCTCACAACTACAAAGTGATTATCACCCTCAACGATCATTTTCCTCTGGCCATCTATCTCTGTGGCTTTTTTAATCATGATACGATGAGCAGATGGGGTTGCATATACTAATTTTTTCGGCCAACTGTTTTGCCCCCTCCCCTGATAGATCAATCTTAAATCTATACAGGCCCTTGCCAGAAGTAAACAGATCAACTCTACTGTAAGAGGAACATCAATTATTGTTGAAGGAGTAACCTATAGTTCTGGTGAAATTAAAAATTTGCCCCATGGATTATCCCTAGAGAGTGCAAAGACAATCGAAACTCCAGATGGTGTTGCATTTCAGGGGCCCCATTCTGTTTTTTCAAACCTCTATCGCTGCCAAATACAATATTACAATCAAATGTTTGACTCAGTTGAGAGGGCATACTGTGCAGAGATGTGTGTCAAGTCCAACCAATTGCACGTACTACGAAAAGTAATGGAAGCAAGTTCCCCTACTGAAGCAATGTTTGCAGCTAAAAGTTGTAAAAAATCAAATGAATGGTTTAATGATGAGGAATCAACCATGTACAAATTGGTTGAAACCAAATTCAACAATCCCCTCCTCAGAAATAAATTGACAGCTCATAAAGGAAGGTACATGTATGAGGCCACAAATAATAAAACCTATGGCTGTGGCTATCATCTAGGTCAGAAAGAGGATATTGTTATTGCAAATGTGGCCATGTCCGACTGTGCAAACAAGCTGGGAGAAATTCTGGTTAAGATACGTAGACAACATACTGGTGAGGACCCCCTCAAAACTGCTGAAGAAGTAAGACAAGGCAAGAAACCAAGATATTAACCAGCTCCAGACCTAATCCAGTCATTCCCCATACCACCAGAGCTGATTACCATCAAGTGAATGCCCCTGGACATTGAGATTTGTCTATTGGACTTTTGACTTTACATATTGAACTTTGCTATATAGTGTACCGGTACAAATTTCTAATGCTTTTTATTTTGTGGAATTACTTAAATGTTCCCCACAGTTGTATATGTTCCCTGGTATCTCAATGCCCTTCTACGCTAGTATATGACTCAACCCCATACCGGTACCAAGGGTGGCAATAAGGCCTATACCCGTGTTACAATACCTAAATTATCCATTACTATAGTGTACCAACTACTTTCTATTGACCAATATCTTGATCATATTCCCAATTTTGTAAAGAAGGGAAATGAGGGAGTGTCGAAATACCTGGTTGTACTCCAAGTTCTAACATGTCTCAAGACGTAATTAGACTGGCTGGCACCAAAGGTATTCATTTTGTTCATTTGAACGCCAGAAGCCTAAGGGCTAACTACCCCACTATATGTACAGAACTATATAATGATAAGGTGGAAATATTTTCATTTTCTGAGACATGGTTAAAGTGTGAGGACCCTGAAACCTCGTACCAATTTTCTAATTATATTAGATATAGATTAGATAGGCAAACTTTAGATTGTAAGGGAAATATCAAAATTGGTGGAGGCTTATGTTTTTTTAAATACGACATGATGTACCCCATGATTACTGTGCATTTGAAAATTTAAACCTCTCTGAAGAACACATTGAAATCCAAAATATCCTGGTTACAAAGGCACATATGAAGCCCATAATTGAATTTGTGGTGGTCCTGCGTCGTCTTCGAGGTACCTTCGTGGTCCTCGTGGGCGACATCGAGAGCACCTCTGTTACCCGACGCCTGGGGGCGCTGGAGTCCGGCGCCACGTCACCACTTGGTCACGTGGCCCTCGACTCCGGTGTATATAAGGCCGTTGTACGGCCTTCCTCAGGGTCAGTCCAGCCCCGACTGACCATCGTGAGCGATGGTTGGCGGCTGCCCGGCTACCATATTCTAGTACTCCTCTGTGCTGCTGCACAGAGGAGGTGTATGTGGAATATCAACTGTAGACACTAGAAGGCCTAGTGTCGAACCTGTTATAGAGTTCAAACTCTGCCACCTGTAACTGTGATCGAGAACGGCTGATGCCTATGTGTTATTAGACAATAAAGTTTTAACTGGAACCTGAATAGTTGTTCTTCGTTGTTTATCGAAAGATTCGATTAAACATCGAGGGGTAGAACGCTACACTGGTGCCGTGACCAGTTGTTAACTTTAGTCCGCATAGGTACTGCGAGCTTAACTTCGACATGCAGGGTCACTTGGATGAAGGTGATGACCCCAATCACCAACATCAAGTGACTACAGGCCCGTTAGTGGATAGAAATGATCCACTAATCGGTGGTGGTTTGAACCACACCCTGATATTAGGTCCATCGTCTGACCCGTTGGGCCTGTATCAAAGGAGCCGACTACTCAATTGGCGAGTATCGACTCAACTCTCTCCGGCGGCTGAGAACTTCTTGAGGACACAGAGTTTGTCCTATGTAGAAAAATCAGCCTCGCCCGTGGGAACTCCAATGGGCCTTGGCAGTTGGTCCTTCGAGGGTCCCTCGCCCGTGTCGATACAAGGAAGTATTGACAGTGGCAGGGGACTCAACGAGGAGTTGCTACAAGAGCAGCAACGCCAAGTGCGCCAAGGTCGCCAGCAGTTGGATGCTCTCGCGAGTAACACCACGAAAGCTCAGGAGAAGAGTACAGAAATAGAGCTGAAATTGGAACAGCTTAGGCAGCAGGCGTTAGAGGCTTCGAACAAGACTCAGATCGCGAATAGAGAACTTACTGATCTTCAGGAGAAGGTCAAGCAGCTCTCTAGCGAAAAGGAGTCCTTGCTTGTAACGAAGTCAGAGATCGAGCGTAGTCGGTTGACAGCAGTGGATTGTCAATCACTAAAAGCGAAGATCGATCGCCTTGCTACTAGCCGCCGAGAATGTGTCGAGAGAGCTCGAAACGATTTTCGGGATGCCCAGCACGAGCAGACGTCCCTTAAACATAAGTTGAAACTACAAGAAGTAGAAAAGACTATGTTGGAGGAACAACTGCAAGAGTTGCGGCATGAGTTGAACCAACAAACAGCCGAGCATACTGAAGAAGTAGCTGAGCACCTAACGGCTTATGAAAAGCAGGTGAGGCAGCTACATCAGGAACGGGAGTCGTTACTCTGTCAGATGCAAGCTGACGAGGATGCTCGAGCCAGGGACGAGGCAGAAATGCGTCGTCGCTGTGAGGAACGAATCGAACACGCAAACAAAATGGCGGAATATCAGGTCCTAATGGAACAGAAAGCGAGGCACGAGGCCGAGCTTAATTCCTTGAAGTCTGAATCCCTAGTAGCCCAGTCACTGAAAGATCAGAAGGATTTGGATACTCTGGGGGCCATGCGTGGTGAAATCGATGAGCTCCGACGAGAGATATTGACTCGCAGGAAGGCTGATGAAGCCAGGGTGAATAAAGAAGTTCGTGATGAACTCGCACTCGAAGAACGTCTGAAGGAGCAGACGGAATCGAAATTGCGTACCGCTAGACTTCGAGATAAGCAACAAAGTAGTGAATGCAGCACTACTAAAGTTGCTACTCAAAAAGATCTAGTCGAAAACCCTGACTACAGAGAGTGGCTCGACCGTGCCATGAAGGAGGTCAAGCAACTCTTTGCCATCAGCGAGCAACGAGATCTCTCGAAGCCCGAACATACCCGCCTGGAATTCCTAGTATCGGAATTAAGGCAGGCGGAACGTTCAAAACAGCAGGCTGAGATAGATAGAATGGTGGGGGCAATCGACGACATCTCGAAAGTTGATTCGAGGTCGCGTCGGACCCTACCTGTTCCTTCGATGCCACGCACCGATGGTCTAAGTGGAGTGATCGGACAGTTCTCGACCCCTACCACGACCCAACAACATGTTGATCCACCCAAATATGGGGATATCAGATTCGAGGCTTCGCGCTTGAGTGATGCCGATTCTGGTAATCCCTGGGGGTTGAATCACAGTCGTGCAGACACGACTATGAGAAACATGGGGATGGACTATCAAATACCTAGAAGAGGCACAACATTCGCTCTCGATCAGGTCAGGAGATCAAGCAGAATGTTTGAAAATACCTCTATCGGGCATGAACCAGCCCGAACTAGGTCAGTCGAGTGCCCTCCATTTACATGGAAGGACGATTGGCTCCGTTGGTACCACGGATTCAATCACGTCCGTCGAGTAAATGTATGGACCTCGAGTATGGCATTAGCTCAACTCCTCATGTTACTCCAGAATGGCCCTGCAGCTGATACTGTGTGGCTATGGGAGGAGCATGGAGATGGGACTTTGGAGGGACTGGTCGACATGGTAACGGAAGCCATGACTTCTAGCCTTCAAGACCCCATTGTTACAATGGAGAAGAGACGCCAAGGCAAGAGCGAAAGCATTAGAGCCTATGGCTTTGCTTTGAGACGTCTTGCCGGCGATGCCTATCCAGGTGTGGACTTCTCGGTTGAATGGCTCATAACCAAAGTCAACCAGTTGTTCATAGGAGGATTGTATGACGTTGATTTACAACAAGACGTTCTTCGGGAGTGGCGCACTTACATGTCCCTAAAGGATCTCATGGACTTGGCAGACGAGTTGTTGCAGAAACGACAACTCCTGCCGAAGTTGGTGAATCCTACCTTGACAAATGCATTGTCGGCGCTGGCCGACGCCGCTTTGGTCGAGGAGGGACAGGGGGAAGTGTCCTCATACTCGAAGCCCGGGGCGGGGAGTAAGACTAAGAAAGGTCAGAAATCCGCTAGTAAATCGAAAACACCAAACAAGGCCTCCAAACCCAAGGTACAGGAGCAGACCTTCTCGCTGAGTCAATTGAAGAATTTACTCAGGGTTATCGAGGGAGGGGATGTCCCTGGTACTAGCTCGGAGAAGCCGAGTACCCCTCCGTCCGACGCCAAGTGTTGGAACTGCAAGAAGCAGGGGCATTTCGCACGAACTTGCCCCGAGCCGATTAAAGGTCTACCACCTGACGCGACGGAAAACTGAGGCGGGCGGCTCGACGTGGCAATCGAGCTGCCCGACCATCGAAAAGCCAAGGTATCAGCACCTCTGGCACTCCTGATCAGACGACAGTAGATTCGAGGGAACTAGGTAAGGTCCCGGTAGGGCCGTCCCAGCCCTTTACCACAGCGGCACCGGTTGATCACCGGTCGGGTTCCGAAGATGTCGGTGTAGAAAAAGCCTCAATGGCCAAGGAACAGGGCGCTGGCAGCCCGAACTCCGAGGTCGAGGGTTCGACTGGATCGAAAGTGAAAGTCGACGCCGGGAGAGAGGCCCTGATGCGGCAGCTGGCCAGAGTCTGCGCAACAGAGCTTCCCTCAGATGATCCCTGTCTCTCTTTTCTGAAGAAGAAGGGGATCGATCTGAGTACTGACGTAGGGTTGAGAATGCTAGCAGGAACCGCCCCCTTGTCGGGGAAACGATGGTACCTGTCTGCAGAGATTCGAGGGCGTTCTCTAGACTTCCTGATAGATACTGGTGCCAGCCACACCATTGTCTCTCGGGAACTCGCGAAAACGTTAGTGGTGCCGTCAGATAATCTCTACGAGGGAATAACGGCGTGAACTGCGTCTGGAGCCGAAATGCGGACCTATGGTCAATTGGTTCTACCTCTTAAGGTCGCATTCTGGGGCTCGACTTCGCGGCATTATACGGTATGATCCTGAACCCAAGGACGGGTCAATTGGTCATGACCAAGCCGGTAGAAGAGCACCATCAGTGTAAACTGAAGAGAATGTCATCGATAGCCTCAGTAGCACAGACCACTAGGATACCTGCCAGACATCGGTGCGATGTCTTGGTAAAATCCGACGGTCTGGAAAGAGACCGACAGGGCATAGTCGAACCCGACCTGAAAACTCTAAGAGGTTTTGGGTTGGTTGGTGAGGCTGCCCTTGTCAGCAATGTCCGTCGAACAGTGTTTCCCGTCTGTAATCCACTGAATCGAGACATTGTCCTGGAAAAAGGCCAGGTGGTCGGTACTGTACAGTACGCTGACAGAAACGGTGAACTCTCTTCACCGGAGGTAGGATCTGTGATGATGCGTCTCGAGCAAGAAGCTGCAGACATCGAGACGGCGGAAATCGCGAGCACCCGCACGGGGGAGCTCCCTACCTGGCTGTTAGACATGTATGGCGACAACCACCTGACCCAGCCAGAAGAAAGACTGAAACTGTCCGCCTTACTACGTAAGCATGTGGACGTCTTTAAATCCCCAGATGAACCGTTAGGGCGCACCGATCGATGTCTGCATAACATCGACACGGGTGACGCACAACCTATCCGAGTCCCTTATAGAAGGATTCCGCTCAGCAAGAAAGCTGCGGCGGATGAACAACTTAAGGAGATGTTGGATACGGGGGTGGTTAGGCCAAGTACTAGTCCCTGGTCCAGTCCCGTCCAGATGGTGACGAAGAAGGATGGGACCATGAGATTCTGCGTCGATTATCGATGTCTGAATGGAGTGACTAAGAAAAATGCTTACCCCCTCCCGCGCATCGACGAATCCTTGGATGCCCTAGGAGGAAACAAGTGGTTTAGTTGTCTCGATCTCCAATCGGGATATTGGCAGATCGGGATGAATCCCGACGACGTCGAGAAAACCGCTTTTTCCTACCAGAGGGGGCTCTACGAGTTCGATCGTATGGCGTTTGGTTTGTGTAACGCCCCCGCCACATTCGAGCGAATGATGGAGGAGATGTTGAGAGGTTTGCTAGGTAAAAGTTGCCTGGTTTACCTCGATGATATCATCGTCTTCGGCAAAACGACGGATGAAGCAATGGCGAATCTGGCTGAAGTCTTCAACAGGATTCGGGCATGGGGACTGAAGTTAAAACCTAAAAAGTGTCAACTTTTTAGGACTTCAGTCGAGTACCTGGGCCGAATCGTGTCTGAACAGGGTATAGAAGCCAACCCGGGGAAAATTAGCGATGTAATGACTTGGGCTAGGCCCACTACAGTGAAGGAAATTCGATCCTTCATTGGTTTTTGTTCCTACTACCGAGAGTTCATCCCGGGGTTCGCGGAACTCGTAAGCCCTTTACAGGACTTAGTGATCCAAAAACCTAAAGGTAGTAGAGGTCGTTACGAGGCATTCGCGTGGACGGAAAGAGCCGAACATGCCTTTGTCGAGTTAAAACGAAGTTTCAGGGAGACACCTGTGCTTCGATTCCCAACACCCGACGGTCGTTTTATCTTGGACACTGACGCTAGTAATACCGCGATCGGGGCTGTTCTATCCCAAGTGCAGGATGGAGTGGAGGTCCCGATCTCATTTGCTAGCAACACTCTAAGTAAAACACAACGAAACTACTGCACCACCAAAAGAGAACTGCTGGCGGTTGTCGTGTACACCAGGAAGTTTAGGCACTACCTCTATGGTGGTAACTTCACTATCCGCACCGATCATTCGTCTTTGAAATGGCTCCTGAATTTCAAAGAGGCTGAAGGAATGATGGGTAGGTGGCTGGCCCACCTTTCGGAGTTCGTTCTCGAAAACTCTAAGATCGAACATTGAAGTGGGGCCAAGCATCTAAACGCCGATGGTCTTAGTCGTATCCCTGTGCGGCTATGCCAGAGGTCGGATTGCACACACTGTGGCAGTCATAATGCTGTGATGGCAGCTGTAGGTGGTTTAGTAGACAGCCGGGTGGGTGTTGCATTTTGGTCTCTCGATGAACTCATTGATGCTCAGAAAGCGGACGCCGACATCAAACGAGTTGCTGAATGGCTAGTTAAGGGGGCTAAACCCACTAGGCTTGATGTATCAATCGAGAGCGCCGAAGTACGGAAATTAGTAGGGCAATGGCCTCTATTAACCTTCCGTGAAGGCTTGTTGTGTCGCTGGAAAGTCGAGGCGGGTCGAGCTAGACGCACGATTCAAGTAGTTGTACCACGCCAACTGAGGGGCGAGGTACTCTCCTTTTGCCACGGACACCGAACAGCGGCACATTTTGGTCGTAAACGAACGCTCGAAAAAGTGAAAAGGAGATATTACTGGCCCGGAATGGGAAAGGACATAGGTCGTTGGGTTCGGCACTGTCCTACCTGTTGCCTGGTAAAGCCCGGCGAGGGCATGGGTAAGTCTCCTCTACACCAAGAGTTGTTCGGGGTGAGATTCGGGAGGATAGCTATGGATATCATCTCGGGATTTGCACCCACGCCAAACAAGAATACTTGCATGTTAGTAATCCAGGATTACTTCACCAAGTATGTATGCGCTATTCCCCTACCAAATCACACGGCAGAGACCTGTGCAGAGGCCTTCGTGGACGAATGGGTTTTGACCTTCGGAGTCCCGTTGCTTCTGCATTCTGACCAAGGTCGAGAATTTGAGTCTCGACTCTTCTCTGAGATGTGTGAATATTTGACGATTGTAAAACAGAGAACCAATCCATACAGACCACAGAGCGATGGTCAGGTGGAAAGGTTCAATAGAACGTTGATTCAGAGTCTGACTATGTTGGTAGACAAACATATGGACGACTGGGATGAACAGGCTAAATATGTGGTGTCCGCATATAATAGCTCTGAGCACAGTTCTACTGGATGCAGTCCAAATATGATGGTATTCGGGGAAGAAATTCTCATGGCAGCGGATGTGATTTTCGGCTCAATCGAGAACCCACTCGAAGTCCCTTGTTCCGTCACTTTCGTGGAACAACTTCGTGACCGATTGAGGGAGAGTTATAGCATGGTAAGGGAAAACCTAGGTAAATCTGCGGAACGCCAGAAGGTCGGGTATGACTATGGGCTAAAGCAGAGAAGATACTCAGTTGGGGAACAGGTGGTGAGGTACCACACCCCCCAAGCAGCTATGAAGCTTGCCCCCAACTGGGATGGGCCGTTCGTAGTAGATTCTGTCCTCTCCGAGTCGACATTATTACTTCGATCATCCCGCGGGCGGTTGCAAAAGAGCAATGTCGATAGAGTGCGCCGGTGGTTGGGCGTAGAGCTATCACAAACTGTCGAGTTGTTGCAACCACGACTTGATGATGATTCACCTTCTCGTAAGGCTACGAAAAGGGCTAAGTCTGTTTCTGGACAGGACGAAATAGAGATCGAAAGGTCGCGGCCGGTTCTAAAAAACAAACTAAGCAGGGTCATCGAAAACGACAGCAAAAGGCTCGAAAACTGAGCGAGGTGGAGGTGTTGGATGCCAGTAAACCATCAAAGCGGCGCCGTGGTCAACCGGCCCGTCGAGATAAGTCGAAAGCATCTAAACAGCCTTTGAAGGGATGTCGGAAGCCCGACCCCCCCTCGGAGGTGCGAACGACTGAACAAACTTCACATCGAAACGTCTCGATTGAAGTCAGGGATCAGTCACTCCAGTCTGGACCTATGACTCGAGCGAGGCTTAAGCGCCAAGGCTCATCAAAGGAATGGTCAGCGAGTGTCAAGGATGAAAGGAAATCCAGAGCAAACACTCTGGCTCCTACATCCACACCGTCACAAGTGATGGGAGGCAGACGCCGACGGAAACGGGCTAATAGCCCGGTCGGCCCGGCCACATCAAAGGACGGCGGGCTAGGAGGGGGTGATAGTAACCCGCCCCGAGGCTCAACACTCGTTCCTGTAGTAAAGGTTAAAATCAGGAAAAGTCCTAGATTAAACCCTACTCAGTAATCGATGTTTCGCACAATACTAAGCAGCAGCTTTACTAACCTGTGTTTTTAACAAGGCTTTAAAATAACGGGTGCCGTTCTTGAGTAAATCTGTCTGTGGACGTGAGGCCGATGGTGAATAAAAAATTACACAACGAGAAGTCATGCGATTGTCTCTTAGTTTGAGACAACCTGATGCTAGATACATGGAAATGTGGGGCGTCCGTCTTTTATTTAGACTGTGTGGAGGGGCTCCCAGCATAGGCTGGTGGATTCTGCCCGAAGGGTAGATCCATATTGGAACCATTTTTTTTAAATCCCGGTAGTCTGATGAGGGGGGGGGGTGCCCAAATTATCCATGTTAATAGTGTTGGAACCCACAGACCGCATAAGAAATAACGGCATATGCAAAAATTGCGACTGGAGAACCAGAGCGTGACGGTGAGGGGAGAGTGAGTCGTTCTATTTTTTGAGCATTACCTTATTTGGTCATGGCGTGATGCGCTGTGGACCAATAGGGCTCGCCCTCCTCGGTCACGTAGGCCCTTCCTCCAATCAGAGGCGTGCGCCACAGGGATAAAAGGCCGCGTCGCACACCACGGAGGTCACATCTGCGCCCTTCTCGTGAGAGTCGGACGCAGATAAGCTGGACTAAGCCTAGCTTATTCCAGCTGGTACACACCGTCTGGGGACTTCCTACCTGAGTGTAGGAGGTCTCCCCGCCTAGTGTCGAGGGACAAGACCTGCGTGAGCGCAGGTTCGTGTTCTCTCGAGGCTCCAGTCTTCGGTCCCTCGAGCCGCCTGAGTGCGGTTCGAGGTACATCGGAGGCACCTTCGAGGCTTCGACCCGCCAGAGTGCGGATCGAAAAACCTCGAAGATTCTCTTCGACGTCTCGTCCCGTCTGAGTACGGTTCGAGACCCGGAGTCTTCTCTCCCTGGTGGAACCCGGCAGTTCAGGAAGAACCATGGGGTCCTCGTCCGACGAGCAGTCAGGGTACAGCTCTTCGGCGAGCCACAAGTCGCAGAAGAAGAAGAAGAAGAAGTCCAAGAGGACCAGACCCGAGCAAGAGCTCGAGTCTACCTCGGCTAAAAGTGCAGCCCTTCTGAAGCAGATCGAGGATGCACAGAAAGCCTTGGCTGAGTCCCAGGAGCGGGAGAAGGAGCTCCGCCGGAAGGCGAAAGAGGCAGCTAAGCAGCAGAAGCGCGACTTGAAGGTCGCAGCTGCTGCCGCCTCGAGAGACTCTTCTCCCGATGAGATGGAGGTCGACGAGCCGTCGACGCCTGCTCCATCGAAAAGTGCTACCCCTTCAGGTTCTAAGGGCAAGAAGCCCACTGAATCGAAGGCATCCAAGGGCACCTTGAAAGATTTCAAGATCCCTAGGGTGCCCAAGAAGGAAGGTAGCAAAAAGGAATCCGCAGCCAAGAAGGCTCCGGCCCGGGAGAGGAGTAGCGAGTCTACTACTCCACCGGAACCTGGAACCGAGCCGTCGGAGGTCGATGCCGGTGCCGTGGAGAGCACCGTATCCTCACCCCCAGACACGGCCAGGGCTGTCGACGAGTGGAAGCGGCTGTCAGCGATCACTGCCAAACGACGTGCTGAGTACGTCGATGACAGGCCACTGACAAAGCTTCAGGACTACCGCAAGAATGGTCAAGTGGTACTCCCTAGTCTCATCGGAAAGGATGGTAGTGACGATGAGGAATGGTATTCGGACGATAGTCATGCCATTGACTGGTATGTCTCGATGATCGAGAATATCACGAATGCCTCAGACTCGTCGGGGGTGTCGCTGCCCGAGCGACAGCGGATTGGGTTCGCATGACGCATCTTCAATCCAGGGCAGCAGTGTGCTTTCGAGAACTGCACACGTAAGGGGTTCCCCCCTCGCGTATATGCGACAGACGGCAGGTATGCTCGACACTTGGTTGAAGAGCATCGAGCCATCCGTCCGCAGTTCGGTTGTGTCAAGGTGGAAAAGACCATTCCATGTTATCAGGACCCTGATGACCCGACCTCTCCTCCTTTCGTGACTTCACGAAGGGGCTTGATGGCGCGTCATCTTAAGTCGTACAAGCAGCCCCATAAGTACAACGCCGAGGGCGCTATCCAACTAGTGGAGACGCTGGTTGGAAAGTGCGAACGGAATGAGAAGACAGGCGCGCCGACTAGACACTGGATGCGGATGGCCCCCGCACCGCCGTCTACGAAGCGCCTGTATATCAGACCGGAGCTGATGCCCGCTTTCTACGGTGCCTACCCCGAGTTCAGGGTAGAGCAACGGAAGAAGCGGGAGGCCAGTCGTCCTCGGGACCCAGGACCGACAGCTTCAACGAGTGGGAACAAGAGGCCCCACTCTACAGAAGCTGGGAAGTCTGCCGGTTCGACTGAACCTAAGAAGCCTAAGCCGCAGGCTGCTCCCTCGAAGCCCGAAAAGGCATCGAAAGCCGCCCCGGCCCCGGCTCCTAAAAAGTCGAAGACTGCTTCGACCGGTTCAGCCAAACCAAGCACCAGTGGTGCTAAAACTGGAGGCAAGACGGTGGAATCCCGGAGTGGTCGTGATCGGCAACCCAAGGTGACCACCAACTCGTCTCCCCCTGTCAAACCCCCTGCGGCGGCGGAGGACAGCACCCCAGCTGCCACGCCGCGTGTTCACGTGGGAGGTGCGACACTGACCTCGGCAGCAGGAGCTACCTTCTCCAACGTCGTGACAGGCGCCGACACCCCAACAGCAACCTTGCGTTGGGAGTTGGCACAGCCTGCCTACGGCGATGGCGTCGAACGTGGGGTCCCGAAGACGTTCGTGGAACGTTGTAAGGGACTCCTACAGATGACGGGCAGCCCTGCTATCGACAAGTTCGGTGAGGCATTTCGTGAGGAAGCGAGTGCCTACTTGTTCGGCCTGTTCGACAGAACGAACATGGCCATCCGTAACGAGCTCCTTCCGGCTCTTAGGAATGAGGCGCGCCAGACCGTTCAGATGGAGATGGACTCTCGTCTGACCGATGTCCGAACGCGTCTCAATAACTTTGAGGCACAGGCCCAATATGATATTACCAAGAGGGATAGTATCATAGAAGGCTGGGAGGAAATCGACCGCGAATTCTTTAGAGTCTTCGGGGTCCAACTCTCGGAATGGATGAGGGACAAACACCATGGCGTCCGAACCCTGAAGCCCGTTCGAACCGAGCCCTCTCGCGAAGCGCAGAGGTACCTCGTCGAGGGTGGAGTGGTCCCTGACGTCAGGACGCTGGCGGCTCAGACGAATCCGTTGAGAGAATTGTCTCCAAAGATGGACAGTCTGAGCTCGGCTATGACGATGTTGGGCCGAGAGCAGGTGGTGCAGGACAAGCCTGACACCCCGGGTAGGTCTCTCGGTGCCTCCGTCTACCCGCCAGCAGCCCCGTCTTCCTCCTCGGTTCCCTTGATAACCCTCTCGGGAACCACCGAGCCTACGCCGCCACCGGTCCAGAGAGTGGTGTCACCGAGGATCCATCCGGATCTTCAGGGCATCACTCCTCTGGCCCCGGCGAACGTAGCCGTCTGCCCGGACCCGTCGGCTTCCGCCCAAGCAGTAGAACCTGCCGAGGTGGAACAGTCGATGGATATAGACGGGGACGTCGATGTCGTCGGTCACTCTCCAACGGCTCCCCCTGACCAGGGAGACAAGGACGACCATGAAGGTCGAGAGAGCGACGACGACGACGACGGAAGCGACTCAGCAGACTCGGCCGTTCTCCACTCAGATGCTGAGGGGGACTCCCGGGATGCACCCGAGACCTCTAGCGAGGCTTGGAGTACGACAATGGACCGTGTGGCCCCATTGCCGGAGTCGCCGACGTTTTCGGGCCAGCTAGCCGCCAGTGCTTCACATGAGGAGGAACGCACTGACGGAGAGCAGGCTGAAATCAACGCCGCTACAGGGTCCATCTCTGAGGATCAGTAGTATGATACTACTGTTCCTCCTCTCCAGCTTGGATCGCTGACATCGGACAGAGTCTCGATGTCAGCACGGAACCCCCGGGAACTTGTTCCCGGACGACGGTGTACCCTCCACGAGTGGGGGTACCTTTCCAGTCCCCGGACCTTCCTGCGAAGCTGTGTGGATCCGACGCCACCCTGGTCTTAGGACCCGGTGGTGCCACACATCCTCGGCCTCACGGTCGAAGGACCATCATAGTAGTACTGTACACTATCGATGGGCTTCCTACGCTGGAAGGAGCTTCTCAACGAGACAGGGGGGAAACGACATGACCCCGGTTACCATACCCGGTTGTGCCTCCCTCGGATCGACCAGGAGCAGGTCGTGAAGCAGTGTTTCGACACTGGTCTCCTACGTTGGATGGAGCAACGCCTTATAATTTAACTGTGATAATAATTTTTTTTCTACAGTACAGTAGAAACTATATTTCTATATATTCCTCTGCTGTTTCTGTCGACTATGTCAACAGATCCAGTAGTTCATATTATTATCTAATTGTTTAGACTGATCCGGGGTCTCTGAATTTTCGGAGACCTCGTTTCAGTCTAGTGGGGGGTGGTGTGGTGGTCCCGCGTCATCTTCGAGGTACCTTCGTGGTCCTCGTGGGCGACATCGAGAGCACCTCTGTTACCCGACGCCTGGGGGCGCTGGAGTCCAGCGCCACGTCACCACTTGGTCACGTGGCCCTCGACTCCGGTGTATATAAGGCCGTTGTACGGCCTTCCTCAGGGTCAGTCCAGCCCCGACTGACCATCGTGAGCGATGGTTGGCGGCTGCCCGGCTACCATATTCTAGTACTCCTCTGTGCTGCTGCACAGAGGAGGTGTATGTGGAATATCAACTGTAGACACTAGAAGGCCTAGTGTCGAACCTGTTATAGAGTTCAAACTCTGCCACCTGTAACTGTGATCGAGAACGGCTGATGCCTATGTGTTATTAGACAATAAAGTTTTAACTGGAACCTGAATAGTTGTTCTTCGTTGTTTATCGAAAGATTCGATTAAACATCGAGGGGTAGAACGCTACATATTTAATGTATATAGACCGCCTGAAGAAGGCCTTAAACAGATATTTATTGACTCGCTGCTAAATACTATCGATAGTATTAATGACAGAGATAATTATGAGATTATTATTATGGGTGACTTTAACTTTAATAATAGAGATGATAATGATATGGTTAATCAACTGCTAAATAAAATGAAGGGTCATGGCTTTATGCAAGAAATTAAGCAATCTACTCCTAAAAATGCTATACTGGATCTGTTTTTTACTAATTTAAGAAGGAACTATATTCAAACAGGAATATTGGAATCATATATCTCTGACCACCTACCTGTCTATTTGGTTAGAAAGAAATGGCATATTAAACCTGATAAAACTGAGATTAATGGTCGTTCATATCTGAAGCTTTCTGATGATCTGCTGCTTGCCAAATTTGATGAATATGACTGGACTGTATTTAATCAGGCTAATAGCATAGACATTGTATGGGATGAATATGAAAAAGCTGTGCGTTCAATCCTAGATACCTATTGTCCTGTACATAAGTTCACTGTTAACAAGTTAAGGGATCCATGGATTACCCCACAAGTGATAGAGCTCATTAGAGATAAAAATTCTAAATTAAAGACAGCTCGTAGGTCTGGAACTGAAAATGATTGGAAAATTGCTGATAAATCAAGAAATAAATCAAACAAATTGGTTAATAAAGCACATAGATTATTTTATAAAAAACAAGTAGAATTTTATAAAAATGGTCATCGTAAATTTTGGCGTGTTATAAACAAATTAATTCCTGGTCATGAGAACAGAGCTAGTGATATAAACTTAGTGGATCATGAACACGACAATATAACTATTCCTAGAAATGAAACCTCTGACTTTATCAATGACTACTTTTCCAACATTGGACCCAAATTAGCTACTAACATGCACACACCATGGAAAAGTTATGACCCCCCTACTGTTAACCCTATGGAAAATTTTCAAACCAATGCCCAAGAAGTTATTAGACTTGTTCACGACATTAACTCACTCAAATCTTCTGCCATTGACCAGATATCATCGAAGATTCTAAAAAAAAGTTTTCTCTCATGATCCTGATAAATTGGTTAGAATATTTAATTTGTCCTTTGCAACCACCTCGGTACCCACCAAATGGAAGATCTCTCAAGTTACCCCTATACCCAAATCTGGTAATTTAAAGATGGTTAATAATTACAGGCCTATCTCACTGATTCATTTACCCTGCAAATTGATGGCGCGTCAAAAAATTGTTCATAATAGATTGTATGGTTTCTTAAATGGTGAAAATATCTTAACAAATTATCAAGGTGGTTTTCGCCCTGGATATAGCACTGTTGATACTCTATCTAAATTCACTGATGATATTAAAAGAGACCTTAATGTTGGGAATTCCACGGTTGGTGCTTTCATAGATCTGAGGAAGGCATTTGATACCGTAGACCACTCTGTACTTCTTATTAAACTTCATAATTATGGTAGTAGATCTGATACATATCACTGGTTTAAAGATTATTTGGCTGATAGAAAAAAAATTGTTAATGCTAATGGTATTGCTTCTAGAATGTGCAGAGTGGTCTGTGGTGTCCCCCAAGGATCAATATTGGGAGCCTTGCTTTTTTTGGTTTATGTCAATGATGTGATTAAATGTATTAAAAATTGTAAAATCAGATTATACACTGATGACACTGTTATTTATACATCTCATAACAACCTTGAGACTGCTAAAGTGTGTCTGCAGGAAGATTTAGAGATTTATAACACTTGGTGTGAGCAAAACAAGCTTTCTGTTAATATTGCTAAAACTAAAATAATGATTTTCTCATCATGTACCGTGAAACATAATACATTGTCAGCCAATATTACCATGAATAATACGATGCTACAAGTTGTACCAAGGTACAAATATCTTGGGGTCATATTGGATCCGCTACTGAATTATAGTCTGCATATCAAAATCAGGTTAAAACAATTTCTCATAAAACTTACCTGTTATGTAATCTAAGGAAGTATATTGATACCAATTTATCACTAAGAATTTTTAAAACCACTATTTTAACATATATTGATTATGCTGACATTATATTCCACACCACTTATGAAAAATACCTGGAAATGCTCCAATACACGCAAAACCGTTGTCTAAAAATCTGTCTCAA
This sequence comes from Acholoe squamosa, assembly GCA_949317995.1. Lineage (NCBI taxonomy): Eukaryota > Metazoa > Annelida > Polychaeta > Phyllodocida > Polynoidae > Acholoe > Acholoe squamosa. Next base: position 35,359,678 of record OX439043.1, on the reverse strand, counting down.
AGTGCCACATCTCACAGATACCCGTTATGTTCATAATATAACAAATTGTAATCTTTTATCTGATAGAAGACATATACATTTATTGAACTATATGTATACAAGATCTAGGTGTAATGATTATATTGATCATAGGCAGATAAAAACAAGGCAACATTTGGCTCCCACATGTAAGGTATTATTCCCTAACACTGTCTCATATATGAAAAGTGTTGAGTACTTTGGTGCCATTAGTTGGAATGCTCTCCCTACCATAAGACGAATTTCTGAAACTTTGTCAATTTTTAAATCAAATAATAAAAAAATATTATGAGAACTTGTTCCTAGAATCGGGTGAGCAGCCCAACTATTAAACCTCCTTTCCTCTATCTTGTTATACTACCTAACCAAATTATATTTTGGCCCACTCTCTCTCCATTCTCTAAATTACACTTAATTGAATTCAGAATAAATCCCTGATCTTAACAATCTCTTCCCTCTATATTGGTACATCTCTCTATATATTTCTCTTTATATTCTCATTTTGTGTGTCAACGCTATACAAATATAATAACAGTTTAGGCTGGACCAGAAGTATCAACCCATACACCCTATGTGGTGAGGATGAGGTCCAATACCTTCTTTAGTCACAGTATCCCCAATTGTTATTATAATCATATCTCTTTTGTATGGGTTTCTTGTTATTCCCTAACCTGGTTTATTTGTTGCTGTTATGTTACTATCCTATAGAAAACAGATATGTATTTGGATACCTTGTATTTATTCAATCGCTTTCTTGTGATCTGAGACAATAAAGAAAATTCAACACAATTCAGAATCCTGACATTTCTTTTCTTGTCACACCCTTCAGAGGTTCCAGGCCTAACATAGGCCTAATCATCCATGAAATGAACAAGACTTAGCTTGGAGCAATCATCATCTTGGAAAAGACTACCATAAATGTTTTTTCACATGTGCACGCTGGTGATGAGTTGATTCATTGTCCCTATCCTCTGCTTTCGGGGGTTTGGATGTGCAGAAGAGCCCTTTCCCTTTGTGATTTCCTGCCTGTTTTGAGTGAATGTTTCTAGGGCGTGACCGATTCCACACTGTAGTGGATGATCGGAGTGGCTTTTTACCATCAATAAGATGACGGTAGTGGTTTGCTATAGTAAGCAAGTCACGGGCTTTTACATGCCTGTTGGTGTACATCACAGTTTTATGGCGTCGTCCATGGTATATGGCCTTCTCCTCTATGGATTTTGCGATCACCATTTCATCAGAGTCTATTAGACTTGGTGCACCTGCACATAGTTTCCTCCTTTTAATTAGATTGCTGTCAGCGAACTGATCAGCTGTTCTTTTTAATGCCTGTCTATGCCTCTGCTGGAATGATTTGGTTTGTGGGTCCTGACATTTTTTGAGGTCTCTACTAGTCTTTCCTTTAGTTTTTCAATCTCTTCCTGAGTATCACTGATCACTGTAAGAGGCCACATTCCTTGCTTCTGAGCTATACGCTTTTCCTTATCTTCTATCAACTTCTTTATCCTTTCAGACTTCTCTTCAAGACGAGCAGACACAATATCAGTAGCTGCTATCTTTGTGTTTTTTTATTTCCTTAGCGTTTTCTATCATTGTCTGTCGTGTTCCAATGATATTGTCCACACAGAAGTTGTAGTTTTCAAGTTCCTTCCTGGACTTTCCTACAGAAGATAGCACCTTAACACAGGAACAATCATGCTCAGTATCCATTGAATGTATCAGGAGGTCAACTGTTTCTGGATATACTTCAAATCGGTGTTCTTTCTGGTCAGTCACGACCTTCATCAAAGTACAATAAAAAATCTAGAACATCAATGTCTGCTGAATTTAGGATGACAAATCTGTGATATGGGAAGATTGGTAGCTTTGCTATGATCACTGGTAATCCATGTTCCTCATGCAGAAGGTGATCTAGAAATGTTATTTCATTAACATGGCCAACTTGGTGAGACAGGAAAATGTCATATGCCTCCTGAAAAGTCATGAACCCCTTTTGTGGGTTTGGATACCTTTGAGGCTCAAGATATGAGGTTTGTCGTGTAGTGAGATGTTGAAGTACTGCTTCCATGGCTTTGAATTTCTGCTTTCGGTTTGAGCTCCTCGTTCTAGCTTCCAATGACTCCAGTCTTAACATGCAGTCACTAGGGGAGCACCTCTGTAGGGAGTGCCTTGTCCACTCATTGATGGTTGTTGCTGCACGTAGGGGATCTTGATTTGTTGTTCCTGAAGGCACTACATCTCCAGAAGAATCTGTTTCTGGCCTGAAAAAAGCACAGTATTGCTAGGTGACTCACTGGAATGTGTGACAAACTAGAAATAATTATCTGGATTTCCCCAACTTGAGAACTTTGGGGGTTACAGACCCCCAATCAACCCCCATTTTTCAACCTGTACAATGAGTTTTTGGCCTCTTTTTCCTGTTAAATTGTATAGGAAATGCTAATCTATGCATGGAATAATAGATAATCCCTCAAGTTAGCTAGAAATGTAATAAATACATTTAGAATTCATTATCTTTTATCAGTGTTCGATACAGAGGCCTGAAGGGCCTCTGAGGTAGCGATGTAGCGTAGTGACATAGTGGTTTTCGAGTTATAACTATTAGAAATTATATAGGGATAACATATACATCACGTCTACCCGAATAATAGAGGTATAACTATAACAGGAATCAACCGTATTACGTTAAAGTATCATATAAGAAACATTTGAACACATTTGATAGTAGTATTTAATTACAAATAGTCATGATATGTAGGTCGATACAATTCGACACAAGTAGTTATTAACCAGATATGTGTAATGGATCTGATTAATATACATTCCAATTAATTAACAAAGTATCATATGAACAAGTCTTGAAAAAGACTCTAAACGTAACACTGGTGTAGGGGCCGGCATCGACGTGTATATATTAGTGCGGTTTTCCGAGAGATGTGCTCGTGTGGTGCTCGTTCCTTCTATGCCAACCGGGTGTCGCTTCGCGATACCCGTTTGGTACAAGAGGGGGCAGCAGCACGCCTCGCATCCAGCTCCTACTAAGGAGCCGGGCGATCCGCAGAAGGGGACAGGACCTAGTCCAGTCCAGACGTTGTGCCATCCTTCTCTAATAAAGCCCATCCGAACAGATGGGAAGCTAAAGGGCTTTGCCCAACCTGAACCATTCGTGTTGTGTGCTACTTATAGTATATAAGCGAGCCTAAGAGCCATCAGACATAAACTCATAAAACAAACCGTTACACTGGTGCCGTGACCAGTCGGTTCGGGGTGGAGTGCGGCCAAACGGCCAAAAGCCACGGATTGCACAGTGCAAGTTCCTCGAACCTAGGGCTTGAAGAATAGGAAGAGGATGGCATAGCACTAACCGCACTAACCGCACTACTTGTGCGGTTAGTGCGGTTGTTGTTAGACTGGAAACCGGGTCAACAATATTTGTATAACCTGGCTGGTGTACAGAGAGCTTTCTCTACACCCAGCATGTCGAACGATCCCACCATTATAGGAGATGGGGTCGTCAAACTGTACCCGAGTACCCCTAGCCACATGGCCTCGGATACCGGTTTGCTGAGTGGGTTAATTAAACCCGCCCGGTTGGACCTGAGTGATTGGTCTCAAGTAATAACTAGTAGGCACGGATTGGAAGCCGGTATATCGGTGGGCGCTACTAGTACTTTAAAGACTCCGAAAGCCCAAAGTCCTACCCCAAGGAAGGACAGGAACGCCTAGTGAGCAGGTGGTACAAAATGTTACCCGAATAAGGCAGGAAAGACCTTTAAGAAGATCATCAGATCACGATTCTGATCGAGATGATGGAGGGGATGGTAAACACCACGGTGGAAAGGCAGACAATGTCCCCATCGGGTCCGCCCCATCCCAACAAGATACCAACCAGGATACATTACCGAGATCCATGGAAATGTATACGCTGGGGCTATCCTTAGCCTTGTCGGATTCAGTTTTTAATCCGGGAAGAAGTCGTAAATCCAGACATGGTCGTCGGATAGGCCCTGGATATAAGTCGACCTTGGCTTATTTAAAAGCCAGAGACCAGGCAGAGCAACAAGCTAAGAAGCAACATGAAATTTTCATGGCTGCACAAAAGAAGATAGTGAATGAGACCCGAGAATGAATAAACAAACTTCGTTCTATAGAGCATGAGGCGTTTCTGAGGGAATCCGACCTCAAATATCGACTGTCGTCTCTAGCCCACCGGGTTGAACACAACTGAAGAGAAAGGAAGGGAGAGTAAGTTGGCTGAACTAGAGAAAGAGGAAACCAATAGGCGGAGAGCTATTGATAAAGCTAGATCCAAGGAAGTTGCTAAGGCTCGGGATGTGAACAGGTTACAATCCGAGCTAGGTGCAATGGAAGAGAAGTTGAAAAGACTTCAATTCGTAAAGCCGAAACAGAATCCGAACTTGTCGCAGAACAAGATGAGATCCGTAGGGAAACGACTGAGTAGCAGCGGTCTCAGAAAGAAAAGAGTGAGAACTATCAGCTACTGAAGGATACTTTAAAAAGAGAGGCGCAAGCCGCTCAATTAGAACGCAGCCGAGCAGTTGAGGACAATGAGAAGATTCGATCCGAAATCTTGTCCGAAAATGCTCAGTTAAGAGAGGAACAGAGGAACCTGACCACCGATGTCGCGACTCTGACTCTAAACAAGTCTGCTATGCAAAGCTACTTGCAGGATAAGGAAAAGACCAATCGCCCTTCAACGAGCACGGATCCGAGTCCAGACCTTACCTTTGTTAAACAGGGCGACTTCGTTACCTGTTCAACACCAAAACAGCCGACGAGTGCATACAATCCGTTTGTAAACGATAATGCATCTCGGGATGTTGACCAAGACGGGGTCTATGTTAGGACCCATGGTCCAAATGGTCAGACTAACAGAGTTTGCATTAGTGAAGTACCGATCGTCCATAATTTGGACCCGGACTTCGTTCAAAGAGACAGTTTCAACACTAGTGCTGAAACTGGCAGGTTCCACATAACCGTGGATCAGACGGATAATGTCGGATTGGATGCTGGCAACCCGGGCAATTCGCAGAATGCGCAGGGTGGTGGCCAGCAGAGCCAAGCAGGAAGCATGCCGAATGCTAGTGGCCAGACTGGGAATGCCAATACGAGCAGTCAGGGGGCTAGTGGTACCTCGGGGACTACCCCCAATGGTGGTGGTGGAGGAAACGCTGGGGCTGGTCAGTCACAGTGGAGTTACAACCAACCACCACACCCACTGCCAAATAGTAGTAGTTTTGGTGGTTTAGGAGACAGACAGACAGACAGGAAGGGAGAGTAAGTTGACTGAACTAGAGAAAGAGGAAGCCAATAGGCGGAGAGCTATTGATAAAGCTAGATCCGAGGGAGTTGCTAAGGCTCGGGATTTGAACAGGTTACAATCTGAGCTAGGTGCAATGGAAGAGAAGTTGAAAAGACTTCAATTACGTAAAGCCGAAACGGAATCCAAACTTGTCTCAGAACAAGATGAGATCCGTAGGGAAACGACTGAGTACCAGCGGTCTCATGGCCGACGGAAGCAGTATGAGAACTTTTGGGAGGACTTTTATGCCTATCCGTATAGGAGGCAAAGAATTTGCCTACTATAGCAGAGGTTAGTGACGATGGAATCCTCGGTTTGGATTTTGCAAGCCTATATGGGGCCATGTTGGATCCGAAGGATGGTATGATGAGTATCCATAACCCCTATGGCTTGCATGTACAGTGCATAGAGACAAGGGTCTTCAGTAGCTTCGGTTATCCATACGGTGAAAATCCCTCTGGGTACCACTTGTGATGTCCTTTGTGGCGGATCAATGGCCCAGAAGGGTGAGATGGGAGTCTTTAAACCTGACATGATACATCTATCGTGTATCGGGTTTGGACTCAGTGGATACGTTAGTGGCGAATGCAGCATGGACTGTACTACCCATGACTAACCGAACTGGTTCAGTGATTTACTTGAAACGAGGTGACGGCGTAGGGGCCGAGTTCAAGAAACCATTAAACCCTGTTAGTAAGCATCCTTTGGATGAAGAATTTCAGAAACTGATTAATAAATCAGATTTACAGAATACGAAGGAAAACGGCACCTAGGGGATCTCCTGCGAAGGTATGAAAATGCTTTCGGTACAGAGGGAGGACCCATAGGCAGAACCGATAAGGTGTTGCACACTATCGATGTGGGCGACGAGAGACCTTTCAAAATACCGTATCGTAGACTTCCTCTTAAGAAGAAGTTAATATGTAAACAGGAAATACAAAAATAGTTGGAGCTAGGGGTAATCGTGCCAAGCACGAGCCCTTGGTCCAGCCCTGTTTGTATGACCACAAAGAAAGACGGTACCATCCGTTTCTGTGTCGACTATCGTAAACTAAACGGTATGACAAAAAAGAACTTGTATCCTTTACCAAGGATAGACAAGACCTTAGATAGCTTGGGTGGGAACCAATGGTTCTGCACGCTGGATTTACAGTCCGGGTATTGGCAGATACAGATGCATCCCAAGGACATAGAGAAAACTGCGTTCTCTAGCCATTTGGGACTATTCGAGTATAATGTCTTACCATTTGGATTGTGCAATGCGCCAGCTACGTTCGAGGCTATGATGGAATCTCTACTCAGCGACTTGTTGTGGAAGTGTTTGGTTTACTTGGATGATGTTGTCGTGTTCGGCAAGTCCCATTGAGGGCTAGCGTCGACTATAGTTGACACCATGGTAGGCCTAGCATCGACTATAGTCGATGCCATGTTAGGCCTAGCGTTGACTATAGTCGATGCCCATTATATAGGATTTGTATAGGAATTAAAAATAGGCTTGTCCTCTAGGAACTAAATTTTTTTCAGAGGCCGTCCCTATGGCCAGGACAACGATTTTTGCTCTGTCCTTAAAGGGTTAAGGAATGCCACACAAACCTACAGGTGGTCCTGGATAGGATTCTAGCTAACGGCCTTAAACTCAAGCCTAAGAAATGTAATTTGTTTAAGAAAACAATTACATACTTAGGAAGGATAATTACCCCCAACGGGGTAAGTGCGGATCCGGAAAAGCTAGAAGCCGTTGAGAATTGGGAAAGACCCATGAGTGTTAAGGAGGTTAGATCATTTTTAGGATTCTGTTCCTATTACCGTGATTTTATACCAAATTACTCTCGTGTAAGCTTTCCTATGCAATGCTTAGCTCATTGGACACCTGGTAGGGCTCGGGAACCCTTCCTATGGACCAGTGAGCAAGAAGAATCTTTTAATAAAATAAAGGATTTGTTTAGAAACACACCGGTACTGAAATATCCCACACCCGAGGGACATTTCATACTAGACACCGATGCTAGCAAATAATGCTATAGGGGCTGCACTCTCTCAGGTCCAGAATGGAGTCAAGGTCCCATTGGCATTTGCTAGCAATACATTAAGCAAGACACAGCGTAATTATTGTACCACTAAAAGAGAACTGTTGGTGGTAGTGGTGTATACGAAGAAGTATAAGCATTTCCTTTGGGGAACTGACTTCACTTTGCGTACCGACCACTCGTCTCTGAGATGGCTCCTTAATTTTAAGGACGCCGAGGGGATGATTGGACGATGGTTAGCTCATCTATCGGATGCCTTATCAAGAAGGCCAATCCGAAAGTGCCAAAATGCCACTTGTGAAGACTGCTGGGCCCATAATGCTGTGGTTGCCGGGTTAGTATATAGTTATACTACCCCCCGTATCCCCTGGGAAGAGGCTGTGTGTAGCTATCTAGATTGGTCCCCAGAGACCATCAAGAAGTTTCAGCAGTCGGATCCCACCACTACACGCATCTTGGAATACTTACACAAAAGGTATTAAGCCGGTGAGGTCAATGTTATCTCTGGAGGACAGAGAGACGAGGCCATTCATAGCTCAATGGACCAAGCTAGAGATCCGAGATGGCATATTGTGCAGATGGAAGACTACTTCCACTGGCAATAAGCTTTTGCAAATTGTGATTCCTACCTCAATGAAAAGGTCCATTGAACGTCTGCAAAGACGATATTACTGGCCAGGGATGAGGAGTGACCTACTTCGGTGGATCGCAACTTGCCCTGATTGTTGTAGAAACAAGCCAGGACCCAGCCTGGGCAAGTTACCCTTGTCCCAGGAACTGTTTGGTGTGAGATTTGCTCGTGTAGCAATCGACATCATTAGTGGATTTAAAACGACGCCTAGAGAGAATACTTGTATGATGGTCGTGAGCGACTACTATACGAAGTACACTCGGGTGTTTCCTCTTCCGAATCACAAGGCCGCTACATGTGCCAAGGCATTTGTAAAAGGTTGGGTGCTACATTTGGGTGTACCCCTTATGATGCACAGTGATCAAGGTAGGGAGTTTGAGTCAGAGTTATGGCAGGAAATGTGCCATTACTTAGCTATATGTAAGACCCGAACCAACCCATACCGACCACAATCGGATAGCCAGCTGGAGAGGTTCAACAGGACTTTGATACAAGTTCTGAAGCCCCTGGTTAATAGCCACCAGGACGATTGGGACGAACAGTGTGAGTTTGTAGTACACGCCTACAATAACACCGTCCATGCATCCACTAACTGTACCCAAACCTCTTGGACGTAATTATGCCCGCCGACTTGGTATATGGTGTGGTTGGAATCGACCTGGAGGCTCCCTGCACTGTGCTTTTTGTGGAGTCACTCCGGGACAGGTTCGAGCAGGCATACGAAGTAGTTCGAAATGAACTACTGAAGAATGCTAAATGGCAAAAGGTGGGGTATGACACCAATGCAAGAATGATACATTTCAATGAAGGGGACAAGGTACTGAGGTATTATGAGCCACTCGAAAGATTAAAGCTCGTGACGCCTTGGGAGGGTCCATTTAAAATTGTGCCCATTATCTCTGAGTCTACAGTGATGATGGAAGATTGCTACACTGGTAGAAAATGGAAAACCAATGTAGGAAAGCTTAGGCCCTGGAATGGACGCGAAGCAGCAGAGAGGGAGTACGGGTACCGACCCCCAGAGCCGACCCGAGGGAGGCCTGAGGTGATAGTAACCGAGAAACGCCCCAGAGGTCGGCCTAGGAAGCATCCAAAGGCGAAGGTAGCTTCTGAAAAGAAGAGGACGGGTCGGAAACGGCCAAATTGTAAGAATTGTAAAAATGTCTCGCTGAGTTAAGGCATTACACATGGGAAAGGTCCAGCCGTGGCTGCACAGGACCCGGAGAAGGCTGTGGGTAATGCCAGGAGAAATAAAATGCTGACCGAGGGCGTCAGACGTAGTCCTAGGCTAAGGGCTGCCGGTACCTAACTCAGTACACAACGGGCACCTGTGTGTGGTTCGCCGTAGGCAAAGGACATATGTTATTGCGGACCGGGCATCGAAAATATGTTCCCTGGCTGGCGTATCCCGTGATTGGTGGTTGGATTATCCGGTACATTCGCTTTTTAGCGATGTATATACCACCAAGCTACTGATGATAGCACCTCGGTAGTAACATGCGTCTCGTATACCGAGCCGAACCTCAGTCCGGATCTAGTCTACGTGAGGGCGCCACCTGTTGTGAACAACTAGGTCACCGGATAGCTAGCGGTGGGATCTCACGAGGGAAGAGGTATGACACCATGTTGGTTTGACCCACTTATAACTAGGGCGGAATCGTGGTGTGCAGACGCCATTGGTTTTGCTCTGGTTATTTTTGCGTCCTCCGGCAGCTTATAGCTGTAGTTTAATATTCTTTTTGGTTGGATGAATCCTTCGGGAGGAGTCCAACATCATGACTGCCAATTTTATATTGGAAGTTGTCTCGCCGTAATGGCACAAGGGACAATTGACACTGTGGGTCAAAGCGCCAACGTTGAGCTGGATGAAAACGAGGCCCCAACAGCCGCGTCTCGGGCGAAGGAGACAATGGAGACCTCTGATGCTGGCCTCGGACAAGCGCCAGAAGTGTAAGAGGCCGCTAACTGCCTCACTGCACTATCTACAGCAGTGACAGACAGGGATCAGATGCCTCCTCCACCACCTCCGGGTCCAGTAGCTTCCGCGTCGGGTTCTTCGGACCCAACCGGCCTGACGGCGGGAGATTTGGATATCTTAGATATCCCATTGTATCCTCCAGGATACAAGACGAGGATTGAATGCCTCGCACACTTAGACGAAGAAGCGGGAATTGTCTATACGAAATGGGGGACCTACATCCCAATGCACCCAGCCATGTTTGGATGTGGTGTGTTGGCCAAGGTGCCTGGACAGCCGGGAATAATACCCGATGACTTCAAAGCGCTAGTCATTGACTCGTGCTCTGATGAGCTGGCAGAAAATATGCCAGTATCATAGCTTCGAAACTACAGGCGTTTGGCCGGAGCCATGATGCTAGACGAGGATTTAGCATGGGCTGTGTTGTTATCCGAAGGGATTACCCGGAGTGCAACACAGTTGAGGGAGTCGGCATCCGACATGGACACCAACTCTACCATAACACACCAGTCGGTTGACCATTGACCGAGTCGTACCTCGAGGACGAGGACGTTCAGATCGCCATCGAGAGGTCCAAGTCTGAGACTGAGCCGGGTGCCGACATCCCAGAGGCGGCCGGTTCAATTTCGGACGAGGACATTGCTCGTCAACAGGCTGCTGTGGAGGCTAAGCGTTGTGAGCTTAGCAGAAGGAGCTGACTGCTGTTTGCCGCGCCCAGAGCAGTTCTACCTGATTTGGATTGATCATTTGAAATCCAAATTGGGTCTGGTATATAATTACGAGGCTAGAACGAAGGTTCAGTGGGCTATGACCCAATGGGGACCCAGCGGCAACCGTCGCAAGTGCCCATTCGAGTCATGTCAGCTCTCACTCACTGGAGAGAAGGTATTTAATACCAAGCCTCGGTTCGTCAGGCATATCGTGGAGCATCACATGCACCATAACCCCTTGTTGAGGGCTATCCCTGGTGATCGCCCCAGCAAGTTGTGCGATGGCACTTTCGTGACCAACCGGCGCAGAGACATGGCTTTGCATTTGCAAAAAGCCCATGGTACTGGCCTGGAAAAGACACGAAAGCATGCAGTGAGGTGCTTCAACAAGCTCCTAGCGAACTGGGCTGACCTCCCAGCGAACCAGGTGAGAAAGCTTGCGTTTGAACCCGAGTTCTGCGCCTGGAGGAGTGGCAACATCACCACTTACTTTGCTGTCAACCCCTCTGGTTCGAAGTTTCAATTGCCATCTAAAGGGCATATGAAACTGAAGAAGTGGCGGGGCGACGACAAACGAGAGGACAAGCAGGCTTGTTTGAAGGGAACAGGTGAGGCACAATCCTCAGCCACACCCCAGAAATGAACCCGAGCAGACCGTTCCGTGAGCCCTTCTGGCACCAAGGATCAGTCCAGACCCAGCCAACCCAGCTGATCGTCGCCAGTCCGGACAGCAGGTCTCGGCACTGGACATGCCTGGCTACCAGACCCCTCGGGTGGTAGGCCAGACAGTACCACCACCGCCACCTTCATGGGCCACCCCACCGGACACGGTGCATGGTGGGACGGGGAGGAGTCCAGCGACACACAGTGCCAAGCTTACCAGGAGTACATCGCGAAGTTCCCTGCTATGGGACCTGCAGGACCCGAATCCCTAGTCCTGACCTCCTCGGGTAAACCTAAGGCTCGGGGCAAAGGCCGTGGTGGATGCGAATCCACCTGACCACTCCCCGGCTACGGCCGAGGAAGGGGAGGTGCAATGGTTGAGGGCTCTGTGGTCCCTGCTCCATCTGTGGACTCTCGGGTCCCCATCATGGGGTAAGTGGCGAATACATTGGCTGGTCTTGAGGATCCAGAAATGTTCGTCGACCACCATGACGAACGTAGGTGTAAGATCCAAAATGATCTCATGAGCCAATGGCAGTCTCTCCATCACCAGAAGTCTATTGACTACATGCGAGATATGACTGAAGCCACCTTCAATCTCGTATACGAGATTCAGAAGCATGAGGAGGATAAGATCAAGGAGCAGGAGATTAAACGGGTCGAAGAGGCCTATAAATCCTGCGTTGAGAAGAGGAGGGAAGCCGAGAAGCTTAAGGAGTTCCATGCCGCTGAGAACTTAAAATACATCAACAGGTATAAGGAGGCGGACCTTAAGTTCTTCCTCTGCTTCGGTAGGCACCTGGATGACTGGGACGGCAAACTGTCGTCCTTAGCCGTCCCCTCGGATGCTGATGCCGGAGCAGTGGGAGGCAGTTTGTCTGAGGGCGTGGGTGCTCTGAGTCTACTTGACGTGGACCCGAGCACCGGTACCCTTAAGCTTCTCACTGAAGAAAGCAGCAGCTCGGCTCCCAACCCGGAGCCAGCTGAGAAGATGGACACTGACAACGAGTCCGAGGACTTGTAAGTGTCCATCTGCTGGTCACTAATTTTAAGTGCCTGAGGGTAAAGGCATGTTCTATACACCAGAGATTTATTCTCGGATGACTACCCGGATCCAACGGACTGGAATGACGATCTGCAGCTAAGATGGACACTACCCAAACCACTCGTGGATTACCATACGAAAGGGGGCTCCATCTACACTTCTTCATCAGGGAACAACACAACAGCAACGTGGCTTGCCACCACACGTATGTCGCCGGATGGAGCTGCAGAAACCAGTTATTCCAGGTTCGCCGGAAGTCTAATTTTTATTGTAAGGGTGATCCTACTTCCCCGGTAGGACACTGCTTAAAGTCATATGATATTGTTTGTATATATATTATTCATTTATAACTAAAAGAAAAGAAAACGAAATTCTTTTTCGGGTTACCCTATCTTTCGGATGTAAATCAAATATAATATATGTGTCTATAAAACACTACTATATAATTAACGGTATAAATCTAATAATATATACGTCATTATCACTATTATAACTCTGTAACATTGTTACTTTTTACCATAGGTTGATGGTGCCACCATAGGTTGATGGTGCCACCTCCTATATTGTTATAAATAGTTACTTTGGTTTATATATGACGATGCCTATCATTATGTACATATTATTTATAATGCCCCTTTAATGTCATATTAGTTTTACATATTACATAATTAGACTTACCTGTGTAAATATTTATATATATATATATATATATATATATATATATATATATATATATATATATATATATATATCATATTATCAGGTTCTCAATAAGTCTATTGTAACACCAACCCTAGGTAAAGTCTAGGGGGGTGGTGTAGGGGCCGGCATCGTTGTGTATATATTAGTGCGGTTCATCCGAGAGATGTGCTCGTGTGGTGATCGTTCCTTCTATGCCAACCAGGTGTCGCTTCGCAATACCCGTTTGGTACAAGAGGGGGCAGCACCAGGCCTCGCATCCAGCTCCTACTAAGGAGCTGGGCGATCCACAGAAGGGGACTGGACCTAGTCCAGTCCAGACGTTGTGCTATCCTTCTCTAATAAAGCCCATCCAAACAGATGGGAAACTAAAGGGCTTTGCCCAACCCGAACCATTTGTGTTGTGTGCTACTTATAGTATATAAGCAAGCCTAAGAGCCATCCAACATAAACTCATAAAACGAACCGTTACACTACTATATAATGATACTTTTATAACCCTTAGTTCCAAGTAGAACTATTTAATTTTAAACTGCAATAATGAACCCATACACTCGAAATTTCTTTCTTTTTTTTTTAGAAAAATATAACATGCTATACCACCATATACTAGATTAACTATCATTAGCACCAGGTTAATACTTTTCTACAATACTATGTCATAAATAAATAGATATGACATTCTGTTGTGCATGAATTAGAACCATACATTTGATCAGATCCTTTAAGCTTATCGCTTAAAACACCGGAACACTTATAGTGTCATAAGACTTTATACAAACAGTGTGGAACCGATTACTTTTATAAACCCGTAAGATCATGAGTATTTAAACCTTATATATAGGTACAAACTGGTTCTATATGAAAGATAGTTATCAATATAGTGATATGCTAAAGTAATTTGAACACAATCATATGAATATATTATACAATGTTTTACAAAGATAAGTCTTCGTATAGTGTCCGGGTGCTGTCCTGATATGGAATCAAGACGTCCTGTACAGGCAAATATAATCAGACTGTGGTCAGCTAACCACAGGGTGGAAGTGCTAGTCTCTAGGTTTCCTTTATATATAACACGGGTGTTGAAATAGGGCAGCTAACCTTAATCCTCTAGAAGTGCTAATGTCAGTTGTAATCCGGATGGTGTAGATATATAACAAGGGCCAGCTAGCCCGTGAAGCCTGTAGTGCTAGTCTATTCGGATCCTATGTATATAATCCCACTGGGCACATCAACATTGATTCAGCGTTGAAACAACGTTTGTAATGTTTGCATCAACGGTTGATATAGGGTTGAAATATAGTTGAATTTGAAAGTTGACACAACATAATCAAAATCAACTGTGATTCAACATCTAACCATCAGTGCTGATTCAACGTTTGTATTTCTATGTTGATTCAAAGTTGACACAACATTGACACAACATTGATAAGATGTTGAAACAACGTTAATATTTGTTAGGGCATTCTTTGTTGACATGTCAATGTTGAATCAACATTGAATCAACATTGAAATCAATATTGTTGATTCAACATTGACAAATCAATGTTGAGTCAACATTGAATTGAGAACAATATTTCATCATTGATATGTCAATTGTTGATTGGATGTTGAAATGGTGTTGGTTGACAACATTGAAATAGAATCATTGAAAAGCTGTTGATCAACATCATCAACACAATATCAGCGGGTTGTCAACGTTGATGCAACGTTCTGTGCCCACTGGGATATAGTGTAGAACTGGGTAAGTCCACATCAGACAGCATCAGGAACAGCACAAATATCTATTCGGATGTAGTACACATTAATCAGAAACAGGTACATCAGAATCTTTGCATTACGTTATAGGGTTATAACACATTCTGATAAGACTAGATCTGGTTATAAAGGAACCCGGAACACACTAAGGGCAGTTCTCACCGTGTTTCCGAAACATAAACATCAGAAGGTATGAGTTATGTTATAGGGCACACCCTACAGCATAAATACATTCTGGTAACACTTAATCTGGTCAGAAAAGAACGCGGAACACAATAAGTGCTTCCCTTAGTGTGTTTCATCCTAAGAAGATCCAGGGCGGTTTCAGGGGATACCGTCCCACTCGTCTAAGTCTACTCCGAACACTTTCATGAACTTAGTGTTCAGGTTAGTGTTCCTTTGAATCTCTTTCTTTACATGCTTTTCTAATATGTGTACATCCATAGCTGCCTGTTCTTTTGCAGCTACATCTTCTTCTTCCCGGGCCTTAACTTCAGTCCGAATCTGGGAATCTAGAGGTTCCTTTTTGACATTGCCTACCTCTTTCATGCACAGCAGAGTGTCATTTATAATAGGCCACAGGGTGAGCCCCAATAATGTCCTTAGAAAATAAGTTTCGTTCCAACAAGAGGGGGAGTAAAAAATTTTTGTGGTTTTGTATAGGTAATGACCCTAGGAATCATATATCAAAAGTTCTCCGCTCACCTCCCTGCAGTTTTTGCGTAGGTCAAGGTCAAAGGTCAAGAATTTCCCTCTTTATTCCTATGTAAATCTGTAAAACCCAGTAATTAATTGTATGTTGTCTATGGACTAGGCTAAAAGGCTAGAGGAGGGTATTATGGTTTAGTCTAAATCAGAAAATCATGCTGATTTCAAATATAATTGATATATTGGTGTGAGTATAATAGAAGTACCTGAAAAATGGGGTTTAAAAATAAAAATATTATTGAAAAATATGTTAAAATATCAAAAATCAGTAAAACATGAAATAAACCCTCAATAATCCACCTAACACTTAAATGAGTTAGATGATGGGTGAGGAGCATAATAAGCATGACCTAATTAGGTTATTAAACCTTGACCTACTTAATTAGGTCAAAGGTCACAGACACAATATCTGCAATATCTCTGGTTCTAAGAGGGCTTTCCGCACAATTTTAAGTTCTAAATAGGGATTTCTGACATACAGGAATAGATTGGACTAGGTTTAAACCTACTAGGATGCATTTTAAAGTCTCAAAATCTGAAATCAATATTGAATGTCTGTGTGAATACAGATGTTTGGTCAGAATGATTTAAACAGATAACATCATAGGTAATATTGTAATATCCCATTTGTGATAGGTAGAGGGGCTCACAATAATCATATGTAGGCTGGTAAGTGTTTAATCAGGTTGCAATAATTAGATTGTTAGGCCTTGACCTAAATCTAATTAGGTCAAAGGACACAAGAAACATGTTTGCAAATATCTCTGGTTCTAGCAGAGCTTTTCACACAATTTTAAGCTCTAAATAGGGGTTTCTGATATAGAGGAATTTTATTGGTGTATGTTTTAACCTCCTAGAATGCACTGTTGTCTATGTGAGCCCTTAACATGGAATTATATTCAACTGTTTCTCCAACCATATGCATGCGAATGAATGAGAAAGAAGGCAAATTGTGCCATCCAAGTAGTGTTACATGTGTATCCAATGATCTTAATTGACATAAGTAATTTCAGCCTCAATTTTCGTTGGTAGTGCCCCCTGTTGTATTGATCATGTAACTCTGTTGAATCACTTGTATAGGCTTGGTCTTGCCCACAATAATGCAAGGATAGGGGCTGGGGTGGGCTGACCTATTATAAGGAGTGGAATGGCCACTTGTGGGGGAGCACAAGGGGTAAATCGTTAAGGCACCCCCTCTTAAGGAGTTATCCTGTTGTTATACATTGTGTGTACAGCTCTGTTTGAACTAAAAAGTGGACCCCTGGTGCACCTTTTAGGTGCAGGGAGGGATTTCTCTCAAACTTTTCCAAGACTCCTTTACCAGCATACACTGCTTTAAGGGGGGGGGAGGGATTCCAAGATCCCCAGGTGCAAATGTCATGCTAGTCCAGCATAAGAAATACCTTAGTACTGAAAAAAAACCTTGTAGAACAGCACAAAAAAAAACCAGAGGCACTCACTATATGTCAGAGACAGGTGTGTGCAGCTGACAAGGCCACTTTTTGATGACAATCCATCTCATTTAGGTTCTAGTTTTCATGAAAACCTATCCCTTTTGAAGTAAACCCTTCTGATCATAGGTGTACCTCAGGATTAAGGGTCACCTTT
The DNA here is from genome assembly GCA_949317995.1 of Acholoe squamosa. Lineage (NCBI taxonomy): Eukaryota > Metazoa > Annelida > Polychaeta > Phyllodocida > Polynoidae > Acholoe > Acholoe squamosa. The sequence goes on along the minus strand of OX439043.1, from coordinate 35,342,507 downwards.
ATCCCAAAACCACTATCACCATGGATTTGTTTGTCACAGGCCAGGCTGTACACCCCCATCAAAGGTGAATCGAGTGCCCCTCCCTAGTACTTACCCTCTGGGTTTCATGTACTAGCTTTTAGCTTCTTCAAAAGGTGGGAAAATGGTTGATTTCTGATTTATGCATATGACTGCACATCCTAGGAGGTTCAAACAAGTTCCAATGGATTCCTCTATATCAGAAACCCCTATTTAGAGCTTAAAATTGTGTGAAAAGCTCTGCTAGAACCAGAGATATTTGCAAACATGTTTCTTGTGCCCTTTGACCTAATTAGATATAGGTCAAGGCCTAACAATCTAATTATTGCAACCTGATTAAACACTTACCAGCCTACATATGATTATTTTAAGCCCTCTACCCATCACAAATGGGATATTACAATATTACCTGTGATGTTATGTGTTTAAATCATTCTGACCACACATCTGTATTCACACAGACATTCAATATTGATTTCAGATTTTGAGATTTGAAAATGCATCCTAGTAGGTTTAAACCTAGTCCAATCTATTCCTCTATGTCAGAAATCCCTATTTAGAACTTAAAATTGTGCGGAAAGCCCTCCTAGAACCAGAGATATGACAGATATTGTGTCTGTGACCTTTGACCTAATTAAGTAGGTCAAGGCTTAATAACCTAATTAGGTCATGCTTACTATGCTCCTCACCCACCATCTAACTCATTTAAGTGTTAGGTGGATTATTGAGGGTTTATTTCATGTTTTACTGATTTTTGATATTTTAACATATTTTTCAATAATATTTTTATTTTTAAACCCCATTTTTCGGGTACTTCTATTATACTCACACCAATATATTAATTATATTTGAAATCAGCATGATTTTCTGGTTTCGACTAAACCATAATACCCTCCTCTAGCCTTTTAGCCTAGTCCATAGACAACATACAATTAATTACTGGGTTTTACAGATTTATATAGGAATAAAGAGGGAAATTCTCGACCTTTGACCTTGACCTATGCAAAAACTGCAGGGAGGTTAGCGGAGAACTTTTGATATATGATTCCTAGGGTCATTACCTATACAAAACCACAAAAATTTTGTACTCCCCTTCTTGTTGGAACGAAACTTCATAATTTGGTGGCTCACCCTGTGGCCTATAAGACCCTGATGGCATTCTTTGACTGTCTGCTTAACGTATTTCTCCCAGTGAGTATAGATGGCCTTTTGGACATCTGCTTCTCCCTAGCATGATTTTTCAAACCAGATTTCAGCCCTACCGGTTTGAATGGTAACGGCGTCAGCTAGTTTAACAGGTTGTGCAACTTCCTGAGGGGGCGTTGCTACTACCGGTATAGCTCCTCCGGATGGTTGACCTCCAGTCATGGGATTCGTACCCAGCTGTGGTGGTACCATAGGTAAACAGTAACCGAGGAGCAGATTTTGCTTCAGTCCCATGTTTAGATACACTTGTATCTGCTCAGGGGTCGCTAATGTGCTGTGGGGGGATCCGGCAGCAGATCCGGCAGCGGCAGGTGCGAAGGTCTTCCTGGGTACAAGACGACCTCCCCTACGGACAACTAATGTCTGACTCTTGGGTCTAGGGCCCTGAGACATTGTCGGGAAGGTCTGTTTGTCAAGCTTCCCAGGCTTTGCGGCTCCTTTTGAATAGCCAGCAGCTCCAGGCTTCTTGAAGACAAGCGAGCTCTGGTTCTGCTCGCGAGGGTGGCGTGCCAGCGGAGATCTGGAACACTCCTCTGACTGGGAATGTGCGTTTCCCTGACCATTACCGGGATCACCACGGTTCTGGTCTCGTCTATTTCTTTCTCTGGCACGCTTCCCCTCCTTACCAGATTCCTCGCACTGCCACCATAGGCTTTCATGCATATCCAGTTTGCCCTTTCCCAGAGTCAGGACAATCTTAGCTTTCAGTTTTGAGTCGTTGGACTTCGGAACCTCACAGAGGACTTGGTCGCCGGGGCCAACTTTAGTCCAAGCATCTGTACTGATACTATCGAACTCCTTCATGAGTTTCTGATGCAGCTCCATTATCCAGTTGCGAGCTGTTTCTAGACCTTCGGAATGTCCCTTTTTCTGGTGTCTTGCAAGATCACTACGTTTGTTCTAAGTCACTTTCGTAGTACACTTCTTACCCTTCTTACCATAGCTTGGGTCACAGACGTAAACAGGGTGATGGTGGAAATGGGTTTCCACCAGATGCCTCTGGAACCGGGCTGAAGTACTCCAGGTCCGGACCGACACATCACTAGCATCCTGGCAGACGGAGAAGGGACACGATTTCTGACTGTCGCCATACCACTTCTCAAGTGCCCATCTGAGCTTCAGCCTCTGAGTATAAGTGTAATACCCATCTGCATGGTTAAGCATCAGCCACATTTTCCGGTAGGCCTTACTCGGATTAGGATCTTCATCTGAAAGACGCATCCAATCCTCATCGTCTAACTCATTATTTTTGTTAACGGGTTCAGGACAAGCATACAGAATAGAGCCGTCCTTTTTGACACCATATGCACAGTCCTGGAAGCATGTAGGCACCCGGGTCTTAAAACCAGACTTGGCATTTTCCAACGTTCGGCTTCCGTCTGAGTAGATGGGGTACTCTTCTCATTATATTCGACAAAAGACATCATCGAGTGTCTGTGTTTCTGTCTGCGTAGCTTGGCAAGGCTTTCCTTACATCCACTTGATTGCGGCGTAATGTCTGACTGCCGGTATCGACTACATACGATCTAGGGTTTTGATGATACCTAACCACAGTGGCTGGCCTCCAGACCTTTGATCCTGGCTGAGGGCGGATCCTCACGGTCTGCCCTGACTGGAGTGGCTCCAATTTCTTTGATACTTCGTCATGGTAGTATTTTTGTTTGATTTTCACATCCTTCATTTGTTGGTCTATTCTAGCTTTATCAGGGACGACTGGTTTCAGCAACTGTCATGCTACAGGGATAGGCGTCCTCAGACGTCTTGACATATTAAGCTGCAAGGGTGCAAGGCCTATAGATGGTATGGGTATTATAGTTGAGTATAGCCTTGCGTTTGTCCGTACATTTCCTCCACAGAGATTTTACTGTCTTCACTGCAATTTCTGCCGTTGGATTGTGGGTAGTGTGGGCTGCTGGTTATATGTTTAAATGGATACTCCTCATTTGCAAACTCGGCACTAGAGTATTGTGTTCCATTGTCAGTGGTTAACTTCTCTGGTATCCCCTGGCTGGAGAAATGTTCTTTCAGCGCTTCGATGGTTGTAGTGCTGGACATGTCTTGTAACTTAGTCGCTTCTATGACTCTTGAATAGTAGTCTATGCTGAGGATGTAGTTCTCATTGTTGAAGTGAAAGATGTCGGATGCACCCTCTGAGTACGGAAGTTCAGGAGTCTTTCTGATCTTCATTGGTTCTTTCATCTGAGATGGTGAAAATTGTTGGCAGGTGGTGCAGTTTTGAGATGATGTCTTGGATCTGGGCACTCATTCCTGGCCAGTAGAGGCTCTCCGCTCGTTTTTTTTTATTTCACCATACCCATGTGTGACTCATGAACTAGGTTGAGCATCCCTGCTCGCATCGATGGTGGTACCACGATCCTAAGACCACGATATACGGTACCATCTGGTACCGCTAGCTCATCACTGGTGCCCCAAGGCATATGGGCACACACTTTCAGGTCCCTCTTGCTTAGTGTCTGGCCAACCTGCTTGAATTATTAGATAGAGTTTGTTTAGTTCATGCGCAGTTTGTGTCTGAAACTCAGCATACCTGGCGGGTGATACAGACATTCGATCTATCATGTCGACCTTGAATTCTTCTTCCTCCTCTGTAGGCGGTTCCTGGATGCTGGCCCGGTTTAGAGCATCAGCTATTTCTTCCCTGGTAGGTGCTGTAGATTGAGATCATAGCCTTTCAGCTTCAAGAGCATTGTTCACAGTCTTAGCGGGGCTGCTAGTAGGGGCTTCTTGCTGATCGTAGCTTCCTAGACTTGTATGACACTGGTCTCCCGTCTTGTAGTAAGACTGCTCCTTCGGCCTTCTTACTAGCATCACACTGCATCACTATGTCTTTGTTCACATCATAATATGCTAACACAGGTGCACTGCTACAAAGTTTCTTGATCTTCTGGAAGGCGGCTTCCTGAGGCTTATCCCAGTGAAACAGTACTTTCTCGCGTGTGAGCTCTCTCAGCGGCTCTTCTATTTCAGCCAACATTGGCAGAAACTTGGCAAAATACTGAATAAATCCTAGGAACCTCCGCACTGCTTCCTTGGAGTCCGGTGCTGGCATCTCCATTACAGCTCTTACCTTGTCAGCTGCTGGTTTGAGTCCATCACTTGTTATGGTATGGCCTACGTAGGGTACTGAGGACTGCCTGATTTTCATCTTTTCGAAATTCAGCTTCAGGTTGCAGAGTTGTGCTCCTTCGATTACCTGCTTTAGGACTTGGTCACGTAGTTTTCGTGTTTTTCCTACTATCAGGATGTCATCCATGACTGCATGTGCGTTGTCAATGCCTTCTAGCATTTCGTCCGTAGTCCTTTGGTAGTTTTAGGGCCGACTTGATGCCGAATGGAAGTCTTGTCCATCGGTACCTCCAGAGTGGTGTATTCATTGTTGTTAGCTTGCTAGACTCATGGTCTAGTACCATCTGTAAGAATCCACTCTTAGCGTCTAGGATGGAAAAGGTTTTGCCACCTGGTGACTTGCTAACGATCTCTTCCACTGTCGGAATCGGGTAGTGTTCTCTACGAACAGCCTTGTTCAAGTCTCTCGGGTCAACACATATTCTGTGGATACTACCATCGAGTTCACCCAGTCTGTCGGTTCTGTCACTTTCGCCAAGTGACCTTCCGCTTCCATTTCCCTCAGTTTTTCCTTTATCTTTGGTAGGAGGGCTGCCGCTTGCCTTCTTGAACCATGTACTACAGGTAACACAGTCGGGTCATGTATGTTCCTGGCAGAGTTCCGGTGGCTTTCTCCAGTTCTGGGTGGCATTTCAAGAACTCCTCCGTAGCCACATCTATTTTGTGTATGCGTTTTACCAGGTTGAGTGCTTTGCAGGCGCCTCCTGACAATTCTGGAACTTGGTTAACGCTAATCACATAGAACTTCACTTTGAGTTCAGCACTGCCGATTGGGTGGATCTGGTGATTTGTGTAGGAGACTAGCCTCTTATTAGTGTAGCGGAGTTTGACATTCGGTGCGACTTTCTGGAAATCTGTCTCTCATTACACTGGCCTTGGTCCCGGTGTGCAGCTGACATCTGAGGCTGCCACTGTCAATTGTCAGTTTCCCACCACTCGCCGTCATTACCTGATGCTTCCTTTTCACTCTTCATATCAGGAGCTGCTTCTTTGCCTAAGTTGACCTGACCCCATGTAAAAGTCAAATTTCTCTCCCTGCCCTTGTCTCCAACAAATGCTTTTAGATAGTCGATCTTCTCCTCATTACACTTGGAGAGTGGGCCACCAAACACACAGTCACAGTGTTCAGCAAGCCTCTCCCACTCTTTCTCCAAATCTGGCTCATCCCAGTTTATGGTGGGCCAAATGTTCATACTAGACATGGGGACTGATGCATTTGCCATCTTGGGAACCAGTTTTGTAGTAATTAAGAACTAGAGAATTCACTTATTTCACCACTTCTTACAACCAGAGCCGCTGAGAGAGCTCACACACGAGTACTGTTTCACTGGGATAAGCCGCAGGAAGCCGCCTGCCAGAAGCTCAAGAAACTTTGTAGCAGTGCACCTGTGTTAGCATATTACGATGTGAACAAAGACGTAGTGATTCAGTGTGATGCTAGCAGGAAGGCTGTCGGAGCAGTCTTACTAGAAGATGGGAGACCAGTGTCATATGCGTCTAGGAAACTACAACCGTCAGAACAGAACTGGGCCCCGATTGAGACAGAGATGCTAGCAATAGTATTCAGCACTGAGAAATTCTGTGAATATATCCTATGTAAGGAGGTTGTGGTACAGACTGACCACGAACTGCTGGAAACAATCAGCAAGAAGCCCCTACTAGCAAACCCACTTCTGACACCATGTAATGAAAGCACAACTTAGCTGCCATGTGGCAAAGAGGATTAATTCATTCAAAATGGCTGCAAATAAAGTTACTCTCAGTTTTGGTAGTTAGTGGTAGTTTCGTGCATACATTACAAGAGGCATGGACCATGTCTAGAAATACATCAATTTTAAGTCAAATTGCTCAGATCTATTGATGGACCACCATTCACAGCATTCTGAATGTCTGCGCATGCGTCAACTCATGGCACATGGCAGGTCGGAGCTCCCAAGCATGACGATTGCTAATTGCTAATTGTTGATCGATAAAAATTTATTTCAGAAAGGGAAATATCGCCGAAATGGACTTATCCCTTTCATTTAGCTACAGGAGTCACCTAGATGTAGCCGCCTGGATGTAGTGGATATCACATGCCCTGATTATCTTCCAACCTGTCTTTATCACAGATTTCCACAGGATTTAGTGTGTTTTATAATCGCAGAATGCAATCGCACCATTGACTCAAATGTAAATAGGAATGTAGTCAATATGAAAACCTGAAAAGGTAAGGTAAATATGGCTGCTCTTTGAGAGGGAAAGATATGGTTGACCATAAAAAGGATTGTATGGGTTGAAAGATGAGATTTCAAACTATCCCTGTTTTTTTTTTTTTTATTCCACCCTAGAGTATGTGATTGAAAATCAGGAAATTTGACCTGAAGGTGTCGGCAATGGCCCAGGGGGGACCCTGGGCTAACTAGGCTGCTGATCAGATATGTTGGGTGTAATGGTGAAGGTTGGATACTTTGGCCTGGTATCACAGTAGGTTGCCCAGAGTCTATGCATGGACATATTGACAGTGGTGCCACCTAATACTGCAAAATGAGGGTGGATATCCACCCTCATCTTTGCAGTACTACCTCAGGTCACATTTATTAAGTGGGGGTAGGGTGATTAAATTGGGTGTACATTTTCTCATTTTGATTCTTTTATTCTGAAAGTCATTAAGATCAGACTTGTAGTCTTCACTGCATTATTGTGTTATCAGTTTTATGTGTTATATTTTGTTATGAAATAATCTATTGAGGTACCTGCCACCTGTCTGCTGAACCGGCTTAGCTGGTCAGTATATGTGGTGGAGACCAGTATCCAGTCGTATACAACCGGGCAGCTCTCTATCACATATGGATGATTTACGTGTTTAAAAGTCAACAACTATCCTGATTGACAACTTTTATCACACTCTACTGTGATACAAATTGACCCAGAACAGAGTGTCTTATCTTCATGTATAATATACTTAACCATGTACAACCAGCCTATGCTAGAAGTCTGTGTTGTTTCGGCCTGTGTCAACCGTAGTTGGGTCTAGAGGCATTTCATTCTGAAAATTGCCATTTCCCTTAGCTGCAATAAAAAGTGGGTGTCCATTTCAGGGTGCTTCATCATTTTCTGTCAATATGGGTGGTGGTTGCCATGGCATCAAGTAGAATCCATCAAGTGATTTAGCCAATCAACTTTGTAAGATTTGATGTACAAAAACTAAGAATTTTAAATATCGTCCTCTCCCATTGAATTCTACATCCTTAAATTGATAATAAAAAAAAAGAATAGTCCCCTGAGATTTAGAATGAAATGCCCTAGGCCAAGGATATGTCCACCATCTCTCCTTTTCTGTACTTGTTGCTCCTTATTGGAGCAAGGCTATTTTACTGAAAAGGATCACCTGACCTTCACCACCTCAATCTCAGCATTGGGGCCGACCTCAGAGTTTTTTCCGAAATTTTTTCAAATTTTTCCCGATATTTTTGAAGATTTTTTAAGGACTTTTGAAGATTTCTTCAAACTTTTCAAATATTCTTTCTCAAAATTGTTATTTGGCATATATAATATGCACAAACTTTCCTATCATTTTCTCAAATCCCCTGCAGGAAACGAACATTTCTAACAACCACCAGTAAAAAAACAAGCAAATTATGATAATATCATGAGTATATGAGGCCCTAGATACCAAAAAAAACAAATTAAAAAAAAAAAAAAATCCGACCTACCGACCTCAACTTTTTTAAACATGTTACTGGAAACACAGCTTTTTTTTGCCCTACCAGGGTAATGGCCTGTTTACCTGCGCCGGTGAAAAATAACGGTATCAGCCAGGCATCATGCTGGCACTTAAAAAAGACGCTTATTCCAGACATTGAATATGCTCCCCGTCAAAGATCCCATGCTTATACAGGCCAATATGGTACATTGTATATGTAGTTTTATAGACACACCATTCTCCATGCCCTTTAGTTTCACATTCACATGTGAAGAACCATTCCACTTTGTGGCTTATCACAGTCATATTTTGTAAATAATTAAGATTTAGAGCCTCATATACTTTAATAGAAATGTTACATAACACATGGGCTCCTCACTTCACCTCTGCACTATCACATTCTAACTCAGTCGATGACCCTGCCTTCCTCTTGCCCATACATTATATCAAGAAAAATTGTACTGTCTTCAATATTTATTTAGTGCATGAATTGCTTAACATAGTACCTCTACATATATGATGCTTCATGTACGCTACAGGGCGTGAATCCTTTTAGAGTCAAAGCAACGATAATCTGCATAACTATGTATATATTACTTATTAGCATATGATCTAGCAGTAAACATATATATGATAGTTGCTCACACATTCATTAAGGGAGTGGTCATTATTTATCAGGGGGTGGATGGGGGTTGGGGTGTCAGTTGGGTGTTGGTCAAACCTCTGAAAATCTTAGGGCCCTTGAACACTTTACATGTGGAGGTATTTCACAATATATAGGTAGCTAATCCTATGAAAACAGATGAGGCTCTGGGGGTCTGACATCTCTAGGCTGGTGGGTTTAAAGGGGGGGGGGCGCTAAAAAACTTTTGACCCCTCTTGCAGGGGGACGTAAAAAAGATTACTCCCTTTATAGCCAAAAAGCCAGCAGGCTACTATAGATCAAAGGGGGGCGTCAAAGTTTTCTGCGCTTCTGTTGTGGGGGCGCAAAAAAAGAATTTGGACTGCCATCTAGGGGGCGTAATTTTTTTCACACATCCCCGTGAAAACTCACCAACCCTGCTGTTGATAAATATTGACCACTCCCTGAGTAGAAAGAAAGAAAATGTGATTTCTTGAGCAAACCTCCCAACACAATAGGTTTTAATGCAAACAAGTGTACTAAGTATATGCAGTACAGTATTATCAGTATTCAGTCCAATAATGATAATACATTATTATTTGATACAAGATACTTCCTGTAAATGTTCAAAGCATAACGATACAGTCCAACGCATAATGATATCTGGATTTCATCCGACCCATTTGTGGGCGTTATGACCAGGCACTACTTTTACTTACATGGACCTACTTTAGTAGTTATACCAAATAAATACGTTGGCTCAGGGATTTTCGTTATTAAGAAAAACGGGGTGTTTTTAAAGTTGTTTCTTTTGGGCAATTGGCAGTAGGTTTCTGGCCCAGTAAATAATATTACACAGTAGTATACCTATACATGGGTGCTCAAAATTTTCAAGATGTCACGCCGTCACTTTTTTGAAAGGATGGAGCGTCACTCCTTCACTTTTTATGTATATGCCAATGTACTGGGTACCTTTGAAATTGTCGCCGTCCATCATTTTCTAAAACCCCTGCGTGATGCCCGTCACTTTTTAAAACCCCTCCGTCACAAGCGTCATGCCAATCACTTTTTACACATGTATAGGCACAGTAGTCAGGAAATGATGCAAGCAAAGACCATTACAATATGTTTCTCACAAATACATTTAAATCTGTTTATCCACACAGTATTCTCTCCAGTAGTTAATACTCTACTGTATTAGATGGGGGCATGAATGCAGGTAATGGCATGTTATATCATTATCGCTCAGCTGTAGGTAGACAGTTGGGTCCAGCCGTGTATAGATGGCGTGCATTCTGCTTGTAATTTCTCAGCTGTAAATATGTGGATTCTGCTGTTATTACTCAGGTTTCGATTGTTGGATTCACCTTGTTGTTTCTCAGCTGTAAATAGGTGAATTCTGACTTGTTTCTCAGCCGTACATAGGTGAATTCTGACTGTTGTTTCTCAGCTGTACATAGGTGAATTCTGCTTGTTGGTTTTCAGCTGCACATAGGTGGATTCTGTTAGTTGTTTCTGAGCTGGAGGTGAATGGATTCTGCTAGTTGTTACTCAGAAGTTTGTGGCTGGATTCTCTTTATAATTTCTCAGCTGTACGTGGATAGATTCTCCTTGTAATTAATTCCTCAGCTGTAGGTCGGTGCATACAGCATGTACCTTCTTAGCTGTTGATGCCCCTGAGCTGGCGGGCAGCATCATCACGGGTCCTGACAGCGTCCAGTTCCCGTTTCAACTGACACAGAGCACATCCCCAGCAGCAGCAGCTTGTGCAGTAATCACTGCTGATAGAACCCTGTAAAACAGATGTTTATATAACAACGCGATAGTCCAGGCTAATACTATTTCTTACTGATATTTCAAACTCTACATCTGTAGCATTTAGTTAGGCAATATGTCTGTTTCAGACTGATGATAATAATAATTTGTATTACGATACTATGAAATATCCTGTTGGGATGACTTACATATATCTTTTCTTCCGTTCGTAGTTTAACACGCAGCATGGCCAGTGCTGAGGTAGGCGGGATGCAACAGGGCATACAACACCCCTCACCATAACTTTTTGAGATGTGGCATATGTAGCAGGGTCCACAGAAAGCCACACATAGACCTACAATTGGTATAGACATGTCATCAGGTCCCACATCAGGTAGACAATCGGAAATGCTTCAAGTCAGCCTTCGTTTTCAATTATGTGCATCTTTTTTATTGTTGTTGTAAAATCCACATCACAGGGAGTAAGGGCAGTAATATTTACTGGACGCAACAAACTTCTAGATGGGCCAAGATGTTATTGATTCAATCATTTCCTAGAATTATCTCTGGAACTTGATGTTGATTGGATGACTCGGTATGTTAGGATTCATCAAATATCACTTACATGAAGTTATGTCCATGCACCCTGAACATATACCACTGGACCATGGGCGATGCGTTAGTGGTACAGGCTGGGAGGTCACAACAATTGTGTTGGTCTGCAAAGAAAATATGCATGATTCAGGGTGTGCAATGGCCGATTTACGCCTTGTTGTAGAAAGGAGCTTCCAAGATGATTGCTCCAAGATAATTTGATAGAGTGACGGTTTCCCTTTAGATTGCCATATTTTGAAGTATAACGAAAGTCATAGCTTTGGTTCTAATTGGAATATTTTCATAATTCTTTCATATTTTGAAAGCTCAGATTCTCCCTCTGTCACTGGAGCATTTCCTGACGGTTCCGTTTTTGTGTACCTTATTGAAATGTCAGACATGAATACAATGACAATGTGTTGACGTGGCATACTTACCACTGTCGTTGGTCCAGGTTGTTGTTGAACGACAGGTGGGACAGCTGGAAGTGGCACCTGTAGTGAATCATGATAATCATGATATGCTGGTGGATGGGAGTGTGCGGTACTTTGATTGTAGTTTTCCATCTCTGGTTTCTGAATGAAAACATAAAAACAAAGGCATACCGTAATGATGAGCAACTTTTTCAAAAAGATTTTCTTCTGATAAAATGGAAATGAGACATTCATTATGTGATAGTAGAGTCCCCCCCCAGCCCATATTCGGGATAGATTTATCCCCAAATGTAGAACTTACATCAGAGAGAGGAAGTGTACAATGAGGACAGACTACACGTAGTGTGAGACCTGACCACTCAGTCATAAATATTCTACACCACCCTCGCCTGAGGCACCATTGGCGAGTACAGACTGAATAAGAACACACAAGTTGCTACAAGAAATAAGCAAATGTCATTGACCCCCGGGGGGGCACTTGAATTTATTTTGACGGGGGTGTGCGGCTGGGCCTCTGACAGCTCTTACCCTTGTTAGGGAGATTTTACCCTCGAAAGTCCACCCTTGTTAGGGAATTTTCAGCCAAAAACTCCATGTTTTGGAAGGAAAATCTGATCAATGAAATCACATTTTGAAAATTGACTCAAAAATGTCTAGTAGTTGGGAAAATTTTCTTGAAAAAACAGCAAACTTTGCCTGATCCGCGGGCTTTTTGCCCAAAAGTAGACCCTTGTTAGGGAGATTTTCTTAAAAGTAGACCCTTGTTAGGGGGATTTTTCTTTAAAATAGGACCCTTGTTAGGGCGATTTTGGCCAAAAAGTGACCTTGCCAGCCGCACACATGTGGTACCAACACATATGAAGTGCCCCCCCCCCCGGGCATTGACCATGGAATATCTTTCATCGTATTACAATGAAAAATACTTCATGGTAGTGGACATTTGCATTTATTTCATACTTTAGGGATGGCTCTAGGCATAGTTACCTCATCTTAAGATCATGTGACCAGGCCATCGAATATGAGCACATCGTTTCATGGCCCCATGGTATATAGACTTGATTATAGACTTGATTAGTAATACAGACCTCTTTGGTTAACTCTATGGAGTCGCAGTAACTCAAAACAGATATCGGACTGGGAACACCTGAAGATATCTGAAGGATATTAATGCAGTATAGCATAAATATGACAGCCCAAGGTTTGTATATTGAGGAATATTGCACGAGCCGGAGGCTCGTGCAATATTCGTCAATATACAAACCTTGGGCTGTCATATTTATGTCATATTGCGTTTATACCACCTTTTTCTCCATTTTGTATAAATTTCTTATCTGATATCCACAGAATATAGCCACGAGAAGACATTTTGTATGTGTAAGTGATACGCCCCGGGTCGCTCAGTGCGAAGCCATTGTTCCTTGCCTGGAGAGGTACTGCTGTGTTTACACACACTTTTCGTATGGAATCCAACCCTGACAAGTCTCCATATTAAAACATACACATCCTTAGACATTCTAGATGATCCCTCCATGCTTGATATGTCCGATCTATTCAAAATAAAGAAGAATCCATTGATTTTTCCATCGTAAGCAAGTCGCAGTCCGCCATTTGCATCTCCCGCCTTGTCCGACGAAAGTGTGTCAGTGGCCCGGATGTAGATATAGGTCATCTTCTCGTAATGTCTGACCGGCTTGAAAAATCAATGGATTCTTCTTTATATTGAACAAAATGGAGAAAATTAGCATGCATTCCTCATCTATGGATCAAATACTTCTTGGGATTTTAATATTATAACATGACAAGGTTGGAATCAAGACGAAAACTTAGGACTAGGACCCCAGGTTAGAACTTATTTACTTTCGCATTGGATTTCATCACCGTACAGTGTGGCGCTATGGCTAAGGCCTCCGCCTATCTCCACTGCGGCCGGGGTTCAATTCTCCTACGAGTTTGGATGATTTTTCAAATTGAAATAATGGCGAGACTGAATTTGTATGTCTCAACACTCTCCCAAAATATTATTAGTCCAACTTGACCTTGAAAAAGTATATCCAAAAATCCCCTAAAATGAACATGTGCGTATATGCTCTCATAATGCACTGGTAGGAGAGGGCATAACAGTAAGGCAGGTGGCAGAATAGTGGTATAAGGGACGATATGTACGTACACTCCACCGGCAAAAGATGTTGAAAAATGGACATTGAACTATGCTTTGAGTAGACACAGTTTGGTCTGTGTATATTACATTGCAAAGTATTAGAGCTGGATACTCAGGCTATGCTTTGAGCCTCAAAACAGGACCGATCCTACATTTTAAACAAGAAGCCCCCCTGCCTCACCTGAAAACAGGACACAACAGGTTGGAGGTGAGAGGGAGCTTTAGAAAAGCCCTCTGTCCCCGGGCCTCTGCCTCATCAGACCAAAGATCGGACAGCAGACAGGAAAATCAAAAAGGCCTAGAAATATAATTAATTACGTCCCTTTTAACCCCTTTGACAAATCTCCGTGGAAAATGCCAATGTTACACTGTGACACTGTCTACACATGGATGCCGAGGACCCTAGACAGGGGGCCCTATTGCCAATGATTCTGCCCAATGGTTAATGGTTAGTTATATTTGACTAAGAAAAAGAGGGACGTTTATGGACAGTGTTTTGATTAAACATAGCTAGCTAGAGTTGGAAAAACGGATAACAACCATGTACAATACTGTGGCCGGAGGAGCAAGCTCCCCCTGGTGTTTGGTGTTAGAAACTGCTCTGCAGGTCGCACATGCGCAACTTCAATAAGCCCTTTTTGTGTCAACAGCACCATGTAGTCAGAAGTGTTTCTGTGCTCCTCTCTTCACTATACACTGCCTATAGGTTATGGGAACCCAGCATTGTCTTAATCTGCCAAGGTATTGTGAAGGTTGGTGAATTGAAACAGACATGTTTTTGACCTGTGAGAAAAGTCCTTAGTTGGCAGTGACTGTAGGTAGTGCCGGGTCGATGATGCACGTGGCTTGACTTGGCTGGGAACTAGGTCAGTCATGAAAAGTGCTGTGTCAGCATTTTGGACGTGAGTAGGCCTATACAGTTGTAAAAACAAGCTGAGTGTGCTGCATGGAGAACTTTCACTACGTAATCTTGCTGTGTGGAAAGTTGTGTGGGATGACTTGTGTGTTTAGAAGTCGGTTTATAATTCATCACAGCAGAGATAGTAGCAAGTTTATGTGTACAATGCAGCTTTGAGAACTGACAAGGCCACCAGGAGAGTCCATTGTGTGACTGGCATGTTAATGTAGTACTGATGTGTGTTAATGTAGTACTTACGTGTGTTAATGTAGTACTGATGTGTGTTAAAGTAGTACTGACATGTGTTAAAGTAGTATTGACATTGGACAGTATTACTCACATTGTGGACAGTATTACTCACGTTGTAGACAGTATTACTAACATTGTGGACAGTGCTACATTCAGAAGGAGCATTAAGCTTAATTAAATTTAATTGCTGTTTGACAATTTTTGAGTGAATTTAGATTTGTGAACTGTTCAAAATTAAAATGGCGACAGCAACAGCAGTTATAGTACCATTAAAGGGGGGCCAACTACGCTACATGGAAAATTCAATGTCAAATGGCACTCCTGAAAGATAATTTATGGGGAATAGTCAGTGGTACAGAGGCAGACCCAGGTGCTGCAAATGCACAATCAGCCCAATCAGCCCAATCCAGGCTGATTGGGCTGAAAATGGATGATGGTGACTCTGTTCAGAGTCATATGAAAGAGATGACTGAAATATTTAATGAGTTATCAGTAGTGGGTGATCCTGTTGATGAAGAAATCAGAGTCATACATCTACTTGCCTCCCTCCCTGCATCTTTCAATATGATGGTTACTGCTCTTGAAGCATGTAAGGAAGTACCTAAGATGGAGATAGTAACTGAAAGGTTAATTCATGAAGAAAGATCCTAGAACGAACAGGGGATCTTGATGCTGCTGTCATCCAGGGTGAAAGGAAATGGGCCAAAATGTCATAACTGTTATAACTTTGGACATATTAAGAAGAATTGCCCTGAACTAAAGAAGAACAAGTCAGACAAACAGGATAAGGCCTGTAAGGCATGTACCTGTCACCAGGAGGTTTCTAGTGAAGATGAAATAGGTTTCTAGATTACAGGTTTATTACTATAGGGAATCCCATGGTAAAGATGGGACACTGACATATTTGATGTCAGAGGCAAGTAAAGAACTAGCGACCCTGACTTGCCATAGCTAGTATAAATCTTTATCATTAATATGTATCATGGTTATATATGATTTCATCTTTGTATGTCCTCATATTAGGCCACACCAGATTAAAATATTGGTCTATGGATTTCCCGCAGCTTAATTTCCAAATTACAAATTTTTATTTTTTAAGAAAATTTATTGGTCTATGGATTCCGCCCGCATCATTTTCTGGAAAATTGCAGATATCTTTTTTTTTTTTACCAAGGAGCTTAAAGGATCAATCAATAAAAGTACAGAAATGGCAGACCACTCATTGGATTGGTAAAGATGTCCCCGGTTTCATTATATAGGCCTATTCTACACTTAGGAAAAAAATGAACATTTTCAGCAAAGGGATCCCCCCCCCCGCCACCAAAAAAAAAATTAGCCCTCTCCATATTTTGGTCATGCAAAATCCATAGACAAATATATTTTCCTAGAAAACTAAAATAAAAATTTCGCCCTCCCGCCTCTTTTTCTAGAAAAGAAAATCCATAGACCAATTTTTTAATTTGGAATGGCCTTATGAACACTATATTTTTCTCATTGACTCAACCTGACAGACTCTAAGTTCATATATTACAAGTGTCAAATACATATTGTTCATGTTGAGAGGGAGTGTTGGAAAACGGATAACAACCATGTACAATACTGTGGTGGGAAGAGCAAGCTCCCCCTGGTGTTTGGTGTTAGAAACTGCTCTGCAGGTCACATGCACAACTTCAATAAAGCCCTTTTTGTGTCAACAGCACCATGTAGTCAGAAGTGTTTCTGTGCTCCTCTCTTCACCCTACACTGCCTTGACGTTTTGACTCGTATTTGACTAACATTTGAAACTTTTTTTCTGTGTACAGTACCTTCTTTCGCACGCAACATAACTCGGTAGAACTAGTATATCGATCTATACTATACTTTAGAATCGCTACGGTGTTCTAAAGTATAGCCCAAACGGGGGTTCAGAGGCAGAGCCTCCGATCAAGGATATATGCCAGATCTCATCTGAATTTGAATTACATTCAGATGAGATCATCTGAAACTTATGGAAACTTAAATGGAAGATTATTATTCAGATGAGATCTCAGCTGAAAACGGTCGGAAGTGTGTGACAGCATGGTCCCACCACGTCCCTGAGGAACAGAGGCGGCGTGAATGTTTTGTTGAGAGTTGTTACAATCACACACAAAATAGTGGCGGCAAACCTCGCCGGGTAACATAGTACTTCCGGTCATTTGACTTGAATAAAACTCTTTCTGAGATTCTGCAGCCATGGAGCAAGATGTAGACTTGTATTCTCTAATCATTTACCTCGATTAACCATGTTTGTCTCCAGTGTGTCGTCATTCTTCTTCAGGCCAGGGGGCAGTTTTTCCCTATGATGCGGACGTCTGTGTATCATATACGGACGTCCGTATCTGATATATTTCAGTTAAGTGTATTTCCTCATATATATGGACTTTCGTGCTCAACATGCGGAGGTCCGTATATATATATATATATATATATATATATATATATATATATATATATATATATATGTGGAAAAAACCCTGTATTTCCCTATCTTACGGACTTCGAGAAATCCTCTGAGACGCCGTATGTAGAGTGTCAAATACATGGTGGGGTACCCCCTCGTATGTTCTTTTACGTCATACGGACCACCGTATGTCTTATGCGGACCCCCGAGAACGTCCGTATGTTCCCTCTAAGCCCTTTGTGGGGTTATGACCTATGACCTTGACCCTGGAAGTCACCGAAAGATTTTTGGGTGCCGATTTCGAACAAGCTCCGACCTGCTCAAAAATGGCAGCAGTGGAGAGAGAGAAGGGAGGAGAAATGGCGGCAGGGGCGTACGAGCAAAACAGAGTCTGGAGAAACCTATGGGGAGTACATGCGGAGGAGAGATGAGGAGGAAAGGGAGAGGTATCGGGCGGGAGGCAGGAGAGGAGAGTGGACTGAGGAGTGGGGAGAGTCTGTGCCGGAGGGAGGTAGGGTGGAGCCTCCACGTGCAGAAGGGTGCGATCCCCTGGGAGGCCGGCCGCTCTTTGTCAGCGATGGGCCGGAACGGATACCCTGGAAGCGAGTGGAGTACCCGGACCGCTTGCAGAAATGGGCATCCGGACTGGCCCCCTACCTGGATCTGGGGGATGAATACGTACCGGTGGGCGGCCAGGCTCATGGCTGGACAGAGCTGATTGGTCCCTCTCTATGGCAGACGCACTACTACGCCACCACAGTGCAGCGCTATATGGGCAGCCAGTCAGGGGATGGCCCCTCCCCCACCACCACCACCACCACCCTCGGCGCATCAGATGGCGGCGGCGTTCCAGCACCCAAGGGGGAGTGGGTCAATGATGAGTGGAGTGGCTCCTGTGTATCAGCAGGGGTATCCCAGAGGCGCAACCACTCAAACGGGGCCCAGACCTGCGTACACCACACAGACTGGCCAACCCCCCAGGAGCGTGCCTACCACCTACCCGGGTGGGATGGCAGAGCCACAGCCCAGCACCTCTTCGGGGGAGAGGGGGCCGACCCCAGTGTTAAGGCCCGACCTAGAGGACCGAATCAGGAGGATGATTCGGGAGGAGACCGGGCCTGGGGGCGCTGGTAGCGGCCGCCCGGCCTCTTAAGCGGTCATCCCCCGTAGGACCAGCGAGAGGGGAGCCAGGGGGCGGTTGGAGAGTGACCTTGGTGAGGCCGGACAAGAGGGAGGCGGGGGCAGCGGGGGACGGCACCTGGACAAGATAGGGAGCCGGGATGAGGAGGTCGTCAGGGAGGAGGGGCTGTGGTTGGGGGAAGTACTGGTGGGGGACTGAGTACCTGCCGGGAACCCCCCTTCCCTACCCTGAATCCGGGCGTGTCCTCGTGGCTTCGGACAAGACAAGCGAGAGAGGGTGACCGGCCAGAGGGCCCACAAGCGAGAAGTCTCCAGGCAAGAGTATCACAACAGTCCACCTCCAGCGCCTTCTAGAGCCAGTCTTGCCTGTGTATATATATAATCTGTTTTAGCTTGACTGTAATGTTAATTCTATAAATAAGCAAGGGGCCCCATTGTTGAGGGCACCTCAGTTCTAGTTACCTCATATCTGTATGATGTCATACTTACCTTTTTATACTCTGGTCATCATAGCTACATTGTATTTGGGTTGTTGTAGTTGTTAGCAGTGTAGTGAACTAGCCGCCATGTGTTGGTAATAAAGTAATACTGGATTCCTTGTAATGATAAGGGGGCCCATTGTTGGGTTGCTCGCCATTAGACTAGTATGTGGGCTATTACAGTTAATAAAATATGTATATACGGTATAGAATAAGGAGGGAGGGATGTAATAAACATAGATAGTTCATTGTCGGCGGCTCGGTGGCAGCCACCGGATCGGGGCAGTAAGTGCGTGTTCAGGCCACCAGGGGGAGCGCGGGTGGTGACGTCAGTGTCACGTGACGTCACATCCGGGTCTCCAGACTATAAAAGGAGCAGATCCGGTGGTTTAGGGGCAGACGTAATCAGAGACTCATTGGTGGCTGACATGTAGCTGGTTTCCGGTGTTCGGTGGCTGGCAGCAAGTATGGCTAAAGAGGGCGGGCGTCTTAATTATAAGCTAGTTAAGCAAGTATTCAGCACAAGTGATACAAGTCGAAGACAAGTGTTAGTAATAAGGCCAGAACAGTAATAAACACAAGAAGTCGTCAGTTATCAACCTTTATTCTGTCGTTCCGCTGGTTCGTGGTTATTACAATATTAAACAATTGTGACATGTACTGGGAATAGGGGGACCTAAATGCACCCTGCGCTAAGAGCCTTTTTCGTCATGGAAACTTGACTGATATTCTTTTTTATACTTGCAGGTGTCTCGACAGCAGTGGGGGTTACCTCTACCATGACCCTCCTACAGCAGGAGCCATAATAGAGACCTGTGTGGCTCTGCATAATTGTGCTAAAGCGGCTAAGGTCCATCTTCTGCCCGATTACCTGGCGAGGGACAGCTTCGCCTAAGAAGATATAGATGACCCAGAGGCGGAAGAGGGTCAACCCACTCCCCAAGAGGAAGAAAGACCACAGGAGGGACTACAGTGTCCTGACGACAGAGACCTACAAGTGGCACCACAGCTAGCTGTTTTGTTGGACCAGATGAACGCACTGATAGAGGAATACTATGACGCTAACTATCTGCATTGAAAGTTAAAATGGACCGAGACAGCTTTCTTGTATATAAATGTATATAGTCATTTTAGTGCTCTAAATTATTGTGTAAATAAAGGACTTCGCTGGAAATGCAATATTAAAACATCACGTTTAATTCTAAGAGTGAATAGCATGCATATCAAACTCAACTTCCCCTCTGTCGAACAATATGTATGGCCATGGGTGGATACTAATCTTGTTTACACCTTGAATTGTTTTTGCCTTGTGTTGCCGAATGTCAGGAAACCTTATGACTAAATGTATCTCAAAACATCTTCTCTTTTCTTTTTTTCATGAAATGAAGATCTAACTTAACCTAACTTTTAAGACAAGAACAACATGACTTGGTCTCTGTTTTTCCTAACATTGACATGAGAGCACTGAGGTATCATAATACTCAAGATGACAGCCTTTCTTTTATGTGCATTAAAATCTTAATTACCAAATCTAACTGTCAGTTTCTTTACATGGCTTGACAATATAATGTTAGTCACTATATTTTTTGGTAGCCTTCCTGTTTCTTGATGATCTTTTCACAGGTACACCTCTCTTTTTGTTTTATCCTTCATCCTTCTCAGAAGCTTCTGTGTCTGCCTCTGAAACTGCCTCTAAAGCTGCCTCTGAAGCTGCTTCCTTCTGGTCATCGCCTTCCTTCAGGATAACCTCCGCGTTTTCCTCTTCTCCGTCTACTTCCTCAGTGCCATCTTTAGTGACGATGACAAACTGGTCCTTGTGCAGCATTGAAAAATGGTCGAGGCTGTTGTCTTCAGGATCTATGTAGTTAATAGCTGAAAACAAAATTACTGTACAATTTCTCACATAAGCCGCATCTGTTACCAGTATCCAAATCCAAATCAGGCTTCTAAAATAAGCCAAAAGAAGGCTTGCGGCTGATAGCAGGGTATTCTTTACAGAAAATGAGGACAATTATCACAATTTTCCAGCAAGTGAAAAAATTTCTCCCTTTTCGATTTTACAGTGAAGTTTGGGTCACTTTCTGATACACGTTTTCCTTTAAATTCAACATGTTATCTGTCCCTTTCTTTCGTGAAATAAGAAATATTGCTTACCTGTGCCGGGAATAGCTAATTTTCTTTTGCCCTCGGTGGTCGAAAAATAACCCGGGGCTTCCCGCGTCCTGTGTTTCATATGGAGGGGGTTGTTCCAACTGTAAGAAGATCCAAAGTAAAAAAGTAAATACTTAGGAAAAAAGAAATTATTTCATTTCTACAGAATGATATACTGTAAAATTTAAGGCTGTAAGACTATATGAACAAAAAAGGTAACAATGAGCAATTTATTTTAAATGAAAACCCATACAGATATTTCCCTTCATTTAGACTCTTCTCGACATACCAGGAGGAGGGTTCGGATGAGTAAGGAAGGCAGACATAAACAAAGTATCTACTTTAGAGGGAGGGTTCTCATTTTCTACTATCTCCAGGGCTTTGTAACAATGAAAGGGAGAGACTAGTGTTACAAAGCAAGTTTCATGTTAAGTTATTTCTCATGGCCCGTATGTGATATCTGAAGATAAATTACTTTGATTTGAATGAAACTGAAGGGTTAGTTATGTTATTCACACATGCTGTACATGCTGGAAAAGTTTATCAAGAAAGCAAGAGTCCACCTGCTGCCACATACATGCTTCCCTGTTGGTAGTGATAGGTTAGAAGAATGCCAGGTACTATTTTCTAATTACACTGTAATGCACAAAGAAACAAAGAAGTATTTATACCTTTGTCTAAAGCTTTGTCCGGGCAAGCATCCTTTGAACCAGGAGACAGTACAATAGATTCTGGAACTGGAGATCCTGGAACCAGTTTTGCGTCTTCACGGGGCTCCTCCTGTTGCTGCGTGAAATATGAAGAAAAGATAAAACAAAAATTCTTTTTTGATAAACACACATACGGACCCCCCTATTATGTGTTAAAATGTAGATTTTTCAGCTGCATTGTATTGCATTATCATAACATATCCACCTCCACATTTATATGAAAAAGGTTAGGACATAACTATTACATCCCCCACCCCATACTCCCTATTCGTACAGCTGTTTATAAGCAAATAAGATGAATGATGTAAGACACTTGACATTTTAGGTAACTCACTTTCAATAAGAGTTCTGGCCACGGATTCCTTGTTCAGCTTCTCCTGTATGTCTGCCAGTTTCTCCAGGTTAACTACTATTCTATCAAGAGCTCGCTCTGTATTGTCTACTAGCTTCAAGGAGGAGTTGTTGCACATGTTTAAAGCCCTCTGGTTGAAGGCCAGCTGGTTCATATTCTCACTAAGTCTAGCCATATTGTCCGCCACTGACATTACCCCCACACTTATCCCTGAGCTTCTTCCACTGACTTACAATGCTTGTCTAAAGCATCCGTCATATTATTGACACTGCGCGATTTTTGTTTGTCTTTTTACCAGACTATCAATAACTTTGTCTTGAACAAATTCTAATCCTTCCATAGTTTCGTTTTGTGTCTGTAGGAAGGAAGCAGACAGGTCTTGTACAGTGCCAGTCGATCTGCTCGCAGCCTCATCCAACTTATCTAACACCAACTTGGTGTTTGAATGTATGGCAGTCACTGATTCCGCCACATGCTTGCAGTAGTTGTCATATGAGGACGTCATTTAATTATTAGATATAACCAATTCTTGAGTGGCATATCGCATATCTTCTGAAATCTTAACGGCCGATCCGGCCAGTGCTTTATAAGTCCTCTTTAGTTCCTCTGTCACATGGTGTGAACTTTCATAGGACATCTTAATAGAACTGCCCTTACCTGTGTCCAGTCCTGCACTTGATGTCCCATCTTCTATGTCAGACTGAGCTGGTGAAGAGGGCATTTTAATTTCAGATATGTTTTCATCATTATGTTTTGTTTTTTTTTTATCCTGAATCAAACAGTTTTTTTCTAGAAGACACATTCAAAGTGGAAGCTATTTCATCTATGACTTCCATGGTCTTCATGGCCTGCAGACGCGGGGATGTACGACGTGGAGCTGAAGAGTTAGGTTTATCTTTTTTTTCCCTCCAGAAGTCTTATCAGCAGGAGTTTTTTTTTATTTCTGGCGATTCTTTAGTCAATGGAGTACTAGTCACAATGTCCAAATCTTTCTTTGATGCAGCTATAAGTTCCTGAACTTCTGCTTCGATGTAGAGCTTGGCCTTCTTTGCTGGATTTTCTAGGTTTGTTTGACTAGGCCTTTTGTTGTATTCTTTCTCTAGTTCTTTATCCAAGTCATCAGGGTCATGCTCGAGAACAGGTGGGGTCGCATTTAAAAGACCAGAAAAGGAATCTGCCCTCCTCCACCTCCTGCCCTGAAAAACAGGAGAAGGTTCTTCCTCTCCATCATCTTCTTCTTCTCCTTGGTTGTCATTTAACAATTGGTCAGGTAAGAGATGAGTGGGACGGGGTATAGAAGGTGGAGCTGAAGACAACTTTGAAGCCCCAATGGATGAAGAAGGCTTGGAAGCCCCTACTGATGAAGATGCCTTGGAAGAACCTGCTGATTTAGATGGCTTAGATGTAGAACAAGAGGCCTTGGAAAAATAGCTTGAAGTTGAACCTGCGGCAGAGGTCTTCTTCCCCTGATTGTTTTTGTTAGCGTTCTTTTTCTTAATGTCCTCAAATCTTTTCTGAAGCCCCTCTCTTTCTTTCTCTCTTGACTGATCGGCTACCACTAGGGTGGACACTTGGACTCGAGTTGAGCCCTTCTTCTCCTTCTCTAAAGACAGTTTTTTGTTGAAGGAATTACATATTTTTAACATATAGCCAGTCGATACCCTTGGTTTAAGAGCAGAAGACTGGCCAGTTGCAGAGGGGCAAGACACAGGCTCTCTTTTATTATGCTGAGTCAAGTTGTTGGAAGCCTCCCCTTCTTCTTGATCATCTACCTCGCTCTCGGTTTCTCCTCCATGAGTGCGTGCAGCCTCCTCTGTCCCTGCATTAGAAGCAGTGTCTGGCTCTCCGTCCTCCAGCATAGGAACTGAAAAGGAAAAATGAAAAGAAAAAAAATGAAGGGCATTATGAAATATGATTTCAGTCAAATTAATAACCTTTTTCTCTATATTAATTCATATGAAGATGAGAAATAAGGTATTTGATAGCAGTTATTTTAAAAGCAGCTTCATCCATATGGTACCCACCTCTGTCAATGCTGTCCAGCATTTGACCCATCAAAGCAGCGCCGAGTGAATCTGAAGGCATCTTCATGTTCTCATAATCTACACAAGAAGGCCAGTAAGGTTCATAACACGACCACTGGATGTCTCTCTCAGAAGGGTCCCCCCCTTTCAGATCGGGTGGCTGCATGCCTTTTATCCCTGACAGAAAATAACAACAAAGAGAAAATGACAGCAAACAAAATAATTCATGATAATATTATAATAGTTGTACCTGTGGGAAACGCAGAATCTTTACTTCACAAGAAGAAAAAAATCAAATTGGGGAGAAAAAAAATAAAAAGGAATATGTTCAAGACATAAAATTTAATTAATATACTTAAAAACAAACACAGATAAGTAATAAGAAAAAAAGGTAAGAAAATCAGGATTTCAAACGTACCTTCCGCTTGGCATCTTGGGAAAAATAGGTTAATTTGCTTTTGCACCCCTCGCCGTCCCTTTTTTGTCCCCCGTTGGCATTAACGTAATCTTAAAAGAAAGCAGACATAAACTGTCACAAATTATGAAAAGGAAAGAGAAAAATACTATCACAAAGTAACATGTGGGATGAAAAGACATAAGGAAAAGGAACAACAAAGAATTAATATTTGATTTCATATATGGAATTTCAAGCTTAAAAGATAAGGCCAAATGATTATATCAAAAAAAGATAATAAAAAAAGAATTGTATATTTCAACTTACCAGCGAGTTCTTCCCATGCCAGCTTTTTTAGGGTTACACCACCAACATAAGACTTAAATTTTCCTTTCAATACAGGTTTTAGGTGGTTAGCGCCATGGACTAATGGACGATTTTCATCAGCTTGCCAGTTGAGTGACTTTTTCCTAGGCGACTTGGACTTCCCTTTGCTTTTTAGGCTGGGAGGTTCAGGATTCCTCTGATAAGCACTTCTCGACTTCTTCCTTTGAGGGGCAAGACTTTGAAGAGATATTCCCTAAGAAGGGAAACTGACCTGTTCCCCCTTGAGATATAGCCCTAAGTAAGGAGGCTGCTATTGCGTCAAAGTCAGTTTTTGTTCCTGCTTGCCCCCCATGTCCCCTCCCTCTGGCCCTGCCCCTACTACTGCCACGGGTGGCTCCCCTGCTGCCTCTACCAGAGGCAGGGAAATAAGTGGGATCCTTGTCTGAGTCTTTATCCTGGGAACGACCTGACAGAGGTGCAGGAGGAGCAAAGTCCCCATGGGACGGTTGTTCTGAGCTGGGGGCCTTCCCCTTTTGCCTCTTCGCCAATATATCTTTTTTGTTCTGATTCCTAGCTCTACAAAGGAGGGAAGTCATGTATGATATGGCCTGTTGGCCTCCATCCCCTTCGAACATCTCAGGGGAGAGGAAATCCCCATCTTCATCTCCCTGAAGAAAGAGAGTTTAACAGTAAACAGGGATGTCTGTGATTGTGAATAAACAGTAACACAGAAATTCATAAATTACTGAAATATACCCCACAGAAGACTGCATTTTCATTAAATTTACAACCTTGGAGACGCGATAATATCTGATGCCCGACAAGAACATGAAGACTCACATGCCGGCGGGAAAACTCACGTTTAAGATGACTGATAAATTAAAATAACAGCCTTTCCCTGTTTCTCCATCTTCTACAGTACCGGTACAAAAAAAAAACAGAAGCGAGACAGAGGAAGTTCAATCCTACGTTACTACAGGCTTTTACGTAAGAAAGAAACAGATGTGAATGCCCAGGACGAAAAAGAGTTAACCTCTGCTCCTTCCCTCATACATAGGCTGGACTGAAAGGGCCTATATTGAAATAAAATCATCGATTAACTTACCTCAAAGAATGACATCGCGCTTGGGTAAAGTTTTTGCAAATGGCGACCGGAAGGGATATTCCGCATGTATATGACGTCAGACCACATGACATATGGGTACCCCGAGGATACAAATGGGGTTTCCGGGTATTTAAGGTATGTTAGACAACATACGGACACATAGATTAAGATACGGAGGGTACATACGGATGTCCATATGTGTACCCCCGTATGTGTCCGTATGTTAGGAAATAAAGGTAAAAATATATGGACGGGTGGCGGAACACTTTTTTGTAATGTATTTATTTATTGTCCGCCATAAATCCCTATTTACAAGTCCGTATATAACTATATTTTTAAACATAAGGAAAGACAGGCCCCAGGTAGAAATCCCCAGAAGACACCCAGATGCCCGTTTTACAGTCTGGCTCGCAGACTAGCTAGAATGGGTTCTTTGCTTTTTCATAAGGCCATGAGAATTCAGGTTACAGTTTACCGTCCGAGCCATTTTGAAAATTGATGAGGCTTTTTTTCATTATTCATTATGTATCTACCAGTAGGGGAAGGTTGCCTAATTTGGACCGGCTCCTAAATTGGACCACCCTTGTTTCCCCTAGTGGCAGTAATAGGAACTAGGTTCCAATGCTGCCATTTTTTAGTCAAGATCACTAAAGTTCCTAATAACTTCCAAAAATGTAATCTTTCTGTAATTTTATACACATTTTTCGTGGAAAATGGTTTTTGGACCTCTTGATCTTATTTGCGTCACCACATACTTAAGCCCTCCTGGTTGCTAGGCAACATTTTTTTGTTCAAAATCCTTTAAAATCTTTAGATGTCATATTATACTTTTAGACTAAAATGAAATTTGATAAAAACCATTGTCAAGTTTTAGAAAACAAATTATCAAGGAGAAAGATGAAAAGTTGCCTAAATTGGACCAGCTTGAGTTGCCTAAATTGGACCATAGTTGTAATATTGGATCCAATTTAGTTGCCTAAATTGGACCACCCGGTGGGGCCTATGCCTAGTTTTCTAAGTTGGATCAACGTGTAACCTTTTTCTTACTCCAATACAGAGCAAATTCACAGGATATTGATAGAAACACTAAGAGGACATCTGATATCATATATCAAAAGTTCCTTAGTTTTATATAATTTTCAATATAATGAAAGTATAAGGAAATACAGAACAATAGTGCATATTGGTCCAAATTAGGATACCAACTGGTCCAATTTAGGCAACCAGGTGCCTAAATTGGACCATTAGGCTTTCATTTTTAATTGCACACCCTGACTAGAGAAATTCAAATTCCTAGATTTCTATGCTATGACCATAAAGCTATAAGGTACCATCACAAAATGTACACATTTTACATTCAAATTCATAAAAATAATCACTGGACAGGAAAAAGTTCTTAGGGGGTCCAAATTAGGCAACTTTCCCCTACCTGGGATTTTCTAGGTTGTAGATGTCACCATGTTTTTACCATTCCTTGCACCGTAAGCTTTAATCCGATACCAAATATGCCCCCCTTTGGTCATTCCCATCATGTCCAAATGCATTGAGAATCCTTGAGAATTTCTTCAATTTCTAATGCGGCCCCTTTAAAAGCATGCGGGCGGTGGATGGTAAACTGCAATGTTAATTCCATTGGCCTAATGATTACATGATATGCCAGGAAATCATAGCAATAAACGGTCATGTGTTTCATAACAAAAGATCCACCCGGCTTGTAGCCCAGTTACAATTTACATGGTAAAGGTTGATATTTTGAGCCCACTGTGTGGAAAGAGGTTTGCACCAACGAACCTCGTCAACTCGGTCTCCCACTGTGATTGAGCAGTCTGACCGGGCCCAAGCCAAGGGAGTCTAGGGAGTCTGGTAGCACCGAGTCTGTCCCCTTTCACCTGTCAGCTATCTCCCAGTTTCGGTTTCGGGACGCATTAAAACGTAATACCTGAATTCTTTGAAGCAGCATTCACTATGACGGTAATACTGTCACTTCTACTTTGTGCAACATGTACACCCGTATTCAAGCTACATCAGAATTCGTTCAGGATAGTGGTAAAGTCAACGAATTATGCTATGAACGACAAAATTCCATAACCGAAACCAAGGCTACACACCTGGCCGCTGAGTCGAGGGTTCTTTTAGCTTCTTTTGCAGCCTATTATGATATACCATTTTATTGTTCCATAAATTCTAACATATTTTGTATTAATCAAAGAAATATCTATGAAATTAATACATAGGTTGGTTCTAAGAGCTATAAGAGCGCTCAAACTTTGTATAAGAGCGTTCATGCCCCACTGCACACCAGCCACAGTCAGTTAGACAGAGTTTTTGACATCAAAGGCTCCGACCTAATGGTTCACTGCACAATATAATAAAAATGAGGGTCTCAGTGTGCGACCTCATGGTTCAATGCACAAAATAATAACTTGTAAGTGAATGCAACCGGCCGTCACGGGTGCCTGAGCACCGCTGACGCCGTCATGAGTGTCTGAGCACTCTAAGGACTGAACAATGGGTTACATAAGCACGACGCCATAACCTTCCGGTCGCTCTAGCGTCGCTCCTGAGCGACCTAGGTCAAATATCAAAAATTCTATGGAAGGCCCATAATTAGACGGTCAGAATGAGCCCAAGATCAAGGCTGAACTCCCAGTATTAAGGAAGTTACGCCATGGAGACTGAATCGACCTCCGAGTGAGCTACAGACAAACCGGCGGGAGTTACGCGCCTATCCAGCGGGCATTATAATCTTGGCACATTCAGCTCTGCGCATGCCCAAAATGGCGGTTATACAAGCATAAACGGCCGAGATATGAGGGTCTAAAGATGCAGAACCGACCGAGACAATGGGGGCCATAGCGGCGTCCATGGGGGTCCTTTGTCCCCCTGTGACACTTGAAAGGGTCCCCTCAAACAATTGTAGAGTTAGGCAGATGCTGCTGGCTCCAGTCAGTCTGGAGGTGCTTTTCCAAGATTTGCTACAAATAGCCTGTCTGCACCTCCAGGAAGATACACATCACCAAGAACCGCTCTAGAGGTAACATCTCCAGTCATCTCCTGCTACCTGCTATACCACTGCACTATGGTGAAACTATGCTAGACAGGCATTGGTTTCCTACCATTAGTGGCCAGAGGCTATCTTCTTCAAGACTTCCACCAGAGGGTAAAGTTATCCATTATTACATTATTCCTCTAAGCAGCAGGTCAGGAGCTAGGTGTGGGAACCCACCTAGAAGTATGCTGGACACTGTATTATTAATACCTCACAGGTGGAGTGGAACTGAACATTGTACTCTATAAATTACTGTATGTTTACTGCATGTACTAATTACCTACATACTAACTACTGTATGATTGATATTTCTTACATGTTGCCTAAAGCTGAATAAACCAGTGACAACTGGAAATAACACTATTTTATTATGAGCCTGATGTATTTACTCCTTACACCACTAGTCATATGATATTTCACATATGACAACTTGATCATGCCAACCACTAGTATGACAAAGTGGTGGAGAACATCCTACTAAGATCCCATATCTCACAGGCTCATAAAATTTAAAGCTGGTAACACAACTAAAAACAATCATGCACACAGTAAGTTAAAGCTGGTACCGCAACTGGGAACAATCATGCACACAGTAAATTAAAGCTGGTACCGCATACACACAGTTAGACCCACTCCACCCACCCAGTGACCTTGACCTTGACACCATACCCACCAAGGTCACCAGTGAGATCTCCCACATACCAGTGAGATCTCCCACATACCAGTGAGATCTCCCACATACCAGTGAGATCCCCCACACATCAATGAGATCTCCCACACATCAGTGAGATCTCCCACACATCAATGAGATCTCCCACACATCAGTGAGATCTCCCACACATCAATGAGACCTCTCACACAACAGTAAGATCTCTCATATATCAGTGAGGTCTCCCAAAACGTCAGTGAGGTCTCCCAAACGTCAGTGAGGTCTCCCAAACGTCAGTGAGGTCTCCCACACGTCAGTGAGGTCTCCCACACGTCAGAGAGGTCTCCCACACGTCAGTGAGGTCTCCCACACGTCAGTGAGGTCTCCCACACGTCAGTGAGGTCTCCCACACGTCAGTGAGGTCTCCCACACGTCAGTGAGGTCTCCCACACGTCAGTGAGGTCCACCACACACACATCAAAGCCTTATCAGTCAAGCTGGCAGAACAACACACAAAGACCTTACGTAGTCAGGGGCCTGTTGAAGAGGTCTCCCTCCCACCAAGATCTAGGAGGCCCACAGGAGGCAAACCAGCCTCCAATACAACAGACCCACACTCAGTAGACCCCACACCACCCACCCTGTCTACTCAGGGAACAACCAGTTCTCAGGGATCCAACATTTCCCAGGGATCTCTACAGGACGCCCAACTCACGCTATCTACCTCAGGGGAAGAAGGATCTGCCTCAGGGGGTGGATCCACACCCTCATCTAGATCCTCCACCCCAGCTCCAGCCTTTGACAGCCACTCCTCCAGAGACACCTCCCCCACACCCTCCATCATGGACACCGATGAAGGCCCCCAACCTAATCAGACAGCTGAGAAGATAAGGGCCTATGAGAAGGCCATCCAAGATGCAGTTACTGCCCTAGAGACCAACAAGTCCCAGCAGGAGGAAAGGGAGAGGATCCTCAACCAACAACTGGCAGAGAGGAATGCAGCAATAGATGCTCAACAGAAGGCCATGGAAGATCAGCGGAAGTCCCTAGAGAGACAACAACAACAGATAGCAGATCTCATGAAGATGGTATCATCCCAGACCCCACAACCTCACACACCTGCCATCACACCTGTTGTCACACCATCTGCCTCTGGATCCAAAGATGACATCATAATCTCCATGGTGTCCAACATGACCAAGCTCATAGACAACAAACAGCAGGACGACAGAAAGATCAGGATACATGAGGTAACAAAACCCAAAACCTTTTCACACCCATCACCACTCATGTCAACAGCATTATTCATTGATCACAAATTCCCAGAATATCTGAAGGATAAGTACAAAGTGACAGACAGTGACACCATGGTAACATATTTACCCAAGTACCTCGAAGGACAAGCACTAGCTTGGTTTGAATCCTTCAGGGAGAGTGCCACACCTGATATGTTGACATGGACCAATGTAGTGAATAAATTAAAAGAGTATTTTGCTACTCGAGACAATATAATCTCAAGGACTGCACTCCGTGCACAAAAGATAGATGAACCTGTTCTAGACTATGCATGCCATCTCAGGAAAGTGTGTAATGCCCAACGCCAGAATGATGAAACCCTAAGCAAGGCATTTACCCAAGGCATGAGGCCCTGGATCTCTATAGCTCTTGAGAACAAGAAAATAGACTCTTTTGACCAAGCCCTAGACCTAGCCCTAGAGGTTGAGACCCAAGAGAGATCTAGGAAGGTAAGGGATGCAGAAACCAACCCACAGCCTACTAAGAAAAAGGTCCAGGAAATCAGCACTAGTTCAGATGAAGATGTTAACCTAATGTCTAGTGCCCATGTAAGGCAACAGGAGGCTAAGGTTGCATCAAGAGACCCTACCGGTAGATATAGAGGAAATAACTATGACCCCAACTACCAATCCAATAGAGGTAGAGGTAGAGGGGGCAACAACAACAACCGGGGGGGTCACAACAGTAGAAAAGACAACAGCTCTTCCAACTCCAACAATGGTAACTCTTCATACAGTGATAGGAGAGACAGAACCCCAAGTAATGGCAGATCCTATAATCAAGGATCCAACAGTAGGAGCCAGAGTCCACATAGGAACTACAACTCTGGATCCTACAACAACAGTGGATCCTACAACAACAGCCAGGGTTCAAACAACTCTGGATCCTATAGTCAAGGATCCAACAGTAGGGGCCAGAGTCCACATAGGAACTACAACAGTGGATCCTACAACAACAATGGCGCCTACAACAACCAGAGATCCAACAACTCCGGTCAATACAGCAACTCTGGTCAATATAACCAGGGTTCCAACCCACGCCAGGAGGATTACAAACCTGACACAAGGGGTTACCAGGGGAACCAACAAAGTAACCCCCAAATACCACCTCATGTGATGGATCAAATCTCCAAACTCCTGGTGGCAAGCATCTCAACCACCCCACAGAACCAGGAAAACTAGGATGTCACAGTGCCGATGGGCCAGTGCACTGTGACACCCCAAATACAAACAATCAATCAGGATTAACAAAGATCCAACCAGAGACAATTGCTAGTGCCAATCTACCATCTAACAGACAGAGACGTCCATCAGTGATACACATCACCCCACCAGATTCATCATCAAAGGATACAGGTGAGAGTACCAAGCTTTCTATTGTACTTCTTCAAAATGGCTGTATCAATGCAAATCTATATGATGTTTCAGATGTACAATGTTTGGTTGATACAGGTGCTACTATCACCTGTGTCAGACAATCATTCCTCATGGATCTCCAAAAGAGATTCCATATCCAACTGAGGAAATCTAAAATCAACATCCACTTGGCAGATGGATCGGTGTGTCATGTTAGACATTCAGCTATGCTGAACTTTAGAATCCAAGGTGTCAGATTCCAATACCAATTTGCTGTAATACCCAACCTCACACAGCCCGTTGTTCTCGGCACAGATTTCTTAAGCACTACAAAATCTCAAATTGAATTTAATGTTGATCCTGAACAAATTCTCAAACCCATTAGGGCAGTGAGGGATTTTACCATCCCTCCATTCTCTGAACTTGCAGTATTGGGTAAGGTCACATCTACTCAATCACTGCAAGGCAAAACTGGAGTAGTAGATAACCTCCAAAGAAATAACAATGCCCCATATCTAGTTCAAAGGGCAGCAGTAACCCCCAGGGAAAATAACAAACATCCCCTAGTGTTACTCAACACCAGCAGGCGCCCACATAAAATCAAAAAGGGTGCCATCATAGCTCTATTTCAGGAAGTCAAGGAATCTGATTTAGAAAAACCTCAACAGGTGTCAGACACTACCCCACACACTGATCAATCCATCTCAGCCATACGGCCTGAGGATGTAACTCAATTCAGTGACACAGACTCAGACTGTGAGTCCACATATGCTGACCCTGAACCCAACTCAATCAGACTCTCTGAAATAGCTGCTATACATAGTGAGGCACATGACCTCGAGCCAGAATTGGAAGAGAATGTTCCACCAAAATCTGTGCTCACATCCAAAGATCAGCATGATAGATTAAAATCACTGCTGACCAAGTATGATGATGTATTTGTAGGAAAAGATGGAGACATTGGTGCCACACACCTGTATACACACTCAATACATGTAAAACCTGAGGCAGTACCATGTCATTTCCTACCATATAGACAAACACCAGAAAAACAGGCCGCTATAGGGGAAGAGTGTGAAAGGCTAGTACAACAGGGCATTCTGAGAGAATGTGCCGAGGGCCCCTGGGCCTCCAGATCCTTTTTAGTACAAAAATCATCGGGAGGCCATCGGCTCGTCACAGATTTTCGTTATTTGAACCAGAACACGATAAATCAAGCCTTATCTACACCCCGGGCCGATGACACTCTAGACATGATAGGGTCACTCAGACCAAGAGTATTCAGTAAGCTAGATGCCCAACAGGGATTTTTTCAAATTCCTATAAGACAGGAGGATCAGCATAAAACCGCATTCATAGCAAATGACAAAAAATATGTCTATGAAAGGATGCCGATGGGTTTAGCGACGGCACCGGCGGGATTCTGCCATCTAGTCACATTAATTCTGAACAAACTCAAGTACAAATGTGCCCTACCATACCTAGATGACATATTGGTATTATCACCATCAATCGAACAACACTTCCATGACCTGGAAGATGTGTTCAACAGCCTAAGAGTTGGTAAACTCAAACTGAAGAAATCAAAATGTGAATACTTCATAGACAGAATAGACTTCTTGGGAATGAGAGTCACACCCATGGGACTGCAACCATCTCCCACAAAGGTGGAATCAATCAAAACCTTCCCAACACCAAAATCAGTCAAAAATGTCCGATCCTTCACAGGCCTATGCCAATACTTCAAAAAGTTTATCAAAGGTTATGCCCAAATTGCTAGGCCATTGTATGATCTACAGACACATCTCAAAGCATTTGTCTGGACAGAAGAGGCAGATAATGCTTTCAAAACATTAAAGCATGCCCTCTGTACCAATGCTCTTCTCAGATATCCAAACTATGAGAAAGAGTTCAGTTTGGCAACTGATGCTTCCAATGTGAGTTTAGGAGCTGTACTCTCACAGAGAGATAATGAAGGAGTGCTCAGACCAGTAGCCTTTGCAGGTAGAACCCTCTCAAAACATGAGAGAAATTACAATACCACAGAGAGAGAACTACTGGGAGTAGTGTATGGAGTATTACACTTCAGACACTATCTAGAGACCAGACACTTCCAACTATACACAGACCATGCAGCCCTAATCCCACTATTAACCAATACAGGACTCACACATAGATGGGCCAGATGGGCTCTAGACATACAACAATTTTCATTCACCATCCAACACGTGAAGGGTGATGATAACACACCACCAGATGCTATGTCTAGAAGAGAATACCCAGACTCTGGACCCATGACTAACCCTCCACCCCCACCAAGGAGAGTTAGAGCAGCCAGTAGAACCAAGTTTGCAAAAGTAACAAAGAAAGTACCATTCAAAAGGGATGATCCACCCAACACCATTGAAAGGCCAGAGACACCCATTAGGGGTATCTTGAAGCAATCTACACACTATGTGTTTTGCCACTGTGAGAGAGAATACTCACAACTCTTTCCAGATAATGACTTCGAGCCTATTGAATTCTCATCACTCAATCAGATAGTGAAGGCAACTCCTAAGGAGCCACCCTTCACCCCACCTGACTCAGATGATGAAGATCCAGAAGACACAATATATGCTATTACTCAAGCAACTTCTAAATCAGTCAGATTCTTTGAACCAATGCAGGGAGAGGAAACATCAAACCATTTGTGTCCTATGACCACACGCTCAAAGACTAGAGAAATGATTCAGGAGGGCACACCAAAACCCCCCACACAATCACAAACTATTCTAAATGAGAAAAAGGTCACAGGAAACAAACCTACCAAAACCCCACCTGCCAGGAAAAATGTCACAAAAGACACTGCATCGACTAAGTCAAAGAACTCTGAGACAAAGAAGAATGACAAAAAGCAAAGTGTGCCTTTAAAGAAAAAGGTTGCCACTCCCATTAAGGCGAAAATAGGCCCTCCAAAGGAGCCTACGCACCAAAACAAGAGTGACACACCCCAACAAAAGGCACAAGATAGGCCAATAGTCGATGAAAAAGAAAAAGAAAGAGACAGAATAAAACAACATGTGCTAGATATAAATCAACTACTGGATCAGATTCCCGACACATCCATCTCAGGTACAAACCTTGGCTTGGAACAAAGGAAAGACAAGGACCTATTACCCCTCATACAGTATCTTGAGGATGGGACCTTGCCTGCACCAAAAGCACAAGGAAATAGAATCATCAACCAAGGCCAGACATACACCTTGGTAAATGGTACATTAGTCCATATATGCCCCATAAATTGGAGAAAAACCAATACTGTACCACTTCAAATTGTTATACCACAGCAATGGGTAACAAGCACACTACAGTATTTCCATGACTCACCTACTGGCGGCCATCTTGGTTCAAGTAGGATGCTGTCAGCACTCCGACCTAGGGTATATTGGAAGTCTATGCTAGCAGACACAACAAAATATGTTTCCACCTGCCACACATGCCTCACAGCAAAAAGGCAAGTACACTCACACAAAACACCAATGACAGTGAGAGAGTACATGACTTCACCAATGAAGTTCCTAAACCTAGACGCGGTGGGACCACTTCCCACAACTGCCAGGGGAAACAAACATATACAAGTCTGCATAGATTATGCTACCAGATATGCAACAGCTTGGGCTACTACTGACTTAAAAGCTGAAACAACAGCAGCAGAGTTCTACAAGAATATAATTTGTCATCATGGAACACCAGCCACTCTTCAAACAGACAATGGGACATGTTATACAGGTGCAAAGTTCACAAAGTTAACTAAACACCTCAAGATCAAACATAAATTCTCCTCACCATACAGGCCACAATCAAATGGGCTTGTAGAGAGATTCAATGCTAGCATAGGCACAGCACTCAGAGCATTCTGCTCAAAGCACCAAAACAATTGGGATTCATTTATTGAACCCATAACTTTTGCATTAAACAACACTGAATCCCAAACCACAGGATTCACCCCTTTCTTCCTACTCCATGGAAGAAACCCAGCCACCCCAATGGACTTAGGGCTGGGAATACAGGAAGACATATCCACAGTAGCAGACCATGTAGCTAACATGATAACAAATCAAGATACCTCTAGGAGGAAAGCTATAGAAAGGGTCGCCAAGCTACAAAAGGAAAGGAAGGATAGATATGATAAGAAACTTACACCACAGGAAATCAAGGTCACCGACATGGTGTACCTAAACATTCCAAGAATCCTGACCAACACAGAGTGTAAGAAACTTCAACCCCTTTTTATGGGACCATATGTTGTAGTAGATAGACCTAGTCTGACAAGTGCCAAACTCAAAAACCTGGACACCAATCTATTGGTGGCCAGACCAGTGCACATAGACAGACTGAAAAAGGTTATGGCTGTCAGAAATAATGAATTTGCACACAGGCTTATTCCACATGAGGCCAAATACTACAGCAAAATTGTAAGGAACAAAAATGATATCACCCTTACAAGAGAAACCACAGGCATAGGCCCTATCAGGCCTAGGCCTGCACACCACATACTAAGAAAGACATCTAGGTGTGGTGCAGTTTCAAGAAATTAGAAACAAGATTGAGATACCAAAAGACATAAGATTTTCAAAATGTATTACAAATTCTCTTCATCCACACATAAGACATGTGTGACTGATAATGAATTACTATGTATATAAAGCCAATCAAATTTGTAAAATATATCAGTAGGTTTTTGCCTCTGAAAGGGTCAAAGACTGGGACCCCCCAAGTAAAGCAGACATGAAGTCTAAGAAGAGTAAGGGTAACACAATGGAGTGTCTAAAGCCTAATCCCCACATGAAAGAGCGCGCTATGCCAACACAGCAGTCTATAGAGATCAATTGACCTTATAAGCTACACTCAGACAACTGTCTAGACGGTCATGAATGGCTGTCCTGGATGACAGGAGGAGCTAATTACCAGTACACAGATTACACAATAGAACCCCTCAGTTGCAGACACTGGAGATTAGGTACATGACTCCAGAGAAACAATACCAGGCCCACAATGGATGTGGGTAGGGTAGGCTACATAAGAAGCACTGTGGACCATAGCCCACCATCAGTCTTCATCCAGCTGCAGTCTGGAACACAAGTCTACAGGACCCCACTTGGGAATTAGCCAGCCCACTTCTCCATTAGGAGAGACTGCACTAGGATAAAGAACACACCTACTTCACCTTCAACCTGACCTTACCATTTACTGGTCAACCTCTATAGACTCACCGGACATATTGCCAAGACAGCTCAATCTTGCAAAGGTACAGTTTGAACCACTTCATTTAAAGTGTTACACCATACACTTAGACTTTACCAGCACCAAATCACTACAAATTTGACAAGACTTTAAACAGCAAACTTGCTTTACACAAGCACCATGGGGACACTGAGAGTTTCACCCATACTGCTAACTATGCTGTTATTATATACTATTGAACCACTTACTGCAGGTTATACACCTGTGGTGAGACAAAACATAGGAGTAGTATTCAAACCTAGCCCTCAACCATTGGTCAATGGACATACAACCACAACACTGTTGTTAGCTATTCCCTACAAGATACCTCGGCACCCGTTACCCAAGGATCCATAAGGGATAGAATACTCCATTTGACCACTCCTACTCTACAAGATCATACCTCTGGCCAAATTATCCAACAAGCTAAGGAGCTAGACACCTTGCTGGAAATTGCAGACAAGGAGATAAATGAAACACTAGCCTCCATCAAATTGTTCTTATCCAACCCCATAAACACATTGGACAAGGCCAAAAGAGAGGCCATACTGGGTTTTCTAGCACCCCTGTTTCGCGGTGTGCTAGGTCTAGCCACAGTAGAAGATGTAAACCAAGTAATGGGACAGCTCAAGAACATAGATGAAATACTAAGAAAATTTGCTAAACAGGATCAGGAAGCAGCTAATCTCATTGAAAAGATCACAGACAGACAAGATAAGTTTGTCAAAGCATACATCCAAGATAAGAAGGTACTGGACAGCACAATCAACACCATAGGTGACACCGTCAACCTGTGGGCCTCTAACATGTCCAGGTCACTTGACTCATATTCAAGGCACGAGAAAACTCAAAGGGAAAAAATGCAAGTATTAAATGATGCACTAATTATCATAGCAGCAAGAATGAATACAGTTCAATCACTGCAAAGGACAAATGCAGCCCTGAGGATGCTATCATCAGGGATCCTAACCCCTGATATAGTGCCACCCTCAGACCTTGCTAGATACCTAATTGACATTAATAACAAACTTAGGATTACACACCCTGGAGCACAAGTCGCAATTAATGACTTGGACTTCTATTATTCACAGAAGCTGACCTCATACACTTACTCAGCTCACCATATATATATTCATCTGGACATTATAATTCAATCTACCACCTCAACCTTCAAACTGTACCAAATGATTACATCACCCATGCCTATAGACACACAGGAGACCCCCACCAGAGGAGTCACCAAACTACAAACCACAACTGAGTTTCTAGCAGTATCTTACGATGAATCATTATTTATCGAATTGGACTCAGCAGATATGCAGGCATGTGAAGGTACTACAGTAAAGGTATGCAGAGATGTAAATGGTAGAATCTATAAACACAGGCCT
This sequence comes from Acholoe squamosa, assembly GCA_949317995.1. Lineage (NCBI taxonomy): Eukaryota > Metazoa > Annelida > Polychaeta > Phyllodocida > Polynoidae > Acholoe > Acholoe squamosa. Next base: position 35,303,635 of record OX439043.1, on the reverse strand, counting down.
ACATGCCCTGTAGCCATTTTTACTAACCAGGCTCAACAGATTAAGGAACATTGCAAGTTTACAGTTTCACCACTGCAAACACCTACCACCCATGCTATTTCCATTTCTGAAGATGAGTATCTGGTCACTACTAATGAACCCCATTACTTTATCAACTGCCATGGTAAAACGTCTGAAACTCGGAAGGCCCAGTCCTACTCAATCATAGGTGTACCCTGTGGGTGCACGATCAGTGTAGGAGAATTTTCTCTTCCAAACACAAGGTTGCCCTGTAACTCAACCTTATCATTTCATTACATTCTCAAGACAATTAATTTACCATTCATGGCAGCACTTAACAAAATTTCTGAAACCAAACCAGATGAAAGAGAGAATCTTCCAAATTTCCCAGTAGTAAACCTTTCTAGAACCTTAGAAAAACTACAGGAAAATCCAATCATGGATGATATTACTCAACTAAATTTAGAGCCCTTTGCTAAAACAGTATTAAAAGATGCCTCCAACCTTAATAAGGAAATGGAAACGCGCTACGAGGAATCATACCTACGTCGAGTTACAGAGCATCCAATCTTCCAAAGCTTAGCACTCATCCTAGGGATATCAGCTCACATTTTTATAGTATACATACTACTCAAATTATACAGACTAGGAGGGACTGTAGCCTACCTGCCTACAGCCAAAGCATTCAGACTAGTCACCGAGCTGCCCCTACACAAATTGCTCCCAGATAAGAATCCTACCAAACTAACCCCTACAGAGGAAACCCACACCCCCTTCCTCACAATTCAGGAAACCCACACCCTGATAATTGCTATATTATTCACCCTGACCATCTACTCAGCCTACAGAATAATGAAGTACCTTAAGAAATTTGCACAGACACACTGTGGCAAGAAAAATGTGGCCAAGCGCACAAACCCCACAATATATTTTAAAATATATTGTGGAGACTCAAACTTCGCGCTACCCTTGAGGCCAATACCACATGAATTTGATGAGATTAAATCAGCAGCTGCCCCTACCTATAAGGATATAGTGGTTAAAACCTTCCCACTACCTAAGGCTATATTTACCTGGAATGGACCAGCAGTTATAACAACACAGAGAGGAGAATTTGCTTATCACCTCCCTCAGGTGATACACCTACCTTGGCGCACTAGGTTCAGTACTATACCAGCCCTTAAAAACAAAGGACTGTACTACTCCATGCTTCTCCAGAATGATTGTGGCACCAGCCCGGTGACCATGACAGCACTGGAAAATACAACAGATATAATTATTGACGAACAACAGGAGGAGACCGCAAGGTCAAACATGCAGACTATTGCTAATTTTCTAAACCACCAGCCCTCCCCGGTGACTGTGGAAACAGCCTAGACTGCCCACAGCCTAGGCTGCCCCCAGTCCACCACCAGGAGACAACACATCAGAGACAGTATTCAGAACTTTTCGGACAATTTGCCGGCCCTGAAAAGGGCCTTTGGGATGGCGGGTTTTTACACCCTAGGTTTCAGTCAGTCGGGATCCTACCACAGATCCTCGGGTTCAACATCAATGGGAGAGTCCGGGGCCGAGTCCGAGCCATACATATGGCCGTGATCCTGCTCCCACTCAGCGAGCCGGGCCTCCAGCATCCCCAGCCCATACTCGGCAGCCGTGGATGGATTCCCGGATGCCGCAAGATCGAGGAGGGATGCCGCCAACAAATAATCCCATAGCACTCGCTCCCGCGGCCCTAGGTTATAATCCATGGGCCAGAAACCCATACTGCCCAAGGCCCTAGTCAGAAGGGCCACAGTGGCCCCCCGACGCAAGGCTGAGCCCAGGAAATAATGGCAGGAGTAATTACAGACCATCACATCACCATGCTCTATGATCTCTTTGTAGTTACTCACTATGTACCCATAATGGATGGTCTGGTTAGACTCAACCAGGGCCCTAGCTGGACTCCCCACCTCCATCACCTGGGGGACAGGCAGAGCAAAGAGAGCTTGTAGGTGGGCCATGGTACTACAGCAGTGACTTCCAGAGAGGAACTGATGCTCCAATACCAGCCACACACTCCTTAAATGGACACACACACACCCCCCCCCCCACCCTGAACTGTCCACTGACACCAAGCTAGGCACTGCCACAGACACATGCCAAAATCTGGCACCTAACACCTCAAGTGCCACCACTGCATGAGCACACCAGGGAGGAGACTCACATCTCACTCCTGACACACCTCCACTGTCAATGAAATTATCAAAGTATTAGAAAAAAAAAAAAATTATATACACAGCCACTTGTTGATGTATAATATGAAAATCTATGGTATTCTCACAAAATCAATGATTAATGCGCACATATACGCGCAAAATTGCGAAATTGCAAATTACAAATTGTAAAATTGTACAAATCTAACATTAATATACATGAATGCAGGTAGATAACTAAGACAGTTTTTGTACCCACTAGCACTTGTATACTATGCCAAGGTTTACTTAAAGTAACACACTTTAGGTATCCAAGAAAATTGTTGGAAAAATGAATGAAAAAAAAAAAAAAAAAAAAAATTGTTGAGAAAATTGTTGACATAAAACATGTTTACTTAAGATACTCACCAAATAAATCTCTTTCAGGGACACATACTCAAAAGGCTAGGGGAAAAGTCAATTAAGCAGCGGCCCACTGCCGAAATTGCCAATTAATACACCCATATAGCAAAATCAATGAGTAACTCAGAGACAAACAAGCCTATTGTACATGAAGTACTTTGTTTTTCCGGCCCTCGGAAAAATTTGTCTCAAATCCCATAAATTGAATAGTGTAATCCAGATTGTACGCTCGTACCCAATTTTGCACACTAAAATTGTATATTTGCACACCAGATTGTACGCTTGTACCCAATTTGCACACTAAAATTGTATGTTTGCACACCAGATTGTACGCTCGTACCCAATTTGCACACTAAAATTGTATGTTTGCACACTAGATTGTAAGTTGTATCCAATTTACATTTGAATTATATGTTGCACATTATACTGTATGTCTGTACCCGATTCATACACTGAAGTCAGATTTTTAGAAAATCAACATTTCTATGTGTATCCAAGCTGTACGCAAAATTATATTTGTACATACAGAAACTATCAATTGAACGCAAAATTATACATTGGCATACTAAAATTGCCAAATGCACGCGAAAATTATATATTTGCACACTCAAATTGCCAAATGTACGCGAAATTATATATTTGCACACTAAAATTGCCAAATATACGCGAAAATTATATATTTGCACACTTAAATTGCCAAATGTACGCAAAAATTATATATTTGCATACTGAAATTGTCAATTGAACGCAATTACACGCGAAATTGTAAATTTGCACACTGAAATTGTCATTTATGTTCAATTTGCACGCTAAATTGAATATTAAATGCCAAAATTGCACACTATTTGCCAAATTGTATGTTGTACATAAAAATGGAAAATTGTACCCAAAATTGATGTTACATAAGCAAATAAGCTCTGGTATAGTAAGATATAGAAACTCGGAAATGTACTTATACCCAGGAGAAAATTGTTTATACTGACAAAGCTCTACCACAAAAATTGCATTTGAAGCACTCCCCATTACTTCAAATCCTCTTACAAAACAGTATATAAACTCCAAAAATAAGGTAAAAATTGTATAAATTGTACATTCCCTCGGCGAAATGACGGAGTTTCGCATTCTTTCGGGGGAGAGGGAGTATTCTATGATATACCATTTTATTGTTCCATAAATTCTAACATATTTTGTATTAATCAAAGAAATATCTATGAAATTAATACATAGGTTGGTTCTAAGAGCTATAAGAGCGCTCAAACTTTGTATAAGAGCGTTCATGCCCCACTGCACACCAGCCACAGTCAGTTAGACAGAGTTTTTGACATCAAAGGCTCCGACCTAATGGTTCACTGCACAATATAATAAAAATGAGGGTCTCAGTGTGCGACCTCATGGTTCAATGCACAAAATAATAACTTGTAAGTGAATGCAACCGGCCGTCACGGGTGCCTGAGCACCGCTGACGCCGTCATGAGTGTCTGAGCACTCTAAGGACTGAACAATGGGTTACATAAGCACGACGCCATAACCTTCCGGTCGCTCTAGCGTCGCTCCTGAGCGACCTAGGTCAAATATCAAAAATTCTATGGAAGGCCCATAATTAGACGGTCAGAATGAGCCCAAGATCAAGGCTGAACTCCCAGTATTAAGGAAGTTACGCCATGGAGACTGAATCGACCTCCGAGTGAGCTACAGACAAACCGGCGGGAGTTACGCGCCTATCCAGCGGGCATTATAATCTTGGCACATTCAGCTCTGTGCATGCCCAAAATGGCGGTTATACAAGCATAAACGGCCGAGATATGAGGGTCTAAAGATGCAGAACCGACCGAGACAATGGGGGCCATAGCGGCGTCCATGGGGGTCCTTTGTCCCCCTGTGACACTTGAAAGGGTCCCCTCAAACAATTGTAGAGTTAGGCAGATGCTGCTGGCTCCAGTCAGTCTGGAGGTGCTTTTCCAAGATTTGCTACAAATAGCCTGTCTGCACCTCCAGGAAGATACACATCACCAAGAACCGCTCTAGAGGTAACATCTCCAGTCATCTCCTGCTACCTGCTATACCACTGCACTATGGTGAAACTATGCTAGACAGGCATTGGTTTCCTACCATTAGTGGCCAGAGGCTATCTTCTTCAAGACTTCCACCAGAGGGTAAAGTTATCCATTATTACATTATTCCTCTAAGCAGCAGGTCAGGAGCTAGGTGTGGGAACCCACCTAGAAGTATGCTGGACACTGTATTATTAATACCTCACAGGTGGAGTGGAACTGAACATTGTACTCTATAAATTACTGTATGTTTACTGCATGTACTAATTACCTACATACTAACTACTGTATGATTGATATTTCTTACATGTTGCCTAAAGCTGAATAAACCAGTGACAACTGGAAATAACACTATTTTATTATGAGCCTGATGTATTTACTCCTTACACCACTAGTCATATGATATTTCACATATGACAACTTGATCATGCCAATTACTAGTATGACACTATGCCGGGAGCCTATGATTAGAAGGTCCAAGTTGTTTTCAGTGTCTTCAAACCTAGAGCCTATAGTCTAGAGATACCCTCAACGTGTGTAAGCATGATTGAGATTAGACACAAGAGCGTGTGTTATCAGTCAACTTACCTCCATGGCGACCTAGTTGTGTGTAGTCGGCCCACCCGTCGGTCCTGTAGAGGGTCGCGTTGATCGGCAAAGTTGTGTGTGAAGTGGTGTGGATATCAGACACCCGGACCCCGGGGGGACCACTCCCTATCTTTTCTATAGTAACCATGTGCGTACATCACCACAAATTTGGGACCCTTAAAGAGGGGTAATTTTCCATAAAAACATACCCCTTTCAACGGGAATTTGCCAGAAAAAGTACCCCTCTCCCTGCAGTTAGATTGCAAGGAGGCAACCCTTCAATTTTGGCACCCTTTCAGTGAAATATTTTCATAAAATGCACCCTATTCCGACCATATTTTGAGACTTTTATGAAACAGGTACCCCTCTCCCTGCCAACATTTTATATTTTTCTGAAAAAAAGTAACCCTTTCCTGGCATAATTTCGAGAATTTGCTTGAAAATTTTAGAAAAATAATCACCCTTGATATCTAGATCTAACTTTGGTTCTAGTTGGAATATTTTGAAAATTCTCTCACTAATGGAAAGCCCTTTTAAATGGTACCCCATTTTGCTGAATTTGGGCCCAAATAGTCCCCTTACAACGGCTCCGGGCGAATCCGTTGAACGGTTTCCTTGGGTATAAAAAATACCCCCTTTCCCGCTAGCTTCCATATTTCCTCAAGTGCCCCCCCCCCGGGACCCGGACCAGACAGTGCTCCTACTATATCGTGCGGATACGTGCAAAGAAAGTAGGCCTATACGACCATGGCAAGCCAGATCATTCAGTGATGTCGAGGACCTTTTTTTCTTTTTTTGCAACTACATTACTATTCCGCTATCCCCATTAAACTTAGTTTTCAGCGTTAATGTGATTGCAGACTCTGGCATATTTACCCAAAACTTTCAAACATTTAGTAGCCATGCATGAATATGACAAGATTAACAGGGGGCCATCCATAAATGACACCATTTTTGACCGCCCCGCCCTCCTCGTCATGCCTTTGGTGAATTTCCCAATGCTGAAGGAATATGGAAAATTAATTCCATCATGCCGGGCCTGACCCCCCCCCCCCTACCCCTCCAGCATGTCATCATTTGTGGATGGCCCCCAGGTTGACAACAGGTACACAATTTAGATTCGAGGTCTATGTCAACCTTAGATAATTGACAGAAACACAACATGAAGTTCTGAGTATCAACGTGGGAACAGCCAAAATTATTCACCACATATATCCAAGAACGCACAATTCTTAACACCTTAAATTTTGTTGAGATAGCTATGTTTCTTGGGAGGAAATAGGTTGGAATGCCCCTATTTTTGTCCATTTTATAGCATGTTATTATCAGGTAGAGTTCCACCAATGTAGTGTAGTAGTCACTCCCCGCCCCCACCATGCCCACGGGCCACGGCTAAGAACTTATTTTGTTCATACAGGTAACAAATTGAAAAACAATATCAGCATTAAAAGTCAAGTAGGTACCTAAAGGTTGAAATTCGTGCTAAGGGAGTGGCCATTATTTATCAACAGGGGGGGGAGGGGGGGTCTGAGGGGGGGCGTAAAATTTTCAGACCCCTTCCAAGGGGGGGGCTAAAAAAATTTTGACCCCTCTTGAGGGGGGGGCTAAAAAAATTCACCCTCTTTTTAGCAAAAAAGCCCGCGCGCTACTATAGATCAAAGAGGGGCGCGAAAAACTCTCCGCGCCTCTGGCGCGGGGGGGCGCAAAAAATTTTGACTGCCGTCGAGGGGGGGGCATAAAAAATTTCCGCGCATCCGCGCGAAAACCCACCACCCCCCCCCTGTTGATAAATAATGACCACTCCCTAATTATTACCATAACACAACGGGGAGATAACGTAGTAGCTTTCTTTAAACTGGTTTGGCAGTAGAATTCAACAACTTGTTTTGCTGGTGTTGACTTTGAAGAAACGGCTTGTCATACAGCCTAATATAGGTCACTGGTTAGTCAGGTGTTGTTGCGCTGCTTTATTGGGCAACTGTCAGACTCCTTAAATTATTGCAGTTTAGCTTTCAGATGTCCGGGCACCACACTTCCTGGTCCTATCTTCGAACGTTCATATAGATGATACATTGTATGTTGTCTTTTTTTGCCCCCCCCCCAAAAAAAAAAAAAAAAAAAAAAGAATCTAATGGTCCTAGGCCCTGCCCGGGCCCTGCCTCATAATTTAAAGCAGGACTGAGCTGGCCGTTTTCAGATCGCCAGCCGGTATGTTCGACCCCTGGCCAAACTGACTTGCATTAGTTACTTGAGTAACCTGCCGGGTTATCGGATTGGCTACCAGTCTGTGACATCATAAATGGGTCAGGGCAGGTTGTTGAGTAAGTTACAGAGCCTCAGACCTCTGTTTGTATCCCATAGTGCACCATTCCTATGCTACAAACAGATGTCACATGACTTCCTGTGGTACATATGTCTGGGTCTGGCCTTACTCAAGTAAACCCAGTTGGTAATTGGAGCGGAACTCCGTAAGTTACGAAGCCAGGGGTCAAACGTACCGACAGACCCGCGATCTGTAAGCAGACACTGCGCCACTCCCAGGTCACTCAGTCCACTGTGAAGCTTAACCATTGAGACCCTCACTGTGACCACTGCAGCCCACCCCACCCAGCCAACCCAGCTGATGGATGTTACATTGGACTGGACTTGGGTGCATTTACATCTAGGTTTCAAACTTTTGTAGAGCACAACTGAGAAATACTATAGGATGTGTCTGTGGGTGGAGGGGGGCAGAAGATTTTTTGGGGTTGGGGCCATTTACCCTAGACCCCGCCCCCCACCAGAAAATTTGCAATTTTCACCAAAAGCTTTAGAACTATAGTTGCAAGCCATACTGGAGCAAAATAAGAACTACAGATTTAAGATGTGGGGGCATAAGATGTTTTCCCCATAATTTTGGGCTTGGGGCCATTCACCCCAGAGCCCCCCTCCAAGAAAATTTGCAATTTTTACCAAAGGGTTTATAGATCTAGGTTGCAAACCTTTCTAGAGCACAAATGAGAACTACATATCTATGGTGTTGGTGGTAGGAGATTTTCAGGTATATTTCTAGGACTTAGGGCCATTCACCCTAGAGCCCCCCCCCTGAAAATTTGCAATTTTTACCGAAGTCTTTAGAGAACTTGGTTGCAAACCTTACTGGAGCACAAATAAGAACTACAGATTTAAGGTGTGGGGGCAGAAGATGTTTTCCCCATAATTCAGGGCTTGGGGCCATTAACCCAAACCCCCCCCCCTTGAAAATTTGCAATTTTTAACCAAGTCTTTATAGATCTAGGTTACAAACCTTACTGGAGCACAAATAAGAACTACAGATTTAAGGTGTGGGGGCAGAAGATGTTTTCCCCATAATTCAGGGCTTGGGGCCATTAACCCAAACCCCCCCCCTTGAAAATTTGCAATTTTTAACCAAGTCTTTATAGATCTAGGTTACAAACCTTACTGGAGCACAAATAAGAACTACAGATTTAAGGTGTGGGGGCAGAAGATGTTTTCCCCATAATTCAGGGCTTGGGGCCATTAACCCCAAAGCCCCCCCCCCTTGAAAATTTGCAATTTTTACCCAAGGCTTTATAGATCTAGGTTGTTAACCTTTCTAGAGCACAAATGAGAATTACATATTTATGGTGTAGGTGGCAAATTTCTTTTATATTATTCTAGGGCTCAGGGGCATTCAGCCCAGAACCCCCCCACCAGAAAATTTACAATTTTCACCAAAAGCTTTAGATCTAGTTCCAAACCTTACTGGAGCATAAATAAGAACTACAGATTTAAGGTGTGGGGGCAGAAGATGTTTTCCCCATAATTCTGGGCTTGGGGCCATTCACCCCAGAGCCCCCCTCCAAGAAAATTTTTACCAAAGGGTTTATAGATCTAAGTTGCAAACCTTTCTAGAGCACACATGAGAACTACATATTCAAGGTGTGGTTGGCAGGAGATTTCTTTTATATAATTCTAGGGATCAGGGCCATTCACCCCAGAGCCCCCGTCCAGAAATCTTCACACAGAGTCCTTCTATAGACAACTTGTGGGGGTAGGAGATTTTATCCATAATTTTTAAGTTGGGGCCATTTTCCCCAGAACCTGTCCCCCCCCCAGAAAATTTTTTTTCATCAGAGGCTATACAGATCTAGTTGTAAAACCTTTCTAACTGCAAAAAAGAACTACAGATTTAGGGTGTTGGGGCAGGAGAAGTTGTATCCATTATTCTGGGTTTGAGGTCATTTACCCCCAGAGCCCCCCCCCCTGAAATTTTGCATTTTCTACCAGAGGGAACAGGATATTTTTCCATAATTTTGGGATTAAAATCCTTCTGCTGCATAATCAAACTACCGTAATCTCTCGCGTATAAGGCGCAGCCCGCGTATAAGGCACACCTAGAGTTTTGGAAAATTCTCAAAAAAATGAAAAAATCATAACTTTGGTTCTACTGAATGAATTTTCAAAATTCAAAAACCTATGGGTAGCTTGGGCCACCTTGGACCCTCCTGGGCCCCATTTTGTCCTATTATGACCAAGGGGGCATGTAAGATATCAAAAGAAAGGTCTTGGTGTCCCCCTTGTGGATCCAATGAGACATAAAACCCCACGTATAAGACGCGCCTTATACGCGGGAGATTACGGTAGTCTGTAAGGGTGGTCCATCAGGCAGTGGCGGATCCAGGATTCTCTAGAGGGGGGGGCCAAGACCTGGTGCAAGTGTTAGGGGTGTTACATGTCTCGGAGCACCACAAGCGAAGCACAGCGGTCAAACTGGGGGGGTGGGGGTTGGGGGCATCCCCCCCAGAAAATTTTGAGAGTTTAGACTTGAAATGGTGCATTCTTATGCATTCTAACTTAACATATTAAGTCTCAGGTCTTGTAAAATTGAAGGTGAGAAATCAGTATTTATGTTAACAATTCTTGATGAATAGGTAGCCTGTATATCTCCTTCCCTACACAAACAGAATGCCTTGAAGATCTCTACAAGAAATATTTCATTCTGGTACATCATTGAACACCATATGAAATAGGGCATTTGTATTAAGCTTCTGATAATTGAAAGGATGGGGGTTTGGGGGCTTAGCCCCCAAGAGAAAGTTGAAATCTAAGAGTTGAAATGGTGCAATCTGAGGCATTTTGGCACTATATATAGATTGGTATCACCCCTACTCCCCTAAAGAAATTAAGGCCTCTGGAACCATTTGAAGTTTGAAAAAAAAGGTTGGGGGAAAGAGAATGAGGGAGAGGATATCAGTGTGTCACCTGAAGAGGGAAAAGGGTAATTTCTTTGGTGTATAATGAGCATGAGTTCCAATGATGTGGCATTAGAGTAAAGTGCAATTTAGAACTGAGGGTCATTCCTGGAGGTGGGCTGGAAGATGTTTTTTGAAAATTGGAGGACAGAAATAATAATTTCAAAATCATGAAAGAAATTCAGTTTGTATTGCACATATAAGAGAACCCAACAGGTCATTTCCTTATGATGAAAGCTTTCTAATGGTATATGGAACCCCATATTCAAATAACTGCCTCCCTCTCCTTTCCTTTCCCCTCTCCCTCTCTCTTCTCTTCCTCCTTTTTTTTTTTTTTTTTGGGGGGGGGGGCCAAGGCCCGTTCGCCCCCCCCCCCCCTGTATCCGCCACTGTCAGGGGTGTGAAAGCTCCGCGGGAACACGGAATTCCGCGGTTTTGATGCTCACAGGCATCATTCCTGAGACCTGTGCAAATCCACTGAGAAAATGAATTACCACTTATATCAGGGGGGGGGGTCCTTAGAATATTTTCCAATGTTATGATCTGTTGTCATCCAAAACCAGAAATTTGAGTATCCCAGTGGTAGTTCTTAGCCTCCCTGTACAAGAGAAGATAGCATGTGTCCAATTGACTATTTAAATGACCTTTATATAATGTTAAAATGTTAACTGGAAATCATTGTGAAGTAGCTTCAGAGGAAATGGATTTTAGGATTTCACACCCCTGTCCATAGTCAGACTTCAGAGTCTCGGATGTACCCCATCTTGCATTGATACAATATGGCATGACTGGCTGCAATCAGGCAATCAGATTTAAAGGGGGCTGGGGAGGCTGGCCCCTAACCCCAAATTATGAAAAAAATCTCTAATTCCCTCGTCCTAAATCTGGTGTTATTTCTGGGAAACTTATCCAAAAGTATCCAAGTTGTCTACACATAGTATCTGAGAGAACTTTCATATTTTCTAGGTGGGGGGTGGCCCCATAGCCCCGAATTATGGACAAATCTCCCGCTCCCTTGTCCTTAATCCAGTGTTGCTATATATTTCTGCTAGACTTATCCAAAAGTGTGCACCCAAGTTGTCTACAGATAGTATCCGAGAGAATTTTCAGATTTTCAGGGGGAGGGGGAGGCTGGCCCCTAACCCCAAATTATGGAAAAAAAATCCAATTACCTCATTCTAAATCAGGTGTAGTTATTTCTGCTAGACTTATCCAAAAGTGTGCACCCAAGTTGTCTACACAAAGTATCTGAGAGAATTTTCATATTTTCCTGGGGGGGCTAGGCCCTAAGCCCCGAATTATGGAAAAATCTCCCACTCCCTTGTCCCTTAACCCAGTGTTGTTATATATTTCTGCTATACTTATCCAAGGTGTGCACCCAAGTTGTCTAGAGAAAGTATCTGAGAGAATTTTCAGATTTTCTAGGGGGGTCTGGTCCCTAACCCCCAAATTATGGGAAAATCTCCTTCTTCCCCTAAAGCTGTAGCTGTTATTTCTGCTGTAAATTTAACCCAAGGTTTTCCCCCTAGACCGAGTTGTCTGCACAAAGTGATATAAAATATGATTTGTTTTTTTTTGGGGGGGGGGCTTGGGAGGCTGGCCCCTAACCCCAAATTATCGAAAAACCTCCCATTCCGTCGTCCTAAATCCGGTGTTGTTATTACTGCTAGGCTTATCCAAAAGTGTGCACCCAAGTTATCTACAGAATGTAATCTGAGAGAATTTTCAGATTTTCTGGGGGGGTTGGGTGGGGAGGCTGGCCCCTAACCCGAAATTATGGAAAATAAATCTCCAATTCCCTTATCCTAAATCTGGTGTTGTTATTTCTGCTAGACATATCCAAAAGTGTGCACCCAAGTTATCTACAGAAAGTATCTGAGAGAATTTTCATATTTTCTGGGGGGGGGGTTGGCCCCTTACCCTCGAATTATGGAAAAAATTTCCCATTCCCTTGTCCTTAATCCAGTGTTGATAGATATTTCTGCTAGACTTATCCAAAAGTGTGCACCCAACTTGTCTACAGAAAGTATCTGAGAGAATTTTCATATTTTCGGGGGGGGGGGCTGGGGAGTCTGTCTCCTAACCACAAATTATGAAAAAAGTCTTCAATTCCCTTGCCCTATAAAATCTGGTGTTATTTCTGCTAGACTTATCCAAAAGCGTGCACCCAAGTTGTCTACACAAAGTATCTGAGAGAATTTTTATATTTTCCTGGGGGGGCTGGCCCCTAAGCCCCGAATTATGGAAAAAAATCTCCCGCTCCCTTGTCCTTAATCCAGTGTTGTTATATATTTTTGCTATACTTATCCAAAAGTGTGCACACAAGTTGTCTAGAGAAAGTATCATAGAGAATTTTCAGATTTTCTGGGGGGGCTGGGGAGGCTGGCCCCTAGCCCCAAATAATGGGAAAATCACCCGTTTCTCTTTAGGCTCTTTAATAACTTTCTTCTCTAAACTCTCAGATTTGCTAGTCATGATTTTTGTATGGATAAAAATAGGTCATATGACCTGGTACAAGTCACATGAATGCTAGTTGCCTTTTGCCACTGTAGAGGTCACTGTGGTGGTGCTCTCCAAGTAGCCTCCTAGTGTTAGGTTGTGGAACTTACTTTTCAGTCAGCTCAGAGCCCCTTTGATATCATGACTATTCAAAATTTTGTCTAACACCTCTTTATAATACATGTAGGTTATTACAATATATTGCTTCAGAATAAGCAAATACATTCTACATAAACTGGATATGTATCTCTGCAAGATGAATAAATAAAATATCAATCAATTAGGCCTAAGGGACCAGTCATTTATCGCCAGGTGGCGGGGGGGCTTGTTAGATATAGGGGGGGTCAAAACCAAATAAAACGACTATTCTGATTTAGACATTGAGGATATGTGGTCAGCTATTACTGAAAATAATGGGATAAGCACAAATTAAACTGAAATCCAAATATCCCACAGACCACATAACAGTTTTCTTATCAGGTAGCATGATCTAGCAATATTCCTGCAGTTTTCATTCTTTACAATAAAGCTGGAATGTTCTTGGTATTGTAGATCTGGGTAGTTTTTTTTTTAAAGTATTTTATTGGGTTCATAAATACAATTACAGGTAACTGCATTTAATCCTAGCACATGCGCGTTGCACTACTTCCGCTAGGCCCCCTCACAGGACAATAATGCTATTATACTAGAAAACATACGGTATGGCAGCACAACCAAGTTTGCTTATAATACCAGTATATATGTTAAAGTATGTCATACAAACAATTACTTCTTGCAAAACATTTCTCAGGCTGAGATGAGATGAAAGAACATGATCTATTACATATAATACAATTTGTGAGTGACGAGCAAGTACCCCTCACTTACATGAAACAGTTTGGATAGTCCTTCTTTATTTTCAGTTAAAAGATGTTTAGGTCTTCTATGGTAGTGTATTCAGCTTTTAACCTGTTCCATAAATCAATGGCTCGATATAACACACTCTTTACCACAATAGTTTTGAAACTGATGACAGGCACCTTTAACCTCCTACCAACATGTGCTCGTGTAGGGATATCTCTATCATCAATATATTTGTTGTGTTTAGCTAACCAATGTGCATAGCTTAAAGTATGGATACTCCTTCTATCACACAGGTTCAGACAATTACTTTTGGAATGTAGTTCCAATGTAGCATATTTAGGGTTTTTCTCTAGTTTAACTTTATATACAATACATAGTGCCTTATTCTGTAACAGTTGTAGTTGGTCATTTTCCCCTTTTCCTAATCGGTCCCATACATAATCCACATAGTCAAAGGTCGGTAATACCATACTCTTATATATTATATAGTTAAAGCCATTTCATTATTCACATAACATCTCACTCGAGCCAACTGTGTAGTTTTATGTCTGATTTGTCCAATAACATTTGCTCGATGTTCACTGAGGGGAGTGGATGTTGGTAGTATCCATGATAGTACCAGGCAGAAGGGTGTCTAGTAGTAGAAGGCTGTAGTACAGTGCTGCTGGTCGCTCTGCTGGTGCTGCTGCAGCAGGGCCTGCCTGAGGGCTTCCCCAAATAGGATGGATCAATAAAGCTGCTCACTGCTTGTGGTGAGGAACTGCTCTTGGGCCTGCAGGGTAGAGCAGTGCAGATGGTCGGCAGCGAGTGTCGTTCCGGGTTCTATCACCAGTGACACGTGCCGGTGTTGGCATGTCTTTTGATGACTATTGAAGAAGGAGATGGAGAGACCTTTTGCTATAGAGGTTTATTGCAGCTGTTCTAGATGTTACATAGATGGTACCTCTGAGTCTCTCTGTCTGTCTTGAGACAGGGGAGTACCCAGTTATATACAGAGAGTGGGAGGAGTCCCACTTGCTCACAATCTATTTTTAGATGGGTTACCGAATGGAAGAGGCTTGTCATTGGCCTGCCTCCCACCGACGTCAGGAATGACGTCAGTGACGTCAGTGGAGGGTGACCAGGGAAAGCCCAAATGGGTTCTGAGTACCCCATTTTATAGTCAGGGGTTACTGGTAAACAGTTCCTGGTACCAAGTGATGTCATTCCAGGATTTCACAGAATTATTTCTTAGAGGTAAACAAGAAGATATATTTAGGTAATAGGAAAATGCTATCGATAACATCAGTATCTAACAATCATTCTGTGTGCTATAGAACTCATCTAAACCACCCCAAACATTTTTTTTTCTTTTTGTTGTTTTTTTGTATGAAACTCATAACCACATTTATTGTCATGATTTTCCGTTTACATTTGTGGCGACCGACCTGCGCATAGGGGGGGAAATCTTTATGACATTTTATAACTCGTGAGGTGAGTATTATTACCATGGTTTGGATAATACAGAAACAGTTTGGTGCCTATACATGGGTGCTCAAAGAAACTTGATGTCACATCGTCACTTTTTAGGAGGGATGGCACTTTTCAGCGTCACGTGAGTAGTATAGGGGTAGCTTCTAGAACCTGGTTTGGTTAAAAGAAGGATAATGTTGGAAGTAGGGGTGATATGGCTTAGATTTTTATATGTATGTGTAGCTTACATATAGGGGAGTCAGAATAGTTGGTTTTAGTTGGGATGAATATGATATATTTTGATGTTTATGGCATATGTTTGTTTGTGTGTGTGTGATGAGTTTGGTTAAAAGAAGAGGTTGGAGGGAGGCAAGTTGCAGGTGCAGGCAGCAGGGGTGGGGCTCTATTGTTTGGGAGTCTATTGTTTGGTTGGAGGTGTGCCAGTTGACCTGCATTGGTTGTGGTGGTTGCTAGAGGATAACCTGGTTAAAAGAAAGATAGTGTGGGTGATATGGCTTAGATTTTTATATGTATGTGTAGCTTAGATATAGGGGAGTTAGAATAAGTGGTTTTAGTTCGGATGATTATGATATATTTAGATGTTTATGGTATATGATTGTTTGTGTATATGAGGAGTTTGGTTAAAAGAAGAGGTTGGAGGGAGGCAGGTGGCAGGTGCAGACAGCAGGGTTGGGGCTCTATTGTTTGGGAGTCTATTGTTTGGTTGGAGGTGTGCTAGTTGACCTGCATTTGGTTCTGGTGGGATGGAGGTAGGTGGATGCAGGGGTATCATAATTAAGATTGTATTTGTAGAGAATATGTGTATTAGTCAAACTATGCATTAATATTGTTGACATTGGGATATTGGAAAAATACAATCTGATTTAGTGCTTTTAGATGTTTTTGGTAGTTTCCTGATGAGAGGAGAGTTAGGCTGAGTTAAGAATTGGGAAATAAGGAAGTTTGGTTAACCCTTTAATGAATTATACCCCTTTATCATTATGATATACAAATACTGCCCTTGGCATTCCAACCCTGTGCTCATGTAACTATTAGAATAGGTAGGACATTGAATAGAATTGAAGGGTGTTTACTGGATAATCAATTCAAAATGTACAATTAATGATGGAATGGTGATATGAATAGTTTGATTATATGGATATATTTGTTTGTTGTCTTTGTTTTTTTTTAAGGGGGGTGTAGATTGATATATTTGTTTTTTTTTTGAGTTAGTGATTGGTTAACTCTTTAAGGGTCACTAATGCATCATGCCCCATTGGTTGCCATGATGCACCAATGAAGTGCTCACAAACAGACTGCATTGATGCTTCATGACGACGAATGGGCATGATGCACTCTTGCACCAGCAGTCTTTAAAAGGTTTAATGAAGGGATCAAAGGTGACAGATGCAGATTGCATCCGGTGACTTCTATTATTCTGTGTTAGACTGTTGACCTATATTATATTTTGGTGGGAAGGGTGTTTGCTTTGAAATGCCATTGGCTAAAAGAAGAACTGTGAGTTAAATAAAATATGATTAAGATACTTTGGTAGGGTATGTGCTATAAGCTGCACCCTTGTATAAGCCACACCCCAACGTTTGATTGTGCTTTAAGCCACACCTATGGCTTGAAAATTGAAAGTTTGATGCTATTCCATATGGACAAATACCCTCACATAAGCACCACATTGACTTTGGGTTTGTATTAGTATAAGGTGTGGATTATAAGAGAAAATTTATAGTAATAAAAGTTGGAATAAACATATGAATAGTTTGATAAGATGCATATAGTTGGCAAAAGGAACCTGGCAGGTGCAGACTGTGTTGGTTGCCCTCTATTGTTCTGTGAATGACAGTGACCTACATTACATTTTGGCGTGAAAGGTGGTTGATGAATGGGTTGGAACCTTAGCCCAGGGAGGAGCTAATACATATGATAAATATAAATGTATATGTAGAGGGGATGTGTGGCTGTTAGACTATGCATGAATATCATTGGGACACATTCATGCATCATGATTAGATGAACTATAGGCCAAATCTGAGGCTTAAAATTTGAAAGTTTAGTGCTATTTTATATGAACAATATTAAAATTCTTGCATAGTGCTTATAGTTGTCTTTGGTATTGTACTGATGGGAGGACATAGAGACTGAGTTAGAATTAGAAAGTTAGGTTAACCCTTTATGGTCAGGTGAAGGAATTATGCCCCTTTGTTATCACATCCTGCAGGCATCACATTGATTTTTACCATCCCTTTAGGCTCAGCATGATATATAAATTATAGTCAAAGGTACTAATGCATTATCGGCTCAAAAGGGGGCAGCTAAATACAATGTATATAGACAAGATATGTTTATATGTAGGGACATATATAAATATATATAAAAGAAATATCAATCTGACTATGGTTGTTTAATGCCCATGGTATGCAGTATTTGGTAGTTTACTGGTTATAAACAAAACATAATATTCATATTCACCTTGCTTATAATGCACACCCCTAATTTAGGCCCATTTTATTAGGCACACCTGGGAACATTTTTGCCATGCTAGTACTGTTCTATATGATTGTATCCTCAAGTGTAAGATGTGCCTGTATGCTAGGTATTATGATGAAAATGTATGGTTTGAAAATCTAAGATTGTGAAATTCATTGATAGGTACTGATGCCCTTACCCTTGACCTACATCTACAACATTTACCAGTTTTATGTGACTCCTCATTGATTCTTTTGCATAATCTGAATAAAAATGTCTTTAGTTTGTGACACCTTACCTGTGCTCTAAAACTATATGTATCTAGCATTTGTAGATAAATAGGGGCTCGTTTGTTAACTTCATAGAAAACAGTACATGAATGGAATACCGTGATCAAATCAGTCTGAGATTCTGCCTAATTCTGATGACATGCACCTATTTTGTAGCAAATTTGAGTACAGTTGGATTATTTTTATTAGTAACACATTTATTTGATCATGATGCCAAAAGCAACAATAACAAAACACATTTATCTATATGGGATGGGAGAACGTGCATAATATTGAGGTCTGGTGCTATACAATGTAGTCACTGGGTGATGTCTATACATTGATTTATGTATATAAACTTTCAAGATGATTAGAGTCCTAGGGTTTAACTTATCATTAACTCAGTGTGCAATGGAAAATGCACGATGGTGGTGTACATACATCTACCTTGTAGCAGCCGACCAACTTCTCAGTGTGGTCAAAGGCTGATATCTATTAAATGACAGATGTGAGATTCCCTTTAGGCATAAAACTTCATGTGTGGGTACATAATCAGTTTTCTAACATTCCTGATTCAGTTATCATGAAGAAAGTATAAAATTATGTGGATCAACAAGGTTAACAGGTACATCCACAAGTGGGCCTCAAAGACATACATTTTATCCTATTGATCTACACATTTTGAAATCCCTTATGGCAGTATCCAGCATGAGATACTGGCAGCCCATGTTATTGGTCTTCATTTATCTAAGGCATTTGATCTACATTTCACACCAGCTGAGTGGGAGAGGTAACTTTCATCGATGGGAATGATTGTTAGTATCTTAAGGTTCTATATTGTGACACCTATTTATGATGAATTATGCTCCGACAACTTGAATGTGGTAACAGGGTGATGTCTAATAAATTCATTGGCCTCATAGATATATTCATACAGTTCAGATAATGCTTCATATATAAGGATAGATGAATGGTTCTACTTTAGAAAGTTCATTGGGGTTTTACTGATGGAATTGTATCAATATAGACATGGATTCGAAGATGGTGACAGTTAATTGCAGGTGCTGGCACATCTAGTGCTTCATCTACATTTGCCTTTTATTAGTTGACAAACATTACAATCGGATTATTATATTCTGATTGGATAGCTTTTGTCACATGATAAATAAAAATCAAATTGGATGTACTTCAGGGATACCACCTTTATTGCAGTGTGTCGAGTATTGCACAGACATCTATTCAAGCACAGCATTATTTGAGACATGTGCAGTAGCTATTAGCCTGTTGGTTATGATTTACTTTCTGTCATCAATAGTCATACTATTGCATATCTGGTATTGTTTGGATACCCATAGAAGTGAGGAATTATTTGCAATATGATGAGATAAAGAAACAGAGGCAGGTTTAACTACTGCAATACCCCATGTATAAGGTGCATCTTAAATATGTGGATAGACCCCAAGTGCTACTTATAGAAGCAGAACTATTTAGGAGAGATTTCTCTCTATAATTTCCCTAACACTCCCCTGACCCTGTATTGTGGTAAAAAGGTGGTGAGGCTCTAAGAAGGCCATAAGTCTTTGAATTTTGAAAATCTGTTGATTAGAACAAAAGATTTGACATTATTTATTTTTACTCTCATGTCTACAAAGTGAGGAAGCGCCTTATACGCGAGCTGCGCCTCACACAGGGTATTACAGTACTATAAACCTTATTGTGCATGGTATTGCTGTGACTCATGGTTATAAACCATGCACAATTGTACAATAGTAATTTCTAAAGGAATTCTAAAGGAAATGACTTTTGTATCCCAACATCAACATGCCTTGTGATTCTCAATGGAAGAAGTGTTGTTATCACTATTTTACATTGTTAACTCATGCTGACTCAAATTGTTTTTGAGAGATAAGGTCAATGGTATTGATTACCATGTAATATTGGGTTTTCAGGTTATGTAAATAATGTGAAAAGTAATGGAAAAGTGGGTAGTTAATGAATCCAATGGAAGCATGTAAATATAACTGTCTACAATTGAATAAGTGTATACATGAAGGTGGGGTATAAAGCTCAGTCTTTGGGTAATATGTAGATAGATGTGCACTGCAGTGTAATACATCCACATGATTCCACCCCAGGGGTGCTAGTCTCCAATGAGGGAAAAATAAAGATTATATAGATACGCTATGGGATCCAGGGGTGCAGGTTATTCAAAGGGGGTATGCAGATTGGCACTCTAGTGTTACGGCTATGGAGAGTATGAAATGAATAACTGAACAACATATACAATAGTTTCCCAAGGGGCTTAGTAAAAGGGGTTTGAATTCGGGAATGAAATACATGATGATATATAGCTATTAATTATTGAGTTTGTATCTAACTGGAAGTGGGTGTGTATGTAAAGTTACATCTTCATCTTGGTATATATACGTTAAACTCTTAGGAGTAAAAGCTATACCATACTAATACATTGGAAGAAGCTCTAACCTACACATAAGGTTTTAAAACTGTTAGTTTGGTATAGCTTTTGGTTTTGAGGGGTTTGGTTAACTTGTATGAGTCACAACCTGTCTTTGGACATATCCTATATGTTGCCAATGTTGATGCATCTATAGTGCTATGGTAGTGATCCTTATTAATACACTGGGGCCTGGTGAGTATTGTGAACCTCCAACTCATGGGAAGCAGATAGATGAACTATGTGTTTGTAATATTGCTTTATTTTCTTCCCCAAAGAAATCTTTACATTGTCTTTGCAACAGAAACCCATGAAATGGTAAGAAGAGGTTTATAGGTTATTGTACATCTAGATATAAATGTTGCTTTATTTGATTATCTAATAGCACTTACTGTCTCAGTGAAGTGTAGTTTAGTTAGAACCATACATCAAGGTCATGTACCTACATTCAAAATTAAAATTCATGACCAGAAAGGGCCTATATCTATGTTAGAATAATTCACATTTTCGAAAAATAAGTTTACCATAGCTCTGGAATGTTGCAAATGATCCTGTGAATATGTTGTTAAACCTATTCTAATGGTGCCAACACTTTATTGGTTGATTAATTCAATATCTTAACCAACACACACAAAAAATATCCATGTGTGTCTATACATTCAGTCCTGGACATGTGTTTCAATGCTGCTTGGACAAAGGAACAGTGATTGCATCTATGGACAACATACTCATTAAGATAAATGATTTCTTTGATTTGCATGATCTTATAGACAGGTCAGGCAAACCATGTCCTTTGAGAACTCTGACATAAGACACTGAAATCCCATGACAAACAGCCAGCATCTGGGTCCACCCATGCATATGGACACCATATGTTCACGGAGGTTTAGGGTGACACTAAACACCAAACTAACAAACCCCTTTTTCAGTGGTTGAGAATTCTGAGCAGATCTGGTGAAGTAGTACCATTTTGCTTGCCTAGAGTTTCATTATTATCAAGATTCAGTTCATATCACACTGCACCATAGGTCATTATGATTCCATAATACAGTTATAGATCACAAAAGGAATCAAAGCTACAGGTCTTGGACTTTTAATACACCATGTTATTTGCCGTGATACTACCCAAAAGGGGCACCAATTTAAGGGAGTGGGGATATGCAAGTGCTTTATCTGAGTAGAGCCATACTTTTGTAAATGAGATCTATGTATACCTTACTCTTACAAAACCATGTTTAACATATACAATCAAATCATACATCCAATATGAGTTAGGAAAATTATTGTGGCTGGGTCAGGAGTATAAGATTATTTACCCTAAAAGATTAACTCAGACCTTGTAGAGCAGAGGGCAAAAAACAGGGAATTTTGCTTGGTCAGCTCCCTCCAAACAGAAGCCGAAACTAGCTACTAGCACATGAAAGGACTTGAATTGAAGTTGAGGGGTGTGTGTGACACATTTCTTATAACCATTTTAGCATACAATTTATTTAGCCTCATGATGGAGGTAAATTAGTATGAGAAGGTAAAGCAAGACCATTCTCTTTTTTTTTTTTTGCTCTCAAATTGTTGCATCCTGATCATGGATACATATTTATACGTCCTTGTATCATTGACCCCTGAAGTGTTTTATCAATGTGATTTCTGTCAGTTTAGTACTATATTATACATATGATACACCAAGTACAGGCTGCACCAAATAGAGGTATGGTTGGTATTAGATCAATTTCTGCTCTTTTTAACTCACACATAAGCTACAACTTTTACAGGGTTTCACAGTGTAAATCTCTATATAAAGTCCATTACTGAAGTATAGAATAGCATAATATAGTTTAACATTGTATCACATATAATATATAGAAATAAAAACAAAACTCTATTTTTTGTCATCATATTTATTACATAGCAGATAGAGTAACTCAGTAATAATTACAATATAATCAAGCAGGGACAATTTACTTGGTGACAACATACACACCTTGTTTAAAAGATGCACCCTTTCAAACATTGTGGCTTGAAGTTGTGCATCGGTAAATAATAGATATAAGCCATCACTAGGGTCAACATCATAGATTAGATGCTTCTCATACACAAGGATTTAGAGTAGTTCTTACCAATGTCATTTTACCTCTCTGAACTCTCTAACTAAGCGTATGTCAACACATTATAAGCTAGTTTTCTGCAATGGGGGCTGGAACAGTTGTCATATAGTAGTGGTCAAGAGGGAATAACTTTGTTGCAAATATCCTTTAAGTACTGAATATATAAACTGTCTTTCAGTATTGAGTTAATACACAGACCTTGCTGTAGGTTAGACCATGATTAAGGCACAGGTATTTCTAATGTAAGCTCCTATCTGAAATATGCATAAGCTATTCTCTTTTTCCTTAGAATAAGTAGTATACACTTAGTGCTAAGTGACCTAAAGATATGGCATGATGTCATAGCTAATTTGCTTTGTACCTGTTATTGTTTCTTTTGGTTATGTCCAAGAATGCTCAAGCTATAATGTAATCTAATAGATATTCTCCCAAACCTTTGTCATCAAGGGTGCCACAAACAGACAAATTGAACAGCACATCTTAAGTATTTTGCACAATACTGAATTATATGTGAACTCTATAGTTTCACATTTCATTTTATCCCTTGGTGATTTGGATGCAGAGTTTGCCGAATTGATTTGTAATGTTGTACTCTCCATTAGCTGGTGTGATCATTCCTGCTAGAACTTTCTGTATGTTTTACCTGCTGAGACTCAAGTTTAACAAAGCTCTGCATAGCATTACAGTCAGGAACACAACATTAATCTTGAATCTAGTGTAAATCCCCATTTATTCTATAAGATGCAGCTCTTTTAGCTATTCTAGAGGCCTTCTCCAGTCAAATTCCAGGTGCAGCTTATAGGTAAGGCCTTCACACTACAAAACAATATTAAGCCTGTAAAGCTCAAGACCTGGCTGCTACTTGCAGCTATCCAGGGATGAGGCTGTGGCTTTGCACAAGCTAATACACAAGATCTTATCATACATAATGATATAACTGTAACTTTATAGATCTAGAACTCACATGTCTGACTATTCCATAAGTCTATCATATTGCATCCATACTATTAAAATCACCCAAAGTATAACAATTTCTTTTCCTTTTTTTGTATCTATTGATATACCCCACAGTCTCTTTCCATCCTAGCCAGAATTAGCATAGAATGTCTTGTCTTAGTACATGTTTTAGTACATTTCCATATTGACAATCAATGATAGCAGTAACACACTCATAATTTATGCAAGGCTATTCTTGCAAATACAATGAATTTAGGTTATGAATATGCATACCCTATTAGTCTAGTACTCAAGCTTGACTTCCCAACTTCTTTGTGTGGTCTGTATGGAGAGCAAGTTAGGAAAGTAATACATTTTTATATTACCCATTCACACATGCATGATATAATGATATCAGATATAGAATTTTAGTGAGCCACTAAATAAACCTTAGCTCAATTTTGGGATGTAACTTATACTGCACACAGGCACAATTCAATAACATAGTTCCACAAACACACATTTTTGAAACCATTGCACTGTTTCTCTGAACATATCCTACCAAGGAAACTTTACTGGTTGAATTACAAAGTATTATAGAACAAGGGGTAAATGCTTCATCCACCACTAAGAAAAAATACCAGCTGCTTATAGGCTGCAACCTGAGTAAAAGAATGAGCTAGAAGCCACACCCAAGGCTTGAAAATTGCAAGTTCAATACTTTCTATTGAGGTGAATACCCACCTATAAGCCACACCTTGAGTTCAGGTTAGTCCTATTTCCTGCAGGACTTGTCTGATTTGTCTTTAAGTCATAGCTCATGTGCCAGAGTTTTGTATTTGTTGTTTATCAAATTTCCACACAGACAGAACAGTGTTCATGTCAGAGCTACAGGTTTCTACACAGACACGCTTTTAATGACAACCACAGTCTGATCACTGACAAGAGATAACTAAACTGAGCTAGTAATAATAATCATTTGTCACCTGTATAATTCATGTGTTTTTTTTAAATTCAATATTGGTTCATAGGTTGGGATGCTCCTCTAATGCAATGGTTGACACATCTCTCTTCCAAACCTCTGTTATTCTAGGGATGTAAGAAGGATGCATTTTTGTTTGCAAGTGGACCTAAACAATTGTCAAGGATGAGCTGACCTGAAATGAGTTGTCTGTCTAATTGTCATTAACTGTACAGTAGACATCCCAGGCAGTTGAACTTTTGACATTTATGATAATGATCAAACTGGACATAAAAGTTTGGTACACTGAAAGCTGGTAAGGACTTGGTGTAATTTGGTGTATAAAATGTCCTAAATTCTTGAAACAGCTAAATTAAGTCAGCACCTGAAAAACTCCATTCTGTAATGCACTTTACCATAATTGGTCACTGGGGGGCGGTAAAACAAAGGTGACTGAATGGCAATATCAACTCACACAGTATATGTTCACTAAGGACCTGTTACCTTGACCCAAGTGCAGTTACAACATTCTTGCACTTAAGTGAAAACATGAGCCCATTTAAGGTTTTCCTTGTAGGATCGTTTCATAGTTATGGTGTGGCTTAGGGTTGACATATGATCATATCATTACAGTATTGAACTGCTCAGAATCAGGTCTTAGGTATGCCCCATAACATCTTATCACATCAGTGTGTGGCATATATAGGATCATCTTATGTACAGAGAATTATGGCAGTTACTAATTGTTTGACATTGTCCAAGAGAACACATCCTTATTTTCCATTTCTCGTGAATGCCTCAGTAATGAGAATTGATCTTAATGAGATGTAAATTGAACATTTTTGTTTATAAGCCCCTAATCAATGGTGTAAATCTTAGTGGATACATAAACAAAGGTTCACAAGTGGGAGTCCATGACAGTTATTTCACTCGCTGTTTGGCAGCCAAACAGCGAGTGCAATAACTCTGTCACGGATTCCCAAGAGTGCTCCTTTGCATTTATCTCATGTTTACATCATCTTCTTACATCTAGTAGACAGGACTACATCATGTTTTCACTCTGTAATTTACTGCACTGGACTTGTTTATATTGTCGTCTTGAAGCTATTACGTCATCAATAGATCACATTATCAGGCAGTGTGATATGCAACCTATGTATCACACACTTACCTTGTAATTCACCCTCCTAATACAAACACTATGGCACCTCAGTATTCAAGCATATTTACTATGATATAAAAGTTTAATTCTATCTGCACATACCAATGTTAGGATATACATCATACAAATACCATTCTTTCATACACACTTATCCATGAATATGATGGTATTCTAGGCCACATGAGGAGAGATGAAAGTGAAGTGAAATGAAATGCAACAGAGAGTGCAAGAATGTTGTTTACATTGGAACATAATTATTTTGTCTGAGGCCACAAAAGCTAGATCACACTAACAAAGTTACTTGCATCTACCTTTAGTTGACATGATATCTTACAGAGAAATGTGTCCTTGACTCAGCATGTACACAGAACCCTTCCCTTTTTTAAAGAGTTGTGTCAGATATAGATAACTGGCCATGCCTGCTTAGCTCTGGGTCATTAGGTGATTGATGTCCACCAACTCATTTTCTGGTATCCACATGTTATTGCTTTCGGGCCAACCAATCCACTTAACCAGCACTTCCTTCCTCTTAGTTTCTCCATGACCAACTGTTCTATGTTTCAGAATGCTCTCCACCTCATATACCTCACTGTCATCAGATGTTTTTTGAGGGTTGTTTTCCTGCTCTCTCAAGGACCACTCTGCCCTTTCGGCATTTTTACTGCTCCTGGGATTTTCCTTGTTGAGTACATTTGAAGACGACAACTTTGATTCCCCACCTGTGTTGGTTATTGCCTCCTCCTTTTCACATCGGGTGTTTTCCAATTCTGCATATGGATCTGCATGGCCATTCCTGCTAGTTGATGTTTGCATAGTAGATAGCATGGTCCTCCATAGCCGGAACAGGTTGAATTCTGACATTGATATCTTCCTGACATTGATTGATGAATCGATATGTGGTGCTGACCCCATTGGAGACCATTCAGGAACTATCAATATTCCTTCTCTTGGAATAGACCTTGACCACCATCCTGAGGCTTCCTCACTGCATATCTTGGGCTGATGTGAGAAGGTCACAATTTGTGCATCTGGGACAAGTCTGACATCATTGACCCAGGGATGCTCTCCATGAACTCTCTTTATATGGTCTATGAGATATTGCTTGCGTCCTTGCTTGAATGTATGCTGACAGACTGGGCAGAGCCACCCTAAGCCATTCTTTTGGTGAGTTAGGGCATGCCTTTTAGCATTATAGGCTTGTGAAAATGGACCACCTCCACATATCTCACAAATGAGTGTGTTACCGTTATTCATGGTTTTCCTGTTCATTTTCCTCTCTTGACTCTTCTCGTCTCTTCTTTCCATGTTACTTCTTTCTATCTTTGTGGTCCTCTCGATTGTCATGCTGTGACTGCTGGATGAATACAGAACCACCCATTGATATGTTTCTGGATGGCCTCTACTTCTGCTCTTGAAGTGACAGCCCTGCCACCTATTGGTGAATAATGGCGATGGATTGTATAGTTAAGTACAGGGGAGTGATGATACACTTGAATCATTTGATTATGATGAAATGCCCCCCCTCCAAATGATGGTACATGCCCTACTGATGTCCAGGTGGAGTAAAGGGGCAAGCTGGCGTAACGGAGATAAAGCCCTCCCGACTCCTCCCAACTACTCCCAAGTGAAGGAGTGAGGATCCCTCCCCATATCAAATTAAAATGTGTGATTCACCACCATGGGGGGTGGGGGTGCTTACTCCTCCACTTGGGAGTAGTTGGGAGGAGTCGGGAGGGCTTAAACCCCTTGAGTACCATCATGGGAGGGGGGGCAAAATTCCTCCCAATTGGAGGAGTTTTGCCCCCCCCTCCCATGATGGTACATGCCCTACTGATGTTCAGCTGGGGTAAAGGGGTTTAAGCCCTCCCGACTCCTCCCAACTACTCCCAAGTGGAGGAGTAAGCACCCCCACCCCCCATGGTGGTGAATCACACATTTTAATTTGATATGGGGAGGGATCCTCACTCCTTCACTTGGGAGTAGTTGGGAGGAGTCGGGAGGGCTTTATCTCCGTTACACCAGCTTGCCCCTTTACTCCACCTGGACATCAGTAGGGCATGTACCATCATTTGGAGGGGGGGCATTTCATCATAATCAAATGATTCAAGTGTATCATCACTCCCCTGTACTTAACTATACAATCCATCGCCATTATTCACCAATAGGTGGCAGGGCTGTCACTTCAAGAGCAGAAGTAGAGGCCATCCAGAAACATATCAATGGGTGGTTCTGTATTCATCCAGCAGTCACAGCATGACAATCGAGAGGACCACAAAGATAGAAAGAAGTAACATGGAAAGAAGAGACGAGAAGAGTCAAGAGAGGAAAATGAACAGGAAAACCATGAATAACGGTAACACACTCATTTGTGAGATATGTGGAGGTGGTCCATTTTCACAAGCCTATAATGCTAAAAGGCATGCCCTAACTCACCAAAAGAATGGCTTAGGGTGGCTCTGCCCAGTCTGTCAGCATACATTCAAGCAAGGACGCAAGCAATATCTCATAGACCATATAAAGAGAGTTCATGGAGAGCATCCCTGGGTCAATGATGTCAGACTTGTCCCAGATGCACAAATTGTGACCTTCTCACATCAGCCCAAGATATGCAGTGAGGAAGCCTCAGGATGGTGGTCAAGGTCTATTCCAAGAGAAGGAATATTGATAGTTCCTGAATGGTCTCCAATGGGGTCAGCACCACATATCGATTCATCAATCAATGTCAGGAAGATATCAATGTCAGAATTCAACCTGTTCCGGCTATGGAGGACCATGCTATCTACTATGCAAACATCAACTAGCAGGAATGGCCATGCAGATCCATATGCAGAATTGGAAAACACCCGATGTGAAAAGGAGGAGGCAATAACCAACACAGGTGGGGAATCAAAGTTGTCGTCTTCAAATGTACTCAACAAGGAAAATCCCAGGAGCAGTAAAAATGCCGAAAGGGCAGAGTGGTCCTTGAGAGAGCAGGAAAACAACCCTCAAAAAACATCTGATGACAGTGAGGTATATGAGGTGGAGAGCATTCTGAAACATAGAACAGTTGGTCATGGAGAAACTAAGAGGAAGGAAGTGCTGGTTAAGTGGATTGGTTGGCCCGAAAGCAATAACATGTGGATACCAGAAAATGAGTTGGTGGACATCAATCACCTAATGACCCAGAGCTAAGCAGGCATGGCCAGTTATCTATATCTGACACAACTCTTTAAAAAAGGGAAGGGTTCTGTGTACATGCTGAGTCAAGGACACATTTCTCTGTAAGATATCATGTCAACTAAAGGTAGATGCAAGTAACTTTGTTAGTGTGATCTAGCTTTTGTGGCCTCAGACAAAATAATTATGTTCCAATGTAAACAACATTCTTGCACTCTCTGTTGCATTTCATTTCACTTCACTTTCATCTCTCCTCATGTGGCCTAGAATACCATCATATTCATGGATAAGTGTGTATGAAAGAATGGTATTTGTATGATGTATATCCTAACATTGGTATGTGCAGATAGAATTAAACTTTTATATCATAGTAAATATGCTTGAATACTGAGGTGCCATAGTGTTTGTATTAGGAGGGTGAATTACAAGGTAAGTGTGTGATACATAGGTTGCATATCACACTGCCTGATAATGTGATCTATTGATGACGTAATAGCTTCAAGACGACAATATAAACAAGTCCAGTGCAGTAAATTACAGAGTGAAAACATGATGTAGTCCTGTCTACTAGATGTAAGAAGATGATGTAAACATGAGATAAATGCAAAGGAGCACTCTTGGGAATCCGTGACAGAGTTATTGCACTCGCTGTTTGGCTGCCAAACAGCGAGTGAAATAACTGTCATGGACTCCCACTTGTGAACCTTTGTTTATGTATCCACTAAGATTTACACCATTGATTAGGGGCTTATAAACAAAAATGTTCAATTTACATCTCATTAAGATCAATTCTCATTACTGAGGCATTCACGAGAAATGGAAAATAAGGATGTGTTCTCTTGGACAATGTCAAACAATTAGTAACTGCCATAATTCTCTGTACATAAGATGATCCTATATATGCCACACACTGATGTGATAAGATGTTATGGGGCATACCTAAGACCTGATTCTGAGCAGTTCAATACTGTAATGATATGATCATATGTCAACCCTAAGCCACACCATAACTATGAAACGATCCTACAAGGAAAACCTTAAATGGGCTCATGTTTTCACTTAAGTGCAAGAATGTTGTAACTGCACTTGGGTCAAGGTAACAGGTCCTTAGTGAACATATACTGTGTGAGTTGATATTGCCATTCAGTCACCTTTGTTTTACCGCCCCCCAGTGACCAATTATGGTAAAGTGCATTACAGAATGGAGTTTTTCAGGTGCTGACTTAATTTAGCTGTTTCAAGAATTTAGGACATTTTATACACCAAATTACACCAAGTCCTTACCAGCTTTCAGTGTACCAAACTTTTATGTCCAGTTTGATCATTATCATAAATGTCAAAAGTTCAACTGCCTGGGATGTCTACTGTACAGTTAATGACAATTAGACAGACAACTCATTTCAGGTCAGCTCATCCTTGACAATTGTTTAGGTCCACTTGCAAACAAAAATGCATCCTTCTTACATCCCTAGAATAACAGAGGTTTGGAAGAGAGATGTGTCAACCATTGCATTAGAGGAGCATCCCAACCTATGAACCAATATTGAATTTAAAAAAAACACATGAATTATACAGGTGACAAATGATTATTATTACTAGCTCAGTTTAGTTATCTCTTGTCAGTGATCAGACTGTGGTTGTCATTAAAAGCGTGTCTGTGTAGAAACCTGTAGCTCTGACATGAACACTGTTCTGTCTGTGTGGAAATTTGATAAACAACAAATACAAAACTCTGGCACATGAGCTATGACTTAAAGACAAATCAGACAAGTCCTGCAGGAAATAGGACTAACCTGAACTCAAGGTGTGGCTTATAGGTGGGTATTCACCTCAATAGAAAGTATTGAACTTGCAATTTTCAAGCCTTGGGTGTGGCTTCTAGCTCATTCTTTTACTCAGGTTGCAGCCTATAAGCAGCTGGTATTTTTTCTTAGTGGTGGATGAAGCATTTACCCCTTGTTCTATAATACTTTGTAATTCAACCAGTAAAGTTTCCTTGGTAGGATATGTTCAGAGAAACAGTGCAATGGTTTCAAAAATGTGTGTTTGTGGAACTATGTTATTGAATTGTGCCTGTGTGCAGTATAAGTTACATCCCAAAATTGAGCTAAGGTTTATTTAGTGGCTCACTAAAATTCTATATCTGATATCATTATATCATGCATGTGTGAATGGGTAATATAAAAATGTATTACTTTCCTAACTTGCTCTCCATACAGACCACACAAAGAAGTTGGGAAGTCAAGCTTGAGTACTAGACTAATAGGGTATGCATATTCATAACCTAAATTCATTGTATTTGCAAGAATAGCCTTGCATAAATTATGAGTGTGTTACTGCTATCATTGATTGTCAATATGGAAATGTACTAAAACATGTACTAAGACAAGACATTCTATGCTAATTCTGGCTAGGATGGAAAGAGACTGTGGGGTATATCAATAGATACAAAAAAAGGAAAAGAAATTGTTATACTTTGGGTGATTTTAATAGTATGGATGCAATATGATAGACTTATGGAATAGTCAGACATGTGAGTTCTAGATCTATAAAGTTACAGTTATATCATTATGTATGATAAGATCTTGTGTATTAGCTTGTGCAAAGCCACAGCCTCATCCCTGGATAGCTGCAAGTAGCAGCCAGGTCTTGAGCTTTACAGGCTTAATATTGTTTTGTAGTGTGAAGGCCTTACCTATAAGCTGCACCTGGAATTTGACTGGAGAAGGCCTCTAGAATAGCTAAAAGAGCTGCATCTTATAGAATAAATGGGGATTTACACTAGATTCAAGATTAATGTTGTGTTCCTGACTGTAATGCTATGCAGAGCTTTGTTAAACTTGAGTCTCAGCAGGTAAAACATACAGAAAGTTCTAGCAGGAATGATCACACCAGCTAATGGAGAGTACAACATTACAAATCAATTCGGCAAACTCTGCATCCAAATCACCAAGGGATAAAATGAAATGTGAAACTATAGAGTTCACATATAATTCAGTATTGTGCAAAATACTTAAGATGTGCTGTTCAATTTGTCTGTTTGTGGCACCCTTGATGACAAAGGTTTGGGAGAATATCTATTAGATTACATTATAGCTTGAGCATTCTTGGACATAACCAAAAGAAACAATAACAGGTACAAAGCAAATTAGCTATGACATCATGCCATATCTTTAGGTCACTTAGCACTAAGTGTATACTACTTATTCTAAGGAAAAAGAGAATAGCTTATGCATATTTCAGATAGGAGCTTACATTAGAAATACCTGTGCCTTAATCATGGTCTAACCTACAGCAAGGTCTGTGTATTAACTCAATACTGAAAGACAGTTTATATATTCAGTACTTAAAGGATATTTGCAACAAAGTTATTCCCTCTTGACCACTACTATATGACAACTGTTCCAGCCCCCATTGCAGAAAACTAGCTTATAATGTGTTGACATACGCTTAGTTAGAGAGTTCAGAGAGGTAAAATGACATTGGTAAGAACTACTCTAAATCCTTGTGTATGAGAAGCATCTAATCTATGATGTTGACCCTAGTGATGGCTTATATCTATTATTTACCGATGCACAACTTCAAGCCACAATGTTTGAAAGGGTGCATCTTTTAAACAAGGTGTGTATGTTGTCACCAAGTAAATTGTCCCTGCTTGATTATATTGTAATTATTACTGAGTTACTCTATCTGCTATGTAATAAATATGATGACAAAAAATAGAGTTTTGTTTTTATTTCTATATATTATATGTGATACAATGTTAAACTATATTATGCTATTCTATACTTCAGTAATGGACTTTATATAGAGATTTACACTGTGAAACCCTGTAAAAGTTGTAGCTTATGTGTGAGTTAAAAAGAGCAGAAATTGATCTAATACCAACCATACCTCTATTTGGTGCAGCCTGTACTTGGTGTATCATATGTATAATATAGTACTAAACTGACAGAAATCACATTGATAAAACACTTCAGGGGTCAATGATACAAGGACGTATAAATATGTATCCATGATCAGGATGCAACAATTTGAGAGCAAAAAAAAAAAAAGAGAATGGTCTTGCTTTACCTTCTCATACTAATTTACCTCCATCATGAGGCTAAATAAATTGTATGCTAAAATGGTTATAAGAAATGTGTCACACACACCCCTCAACTTCAATTCAAGTCCTTTCATGTGCTAGTAGCTAGTTTCGGCTTCTGTTTGGAGGGAGCTGACCAAGCAAAATTCCCTGTTTTTTGCCCTCTGCTCTACAAGGTCTGAGTTAATCTTTTAGGGTAAATAATCTTATACTCCTGACCCAGCCACAATAATTTTCCTAACTCATATTGGATGTATGATTTGATTGTATATGTTAAACATGGTTTTGTAAGAGTAAGGTATACATAGATCTCATTTACAAAAGTATGGCTCTACTCAGATAAAGCACTTGCATATCCCCACTCCCTTAAATTGGTGCCCCTTTTGGGTAGTATCACGGCAAATAACATGGTGTATTAAAAGTCCAAGACCTGTAGCTTTGATTCCTTTTGTGATCTATAACTGTATTATGGAATCATAATGACCTATGGTGCAGTGTGATATGAACTGAATCTTGATAATAATGAAACTCTAGGCAAGCAAAATGGTACTACTTCACCAGATCTGCTCAGAATTCTCAACCACTGAAAAAGGGGTTTGTTAGTTTGGTGTTTAGTGTCACCCTAAACCTCCGTGAACATATGGTGTCCATATGCATGGGTGGACCCAGATGCTGGCTGTTTGTCATGGGATTTCAGTGTCTTATGTCAGAGTTCTCAAAGGACATGGTTTGCCTGACCTGTCTATAAGATCATGCAAATCAAAGAAATCATTTATCTTAATGAGTATGTTGTCCATAGATGCAATCACTGTTCCTTTGTCCAAGCAGCATTGAAACACATGTCCAGGACTGAATGTATAGACACACATGGATATTTTTTGTGTGTGTTGGTTAAGATATTGAATTAATCAACCAATAAAGTGTTGGCACCATTAGAATAGGTTTAACAACATATTCACAGGATCATTTGCAACATTCCAGAGCTATGGTAAACTTATTTTTCGAAAATGTGAATTATTCTAACATAGATATAGGCCCTTTCTGGTCATGAATTTTAATTTTGAATGTAGGTACATGACCTTGATGTATGGTTCTAACTAAACTACACTTCACTGAGACAGTAAGTGCTATTAGATAATCAAATAAAGCAACATTTATATCTAGATGTACAATAACCTATAAACCTCTTCTTACCATTTCATGGGTTTCTGTTGCAAAGACAATGTAAAGATTTCTTTGGGGAAGAAAATAAAGCAATATTACAAACACATAGTTCATCTATCTGCTTCCCATGAGTTGGAGGTTCACAATACTCACCAGGCCCCAGTGTATTAATAAGGATCACTACCATAGCACTATAGATGCATCAACATTGGCAACATATAGGATATGTCCAAAGACAGGTTGTGACTCATACAAGTTAACCAAACCCCTCAAAACCAAAAGCTATACCAAACTAACAGTTTTAAAACCTTATGTGTAGGTTAGAGCTTCTTCCAATGTATTAGTATGGTATAGCTTTTACTCCTAAGAGTTTAACGTATATATACCAAGATGAAGATGTAACTTTACATACACACCCACTTCCAGTTAGATACAAACTCAATAATTAATAGCTATATATCATCATGTATTTCATTCCCGAATTCAAACCCCTTTTACTAAGCCCCTTGGGAAACTATTGTATATGTTGTTCAGTTATTCATTTCATACTCTCCATAGCCGTAACACTAGAGTGCCAATCTGCATACCCCCTTTGAATAACCTGCACCCCTGGATCCCATAGCGTATCTATATAATCTTTATTTTTCCCTCATTGGAGACTAGCACCCCTGGGGTGGAATCATGTGGATGTATTACACTGCAGTGCACATCTATCTACATATTACCCAAAGACTGAGCTTTATACCCCACCTTCATGTATACACTTATTCAATTGTAGACAGTTATATTTACATGCTTCCATTGGATTCATTAACTACCCACTTTTCCATTACTTTTCACATTATTTACATAACCTGAAAACCCAATATTACATGGTAATCAATACCATTGACCTTATCTCTCAAAAACAATTTGAGTCAGCATGAGTTAACAATGTAAAATAGTGATAACAACACTTCTTCCATTGAGAATCACAAGGCATGTTGATGTTGGGATACAAAAGTCATTTCCTTTAGAATTCCTTTAGAAATTACTATTGTACAATTGTGCATGGTTTATAACCATGAGTCACAGCAATACCATGCACAATAAGGTTTATAGTACTGTAATACCCTGTGTGAGGCGCAGCTCGCGTATAAGGCGCTTCCTCACTTTGTAGACATGAGAGTAAAAATAAATAATGTCAAATCTTTTGTTCTAATCAACAGATTTTCAAAATTCAAAGACTTATGGCCTTCTTAGAGCCTCACCACCTTTTTACCACAATACAGGGTCAGGGGAGTGTTAGGGAAATTATAGAGAGAAATCTCTCCTAAATAGTTCTGCTTCTATAAGTAGCACTTGGGGTCTATCCACATATTTAAGATGCACCTTATACATGGGGTATTGCAGTAGTTAAACCTGCCTCTGTTTCTTTATCTCATCATATTGCAAATAATTCCTCACTTCTATGGGTATCCAAACAATACCAGATATGCAATAGTATGACTATTGATGACAGAAAGTAAATCATAACCAACAGGCTAATAGCTACTGCACATGTCTCAAATAATGCTGTGCTTGAATAGATGTCTGTGCAATACTCGACACACTGCAATAAAGGTGGTATCCCTGAAGTACATCCAATTTGATTTTTATTTATCATGTGACAAAAGCTATCCAATCAGAATATAATAATCCGATTGTAATGTTTGTCAACTAATAAAAGGCAAATGTAGATGAAGCACTAGATGTGCCAGCACCTGCAATTAACTGTCACCATCTTCGAATCCATGTCTATATTGATACAATTCCATCAGTAAAACCCCAATGAACTTTCTAAAGTAGAACCATTCATCTATCCTTATATATGAAGCATTATCTGAACTGTATGAATATATCTATGAGGCCAATGAATTTATTAGACATCACCCTGTTACCACATTCAAGTTGTCGGAGCATAATTCATCATAAATAGGTGTCACAATATAGAACCTTAAGATACTAACAATCATTCCCATCGATGAAAGTTACCTCTCCCACTCAGCTGGTGTGAAATGTAGATCAAATGCCTTAGATAAATGAAGACCAATAACATGGGCTGCCAGTATCTCATGCTGGATACTGCCATAAGGGATTTCAAAATGTGTAGATCAATAGGATAAAATGTATGTCTTTGAGGCCCACTTGTGGATGTACCTGTTAACCTTGTTGATCCACATAATTTTATACTTTCTTCATGATAACTGAATCAGGAATGTTAGAAAACTGATTATGTACCCACACATGAAGTTTTATGCCTAAAGGGAATCTCACATCTGTCATTTAATAGATATCAGCCTTTGACCACACTGAGAAGTTGGTCGGCTGCTACAAGGTAGATGTATGTACACCACCATCGTGCATTTTCCATTGCACACTGAGTTAATGATAAGTTAAACCCTAGGACTCTAATCATCTTGAAAGTTTATATACATAAATCAATGTATAGACATCACCCAGTGACTACATTGTATAGCACCAGACCTCAATATTATGCACGTTCTGCCATCCCATATAGATAAATGTGTTTTGTTATTGTTGCTTTTGGCATCATGATCAAATAAATGTGTTACTAATAAAAATAATCCAACTGTACTCAAATTTGCTACAAAATAGGTGCATGTCATCAGAATTAGGCAGAATCTCAGACTGATTTGATCACGGTATTCCATTCATGTACTGTTTTCTATGAAGTTAACAAACGAGCCCCTATTTATCTACAAATGCTAGATACATATAGTTTTAGAGCACAGGTAAGGTGTCACAAACTAAAGACATTTTTATTCAGATTATGCAAAAGAATCAATGAGGAGTCACATAAAACTGGTAAATGTTGTAGATGTAGGTCAAGGGTAAGGGCATCAGTACCTATCAATGAATTTCACAATCTTAGATTTTCAAACCATACATTTTCATCATAATACCTAGCATACAGGCACATCTTACACTTGAGGATACAATCATATAGAACAGTACTAGCATGGCAAAAATGTTCCCAGGTGTGCCTAATAAAATGGGCCTAAATTAGGGGTGTGCATTATAAGCAAGGTGAATATGAATATTATGTTTTGTTTATAACCAGTAAACTACCAAATACTGCATACCATGGGCATTAAACAACCATAGTCAGATTGATATTTCTTTTATATATATTTATATATGTCCCTACATATAAACATATCTTGTCTATATACATTGTATTTAGCTGCCCCCTTTTGAGCCGATAATGCATTAGTACCTTTGACTATAATTTATATATCATGCTGAGCCTAAAGGGATGGTAAAAATCAATGTGATGCCTGCAGGATGTGATAACAAAGGGGCATAATTCCTTCACCTGACCATAAAGGGTTAACCTAACTTTCTAATTCTAACTCAGTCTCTATGTCCTCCCATCAGTACAATACCAAAGACAACTATAAGCACTAAGCAAGAATTTTAATATTGTTCATATAAAATAGCACTAAACTTTCAAATTTTAAGCCTCAGATTTGGCCTATAGTTCATCTAATCATGATGCATGAATGTGTCCCAATGATATTCATGCATAGTCTAACAGCCACACATCCCCTCTACATATACATTTATATTTATCATATGTATTAGCTCCTCCCTGGGCTAAGGTTCCAACCCATTCATCAACCACCTTTCACGCCAAAATGTAATGTAGGTCACTGTCATTCACAGAACAATAGAGGGCAACCAACACAGTCTGCACCTGCCAGGTTCCTTTTGCCAACTATATGCATCTTATCAAACTATTCATATGTTTATTCCAACTTTTATTACTATAAATTTTCTCTTATAATCCACACCTTATACTAATACAAACCCAAAGTCAATGTGGTGCTTATGTGAGGGTATTTGTCCATATGGAATAGCATCAAACTTTCAATTTTCAAGCCATAGGTGTGGCTTAAAGCACAATCAAACGTTGGGGTGTGGCTTATACAAGGGTGCAGCTTATAGCACATACCCTACCAAAGTATCTTAATCATATTTTATTTAACTCACAGTTCTTCTTTTAGCCAATGGCATTTCAAAGCAAACACCCTTCCCACCAAAATATAATATAGGTCAACAGTCTAACACAGAATAATAGAAGTCACCGGATGCAATCTGCATCTGTCACCTTTGATCCCTTCATTAAACCTTTTAAAGACTGCTGGTGCAAGAGTGCATCATGCCCATTCGTCGTCATGAAGCATCAATGCAGTCTGTTTGTGAGCACTTCATTGGTGCATCATGGCAACCAATGGGGCATGATGCATTAGTGACCCTTAAAGAGTTAACCAATCACTAACTCAAAAAAAACAAATATATCAATCTACACCCCCCTTAAAAAAAAACAAAGACAACAAACAAATATATCCATATAATCAAACTATTCATATCACCATTCCATCATTAATTGTACATTTTGAATTGATTATCCAGTAAACACCCTTCAATTCTATTCAATGTCCTACCTATTCTAATAGTTACATGAGCACAGGGTTGGAATGCCAAGGGCAGTATTTGTATATCATAATGATAAAGGGGTATAATTCATTAAAGGGTTAACCAAACTTCCTTATTTCCCAATTCTTAACTCAGCCTAACTCTCCTCTCATCAGGAAACTACCAAAAACATCTAAAAGCACTAAATCAGATTGTATTTTTCCAATATCCCAATGTCAACAATATTAATGCATAGTTTGACTAATACACATATTCTCTACAAATACAATCTTAATTATGATACCCCTGCATCCACCTACCTCCATCCCACCAGAACCAAATGCAGGTCAACTAGCACACCTCCAACCAAACAATAGACTCCCAAACAATAGAGCCCCAACCCTGCTGTCTGCACCTGCCACCTGCCTCCCTCCAACCTCTTCTTTTAACCAAACTCCTCATATACACAAACAATCATATACCATAAACATCTAAATATATCATAATCATCCGAACTAAAACCACTTATTCTAACTCCCCTATATCTAAGCTACACATACATATAAAAATCTAAGCCATATCACCCACACTATCTTTCTTTTAACCAGGTTATCCTCTAGCAACCACCACAACCAATGCAGGTCAACTGGCACACCTCCAACCAAACAATAGACTCCCAAACAATAGAGCCCCACCCCTGCTGCCTGCACCTGCAACTTGCCTCCCTCCAACCTCTTCTTTTAACCAAACTCATCACACACACACAAACAAACATATGCCATAAACATCAAAATATATCATATTCATCCCAACTAAAACCAACTATTCTGACTCCCCTATATGTAAGCTACACATACATATAAAAATCTAAGCCATATCACCCCTACTTCCAACATTATCCTTCTTTTAACCAAACCAGGTTCTAGAAGCTACCCCTATACTACTCACGTGCGTCACTTTTTACCCATGTATAGGCACAGTTAGATGGATAACAATTCTTGAAATACAACTTTTGAATTGGAGGTACAGTGATGTGTCAAAGCGGCCAACCTTTAGCTGCAAGTGCAGACTGTCAACAGTAAAAAAATGGTAATGTACAATGAGAGATGAATAAGGAAATCAAAAGGTGGACTGGGGGCAGGGGGAGAGATAGGATAGAACCCAGAGTTCCTGAAGTTGGCTTCAAAGCCAGAGCTTGTGTGAGGAAAGGGGCGATTATGGTGGGTAGCAAACCGGGGGGGATCAAGCTGGATTTAATGTCTAAGGTACCGGCCTTTTGCTGGAAAGAACCGCCTTTCTTCTTCCTATTAAGAAGGTTCCATACCACTTTTTTATGAGATTCTTAAAAGTGCATTTATTGGGGGCTTGTTGAATTTTTAAAGGGAGTTTATTCCAAAGTATTTTCCCTATATATGGGCAAGACTTTTTGTATGCTTGGGATTTTGGTCGTTTTAATTTGAAATTTTGTTTATAATCATTCCGAGTTCTCCTTCTTCGAGGGGAACAAGGAGGGGGAATATTTTTTGCCTTTTTATACATAAGCGCAGTCAGGAGTTCTTTGCTTCTGTCCTCCTGGAAAGGAGTTTCACACCATTCATGTATTGTCTGAGTATGTTCATCCCGGACCCTAATTCCAAGAACACAGCGGAGGATTCTATTCTGAGTAGTCTGAATTTTGTCCAGAAGAGTTTTTGGACAGGAGGTTAGGATGAAGGATACATAATCAAATTTCGGTAATATAGTGTGTTTGAAAATAGTGAGTGCTGTTTTGACAGGAATCATGTGCTTAAGTTTGGCCATCTTGAAGGCTGCAAAATTTGTCGCTTTAAGCAAGGCTTTTGCATGGAGAGACATTGTCAATGAACTATCCAGGACTGCCCCCAAGTATATATGTAAAATTGTACACTTCCTGAAGAGGGTATCCCCCAATGGTGGGGGCGGATTTGGGACATTTCTTATAAAGTTGATGGGATGTAAACCACATGAACTTTGACTTTGCATGATTCACTGTTAATCCTAGAGAATTAATTTTCTCTACCAGTACATCGAGATCCTTCTGCAGTATATTTAGGGCTAGTAAGGGGTCTTTTTTCAAAGTATATATGACAATGTCATCAGCATAAAGTTTCAATTTACAATGTAATCTGGATGACAGTACTTCATTAATATAGTAAATGAACAAGGTAGGACCTAAAATTGAACCTTGGGGGACCCCAAAGTCAACATTGCGGGAGTCTGAAAGAGTACCATTAACCTGTGTTGACTGTGTGCGGTTATGTAAATAAGCTGATAGCCAGTTTAGTATAAAGGGATTTAGTCGAGAGTCTCTAAGGCCGTTTAATAGGATATCATTATGCACACAGTCAAAGGCTTTTTTTATATCTAAAAATACACAGGGTGTGACTTCTCTTTCATCTTTCGCCTCAAAGAGGTCCTCAAGGAAATCATATATAGCTTTGTTGAATATAACGTTTCCTATATATATGCCAAACTCTAAGAGACTGTCTAAACAGTGGTGTCCCCTAGTGGTCACACTATGAACTATTACCTCACTATAGGTGTCTCCCCCTAGTGTTATATAGCTAAATACTTTTACTACATCAGAGCCTGTTGGTTACAGTCTGAGCATGCTCAGAAGTCAATGTGCCTTTTGTCCACAATAAATCTGTCTCACAACTTTGAAGACCACAGCAGAGGCAACATCTCTGTGTTCCTTCCTCTACCACAGCTATAGGTTATGGGCCCAGTCTACATTTATAGTTCTTCACACTGCACACTGACTTCACCACATGGAGGAACACAGTATTTCTGTCAGCTAAGTAGAAATATTTGACAAACTTTATTGTTTGACAGCACATGGTTCTTCATACTGACTTCACCACACTATCTGTCAGTTCAGTAACATTGTTTGACAAACTTTATGTTGACAGCACATGGTCAGTGCACAGTGACATTGCACAGTGACAGTACTTTCAGTGACATTTGCCTGTTTAGTTGTGAGCCTAGCACACAGTGCTAGTTTTGAGATATTTTGCTTTACCACTTAGTGACATTTGGACATTGTAACATTTATTGGTTTACCACACTGCATTTTTGAGACTTTGGTCTTTTTGGCTCTACCACTCAGTGACCTTCAACATGACATTGCTCTACCACACACTGGTTGTCTAGACATTTAGCATTTATGTTTGGCCTTCCGTACTACATAGTGACAGTTTTGAGACTTTTGCCCTTGCTTTTTGAAATTGTTTTGGTAAATTCAAGTTTCAAAATGGCTACCAAGAAGTTTGAAATAGTGCCATTGAAAGGGCCTAATTATGCCACATGGAAGGTCCAAGCGAAAATGTTGTTGAAACGACATGCTTTATGGGGTATAGTTGCTGGCACAGAGACAGCACCACCAGCAGATCAACCAGATAACCTTCGTAAGTTTATGCAACGTAAAGACCAGGCCTGTGCACACTTGGTTTGATCAGTTGAACCAACCCTATTGTATATTCTTGGGGAGGACCCAGAAGATCCCAAAGTCGTCTGGGACTGTTTGGGGAATCAGTTCCAGAAAAAGTCATGGGCGAACAAACTTGTGCTGCGTCGCAAACTTTACTCAATGCAATTAGCAGAAGGACAGTTGGTTGATGAGCACATTAGAGTAATGACAGAAATTTTCAACGAACTTTCAATAGTTGGGGATAAGCTCGATGAAGAGGACCGTGTGATCCATTTGTTAGCAAGTTTGCCAGAAGATTTTGACAT
Organism: Acholoe squamosa; assembly: GCA_949317995.1. Classification (NCBI taxonomy): domain Eukaryota; kingdom Metazoa; phylum Annelida; class Polychaeta; order Phyllodocida; family Polynoidae; genus Acholoe; species Acholoe squamosa. The sequence continues at coordinate 35,261,378 of OX439043.1, read as the reverse complement.
GTTAACAACTGCATTTGAATCCCTTGATAGAGTGCCATCCATGGAGATAGTTACAGAGCGACTCAGACACGAGGAACATAAGATAAAGGATAGGTCAGAGGAAGGTTTTGCTTTAGCATCACGCAGTGTAGGTAAGAGAAATAGTGGTAAGAGCAGTGGTAATGGCAGTGGTGGTAAGACCAACAGTGGTGATAGCAGCAGTGGTAAGAGCAAAAGTGGTATATGCTACTACTGTAAAAGGCCTGGTCATTATAAGAAGAACTGTCCAAAGCTTTTTCAGAAGGCTCAGAAGGAGCCAGGAGGAGGAAGATATACTCATGGTAGACAGAAGGCTAACCAAGCAAGTTCCATTGATGATAACGACTCCTCTTGTTTCATTGCACAGCATGCACTCTCGACCTCTGTAGGAGGTGGACATAATTGGATAGTAGATTCAGGAGCAACAGCTCATATGTGCAATGATAAGGAGCTCTTTAGTGAGCTGCACAACACCAGAGCATCTGACGTAACTCTCGGTGATGGTCATGGGTTGCAGGCTATTGGTGTTGGGATTGTTAAGTTGAACTTATCCGGTATTATGAAAGAGTGTGTGCTTAAGGATGTATTGTATGTTCCAGACCTAGCTTACAACTTGGTTAGTGTCTCAAAGGCAAGTGAAGCTGGGTTACAGACTGTATTTGTGGACAATTAGTGTCGTATAGAGAAGCCCGATGGCCACGTTGTGTTAGCTGCCATTAGAACAGGATCGTTGTACTATGTTGATTGTTTGTCTCATTCTGTTGCGACAACCCAGCATGAGGACACATGGCATAGACGTTATGGCCATTTAAATGAGGACTCCCTGAAAAAGTTGGCACGGGATGGTATGGTGAAAGGTTTCAAGTATGATTCATCCAAGAAGTTGAGTTTTTGTGAGCCTTGTGCTGAAGCAAAGAACCACAGAACTCCGTTCCCAAAAGATGGGGGTACAAGAAGCAATGAACGCTTAGGTCTTGTACATAGTGATGTTTGTGGTAAGATGAAGACCTTGTCACTTGGTGGTGCTGACTACTTCTTGACCTTCATTGACGACAAGACCAGATATACTTGGATCTACTTCCTGAAAACCAAGGATCAGGTGTTCGACAAATTCCTTGAATGGAAGGCTTTGGTTGAGAAGGAGACTGGTCAGAAGGTAAAGACGTTAAGAACCGACAATGGTGGTGAATATACTTCTAACAAGTTCAAGAAATACCTCAAGAAGGAGGGAATACGACATGAGCTAACCGTCCCAAAGAATCCTGAACAAAATGGTGTAGCGGAACGAATGAATCGTACCTTGGTAGAGATGGGGCGAGCTATGTTAGGAGATATGTCCAGGTCCTTTTGGGCAGAAGCGATGTCAACAGCAGTTTATTTGAGAAATCGTAGTCCAACTTCAGCTTTTCCGGATATGACACCATTTGAGGCTTTCAAAGAAAAGAAGCCTGATGTTGCTAACCTGAGACCTTTTGGAGTGACATGCTATGCACACATCCCAAAAGATGAGCGTAGTAAGCTTGACTCAAAATCCAGAAGGTGCATCTTCCTTGGTTATGGAGACAATGTCAAGGGATATCGTCTTTATGACATGAACCACAAGAAAGCTTTATATAGTCGTGATGTTATATTTGATGAAGATAGTCTAGATGAGACTGTAGAAGGAAGTCACCATGTCATCGTAGAATCACCGGAAGTCAAGGAAGAAGCAGATGAGGTTCAAGCTCAAGCTCCAGTGGAAGCTCAAGTTGAAGTGCCGCAGGAGGTTCCCATTGAGAATCCTGACCTTCATGATAACTTTCAGCCCAGGAGGTCGAGCCGTCCGAAAAAGCAACCAGACTACTATGGCGAGTGGGTCATGATTTCAGATGTGAAGGACCCAGCTAGCTACAAGGAAGCCATGGCAATGGACAAGGAAAATTGGCAAGCAGCCATGGAAAAAGAAATTGAATCATTGCAGAAGCATGATGTTTGGGACTTAGTCAAACTCCCTGAAGGTAGAAAGACTGTGGGCAGCAAGTGGGTGTTCAAAACCAAGCTTAGTCCTGATGGAACCATAGAGCGGTACAAGGCTAGGCTTGTGGCACAAGAGTACGATAAAAAATATGGTCTAGATTATGATGAGACGTTTTGCCCTGTTGTAAGAACAGAGTCAGTTCGTGCACTGCTTGCTGTAGCTGCAAAGAAGAACCTTCTACTTCACCAAATGGACGTCACTACAGCATTCCTAAATGGAACACTTGAGGAAGAGGTGTTTGTAAAACAACCTAAGGGTTTTGTTAAGAAAGGTGAAGAACATTTAGTCTGCAAGCTCAAGAAAAGCCTGTATGGACTTAAACAGTCACCAAGGTGCTGGAATATAACACTTGACAACCATCTCAAAAGTATTAGTCTCAAGTCAACAGCAGATCCATGCATCTACACAGGTAAAGAAGATGAAACAGTAATCGTAGCTGTCTATGTGGATGATATTATCATAGCAACAGAGAATCCAGCTACGATGGTGAAAGTCAAAAAGAACATCTCAAAGAAGTTTGATGTCAAAGACTTGGGTGAACTGAACACCTTCCTAGGAGTTCAGATCAGACAGACACCTGAGAGCATATGGATAAGTCAGCCTGGATACACGTCCAGGATCCTTGAGAAGTTTGGCATGCAGGAAGCCAAACCAGTGTCAACCACAGTTGATCCTTCTGTTAGACTGACAAGCTCTGTAAGTGATGATGACAGCTCTGTTGATCCGGTACTGTATCAGTCAGCAGTTGGAAGCCTGCTGTATTTGTCCAATTGGACAAGACCTGACATTACATTTGCCATCAATCAAGTGGCTAAATACAACAGTCACCCTTCAGAACAACACTGGAAAGCTGTGAAACGCATTATGCGATACCTTAAAGGAACCAGTAGTCATGGTATTCAGTACTGTAGAAATTCTGAAGAAGGAATGATAGGCTATTGTGACGCAGATTGGGCAGGTGATCAAAGTGATCGGAAATCTACATCTGGATATGCCTTCACACAGGCTGAAGCTCCCATAAGCTGGAGGAGTAAGAAACAGTCTTGTGTAGCTCTATCAACAGCAGAAGCTGAGTATGTAGCATTGGCATCTGCAGCACAAGAAGCAGTTTGGCTACGACAGCTCTTGAAGGAACTGGATGGCCCTATTACAGAAGCAACCTCCATCTTCGATGACAGTCAGTCAGCCATAGCAATGGCAAAGAATCCACAGTTTCACGGACGTACCAAGCATATTGAAATCAAGTATCACTACATACGTGGTGAAATACTGAAGGGAACTGTGAAGCTGCAATATCTGCCAACTATAGAAATGCCAGCTGATGTGCTGACTAAAGGCTTATCCAAAGAAAAGCATCAGAAGCTTACAAAGCTTCTTAGAGTATCAGATTAGTTGCACCCAAGGTAAAGTTGGGTGAGAGAGTGCATGTGCTAGTAACCGCTCCTCTCAAAATTACAAGACATTTCTGCTACTAAAGTTAAAAGCTCAAGCTTAGTCTATGAAGTTTCTACTTTCATATCTTGTAATTATTATCATTATTATTTTTTCATTTATGATGTGAAAGACAATTCATATGAGAATATTATATTTATATATTAGAACCGAGAAGGAGTGTTGAATATAACGTTTCCTATATATATGCCAAACTCTAAGAGACTGTCTAAACAGTGGTGTCCCCTAGTGGTCACACTATGAACTATTACCTCACTATAGGTGTCTCCCCCTAGTATTATATAGCTAAATACTTTTACTACATCAGAACCTGTTGGTTACAGTCTGAGCATGCTCAGAAGTCAATGTGCCTTTTGTCCAACAATAAATCTGTCTCACAACTTTGAAGACCACAGCAGAGGCAACATCTCTGTATTCCTTCCTCTACCACAGCTATATGGCTATATGGCCGTACCTAAGCCAGGCCTAAAGCCATACTGGGAGTTGGAGAGGAGGGATCTATCATTAAGATGTTCTCTAAGTTCAGACTGAATATGCTTTTCTAGGATTTTAGAGGGCAGGGGTAGGGTAAAATTGGGTAGTATCGCGCATCTTGTAGTATCGTGCATCTGCTCTTCAAGAGGCATATTATCCAAAATATATGAGATTTTTCAAAATTTCTTTTTCCAGTAGCTGGCCATGTAACATCCATCCATATTTCAGTGTAGTTTACAAATCTGCATTGCATATGGATTTTCAGAGCAGGATGCATACTTACAGGTGTCTCAGTCGTCATCCCTATTGCAGATTTTACAAATAAATTCCCATAGAGACCAATATTAATCAAAATAATGATTGTATCGCGCATATCTTGTTGTAATATCGCGCATATGTTATAGGATTCAAATTAAAAAATCAAAGTGCATTATATATGTAGAAAATGAGCAAAGTGGTAGACATAGATATGATAGGACACTGGTATGATTTTCAGATTGCTAGCCCTAAGGTGAGAGGTGTGACAGAAGTGATGCTGACCCTTGTTGTTTCACACCTAAATCACAGCTAAAGGTGTGATTGCATGTGCGCGATATAAGCTCTATGGGAAGACACATTAGATTTGGGTTGTATCGTGAAATGCGCGATACAACCCTAAGGTGCACGATACAACCCAAAGAATGACTTAGTCTTCAGTACACCCATCTCTCACCAAGCAGCAGTTCCAGCAGTCCCCTTTCCCACGGATATTGAGTGCGGCCCAGGTCCATATCTGTACCAGTCATTACCACCTCTCTCTGTATCACCTGCTTAGAAGGGCAGCAGTTGTTTGGGTTGTATCGTGATAACCTGCGCGATACTATCCAATTTTACCCTAATACCGACACAGGTCTCCAGTTGGAGGTGTCTGATAAGTCACCTGACTTAGGTATGGGTGTAACAGTGGCATTTACCCAATCAGCAGGGAGGTTTCCCTCTTTCAGTGAAGTATTACACAAATGTGAATTTTGTTTGGGAATACATTTAAAAGCATCTTTTAACACTTCAGAACTGATATGTTTCACACCAGAGGGCTTGCTAACGTCTATTTCTGATAAAAGTAGCTTTGTACATTCAGTATGGAAAGATGGGCAGAGGGTTAGGTCTAGGTCTTGTGAGGGGGGAGTTACAAATGGTGGGGGATTTATATTTTTTGACTTCAAAAAGGGTTTTTTCAATATCCGCAAAAAAATTATTGAAAAAATTTGGAACATCATCAACCTCAGAGTTTGAGGAGTATTTTTTTTTCTTTTGGGGGCTTGATGAGATTATTAATCTGCGTCTAGAACCTCTTTGGATCTTTCCTATTTTCATATAGCTTTCTGCGCACAAATTTTGAGCGCGCTGCTTTTACCATTTTGGAAATTAGTAATCTGAGCTTCTTCGCCTTTTTCAAATCTGATATAAGGTGTGATTTCATATACCTAGCGATACAGTGATTTCTTTCATTAATGACCTTAATAATATCCGGGGTGAGCCATTGATTTTTATAATCTCTAAAGGTAAACCTTCTCACTGGGCACGTTTTATCAAGAAAGTCCGAAATCAAGTTTTCAAGGTATTGCCATTGAATTTCTGAGTCATCCATATTATAGAAAATACTCCAGCCATGGTCTTCCAAGAAAAGAATCAAGTCTGTTTGCTTGTAAGCTTTGTATGAACGAGATTCAATAGTTGTTTTTACAAATGAATTTCTTGCTTTCTTTCTTACTGCACAAACCGGAAGATGGTCACTAATGAGAGAAGGCATGGTAAACGAGCTCATTATATATTTACAATCCGTGAAAATATTATCTATACATGTACCTCCTCCCTTGGACTTTGGCCTAGTTATCCCTGACATAAGCCAAGTAAGCTGTAGGTTTCTACATAATTCTTTAAGTTATTGGGTGCGGGGGAGGACATTATTCATAAAGTCTGCATTGAAATCCCCCACTATCCAGTTCTCAAGTTTCGGGTTATATATTGATTTTAGGTGGTTTACAAAGTTTTCCACATCACCTCTTGGTGGACGGTAAGCTGTAGTGATACACATGGTTTTGTTATTCGGAATGTCAAATAAAATGGGCATACATTCAATATCTTGGTTTGAGATACATTTATCCTTCAGGACCTTAGTGTAAGGATAAATCTTGTCATTAATATAACAGATAACACCACCACCCTTTCTGTGCCTATCCAGTCTGTGGTACTGCTTACCAGACCAGGAGAGGAGGGATCATACAGTAAGTGCAACCAAGATTCAGTTAGCGCCACAAAATCGAAATCTGTACGCTCTAATTTTACCTCATCTAGCTTTTTATACAAGCTGGCTAAGACATCCTGTATTTCCCTGTGTATAAGCCCGTACAGTAAACACACTTAAGTGGCAAATTTACCAGGGTTATAAACAGGGCAGGCTTATACACAGGGCAGGTTTATATTTCTCTACATGAAATAATGAGGGAGTGGCAAACAGTTTGCTCAAGACTTATCTATGGTTTGTACATCTTTCTTTAGACATTTTCTATAATCCATTATCTTTCTTTGCAACAAATATATAGGGGTAGGGGTAGGGGAAATTAATATAGCTGAAAAAAATATATAAATACCATATGTTGAAGTATGGTAATGGTCCAAAATGCTTTATCATTGAGCACAGAGGCCCGGGGGGGGGGGGGCACTTCATATGTGTTGGTACCACATGTGTGCGGCTGGCAAGGGCACTTTTTGGCCAAAATCGCCCTAACAAGGGTCCTATTTTAAAGAAAAATCCCCCTAACAAGGGTCTACTTTTGGGCAAAAAGCCCGCGGATCAGGCAAAGTTTGCTTTTTTTTCAAGAAAATTTTCCCAACTACTAGACATTTTTGAGTCAATTTTCAAAATGTGATTTCATTGATCAGATTTTCCTTCCAAAACATGGAGTTTTTGGCTGAAAATTCCCTAACAAGGGTGGACTTTCGAGGGTAAAATCTCCCTAACAAGGGTAAGAGCTGTCAGAGGCCCAGCCGCACACCCCCGTCAAAATAAATTCAAGTGCCCCCCCGGGGACAGAGGCCATACACAGGGAAATATAGTACCCACTTAAACTGCATCAGTAGTGGCCCATGCTAGCGCCCCCTATGGAGGAGCCTTCAAAATAGGTACTTTTACAGATGTCAATCAATCAATAGCAGTGTATTCACATTTCAATTTATCAAAAGATTGGAACCATTTTGAAATAGGCTTTGCATTATATGCAAAATGAAAGCTGGCCAATGGCTGATAGCTTTTATGGGGGGGGGCACTTTTTTTCAACCTATTCCCGAGGGAGGAATCCTTAGGTATAAACTTTATGAGGCAGGGCTGACAAACTTTTGCACATGAAGAACATATTATTCCATCCTTTGATTAATGTAAAAAATATTCTGTAAGTAGCAATAAATTTCTTAGAAATGGCACAGTTGTAAATTAAGGGTGTCTTACCCCATCCTACCCTAGGTTATAGTAATGATTAGCAGCACATCACGGCCACACCCACCCATGAACAAAGGGGGGTCTAAGGGAGTGGTCATTATTTATCAACAGGGGGGTGGTGGGTTTTTGTGCGGATACGCAAAAAAATTTTATGCCCCCCTCAACGGCAGTCAAATTTTTTTGCGCCCCCGCGCTGGAGGCGCGGAGAGTTTTCACCCCCCTCTTTGATCTATAGTAGTGTGCGGACATTTTTGCTAAAAAGAGGGTGAATTTTTTTAGCCCCCCTCAAGAGGGGTCAAAATTATTTTAACCCCCCCCTCTGGAGGGGTCTGAAAATTTTACGCCCCCCCTCAAACCCACCAGCCCCCCCCCCCTGTTGAATAATGACCACTCCCTAAGTGACAAGGACAGAGGAAATTACAAATTTAGTGAAATGTGACATTGTTTTTTCTTAAAATCGACAAGTGACATGGGGACCCCCATCTAGACCCCACAAAGGGCATGCAGACAAGCCCCGGAGACAAGCAGATTTCAATAGATCTAACTCGTCATAGGGTCAGGTTCCTAAAAATATACGTCTGCAAAAATCCCCAGGGGGTGCAGGGGGGTCTACATTGCCCCACGGTCTATACGGCACATGGCTATTGTATTATTGACCAATGGGAGGCATCCCTGGCATATACTGTGGAGTCGGGGGCTGAAGGTGTTAGTCATAGTGCCGCCGGGGTCTAATGGCGGCCCCCAGCTGATAATGGCTATGTGAGATATGGGGCTGTGTACAAATGACGTCATGCATTTCTGGACCATTTTTGACCCCCCCTCCCCCCTTGTCATGTTTCGTCATACAACACTTGACCCCCCCCTCAGCATGACGTCATGCAGAGAGATACCCCCCCCCCCTTAAAGTCCCCAAGCATCCCCTCAGTGAAAATAGCAACAGGGTGGTGGAGAGCTCCAGGGGAGTGTTCAATATTTATCAACAGTGGGACTCCGGGAGGGGGTGGATTGGGGGAGCAGCAAATTAATTTTGACACCTCAAGGGCATAGGGGGGGGGGGAATACCATGTCTTTTCAAAAAGAAGCCTGTGGATTACTATGGATGCTGCCCTGAGGCAACAGCAGCAGTTCAGGGGTATTTTAGATCCTGAGGGCAGCAGTGGCCCTTTTCAAAAAGGGTTAATTTAATTGGTATAGGTAGGATAGAGTAGTAGTGCCCCTTATAGTGGTCTGAACATCACCTTTATTTTACACTGACATTGATGGCAGTGACACACATTGAGTGAGATGTCTGAGGAATGCATGCATGTAGGGCCTATAGGTAATGAATTTATGTCAGATGAATGTGTAGGGGCCGGCATCGTGGTATATATATTAGTGCCGTTCATCCGAGAGACGTGTTCGTGTGGTACTCGTTCCTTCTATGCCAGCTAGGTGTCGCTTTGCTATACCTCGTTGGTACAAGAGGGGGCAGCACCATGCCTCGCGTCCAGCTTCTACTAAGAAGCCGGACGAGCGGCAGAAGGTGACTGGACCTAGTCCAGTCCAGACGTGTAGCTCAACCTGTAGACTAGAGTGGAATAAAGTCCTACCCGAGAGGTAGGGGTTTCTGGGGCTTTGCCCAACCCGAACTACTCGCGTTGTGTTGGTATTTCTAGTGGTAAGCGAGCCAAAGAGCCACCCAACATATAAGTCAATACGAACCATTACACTGGTGCCGTGACCAGGATTCGAACCTGGGTTGTCTCGGCCACAACGAGAAGTACTAACCACTTCTCGTTGTGTACTATACTATACTTGCAGGCGGAAGCTCTACCGCTGAGCTACTTCCCCGTCTGACATTCTCTACCTTCCCCCTACATCTGGATCGGTATAATACACAAGGGGGGCAGCTTATACCAGCTGACCAGCCCCTGAGGGCTGGTGCAACCGGAACGGGGCAGATGGCCTACCGCCATGGACTTACAGCCAGAGCTGGCCCCTACACTCCTCCCAACCAGCTTCAACCATGGCCAACCAGCACCAAGCATTCCTCCCAACCAGATCGATTGGGCTTTATCAAGCAGTGTGAGGCACTCCTGACTTCCCAGTTGACCTACCAGTACACAGTACTGCCAGGGTCGAAGCGTATCTGTATTATACCGTTCCAGGCACCTACACCTGGATTGGTATGACACACACATAGGGGGGAGCTACCACCGGATGCCAGCCCCTGGGGGCTGGGATCTCCAGTAACGGGGCTGCTGGCCTTACGGCAGAGCTGGCCCCTACACCCCTCCCTACCAGATTCAATATAGGGTTCAGTACCCTGTAGGTACCAGATACCCGGGACTAGTACTGAGCCGCATACCGGCCACCTGTTTCCAAGTCTCCCCAGTACTAGCAAATTGAATCGTCATTCGTGTCATACCAGCCCAGGTACCGAGTTCTCGTAGTCCCCCGTCACACGGGTCAGGACCAACTCGGTTTCTCCACCAGTGTAGAGGTCGGCGGAAAACGTCTTGGAGAAACCGGGAATCGAACCCGGGACCCTCCAACCTGCAGGCGGAAGCTCTACCGCTGAGCTACTTCCCCGTCTGACATTCTCTACCTTCCCCCTACATCTGGATCGGTATAATACACAAGGGGGGCAGCTTATACCAGCTGACCAGCCCCTGAGGGCTGGTGCAACCGGAACGGGGCAGATGGCCTACCGCCATGGACTTACAGCCAGAGCTGGCCCCTACAAATGCATTAAACTTCCCTACCTTTACAAATCTTTTTACAAAAGTTTTTGTTCTTGCCAAAACCAAAGCATATTGTGATTTCTTGTTGATATGATGTCATGCAGCCCATGACCCCCCCCCTCCCCCCTTGTCATGCTTGGTCATGGCAAGTGGGACAACCCCTCCCCCCCCTCCTGCATGACGTCATTTGTACACAGCCCCTATATGTTTGAGGCTATTGAGGTTTCCCATAATACACTCTGTTCGTGGAGGTTTCCTGTTAATTACCATAAGTAGGTCAGTCATGTGACCAATACCATTGGCCAGAGCAAGTCATGTGACTGACCTAATTATGCTAATTAACAGGAAACCTCCATGAACAGAGTGTTTTATGGGAAACCTCAATAGCCTGAATATCGCCCTTGGGCCGTCTGAGATTCCCGAACACCCCCAGTCCCTGGTCTGCGTGCTCTCGAGCAGACGACACGAAACTCTCCGGCAGGGGAGGCTTAGAACTACCACCACGTGACTGCAGGAAGCTGACCTTCTCGCATATCAAGGACGCGGCTGCAGAGACGGTGGATTGCTGTGAAGTAGTAATTTTGAAAATCCCACGATGGCAAAGTATACAATTGTGATGGTAAGGCATGGAGAGAGTGCATGGAACAAAGAGAATCGATTCTGTGGCTGGTTTGATGCTGACTTGGCTGAAAGCGGCACCAACGAGGCTATTACTGCTGGACAGGTGAGTGCAGTAGACTGAGTAGTACACTGCCTGACTCAGTGACTGACTGAAGTGTCAGTGGGGATCATACCGTACAGGATGATCCATACCTCTCAACTCTCACGCATTTGGCGTGAGTCTCACTCATTTGAGGGTTATCTCACGCACAGGAGACCCTTTCTCGCGCATTTTAGGCTTTAAAAAATCAGTATAGAGTAGAGGACCCTATTATCGGCACCTTAAGGGTAAATCACCAAGCAGATGTTGGTTTTCTCATCTATGAATTATAAGAAAGGTTGAATATGGAGAGTGGATAGGTACATCAGATGGAAAATACATTCTTCTGCATATGTTTTGAAAGTTACCAGAACACAAGGATGTGTAGATGGCATAGAACATGCTTTTGGAATTTTTCAAAAATTCCTACCGGTTCCAGATATATTCAAGATTTTCTTTTCTGAAATGGTAGTAAAATGTCTTATGGGAGAAGCCTCAGAAGGGGGATTAGTTGTGACCTTTTGTATCAGGAATGGTAGGCTCATCTCCTATAAACAAGTGAATAATTATCAGAAAAACGTCCATAATATTCATTTAAATTAATGTATTCAAGTAATTTAATAAAGCATATCATCTCTGCCGGCAAGCCACAGACACATTTATTTTTGTTTGACTTAATTATGTGACCTAGATATTCCAATTAATCAAATCCAATGACCTAATTAGCAATGATCAATTATAGAATGGATTTTTCAATGAAATTAGGTTGAAAATAGTAATAAAGATAACAAACATGATCTCTTATATATGCAGTTCTGCACACAGTTACACCTTTAGGATTTTGGATACCCATAATGGATTAATTAATTACATACTTAATGACTCTTTAAGTAGCTAAATGAAGATTTAAACAGAACCTGGAATTTTCAGAGCAAATTTCATGTGGATCAAAAGAAGCCACACACTAACATGACACAACGCCGGAAAGGGCAGATATCACAGGGCTGCTTTTTCTGGGTTTCATCAAGGTTATTTGATGATATGTTATTCATTTTGCAAAAGCACTGAGATAACACACATCAAATTTACCTAAATCAGTGTCAAAAATATTTTTTTTCTTCTATAAATTTCTTAGAATATGAAATGAAGTGTGCTTTTCCAAATAATAGGACAATTTTGATGATATACCCAATTAAAATGTGTTTAATTAATGAAAGGAAAGCCCATGTTATTTGGAGGTGGTTCTAGACTGGGTCACATGAAATGGCCTCAGAAATGAGGACAGATGCACAGTGGCGCCACCACAGGGATGTGATGTACCTAGAGTGGAGATTTTTGGATTTGTTCCTTTCCTCAAGCTTTCTATTGCAGTAATCTTTAAGGGAGTATTCACAATTTTTTCTGACCTATTCTGGGCACCTATTATCAGCACCTGTCCCCTATTATCAGCACATTGACCTACATGTGGTTGGATCGGCTCAAAAATGATTAACTCAAATCTAGAAGTGACATTCACCAGTGTATAGGTAACAAAGTACTAATATGTATCTTGCCATTTTTGCACACTTTTAACAAGGACAACAACCATGAGGGTCCATAACAGACTTCAAAAATAGATAATGAATATTAATTCTTCAGTAACTTTGAGAGGCTGCAAAAAATAGGGTTGGACAAGAATAAAATATGAAAATAAAAAAAAAATTCTTTATTAGGAGTGAATTCTCAGAGCCATGATTGAGGAGGCTTATAGGAGACAATATTCCATTATAATAATACATAAACCATTAATTTTCATCATTTTTAAGACAATTGGAGGCAATTCTATCCATTGGTGCTGATAATAGGAGCCCATAGCATATTTTGGAACCTATTATCAGCACCCCTATTAAATAATAGGCATTCAGCCATATTACCAAAAATAAATCTAAATTTATTGAATGGGTACATAATTAATTGTTTGTGCTCATTTTTAATTCATGATTTGGTACTTTTATGCCCCAAAAAAAATTCCACATATTTGTAAGATATTAACTGCCCTGTTAATTTGATATTTAGGTCATGAGGTAATTAACATATATGATTTACGAAGATCAGAAAATGGACTTTGCCCATTATGAAACTGAAAGCCTTATTTTCCATGACTGTTCTAGACACAGTAGGATAGCATTTGAGCTTGAAATAACTTTGCTAGCCCTTTCCCCCACTAATTAGTAGTCCAGAATCATCCAATGCGCTGATAATAGGGCCCTGCCGATAATAGGGTCCTCTACTCTAGGCTTGTGAAGTGGATTTGGACTTTTAGTTTTACTGGGGGTCTAGATCATATTAAAGATGGGGTCTAGATGGGAGGTCCCCTTGTCACATGTAGATTTTAAGAAAAGGCCATGTCACATGTCACTAAATTTCTATTTCCCCATGTCTCTGTCACTAAGCTCCATGTCACATGTCGATTTTAAGGAAAGGTCATGTCTCATGTCACTAACTTTTTCATTCTCCATGTCCTTGTCACTAAGCTCCATGTCACATGTCGATTTTAAGAAATGGCCATGTCACCCTGTCGAATTTAGGGGTCTAGACCCATAAAGATGGGGGGTCCCCATATCATATGACATATCCCTTGTCAAAAGCCCATGTCAAATGTCACTAAATTTGTATTTTCCTCTGTCCTTGTCACTAAGCTCCATGTCACGTCGATTTTAAAGGGGCCCTGGCACGGCGAATGCATGCCCGCATTAAAAGGTCATGTGACCTACCGTTGGCCAATCAGATCGTCGCAAAAATTTCCGCTGGATCCGGCGGATTTGTGCACAATCTTTTGGTAGGTACCCATGTTGAAATTCGCCATGCCAGGGCCCCTTTAAGAAAAGTCCATGTCCCCTGTCACTATCTTTTTTGTCCCATGTCCTTGTCCCTAGAAGCCCCATGTCCTTTGTCGATTTTAAGAAAAGGCCATGTCACACTGTCGATTTTAGGGGTCTAGACTCATTTTACTCACAATTTGATGAAGATAAATCGGCCTCTATTTTTTCAAAATTTTCTCGGGGGCAAGTGAGAAACCCTCAGGCATACCCAATACAAATGAACCTTTGACATGATTTGCATTTATTTCATGTTATTTTGGTCAGAAATGATTAAAAGTCTGAAATATTATTTTGAGTACTGCTACTGATTGTGAGATATTAAACCCAAACACAACGTTGGTAGGCATATGGCGATCCTGTACATTTGCTATACAGTATTGTATGGGGGGTATAAAAAGGATGTGTATTATCTCACAGGGTGTGTGAGATACGGAGCTCCTAGGTTAAACCTATTGGGTGTCCGTAACAGTATTCCACTGCCTCCAACATGAAATAAATATAGGCAAAGGTTCACAAGTGAGAGTCTGTAAACTGGTTATCTCTTGCTCAGGAGTAAGGGAGTGGTCATTATTTATTTATCAACAGGGGGGGGGTGGGTTTGAGGGGAGGGCATAAAATTTTCAGACCCCTCCCGAGGGGGGGACTGCTGTCGAGGGGGGGGGCGTAAAAAATTTCCGTGCGTCAGCGCGAAAACCCACCACCCCCCCTGTTGATAAATAATGACCACTCCCTAATGCCGTATTGCACGACACCCGTAGGGCGGAGTGCAATGCGGCACTACTCTTGCAAGTGAGATTACCAGTTCACAGACTCCCACGTGTGCTCCTTTGCTTTTATCTCATGGTTTTTCAAGAAAACACAAAATAATTTACCATTAAGAGACGTGGGTAACTCGCCATAAGGCTTGTTTACATCGCCATTTTGAATCTATGGCATCATTCAAGAGATCATGTCCACAGGTTGTGTAAAGTCCTCTCATGTCTTACTTTTAATTCGCAATTCCCTTTGAGAGGTAACCTTTAACCAGTGAGTCCATGCTGGGCAGATAGTTAGAAGTAGCAGGTAATTATGGGGATCAAAGAGTTCCTGAATGTCACTCTAGATCCCGTACAACTTTTCTGTGCCTCATCCCAAAGATGTCTACCGTATGACAATATAAAACTTTTTCCCTTAAACCTCATGTGTACCATAAATTCTCTCGTATAAGCAGCACCTACCCTCGTATAAGCCGCACCCCGACTTTGGGAGGAGCTATAAGCTGCATCTGGGGCCTTGAAAATTGGCAGTTTAATACTGTTCTATGGTGTCAAATACCCTGGTATAAGCCACACCCTCCTTTGGGCGCAGTCTATTTTTGATTTGGGTTCTGGTATAAGCCGCGGCTTATACGAGAGAATTTACGGTAATCCATGTAGACAAACGGGTGAAGCATAACAGATTTTTAACTCGGAAGAGTTATAGGCACCACCATGGATTAAGACACTTTTGGGGGTCTCCAAAAAGAGGCAGATATGGCCAAACTTTGGAAATACAGCATCAAAGAACTGTTATCAGGGGTGTGAAACTTCCGCGGAATTCCGCGTTTTTGATGCTCACATGGACCATTCCTGAGAACTGTGCACATCCACTGAGAAAATGAATTACCATTTATGGGGGGGGGGGGGTCTTAGAGCTTTCCAAATGTTAGGTCTAATGTCTACCCAAATGGAGGTAGATAAAGTATCCCAATGGTAAATTTTGGCCTCATCGTACAATAGAGACTGATATAATATAGCAAATTGAACAGTTAAATCACCTTTATCTTATGTAATAATGTCAACTAGAAATCCTTGCGAGGTGGTATAATGTGCTTCAGAGGAAACTGGTTTCGGGATTTCACACCCCTGTGTTATTTTACAAAAATATGTTTGTATTTTGGTAGAGTAATACATTGAGATCATGAATATGTTGAATGGTAATTGAATAAATCTGTGATGTTTTCACAATTCATGGATTACAAAATGTTGGATAGAAAGAGCAGAGAGGCGACACTTTGGCTCTCCAATGGTAAAGAATACACATTCCATTGGGAAACCTTTTTTCCTGCTCTTTTAGGGTCACAGAGGTGTATGTTAACCATAGATGCTGATGTCATACTTTTAGGATGCTATTGCTTAAAGGCCGTCAGCAAACTATATATGGGGCCCATCGTGGGCCCCAGTCAGTGCCCCCAAGCTTTCAAACCCCTCTGGAGCTGTGAGGGCCCTCTGCACAAAATTTGAAATGTAGGAAGACAGAATGCAAAACTTGTCCTGAATTTGGTAGGGTGAGTCCATGAATGTACCCTCTGTAGACATACACAACCAAAGTCAAATTATTTTACCTCAATTATGATTTTTCTCCTATTTCTATCACTATATTCAAATCTCCTTGACAGTTAGGCCACTTTGATTGACAGACAGGGCACGCACCATGACAACCAATGATGCTGTCTGTTGTAAACATAGACCATGAGGTGCAGCCATCTTGACTTGACTTGCACCTGGTCCCGGGTTGGGGTGGCCAGTTGGCCTACTTCCTTCCTGCATGCATCCTACTTGATTTTGAGTGTCTATCTACACATATGTACTGTAATCTCCCGCGTATAAGGCGCAGCTCGCGTATAAGGTGCACCCCCAACTCAGAGAATGCAAGTCCACGTATAAGGCGCACCTCTAAGGGCAGATTTTTGTTAATTTAGTGCTGTTCTATAGTAGAAATACCCCCCCCCCCCTATAAGGTGCATCCCAAACTCAAGGCAATTTACCTCCCACGTATAAGACCCAGCAGCATTTTGTTTGGCGTAGAAGACGCGCCTTCTACGCGGGAAATTACGGTATGTTAAAGAAATTATAAATTAATACCATTTCATAAGGGAAAAGCTATTATAGTCCTATCCTATATGAAAAACATAGATCCATGTTTGAATGGAATGATCCATGTTTCCAGATATGTCACACTCCTCTAACACTGACTCACTGATACCCCCTTAGTTCCTACCAAATACATGTATGTGGGATAGTATACATCTTTACTAAATGCCAAGGGGGATATATATGGTGAATAATGTACAGGAGGACTCATGCCCACTCTGCCTATATGTACATGTACATTACCCACAGCTCCATGGCAGAAAAGCATCAAAGACCCCTTCTACCCTTTCTGTAATAAAAACCTTTGAAACTTGAAACTAAGTTTCAGACCTAGACTTAGATTCTGATAGTGCCCCCAATAAGAAAAACATCTGCTGCCATTTGAAAAACTTGCTCTAACCCTACCTACATTCAGAAATACTTGCAAGTATACAGGGATGAAAGAGTTCAATGTTTTCCTTGATTTCAAGTCTTTTTTTTTTCACTCACTTAAGAAAATTAAGTTTTCTTGAAAATCCTCTGAAAACAGGAAAAAGGAGTCACAAATTACCTCCGGAGGTTGCATACATGCACACAGTCAGGTCCCACAACACTGCATACAGTGGCAGCATGCCAGTATTTAGTTCAAGGTTTTCAAGGATTCTCAAGTTTTTCCTTGAAAACTTTCCCCTCTATATTGGTGTTTGTTCCACTCTTCAGTGTAGTCTTAGCAGCAAGCTATAGTTCCTATGCTAGAAGAGTGTCGGATAGTATACCCCTTTTTTTGCACATTATGCGTTCACCATGTTACTATATTGGTAATATATTCCCTGCACCATTTGACCTATCTGCATACATTTAACATTGTACTTGGACCATAGGTCGTGTTGTACAAAAGCACCACTACCAGGTGGTGCATATTTTGGGTATGCTATCCGAACAAGACCTTAGAAAACAGCTATACAGTAGCATTCTGAAGGGATCCTAGGTCATACTCTGTAAAAGGGCCATAATGTGCACATTTTGGGTATAGTATCCAAACAGCATCTTGAAAAACAGCTTTTCCTGTTATTTGAGGTCAAACTACATCCTTATACAACCCCTACTGCACCCCCCAACCACACAAACTATGTAACACACTTATGGATGGGACTGGAGGGCACATACAGTGCATTTAAAGTTGTTGGCCCAGGGTATCCCCTGGGCTATTGGAGCCGGGTTTTCAGTCAGATCCACAAATTTGTAATCACCAACTTTAGGGTGTAATCATTCAGTGATATACTGTTAGTTTACACATTTTTCAAAAGCCAAAGGAAAGTTTCAAATCTCATCTATCAGACAACATTTTGTCCTTTATGGTGAGTGATGTCTTTCTCTACGAAAAAAGCTGCTGTACTTACGCCATGTTTTTGGGACCTATACTGACTACAAGTTCTTTAACCATTGGGTCTATGGGTCAGATAGATTTTGACGATGAAATTAGCACATGGAGTCCTATGGGTAATCACCAAGTGAGACACTTTTTTTCAGCCGGCAATGTTTACAGTGTCCAAGCTATACACATAACACATTGGGGACTGAGCGATAAACTAAGCATGCTAAGGATAAAGTTTTCTGTGGGGGCTAGGTGTCCAGGGGGCCAGGTGTCCAGGGGCCAAGTGTCCAGGGGCCAGGTGTCCGGGGGGGCCAGCACACCAGGGGGCCAGCGGTCCAAGGGGTTTAGTAAGAGAAGATTATGCCAGACTGGTGTCAGTACATGTATAGATAATAGTCTCTATTTGTAAGTAATTAGTCAATATTTCGCAAATGCTGATTCCTGTGACCCTACAGGGTTGATAGAGGGTTTTATGGTAGTAGACCCTGGGCCATATGTGATATATATCACACGTTAAATCTTTTCCTTTTTCAAGGTTTTTTGTCATTGTTGACTTTCATCCCTGGTAAATACATGCACACGCACATATATACTGAATGCAATATATGTTAGAGTTCTTTGGATACAGGGCCTGAGCAAGTCTGATACATACAGTATCTGCTCAGTCACCCTCCACAACAGGTGGCCTCTATCCGTATCACTACAGGAGGTCAGGTTCCCCATATATGGCACAAGGGGAGGGGCAGCGCCCAAACGAGCGACCGGTGGGTAAGCAGCGATAGGCGTCCGTCCGGACTGCTATGGAGATTGCAGATAGGAGGCCTGCTATAGCAGTATTCCTGCCTCTTCCGAGTTAGAAGCGACCTAGGCACTTTCCTCTAGTTTGAAGTTGAACTTGAGGTGTATAAATATCTCATAAGCCGCCTTTTAGTGAATTGAGCCACGGTTAAAAATCATGTTTATGAAATTAGGATAATGGGGTGATTGTTGGAGACATCCAAGGTAATTCAAAACAAAATAACCGTAATACCCATCTGCACCGTGTGCCAGGACCATGAGGCGAACCTGTAATTGTACAAGCGGTGACTCTGCCGTGCCTACTGTAAAGAAGACGCTCCCCCCCCCCCAAGTTGATAGTAATACCACAGAGATGCCACTCCCCCTAACTTCCTAGGAATTCCGAATTTATTATTTTCTTTCCTATAGTTATTTCTTATTGTGAAATGATAAAATTAGGAGTATTTCCGAATTTTTGGGAGTCATTGAGTGGCATCCCCGATAGCATAAGGTATGAAGTTTCTAAAGAGGACGGTGGTGGTGGGGGGGGGGCTGGCTAAATTATGAATCATGTGTTAATAATAGGTTTTCACCAAATATACTGTTGTCTACCAGATGCTGAAGGAGAAGGGCTTTACCTTTGATGTGGCCTACACCAGCGTGTTGAAACGTGCCATCAAGACGCTCTATCACATCCAAAATGAGCTGGACCTACACTGGATCCCTGTCACACGGCACTGGCGCCTCAATGAACGTATGTACGGTGCACTACAGGGTCTCAACAAGGCAGAAACAGCTGCCAAACACGGCGAGGACCAGGTCAAGGTGAGTAGGGTTAGATGTGGTATCCTGATTTGAAGTCAGTGCCATAAGATGCAACTTCATTTTGGGCAAGTTACTGTCGTACAAAATGTACTTTAGTATTTATAAGGCACGGCTTATGCACAAAGATGGGCAGCTATTTTAGCTTATAGAGCACTGCCAGGGCGCTCCTTATACGGAAGGGGCATATTTACATATAGATATGCATCAAATTGTTCAAAATAAGGCCTAGATGTCTCTCAGCATTTCCAATGCTTCAGGCTCCAGACCGGGGTCGATGGAAATTTTGAGAGAACGGGAGCTGTATGTATCTAGCCGTGGTATCTAGACCCGATGGCCACATATTGTGTAGTATCGCTTTCAATAGATTGCATGAGGATCAATGTGTTCATGATGTATTTCAGATCTGGCGCCGATCTTTCGATACGCCACCACCTGCTGTAGAAGAGTCTGACGAGAGGTGGCCCGGTCACGATGCCAAGTACAAGGTCTGCACTGAAGCCTTTAATCTATGTTGATAAGTTCCTCTGCCGGTTTAGCTTAATCTGGGGCCCTGAATAATTTAAATGTGGTATATCTGATTATAATAACTACAGATAGTCGAGGATAAGACATCAGCTGTCGAAATATGCACAAGAAAACACAGGCTATTACAAACATTTGTACCTTGATATACCGGAATGTAACCATCATGATGGCCTAAGCTGAAAATATTGATCGTGCTAAACTAAAAGAAATATTGTATGTCGTTTTTTTACATGTTCTTGTCTCTGGTTTCTAGTTTGTGGACAAGCAGCTGATCCCCAAGGCTGAGTGTCTCAAGGACACTATCCACCGTGTACTGCCCTTCTGGTATGATGTCATTGTACCAGAAATCATGGTGCGTACAAGTTAACGTTATGTTACCACGGTATAACAAAATGCTTTCATCTCCCAGCCTACACTAACCCATTGATATTCATTCACTTATCTCTGTGTGTAGCTTTTAAGGTGTTTTATGATATCTGTTGGTGGAATTCGTCTTACTTTTTTAGTCAGGCGTATATTAACGGGAGTCAGGTAAACTTTTAATCATCTTGATCTCATTCATCGTCAGATTTCATACCTTCACCTTTTCCTCAAGATAACTCCTTGTGTAGAGATTCAGGCCTTTCACACTACCATGATAAGGCCACACCAAAAAAAATAAGTTGGTCTACGGATTTTCATTTTGAAAAAATGGTGCGAGCGAGCGAAAAAAAATTTCTAATTTTTTGTTGTCCAATGGATTTCCTCCTTGAAAAATGAGGTGCGAACAATTTTTTTTTTTTTTGCCAAACACTACAAAGAGAAAACTCTCAGAAAGTGAGGTGAGCGAAATCCGTAGACAAGATTTTTTTCAAAGGAAAAAAATATTGCATTCTTGAAAATATGAAGAGGGAAATCCGTAGACTAACTTATTTTTTTGGTGTGACCTAACCGACTATGAGATAAATAACCGACAAATCAGAGTTATGGAATATAAGTGTCAGTTCAGATAAAAAATAATTCCACCCTAAAAAGTATGTTCGTTTCCTGTCCAGAGGCCTGGTGAATTTGTTTGTGAGAATGGGGAAATTTTTTCTAGAGTCCATCAGCACAAGAAACTAGGTTTCCAATCACAAAACCTTAAAACGTAATGGGTCTGAGAAACCCCACCCTCTGGACCAGGGATGTAAGTCTACAGGTTTTATCAGGATTTCCTGATTTCGGAAAATTTTGAATTACATATATTTTCCTTATGTGAGTGGTTAGGAGGAGTTTTTGGAAAAATAGAAGGGTTTTATATCATGTAAATGTATGGCTTCCTGATTTTTGTCCATGGCTGACTTACATCTCTGCTGGACAGGAAACGGACATATTTTTAAGGGTGGCCTTATTTGTGGTATCTCAAAGTTGTGTCGATTTTGAATACAAGATGCTAAATTATTCCACAGTTGCTGTTTGTGTCAAAAGTATACGTCATTTTTATCATATCTTGTTTTCTTTACTCTCAGTTTTAACCTAGAGGATATGTGAGATCATATGAGCAAGTTCTTGATTTAATTTGGTGATTTTGTTCTTGCTGACTACCTTCCACACTGGGACCCTTGAGGGTAACTGAACGTTCACCCATCAGGACCCAGCGCTCGTAGTCCGCTGTCATCGGTAACAGGCTATGCTCGCTGGTCTTTTGCCATTATCTCTTACCTCACCACGTCAGGAGCAGCAGTGACAAGAAGGGTCCAATATGCCCGTCCCAATTCCTTCCCACCTAGTCCTAGCTTAGGCTCCTCTAGACCTTTGTACATTCCAGATAGCTCATTTATTGTTTTGACCAACATTGTGCCGAAAGGCATCAATTTAATACTGAATTCTGTGCATTTTTGGCTGCTTTCTTTGTGATGAAATTCTAAATGCAATATATTTGAAGTTGCCCACATGAATTGAATCAAATGATGGGTGAAATGCTCTGTAAAAGACTTCCACGTTTGAACAAATGATGTAGGCCTAAACGGCAAATATTTGAAAAATTCTACTATTTGAAAGCATGCAAGCACTGCCATTCACATTTAGGTGCTTTTTTCCATTGTATACCATGCGTAGTGAAATGATCCTTTATAAAATTAAAATACTAAATCCATAATATCTGTTGTGTACATAAGGTCAAGTTAAGGAATGTGAGATATGTTAAATATTTGGATAGTTCTAGTTTGGTAAACTAAAATCCTGCTACATTCAATTTTGTTATGCAGTGCCCGCTTGACATTTCTTTTTGTTTTGTTCTTTGCATAGGCTTTTTTTTTGTTATTATTAATCCAATTAAATTTTGCTTATGATAGAAAAAATGGGTAACAGAGCACTTCAAGCTTCAGCAGTTTAGTTGCATCGTCTGCTCATACATTACTTGTTAGCTGAAAGAGAGATGGAACATAAAATAATAAACTAGTATTGTTCAATATAAGGGAGCGATATTTTTTTCACAAGGACCAGGCACAATGAAAAAAGTGGCATTCGTGACACATATGCACAGGGGCTACAGTTCGATTCAATTCAATTTTATTCACGCACAACCCCAATAGACTGGTTTCGACAGGGGTGGAGGGTTCTGGTGAACGCCACCCACCATAAAACTTGTTAAAATTACCAGTTCTATTGTTGAATGTGTAAATCTGATATTTTCTAAAATTGAGAAAACAAGTGAACATTAGCAGAGCGTCGAACTTCTCTCCTGGAGTTTGTTGAAGTGACGAGCAATGAAAAAAGAAATGCATTTGTCATTTTGGACCAGTTTACATTCGCTCTATTCTTTTATGACTGAATTACTGTAAGAGATTTGGTGCTTGTATCCATAAATACTGCTGACCTTTGCACTGTCACAAACCAGCCTTTCCATGTAAATTATGAGTGCTAATACACACCACAGTAATTGGACTGACATTCAATGTGTGATTTGGACAGACATTTGCCTCCACATGTCCAGTTGTACATTACTATTAACTTTCTAATTAACCCAAAAGGGGTTATAAGAGCCGGGTAAAAAATGCTACTTTTAAGACACTACTTACAGTAGGAAAAAGTAAGACGCTTTTTGCTCTATGTTAAATCCCATAGCAGGTGCAAAAAAACCAAACATTCCCGCGTTTTTGTTCTGGAGTGGTGCAAATAATTGATGAATTTGCCATAATTCAATCCGCGTGCGCGTCTATTGTTGTAAAAGTGGTCGTTATTTTTTTTTTTTATTATTATTATTCAGTGTTATAATATAGAAATATGATAAAGAATGGCAAAAGGATATCATTTGAATCGATATGTATTATTAAAAAGATAAAAAATTATGTGTTCACCCTGTTGTTAATTCGCATCCCAAAGCCTGTGGTGGTGCAAATTGACCCAAATAACTATGGAAATTGGGTTGGGCATGCGCACAGAAAACGAAAATCCAAAATGGCGGACAGCGAGACGATCGACTTAGGGTGCCATCGACACTGCTGGATTATAACAAAATGGAGGAGAATTACACTGTCTCGTGCCTTTTTATGGTTAATATGGATCCTTATTCAAGACCTGCTGCTGTTTTGCAATGCTTAACTCACCAAGAGAGGAGTTATTCGCCAAAGAAACATACGAGCAATAATGGATGCATTCTCCATAGGCTTAACCATTGACAGTGATAACGTTCGAAGAAAATATGAGGTTAGTATCAGAAGGGGCCTAAAAGAAGAGATTAAGTGCCATTTCGGGTCACTTGCATTGCAAAATGCTGTCCTGTATTTATCCCACTACCTTGACTTACTTGCACCTAATTAACCTAATCTGCCTTCTTCCCTCCCACTGACCAAATAAATCCTCTTGGGCAGTTGGATCCATGAATAAGGAATACCATCTAGGTCTCGTACACACCAATATAGATTCTTATGTTACACAGAAAAGAAAAGAATGGACAAAGGTAGAAGCGGTTAAAGTCGGAATTAGGTGAATGCCAACAGCGGGACAACTTCTGTGGCTTAATCCAGCAGTTTCTTACTTAGGAAAAGAATATATGGATTGATTAGGTTCTTGGTTGCTGTTCCCAGTCTGCCATTTGTCATTACCGTAATCTCCCGCGTAGAAGGCGCAGCCCGCGTAGAAGGCGCAGCCCCAACTCAGAGAAGGCCAGTTCGCGTAGAAGGCGCACCTAACTCTTCTGAATTGATTTTTATAAAACCCCGCGTATAAGGCGCACCCCCAACTAAGGGAGGCTGGTCTGCGTATAAGGCACAACCAGAAGGGGTAGGTCAAGCCTTCTCCTAATATTATTTTCTTTCCCAACATCCCAACTAGTCATGTATTTTCTTTAACCAAAGAAAGGGTGTAGCTGATACCATGGTGCTCTAAATACCCTTAACCTGCTGAATGAAACATGCCATTCTGCTCACCATAAAAGTGTTTGGAAATGTGTGTACACCCCACTCACTGAGAGCTTTGTTAATTACACTATTGACCTTTTAATCAAGAGAATCCATGCAGCATTATAATCAATAATCCTGCCATAGTGTGTGCTGCCACCTGGTGTTATTCTAGGAATCATTTAACTCATTAACTACTATTGATGCCAATTGTCTTCATATGGCCCACAACTGATGTTATTTGGAATCAATTTGAAAGGAACAAAACTGTTCATTTTTTTAAAGAAATAATCCTATAATTTGCATTATTTGTTAACAAGTTATAGATAGATAAGACAGGTTCAAACTGAATTTCTTATTTGTTCATATCATACCATCCCACTGATTATCTAGGCCCACACTGATATAACAGAGAAATAGGCCTGTCTTCTAGAGACATTGCATGCTGGGATACCAGTAGTTTGTAATGTAGAGAATAGAGAATGACATACAGCTCATACAACACCAGGTGGCAGCACACACTATGACAGGATAATTGATTATAATGCTGCATGGATTCTCTTGATTAAAAGGTCAATAGTGTAATAAACAAAGCTCTCAGTGAGTGGGGTGTAAACACATTTCCAAACACTTTTATGGTGAGCAGAATGGCATGTTTCATTTAGCAGGTTAAGGGTATTTAGAGCACCATGGGTTAGACTACACCTTTTGTTTGGTTAAAGAAAATACATGACCCTGTGTGCATCTTTCTGGATTGGAAATTGGAGGTACCCCGCGTATAAGGCGCACCCCCAGCTCAAGGCAATTACCCTCCCGCGTATAAGACCAAGTCACGATCTGATTCGCGTATAAGACGCGCCTTATACGCGGGAGATTACGGTAGTCATCATTATTACAGGACGTCAAATTTGCCACATCAGGTCCTGTATGTTGATGCTGCAGTCAGTTTGTCACACGTTATTTTGTTTGAAATATTGCCCAGTTCATGTTGATGTAGGTAGTCTGGTACACATTTAGGCTGCGATACGACACAATCATGTTCATCTGCCATGCACTAATATACTTTGCAGGCATCATGTCAATAGTTCCGCCACTACATGCCATCCACACACTTGTACCTCCACATCAAATATTGTATACCCATGTAACTGCTGACTAGTGTTGGCAATGCCTGGAGTTTGACGGGGAATTAACCACATATGATTCACTATATTTAAACCTGATGTCAGTACCGATAGTACAGGTATGTCAGCAGTCCTGCTTTGGCGGGGGGTGGTTCTTTTTTTATAGTTGTGTGTGGTAATTGTGTTAAATATGGTATACATATTATATAGTTTTCACAATATGGCCATGTGTGAAAAAACTCGATAAAAGAGTAGGTCTTAGTTTTTTCAGGGGAGGGGTGTCTTAAGGGGGAGTCCCTGATTTTCAAGTTCTTATGACCTATACACTCTTGTAGAAAGTTTATTTCAATTGGTTATAATTGAGTATTCCATCCCTGGATCGTTAGTGATAACGCCCCAAATGAGTGCTGTCACCAAAAAAAATTATGCGCCTTTATATGACCAGAATGGCAACTGTTAGATTCGAGTCATTCATAAGTGACCTGTGAGAGAAGATCCCCGTCAAACTACCAGAGCCTGCCAGCCGGTTTGTGTGTGCACCCCCCCCCCCCCCCATTATCACCGATTACTACACCCTCCTTCTAACACATATTCCACCAGTCATGAACTTCCCATCTCATCTCCTTTCACTATTCTATTTACACTGACTCACGCCTAGCTCTTTCTGCATGAGATCCTGAGTACCAAGCTATCCTTTGAAACCATCCGTTGTCGACTTTGTTTTCTGTATAGTATGCCATGTTAGAAGTATGGAAACGTGTGTCGCCGTGTGAAGTAAGCAAACTTCCCATGTCTAGCTTACAGACACCATTTTAAGTAATGAATGTGTATCTTCTTTTTATGTAAATGTTGTATAATTTGGTTGAAAAAAGATTAACTCTACCGCATTCATTTAATTTCTCTTAAACCAATGCCCAACACCAATCGGCAAATTCTCTCTTTTTCATATGAACATTTACCCGATTGATAAAATTCTTTGGGGGTGGGGGAAGGCTACTTTTTTTATCTAAATTTTTTTTTATTTTAAAAGGTCTAGCAGTTAGCTGCTCGGTTGATCCTGTACATATTTTTGTGGTTAGATACGATCCTTTATAGTACATACCGGTACGCATATGACAAGTTAAAGGTGCTGTTTAAAAACTTCCGTGAAAAAGAATTAACTGTCCAAAATTGAAAAGTAATAAAAGTTTTATGGATTAATTTACTGCATCAATAAGACTCATTATGGGTGAATTATAGGATGATGTATTGGTGTTGGTCATTGGAGATTGTTGTTACCTTGTTCCCTTGTACGTGAGACTTCTGTGGACATGTCAGTGTTGTTGTGAGGCTTGTGTGTGCCAGCAGTGGTGGCTTTCTGACATTCTGACGGACTCTTCTTGCCTGTTTCTCATGCTCCTCTCTCCGTGCAGAAGGGTCAGCGGGTGTTGATTGCTGCCCATGGTAACAGCCTGCGCTCGCTGGTCAAGTACCTCGACAACATGACTGATGAGGCCATCATGTCTCTCAACATCCCCACTGGTAAGGCATTACATTCACTTGTTTTTATGTCATCGGAAGCTATAAGTCATCTTGTTCCGGTGAGTAATGATAACTATTCACAGGTACGACATAGATTGATAAAAAGTACGTCAAATGGGATACATCACTTAACTAGTTAGTACATTGTTGAAGAAGGTGCCCAAAATTTCATGACATTGAGAAATATTTATGGACATAGGTTACCTGTCTCTGCAGTGCCACTATCAGTACTCTGTCATGTACCCAGTTCAAGAAGTGCAAACCAGGTTATTATAAGTTAATTTGACCGGAGATCTCTATATCTCTGGTTTGTGATGATTCTGGAAACTGGTGTACCAAATGGTTTTATATCTTGATATTGTCTGTCCATAAACAGGTATTCCACTGGTGTACGAGCTGGATGAGAACCTTAAACCTATCAAGCACTACTACCTGGCTGACGAGGCAGCTGTCAAGGCTGCTATGGATAAGGTTGCCGCTCAGGGTAAGGCCAAGTAAATGGTCACCTGGCTAGTTCTACAAACCCACCCCCGTGTGAAGCCAACAGCAGCGGCAGCAATATATCCACCCCTGCTCCACAGTGGCAGAGACTCCCAGGACGTTAATGACAGCATACACTGTTGCTGTCTAGTAGTCAAACCACAGATTTGACTTCCATAACGTCACCCCTGCTGGTATACTGTGGAACTGAACAGTTGTACTAGACTATGCTACTGTGGAACCGAACCGTTGTACTGGACTGTTAAGACACAACCCCAAATTTAAAATTGAGAGATGTTTGGCCATTTTGTGTACATTGAATATGTGTTCTCAAAGCCAAGAAGAAAGTATTGAATATCTTGATTGTATTTGTGTAAATCTATCGGAAAGACTGGGTTATAATAAGAGAGGCCAATAAGCTGAACAACCGGACCGTGCTTAATAATTGGAAAGATTAATATAATAGAATTTTGTCATTAAAAGACTGGTACAGATGCATGAGGTGTATAAGGCACATTGTCCTATGATAGGATTAGGAAATAATCTACAGTAAATTGCAATCTCTAGATCTGTATATGATCTCGTATAGTTCTTATGCCATATGTAAATACTCTGTATAACGTCTAAGTACATAGTCATCTTGAAGTCAGTCGACAAATCATATAGACATGTATGATCCAATGTCAGAGGTGTTGTGATGTAATTATTGTTCATACTCTCTTGGTAAAACTGATGTGGAATCATCATACTAATACAGCTGCGGTACATTAATTATATACATGTGCAGGGATGTAAGTTTTCAGAATTTTGTCTGATTTCAGATTTTTTTTAATCAGATTTGTCTAATAGATTTAACCGAATTTCCTTTCTCGCATCAAAATGTTGTTAATGTTTTACTATAAATGCAGGATTTCTAAATGTGTCTTCAGAATTTTTCAAACAGTCTGACTTACATCGATCATCAATATTGAAACTGTAGTAAGGGAAAGAAATAGAAAATAGCTGAAAATATAGCTTTCTCCCATCACCATTTCATACCAGCTTTTACGCTTTTTGAATTGATTTATGTTTGAGGTATTTGAATGTGGTGCATTGTTCTTGTTAAACAAAGGCGGACTTTTATTATTTATAATAATATAATTATTTATGTCATATTTGTGAAAAAGTAAGATGAATCATATACGTTTGAATGTATTGATGCCATCCGAGGGAAAATGAAAGAACCAATGCACTAGATGGTAGTTGTGTAATAAAGTTTTGTTAAACAAACTGATTTCTGTTTCTTTTATATTCATAGTGTGCAATGCTCATGTCACCTTGTCAATTATAAGAAAAGCTCAATGTCACCGTGCTGATTATAAGCAAGTGTCCCTGTCTTGAAGTCTTGAAGCATAAAATGGTACGTGTCGAATTCAGCCCCCCCCCCCCCCACGAAGCAAGGGGCCTCTGTAGGTCTAATTGATGCCATCCCAGAAATTACACGGATTACTCATCAAATGCCCAAATTTATTATGAAATTTCAGAATTTTCGATGTAGAGATCGGTAGGCAATAGTTAGTGTGGGTTTGAATCCTGGTAGCAAAGATTCTGCTAGGCAGAGACAAGAGGACTTGATACAAAAGCTCTGGCTGTGCTGATGTATGGTCAGCATGAATGCACCCGTAACCCTGTATGTTCAGCATAATACATAAATGTACCCTTAACACTGTATGGTCAGCATGATACATACTGTCAGCCTTAACCCTATAATGGTCAGCATGATACTTAAATGCATCCTTTATCCTGTATGGTCAGCAAGATACATAAATGAAGCCTTAACCCTTTATGGTCAGCATGATGCATAAATGCATCCTTAATCCTGTATGGTCAGCAAGATACTTAAATTCAGCGTTAACCCCATATGATCAGCATGATGCATAAATGTACCCTTAACACTGTGTGGTCAGCATGAGTAGCTATAAGGTTCTAGGGGGGAATTCCCTCTATGGTGGTTTCAAGGTTTAAGCCAGTAATCGCTACTTGTTGCGTGAAAATCTATCCTCAGATGACCTCTACACTACGTCATTGTCAGAACCTGGGGTATCCCCGACCTATTTACACTAACTTGCCCAATAAATAGAACAACCCGGGTGCGTGTACATGTGAATCATACCTACAGTTACTACATGCATCCCAATGGTAGTCACGTTTACATATATAGCATTCAGGAGTTTAGTTTATGGTACGAGCAATCTATGATCATCATTTTAGAACCTGTTAGAAATAAAAAGGTAATTCATTTCACATATTTTTAAAATTTTATTATCAAAGAAATAACTTATACACTAATAACTATGAATTACTACTTATTAACTAATACTTTAAGGGTAACTCAGGGAGAAATGTTATAATCATGTTTAGATGAAACAGTGGCGCCATCGTGTGGGGTGTGGCGGAAGCATACAGGGTATTAGGGAGTCACATCATCATAGATGTAGTTCAAAGTTTGAACGCAAGACGGCAGCGTGGTTGTTTCTCTCCCTGAAGGTCCCCTCATAGAATTGATGGCTCGGCGTTTTCATAGTGTAATTTTTTCTCGCCAGCTGGCAGTACATGTATTCCTGAAGAACCGCTACCCATTACTGACTATTTCATTATTGAGATTTCTTTTCTTTTCACAAGGCTGTGTTTTGAAGAGTGAAAAAATTCTCTTATTGCATACATCATGAACGGGCTGTACGGTGCTACAACTTCTCAAGAATTAAGAGACTTTAATTTTGAGGAAAAAGAAGAAACTACTTGTGAGGAGTTTGTTAACGCGTTGAGAGTTATTTTCTGTGGGTATGGAAAGATCCCTGTCAATTATTACACTGCTCAGATGCAACTGGTTCTGCTTAACCCCTACATTGATGGCTGGTATGACAAAAAAAGGCTGTACCGTGTTTATTATGAAATAGCCCGATCACAGTACATGAAATCCCATTTTCTGGAGACTATGGACATTAGAATGGACTTCTTCCATCAGGGTCAGATAGTCGCAGCACTGGATAGTACAGGATTACTTCGCTACGCCCAAGCTGCAAAGTGTTCTTTTGAAGCTATGCGCATTCTAAAAAAATATAATTTTTCCAAAAGATTCTCTCTAGAGAGTCAATGCATCGACATGATAACAGCAACTTTTGTAGAGAGGATTAAGAAGGAAGTGGGTCCTGGAGTGTTCTACACTGAGTATTATGATGACATGGAAGGACTGGGTCAGGTTCTTATCATCCTGAAGGAATTATACGTTCTCATACCCTCAGTTATTGCGGATCGCATCAAGCAGCGGGTTCTAGGAACTGTAACCCCTTTCAGAGGACGCGAGATCCTCACAAGCCCTCGATGCCCGCTATACCGCCTGCTTCATGAATACGCCAGCGGGAGCTTCTTATTTTAATGCTACTTGGCTAAATACGACTACACATCAAGGTTATTTCTATACATGCAATCAATGTGTATATATATATATATATATATATATATATATATATATATATATATATATATATATATGTGAACAATATTACTATGACACACGAGTCTGCGTTAAGAAAAGTAATGATATATTACTTGCTACAGAAAAAGTAAATGCTAAAAGTGAGAGACATATTATGGTTAATCCGACATGTCAGACTCTATTTTAAAATGTTATGAAATTCAACGTAATATATATGCAAGCACTCTTCACAAAATATTTAGATGTACTCTGTTAGCTTATTAAGCATGCACACTTGTAAAGTAAATGCGTAATATTATAATTTATCATGTTTGCTCACTTGAAAAACCCTTGCTCATGTGATGTAGCTACAAGCTACATGAAAGATAGGCAGAATACCCCATCCATATAGGGTAAAACTGTAGCTTTCACCTCAGTGTATGAGGGTAGAACAACGGATATAATATAAGGTCTGATACATATAGCATGGGGTAGAATAACGCTCTAAGGACTAGTACAATAGGGTATAGTGGTTATGAATAGGGGTAAAACAAGAGTGCGTCACTGCATGCTCAATGACTCACTCATAGAGCCTCAACCCATGCATGGGGTAAAACCCTCACGAATCATACCGTACTCATAGGGCAAAGGCAATGCATGACCACTCTATTAGCAGTGTAAAATACGTCAGAGTTGTGATTGGTGGCATGCTACCAACTGACTAGGGGTGACATGATAGGTCAATGGCTTTAATATGTGACTTTCTTAAAATTAACCAAACTCTATGAAGTACTCCTGTAGGGGTTTCTCACGGTCCTACATGGCATCTTATTCAGTTTTTTCTATTTCTACAAAACTCTTTGAACATAACCCTTTTCGACCTCAACTGCTTGTACTCCACCCCTGTGGGTGTCTCGCACACCATGGAACTCTCACTGAAGTCAGGCGACGAATGCCATTTAGATAACACTACTTTACAATTCCCCTTAGCCGGCGTCATGTCTTTGGCGTCACTGCTAGGTTTAGGAGTAGAGGTCATGTTCACATGACCATGAGAGTGACCATGCCCATTATTTCTCTTTGATATATCCTCCACTGAATTTTCCGTGACACAGTGCTTCTTGACGGTCTCATGATCCCCAGAGGCGTTTTTGTCCAATTCTGGCAGTGTCGTCTTCCAGGGGTCTGTAGGGTCACTGGACGTGCCTGCAGCCGCTGAGCAGTCATGACGTTGGGGTTCGTGCAGAGTTCCAGTATTTTCCTCTTCATTACTGTTTCTCAACTCAGAACTATCCACCCTTAAACAAACAAAGATATTTCATAGAGTTCAAAAGTGCGAAATACTGATTTAGAGTGCATGCAGTTTTAAAACATTTTCATTGCCATGGGAAAATAGTCACTCTATATCATATATGGTGTTATAGGAATGCAATATTTATCAAAGAATATTTTCTATAGTGCAGTAGATGGTTAGGATTATATCAGATAGTTTATTCTATATATTTTTCATTTTCTATATTTTTTTTCATTTATATACCTGATGGTGATGGGGACCTTGACTTCTGTTGTATCGTTTAATTCCACCTCTGTTGTAGCGTTCAAAGCTCTCACAGGAGACCTGTATGATGTGATACTTGGTGAACTAGAAACAAAGAAATATTTTCAATAAATATATGAAAATAAAAAGTGGTTTATTGTCATTATTTATTCAGGAGATAAATCCTGGTTTTAGAGCTAATACAATATATCTTTATTACAATATATCTTTAACAAAGAATCCTTTACCCTCCCACAGAAATCTTTACAGGATTTTTTCGGTAAAAGGATGAATATCTGAGTATATAGTAAAAAATTAATCTTAATACTTACAGCCAGTTAGGTATCATGTGAGGTAGAAGCTGCATTATAGTTGCATTCAGATTGTCATTTACATTATCCAGGATATTGCCGGGTCTTTTTCTTCGCACTATCAGTAATGTTATTATAGTTATAGCAACTATCAGAACACCTATAGCTGATAATATAGGAACATGGAGTTCCACAGAACCCTTAAGGGCTACATGTGTTTTGTTCCTTGATATACCTATCCCTATTGTCACATCGCTACCGTTGACTGGTTTCAGACTAAGAGTTTTGAATTTATTATTTTTCATATAGTCATTTCTTTTCATAACATCAGCTTTTATCAGGCCATTGTTTTCTGAAGAGTTCGGCTCATGGAGGTAAAGGGAATCATTTAGAGGTAAACCCTCATCTGTATCACTGGGAGTGCTCGGGTTAATTAAGTTCGGGGTATCGCTACTTTTAAAACCTGAAAGTTTTACGGTAACAGGCATAATTTCTTTGGAGTTGTGGTCATGGTTATTGATGGTACTGTTTCTGCTGGTGCTGCTGGTGATGCTGCTGCTACCCCTGTCGCTGATACCCCTGTCACCATAGCGACCACCACTGCTGCTGCTATAAGGCACAGAGTTATACAATTTTACGGTATTTGTTGGGGGTTCTTCAGGTGTCGGGGTCACGCTACTGCTTCTAATGCTAGAATCATACAGATTTACGGTACTCTCTTCAGGTAATTCGGATGATACAATTTCCTGATGAGAATTGTTTTCAACCACGGTATTGCTCTCAGAAATAGATGTAGACAAATCAGGAGAGTCCTGAGTGTTCCATGCCGACGTCGAGGTGTATAGGGTGGGCTGAGTTTCCTTAGAAAGAGTTTCTGAATAGGGCGACGTTACGTGCTCTGATTCTTGGACACCGCTTTGAGATATTACGTCTCTTGTTTCAGACCCCTCAGATTCCGACGTTTTTACATGGGTGTCAGGTGACCACTTACATGAGCTTTGCAGAACCCAGGCAGGCAGCTTTTTCCTACATATAATGGGGTTGTTTCTAACATCCAGCACTTCATACACCCGATCAATATTCACGTGACGTATAGCATTGTATCTCAGTACCAGCTTTGAATAGCGCGCATACCCCGCACCCAACGTGGGTACTGAAGTCAGATCTAACCCGTTGCACAAGATGGTACCTGTACCCGGGAAACAGAGGCATCTTGACACAGGTCCACAAGGGTACATTCCTGAAGCTGGCGATAAGCACAGCATGAATAAAACAAATACACATATCCGTAATAGTGTCATCATGCTGTCGCATCGCCGGTATTCCACTGACAGAGATCATTGATTGCTCCGTTGAGCTCGCTGTCGATTCCTTCTGTGGATATCCGGTCGGTTTATAGAGTGCATATCTGTAATCCAATCAGAGTCTTCATACATAGACTTGACCCCGCCTTAATTAAAGTTTTAATTTTAAAAGATCAGTGGTACGTTGTTAATTTTCTTGGAAAGTTAACGAACCTTTACACTATAATTGAAACATTCAGTGACCCATAGAATCTACAAGATAACTACCCTTGATTTTAATTGTGTAAACTCCGCTCATCCACCCGCTTCTGAAGCATTGCGTCTATACATTCATGTTTCATATACCCTACGTCATAGGTGTCATAGCAGGAGGTCCTATTTAATGATCTACCTATGTAGTAATCTACCTAATACCAAAACGCACTTATAGGGGATGTCCATGTTCAACCTCTTCATAAAACATACATAAATAGGGTTTTATTTTTTATTTTATTTTTCTTCTTTAGAAGAGAAGAGTTGGAGTCAACTCTACTGTCTTGACCTATTCTTTCACCGGGGTGTTGATACTAAATAGAGAGTGGAGTGGGGTAATATCACACGCCGAATGGGGAGTGGCAGCACAGGGAGGCGACACTGTGTGTATCATAAAGCTTGTTTTATTGCTGCTGTAACCTGTGTGTGAATGTTTATCGCCACCCTCGCGCGTCCTGTAACTGACCATATGGTAAGGGTATGGTGAGGGGGCTGATGTGATGAACCTGGAGTTCAGATGGACACTGGAAGCAGTTACCACTTCAGGGGTCTTGGAAGGCGGGGCTTACCCCTGTATAGGGTCTCCTATTGGTCTTACGCATGGTGATGGTCGGTCTCTCATGACTGCTCACAGCTCCCTATAAATACAGTGCGGGGCTTCTCTATTTTATCACTACAATTTTTTTGTAGACAAAATTCACATCATCACAGTCAGAGTGAGATATTCACCAGATTCAGTTTGATCAGTGCCAGCTTTTTTTTTTCTCAACTGATACTCCACTCTCCTTACCGATCAACATGTCTAAGGTATGTTTTTTATCTTTTATTTATATTTTTCTCAGTCTGTGACTACAGTATTACTATATAGCACACAGGAGTTACGCACATACACTAGAGAGATGTAGAAAGTTGCTGACATTTTTTCACACTTTTCATGTAGATAAGCATTTCACTTTAATTCATTAAGATAAACATTTTTCACCATAATTGATATTTTTATACCCGCTTTTAATTCTGATTTTCTTTTCCCTTCTTTTCCTCTACCCTCAGCCAGCTCTGAAAAGGAAGCAGACTCGGAGGACAGCACCTACAGCGTCTTTGACTGAGAACACCCCACCCCCGACCATCCAGGAGGAGCTTCCTACCCCCCAGGAGGAACCATCAGTACAGCAGCCTGACAACTTATCATGCTGGGAACATGACATGCCTAGTGACGATGACGTCTTCATTCAGCCTAAGAAGAAAGCTGTCAGAGCTATAGTATATAACGAGGAGGAGGACGAGGAGGAGGCTGAGGAGACGGAGTCTGACACTGCTGATCCACCCCCAAAACCTGTAGTGCAGAAAAAGCTTAAGGCAGTTCTAAAAAAGCCTGCTCATACACCTAAAGCTCGAGGAGGAGGTGCAGAGTCACGCCCCTCATCACCCAGACCTGCTGCAGCCTCATCT
Source organism: Acholoe squamosa (assembly GCA_949317995.1). NCBI lineage: Eukaryota > Metazoa > Annelida > Polychaeta > Phyllodocida > Polynoidae > Acholoe > Acholoe squamosa. Next base: position 35,225,496 of record OX439043.1, on the reverse strand, counting down.
GCTCCCGCAGACCCATCAACACCCCCTCGGGCGCCTACCCCATTTAGGACGTCATCACCTGTGAGGGCTTCACCCAACGGACCTGATAGTCCAATTGGGGCATCTACCCCGAGCCCGAGACCTAGACCCCGATCTAGTCTTTTCAGTGCTTCTCCACAGCAAACTGAACCTATGGTCAGAGGACCTAAGAGGGGGTCAGACATCCTGTGCTGGTTGGAGCCTGAATTCATACGTCGGGGTATCGCCAAGCCTTACAGGTAGGTTCTTATTGTTTTATTTTTGTGTGTGTGTGTGTGTGTGTGTGTGTGTGTGTGCTGTATCTTTTTTACCCTCTCATGCATACTGAGAGTCACTACATAATAGCATATGTAATTGGAAGAATCATCATACCTCATATCATAACACCGAAATGGACAATGTTAACTTATTTTAAAGAAAACCTTAAATGTATGAGTAATATTCTACAGTGGTTTTCTCACGAGAAGAAGGGTATATTATAATTGATTGAACTGTAGTCAAGATAGAGTCTATCTGGTTTTCATCATTTTATGAGAATGTATTATGTCAGGTATGGTCATTTATCTGATTTTTCTTTTCTTTTTTTCTAAAAGGAAATGCGTGTTAGTTGATTCTGACTTCATTGGAGAGCCGCTGGTGTCGATTTACACGGTACTGAGGATTGAAACTGCTGGTGATCCTGAGGACGAGAACTCGGTCTTGTGGCAACCAATCAAGAAGGGCGGGTCAGTGCTCACAGTTAACCAGTGGAACATCCTGTGCGATAACATGAGTGTCATCAACTCCAAAATTGAGAGGCTGGATTCTGAGAACGTCTAACACCTTTATTCATGCTTGATCAGGTGAATCTCATTTATTTTTCTGTAGTACCAAATGATCATGTCTCTGTGCTATGGTTATAAATGATTGAGTAAGGTGGATTGAAGCTAAAAGAGAGGCATATTTTATGTTCAGGTATAGAGGGATTTAGTTTTCATGTTTGACGTGTAGGAATAGATAGGTATTTTGCTTTAAAACAGTTCTTTATATAAAGTTAGCTTCATAAGTGTCAGAGGTAGTTACATGATATGGAAAACTCTGGTTCGTCTTTGACCTTTAGTGACCTCCCTTTAGATATCATATGGGGTATATTAGTTTATTTAGAACCGGATAGAAAGAGTTTACACAGGTTTAGCATAGCATGTGGTAAAGTATGGTCTCTCCTCCGACGGAAACAAACATGGAAGGTTTTCATCAGGAAACGTTTTGATTCACTACACCCATGGGGTGAAACACTCAACTACATAGACAGATTGAATAGTCCTAAAAACCTTTACCACAGACTTTTTGATATCAGTGACTGTCTAGACGCTGTTCATAATAAAATAGGATCAAATCTATATAGACGTTTAGGGTCTCTCTTGTCTGAAAACAAATGTTTCAGTAGGTCTTTGGAACTTTTACAGATAATCAAAAGGCTTGTGACTACTCTTGTTGTAATAAAAGTGTATTCTGAAAAGAGGGATTTGCATTATCTCATGCAGTCTAAACAGGGTATAAGGATAGGGAGCGGGATATCCGGGTCTTTGCTGACAGTTGTGGACACACACGAGATAGTATGTCTGTATGTTGTGTTCTCAGGTAACACGCACCATTTTGAAACTATCTGCCTCCCCACCCTTTTTAAAGCAGAAAAAATCGGGAGGGATGTGGACATAAAATTCAAAGAGCTGTTCTTCCATGTTCTCGTGATAGAGCTTAAAAGGTTCTTTGGTTCTTCAGTGGGGTGCACTCACTCTTTCACTGGTGATGTCTATGCTTTGAGATCCGATGTTTTCTGGCTTGTAAATACCTGTGTCTCTTTAAGAGATTCATACCGGTCAGATCCCATTCTAAAGGGCATCATAGAGAATATAGCGGATATATCAAATCCCCAGTTTAAAACTTTGCGTGATCTTTAGGGGGAAGTGGGTAAAGAACAGACAGCAACCATGTTTAACTGCCCCACCTGTGGAAAGAAGTATAAAAAATTGGGGTTTCTTAACAAACATATTAAAGCTCACAAGGCTGCTTCTGTCGCTCAGTCTACAGATGACGACAATCCTAATGAACATAAGAAGCATAAATGTCATTTATGTCCTAAACGGTTTGCTAAAGGTAGTAATCTTAACCTACATCTGGAGAGACGTCATTCAGTCATTGGTGGCGATAGGGCTGGTAAAGATGAAGAGCCTGACAATCCTGAGGGAGGTAGAACAGTAGGGGATGGGGACAAAGAGGAATCTGGGGAGGAGGACATCGAAGGGCAAGGATTTGACTCTAGGGGATTGTACTCTTTGAGACGTATAAAGGAGCAGTTTTCCAAGAAGTTTCAGATCCGTCACACTGTCTATACTTTCAGGCTAGACATGAATGAAAAGTTTAAGTCCATGAAAGATGTACTTCAACGTCTGTATGATGTTTTTGATAAATTGGTACAGGAATTAACCAGAAAGTTTGGGTCTGATGATCTTGTTAGAATAACAATAGATAGTAGGTCTATAGATTATCCTATATTGATACATTTCAATGCTGTGAGCAACATTAATGCTAAGGATATATTGAGTGAGATAGATAGGGTGCTACAAAGCTTCACATCCTTTGATCTCAATAAGGGGTGTGTCATTACAGTCACACACATTAAAGTACCCTCAGGATCAGGACGAGACATTGTGACACATATGATGAAAGAAAAGAAATGTGTTATTTATGTGAGGAACAGAGATAATTCGTGTGCTGTTCGTGCTTTAGTGATAGGTAAGGTTTTAGCCGATAGCAGTGGAAATCGCTTTAACTCTGCAGTGAAAAAAGTGTGCTTAAATAAAGCACTGCAGGACAGACTGGTGAAAAGGTTATATAGAAAATCTAGAATTCTCTTTAATACAGCTATAACTCTCCCCATGTTTGCTAAACTGAGCAGGGGGATGAAGGGGTACCGTATTATAGTGGTTTCTAAAGATCACCTCAACTCAATCATTTATGACAATCGGGTTAAATCTCCTAAGGTCATCAGTTTATATCATGCTGATATGCATTACGATGTACTGACTAGCCTCCCAGGATTTTTCAGACGGGGTCATTTCTGTACTACATGTTACACAGCAACAAAAAATTTTTATCAACACGCATGTAAAAACACGTGTAAAATGTGTAGACATGAACATGAAACTGAAGACAGTTTTGAATGGGTGTATTGTGTAAAATGCAACAGAAGTTTCAAAGGACCTAACTGCTTTGAATTACATGCTAAAAAGTACCCCACCCGTGCACATGGTAGAAAAAAAAATACAGGAAATCTGTCTGTCAAACTTATCATAAATGCCTCAACTGTGATCTCTTCTTAAGGAGAAAAAATAAGGAGTGCCTCCAGCAAGGTGTGTCTAAGCCCCATGTCTGTTTCACAAAGAAATGCTCGATATGTCACATAGACTACAATGTTCTATTAGACCATACTTGTTACATTCGTAAGATAGATCATACTCAAAAATCAGTAAATCTAACTGCTAAAAAAAATGAAATCTCTAGCTATATATTTTTTGATGTAGAATGCATGCAGGAAACAGGTCGACATATACCCAATTTGTGTATAGCTGAGCGTGTCTGTGAAACCTGTATAAAATCTGGGGAAGCTAACAGGGAATTTGACTCAACCATGGCATGCTCAAACTGCGGTGTTCATCAACATGTGTTCTATGGCGAGGGGTGTGTAGATAAGTTCTGTCAATGGCTTTTTGTTAAAAAACATTCAAACAGTAGAATAATCTGCCACAATTTTCGTGGGTATGACTCCTATTTTATCTTGACCTACATATATTCAAAATCTTTGAAATCTAAAATTGTCTACAACGGGGGTAAAATAATGAGTCTTGAAGTGCCACCATATAACATACGTTTCATAGACTCCTTAAATTTTCTCCCAATGGCTCTGGCTAAAATACCTCGTACCTTCAACCTGACAGAGTTAAAGAAGGGTTTTTTTCCACATTTGTTTAATACAGAATCAAATCAGAATTGTGATCAGAATGTTTTACCACCCCCTAGTTTTTACGTCCCTGAAAATATGAAACCTCAAGTATATTCGGAATTTATGCAGTGGTACAGTCAAAATCTAAAGACTGATTTCAATTTAAAGAATGAGCTCATTTCTTATTGTAAGAGTGACGTATTTATACTAAGGCGTGGCTGCCTTAGTTTCAGAGATATTTTTTTGAACATATCGGGGTCTCACAAAATAGACCCTTTCAAGAAGTGTCTGACTATAGCATCTACATGTAACCTTATCTATAGAACAATGTTTATTAAGGATAAGACAATACCGGTAGTAGCTCATTATAAGCCTTATGACAATCACTCTATGCAGAGCATGCTATGGTTGACATATATAGAAAAGAGCACAGGTATAACTCTACGACATGCCAGATCAAAGAAAGGCGAGTACTCTTTGAGAGGTCATAAGGTTGATGGGTACCATGCACCAACATCTACTGTATATCAATTTCACGGGTGTTTCATCCACGGCCATGATAAATGCTATCCTGGACATCTTTTCAATGTTTTTTTAGGAAAAAGCATGGGTGTGTTATATAAAAATACCCTTAGGAGAGATCAAGATGTACTAGATAGAGGTTTTACTCTTGAGGTTATGTGGAGTTGTGAGTTTGAAACCTTAATGAAAACTGAGAAATATGTTAAAATTATGAAAGGTGTTTCTATAGTAGAGCCATTACATCCTAGGGATGCTTTTTACGGTGGTCGAGTTGACTCTACTAAAACGTATTATAAATGCCGACCAGGTGAGAAAATGGAGTATTTGGATTTCACCAGTTTATATCCTTATGTAAATAAATATTGTAAATACCCCTCAGGAGAGCATCGTGTAATTCCTGCAGAGAAATGGTCTGAGAGTGTGGACATATCAGACATAGAAGGACTTATAAAATGCTCTGTCCTCCCCCCTACCAATTTATATCACCCTTTGTTACCGATGAGATATAATGGTAAACTGTATTTTACTTTGTGTAGAACATGTGTCACCACCGCTGACAGTATATACCACAGCTCAAGTGATAAAGAGGATTATTTCTCTGCTTTCTATGGGTTTTTCCAAGGTAAGACGTACCATTGCACCCACAACAGTTACCAGCGAATGCTGACCGGTACATGGGTTTCATGTGAGCTTCAGGCAGCTGTAAAAATGGGGTACACCATAGTGAAGGTCTATGAAGCATGGCACTATGATAAAACATCGACATATGACTCAGAAACAAAAAAAGGCGGACTCTTCACAGAATACATCAACACTTTTCTAAAAATCAAACAGGAGAAAAGTGGTTGGCCTTCATGGGTTAAAACCGAGGAGGACAGAAAAGAATACCTTGACACATATTATGCTAAAGAAGGGATACGTTTAGATCCTGATCAAATAGAGTATAATCCCGGAATGAGAGCTGTTGCCAAATTAATACTGAATAGTTTCTGGGGAAAATTCGGTCAAAAACAAAACCAAACCAAATCAGAGTATATTTCAGATCCTTCGGAATATTTCAGACTATTGAATGATAAAAGAAAAGAGATTTCTAATGTTCAGCTAGTAAATGATAACATGGTTTTTGTAGAATATAAGTCAAAAAAAGAATTCGTTCAACCTAACAATAAAATTAACGTGGTTATAGCAGCATACACCACTGCTCATGCCCGATTGAAACTTTATTCTATTCTGTCTCTCCTGGGTGACCGTGTCATGTATTGCGATACTGATAGTGTTATTTTCAAATCAGAGGTTCCAACTGATCCTAAAAACCCCGAATACACACCACCTACAGGCGATTTCTTAGGTGAACTGACGAATGAGCTGCCTGAAGGGGCTTTCATAGATGAGTTTGTGTCTACAGGTCCGAAAAGCTATGGGTACAGGCTATGTGATAAAGAGGGTAAAGTGAAAGAAACTGTTTGTAAAGTCAAAGGTATTAACCTGACCCATAGTGTGAGTGAGGCGATTAATTTTGCTAGCATGAAAGACATGCTTCTGACTGAATTAAGGTCAAGAGCAGGTCAAGAGACGTACAAATCAATGAAATTGTCTGTTTCTAACAAAAGTTTCATTTCAAGAGACAAAAAGTCTGCTACTATACGTACTATTGAACAACTAAAATGTTTTCAATGTGTATTTTCCAAACGTTATGTTTTATTTGATGGTGAGACAGTTCCCTTTGGATTCCAACCCGATACAGACATCTTAACTTGATGTAACATGCTGATTGATATCTAACTACTATGCTACTCCTGTGTAACTATTTGGTAGATGTATGGTGATGGTAAAAATACAATAAAGCTGTTTGAAAAAATAAAATAAGTGATGTTCTGTTTTTACATGATATATGAAATCTTGATGTCATCCTAAAAAAAGCAGTTCAATTGTAGTCGGGATATTTATCATATAATAAAACGGGTTATGATAATGCACCGTTTAAAGTTCTTCAGAATTGTCCTCCCAAGACTCACCGCCTTGAGTGACTTTACTTTTGTAAAAGTCTATACCGTGGGCATTGGCATGAGATATCATATCTAGGATTCTTGCCATTTCCAGTCTTGTGAGATCAAAGCACTTGGTCTCTTCGTCATCTGAATAGATCATGAACATGTGATCACTTTTTTTTTCCGCAACAAGCCCTTCTATGAAGAAACGAGTGAACACAGGGCACTCTTTTTCTAAAAGTCTTGATATAAACTCCATGTCGGCTATAAATTCAGACCACTCCTCATCGCCGATCTCAATGTTAAGATCCTCGTGCTCGGGATACGTAGGGGCTTCCTTGACCCCGAAAACACGTACACACGAGTCTATATCAAGATCCTCGAAATATAGCCACATAGATACCGTAGGGCTCACATGATATACGACACACATACAATCCTCACATCCCTCAGTTTCAAACAGCTGAACGTCATAGCGGGGATTAAAGTTAAGTCCAGGCATATTGATGCTTTGCATATGATGACCCGCCTTGACTGACTAACAGAAGGGTATCTGACACCCGCTCTGATATAAAAGAACTCAATGACCCCGGAAAGGTCATTTCTAGGTCAATTAACTGATGTAAATCCGTAAGGGGATTAAAGGACGCTGAGATAGAGAATGATGAGGCGGGAAATGAAGCCTACACTAGCTCAGAGGCGCCACCTCATGGGGATCTCTACTATTAAAATCACTGTACAACGTAGGGCGACATCTAGCGGTGATTTTAGAACTACTCAAAGGACGCCTCAGACGCCGGTGTTTTCAGCAAGATGGAAACGATCGAAAAGAGATCGATAATGAATACTCTAATACGCCCTTTCAAACAAGCTAAACGTCTACTAAAAAGGTAAGAAACTCATCTTAATTATCAGATGGTTTATTTAGACGATGAACAAGAGTGGAGCACCCCCATCTGACCGGAGTAATGCGTGTTGTTTTCGGGGTTATCATGTTCAATGAAGCGATCACAACAGATAATAGAGTACTGGAAACACCGATATAGGATTTAGTTTCTCCCCCCCTACTCTATCTCTATGTCTTCATCTTTTCAGGCTTCTTGGTACCGATGAGGAGAAGAACGAAGATGTAGGGCGTCATAAACGATGGCTACGCTACATGCAGCAAGCAGCCTTCACCCCGGTGCAGTATTTCACGCCGTTCAATATTTTCATTTTAGACGCCCCCCAAGCTCAGGAGAGCGGTGCCCCCTGTGAAGACGTCGGCGCTGAGCAGCCTGAGACAGCCTCTAATGCGTGTTCGCCGATTGTAGAGACTGCACAATCCTGTACATCACTATATTGTGATCAAACACAGGAAAAACCAGCTGAGAGGGAAATTGAAATACCCCCCATGGGGTCTGAAATTAAAGAACTTTCATCAGCTTCACCAGCAACACCCTCCCCTGAGATGACAGGCGATAACACTGTGTGTGATAATAGTGGTGAGACAGAGAGTATAACAAACCATGAAGTCTCTAACTTTAACACAGGTGTCATGATAACAGACCCCCATCCTTCAGAGACATGTGTAAACCCCGAGATACCCCAGGCTCATGCTCCTACTGATCAAATTGGATCTGAAGGTATTACTGCTTCACAAACAATACCCTCCCCTGAGATACCCCAGGCTCATGTTCCTACTGATCAAACCGGTTCTGAAGGTATTACTGCTTCACAAACAATACCCTCCCCTGAGATATCAGTGAAGAACACTGTGTGTGATAGTAGTGGTGACCCCGAGAGTAAAAAAAATCATGAAGTCTCTAACTTTGAGGCAGGTGACAAGATAACAGACCCCCATCCTTCAGAAGCTGTTGTAAACCCTGAGACAACACAGGTGCATGCACCTATTTATCATCCCAGTTCTGAAGGTGAAACTGTTTCACCAGCTACGCCCTCCCCTGATCTGCAAGTCAAGAACACTGTGTGTGATAGTAGTGGTGAGTCAGAGAGTATACCAATTCAGGAAGTTTCTAATTTTGAGACAGGCACCAAGATAACAGACCCCCATCCTTCAGAAGCGGGTGTAAACCCTGAGATACCACAGGTGTTGGTTCCTATTGATCAAAACGGTTCTGAAGGTGCTACTGCCTCATCAACAACCCCCTCCCCTGAGATGCCATCCAAGAACACTGTGTGTGAAAGTAGTGGTGACCCCGAGAATATAACAAACCATGAAGACTCTAACTTTGAGACAGGCACCAAGGTAACAGACCCTCATCCTTCAGAAGCGGATGTAATCCCGGAGACACCACAGGCACAGACTCCGAGAGATCAGACTGGCTCTGAAGGTATAACTGTCACACCTACTACACCCTCCCCTGAGATGTCGCTCAAGAACACTGGGTATGACAGTAGTGGGGAGCCAGAGAGTATAACAGGACATGAAGTCTCTTACTCTGAGACAGACGTTAGGATAACACACCCCCGCCATTCAGAAGCGGATGTAAAGCCTGAGACACAACAGGCACAGGTTCCTATAGTTCAAACTGGGTCTGAAGGTATTACTTTTTCACCCCCTACTTTAACCCGATGCTCACCTGAAACCCTCGGGCGTAATCGTAAAAGATGTGTAAGTACTGAACCAGTATTTATTGATAACACCCCTCCAGCTCAAAATACTAGATCTAAACACAGGGGAATACTAAATCCTCCCTTCTTTCGTAACTGTGGCCGTTCCTCTGACATAGACATGGAGTCTGTATATGGAACAGCTGACACTCCTGCCATGAACACGAGGTCTAGAAAAAGGAGGAGAGAGAGTGAGGATACCTGTTTAACAGTAGATGATGTGCAAGGACCAGCTAAAATCCGCAGAGTAGAGACTGAATCGGTATATGGGACTGATGACAGTCCTGCTGTCAGCAATAGAGGACGTGTGCGTCGACGTTTGCTCTTTGATAACATATAGGTATTTCTATGTTTGCTTTTGTTGTGAGGGTATAGGGTGTTATTGGTAAAGAACAAAACAAATCAGAATTTTTTTTTTTATTCCTTTGGTAGTTGAAAAGGCATAAAGATTTTCATTGTCTAATCTGATATATTCTTTGTGAATCCCTATACACAATTGCTCAGCATTTAAGAGTTAAGAATAAGCTTTAAATATGAATAATAAAAGGATTCTATCTCAACCATGATGCTTAGATAAGTAACATACAACTTTTATTATAAAGTTAAAGTCTTAAGTATAAATATCGTATCTCAGTTCTAGAAGAGTTAAGATGCTAAAATAGTATGCTATAGTTAATATACCCTAGTTAATATATCTACATCGATCAGCTACGTATACATATTAATGCTTAGATAAGTAACATACAGCTTTTGTTATAAAGTTAAAGTATTGAGTATAAATTCATATCTCAGTTCTTAAAGAGTTAAGACGATAAAATAGTATGCTATAATTAATATACCCCTAGTTTATATGAACATCGATCAGCTATGTATACATATAATAATCATGCAGAGTGTAACCTATATGAGAAAGTAATAAACCCTGAGCTAATTTTTTTATTTGACCACAGTTACAGCTCTGTTGTTATCTATTTTAAAAATAGATGGAAAAGTGGAAAAGATAACAAGAGAGACACTTTCAGGCAAAGCTTTAGAAAAATTAAGCTGTATTCTCATGTTACCTTTTTTCATAGTAGGCCATACACTACCATCAGCATCCTCTCGAATATCAGGTTCCAAATCAAAAGCAAATAATGTGTAACCTTTGTGAAACTCACTTCGAGTTATATACAACCCCTCGTCCCGACCATCTGTGAAACGCTCTCTACCTTACAAAGCCATATAGGCTTCTAAGAAAGATGATTTGTGGTGGTTGGCGTCAAATGTCATTTGAAGTGCTTTCTGAGGGACACTTTCACCGTCTACAGTAAGGTTCAAATATTTTAGATCAAAATGTTGGAAATTAAAGGGGTTTTTATCATAAGCTCCTACTGATGCTTTTTCTGAGACTAGCCCACAGATGAGTCTGGACGGTACGTTGCCTAAGTAAATATTATCGGCACTGAAACAATAGTGACCTTTAGATATTGAATATTTCTTCACGTCTGTTTTACGGTAAGGATACAAAGCAGCCCAGTTCTTTTTTTCCATTATTTTCTGATGCTCAAGCAATAAAAAAGCTGAGGGGTCAACCATGCAGACAGATAGAGAGGCGTCGGTTATCTCTGTTTTATAATCTGGAGTAGCAGCAGCTGACATTAAATGAAAATTTGGTGAAGTGGGCCAGAACCTCATTTTTAATTCCACACCATTTAATATATACCGGTTAGTCCAGCACACATCACTAAGAATAGGCCCCATCATCTCAAAAATCTGACTTTTTTCTGAGTACAGAGCACGTACAGTTAAACCAGAGTTCCCTTGTGATGACTTAGCTGCATCCATTGTACCGGTGTCCTTATGCCACAGCTGTGATTGGAGGTGTGTTGTTTTGGATTGTGTGTCATATTTAAACAGAGTGTTGAGATACGCTTCAAAAGGGTAGTTTGAATTTGAAGTAGTCAATAGTTGCTTCTGAAGATAAATATCTATCTGAGAAAAAATAGAATGTAGGAAATTGTTTACAGGACCAAAATCTCCTAGACCAGTTGTTCCAGTCCCCTCAGGTATATCCGTGTTATCAGATTTACGTATTCTACACTTGACCATGAGATAAGTACGCCTGAGATCTATGTATCGATTACCAGAATTAGGAACTTCAAACTCTAACCCCACATCCTGGTTTAATTGATTCAGGGGTTTGTACTCAACATATCTTACTTTTTTTACACCAACATCAACTACAGGCATAGTGAAAAGATCCATACTTTCACCTATGCCCACACTGCTACGATCGTCAACCTTTGAAACCTCATAAGCCATGATGAAGCTTTATTTCAAACTTATATCAAAAGCTGAAGAAAATTGTTCACAGACTTGATCTATTGCCTCTAGACTGTCTCTCAAAACAATCTCAGCAGACTGATCTTTAACGTTCAGAGAACTCGTGGAAACTTTATAGTTCTTTTTAGGTGTCTGGTGTGAAGAGGCAGTGTGTTTATCCTGTGCTTTGTCAGGTGTGACTGTTTTGGATGAGGAAGAGCTCTGCGGGTACTCCTCAAAAATATCAACCTCATCCACTGAGGAAGGACTCTGAACCGGTGTTGTCAGGAGAGGATCAGCGTCTGAAGTAGAACAGCACCCATTAATGTTAATGTGACTCCTTGAAAGCTGATCCTGATCAAAGAGAGATGTATTACCACTAGTGCTATACCTGTCAGCAGATCCTGAATCTGACTGATCCCCAGTGACACAGGTCTTATAAGTAGCGCTGCTGCTGTTGCTGCTGCCGCTACCGGTAAATCCAGGTGCGTGGTGAAATTGTGGATCAGTAGTCCTACGGCTGGGTGTTCGTTGCTTTGCTATCCAGGGGTCGCCACTGTCGCCGTAACACTCTTTATCAACTTCCAAATAAGTGACCTCATCAACACTGTCCTCGGTTTCTGTAGAGAAATACTCAACATGAATTTTTGTCCTCTCATAAGCTGGTTCAGACAGACACCTATCTTGGATACAGTTTTCAGATCCTGAGACTCTGGATGTTTGAGAGGTGTTAGGTTTTGGGTCAGACACCCCCGTTGAGCTGTCAGTGTGAGAAATATCAGGACCAATAGCCCTAGCAGGTAGAGAGGGTGGTGGAAATGTAGGACATGACCTAGGTCTCATGTACCCCTCAGAATCATGCCATACTGGATCACTTTTAAAACGTCTGAAACTCCTTTCTCTGTTGCGACCTCGCAACAATCTCCTGATACGTTCAGCTATAGAAACCATGGTCCTACAGAGGTCCGCTATAGTTTAGCTGAAAATATCCGAATGTTTCTTTTTTTTTATAGTTCGAGGTTTTTTCGTTGATGGATCACTGGGTGTCTTTCCTCCAGGTCTTTTTCCCCTACTGGTCTTCTCTGCTCTAACTCTGTGCAGTGGAGGGTATTCAGTCTTTGAACTACTAACAACCCCCGCGTCACGTGAGTCTGACTCAGAGTTCTTTTCAGTCTTTTCACGGACGGGAGACTTCGTTTCCTTTAACTCAGATTCAGCCTGCTTTAAACTGATCTCATGGTCCCTTAAAACAGGGGGTTCCGAAACTGGAGGGGGTTCTACATCATGGGTCTTAGCAGCCCTTAGAATGATCATGTTCTTTGCTCTGTTTTTTCTAGACCCATATCTAGAGCTGATTTTTATAACTTTTTTGGGTGTGCCTTTATTATAGAGGATACTACGTATATGGTGGTGAAACTTCATGCTTACTCATCTGGAATGAAATGAAGCACACATGTGACTATCCCTACTGATGTTACCGGTATGCTTCTGTTTTCCCCCTTTAAAAATATGGTTATGTTTTCAAACTCCCCATATCTTACAGGTATGTAGATGGGGCGTTCATATTCATAATTTATAACATTGACATAGCTTCTGACGAATTCTATAGGGTTAGAACATTTGGAACATTTGTTTACAGCTGGAACCATATCGTTGCAGTCTGAACATGTATCATTCTGATATTCTGTGCTAGTAGACTCTGTTATACCCCCACTTATTCTAGGGGGCAATCGTGCTGCAGAAGTATTAAACATTCTTAATACAGGTAAACCAGCACGACCCACGCTCTGTAAACTAACAACATCTGAACATATATAATATGTCTTGTTCTCCCTTCTTGTTATTTCTACACAGCACTCAACTAAGCCACATCGCCATCTCCCCCTCTCTAATTTAATACGCTCAGGAAGCGTTACAGTGAAAAATGTTCCATTGTTTTCAGGTCTTAATATTTGATCGTCATTTTTATTCAAGAACAAGTAGAATCCTTTCATTTTATGTCTTTAAGATTTTTGGATGAGACCCACTCGTTGAATTTAGCTGGATAGTGCTTGAAGCTCACAAAATACTCTTTTACACCATTAACTGTCCTCTCTTTTAATATTTCTTCTATTTCAAAATGCTTATGCGCATCATGTTTAGCCCCCTGAAGCTCCACCCCATAAAAAGATCCTTTAAGTTCTTCACCTTTAAGATCTTTTAAAAAATAGACAGGTATACCATCTCTTATTGTTGATTTAACAACTTCAAAAACCTCTTCGGTCCATTTAGGTTCATAATCTTTAGTGAAAGGACCTTTCTTGACAGCAAGACGGACCTGATCACCAGAAGTAAACCTTCTACCCTCAGTTCTGATTTTCTCTTTTGCCCTGCTTCTTCTCAAGTCTCTTGGAGTCACACGATTATACTGGTATTCAAAAATTTCTTTACTATTTGAAGATGTTACATCTATAGGGGCAACACCAATGGCTGAATGTATAGTTCTGTTGTATGAATCAGTTATTTTAGGTAATACATCTATCCATTTATATGTTTTCTTGCTAAAAAGATACTTGGTGATGCGATTTTTTACAGTTCTGATACAGCGCTCGGCAAAAGAAGCCTTACCCTCATTGTAAGCTACATAATGTTTGACATTGTTTTCTTTAAATAAATCTTGAACCTTATTTGCTGTGAATTCCTTACCAGCGTCAGTACGTAGAACTCGAGGGGATGCCTTTTTAAATATATCACTAAATCCTGCACTAACGTCCTCAGCGCTCTTGCTCTTCAGACTCTCTGTATATATCTGTCGGGAGAAAATATCTATACAAAGCAAAACAAATTTTACACCTTCATTGTACCGTGACAGTGTATGCATGTCCATTAAGTCGGCATCCCACATATAATTTATTCTAGGCGAAATAATCCTAGAGTGAGCCTTTAATTTTAAAGGTGTTGCAAACCTTTTATGAGTATCCTGTTGATCTAACCAGGTTTTAAACTGTTTCTTTAATTCTTTACGGCTCTTTGTGTTGTTAGTAAAAACAGCTTTATTCACACCGCTAAAACTACCTGGTTTAGAAGGGTCATAATAATTTCTTTTAGCTGATAATGTTTCAGAGTCTTTCTTGGGTCGCCCTCTACGTCTTTTTTTTTTGTATGAGGCCATATATCTATAATATAATCCAGTCTCTTCGAGGTTTTTTACTTTCAGGATCTCTGACCGTTGTTTCAGCAAAAGGTGCTAAGGGCATTGGTAGTTCTGATGAAAGCTCACATAGACTTGTGTGATCAGGAGTTTCCTCACACTTTTTTAAATATGAAACAAAGTTCTTCACACTGAATTCATCGTTACTGCTATCATTAATGTTATCAATCAGACTGCTTGGTTCCTTGGGGGTTTTAAGATTTAGGTCTGAATGAGCAGTTTCGATTCCTAATCCTTTTGATGTTGATTCTGCCTTGTCTTTACTGTATTCTGAATAGGGTACAAGGACAAATTTCTCTGTGTGTTTCATTCTCCTTTTAAAGCTTTACCTACAAGAAAAGATATAATTTTCCCAACTTTGTGAAGCAGAGAGCGTCTAGTTTTCCATGCTGTACGCTTTTTACATCCTAAACGGCGTAAATCCTTTTTATATATAGATACGTTCTTCAACTCACTGGGGGTCAAATCGATGTTACCTGCTAGTGTGTTCAGTATTATCTCGCACACTGCTAAGACCTGGTCCCTTGTAGCTGTCTTTAAAAGTACCTGTCTCTGTCTCTTTGATGGGGTATTAGCTATAAATTCCAAGAAGGTTCTACTTTTCACTAGTCTTTCTGAGTCCATTCTCTACTGTGGTACCCTGGGGATAAATAATAACCCCATCACATAAAGATGTCCTGAGGAGGGCTTACCTTAAAGGA
This sequence comes from Acholoe squamosa, assembly GCA_949317995.1. Taxonomy (NCBI): domain Eukaryota; kingdom Metazoa; phylum Annelida; class Polychaeta; order Phyllodocida; family Polynoidae; genus Acholoe; species Acholoe squamosa. The sequence continues at coordinate 35,210,181 of OX439043.1, read as the reverse complement.
GTGTACACCCGGGTATGAAGTTCAGGTGTGACACATGCACGTAGCCGCATGCTATCTTTACATTCCTGTGTAAGATCTATAAATAAATATCCATATTTTACACTTCCTGTAGCATCGTGGTATGCTTCTAACACTGCTTGAGGTGTCTGAGGGAATACTTGACGGGCAAGATAGGATATTTGGCTGCTGTCTCTAGGGTTCTTGAACAGAACTAGGTATTGAGTGTTAAGGCTTATAGTTCTGTTGTATTTACCTTTATGAAATATATTCTGAGTCAAATAAACAACAGTGATGTCTAGATGGTGAGACTCCACAAGAAACATCTCCAGCATTTCCTCTGATTTCTGAACCCGTGTTATCATATCGTCTAATATTATCATTTTGTGGCCCTCTTCACCTAAACTACTTATTGTTTCTTTAGAAGGCATGCCTTTGTTGAAAAACACGTTAGGTACGTTTTCTTTAATAGCTGCATATATAGGTTGTTCCACAGTGTAACAATATAGGACTGTTTTTGGGATGTCCTCATCTGCATACATGTAATTCATATTGAATAAAAGGCTTCTGATAAATGTGGTCTTGCCTGATCGTGAAGGTCCAGATACACACATAGTACATGCACGTTTCAGAAGAAACTCACCAGCTGTAACAACTTCAGGATCCATCAAAGAGCTCATAATGTGTGATGTAAATACGATGTGGGGTAGAATCTGATGTCTTAAATGATGTGGAATATCTGGATTTGCTGTGTTACCCCTTGGTGAATACAATTAGATGAATGAAGTCTCCGTCATCCGGTAAATATTGTTGTAAATAAAACTAGGGGTCTGCTGCTTCCTCTTGTGAATAAGACACCCTATAAAAACAGACAGAGCAATAACTCCTATTAAAAGAAATGAGCAAATAATTGATACAGCTATCACAGCAGTGTGAAAGGTACTGGGGTTAGGCTGTATCTGACCACTTAGAGTAGTAAAAGCAGTTACACTGTGAGTCGGGGTTGTCCCACCCTCAACAGTGGTCCAAGGGGAAATCTTTGCTGTACTGGTACTACCGGGTAGAATACCTCGTGTAGTGTGAGATGGTGGGGTAGATATAATATTCTCACCGCAAGGCATAACCAAAGTGACGTTAAAGCGAGAGCACTTTTTCAGCAACTTTTTTCGTTCACGATGGCAATGTAAAACTCTATTACCTGTAACATGTAGTTCAATTAAGCTTCTCCATGAAGAAATCTTTAAAGACCTCAGAGATCTTATAGAGGTGTTTTGTATGATGAGTAGTCGGCACACCTTACACTCTGTTTCAAAAACAGGTAAAATCTCAATGTTAGGACCATCACAGAGTATAATCCACTGGCTGTCGGAGCATAAACACTTATCAGGAGTTCCACAGGGCCCCACATTAATTTGTGGGGACGTACTTATTATATGAAGTAAAATCACGTGGATGTAGAGGAAATGCTTCATTCTGTATAGTGTAGCAAGCTCTAACAACAACCAAATAGCACTGTGAAATGTGTAAATCACTCGCCAACATACTACATATATAACATTTAGATAAGATAACCAGAGCATATATCATGTTATATTAAAGCTTAAAGCAATATAATTGATAACACCTCACTTATTGGGATTCTGGGTAACTGAATTTATTGTTCTTTGTGATAAAACATATGAGCTAAGAGCTGACCTGTGTATGAACCCACAACTCTTCACATGAGTGCTCTTGAATGATCAATGTCTGACTACTCATTGAATACATGTTTATTACGCATCAGTAATTGTAAAGCAAAACATATACTTCCATGCTAGCATGGCTTTATTTTTACATATATAAATATACCATACCAAGTATAACTAGGTCGGGGATACCCTATGGTATGGCTGGTGATAATGACGTAGTGTAGAGGTCATCTGAGGATAGATTTTCACGCAACAAGTAGCGATTACAGGCTTAAGCCTTGAAACCACCATAGAGGGAATTCCCCCCTAGAACCTTATAGCTACTAGCATGTTGCATAAAATCAAATGCACTCTGAACCCTGTATGGTCAGCATGATACATACTGTCAGCCTTAACCCTATAATGGTCAGCATGATACTTAAATGCATTCTTTATCCTGTATGGTCAGCAAGATACATAAATGAAGCCTTAACCCTTTATGGTCAGCATGATGCATAAAAGTAGTCCTAACCCGGTCTGGTCAGCATGGTGCTTTAATGCAGCCTTAACCCTGTATAGTCAGCATGATACCTAAATACAACCTTAGTCTTCTATGGTCAGCAGGGTGTCGGGCTTAAAAACATTGATTGCTTCTTTGTGGCAAACCCAGAGTACTTTGGCTCAGGGGTTCTAAATGAATATGGTGTGAGGCATTTCAAATGCTTCCTAAATGAGGAGACTGATCTGTAGGGTGTGAATCCTACATAGCTTAAAACAATCACCAATTGAATTGAATTAAAATTATTAGGTAGTGTTCTTAGACAAAACAACCAATGAATCCTGGTCAAAATCAGGCAAGTCAAGACAAGTTGGCCACTTTGTCTAATGGTTGATCCATAGAATATATAGACACTGGAAGGGTAGCTCCAACCCCAGTGCACTACAGGCATGTCTTATCTTCGTTATTAAACGAGGCAAGGGCCTTTGACACCACCTTTCTGACCTCTTGTTTACTAGCCCTTAGCCGAGTTTCTTATGATTACAAAGTTTCAATTGCTATTTTGGCTTCTAGCAGATTACATGCACCACCAAAAAATATTCCATTACACAGTATATGCCCTATCACACCCTTCAAAGACCCCATGAGTCATATTTCTATTTACATGAAAATCTTATGATAAATGATGAAAAAAACATTTCATGGGGAATGATTTTCTTATATTGAGATTCCAAGAATTTGCATAGACCATCAAAACCTGTCATTTAGCACTATTTCGGTTACAACTGAACCCCCAAAAATTAGTCATATAGTGAGACAAAAAGTAAGACAAAGCTATCCATGCAATAGAATTTACATTTAAGGTGTACTTTGATGGCTGTGACATGGTAATTACTGTTGTCTTTTTTTCCTATGGAGAAATGCATGGGATTTAGGGCTCTTTTTACCCTAAATAAAAGGGTAATCAAACTGTCTTTAACCCCACTTATAGACAGATTTCAGATTTTTTGAGGTGATCATTTGGGGATTTGGGGTGATCACTTGGGAGGGATGATGTAGCCATCAGGATGTAGCCACAAGGACCTACCACACAGGGGATATAATGTACAGACACTTACAAACTGCTGCCCTTAAATGCTTTGTGTCCATGGTGCTGGGAATCATGGGCAAGTTACTTTGTAACTGGACTTGTTACTTTTTGGATAGAGACAAACAGCTAAGATAAAAGTTTAAGCAAACGCCACCTTGTTGAGTTTATGTTCTTTGTAGAACTTTACAGATCTTTGTTGAACTTTATGGATCTTTATTGAACTTTATTATATTCTATGGAACTTTATGGTATCTTGGGACCGTTTTGGTACCTTGGGACCTTTTTAGGACTGAAGACTTTGGGCCCTTTTCAGAACTTTTTCGGGACTTTTGCACCTTTTCGGGACATTAAGACCTTTTTGGGACTTTGGACCTTTATAGGACCTTTCATGACTTTTGGAGCTTTTTTTAACTAGGGACCTTTTTGGGTCTTTGGGACCTTGTCCACCCATTGTCCACCCCTGGGAAGGACATGGTACTGGATACATTTCTTTTTGTAATACAGACAAACAACTAAGATAATGGTTGAGGAAACCACACCTTGTCTCATTTTGTTTGTAGTGTTTTGTATGTGGAAGATAGTCATTATGGATGCATTTGTAGGTAATATGGAATTCAGAATCATGTAGTTATTATTGTTAAAGGTAGACATGAGCTGAAACATGGCTAGTTGGGTTGGCCCTGAAGACCAGGGAAAGCTATGACTGATGTTTGATTGGTCTAGACAAAGCTATAATTACCTACTTAATACTAGTAACACACAAATTAAGGCAGTTGGGTCTAAAGGCAGGGGCAGGCAGGGTAGGTGGTGACACCACCAGACAATCACCAGTGGGTGTGGGAGGCAGAGGGGATGGTAGATAGGCACACCACTAGGTGGGTTGGGGGGTACTCAGTCATGTCTCACTACTCGATCAGAGCTGTGCTGGTAGTTGTGGGTGGGAGGGGGAGGAAGACAATCAAGCAGGTACATGTGTCCTTATGACATAGTCATGGGCAAGTCATCTAGCCTAGGCTCTGTACCCTTGCCTCGTTTCCTTTCTGTCTCTCCAAGACATACTCTAGACTTAACTGTTTTAAACTAAATGCTTTCTTGTCTAGGTAAACCTCTCGCCAAACTGCTACTTGACTTCCGGTTTGGGCTTTATCAATAGGGTTCCCATGAGGCCCATTATAAGGATTAAGTCATTTTCCATTTTCTCTGAGAATCTTTAACCAAAGAATTTTAAACTTAAGCCTGATTTATCTTAATGTGTTTCTGAACCCTTAGTGTAAATGTGGAGGCATTTGGCACAGCAGATTCGAAGAATTTTTTTCTAGAATTTAGGGATGTCATTGGCCATGTGACCTACCTTACAAACTTACTTCAAGAAATCCAAGTGATCCTGTACAGTGAAGTATGTAAATATAGTGTGCTATTCTATAACCATCTGAATAATATTACCATTGCAAAAAGAAATTGGTAATTAGTCTCCTCTACTGGATCTAGGCTTATAGCATAGTGATAGTTCCATAGTCGTGGTGTAAAGATCCTTTGTCTAGTAATCCATGTAAGATATTAAAAAGTATCATTCATTGGACTCCCTCTCCAGTTCACTACAATGTACAAAAACGAACTGAGGCCCAATGGGTGCCAGTACATACATGTATAGACCTTTGTAAATCGGACCGCCATACGTTTGTTATGGCTATCGCATTTCCGGCAAGGCGAGTTTAGGACTATGTTCAGTAGTAGTATAGTCAGAGGACGCAGGCTGTTATGTAACACCCTACATTTCTCAGATTTGCGCCCTCTGACATACTATATATGTACTAGTCTTTACACTCTGCCCCCCGAGCCAGAACATCCTCGTGCGAGTTCGCACATGGTCCGATTGACTCACGATTGACTCACGGTTGCATCAAAACTGCTGGATTTTTAACAAAATGGAGAATTACATTGTCTCATGCATTTGTATGGTTAATATGTATCCATATTCAAGACCTGCTGGTATTGTGTAATGCTTAACTTGCCAGGAGAGGAGTTATTCGCCAATGAAACATGCGTGCGATAATGGGTGCATCCTCCATAGCCTTAAGCATTGAGTCTTCGACACACTGTCACTATATTGACAGTCCCCTACGGTAGGTGGTGGGCAACCTGGGCCAGTTGTGCATGATTGCACATGTTAAATCTTTCTTAGTTTCTCATACTCCCCATGCATCTCTACTGTTGTTGGTGAAAAGGACTTTTTGATGAAGCAAAAGGATTTGAAGAAAATCATAATTTTCTAAAGGGTAGTAGATCGCCACGGTAAAGCTAGCCACTCAGTGTCACATCTTTCACAGGCCATCCTTCCACTTCCACATAATATTTCCAACATTTATAGAACTCAGACATCAATAATTCTTAGTTCCGCATGCTCCCCTCGATCTCTATTATAAGTGGTAAAAAGGATTTTTTGATTGGGATACAGGATTCAGAGAAAATAAGTATTTTATACATTGTAGTAGGTTGCTACAGTACGTTGAGTGGGGCAAGCCACACACTCACTAGTCTACCCCTGCTGATCCCGCTTGGCACATTCTTCCACTTCCACATACTATTTTCAGCATTTATATAATTCAGACATTAATCATTTTAGTTCCGCATACTCCCCACTATTTCTTCTATCAGTGGTTAAGTTGGTTTTTTTTTAAGCTCCAAGATTCGGAGAAAATCAAGATTTTATACAGAGTAGTATATTGCCACAGGGCATTCTCTATGGGAGTATGGCAGTGTGAGTGGTGGCAGATCTCCAACACCATCATGCACTGCAAACTGACGTCACATGAAAAACCCTTATACTAGCACTTGAAGTTGTAGCTGTACAGCCTCCACACCTATATAGGTGTGAACACTCCACACCTGGAGGTGTGATGAGTGATGCCCCATGCTAATCCGCACCTTTGAACTTGACATTAAAGTGCCAACTCTGTGAAGTAGTGATTGGGGTTGGTGTAGTCGAAATAGTGTTCATATAAAACTATGAGTAATATCTAATGTTTATAAAGCATCCTGACTTCAAAAACATCATAGAAGATTCATGCATGGGTCAACCAGGTGGCTCATGTATAATATTTGTACACTGTTTATATCAAACTGTGAATTTACAGTAGATTTTGCTGTAGGGGGCCTATATTTATGTTAACTACATAAATTTACAGAAGTCACTGTGCACTTATCTTTACTACTGGGGGTGTAGTCGGGGGATAGATTAATATATATTTGGCCTCTTTTACTTTACTTTAGGGAGGAGGAGCGGTTTTCACATTCTAGCCATGGCTATTCTCTAAAATTTGTATCAATGATAAACAAATACCTTCAGCTTTGATAGGTTGAGGTTTTATTATTCAGAATGCCCTTGATAAAAATGACGAGGGAGACTCTTATCGTTGGTTATATAATATGTGATGTCACTGAAAACAGGATGGCTGAGAGTAGAGAGGAAGTTGTATTTAAAAATCTCTCGATATTCTGAGATAAACGGCTTTATATCTACTCACAGTGTCTCCACATTACTTTCACAAGATTCACCAAACGTTTTAAACTTTTTGGTTCAGTATTTCCCTAGGAAACTGATATTTTCTGCACCATGTCAGTCTTATGAGGGTTCCACTGTTAACACCAAAACGGAAGTGGAGTAGCAGTTTGGAGCTGGGTTGACCTAGATAACGAACATATTGACCCCAAATTCGGGAGTGCACACTCCAGTCTTATTCTGTACTCTATGGTTGATCATATTTGACTAAGAAAAAGAGGGACGTTTATGGACGGCGTTTGGACTAAATATTGCTAGAAAGTTAGACGATTCAACCTGTATTTGACTAACATTTGGTACTTATTTATTTCTGTGCATATACAATTACAGGCAGATTGAAAGGGTAGAGTCGGGTTTTCTAGATGCCACAAATTTGCAGACATTACCTGCCATCTAAATAAATCCATTGAAACACACTGGATTGCAACAGTGTAGAGCCCATAGCCAGCCCCAGTATGGCCTATGCATACATAGTGTGGACCCTATGTGTCAGATGGCTCCACTCTACTAATGACTGACCATTTGTTACAAGGGGGGGGGGGGGATCCAGAGCGAGGGCACCTAGTGGGGAATAGCTGAACTGTTGAAAATATGCAACCATTGACAATAGGTCTCACGTAAGGAAATCCTGGGGTCACTCAGTGCATCCTTACAGACAGAAGACCTCCGCACTGAATACTATATGAATTCTGGGTGGATAAAATAGTTACCGGGGTAGCTAATTAAGTAGAACTCTGTAAAAATTCATAACTGGTCCTGAGTAGGTACTTATTCACGTGATATAAAATAAAACATGATTATTGCAGTGATGCCCATTCATTTTTGGGCTTGTTTCGATTGGGTCTGAATTGAATTTATTCACTGCAAAAAAATGCCAATTATGTAGGTGTCTGTAAATTTATGGCCAGCATTCCAGATTTTCATGATCGATGCACAGGTTTTTTCTTATATGTTGTAAATCGAGGTTGCCCCTAAAGATATACATGGGATTTTTTGCTCAATACCTCCCGGGCACACTAGTTATGGCATGCCATGCTACATTAAAATATAGTGAAAAAGTATTTCCATGGCTGAGACCAATAGACGAGGACTTCGGGGTACAGTTTTCTTCGCTTTGCAGTGCATTGTGGGTGGGGGTGACCTCAAACGCTAACTACACCACCTCAGCTGGTTCCCTCCACCCCAGCCAGGTCTGGCTAGGTACCAGTCCTTAACTATGCTTAGGAGTGTAATAAGTTGACTTGGGGATCAACATTGACCCACATGGGGAGGACCAATAGGGGATGGCCTTACAAACCAGCATTGATCCAGCATAGATCCACGAACGCCTCGAGTGTGGCGGAAAATATAAACCCCCAAGTGGTCACTAGGCAAACTACTCAGTCAGGTCACTCATGATTGCACAGGAATTAACCCTCTTTAGTGTCAACAGCACCATGGCTTCAGACGTGTACCTGTGTCTCTCCTCCCTTCACCCTCCACTGCCTAAAGGCACGGTTTGACCGGCCTGTGCTCGGAGAGTGACAGTAGAGTAATATAACAGTACAGGGCTGCAACTCTCATACTCGGGACAGGCTTGTGTCAGTCTAATTTCCCATCCTCAAGATGGCGCAACATAGAGTATTTCTATGTAGACACCAGATGGCAGTGCAAGCTGACAAACATATTACAACAATATAAAGGGCTGAGTCATTTATTGCCAGTGGGGAGGGGGGGGACATTTGGAAAAGAACCCTTTCAGTGGGGCAAAATCCCAAAGTGGATGTACCGGTACTGCCTGTTGGCAAACCCAAACCACAGCTTCAGGATTTGCTAACATGAACATCATTGGCACGCATGCAGAAACGCATAATCGATGCGGTACCGGTACCGGTGCCCTTGTTTTTTTGTATACGGTACCAGCTAGTACCCGGTAAAGGCGACCGCAGACAGGGCCGATTCGGTCGGTATTTATAGGGAAGGGTAGCCGATCGGATCGGGGGACATCGAACATGTTTGATATTGACAGACTGGATCGGACGTCCTCCGCAGACCTTCCCGACTTCCCGATCGGCTGATCCAGTCGGGCCCGTCTGCAGTCAGCTTAACAGTAGAACGACATTTTAAAGGGGGCTTTGAAAATTGTCATGCTAGCCCTCTTTTAGTAGTAAAATAAAAGTCATATATGGTATTCTGTGCTCCTCACATGTCATAGCTTTTGTAGGCAAAAGTCCCCCCCCCCTTCCCACTTGCGCAGGTCAGTCACGATAAAAACAACTGTAGACTGGTCCAACCCATAAGGTGACCACAGACGGGCCCGACGGGGTCTGCGTCTGCATGGACGTCCGATCCAGTTGGTCAATAACAAACAAGTTTGATCTTCCCGATCAGATGGGGTCGGTACTCCCTGGTTACCGATCGAATCTGGCCCATCTGCGGTCGCCTATAACCTAATTTGGGGGGGGGCTCGTTTTGCAAAATCAGTTCTAAGTGAGGGGCAGTAAAAGAATCTGAATGCTGTTAGGTAGTTTTCCCATATCAATGAAAACCCACCACCTCCCCTCTTGTACATATAATGACCACTTCGTTATACACAACACAACAGCCATGTGCTTTTGTGTGGACAAAGAAGAGTGGGGACTAGAAACTTTTTTTTCCAACAGCACAAACATACAACTTGTGGCCTAGTGTTGTCATATTTTGGTCCAAAATGACCAAAACAGGCTTGATTTGGTAAAAATATATTGGATTTCTGGGTGGACAAAGGAGAGTTGGGACTAAATTAGTTCCTCATGCACACACCAGGGGCACCCTTCACACGCTCTTACTCACTACCCCCTTTCCTTTTCCGGCCCCACTACCGGAAAAGGAAACAGCGCGTGCCTAAAGGTTATGGGAACCCAGCTTTGGTTATTGGGCAGCAAAGTCGACAGGAGAATGTCTGGAGGTGCTGCACAAATTGTCAATACTGTGAAGGTTGGTAAGGCCATGTAATTCTAATAACTTGGATTACGGATTTTTTCACTCACCTCTTTGGTCGGCCATCGGTAAAAAAATAATAAAAAAAGTTGCCCCAAGCCCTCATCTAAGTACCAATATATCCCATCGGCCAGAGCAAAAAAAAAAAAAAAAAAAAGGAAGGAAAAGTCATTTTTAAGCCACCAAAAGTGTAAATAACAGTAGGTTCATAGCTTACATTAGACTTTTTTTTCCAAAGAATAACATTTTTTTATCGGATTCTCCAAAAATCCCATCGGCCATACGAATAAAAATAAAAATAAAATTTTTTTTTTCTATTTTGCCCAAAGTCTCGTTGTCGGATCTGTAATCCAAGTTATTAGAATAAAATGGCCTAAGGGAGAGAAATTGAAGCAGAAATATGGGCCAAAGGTACCAACTCTGGTCAGTCAGGGCCATGAGGAGACCGGCCTGAGGGTGCCTGGGTAATATAAGGGCTGAGAGGGCCTGGTGAAGGGCAGTGACTGCAGACAGACAGGGAAGGCCAACCCTGAGGCCGTGTACAAGCGGAAGGGTGGTAGGCTGGACTATGTAGGAACATCATTTTGGTCTGCAGTAACACGGAACGTGTTGTACACAATCAAATAGGCTTGGAATGCATTGTGCTCTGTGCTGTAAAAGCAAGGAAAGGTTGTACATGTGTAAACTGCAAGATATGATTGTGCTGAGGTCAGCTGTTTTATGTGGAAGGCGGACACAGCCTGAGGATGTTGGAGCTATGTCCTGTAAGTGCAAGATGTCATTCAGGAACTCAAGGACTGGTATGTGTGTTTAAGTAGTACTGATGTGTGTTATTAAAGTGGTACTGACATGTGTTAAAGTGGTACTGTTGTTGAACAGTGCTATTCACTTTGTTGGACAGTATTACTCACGTTGCTGGACAGTATTACTCACATTGTTGGACAGTATTACTCACATTGTTGAACAGTATTACTCACATTGTGAATAGTATTACTCATGTTGTTAACAGTTCTACTGATCTGAGTTCAGAAGGAGAATGTGAACTTAATCTAATTTTCTTTAAGTAAGATGATTTTTATGTGATTTAAAAATCAGTGATACTCTCAACTAAAATCAAGAGCAAATCTTTGAACTTAAAAGTCTGACATGTAAGATCTAAGAACAATTTGAAAGTCAGTATAAACACTGCAAATAACTGTTTTCTTAAGAACCTATTGTGACAGGGACTCCCATGGTAAAGATGTGATATTGACAATTTTATTTGTCAGGCAAGTAAAGAACCGGCGACCCTGACTTGCCATAGCTAGTATGAATATTTATTGTTAATATGTATTAGCATTATTATTATGAATGATGTAACTCTGAATTTTTCATACTACATGTATAGACCTAATAAACAACATTCTCACAGGACTGAGTGATTTGGCTGATAATCCTCAAGAAGGAGTGTTTAAGTTAAAGTTGAGCGATACTACAAATGGATGGACTTGATATATCTCACACTGGACTGTGTTTATACAAAGAGACTGAACCTGATTGAGAAGGAGTGTGGATCCTAAAAATCATGATATTTTGTTTAAAAACAGTATATTTTCAGTGATCTTTATATTTGTCAAACGAAAGAGCTATAAGTGCTTATCCTATCATTTATAAAATGTGTAATATTGTTTATGTTTGAGAAGGAGAGTTGAAAATATGCAACTATTGACAATAGAGTGGCGGGAAATATAAACCCCCAAGTGGTCACTGGGCAATCTACTCAGTAAGGTCACGCATGATTGCACAGGAATAAACCCTCTTTAGTGTTGTAGAGGTCGGCGGAAAACGTCTTTGGAGAAACCGGGACTCGAACCCGGGACCCTCCAACTTCGAAGCGGAAGCTCTTCCTCTGAGCTACTTCCCCTGACCTGACGTTCTCTACCTTCCACCTACGCCTGGATCGGTGTGATACCGATAGGGAACATGTGACTACCTGGTGACCCGCCCCTGAGGGTCGGCCATCCAGGCACGGGAAGTCATGTTCCCCTACACAGCCCCCAACCAGCTTCGACCACTGCTGACCAGCAACCTGGCTCTCCTCCCAACCAGACGATTGGGCTTTATCAAGCAGTGTGAGGCATTCCTGATTCCCTGGACAACTGCCGGTACAAGTACCGGGCAGTCGAAGCGCTTGCCGTATCACACCAACCCAGGGACCGAGTTCCCTAGACCCCCCGTCGCGCGGATCAGGACTATACAGTTTCTCCACCAGTGTAGGGGTCGGCGGAAAACGTCTTTGGAGAAACCGGGACTCGAACCCGGGACCCTCCAACTTTGAAGCGGAAGCTCTTCCTCTGAACTACTTCCCCTGACCTGACGTTCTCTACCATCCACCTACGCCTGGATCGGTGTGATGCCGATAGGGAACATGTGACTACCCAGTGACCTGCCCCTGCGGGTTGGCCATCCGGGCACGGGAAATCATGTTCCCCTACAGTGTCAACAGCACCATGGCTTTAGACGTGTACGTGTGTCTCTCCTCCCTTCACCCTCCACTGCCTAAATGGACAGGCCCCATTGACCTAATAAAACACATGCCACAGTAACTGTATCATGTATCAAACAACTTAATGTCCACACATATTCATTGATTCATTATTGTAGCTACAATGAATAGTGTTTCAGCCATCTACCTGATACATCTTTGAGACAAGTGAACACAGGAAAATGCAGCAAAAGTACCAAATCAATTGTCTTTTTGTTTTCTGATTTGCCAAAGTGAGTCTACTTTGAGAAGATCCTACAATCTTATTAGAGGAGGTTTTATAAATGTGTACATAGAAATGAATAGTCTGATATTTCCAGTAAAGAAAAGATAACACAGACCTAAGGAAACCCTATGATTATGCTTGAAAATCATGGTTATAATTAACTAGATTTGTGGTGTACATAGGCCATTCCCATAAGGCCCAATACAAATTAGTTCCTCTGAAAGTCACAAGGAGTCACTAGTGCTCTGCTGACTGACCACTGAATAGTCTCAGCAATGATAGTTACGCTTCTGATTGCCACCTGAGGGCGTAGCACTGGTCTCCCCCCTTATTTGTTACCTTTTACTATTTTACTTTTACTCTTTACATACTATGGGTATGGACCACTAAATTCGACATGGTGACATGGCCATTGCTTAAAATCGACATTTGACATGGGCCTTAGTGACATGAGGCAAAACAATTAGTGACATGACATAGGTGCTTTCTTAAATTCGACATGGGACATGATAGGCTCTTAGAGGTGACATGGGACATGGGGATTTAAGTGACAAGTGCCATGACCATTTTTTTAAATCGACATGTGACATGGGGGAGTCCCCCATCCACACCCCCCATAATCCGAGTCCCTGCCAATATACTTGTTTGTAATGTTCAAGGGATGTCTAATGTAGTTCATAAGGTACCACCTTTATTACACAGTGCACATGATATCACACGAGAGGTTCCCTGAAATATTTGGGGTTGATGCGACTGCTGTTGATGGGGTAATCAATCAGTGAATGCAGTCTAGTTTGACTGGTGCCAATCTGCCAGTGCCAGGTTAGTACAATTCTATAGTACCATAAATCCTAGTGTATAAAACATGGCTCATAAATCTATTCATAGCCAAGAGGGAGTTTGGCAGGTACATTGGGGTTATAGCTGTACATAGGTTTTTTGAATTTTGAAAATCCATTCACATATGTAAATTAAAACTTCTTAAGCAAATCCACAAAGTCAGGGTGTGTGCTCTATGTGAGGTGCGTCCTATACACATGGATTTATGGTAGGTGTTTGCACTTACCCAACCCATCCACATTCACGTTGGTTTCCCTGCTTCTACTCATGATATTCTGCTCAAATATGTTCTGAAATGGATTCAATGTGGTCTACCACATTGGAGGGTAAAATTATGAACTTTTGTCATTTGAAAAACATACCCAAGTGCCTAACATGTGGTGTCGGGTCGGACAAGGGGATTCACACTACTCTGGAATGGGATCTTTCACTACTGCACCTTTAAAACGATGTTCACGCCTATGTCACAGAAAGATTACATTTGATGTTTGGCAGCCCTATCTCCTTTATCAATGTTGGCAGTTAATAATGGACGTTTCAAACGAGTTTGTCAAATTTCAGGATATTTCAGATATCTTGTAAGGTAAACATTTCAGTTTGATAAATACCCATGATATGTGTGTACATGTATCGTGCTATTGCCAATAGACTCCTAACCTATTTTGAGCCACTTTAATGCGAACGTTTTGTTCCAAAAAAGGATTATATAGAAATGTATACAAGATATCAGAAAAATTAAATTTGTCAAGAGCAAAGCAAGAGTATGCCCCTCAAAACGCTTTATTTATGATGGAGATTACATAACCAACACCAGATTAGTGAATTGAAAATAGGTAGTCGCATCTGATATTGATGACCCAAAACATCATGAGAATAGTAACAGAATCCGCAGGTATGAACTGCAATATTGGACAAATTACCAAAGCACTGTTGCCCCAAAATTCAAACATTGGTCAAACATCATATTTCCCAAGACATTCTTTCACGCTTATACCGATAAAAGTCACATTCACTGTCACATTGTACTTCTCCCATTTTCCAAATAACACCATCAAACCCTTACTAGTTACACACATTCATTGCATACCTTTGACAAAACAAATAATGATGTTTGTCTTAAGGGGCCGACCTTAGACTTTTTCCCCGATTTTTTAAAAGTTTTTTCTTCAAAATCTTTATTTGACATATATACATGTGTGTTCCCATTGTTCTCTATATTTAATGCAGGAAATGATCATTTCTCACAATAACCAGTGAAAACCTAACCCCCAAACCTAAGTATGAGACTATATGAGGTTTATGATACTAAAAAGAAAAAAGAAAAGAAAATCCGACCTACCGACCTAAACTTGTTTTACCATGTTACCGGAAACGTACACCCTTTTTTTGCCCAATACATTTGTGTATCAGGGCCGTCCATAAATTACATCACACTTTTTTGGCCATTTTCAACACCCCCGCCCCCCTACCCCCTGTCACAGCCAACACCCCCTAAAAAATTATGTCACACCTGGCTGGACCCCGCCCCTCCCCTCAGCCATAGTATCGACCAGAGTAACATAGATGAAAATTCATCTTGAGCAACGGACGGCCCTTGAGATGAGCTGGAGCTCATAAGCAATAGCTGGGATTTTGAGTGACCTGACGGGAGTTGCATTTTCTAACAATCTCATTGGTCAATTGAGGACATGTGACCTGCATTGTATTTGTACTAGCCAAACTATTTCTGACCAGACCGTCAGCTTATATGGGAATCAAACAACACTCCCTATGCTTACCTCTAGCCTCAGCTGACCATAAACACATGGTCTATAGGTACCCCATGGGGAGCAGGGGAAGTTTCATTCCATATTATACACCAGATCGCTCTATGAATGGATGATCATTAGTTCTAACACTCATGTTAGTGAC
This sequence comes from Acholoe squamosa, assembly GCA_949317995.1. Classification (NCBI taxonomy): domain Eukaryota; kingdom Metazoa; phylum Annelida; class Polychaeta; order Phyllodocida; family Polynoidae; genus Acholoe; species Acholoe squamosa. The sequence goes on along the minus strand of OX439043.1, from coordinate 35,194,910 downwards.
ACTCCCGTAGGAGTAGTGGACTAAGTGGGACCAAGTCATGCTTCTTGTTTTTGTGACGCATATCTTGGTGACTGCTCCGTTGCTGAGGCTGCAGCCAATCAGCATGCAGCAGCAGTCATGGTTGTGTTTGAGTGATGTGATCACAGGTTTGACAAAGGTTGCTCCCTTAATCATTATATTACATTATCTTGGATTGTATTTCTATTATCTTGTATTTTGTTTTTTGTTTAACCACAGCTCCCTCGACGTTGTGGCTTGGTGTCAGGCCTTCCCTACAGGAGATAAATTTAGGTAGGTTCCAGGGGTCCTTTACAAACATAGGGGTCTTGTTGGTGCCATGGTCTATACATAGAGCTGAGTTTTAGGTGAATCTACGCCTTAGACATTAGGCATGACCCCCCCCCCCAGGCCTGTTTGATCCCTAATCAATGCTCAATCGCCCATGAATAGAACTATGCAGAACCCCTATTATGTTCATCTGTCACAGATACATCGTAGCTGCATGGACTGCCTCACCTCTGCCATTACACTGCTGACGGTGACCTTCTGTATTTCCCTTCTAGCTAAGATATTTAGTTTCAATTCAATTCAATTCTTTATTTCAGACTCAATTGCATTACAAAGGTCCTTATTATATGACACATATGTATATGACAAGAATACTTAAACTATAGTTATGTAATAGTAAAGTGAACATACAGCTCTCGATACCAGTTTCTCCATATATTGGAGGTGAACAGGACATCACTTGGGCCAAGAAAAAAATTGCGTGTTTCCAGTAACATGATCCAAATGTCCAGGGTCGGTAGGTCGGATTTTTTTTTCTTACATTTATATAGGAAAAGTTAGGGCACATATCAATGGATGTATCAAATTCTTTGATCTCATTATAAAATAATGATGGGAAGATGACAACTGTGAGAGAGGGGAAGAACACAAAAGAGATACAGGAAAAATCCTCAAAAAGTAATGAAAAATTTCTTTAATATATGAAAATATGAGACAAAATTCTGCAAAATAAAAAAAAGAAGGTTTTTTTGCCCCTGTTTTGCTAGGGTCGGTCGGGTTACTGGAAACAAACCTTTTTATTTTTTTTTGGCCTTGCTGTGTGATCTACCAACCCTTTTATTAGATCATTGTCAGAGTCCCTGAGTCGACACATGAAACTATACACTAGTTTTCTAATGGTAGCACCACAGGTTTGTAGACCACACACTGCAAATGCCTCTCCAGCACTAGTATATCTAGGTATACCTAATAGGATTCGTAGGGGTTTGTATATGGTGTTTGATATGGGCCTTAAAATTAATTTTTGAAAATGTGACGTCACACTGTCCTTGACAACCCCCCCCCCTTCTGTCACACTTTGTCACAATCGGAAAATACCCCCCCCCCTCCTGTGTGACGTAATTTATGGACGCCCCCTCACATTAAAAACAAGGTCGTTGTATTTGAATCTACTTATGCGGGTCGTATAAAACATGATTGTACCTGGTAGTATTATATACACTCCTGTTACTATATCAATCTAATTTGAGATGCAAAGTTTTAGCTTCTTGTTCAATTCATTATGAATTCTTGGCAAATTTTTTTTTTTTTTTTGGGGGGGGGGGGCAAACATACTCAGACCCCACCTCCTTTATGATTGGGGGGCCCAGGCCCCCCTGCCCCCTCCCCCTTTTCCTACGCCCCTGAGACATTCACCAATAGGTAGCGGATACCGGCGCCCATTCCCACCACCACCACTATTCCAGTGTCTATGCCTGTCCTCCCCTGGTCATTACACCATGCATGGCTAATTTACTTCACCTGCCGTAATCCTGCACAAGGGACTTGAGTATCCATGTGTATAGTGTACTCTAAATCAAATACCATGTGCAGCTCACTGAGTACGTTATCATAAACCAGTCCACAGTGGGCTGGGCTGAGAGCTGAGTGGCACCTGATCATGTAAACCATTATAAGCCTGCGGTGCCTATGACCAAAACAAGCCTGAGCCCTTGGCACTAGCGTCCACTAGCGCCATAACCGTTCTTCTCATTACGGCTTACCCAACTGGAGGATATGAATTCTTGTCGGCCGTGGATGACGATCTTTACCTATCATCTCAGTGGGCTGAAGTTCAGTCATGGAAATAAGAGACTGTGGGCCTTAGTCGGCATATACAGCATACTAGGCACCTACACCACCGGTGCTTTGATACTTTGTTACCCTGTATCGTCATGTGCAATTTCATTCTACCTACCAAGTATTGTGTATGTATGACAACTGTAGTCAACTTTATTGGATTTCCAGGGATCACGGTCATCAAAACATTATTGTGACTTTTTTTCTTGTTCAGTTGCTCACAAGCAATATTGATATAGGCAATATATGGCGCAGAGCAGGCTGGCTGGGTGACGTGAATGGGCCTGTTACATCACACATACACACACAGAGCACTGACGGCATTTAATTAGGCTTTAACTCAGAGACCAGAGTAGAGCCACCGCTGCTTTATGCCCACAATGGACGCAGACATGGAGCTACAAGGAATATGCATGTGCTTTATGTCATTGTGATGCTAAAAAGTACATTAATATTTATCATAATACCATCCTCGTAACATGGTAATCAAGGCATCCAACTTAACATGGTTCTCAAGGTACGGATCCTAATACTTTGATCTTCAGTGTCATATTTCCGACAACTCTATATAAGATTTGAAGCCGTATTAGAATCAGGCGTACTTATTCACCATACGTGATACAGTTCAACTAAGGATAATGTCTCCTCAATGGAAACTATTATCGAAATAGGTATTTACACATTATGGTCCATATTTCTTAAATGAGACAGCAAATGATCACTAAAAAATAGTAATAAAGACAGGTCGGTTAAGTAAATTTGTTTAAGTATGCAAAAATTAAACAATATAACCAAGACATCAATTTAGCTTCTACAGGGTTGTGATACTTGTGGCAGGAATAGCATTAAAACCAGCCCGTAGCCAGGGGTTGACTTGGGGTACTGGTCACCTCCTCCCATGGTCCCAGAGTGAAAAAAGGTCCACATTTTGGGACCTTAGACACCGGCTTTCTAGCACCTTTAGGCCCCCACATCTTGAAAAACTGGGAAATATTTCAAGTTTCCACTGAGCAAAATATATATTGGAAGTATAATTTGGATATCCCATTAGTTTACAATTATTTCTATTTACATCATAAAGAAGCTGCAGGTGATTGATTGATTGATTGATAACGTTTATCGTATAGGAAATCACCCTTAAAAGTGGCGTTCTTCCATGTACAATTGGCGGGGGAGATGGAAGGATGATACCAGCCACGGTGAATAAAGTTAGTATAAAATTTATATGATAGCCTAAGTCTAGTAAAAAGAGGCAGCGGGTACATTTTCATGATTTAATCTATGGACCCAGGTGAGAAAAAAATATAAAGTGCATTCAGTCTAGTACAGAAGGTAGTTGTGAAGGTGGACCAGGATGGGGACAGGGGTCACTTGGGTAGGTTGCAATGAAGGTGTGCTCCTGAAGGTGGACCAAGATAGGGGCAGGGGGTGAGTTGAGAATGTAGCTGTGAAGGTGGACCAGGATAGGGGCAGAGGTGAGTTGAGAATGTAGCTGTGAAGGTGGATCAGGATAGAGCCCGGGGATAGAGGCAGGGGTGAGTTGAGAATGTAGCTGTGAAGGTGGACCAAGATAGGGGCAGGGGGTGAGTTGAGAATGTAGCTGTGAAGGTGGACCAAGATAGGGGCAGGGGGTGAGTTGAGAATGTAGCTGTGAAGGTGGACCAGGATAGAGCCCGGGGATAGAGGCAGGGGAGAGTTGAGAATGTAGCTGTGAAGGTGGACCAAGATAGGGGCAGGGGGTGAGTTGAAAATGTAGCTGTGAAGGTGGACCAGTATAGGGGCAGAGGGTGAGTTGAGAATGTAGCTGTGAAGGTGGACCAGGATAGAGGCAGGGGTGAGTTGAGAATGTAGCTGTGAAGGTGGACCAAGATAGGGGCAGGGGTGAGCTGAAAATGTAGCTGTGAAGGTGGACCAGGATAGGGGCAGAGGGTGAGTTGAGAATGCAGCTGTGAAGGTGGACCAGGATAGAGGCAGGGGTGAGTTGAGAATGTAGCTGTGAAGGTGGACCAAGATAGGGGCAGGGGTGAGCTGAAAATGTAGCTGTGAAGGTGGACCAGGATAGGGGCAGAGGGTGAGTTGAGAATGCAGCTGTGGAGGTGGACCAGGATGGGGGCAGGGGGTGACTTGGGTAGGGCGCAGTGAAGGTGAGCTCCTGAAGGTGGACCAGGATGGGGGTAGGGGGTGACTGGGGGGGGGGGTGACTTGGATAGGTATGAATGAATGAATTAATGAATGAATTATGTTTATTGCACAAAGTCGCCTTTACAGAGGTGGTGTTCTTCCACGCACTTGGCCGGGATGAAGAACATTGGTAAAGATAAGTTTATATGTATAGGTAAATATGGTTATGGTCAAAAACAGTCTCTATGTAAAGTCCTAGAGTGTGATGGTATACTGTCTCTATTCAGGCAGGGCCCGCACCACCGCATAGCTAGGTTTTGTTGCCCGTACTGGCTGTGACAACTACGTTAGATATTTAAGTTCTCTTGATTCTAAGTTTAAATGATGCAAGAATCTCTGTTTTCTGTGTCTCTTCATCCAGGGCATCCCAGAGCCTAACTCCCCTATAAAATGGTTCTTGTTGGTAGAAGGTTGTCCTTGCACACCAGACTCTGAAACGGATCTTTCTTGATGCACAGGTGCGCACATTTCTGACAAGCAGCTGGTCATCTATTATTGAGCACTTCAACATGATAACAAGTAATTGCCTCCGCCTTCTTTCTTCCAGCTTGATGATACCGGTAGGAGTGTGCATTTCATCAATGCTATTTCCCCTTACCCTTAATTTGCAGCAAATGCAGATTGCACTGTTCTGCATTCTCTGTATTTTGGCAAGTTCACCAGCATTGGCACATCCTGTGTAGAAGCTACAGTAGTCCAGTGTGGGAGCAATCATACTTTTTACACAGTCAGGGAGTCATGCTCACTCAGAAATTTACGGAGCTTTGCCAGCTTAAAGAGTTTGTTGCCGAGGTTCTTCTTCAACTTATTTATGTGTGGTTGTATAGTCAGACAGCTGTCTAACTCACAGCCAAGGTAGCAGTATTGGGTTGATTCAGGGAAAACAATGCAGTTTAGAGTTAGACCAGTTGGCTCAAGTTTGTTCAGAAGTGACCTGTTACAAAAGGTCATAATGGTGGTTTTCTCACTGTTAACTGTCATGAGATTGTTGCTACACCAATGGACACGGTTGTTTAGATCCTCTTGCATCAGCTGTTTAATTTCTTCATAGTCTCTACCACTAATAAGCGTTGATTCCACCAAAACCCTCGATTTTGTCGGGCCGATAGTGGGCCGATAGCATTGTTTTAGGGTATCGGCTCCCTATCGGCCCGATTTTTTTGTCGGGCCGATAGCAGCCCGATAGGAGAATTTCTAGCCTCAAATCTCACTCTTTTGACCTCTTCCACCAAGGAAAAAATGAAATTGTTCACGATTATCTGGCCGATTTTGCATGGAGGCCGATGGGTCCCCGATTTTTTCTAATCAGTTAGAAAAAATTGGGTACCTGTCGGGACCATCCCCGACATCTTTCCGATGGTTCCCGATGGTTCCCGATGCTTAAAATAGAGCTCTTCCACAGAACCCAATTTGAGCCTGATTGTTGCCCGACAGTTGTCCGATAGTGCCCGATAGCTGGCCGATAGTTCCCGACAGTTCCCGATGCATCCCCAACGCAAGCCGATGACAAAATCGGACAACAATCGGCTTTGATGGAATCAACGCTATATACATGATGAGGTCATCAGCATAAAAAACCGGTTTTACATGTTTCAGAATTCAGTAGCTGTGATGATGTACCAGGGGGGCAGGGGGTGAATTGGGTAGATACCTGTGCAGGTGATTTTGTACCCTTGTATCCTGGTTGAAATAGGTAGAACTATGGCATGAAAATTTGTACAATTATCTTGGGTGTGTTATTTCGAGATCTGCACTTGTGATGACACAAGAGGGGAAGCAGAATCGGACTTAACCTGTAATGTTCAGAACTGTGATTTCTCCTATATCTGTAGGATTTCCTACACTTTTAAGCTTATTAGTTGACCCTTGTGATTTCCCCAGATCCTTTGGGAAAATATTTCATCAAAGGAAAGGGGTTCTGGTACTATGGCTGCAACAGATGGAAAAAAATCCCATACCTGCAAATTACCCTTTTCATAATTGTCCTGTGGATATGGCCCTAGAGCCTCTAGATTTATCTTACGCAAATATTACAAATGTTGCCTTTGTAGTCCATTTGTGCCAAGAACTGGGAATTTGAAAATCTTCCTACACATTAAAAATGTTTAAATCACATCCCTCAGGACCATCCGATAGAGCGCAGCTAGGCGAAAATGTTTGATGCTTTAGTACTGTCCTACACAAAAATACTCACACCTATAAGGCACACCCCCCCCCCCCCAACTTCTGCTGAACCAACAAGGTACAGTTGAGCTCCATCCTCGCGGGAGGATGGAGCTCAACTGGGAGGTCCACTTTTCCGACCCGGGTCACCGCCCACCATAAGATCTGGATACGGGCCTGAAAACTAATTATATGTATCAATATTTCGACATTTTGAAGAGCTCCAAGGTAACCACTAATGACTGTAAATATTACTCTCCTTTTAGCAGTATTTCAGATCACAGACAATAAAGAGTTACAAACACTAAGCTGAGTAGGAAGGACTAAGAGAACCCTCACATGTGTCAGACTGTGGTGTATACTGAACATGAGGAGCAGGTACCTCCAGGTATATATATCAAACATCAGGTCTTTTTACCCATTGTGTGAACAGTTAGCCAGTGGCGAGGCGTGTGGGAATCAATCTTTGTATTGGAATCATGTGTCTAATGGCACGGGACGTGTACAGCTGTGTCACACACTAGGGGGTGGAGACGATTATAAACCTGAGACCATTCGTAGTAATATATATAGCCTGGCCATTCATCATACACCTCATATAAAACGTCCAGCACACCAGGTTTACAAGTAGAGCTCGATTGAATGAATCCTCATTTATCACATTGAGTAAATAAGGCTATAGAATTTGAAGCTGTAGATTGAAGCTCGGGTGGGTAAGAGGCCATCTTTATTCACACAGGAATTCAGAGAGCAAAACTTAACAGAACAATCAATCATCTAAAGGGGGACTTCTTTTTATGCCACTTAAAAAAATTATCAGCTTCACAGATACCGCCCGCACCAGTTAAAAAGAGCTACATTATTGCTTTTTATTCATAAAAACCTGAGAAAAATGTTCAGAATTTCCGTATCTACTTAATAAAATTCATTCCAAACCAAAAATGTTCATATCTCAGCTATTATTTTGAATAAAAACATGATTTAACCAGCATATTAATTCCCCCTCTATTGTCTACAAGGTGGTGTTTTGTCATCAATAGCCAATAATTATAATGAACGGGTATAACAGGGTACAATTATGTATGTATGCTATATGAGAGAGTGCTATGGGAGTCCTGTGTAGGGTTTATGGTAGCTAGGGTTTATGGTAGCTATGGAATGCTGCAGACGGCGATGGAGTCGGACAAGATCTGGTCAGGAGGATTCTGTAGGGGAAAAGATATGTGTAAGCCAAGTACATGGCGAGTAGGAGGTGTAGTGGGTTAGTGAGAGACAGGTCAGGAGTTAGTATTGTGAGAGCGGTCGAGGAAGCAACACATACTCCTGGAGTAGACAAGGATGAAGCTGTTTAGTATTTAGTATTACACTTAGCCAATGTAATAACGGATTGAGCAGGCCCAGGTAGCACAGAGACATTGGCATAACGTTGGGCCAATGTTGGCCCAACCATCGGCTTTACATAGGCTGCCCATCCTGCCTACGTAGGCCCGACGGTGCCAACCAAATGCCAATGTAGGCCCAACGTTGGCTTTTGGTCGGCAAACATTAGCATCGGCCAGGGGCCAACCATTTGCCAATGTCCTGCCAACATTGGGCCAATGTTGGCATTTGGTTGGCAAATGCCACTGGTCGGGCCTACGTAGGCCCGATGGGCAGCCAACGTTGGCCCAATGTTGGCCCGATGCGTCGGGCCAACGTTGGCAAATTTTTGTGTGCTACCTGGGGGATCTCTATGGCACCTATACCTCTCTAGAAGCACTGGATTGTTGGAACATGAACTGCTTGTGTGAATAGACTGATGTCGTTGAAGCTGTATAGAACTGAGTGGAATTACCAAACAACTGTAACTGTGAATAACATGTGAACAATAAATGGTGACTTGTACCGGCGTCTTGGTGTTGGTTAAAAGAATGGGCTAGGCCAACATCATACCACTAGAGTTAGTCTTCCCAATCCGTGAGATCAGTGGAGTGAGCTGATAATAATTACACAAGTGAGACTACATTAATATACACATAAACACAACCCATACAGCCCAGTGGATCTATTAGAACTATAAGGCTTTCATTAATGGAAATGCATGGAAAGAGTATCTTTCAAAAAAAATATTTAGTAGAAAAGAAAGGCCCTCCCATGTTTCCCTAAGTCAAATAAAAAAAATGAATAAAAAGCCTCTCTCCCTCACCCTATTTTTAAGAAAAGTATCCGCAAAGCTGATGATTTTTTTAAGCGGCCTTATGTGGTGATAATCAGGAGGAATGAGCGAATAGGTAAATGATACAAATTTATGTCTACATCAGCTATAAAATGTAAGGTCTGTTTCCCTGATTAACCAGATACAACTTGGGCGTGTATTGAGTACAGGTAATACCTGATGTTAATGTTTAAGTGGTGCAGGAGTTACCCACAGCCGATACAATAGCCTAATCACAAAGACCAATGTAGATCTACCGCGGGGAACTGCCTTTTAAGTATTTGTTTCATTAACCCGGCTGTTACCGCCCCACCTATACAACATGTAATCGACATCAAACATGCCGCTACAATAGTCACATGCCGACCGAAATCTCTACAGTAAAATAACACATCTGTCTACATGCTACTGCCGTAGATATATAAACTTTGAACAAACATTTCCAAACAACACCAGGAACATACAGGATCCCTTGACTTGTTTGGCTAAAACCAATATAAAATAGAATAATCTAATTTTGGTCTCAGAAAACTACAAACCCTCGACTCACATAAAATCAATGCACATGTATAGCTTCTATTTATGCCTGCTATATGATTTTAGGAAGCTAAGGTCTTGGGTCCAACGATTGTAAAATACTAAACTAACTTGAATTATAATTTATCCAAAGCTACTAGATTTATGTTAGACCAAAAAAAAACTTGTTTCTTTCAGGTTACCCGACCCTACCTAGCTTAACATGGCCGACCCTAAATGCTTTTCTTCAATTTTGAGGAAAATTCATCTATTTTTATCAAATTTTGGGAAACTTAAGTTACCCATGTGTCGCAGCTGGCCGCCCTGGCCCGTCCCATAACTTTGAGGCATTAAAAAAGATTTAAAAAAAATCTGACCTACCCTACCTAATATTCTTCAGCATGTTACCTGAAACACATAACTTTTTTCTTTGGCCTTATGGTTATTAGGACCCCCCCCCCCCAAGATACCATTGCCTGTTATGCCTTTAACATAGGCATGCACATTAATTCAGTATATTCTGTCATACCTCCCCTTGTAATGCTGTATACGTCAGGTGACTGTTTGGTCTCATCTGTTTTATGTTTTTCTTTTGTGTTCCAGGTGCATGTTTCAAACAAATTGGTGAAAGAAAGCAATTTTCAGAGGTTAGCTTTAAATGCAAGACAGCGCATTCAACTTACTGGATAGACGCTGGGTCCCAGATGGCAGAGGAAATCATGGACTACTAGACTTGGTCGTGATTGATGTTGAATCATGGACAGGTGTAACCAAAGCACACATACCCTCTCACGTATTGTACGTCAAACAGAATTGTGGAAAAACAGACTGGTGTACATATATACAGTATGTGAGTTCTCCGCCGTGTTGGGTTCATTAACAGCAAATACTGTACCCAGGGGTAGCAGTGGCATTAATGTCAATGTTGTATCCAGCCCAAACACTTAAGGACGATTGTTAATGTGTAAGGTGCCACTTGGTTAGAACCATAACTTCAGCAGTAGGGCAATACACTCACAACAGGTGCTTGTCCAGCACTCCACAGCGGAACAAGTTGCATACCTTAGTGGCTAATACAAGGTATAGATATACACTAATAATCTATCAGGTGAAGACTAGTCTGAAGTATAGCTACCATGTTGGAGGTCACACAAAGGGCATCTGTGGTGAGCCGCAGCCAGTCGGCGCTCACCGATGAAGAAGCCCTGCAGATACTCTTCCAGGCAAACACTCCCAATCCAGAGGGTTCCTGGTCACCAAGCAGGTGTGTCTCCCCCAGGCCGTTCACACCTAGTGCTCCCGGGGTCACCATCCTCACACCTGGGGGTAGGGGCAGCACTTCCGGGCGGAACTCCTCCAGGAGACGTCGGGGCCGCACCAGTTCTGAGTTACCTGCAGCGCCGCCCAAGGAGGATGAGGAGGCCGTCAACTCCCGCAAGTTCTGGGAGAACTGGGCAGCGGAGGCCACACATAGTCTGTTGTCCGACCTTAAGGAAGAACAGGAAGAGACGAGGGAGCACGTCTTCTCAGGACGATGTGGGCCTGAGCCCAAGTTCTACCATCTCCAGCGGTCAGAAAGCCAAGAATCACTTCAGACTAACATCTCCCTCTTTAACTGTTCAGAACTCAACAATAAAGACCTATCACGCCGTACACGGAAAAATACCAAGAAACGCAAGTCGGCTAAGATCAAAGTGCCTGAGGTGAATTGGGAGATGTTTTCACGTGAGAGGAAGGGCATCTTGGACAGGTTCATCCAGGCTGACGCGTCCAGATTAGAGGGCTACATGAGGAACCGCACAGCGCCCATACAGAACGTGGTGCAGAGGATAAAGGCCACCGACGTCATGACCAAGTACGAACGCAGAATGCTCATGAAATGTGCCTATGGGCGGGGGGTGACGTTAGCTAATAACAATAAGAGTTGTAGTACAGAGAACATTGTGACTGTTGTGAAACCAGCACGTGGAGGGCTGGCTGAATGTAATGCTGTGCGCGGGGTGACGTGGGAGGGGGAGGGGAGGGGGGCTGATGTCTGCTATGATGGAGACATTAATGGGGCGGCATCAGGACGTGCTTCTAGTCCTGCTGTCATTGTGCAGGCTGTCACCAACAGGCGGCCTGAGTCCGCCACACCTGCTCTAAACCCTCAAGATGACGATGACGGCTCCTCCAGGGTGTCGTCAGCCAGCAGCCGTTTGTCGTGGGGAGCAGTGCAGCACACGATGCCCTCCCGGTCGGTGCGCTATGACGCGTCCCAGGCGCCGTCCCCCGCCCCCACCATGCACACCCTACGACAGCGCCGGAAGCACAGCACAGCGGCCGGCCTACCCGACCTGGAGGGCGTCTTCAGCACCAAGGTCAAGAAGCGCATTCAGAACACTATCAGCGACCTTACCAGGGCTACCGGTTACGGTGACCGCACTGACGTGTCCATGCCGATCCCTGAGGAGCAGGGCGTGTACACGGACGCCGACTACGCGCGCCACCCGCGCTATCCACAGAACATCCGGATCGCGCCGCACCTGAGTAAGGTGATCCGCGACGACATCCGGGACCGGATGGGGCGGCCTCGGCGGCACGAGGTGCGCGTCCCCGACTTACAGGCCTATGACTCCGATCAACCTGAACTTGGGCGCTCCCAACGCAACCTTCTCATCTTTAACTGGCTAAATAGCGTCTCAGACAGCCCATACGACGATCTGACTGTACCGGACATTGCCGACCTGGAAGGGGACCCCCCGAGACGATCCTACCCTACTTTCAAACCCGGTATTGTGGGTGAAGACGATGGAGACTCACTGCCCACCGCACACTCCGGTCACTTCAACGGTGACGATAGCGGAAGTGACGTCAGTCGAAGTGACTTCGACTCTGATGACAGTTTTTATGACTAGGCCTTATATTGAAAATAGGTCCCAACAAATGAATTCATCCATCACATTGATATATTACCCATAACCTGGAATTGCCCCCACCCCCGACCGCCAGTTATTAGTTATCTCCATGAGTGCCAAGCGTGTTCCCCTTTTTCGTAAAACGCCACAAAAGACACGATCCGTATGATCTTGGATACAATATAAGCTATCTTGGATATAGTATAAGCTGCAAGCAATATATTATTCAAACAATTAATATCCTGAGCATCATTTTATATTTCGACAGTGTGTTGGTACACAGTGCTTAAAATGTAAGGTTTCTGTAAGGTTTCAATCTAGCCAGCATACTTTTTTTATGTCAATCCGACAGATGCTTATATTGTGGAAAGTATACAAATCATAGACTGACTATATTATGGTAGGCTGATGTTCATGTAGGCCTTCTGTGAATAAAACAATTTTACCCCCTAAAGCTGTATCTGTAGATGTTATATACAGAGGAGCGATTCCAATAGCCGTATGTGAAATTGCTTTTCTACAAGGGGAGGGAATGAGGATTGCCGGAAGATTTGACCTGTTTTTCTAGGGCGCAACCAACATATGACGTCATGCGTCAGGGAGTGAGGGGCCTCGCATGATACATTTTTGTTGTAAAAGGTTGATAAAAAAGGAGGAGGAGGTTGATCATGCCGCTACTCCAAAACATACATCCACTTGGCGAAAAAGACGTTCTTGTAACGTTGAGGATCGTTTAATTTAAAGAAAGTATCTAAGGCCCGGGATCTGAGGCCACCCTAAGAAAGGGACTTGTTCCTCATCAGGCCCAAAGAAAAGGTATGTTTCCGGTAACATGGTCAGAAAAGTTGAGGTCGGTAGGTCGTTTTTTTTTTGTTTGTTTTTTTTTAGTATCCAAGGCCTCGCATATAGTCATACTTTGCTAGGTTTGCACTCGTTATTATAAGAAATGATGGTTTCCTGTATAGGATACGAGAAAATGTGTGTATCGAATTCAAATATAGATTTTGAGATGAAAATTTTGGAAAAAAATGAAAAAAATCTTGAAAAAATTTGAAAAAATCTTCAAAAGAATGCTGAGGTCGGCCCCTTTGAGCTGAGGACGGTCAGGTGACCGTAAACCTTTTTAGGGCATGCTTTTGTTACTATTACTCTATATGTTAGAAACAAAAGTATGCCCTTTGGTAGTTGGGGTCGCTGCCATTCACATCAGTGTTAAATCCTGAATATGTAACATTCTATATCCGTCTCCATCTACCTTTTCTCATTGATATATTGCCTAATCACTGCATTGCGGAATACTAGAGAGATAACCAGTTTCTATGCTGCTTTTATTTTTCATAAAGAGTGCAGAAAAAGTAGTTTAGGGGTTGTTGAAAAGAAGGTTTCACAAGGACATTATTGGTCTTTGTAGCAGACAGACTGGCACCTCTAAACATGCCAGTCAATCAGATGTGCGGTCAGCTGTGACAGACATCCTAGAATGACCTGTTGATGGCATTTACACTTGTAGACATGCCCTCAGTCTTACTGAATAATGAACCCACAATTAAGCTAAATGTGACAGACCTGTTGATGGTATCAATTCAGCCTGCAAATAGCACAGTGTAGTATTCATCAAAGACCTATCCAAAACTGCTATGCTGAGCAACTGTGACCTCATGACTAGGCTGGTGTGTGGTGGGTTTTTATGAATTTTCTTTCCTTTTAAATAGGAACCTCACCCACGCAACTGTCACCCAGGCTGGGGTTGAGTCTTATTCATAGGGTTTTGCAAAATATGCATTCTGGGCCAGGTGCACCTTATACGAAATCAGGTTGGGGTGTGCCTTATACTTAGGTCTCCATATACACTGAGTACTACAGTAGCTCACAAATACCACCTGGAAGAGGAATTCAATCACCCTCTCGGAAATTTCTTCAAAAATCAGGACCATGCCTATATTTGTCAGCAATAAGTCAAAATATGTCAGTAATTACACATTCTATAACATTAAAGCACAAAAGCATGCCCTATTAGTATACAAGATGTTACTAAACCTACGTTATACATATAAATTGCTCTATTTTTTTTTGGCCTCCCCTAGCAATGTAAAAAAACAATATCTTATTTTCTTCTTCTTTTTTTTGCATCATGCCATTTATTTCTATCATTTAAATTACGGATATGCCGGCAAAATTTTCTTTTGCATCTTCAATTTATTTTTGTCAAAGGGCAATGGGAGTTTCAAGATTCAATGCAAAAATACTATTAAAGAACGTCCATGCGATAACCAAACATTGCATATTTCGCCACTTTATTTATGGGAGATAGTTTGTTATGAATAACCTTTCTTAATTACCTAATCAGGTCTTCAGTACTCATAACATAGGCCGGCTCCCATTATAGTTTACACTCGTATACAGCTCATTTGCATGATATTGGGGTGTTCCGCACTGAATTATTGCTCTTATTTATCTCTCTTTAATCCAACGTGTTGATTTTAGTTGACTGTTTTTTGCAGAAGGTAGCGTGCAGATAGGGCCTGGGTGGGACTTAGTTCTTTCAATACTCACTAGATGGTGCCACCTCACTGTCCTCACTGCAGGCTCACTGCATGTGCCTATTCTCATGGCAAACTGGGTCCTATTCTGATGGGAAACTGTGGCTTGTTTATGGGTATGGACCAATAAATCTGACATGGTGACATGGCCATTTCTTAAAATCGACATGTGACATAGGCCTTAGTGACATGAGGCAAAACAATTAGTGACATGACATAGGTGCTTTCTTATCGTCTCCCCCAATTGTTTACAATTAGACAGACCCCTAATGTCTTACTTGTTCTTAGAGATGATGCCCAACATTTGCACATAATTATCCGAACGCTCTCTCTGGTGGCCTAAAAGAGTGTCTTTATGTTTCTTTGTTTTTAATTTGCCGATAGCCAGGGGGGGATTTGAGTATATTGCTCAGGGGTGTCTGGAGGGTTAAAAAAGTCGCCGATGGTCGACCAGAAGCATAGCTTCAAATGTCAGTAATCCGAGTATTCAGACTAATATGGGCTTGGCAATTAGACTAAGGGATTAAAAGGTATGCTTTGCGGCTGTGCACGGGTATAAGAATAAAAAAAAACAATATCTTAACAGTAAAGATATCGTAGATATTCTTAAATTAAGAACATAAATAAGCTGCACCTCTGTGACCAAAAGGTTCAATTCGATACCAAACTCTACTACCTTTGTCCACACAGTATTTATAGTAGGCCTACTTTTTTTCTTTTTTTCTTTTTTATAGAAAAATCTGAGATAAGAATGATAAAGAAATCTCAAAATAAATACTTTTCTAACGAAGGCAGTTATGAGAGATTTTTTTTCTTTTGAGTGGCCTAAAAGACGTCTAGGCCTACATTCAGTGACTTTCCAAAACGTTTTGACATTGAAAACGTTAGAGAATAAAACCTCTCATAGTTACGTTCTTCTGGGGGAGTGTTGTAATTAGGGGGGAGGTTATTTAGCCAAAAGGACCACACGGTACCCACAACCAACTAAAAAGATGCTATTCAACATGAGAAACAAGAATCTTGCATTCATTTTTAAATTTGAGATGTGTAACCCCCCCCCCCTACGCCCCCTCCGAAGCTAAATAGTTGGAAAATATTAAAGTTATTCATTTTAAATACATATTTCATTCATATATGCTTCTTTAGACACCATTTGACATTGAGATGGAACATCAAAAAATATCCCCAATGAACTGACCTCTTTTTGAAATTTTTCCGACAATCCAATATGGCTGCCAGGGCCAAAACCCCTGTTTTCAGCTCTTTTTATTAGAAACAATTTATATTTAATATCTTAGTTTTTCCTATGATCTAATAACCTTTTCCCATGGTTGGGCAAAACCTAATTAGGTAATATGATGCAGCAAATATAATCTATATAGTCAGATAGACACTCAATAAAATATGCGAAAATTAAATGTTGAGATTGAGCTCCCTCGGCAAAAGCATTTTTTCTACATCTATTGGAGAGCAGCAGAATTTTTATCCATGGACTTTCTTATGCTCAGATGCTGTCTCTGTTTCAATCTTAACAAAGACAATAACATGGTCCAATACTGCAATGCCTGATTTTAGGTAGATAGCACATGTCATTGTGATAGACCACAACTAAGTGTAATATCCTAAGAGCTACTCGGCTTACCAGTCAGAATTATAGGATAATATCCTTGATATAATATGCCCAATTCCCCACTCCAGAAGGAAATAAATAATACTCAGACTCTGAGTTTACCTCTGTGATGGTGTGAAGGAAGGTGGATGGATATGGTTATCAAATATGAATATAGGGGGCAAGTGAACTGTATTACCCAATATGGATGGACTTTCAATGACTCTTTCTTTGGAGCAGGGACAGCATTAGAGCATGGAAAAGTCCATGGATAAACATTATGATGCTCTCCAATAGATGTAGAAAAAAACACCTTTGCTCAGTGAGCTTACCCACGCCATATTCTTTTTGTATATTTCACTGAGGGCCTATCTGACCATATGTGTTCTGACTGCTGCCTCATATTATCTACTTAGGTTCAGGCCAACACTGGGAAAAGGTTATCAGATCACAGGAAAAAGTTTTATATTGATTACAAATTGTTTTTGATAAAAAAAGCTGAAAAATGAGAGTTTTGGCACTGGCAGCCATATTGAATTTTTTTTTCTTTCTAAAATTTCAAAAGTAGGTCAATTAAGGGTTGCCTATTTTTATACACCATCTGAATATGAAATTGTGTCAAAACATGCATATGTGTGCAAAACTATGAATTTAGTATTTCCCAACTTTTTATCTTTGGAGGTGGCGTACAGGGGGGTTATGCATCTCAAATTCAAAAACGATTGCCAGATTCTTGTTTCCCATGACAGATAGCATCTTTTCAGTTGGTTGCGAGAAATTTTTTGTCTTAACCTCCCCCCCCCCCCTATTGTAATATACCATGTTTCCACTAAAGAGCGGCCTCGACTGGAGTGACACCGCAGAATGAGAAACTGGGTGATTCTAGAAATATATACGTGAAAACCTGATTACGTGAAAAACACACAGACATGCACGAAATAACCTCTTAAAAAGAACGCTGGGGTTTCTGACAACAGTGTACTCTCCTGAATGCTTAATGGAATCCGGGCTTAAGGCAAATATGATGTCGACCTTGGCCTTTACCGTTGAAGTTTACGACAACCACATAAAACGCTGAGCACTGTGATTGGATACTTTCTATATCTAGATTATGAATTAGCATAACCATAATGTAAAGTGTTGATGTTAACAAGCACTACGAGTGTAACTATGGGTGTGTGGCCGAATGGAGGGGATCTCTGCTGGAGTAGATTACAGACGGCACACTCCCTGCTCCTAATAGCATTACCACCTGGGGATGACGTGACGTAAGCCTACTTAACCTGTAGGCAGCCAGGGGATCACCAGTTGTGTATCACGGCAGGTTTCTCCTCACAATGTAATGTCATTCCAACGGCTTATTAAGTGGAAACAAAGATAGGACACCGATAACGAGGCTGAGTACGGTTGGGTGACCTTAAACCAAACTTTTTAGGGGCCTGATCGGGATCTTTCTCTCACTCTGGTGTCTGATGCATGGGCACTGGCATTCATCCATAAATTGATATGCAATGTAGTTCTATTCACCATGAATAGAACCTTAGGTGTAGAAATGACGTTAAACAACCATTACTCACTCATCTGGTCATGGATGTTAAGTACACTGCACTGTTAGACTGGGGCAAGGGTTTTGCAGTAGATTGCTCCTATTTTTGGAAAACAGTAGGAGTTGCTGTTAGTAAAATCCTATGCCCTGATGTAGATTACCCTGTACCCAGTACAGTGTCTTTATAGCCCATTTACAATTGGGGCTGAGAGCGTGGATGGGAATCACCTTAGCATTTCTGTGCCATGGGTCACCTGGTGAGCATCTAAGGAACTACTCCACGGGTCCTCAAAATGACTGCCTGGAGATAGTTATTTTGGTCCACTTTAAATATGATTGTCACAGCAATTTGATTCAAAAAGGAAATGAAAGCTCAATATCTGACCCTTTTTAATCACAAATTCAAATGGGGTGTCTTCTGGAAATAGGCCCCAAGATTTCTGATTTTCCTAAAAAGCCTCAAAAGATTGCACCCCTCCCTAAAACACTGTGCAACGGCCAAAAATAAACAGAGACCAAACATACATGTACCAATTTTGAGATATCCATATGTTCACCTATGTAGTGTAGGCCAAACCTGTACAACAACTTGCTTATGTCATTCCTGGCATTTGTCTGGGTAATATCAATAGCTTTGACACTGCTGAAAATCATATTTCACCCAAAGGTGGCTCCCAGGCCTCTATTATTCTGGGGGTCAGAAACCAATGTAGTGTAATATAAGGTGTTTGGTTTTGGCACGCTCCATATGCATAGTTGTAGCAGTTTGGGTAGTCCAGAAGCAAGAGTTCAACTTGGATCATTCCAATAGGGTTCAAAATGTACATATATCCACACCAAATAGCCTCAATTTCATGTACATTGCAAAAGAACCACTGGTTTCAGGGTTATTATAGCTTCATTTTGGTACATCTTAAAAAAGACAGCAAAATTTCCATGTTAATTTCCTTGAAACATGGACTTCTGGATCATTTAATGCAACCAGTTGTGATTTATGGAGAGTAAGGTTGCATCTAAACATCAGGACTATACAGAATCATGTGATCAAAGTGGTAATAATTTGATATCATAACAAAAATTGGCTATACATTGTAAATGGAAGTCATGGCTTGCCCTCAGAGCAATCATTTCTGGAAAACAACAGGGCTGAGGACTATGCGGATACACTGCTGGCACATATCAGAAACTCAGAATGCAAGATGTCTTGCATTTACTTTCTGCATCTGACCTCACATTCTTCCCTAAGAAAATATGTGGCTCAGTAACTGACATACACAGGGAGACATTCCAACAGGACCTCTCAGAGATGGAAAAATACTATCAAAGATAGTGGTTACCTTCTCTTCTATCAGACCATTCGCGGGGTCTGAAGTGGGATGAGCCCAATATTGTGTACAAGAGACAGGCAGAACAGTCCCAAACAAGTGTCAACTGGCTAATATTTTGAGCTTATTTACTACCATAATCTCCTGCATATAAGATGCAGTGCATGTATAAGACGCACCTAGAGTTTTGGATTATGCTAAAAAAAAAAGAGAAAAATTCATAACTTTTCTTCTACTGAATGGATTTTGTAAATTAAAAAAGCTATGTCTAGCTAAAACACCCTGGAACTTCCTGAACCCCACTATGTCATAGTATGACTTAGTGTGAGTGTAACATATCAAAATGAAGGTCTTGCTGTCCCCCTTGCAGATCCAGGGAGAACTAAAACCTTGCATTTAAGACGCTTCTTATTCGGCAGAGATTATGGTACTTTTACTGCATATTACAGAGTCAAAGGATGAGTCATTCATTAAATATAGGTTTGGTAATGTTAATCAAAGAAAAATAAATCAGATTTGATGTAAAATCTGGTGTTTGTAGAATTTGCACTAATATGAATTTGGCTACCAAGTATGAAAATTGGCAATTCTAGGGTAGTATGGGTATTTAAGAATTGAGAGCCACCAGCAAAAAATGGATGTTATTTTTGAAATCCCCAGATCAGAATACATAGGAGTTAATGGGTTTCAGCTTCGTTTTTTTTCGAAAAGTGAAAATTTGTTGTACAGTGAAATTAGTGCTAGGTATTAGATATCAATTAGCAACCTTCTCACTTCTAAAATACCAGACAGGGGCTTTCTGACCGTTTTTGAATAATTTTGATATGAAAATTTATAAGTTAAACAAGACTTACCTTGGAAAAAGGTGAAGTTTGACTTAAAGTTTACAAGGGTTTCTTGACCGCCAACGAAGAGAACAACAGAGAAAAGTTGCAGCAATCAGCCATTCCATAATGCATCATTATTTTAAAGCTAGCTGGGTAACCAGGTATATACCAAAAAATGTCTTCTAGTAAACCAGAAGTCTGCCCTGAGAAGAACAGGGAGGATGAAAACTTAATCAAATTGGGTGGGACTGTTGTTCTCTTCATCGGCAGCCAAGCAACCCTTATAAACTTTCAGTCAAACTTCACCTTTTACTAAGGTAAGTCTTGTATAACTTATAAAGTTTATGTCTGGTTACTATGCCTACGGAGTAAGCACAACAGAGATTTGAAAGCTGCATTGTTACCAAGCTGGTTATGACACCATAAAAATGGCTAATTACTTTATTGTGTGCAGGAAGCCATCATGAGCACTGTAGACTGGTACCTGCTGCCAGGGTCTTTGTAAATGGACCTCTTGTAGAACCTGACAAGGGTTGGGGCATTGGTCCATCTGCCTTGTTTCAAGATGTAATCCACAGGTAGTTTACTGTAATCCACCTTAGATACAGAGGCTCATCTAGTTAAGTGTGCCTTGAACTGCTTGGGGACTCTCAGGAGACGTCTTTGATCCATCTGGACACTGAAGTACAGTCCACTTGCTTTTTGGTTTTGCATAGCGACAACCAAAGTTGGTCCTTGTCACCTTCTCTGAAGGGCTTTTCACTTTAAGGTACCTGTTTAAAGTCCTGTAGGGGCAAACTGCCCTGTCCATAAACTTGTTAACATGGAACCTATCTAAAGGTTTGCCCTCTTTAGTGTGTTTGTGTTGCTTGTTCACTGGTAGTACCACCTCATCATTGGTGAATACTATTGAGCTGACTTTAAAGGCATGAAATATCTGTGCTCTTTGTGCTGTTGCTAGTGCAAAAGTCTTGTAGGTCAAGTGTTTATAACGTAAGTCTTCCAATGGATGCCAAGACTTGAGCATGGTTAATACAATGTCTATGTCCCAAGTGTGAGTATACCTGACCTTGGGTGGCCTGTCTACAGAAACTCCTCAGAGTTGTCTACATGCGTCTGGATGTGAACCTAGGGTCCTACCGTATTCATCTAACTCTATGCATCTAGCAGTATTTATAGTAGTGTATGCTAGTCCTTCAATTCAATTAAAAAAAATTATTTGATCTATAATATATATCACAGTTACAATCCGTATATGTTGTATTTACAAAAACATCATTTAAATACATTAATGTTATGTTTAGCAGAGAGTATGATATTATGTACCACAATAATAGACCAAAAGGGCTGCCGCTTAATATAAAATCAGTTTTAGTTGGCCACCTAGATTTAGATATCTGAAGTTAATTTTAACCTCTATTTTGAGAATATTTAAGATATAAATATAGTTTTACAACTATTTGAAACTAGAAATAAATACATGTTTACCGGACAATACATAAATCAGTATTAATAGACACTAACAGGACAAGACAAAATTACATTGTAGGTAACCTATCAGTAACATTATTCAGCATAATATAATATATATTGATAAGATTCACTATAATCTTACTCCTTTACATTGAATACTAGAGTATTAAAAGCAGTCATTTTTGGCACATATTGTGAATTGACAGAAATCTTTAAGTATGAAAAGCAGAATTCAGTATAGTCACTTGTTTGAAATGATACTTCTAAGTAATGTCTTTTTTTGTTGGAATCAATTCTTTTAGTTCAATTTTAAGAACATTCTTTAAACTATTCAAGTTGTTCAAACTCCTATGTGAAAGAGATAAATTGTTCCAGACTATAGAGACATTATAATGTACAATTCTCTTATAGGCTTCACATCTTGGTATACAGTTGTCCAATAATGTACCTTTGTGATATCTCAGTATAACATTAACTACTCTCCTGTTTGCTAGATGTTTAGCTCTCATAAACCCTTCAAATTTCAAATGTGAAAGTCTTCTGTCCTTTAAATAATTTATACTACATGTATTATGTATTCTTTTACCGACTTTCATACATATTTTTAAAGCTCTATTTTGTAGACGTTGCAGCTTATCCAAATTTTGTACATGGGTTTTACCAAATAGAATATCCCCATAGTCAAAAGTGGGTAAAGTATAAACCTTATAAATTCTTAGTATCTTTACTTAAGAATCTTGAAATTTTAGCTTACTGGTAACATCTATAAGCACATGTTCTCATTTGATTTTTTAGAAAAATATTATAAGTTAAAGTTGGATCAAGAATGATACCCAAATACTTGGAACTTGGAACTCTGTTAACATCATTTCCTTTAATATTAAGAGTAGAATTCTTGAAACATTTTTTGTTTCCAAAACCCATGAATTCGGTTTTATCTATGTTTACCGTAAGCTTATTCCTGTCACACCAGTTAACAAAATTGTTAATATCTTCTTGCATAAGAGAGACAGTTATATTTTCATCTTGATTGGTACAATAAAGTAATGTATCATCCGCAAAAAGACACATTTTAGAATGTTTACAAACATTTTGTGCATCTTATGTATATGAGAAATAAAAGAGGACCTAAGATTGAACCTTGTGGTACTCCACATATGATGTCATCAACCTCCGAAGTAATACCATCAACCATAGTAAATTGTGTTCTATTATTAAGATAGTCTTGAATCCATGAAAGCAGATCACCCTTGACTCCAATGAAACTTAATTTTTTAATTAGAATTTCGTGATTAACAGTACCAAAGGCTTTTTTCAGGTCAAAAAAAGTAACTAAAGTATTCTGTCCATCATTCTTGCTTAACAAGATATTGTCAGTTAATTTACTCACTGAATCTATTGTAGATTTATTTTTCCTATATCCAATTTGTGTGTCCGTAAACAAATTGTAAAAGGGCCGCATGTACCCTTTTTATCACCACTCTGCAAAAAAAATTGCCCAAAAAATCCGCACCCACTGAAAAAATTATAAAAATAATCTCTCAAAATCCTCACCTCCATTGTGGCACTTCTACTTGATCAATATTTACAATTCAAAAAGTTTTGGAAACCTCAAAATGTATTCTTTCTCATCCTAAAATTGCCAGATTGATTATGTGAATGGTTGATATGCTGCAAGATGATAGAATAGGAAACATATTTTCCAGGGTAGTGGGCTGTACATCAAAACCACAACAGTATTTACAAGCATAGATTTTGTACTTGCAACACAGTGTTATGGTTTATAATATATATTCTACATTAAATGTGCTATAAGAAGAGAAAGATTAGCAGCATTGAAGGGGCAGACATTGTAAAAAAAAAACCTCTAATTATATCTGTGGACCATATTGAATTGTGGGGAAAAAATGATAAAAATAAAAAGCCGCCTCCCTCATCATTTCAAATAACGGGAAAAAGAAAATGTTACCTCCCTCACTGTCAAAATCTCATATAACAAATGAAATAAAAAGCCTCCCTCCCTCGCCATACTTTTTCAAAAAGTGTCCGCAAAGCTGATTATTGATTTTATGCAGCCTAAGTTTTCCTTTGAGGTTCTTCCTACAATCTTTAGCTATTTCTCTATCAATAGGATGTTTTGTTTTCCAAGCCCTCGCTAACAGTTTATCTTTAATATTGATATCTTCTAATAAATCAGGCGTAATCCAATCTTCTTTTGATTTTTTGACCTTAAATGTTTTCTCAGGACAATAAATATCTAGAATCATTAGAAGATTATCAGTATATAAGTTCCATAAAAAGTCTGGGTTGTTATTCTGGGTAAATTCACTCCAATCCAAATCCAGAAAACTATCAATGATATTATTGATATTAATATTTTTTCATTGGTCGACAAGTAATCCAAGTGCTCTTTTTTCAACCGTAAAAGGTAGACATTGACCATAAACAATGTTGTGATCACTAACATCAAAGGGTATAATACCAGCATTATCCGTTTGGTGGTCGTTAGTAAATATCAAATCCAAATAGGATTCTTTACCCTTATTTTTCGTTGGATTTTTTATCCAATTAAGAAATCCATCTATTACTCTCATTTGTAGTGGAAGGTGGGGGGTAGGTAGTCTCCCCCTAGTGGAGTGTAGGTGTACCACATATGAACCTAGACTCCCCCTGGGGGGAATATATGCCAACAATCCCTATAAGGGATTATTGGACACATATTCCCTCCCGGCTCCGAAAAATGAACAGAGATGAAGTGTGAACTTTTGCCCCTGCGACAGATAAGGCGGCCAAAAGCCAATAAACACAAAAACTTTTGCCCCTAAATTAGGGATAGTTTATCATCAACTTGATAGTCTTTAAACTTTTTGCTGTCGTAGTTATCACTGATGTATAGGAGAACGGCCAGAGACTGCCAGTCACCATAAGTCTTAACCATGTGTAATGGTAAAAAGGTGGACAAAAAGGTAGCAGAGCCTCTCCTGAGGCTATGTGAAGTAATGTTGCCCAAAATGCCAGCCTAATCACATGTTATTTTGAGTTTCTTGGAGAACTCATTGTATGTAAAATTGAATAAAGGGGTTTCTGGGTCCACCCCGGGTCCCAGTGACATGTAGCATTGTAGAAAATAACATGGGCAGAGACATGTAGATCCAGCTCTCACAACTGGAATGGTGTTCACCCTTTCCTTGTACTGTATAGTTTTTGATGAGCCCACGGTAACATCCATGCCCTCTAGTGTAAACTTGATGTCCTTGAATTTTAAAGTGTGAGGGGAAGCCACAATATGACTGCTACCTAGAAGGCACCGGTACATGAGTGTTATGGCACACCAAAACTCAAAGTCTTTGTTATTGTCCAAGTCCAAAGCCCCACATAAGGCCTTTAACTGGTCAGGTGATAGGGGGTCAGCTTGACGATATTCGCATCCAATCAAACGTTTAGTGCCCCGTAGTGTTGAACTGATGATGAAGGATGTGGGATCCACATGGGCCACGCCCCAATAATCATGTAAGGCTCAAATGGCACTGACATAATTAATTATTGTCACATAACAGCACGATTTTGTGAGGTAAGTAATATGTAGACCTGTAGTTTCAGAGTCTGCAGGTAATGGGATGAGTTTATATTCCTCACAAAATTTGTAAAACCTTTGCCATTGGCTTTTCCTGGTCTACCAGGACCTGGTGTTCTCTGCCCACACCAGATCTCTCACCTCTTGCCACTCCTCCTTTAGAGTATGTAGTTCTACAACAGGTATTAAAGCCAATAATATCATGGCAACATAAATTATGTACAAAAGATACTTATTATTCAGACAAGACAAAGCATCCGCCCAAATATTATCCTCCGAGGTAATACAAGCTGACCTAACATTAATATAAAAAAGGCGGACACCCAAAAGATCTCACACAACCATGACATAGCATAAGGATTGGAGCTGCGGCCGGTGTTAATCCAGCTCTGGACCTGGGTATTATCAGTGGTGAAAAATACTGTACGTTTCTTCCACCTATAGCCCCACCTGTGAATAGACACCAACACCGGCCACAGCTCTGTAATATTAATGTGATCCTGGTAAGTATCAATGAGGGGGGGGGGGGTCAGCATGAGGACAATTAAATTCGGATTCAGCCCACACCCCCCAGAAGTAGTCATCCTCCACATGAGCACCAAAACCGTAATCTGATGAATCAGAATAAACATAGAAAGGGGGTTTAGATGCACCAAAGACCTTTGATTTTCCATTAAACCAATGGACAAAACTTGTCCACCATATGAAGTCTTGCTGAACTGTAATATCTAAATCCACCCACACACCATGGTTATCTCTTAACACATTATATATATATATATATATATATGCGACGGGCGAAGGTGCGGCCCCTCTTGACCACTGTGGCACAATGTGCCAACAAGCCAGCGACTTCCTCAAGTTGTTTCCTTTTACATCTAGATTTGTCCAGAAGATCTAATACTTCAGATTTAACTCAGGATCAATGCTGATAGTCATGTCCACCGAGTCAACTAGAATACCTAAGTATTTGAATCTCTGACAAGGAGCTGTGACCTTCTTAGATGATATAGCAAACCCAAAATTGAGCAAGACGTTATGTACCATTTTTATATTCCCGTATTTTATACAAGATTTTACAATAACATTTGAAAATTGGGTGAAAATGAAGGGAGCCGATCTCAATCTGAAACACAAGTGTGGTGGTTCCGCTTTTTGGTTTGACAAACGAGTCAACAAAAAGGTGATTTGGGTGTATGCGAACAGGGCTTATTACGTCACACAGATTGTGGCTACCCGGAGATAGCGGGAATGGTTTCCGTCATATATCGGGTACTTTCAGCAGCTCCAATAGATGTTAGCCTAGAGACGGCCAAGCCAACTCTGACGCGGCGGCTGAGCCCTGTCCCCCTTACAGGTTGAGACAGTGGCGCCACACCGTGCTACCCTCTCACCTCCCGGATAGGTGCTGCCACCTATCCGACAAGTGGAGGGCGGAGCCCGGCTGGCTGACTCCCCCACCGCCCCAAAGGACCATAACATATATTATACACATACCTCTACACTACCCCCACTAGATAAAACTAGGGGATAAATGAACTATTTGAAACCAACAATGGGGTAATACTATAGTTATATCTATCGACATATAATAGAGGCATAACATTATGGTTCTATGCATATTAAGTAACATCATAAACATTTATCCGGAACGGAAGATACTGATGAGCAATTTATAGCTTACAGTTATCATACACCCTTGGGTATTGTTGTTTTTTTTGGGGTTTTTTTACGTGCATACATATTATCAATATATCAACAATAATGACTCAGTCATTTAGTACATAAATAAGCTACGAAATCATCCAGATCACAGATCCATAAATGAATTATGTATATGAAAACAATCAGGCTTGTCACAGTTCTTGAGGTAATATCCGTAACTATATACAAATAGTCACAGTAAAATATTTAGCAGTTCCATTACTAGAACAAGTGTTCAGGTATAAAACATGAGTCCTGGGTTGATGATCCTGACGTCCCGAGTGCCAAACGTAATCCTACTGGTTAGCTGACCACAGGTGGATGTGCTATTGTCAATCATAATTATTATAGAATATGTAAGTTGATAGGGCAGCTACCCTAATCCTCTGAGGAGTGCTATAGTCCTGAGATATTGAAAATATGACGGTTCGGTAACATAACAGCATTATCCTCGGTTATGCCGAATGTTTCCTCACCCGTCCACTGTATTAGAGAATAGTTCAGGTGAGTATCCGAATGCTATATAGAAGAACTCGTATCCAGTGGCTGCATACGTAATCCGGATTGGTTGTTTAAACAGTCTTTGTAGTGGTATCACACTCAGGGTCGAATCAGCAGTCCAGGAACATCAGGTATTCAACCAGGAGGGGTTAATACTAAAACATGGCATATGGGACTAAGTGCCTATATACTATCCGGATCCTTCTCTACATAGAATTGCAGTTACTTTTTTCCATACTTATCTTTAAGTAACTGCAGGGCATGCTCTTTAGAGCCATCCCACTTGTCTAGGTTGATGCCAAAAACTGTCATGAACTTGCTATGAAGTTGGACATTTTTCATCTCCTCCATGTCCAGTTTCTTTTTAAGGACGTGGACTGCACATTCCGAGCTCTTTTGTGCCTTCTCAGCGAGGTCTTCCTGATATTTAACATCATCCTCGACCAATTTCTCTACACGCTCCTTTCCGGCCTTGTGCAGCTCCCGGAAGCACATCAGAGTGTCATTGAATATTCCCTGATGGAATGTAATGGCCCTCTGACATTGAGGCCCTTCCCACACTTGGTATATCGTGCTTTGGACTTCAGCCTTTCCTGGTTCTACATTATCGAACCAGGTCTCCGCCCTACCACAACAAATGACTATTTTGTCCTTCGGTGCTTCAGGTGGTTCTTTCTCCACTTTTACGGGTGCTTGCGGAGCTGAGGGTGTAGTCCCTCTGGCTCCATCCACAGGTTTTACCACAGGAGCAGATCCGGACTGATCTGGTCCCATATGGATGTACGGTACACCATCTGGAGTTGGGGGTAGGTGAACCTGCAGACCCAGCTTCAAGTAATGCTGGATCTGCTCGGCACTAGTTAGAGGCTGAATTGCGCCACTAGCTGAAGGACTTCCTGCTGCTGCAGATGGCTTCCTCCGCAACTTTCCTTTATTCCCTGGGGTCAACACTTGACTCTCGGGACCATGTCCCCCCAATCCAGGAAATTGGCTTGGGTTAAGTTTGCCAGGTGTAGCTTCAGTAGTGGCTTTATACGAGCCTAACCTGCCGGGATCATGTTTCGGACCTCTCGACACCTGTGACGGATGTTTGAAGGTCGGTTCAGCTGGTGACTTAGCGGCATCATAGTGGACGAGGGGTGATCTGGAACGATCCCCACGACCACGGGTGCTATCCGGCTGCCTGGGAGATTCCTCTCATCGGCCTTCTTTTCTGCTTCGGCCAGATTGAACCAGCTTCTTGCCCGAGTTACAGCACTCGTTCCACTCCTCGTCATGGAGATCCAGTTTGCATCGCCCTTCAGTGATGACAAACCTCGCCACGAGTTTCTGACGGTGCGTGGTGTCAGTGACGCCAAATGATTGATCACTCGGCTTCACATTCGCCAAACGCTCGTTATCCATCTTCCGGAACTCTACCATAAGCTCTTTGTGCAAAGCCATGACTTGGTCACGGGCTTTGTTCAATCAATCAGTGTGTGCTGATTTTCCATGGCAACATAAATCACCCCGGCATTTAAAGTTAACACGTTTTGTACATTTAGTACTCTTCTTACCCTCATCCGGATTACAAGAGTACTCGGGGTGGTGGTACATGTGCTCCTCTACCAAGTGACGTTGGAAACATATCTGAGTATCCCATATACGTTCCTGTTCCATGTCACTTTTGTCATACATATGGAGAAGGGGCATGTCTTCCGGGTCCTGGAATACCATTTATCCAGGGCCCATCGGAGTTTCTTCTTCTGAACCGGACTGTAATAAGTCTCAGCACAGTTATTCAACAAAAGCCAAATACTTTGGTACATTTTGTTCGGGATAGGATCACTGTCTGTTGGACACATCCAATCCTCGTCATCTGAATTTCCCTCCTTACTATACCTTTTAGGGCACACGTATTTAATGGTACCCTTTTTGGTAATGCCAGTGACACAGGTCGGGATGCGATCCTTAAATCCACTCTTGGCATTAGCCCATCGGTCTGCTTCGGATAGAGTTGGGGGGACTATATTGTCGTCCGACTCATCAGAAGCATTAGACTCCGAAATAGATTCCGTTTCATCTACTTCCATAGTCTCTACTGGTTCGGCAGCCTTACTGTGCTGCTGGATTAAAGTAGAATCCAGAAGGTTCTTAAGTTTCCGGAGCTCTGCCTTTCTCTGTCTCTCTGACTGGGTTTTAGTCCAGCCTTCCTCATCGGGGGCAGCAGGGCTCTCCGGCTCCTTACCTTAGTTTTGGAAACCAGTTTCCCTGCTCGAGGACTCTTTGTTGGGACGTCCTCCCGTTTGCCTGTCACAACAATCTTTTTTATGGGGGACGCTTCCTCTCACTCTCCTTATACTTAGCTTTAGCAGTGGCCCTCTCCTCCTGGATCTGATTCCGGATGAGGCGGCTCGTGTCCATGTCAATAGACTGTGTTTCCGAGCATAGTCAATATCGGATTCCAGGACAGAATACCCAGCAGTCCAGGAATCGAATTCAGTTGCAGCTTTTCGGTACTCCGATATGTTCACTAAAGAACACTCTTGAGCATCCGGATTCGGATATCGGTGGCTCTCATAGCGTATAAAGAGCCCGGCCCAGTTCACTTGTGGGAGATCGTCTATCCCCCATTGGCTACGATCTGGTCATGCCATGAGGTCAAGCTCCATCATCATGGCAGCGACATAAACTGCCTTCCGGAATTCATATTGGACCATAAGTCCCCTCTGAAGCCATCCGTAATCCGTCAGCCATTCCTGAGGGATTTCTGAGTATACATGGTCAGGTATAACCTCCAGTATACTCTGTCGGACTTCCTGGTCAATCAGAATGTGACGTTCGTCCTCGTCCAATCTCATCAGGCTCGGGTGAACAAAGAGATATTGGCCATCGAATGACGGATAATGTTCTTCACTCACTCAGTGGTGCCCTAGGGTCCGAAATCCATCGTCTGGGTTTCTATTGCCGGATCCGACACCAGTGACACCACCGGATTCCTCCATGGTCTTGGGTGATGAATCCGGTACAGGAGGGCAATCGCCCCCTGTACTGTCTTGGCTTGGAGAAGTCGGCAACGGTGAAACTGGTGTGCTATCCTTCCCAAAGTTGAAGTTCTCGAGATCATCGTCAAACTCCATCAATTCTTCTTCTCTCTGGGTGACTGGGGACAAAGCCTGAGCACCCTGCTGCAAGTCAGCATCTGGGAGGATGCTTTCGGGAGTCAAGTGACCTGGCTCGCCGGACCGCTTGGCCTCCACTACGGTTTTCTCAGCCATATTAAGCCGAGAAGACAGAGATTCACTGAGTCTAAGGCTCTCTCCCATCACTCACCTACTCAACGTCCATTGTTATAAGGCTACGCCGAAGAAAGCAGTTCAGACACAATAAAAAAACTGGTAGAAAAAAATAAGACGTAAACACGCCCGACTCACTCTACCACTCTATCCAAGATGGCCGGATTCTCATTCTTGACCTCATTATCCCACCGATAGGTGGGGTCACGAGAGGTCACACGCGAATGACCATTCTGACGTCACACAAGCACATGCGATACATATAAACTAATAACAATCCGGACAGTTCCGCTATTATCGTTCATCACCGGGAGACTGTCAAGGAATTAATATGAAGTTTGTAGGTAGAATCTACTTACCTACTGAATTGTTCGTTCAACACCAACTGGTACATCAACCGGGGCTTATAATAGCAACCTGTCGCAGATTATTAAACAAAGTACAACATAAAAAGGATTACGGGACAATACACTCGTTGTGTAACAGGTTAGGTTACTGCAGCCCTGGAAAGTCTTGGACTGCGGCGGAGCACTACACCATCCCCGGCTCCCATATTCAACCTGGCAGACTTCAGCGCTTTTTCTAGGGATTTCGTAGCCACCAATGTCCCTTTCCTCCTCCATCCACCTTCACCCATTGAGACTTTTTTTACTATGCCACACCCAGATGGTTTCGGCGTAGGCATCACAGCTTTATCCGGTACCTTCCTTGGTCTCCCGGGACCCCTCCTTGGCAATTTCTCAAAACAAAGTATCCTATCCACATTTAATATAGATTTGGAACCTTCTCCGTACATGTCACTGGAAGTCTCCCTCCCCGACCAAGGACACAACCTATCTATATTGGATTTATACATCCTTTCTATATCCGACTGTATCAATACGGTACAATCACTAATTACAGTGTTCACTGTAAACGCACCATCCCAATAAGATGCCAATTTGACATGCTTGAGTGGTTCGTGCAATCGTAAGATCTCCGGGTTTAAAATTCTTATTTTCAAACCCGTATCATATCCGGCTTTCTGCCAGCGAGCATTCTTTTGCAGTTCCAGACGGACTGATTCATATGCTTTTTTAAACCTATCCCGTAATGCTTCCACAAAAACCACCTTGCATGGTAATTCAGGATTCATTCCCACTAGACCAAACACCAGATCTGCAGGCATTATTAAATCCTCATCAAATACTAATAGATTTGGGGAACAGGTAGTACTTGAATGAACGGTACCATTGTAAGCATGAGTTACAAAATTACATTGTTCATCCCAATCGTCTATATTTTCATTCACAAGTGATTTTAGGACCTGTATAAGGGTTCTGTTGAAAGGGATTCGAATCGAAGCTGTTACTGCTCTATGTACCCCACAATCAGTACAATTTGGATTATTACATTTCCGAATTGGTATTCGGGATAAGGCATCAGCATTTATATGCTTATTTCCTGCACGATGCTGTATCTGACTATTGTCTAGTCCGAATTCTGACAGATGTGCTAACTATCTCCCCAGCATTCCTTCGGCATCCCGGAATGATTTAAACTTCTTGGTATACACTATGACAGCTAATAATTCACGTTTAGTGGTGCAATAATTTTGCTGCGTTTTACTTAGTGTATTGCTAGCAAATGCTATCGGGACTTCCACCCCACCTTGGACTTGGGAGAGGGCTGCCCCAATGCTTTCATTACTAGCATCTGTATCCAGTATGAAATGCCTATCTTCGGATAGATATTGCAATACTGGAGTGGTCGTGAACAAGGCTTTTAACTTTTCAAAGGCTTGTTCTTGTTCGGTTCCCCATAGGAACTTATCCTTTCTGCTACCAGGGGTCCAAGTAGTTAACCCATTAAGGCCTGATGTTGAGAATACTCAACATCCATGTAGGGGCGGATGTTGAGTATTTTCAACACCATGTAGGGCCTGATGTTGAGTATAATTGACATAGATATATTATGTGGCAGCCATGTTTGGAATTTTGAGAGAGACTTAATTGGATTACTATTTTTGGTATGATGATGGTAATTACCTATTTTCGGGCTGAGGAATTTGAATTTGAGAAGTTTACAGTGATAGAGACATTGTACAATGGTTAAAAATGATATTAAAGTCATGGATAGTGTATTATACCTTGGACCCTCCAGCCCTCTGGTAAATGTACTGCTCAAAATTCAGTCCTCTAGCCTTCCAAATTCCTCTTATAGCCAGCCCTTAATGGGTTAAGATTTGTAAGGGGTAACTCACCCGAGAATAATTCAGTATGAAATCTCTTTGGATTTTTTGTATCCCCCAGTCCGTTACTGCCCAAATTTTTTCGGGATCAGCTTTTATCCCATCATCAGTAATTATACAGCCCAAATAATTTATGGACTTTTTAAACAGATTACATTTCTTTGGTTTTAATTTTAAACCGTTAGACATTATCCTTTTCAAAACTAGCTTGAGATTGTGTAAGCATTCTTCAAAAGTTTTTTCCAAATACTATAACATCATCAAGACATACCAGGCACCTCTTCCATAATAGATCACTTAACAAAGTTTCCATCATGGCTTCAAAGGTTGCTGGAGCATTACATAAGCCAAAAGGCATAACATTATACTGGAATAAGCCTATATGACTAGAAAAAGCTGTCTTTTCCATATCATCCTGGTTCATTCCAACTTGCCAGTACCCGGATTGCAAATCCAGGGTACAAAACCATTTATTACCCCCTAAAGAATCGATTGCTTCATCAATCCTTGGCAATGGATACGAATTTTTCTTCGTCAAACCATTTAATTTCCTATAGTCTATACAGAATCGTATAGACCCATCCTTTTTAGTCACCATGCATACCGGACTACTCCAGGGACTGTTAGTGGGAATGATAACATCCTGCTCCAACATCTTAGCTATCTCAGCTTCAGCTACCCTTTTCTTCGGTAAAGGTAACCTCCAATACGGAATCTTAAATGGAGCCGCATCCCCAGTATCAATGGTATGCAATACCTTCATGGTTTTACCGAGTGGTTCACCCGGTACAGCAAACGCTTTCTGATATTTCATCAATAATCCACGAAGCACTTCCTTTTTTCGGAGGATCCTCTAGCTTTGTATCCTCAAACAGTTCCTCTAAATCATCTGTCCATTTCTGTTCATTCCCTGTTCGCCAGAAGGTTCAAGGAACAACTAGTTACTGTCTCAGACAATGTAACATTACCAAAAATGG
Organism: Acholoe squamosa; assembly: GCA_949317995.1. Classification (NCBI taxonomy): domain Eukaryota; kingdom Metazoa; phylum Annelida; class Polychaeta; order Phyllodocida; family Polynoidae; genus Acholoe; species Acholoe squamosa. The sequence continues at coordinate 35,161,251 of OX439043.1, read as the reverse complement.
ATCCTTTCTCCAAATATATCGTCTCAGTACCTGGGTTGGAAAATGGTGTGACTGACCAAGCACCATTGGCTACTATCGTGTTAACTGATTCCAATCTTATAGCAGCCAGCATAACTGTATCCGGTTCAATTACTGCAGCTTGATTCCTTAACTCAGAATTACTCCTGATCAGGACATCACATGCTACTCCCGCAGGAATCTTTACAGTTTGGGCAACTGATGCCACACTGCTGACTTGCCTTAGTACACACTGTACTCTAACTGGATATGGATGCTTCACACTCAATACACCTGTCCGTGGGTCTAACACTGCTCCATACAGTGACGCAAAGTCCAATCCTAATATCCATTCATCTGCTATACCGGCAATGGTGGTGGTTATCACATATTCGTTAGTACGTTCCAATTGCAATTTTACACACGTCCTACCATATGTTTGCATCTTACTACCGTCGGCCTTTTGTGCATTTCCTCCCATAAAGATAGTATCATGCACATCCGGGATAAGATCCGCTACCTTCCGAGAGACACACGAGTGGTTAGCTCCCGTATCCACTAGGAATTCAGCGGGTGTTACAGGGAAGGAATATCAGTAACTACAAAAGTCTCATTGTTCACAACGGAGTTACATCCACATCCTTTTAGGTATTCCAGACGAGGATGACCCGGGGGTAGGTGAGCACTACCAACTCTGGCCAACAACCTACCTCTAATCCAGTACTGGGTTTCCCCTGTGCTCCCTAGGCACCTGTTATACCGGATTCCCTAATCTTCTGAGTGGGCTCCCTAACCACCTCAGTATTAGGCGAATGTGCTACTTCATTCGGTTCTGTACCACTGTTGGTGATACCATGACAAGTGACATTTCTGGGATCCCGTTGCTTGCTGGTAACAGAATCCCCCTCTAGTTTTCCTTATCTTCTACTGTAGAAAAACTCATTCGCGACCTATATACAGGTTTCTCCGCAATACATTCGGCAGCAAAGTGACCGAATTCTTGACATCGGTAAGACCGTCTTTGGGATTTATCCACCCGTGGACGTCTCAGAGCATCTGTTAACCAGGTAAACCAAATTCTCCATAAAATCACCTTGAGCAGTAGATACTGCTACTTGGGGAGTTTAGCAGTTAAGTAGCTGCGGTACCGGTAGTTGAGATACCGGTTTCTGAGGTACCGGTAGCTGGGGTGCCGCCGGCGATGCATTACTGGTAGGTTTAATAAAGTTAGTTTTCTTCTTCAAACCCACCTTCAGGTATCTTTTCTGCCGATAGTATTTACCGGCTATTTGAACTGATCCTATAAGTTCTCCGTTATCATCAGAGACATATTCATAGTCGGAATCCAATAATCCGGATTCAACTGAAGCGGTGTATTCCGGTATAGGAATTTCACTTTTAACTGCCGAAGCTCTTGCAGGGGGTGCATTGACACCTAACAATCGCTTCTTTCTGTCATAATTGTCTATAGCTAGGAACAAATCATTGAAAGAAGTATCATCTTTCCATGCATCCCAGCCTATTGTCTTATGTTCCGAGTCTCGGAGACCGGCAATAAATTGAGTGAATAACTCCTGTATCCAACACTCATCATCGTATTCCCAATTCAGTCTAGCTTTACTGAGCAAGTCCTGCAGTTCCAGCCCGAAAACTTTGTGGGATTCTTTGGGTTTCTGGGTCCATCTCTTGAATGTAATCCAAGGATCTTCCTGGACGATGGAACCAAACAAATAACAGGCACACTCTAACAATTCGTCATAGGTGCCGTCGATTCCATATTCTTTTCGCCAACGGTTGAGGGCTACTTTACCCCCTTTACTCAGCCAACAGACTAAATATGGTAATGCTTCATCTTTAGTCCATCCACTACAATTTACCTCATCAACAAAGATCTGGTAGTTGTCTTTCCAAGGTTCATTCGGGTCATATGACGGAGGTATTCTAGTTATACGACGAGCAGGATTAGAGCAACCTTTAAGGCGATTTGCTTCCCTTAAACTCTAATCCATTACCTCTATACCGTCGGCACCTTTACAATAGAAATCAATGCCTAACCCTTGGATACACGTACTCTTGTCATAGATTTCCTGCATCCCGGGAGACATGGACGAACACCTATTCAATTTCCTAGGCCTTCCTCCATCTCCTTGACCTGCTCCATCCGGTGGATTACCCCCACCTCCGGATCCTCCAGGTGGGTAACCAGCACCTCCGGATCCTCCTGATGGGTGACCAGCACCTCTGGATCCTCCTGATGGGTAACCACCACCTCCGGATCCTCCTGATGGGTAACCGCCACCTCCAGATCCTCCTGATGGGTAACCACCACATCTGGGTCATCCTGATGGGTAACCGCCACCTCCGGATCCTCCTGATGGATAACCACCACCTCCTGTTCCAGCACCATCCCCATAGCTATGGCTGTAGGAACCTCCCGATCCAAAATAGTTTGAATTATGCGAGTAGTTATTACCAGTATATCTACTGCCATAGCTATAGCTATTTCCTTGGTTTCTATTGAAACCCTGGGAGTCAGACCTATGTGGCTGACTACCATTAGCGCCCATAGATGGGAGTGGGCTATAAACATATTGTGATCTGGGTTGTGGATTATTCGGATATACAGGGTATGATGGGGCATTATTAGGAGATGCATTCGGCATAGCACTCCAAGAAGGAGGGCGTGGGGTACTAGCTCCAAGACATGGGGGTTGATGTCCCGGGACAGATTTAGGTGGATCCGGTTGTTTCTGATCCTTGACCCGATGTTTATCCAGACCCCCTGAACCATCATTGTTTGGATCCCTGGGATATCCGGCTCCATCAGCGGCTGTCCTCTTATCTGTTAAGAAGGTCAGGACCGGTACTGGTGGTGCCTTCCAAGTATCACTTGTGCATTTGTTGGAAGTGCTCACATGGGGAGTACTTATGGGAGATGCCATGGCACTGACAATTACAGTGTGTGCACCATTCCCATTAGGGTATGTACCCGGTTTATAAATACCCCCCTGTGCGTGCTTATCCGCACCGTCAGTCACAAATGGATTATATCTAGTAGGACCAGCTGCAAGTGCCGCTTTCTGCATGTTATTAGCAGTATCATTTTTTATATCGGCACTAGTTTGCAGACGATTCGCTAATTCTACTATTATCGTATCATCCAAGGGACCAGTAGCTTGTTGGGTTTGTTCAACATAATCTCCCAACGCAGCTGCTGTATTTTGTAAATCCTGCAACTCAAGTAGGTAGTCATCCCGATCACTCATCAACTGTTGATTATATCGGAGAATACCTATTCAGAAAGTCTCATTGTCCTTGGCCTGTTGAACACAGCATTGTTTCAGGCATTCATACTTAGTTTGCATTGTTTTGCATTTTGGAATTGTGTTCTTCCTCATGCAGACGTTCTCTCAGAGTTTTTCTTTCATATTCAAACTCTGCTCTCATTTCACGGATATTTTGTAAAATATCTTCTTTTTCATCTTCGGCTTCATCTTTTGCTCTAGCAATTAGATTCAGCGTTTCATTCATAGCTACATATTGCTGGTTCATTTCATCCATTTCCCGATCATATTTATCATGATCCGGAACTGTGAAAGTTACATTCCCAGTTGTTATTTCACTACAATCTAGTGGTGGCAATTGTCATGGTATATCGTAAGGAAGTTCACCAAAGGTTACCTTCCTTGGCATAGGTGCTGGATGATTCGGATCATGACTACCGCCCGTCTCAAACAACGAATCCGCTAATTCGAGATTAACAGAATAATGTGGGTCAGGTCGTTCATTCCTGTGTTTCACTAGGATTGAATCTGGGACGTTTTCCTCACTATCCATATAGTGAGGTTTTGTGTCCCTCCATTGCTGGTCCTTGGAGGATGCGCCATTTCGTCTAGGACCCCCAGGAACTACTTGGCTCAAGTCCAAAACAATGACTCAGCCCTCACAGCCACCCCCAGTATCCTATAGGGCTATAACACACCGCGCCCACTCTAGACTTCATGTGACTGAGGACTTATAGTGACATTCTTTAACTGTTCCCGGTGACATATCGCATTCAAAAGTTTCCTGTCTTTAGATCATGCTTTATAGTAACCATTCATGTATGCTACGGGGATATATCTAGTATGAAGGAACCCCGCGTCTTTATTTTATTTCCAGAATTACTATTGTAACTCCCCAAACAATAGCGATCGACTTGTCGCTCTTCTCAATTCCCTATAACTCACAAGGCCCCCCGCAATTACGATCAAGGTCCTCTTTCGGACCTGGTTGTAGCGTCCTCCAGTTTCGACCTTTTCCATACACACACACCCTCTCTTTCTTACACAGCTGTTTTTCCAATACCCGGGTTCTCCACCGCTTGGGCTATGGCAGGCGGAGGGAACGAGAGGGGGTTCTGTTCTAATGTTGGGGTTGACTTGTTGTTTCAGGGGTTCTCTAAAGAGAAGGCTATAATGGGGGTTTAGCTAACTTTAAAGGGGGTAGCTATGATGCAATGATCTAACTCAGATTTCCACCAGTTATGTTTTCACCTCACTCTAATCTCCACTCGCAGTTTATCTTTCTCCTCCATTCCATCTCCACTCGCGATGTGATTATATTCTTGGGGAATGATCTCGTGCTAGCATCAAGTGGTAGAGCTTTGTGTTTAAATTCTCTAGCCCATGTGGAAAGAAAACACAATTGGGCACTTCATCTCCAAGGGTTTTTATTGAATCGAAATATATATGCCAATCCAAGGTCGAATACAATTCAGACTCCAACGTTGATTTCACATTTCAATTTAGAATTCCTAAACACACGCCTTAAACAGGAAGAATTTCAATGAGTTAAATCCAATCAATATCAAAATCCATCGTGTCAATATCTATAAACCTCAAATAATAATGCCACCACATTTCATCAATAACATCTTACACCCAACCTCGGGCAGAAAAAATTTCCATCGTGGTTGAAGGTGCGCAAAGTCACACAATTACAAACCTTTACAAATTTCCATCCTCATTTCAAAGTCCAAATGCAAGGTTATTTTTCCAAACACCAATTCAATAATAATTTGAAATGCCTAAACTCCATTATAAATGTCGATCTCCATATGCCATCACAAATGGTATGAACTTTTGAATTCCATCATGGTATAACTCCAGGTTAAATCAATAATCACAAATGGATATCACAATCACAAACTGTTGGTGTCTTAGAACTCCATCATGGCATAACTTCAAATTAAATCAATAACTCCATGGTGAGATGTTTCAAGTGAGCATTGAGAATACAACAATGTGTAGTGAGACCAAACGAAAGCCAAACAAGTCTAAATCCTTCAGATGTGTGGTTCCTCTATGTATGTAACAAGCAGATCCCTTAGGTGGTGTGTCTAGATCTCCAATTGAATGAAGTTAAGAACCCAGAGAGCACTCCAAACAGTGACCAAAGCTCCAGTAAATACTATTCAGAATTTCAATTGATTCCTACTTGTGGGCTGCCAAATATAAATCTCTTCCCCTATGATTCCAGGGCAGACCGTGAATCCCTTAATCCTGAGCACAGTCTGCACCCCACCTCTGCAGTTCCAGCCTTATATACTCCCAGACTGCCGGTGGTCCTGGTCTTTTGCCATCCGACACCCTTTGGACTTTGTATACCCCCAGACTGCCGGTGGTTTTGGTCTTTTGCCATCCAACACCCGTTGGACCTTGGTCTGGTAGTGCTCTAATGGATTGCTCATAGAGGACACACCCATCCACTCATAAGGACATAACCTCTACTGCTGCCACCGGGATCCTATAGGGCTATAACACACTGCGCCCACTCTAGACTTCATGTGACTGAGGACTTATAGTGACATTCTTTAACTGTTCCCAGTGACATATCGCATTCAAAAGTTTTCTGTCTTTAGATCATGCTTTATAGTAACCATTCATGTATGCTACGGGTATATATCTAGTATGAAGGAACCCCGCGTCTTTATATTATTTCCAGAATTACTATTGTAACTCCCCAAACAATATCGATCGACTTGTCGCTCTTCTCAATTCCCTATAACTCAGATTATTGGACACATCATTCCTATAAAGATCAAAACCAAAAATATTGCAGCTGGAGCTGGCATCATTCACAATTAACCACGATTCAGTAATTGAAATAAAATCAAAATTTGCTTGAGCAAAATCTTAATTTCATCTCATCACTTGTTTCTTTTGATTATAAGCTCCTTGCATTTAAATGTAAGAATTTATTGCCATTAGACTGACTAAGAGTTTCAACTGTATCAGTCATTTTTACATAGGAGTATAGATATATTGTATGTTGTAGACAAATTATATATGCCTCCAGGAATATACATCATATCTACCACAATGTCAAAACAGTACAAAAAACATATATGACACATAAATAACACACATATTTGAACTACCTTCAAGAAATTTAGCCTTCGCCTTTCAGAAGTAATTCAATAAGCAAGAATGGATGGGCTCCGAGTAATTTACATATTTACAATATATGTATACAAAACATAGATAATAGAGTCCTTCATCATAAAGGCTAGAAAAGAAGTTCATAGCCTCTATGTGTATGGGCTTTATAGGGTGTATGCTATTTTCTACACAATATTTTGTCCACTTTTCCAAATAAACATTGTATTGTGTTTGGGTGCCATTACTCCAGGAAGCCATGTATAGAAGGATGGTAGTGGGCATGGCACCTTTACCCCATAGGGTTCTTTCTAGATCCTCCATGCGACAAGGTCTAGGTGCCACAGTTCTCCTCTGACTGGGTTCCTCAGTGGACTTTTGGGGAGTCTCAGCATTGATTTGGCTGTCCTCTTCAGGAGGCCGTACCAGGGTTACGCCACCCACTTGGGCGTCACTATTGTCCCCACCAAGATCTCTGCTAGGGCTTTCCATATGACTCTCAAGCTCAGGCTGAAAGGAGGGAAAGCATTATGGTCGAAAATCATAGAAGGTTTGCATATGACGAATTTGGAGGTATTCCAGCCCCTACTCTTCAAATTTTAGTTTCCCCCTATATTTCTTTGGCTCAAAGTGTCAGGCTGGATGAGATCTTCATGTAACATATGGGTTTTGATGGTCCCATATGCATATTTTGGGCTCCAGGGGGGTAAAATGTGCCCAAAATGACCAAAATTGTCTGGGCGACATTGTGTCTGGGAGAATGACACTTGAGTTACAAGCCATGTTGAGGGCTTAATTTCTTACAGAAACAATCTTCATACCTCCATGAAAATCTCAGGTCCAGACTATTTTGACCTGTAGATTAAGAAAATCATATTATCATTTATGTCCTTGCTATTGTAAAAGAAGCATACTTATAAGAATTCTTTTTCTGGGCACATGTCTGGGCGAATGACATGTAAGGCCCCATATGCACACTTTCTATGATTTGTGACCTAATATTCATTAGGCCAAGGTAGAAACAGTGCATCTGTATCCCCTGCCCCGGGGTCCGGTAGCCAGCTGAAGTAGTTGTCTAGTTTATATGCTAGTCTGGATGCAAATAGGTCTATGCCATGATTTCCTCATTTCTTTTGAATCTGTTCAAAGGCTGAGTCTGGTAGTTCCCACTCAGTATGCCCTGCTGCTCTAGATTCTCTATCTGCTTCCTCATTTTCCTTGCCTGGAATATGAGCTGCTTTTACCCACAGGTCTCTATTTTCACAGAATTTCCATATGGTCTTAGCTATATCATCACAAGGCTATTTCTTAGATTCCCCTTTGTGATTCACATATGCCACTGCAGTGGTGTTGTCTGACAGACACCTGATCGTTTTGCTACGATAATCCTTGGCATATATCTGTAGGCCTAGCAGTACTGCTTTACTTTCTTTTATGTTGCTATGGTTTTCTCTTTCTTTTCGAGACCATAGGCCCTTTGTCCTATTTTCCCCACATACTGCCCCCAGCCATTGTCTTAGGAGTCAGTTATAATTGTGGTTACAGATTTCTGTAGTCTGTGTCTAGTCTCTCTAGCCACCAGTAGATGTCTTCATGCCCTTCATAGGAGATTTCCATCTTTGCCTCGAAATTCCCTGTTTCTAGTGAGGGCTTCCATCTTGTCTAGTTCAAGACACCTGTAATGAGCTTCCCCATAATCTATGCCTTTTGAGTAGTCTACCATAAGGCCCAGTAGTCTTGTTACTTCTCTAATGACAACTCTACATGTTTTCAAGATTTGTGCTGCTAATTCTTTGAACTTTGTGACTTTTTCTCTAGTGGGTGTGATTGTCATAGTGGTGGTGTCTATGACATATCCCAAAAAGGTGAGACATCAGGTTGGTTTGACTACACTTTTGTTCAGGTGAATCTTAACACTAGCAGGCTTTGTAGCTTAGTTATAGTTTCGCCACATTGCTGTGCTGTTTCCCCCAAGATGAAAGTGTCATCTATGTAGTTCTTTTTGCAATTCTGCAAATGCGGGTTTTAGAACTTTCATAAAAGCTCTTGGTGCTTGTACTAGACCATAAGGTAGACACGTATACTGGTATAACACCCCTTTCCCCCATTTGAATCTAAGCAATTTTTTGTCAGAGTTTGCTACCGGTATACTGTAATACGCATCTGACAAATCTAAAGACAAATCTAAGGAAGCAGTCTTTTTGCACCATGTCTATGGCTGTTTGCAGACTTTCCATTTTGTAATGTCCGTATACCACTGAAGCATTCAGTTCTGACAGATCTAAGATAAGTCTGTGTTTGCCATTAGGTTTAGGTCTCAAGAAAGTATTTGAGATAAATTGGCCCTGGGCAGGTTGGCATTTTTCTATGATGCCTTTTTCAAAATGTTCTTTCAACACCTTGTCAGTAATTTCCCTATGACCCTAGATAGGGTCTAGGTGCTGTATCTTGTTTGGGAGGTTCATACAAGTCTACCTTCACCCCTTGAACAGACTCTATGATGAAGGGGTCATGGGTTTACTTTAACCATTGATTGACATGTGTCTTAGTGCCACCAGGTACAAATGTACCAAACCCTATGTCTTTATTAGCTACCAGTACAGGAGCTGTTGGCATACTAGGGGGTAAAATGTGTTCATGTAGAGCATTATTAACACTCACCTGACTTAGTGAGACCCCCCACTTCAGAAAACCTGTGTTGTTGGGTTTCTTCTTGTGTGGGTTGTTTGGCTTATGTTTGAATTCCTCCATGGCGTTGGCCTTTTCTGGCCATGGCTGTCATGGCCATGGACATGTTGGTCTGAAGCTCAGCCATGTGTTTGTCCAGTTAGTGCTCATTGACAAATGTGACCAGTCAAGCCAAAACACCCCTCTGCATGGAAATTCATTATCAAAGTTCATCTCAGGATCTTTAAAATGAGACATCATTGGGTTAAATATTCCTAGTAGTTATGTCAGAACCCCTCCTTGAACATAGGTCGTTATTCATATATGAAATTGATGATTAAGCTTTAAATACATTATAAACCATAATAATGTCTAAAAACACAATAAATCAGCCTTTTTCATAAAGAAATCATAATAATATGGTGCTTTTTATCACAGATTTTGATCTAGAAGGAATTTTCCATTTTTGTTTTCAGTTTTGGGTTTCTGGTGATTTTCCCCAAAAACTGGCATAAAAATCTACAAATTTCGATTATTGGAATGGTTGCCATGGCAACCAGGAACAGCCATATAGGTTGATTTCTCATGAAAAATGTTCATTTTATCATCCAAATATGGGCCATTTCTACCGAAAATGGTGCATTTTAAATGAAACCATTGAATTTTGCATCAAAAATTACCCTAATGTATTTTTATAACGATTTTAGAGTAATTTTTCCCTCCAATGCCCCCTGGTGGCCAAATGGGGAATTAAAAATCCCCCGCGGAGGGATGTTCTCCCTTGATGGGTCACAAATGCTGCGCATTTCAGAGAGTGGTTCAGCTGGGGCACTCTCATCTCCGGCGTGTGGCACATGAAGGCCCGCAAGCTTTCTTGAAGATACTGACCACTTTCTCTGGATCCCCTGCCTCTAGTTGGCCATCTAGGCTTTTATAGTAGGCATTCAGGTCGTCCCCGAAATCTAGGTCAACTCCGCCATTATGGTCGGTGTTGTGGTCAGCGCCTTGACCAGTGGCACGGTCGCTTTCTTCCTTACTGATGTGGTGCTTCTTGCGCTTTCCAACCACTTTATCCACTAGTTTTTACCTGTGTGTGGGTTTTTCCCTTCAACAAACTCAGTCTGAGTGAGTTGGTCCGAGGACAGTTGTACTGTTTGTGGACTAACCACACCCGAGGTTTACCCCTGGTCAGTATCTTGGCCAGTCATAACGCCATTGTTGGATGACGCACATGTTGACCTGCTTGTCATGGCAACTAGCTCGGACTGGCTAGACAGCACTCCGTGGTTTTGGACTTATAATAACAGCTTAGCGAAGTCTGTTTGTGCCAAAAGGAAGCCAACAATAACAGGACTATTGGGACCTATACCGATGGTCTCAAAGTTTTGTAGATCTTGTAGAAATCTAGAAGAATTTGTTGTATATATTCCTAATGCTGTGATGTGCGTGTTGCTGCTGCGGGAACTGATGCATTATGGGATGGCTGATCGCCGCTAATTTTGGCCCACTTATAATTGTCATAGCAATTTGATTCAAAATCATATGAACGCTCTAGTGTGTAGTTTATAACAGAAGCTTTATTATAAAAATTTTCTCCTTTCAGAGTTAATATCACGGATTCTACTAGCGTTGCACAAAAGAGAAAATTCATTCTTTTAAATGCCTCACCTCAGACACCTTTATACCTCCATTTTCGATTTTCACTGCTCTTTTTCATCCACTAGGGGCAATGTTAATCTCCGATGCTGCAAACAACTAACTGTGTTACGAGTCAAGTGTGTTTTTCTTTTTAGGAGGGGCGAGCAGATAAGGGCAATTTCATAACCATCATGGAAATGAAATTTGGATGCTCTCAATGTGAGTGGCTGTCATCAATCGATAAGTACCAGTATTATGGATTAGGGGGACATCTTAATATTGCTCTTTGTGGGAAACCACACTAACATAAAATACACTGACATCACATTATGATGAATGGTTTATATCATAATATTTTATTATACACGTGACCTTTATCACCATAATGAATGTTACACTATAATGATAAGTGTAGACGTTTACCTGTCCATAAAACACTCCCCATACCTTGGACATAAAACAAGACTGTATTAAACTGCATTCAGAAGAATCAGACAGGAATCTCATTTGCAGAAAATCCTTGACATGCGTTCAAACCACAACGAGGCAAGTGATCGGGGCCTTATTTCAAAAGACGCTACAATCACATGGAGGTCAGTTCTGAGGGCTCGTAGAAAATTTCCTACAACTGCTCGCTATAAAAAAAAAGGGTCATGGTGGCAGCTTCTATTGAAATATGCCCCTATTACTTGATTTCAAAAGTCTGAATGCCATATATACATAGATAGATAGTTCATCTCAACCTGACAATTGCATCCGGCTCAAAATTGCACATTAAGTATTTCATGTATCTAGACATATTATTACGATCATGACGGTCTTCAATCACTTTCCTGGATATCGCTCTAATAATATCAAATTCAACAACCTGGCAGTTGCCATGTTTTCTGCATGGCTCCAAATTCATAAATAAATACTGCTTTAATTGTATGTTATGTTATTCTTTCTCAGCTGCAATACACTTAATTCCTCTTAAATTCACAATACAGGCAACTTTTGGCAGCAAAAAGAGTCTTTATACCTGGTACATGCAGTATTGTGTTATACGTGATACGTGTATTGTTGGTGTACTGTATACAGTGGAAAGCACTCCCATGTTATAGGTTACACTACTAGGCATTGAGCACCAAATGACATATATTCGCCTAAAAAAATGTATGTACATCTAATATATCACATTCCTTGAACCTCATTAACAAATGCATGTCTCACAGGTGCTTTTATTTGTTCAATAAACCTTATACAATGGCCAGCCTTATAACAAGGGGCTTATCCCTAATGAATATCTTTAAAAGTATGTTAACTCCCCCCCCCCCTTCGTCTATGAAACAGCCTAACCAACCTAAAGATCAGTACAGCATTAAAGGGTAACTTTTAAGAGAAATTCCTGATAACCTTTTTTTTGCTTTTCTTAGGGACACCTATTGAGACTGCAAATATTCCTTGTCAGGCCTGACATGTAAAACCAGTACTCGATATTTGAAGGATGATTGTCTTGTGAAGAAGTCACCCTTTCTTGGCGCATCGGTCTACTAGTGGCAACTACCGTAAAACCTCACGTGTAAGACAGGGATGAAAGTCACAGAGCACAAAAATCCCTGAAATGGTCCAACATTCGCCCCAAAAACCTGGGTTTCTTTATGAATGTATAGGGCCCTGGAACTTCAAAATCCCTGAAATAGGGAATTCCCTGAAGACTTTCATCCCTGATAAGAAGCGTCCTCTACGCCAAACAAATCCCTACTGCGTCTTATAGGATTTCCTCAAGTTTGGGGTGCGTCTTATACGAGGGGTAATTTTACTATAGAAATGTACTAATCTTACAAATTTCAGCCTTAAAATGTGCGTCTTATACGCGAAAATGCATGTGCTGAGTTTGGGGTGCATCTTAGACGCGCAGCGCGTCTTCTACGCGGGAGATTACGGTACTTTTCAATTCCCTATTAACTTCGTACACGATCATAAACTAATCGATTTTCATCAAGTATATATACATTGAAGGGTACACCTGATGGGTTTTGACTGTTTCCCTTATATCAATGAACATGCGACACCACACATTACATATCAGCTACTACATAGGTATAGGGCCATAACCAGATGAAGATCAACATTGTTATGCAAGTATAATCAAGCTGGTTCCGGATTAAGTGCTTCTACATTTAGTATTGCTCCTTTACGTACAATGATGCCTATATATTTTCATCTTCCTCATAAACACATGAAATTCATTCACACGTAGATTTAAATCACATTTGAACAAGCATAGAATAATAACTGTTTTTGAAAGTTTTCCTTGTCTCCCTAGCAATATGAAAATTACCCAGTAACGACTTTTAATATTAAACATGACAAGCATATCTGGCCATCATACTGAAAATTGCTTGGGCTGTTAGTTGAGTGTTAGTGTCTAGTATGGCATGTCTATGTGACTAGTGTCCTGTATGTTAAATAGTGATGGTGGTGCAGTACATATCCTGGTACTGAATTTTTTTCCCCTGGTACTGAAGGTGTGCACACATGGGAGGCAAGACATACATGTATATATGTTGGAATGAAGGTCTGTGTGCAGGTAGTCTATTGAAGTTGGGTCGTGCTGCTACACATTGGTCTCTCATATAGCACGTTTTTCATCTCTGTACACGTTAACAACTTCCAGGGGGTCAGAGGAGAGGTTGGCTCATGTCTAAATGAAGTAACAGTAATATATACACCTTAAAAGACTTTCAGTAAAACTAAAAGCGCAAAATTATGCTGGATATTCCACTGTTAAAACAGGTAATAAATAGATAGAACTAAACGACCGTGGTGTACGAGGTGGTCGATCCACCACGAGGGAGTTGTCTCCCCCGAGAGCGTTAACTCCCGAGGGGTGGATCGTCCACCGAGGACACCAGGGGAGGTTAGTTCTATATTTATTTTATGTTTTTAGAGGGTTTAAATAAGAAAAAATTATCAAAATCCGGTACCGTAGTTCACCGCACGAGCGCCCATGGCCATTTTGAATGTTTACATGCACCCAGAATGAGGCTGCAGTGGTGCATCAGCCACTGTGGTGGATCGGCACACGTTACGCCACTGGGGGTGTGGCGATCGGCCGCGCAATGCTATCTCTATGGGAAGAAGTTATTCACATAAAATAAAGACAGTTCCTTTACCTCTCAATGCCGATAAAAATATGCAAGATGACATCATTTTGTGAGTAGCAACTCAATATTGCATTGACTTTCAGCTTCATATTTCATACCGGGTAGATGTTGAGTTATTTCTTAACAAAGCCAGTCATTGGGGGTGGTGGCAGTCCGGCACCCTGTGTGGGTGGGGCTATGCCCATAGGGGGCGGGGCGACGCTGTGAGGAGGTAAGCCCATGCCCATAGGTAGGGATGTAGGTGGGGCAATGCCTGTTGCGGCTGGTGGAGATCCTAATGTGGGTGGAGGGCCACCATAGGCTGCAGGAGGCGCTCCCATAGAAGTGGTCGGGGGTCCGTAGGTATTGGTCGGGGCTCCGTAGGATGCGGGTGGAGCCCCATACGTAGTAGGTGGGGCACCTGAAGAACTGAAAGGAGCTCCAAATGTTGTGGGCGGCACCCCAAAAGAGGAGGGTGATCCAATGGGAACTGGACCTCCAGGTGGAGAATTAGGAGACCCGTACATAGGCGGGCTACCTGGGTACATGCGGGGAGGTGGACCTACCACACCACGGTCCGGTTGGCCAGGGCGATTGGGAGCAATGCCCCATAGTGCATAGATTTCTTTAAGGATCATCAACAGTGTGTCCTCAGATTCCCTGCAAAGATAGAAAAAGATGGAAGACGTATAAATGAAGGAAAGTGGGGACGTACCATAAAACCCTGTGTACTGGCAGCACTGACATATATTATAAGCTTCACTCTGATTATATCACTTTGGGGATAAGCCATATTAAGTCAAAATGAGATCGAATTTTGACGCAAACAATTCATTACAGGGCAGAGGAAGGAAATGCCAGGTACCAGGGACTGAACAAGACTTACCTTTACTTTGACCAATAATACATACCGAGTAGTGCAAGTATACAATCTGACCTTGAATTACATATCATATAAATAGTTTCCATTCAATCTGTATTCATGATAATAGAGCATGGGTCATCCCCCCCCCCCCGCGAACCAAGAGTTGGGCCACATCCTTCATACAGTAAGAAGCACCTGGCTTATAAGGGGTGTGTGGATGGGGGGTCCCCCATGTCACATGTCGATTTTAAAAAATGTTTTTTCCCCTTTTATGTGAGAAAGATTCATTTCCAATATATACGTCATTTCCAAACCTCTAGGTAGCATAACGTATATACATAAATGTTTATCAACGCCATGATAGTGACCACATGAACAACAGATTGATGATATTCTTTTTGGTACGACCCACTGGCCACTAGTCACACCGTTACTGTGGTGTATGAAGCATTGGTTCTGCTATATCCTTCGCTTTTCAACTTCTCTAGCGACATTAGCTACATATCCACATTTTTTATACAATCTGGAATTTATCATCTTGACATAATCTGTCCTACCACCAAGTCCCAAACCTGTCTAAATGGCGCAATGTACATGGTCTATGTATTTCTGGTATTCTATACACCGTATATTGAGAATAAAAGCAGACAGGTAAGGGGTAGGGTGCCTTGCTACTGTCAATTACTGTCAAGTTGTCTGAGCTTCTCGATGAATGAAACCATATGTTTCATTCAACCCTGTGTGCGACTGAGACTGAGTACAGGATGACCATAAATCAGGAAGGTGGGATGTTATGCAATCACTCTTATCAAGTACTTGCTAACATAAAGAAAAGTATTTGCAAGCACCGGGACAAGTAGAGAGGGAGTGGGTAAATTTATGACACTCAAATAACACTCAACTCAAACTACTTCAACCTCTCACCAAAAAGATTCATTTGGAAACAAAAATGCCTTGATCCATAAAACACCAAAGATTGTATATGAGGCCTTTCAGACTTACCAATACCAATTTGGTTTTTCTGATATACTGAATTGCACAGATCGTAATATCAAAGCTATGACAATGCTAGTGTTTATCCAGCATTTAATGGGTGTATGTAGTCTGTGGTGTTTTATGGAGATATAACCCATTACTATTAAAGATGCATATTCATAATCATTCTCATTATTATCATGTTTAATGTAGAGACATATCAATTATAAAGAAAGTATTAAAATTGGTTTGAAAACTAAGGCCCCAACAGAAAATGGAAAAGAGTATAGATCTAATTTATATCAAAAGCTTGTATATTGTTGTATTCAGGGATGCCACTCACTGGTCAATGAAAATTCGGAAATCATCCTAATATTCGGGACTCCCTATAGGAAATGCCTAGAAGAAATGAATTCCAAAATTTGGAATTCCTAAAAAGTTAGGAAAAGTGGCATCTCTGGTATATTCACAAAACATCTCAACCAAACAAAATTTATTTTCTTCTATCGGTCAGTAAGTAACTTATGACCATAAAAAAAATGGAAATTTCAAAATGCCCTCATCCTTTCTTTTTAAATTTCCCAGCAAATGTCAGTAATTGGATGTTACTAAAACTACATACCAGTAACAAGCATGACTGCCAAGGGCAAACAGATAGTCATTGAATGACTCTATGGGTTTCTCCTGTAGCACATAGTCAATTCGGCGACCCTGGTTCAGCTGTCCAAGAAGTACATCATCTTCAGGCATACTTGATGCGATTGCTGAAATTAACACAAGATATGTCGTATATCAACATTTATGAGTACCTGGCTGACTTGTCTTTCAAAACTAAAATCACGTCAGGCAGGCGGCAGGAATTAAACCTAAAAGGGCCTGATCCAAATAGATAATTGGATTCAACCTACAAGACCCTGTTCCAACCCCTTTGTAATGTTACTGAAAGTATCTTAATACACAGACGAGAAATAACCAAAATTTTCATGAATCTTAAGACATCTAATTTGTTACATCTAAATTCCATAGCAATACTATACACATAAGGTGTCTCCACCCCAAAAGCCTTGTGGCCATCCAAAAAAAATCACAGATCTTCCACCTTTGACCTGATATTAAAAATACTTAAAATTCTCACCGTTTAGCAACCTACACCATATTTTATCTTATGAAATGGACAAAAAGTAAGATAGGTCCACATAAACATAGTCAGGCTAGATTTTGCACAAATTGCCATGGTAACCGGGTAGTGTTTTGCATAGTGAGGCCTGATCAGCGCATGAATACACATCAGGACCTCTTCACCCTTTAAACTTCCACTGATTTTATGTTTTGAACAAAATAATTTCTGGGACTATTGAAACACTCCTACTCATCATTCTGATACCAAATAACAATGGGTTTGGCCTCTCTTTCCCTCCCCTAGGGGCCAAATTCCTAAAAATAACTAAGTTCAGAGGGGACTATTTGGCCAGTAAACCCGGAAGTGGTCCGATTTAGGGTGATAACACCTTAAGGTAAAGGACTCACATGCTGTCTCGTCCTGGTCTTGTTCTGCAGCAATCTGTGAGATGGCCGTGTCGACATCCTGTTCAGTGAGATCAGTTGGTGCTGACCGATGTGCTAGTGCAAAGTCATTGATGGTCTTCCAGGTGATCTTCACTGAGTCGACAATACGCTGTTTGAGGTCACTGCCCATCCTACTTAGACTCTCCTTTAGTTCTGTAAAAAGACACAACTGGATATTTCGACGGCACAAATAAGGATTTAGATGGACACGTACAGTTATGATGGGAAAAGTTTAGATTGTTAAGGATAAATCATTGTACAGGTTTCTTAGCAAGATGCAGACGTTTACAAGTTACAGTTATGTCGGGAAAGGTTTAGATTGTTAAGGATAAATTATTGTACAGGTTTCTCACCAAGATGCAGACGTTTGCGACCTTTATGGTGTGGCATAAGGACAGGCTTAGGAGGCGCCATCGTATTGACCAATGGCTCTAATCGGTATGCCACTGGATCGAACTAGAAACACAACAACAAAGATTATTGTTTTATGATAGAAAGTAGTTTCCTTTCTGGATATCAACCATTCAGTACCGAGGTAGACTAACCAGTTTTACTTTCAGCCACTAACCAGAGATGCGACTGACTACTCATATATACATGTAGCTTAAACATGGAAAAACTCGCTCAAGAATAAAAAGAACAATCATTACAATGGACAATCAAATTTACTCAAACTCAAGAGTATTAGTGAAAATGACTGGAAGTTTTTATATGCTGCAGCCATCGGCTCGGGAACATCAATATGTTCAATGTGAAGGATTTACTCTTATCATGACACTTCATGGGGGCACTTACTGGGTGAAAGATGTTGAAGAAGCCAGGACAGGTGGGTAGTCGGAACTCTTCTCCTAGCATCTCCACCCCACGCACTGTCTGGAACATGGCAATCGGCGAACCCAGCGCAAAGAAGTTCACTGGGTGGAAGTCCAACTGTGGATACTTGACAAGCGGTAAGCCGGTCCCTGAACTGCCGACTACGTAACTAACCGATGTACTGGACGCCTGTCTCAGTAAGGGATTACTGAAATAACATTAAAGTGTTAAAGAACTTAAATGACATTATGGTAACGGTAGAAAGTCACAAAAAGAGAAAATAAGTCTATACACAATAGGATTATTAGTGGAAGGTATTTGCACAAAAGGTAACTACGGCCATCTCACCTAGAAGCTATGGATGAAATTGGTGCCAAGCCACGCCCCATAAGCCTAAACCTACCAAATTCTAACAGAAACTAGACAACATAATCCAAAGGTGATTATGAAAGTATTGGGTGTTGGGACAGGTATATCCATTAAGAAAAAACTTTCTTTTTTTATACTTTTGACAAATTCCTGTTTAAAACTATGCGACGACATTGTCCACAAAAGGAAAACTTATTTGTTGGTTGATGTCTGTAAAATGTATTCAGTCACATAAGATACCACCTGTCATATTACTTATATACCACTACAAGAGTCACATCATACATGTAATTGTATTGTAGGAAGAACATGGTAACTTTAACAGCGTTAACAAATTCTTTGAATCTACTTTTAATCATGAGGAAAATGAGAAATAAAGTTACATGTCCGAAAGATACATGTGTATGTCTTCAGGGGATATTATGGACTAGGTGTGGTGATTCTCTTAGTGTGATGTGAAATCAAAGATGGAATCCTTACACATATATGCATCTTCTCATGCATTTCTAATAGACCATTAATTCGAAGAGAAACTTCCTTAAGCAGCAGAAGATTTTTCTTTCATGTTACAGAAAAGTGCTGGGGGTCAATGTCTGGGGTTCAAATTAGGCATTACGTAGACCCTACTATTACAGTATTATGGTATTTACGTAGACCCTATTACAGTATTATGGTATTAACGTAGACCTTACTATTACAGTATTATGGTGTTTACGTAGACCCTATTACAGTATTATGGTATTAACGTAGACCTTACTATTACAGTATTATGGTATTTACGTAGACCCTACTATTACAGTATTATGGTATTTACGTAGACCCTATTACATTATTATGGTATTAACATAGACCTTACTATTACAGTATTATGGTATTTACGTAGACCTTACTATTACAGTATTATGGTATTTGCAATTTCGAACACAAAATAACATCTTTTCTTCGTGAAATCTAGAATCTAAAACCATGAACTCATTGTGATTTATCTGTGAACATCTGGTAAATATACGACAGCATTTTGCAATGCAAGTAACTCGAAAGGGCACTTAATCTCTTCTTTTAGGCCCCTTCTGATACTAACCTCATGGGTTCTTCGAGCATTATCACTGTCAATGGTTAAGCCTATAGAGAATACATCCATTATCGCTTGTATGTTTCATTGGCGAACAACTCTTCTCTTGGCGAGTTAAGCATTGCACAATACCAGCAGGTCTTAAATAATTATCCATATTAACCATAAAAATGCATGAGACAGTGTAATTTTCCTCCATTTTGTTATAATCCAGCAGTTTGCATGGCACCGTGAGTTGATCGTGTCGTTGTCCGCCATTTTGGATTTTGATGTTCTGTGCGCATGTGTGACCCCTCCTTGCCGGAAGTAGCATTTTCTATGGAAAAATGATATATTCTATTGGTTTAACTTGAAATCAATGGCTTTTTGAATATAATCCATGCATCTTTGGCAATATCAATTGAATTAAATCGAATATACCCTATCTATTTACTGTTATAGCCCCACAAGTCAATCGTCTCACTGTCCGCCATGTTGGATTTTGGTTGTATTTGTGCATGCCCGACCCAATTTCCATGGTTATTTGGGTCAATTTGCACGACCACGGCTTTGTGATGCGAATTAATGACAGGGCGAACACATAGTTATTTTATCTTTTTAATGATACATATTGATTCAAATCATATCCTTTGTCTATTCTTTATCATATTTCTATATAATAACAGTGAATAATTGAAAAAAAAAAAATTAATAATGACCATTTTTACGACAATAGACGCGCGGACGGATCGAATTACGGCAAATTCATCAACATTCATCAATTATTCGCACCACTCCGGACCAAAAAGGCGGGAATATTTGTTTTTTTGCACCACCTATGGGATTTAACATAGGGCTAAAAGCATCTTATTTTTTTCTCTCTGTTAGTCTACTGTTAGGAGGCACTGAATTAGGGTGTATTTTTACCCGACTCTTATAACTCGTCTTTCGAGTTAATAACATCACCAACGCACAATAACTGTTTATTACTTATTAGTTAAATTTTCAGGTTGAATACAGCTTTGTTGACCTAGGGAAACGAGTTGCGGACCATCACCAAGATTACAACCACAGATTTAAGCTATAGTGTGAATTAACTGAGAGAATATATCTAGTATCTGTGCCACTGCTAATCTGCCTCCCCCCCCCCCCCGTATGTAGTCAGTCATACTTGTAAGATGCTTAGATCTACGTCATACGTACCACTCCTCCTCAGCCTCTCTATGGGCAAGTCAAAAATAAGACAAGGTGAACCATTTCATTCCCAGCTTATATATTGGTTTCGTATGTACCGTAATCTCCCGCGTATAAGACGCGTCCTCTACACCAAACAAAATGCTGGGGGGTCTTATAGGATGTATTGAAATTGGGGGTGCGTCTTATACGAGGGGTAATTTTACTATAGAAATGTACTGAATTTACAAAATTGATACCTAAGAGGTGCGTCTTATACGCAAAATAACCATTGACAAGTTAGGGGGGCGTCCTCTACGCGCACTGCGTCTTCTACGCGGGAGTTTACGGTAGTTGCAAGTCGTCTTAAGTACATGTATATCGAAATTGCCCTATCTATTACTCTAATAGACTTAAAGAAAGGTATTGATATTATCTTCTATCTTCTAAATGTACCATAATACCCCGCATACCAGGTGCAGCTTATATGCAAGGATGGATCCCTGGTGCGCCTTTTAGGTGGAGGAGGAGTTTCTCTAGAACTCCCTAAGGCACCCCACCGCTGTACAGTGGATAAGATGGGGGAGCTCCCAGCTGACTATAGGTTTTTGAATTGTGAAAAGTTATTGATTATAACTGAAGGTATGTCATTTTGAATATTTCTATCATATCCAACAAGTCTGGATTCCTCTTACACGCGGGTTATTATAGTAGTTTTCCATATGATTACCAAAATAATGCTATAGATTGTCATTTGACCAATATGATGTATGAATATCACTGCATTAAACTTTATTTGCATATTGTGATATTCTATACCAATGTGAGCCCATTACATGCTAGCCATGTGGATAAAGACTAGATACTAGAGAAAATACTGACTGTGTGACTCGCTGTGCCAGCTCCTGTTGGGCTGTCTCCTGAGCCAGCTTCTGTGCCTCTTCCTTCATCTGTCGATCTGCCTCCTGCCGGGCTCGTCGCTCAGACTCTTCTTTCTTACGTTTCTATTGAATGGAGTAGATAAATAATACAATGTTGGAATGAGTGAGATTTAGCAGTACTTCATATCAAAACAAGAAAGCGTCCAAAGATTAAAAGATCAGAGTTGAGAGTATGTCTTGGAGAGCGCAGTCATATGTCTCCCCCCCCCCCATTGGTCCCTTGCTGATCAGTGTCACACACCAATGTTCCCACGACCGTCCCAAGACAGTCAGTCAGGCAGTCAGTCAGTCAGTCAGTCAGTCCCTCCCTCCCTCCCATCCATCCATCCATCCATCCATCCATCCATCCATCTCCCACCCCATGTCACACTTCCTGGTCACACACTTCACATCCTTCCATCTGCCAGGTGTTTATGGGAAAGATCAGAAGGACTGAGCTTTCCCATGGTGCTATTTCTCTTAAAGGGACTGCTGATACTTGTGATTGATGTGTGTCCCTGCTACAGTATGTGTCTGTATGGGGCCTAATGCTTTATCTATGAGAGAATCTTGGAATTAAACCTATCAATAAACAAAATTGGAAGGCCTTCAAAATCAACTATATCAAAAGACATTTGCCCAGATAACCACACCACACACTGCTCCCATACCTACTCTATGCCTTCCTCTTCTCATATATTTGAAATCTGTCTAGAAGTGGGGTAAAAGACAGTCTGATTACCCTTTTATTTGCATTTCTCCATGGGACAAAAAAACAACAGTATTTACCATGTCACAGCCATCAAAGTACACCTTATTACATGTATAGCTTTGTCCTACTTTTTGTCTCACTATATGACTAATTTTTGGGAGTTCAGTTGGAACGGAAATAGGGCTAAATGGCAGGTTTTGATGGTCTATGCAAACCTTGCAATCTCAATATAAGCAAAGCACACCCCATGAAATGTTTTTTTCATCATTTATCAAACGTTTTTCATGTAAACAGAAATATGACTCTTGGGGTCTTTGAAGGGTGTGGTAGGGCATATGCTGTGTAATGGAATAGTTTTTGGTGGTGCATGTAATCTGCTAGAGGCCAAAATATCAATTGAAACTTGGTAATCATAAGAAACTCAGTTCAGGGCTAGTACCGTAAACTCCCGCGTATAAGACGCATTGCGCGTATAGGACGCACCCCAAACTCAGCAGGACCATTTTCGCGTATAAGACGCACATTTTAAGGGTGATTTTTGTCAATCCAGTACTGTTCTATAGTAAAATTACCCCTCGTATAAGACGCACCCCCAATTTCAGTACATCCTATAAGACCCACAAGGCATTTGTTTGGCGTAGAGGACGCGTCTTATACGCGGGAGTTTACGGTAGATAGGAGGTCAGAAAGATGGTGTCAAAGGCCCTTCCCTCGTTTAATATAAATCACAGACTTTCCTACAAGACTAATGTGTTCATGACATTGTGTTTTAGGTTAAGCTGTGGTGGCATCTCCAATACTCAGTGCATACAGAGTCAATGAAAGGAAGACTTACCTGCTTTGTCTTCTGCAATTTGAGGTAGCCTTGAATCTTTTTCCTTGGTCCCATCGGGAGGCCCATGTCCTTGAGGTCTGAGTCATCTAACATACCCTGCAGATTAAACATGAGATTCAAAGCAGGTTCATAGTACAATGTACTTCATTTACATAATGATAATTGTACCCATTCCTACTCTCCATATGAACAACGTCTGGGCAAATGACTATATACATGTGATGTGTCGGGTAGAGACATCCTTTTTAATATGATGATTCTCGATGACATTGATGAAGAGATAACTCAAGAACCTGTAGATACAGTTTATATATCTTTATTGCATAGGCTTAACAATTGATGTTTCATGGTGAAAATACTTCTCGCTTGACTAATGAGGCGATACAGATTTCCATTGTGAGAGATTCCATACTCAACTTACAATATAATAAGTAAGTCCTTCCGTGCCATGATGATGATCTCCATCGTGCGCTCCGATATTACCATAGGGAGTCTATGGTTCCGGGGCTTGGCATGCCTGTATATTAGTTAACCCATAGGGTGCAGCACATAATGTTGTATGGCTATGCTATTGTATGCCGGAAGGTGGCGCTGCACAACCTTCGTCCGAGCTGGGTGACCGTCGGGGCTGCCGCTGATCCCACTACCAGGGATATGGGCGTCCTGTCCCATGGGCTTGCTAGGTCTGGTTCATACTGGAATGAACCGGTCTATGGGCCTCACTATGGGATAGCCCTGCATGATGGTTGTCATGCATCATGGTTATCCTGTGTGATGGGTGTCCTGCCTAATGGTTGTCCCGTCGTTGTTCTTTATATATTCTGGACTATTAGTTAAAACTTGGGACCAATCGCTCAAGTCTAACCTGGCAGGTTTAACCAACCCGCTTAATACCCCCGTATCCGAAGCAACCTGTCTAGGGGTACTTGGGTATAGTTTAACGATCCCATCTCCAATTCTGGCAGGATCGTCTGTTAGACTCGGTGTCAAGAAAACTGTCTGGACACCTTCCGGGTTATACACAAGCTGTTGACCCAGTTTCCAGTCTAACAGCAGATGCTGGGATGTGTAATCATCCTCTTTGAATCCCTCTAGCCCTGGGCTGGAGGAATTTGCGTTAGGTCGTCTGCGACTTTCGGCCGTCTGGCCGCGCTCCACCCCGAAACAACTGGTCACGGCACCAGTGTAATGGTTCGTTTCGACTTATATGTTGGGTGGCTCTTTGGCTCGCTTATCACTATAGATACCAACATAACACGAGTAGTTCGGGTTGGGCAAAGCCCCAGACTTCCTACCGCTCGGGTAGGCCTTTTATTACAAGAACAAACACACGTCCAGTCCCCTTCTGCGGTTCATCCGGCTCCTTAGTAGCTGGACGCGAGGCACGGTGCTGCCCCCTCTTGTATCAAATGGGAGGTGAGAGGGTAACACGGTGTGGTGCCAATGTTCCTATAAAAGGACATTGGCTCAGCCACCGCGTCAGAGTTGGGTTGGCCGTCTCTGTATTAACAACTAAAGGCTCCAGAAGCATTCGGAACTCGATGAGAACATCTTTCGCTACCTTCGGGTAGCCGCTACTTGTATGTAGAATAAATCCTTGTTGGCATACACCTGAACCACCTTTCGTTGACGTATCCGTTAAGCGAAACCGAATCCACCACATTGGTGCTGTGACCAGTTGGTTGGTTGTATAGCACATAGTGCTCGAACAGGCTGACCAGAGATTGGCTAATAATGCCAATCCGGAACATTCTCACGAGAATGTACAAGCTAGTGCATTCTCCGGAGAACAGACATGGAGGGATTCAGAACCTCACTATGTAGATAGTAATTTGTTTGTTTGTTTGTTTAGTTTTACGTCCGGGGGCCATCGAGGAACTCAGACATTCAAGAGTTCTCGGACATTAAGTCCTTTCTTTTCTTTTTGGACAGGTATTTATATGCTGCTTGTCCGACACAGCAGTGACCGAATCTATGAATGACCGAATCTATGAGATGAATGACCGAATCTATGAGGAGGGATGAGGAGGAAAACCGCTACCAGGGCTTCATTCCCCTACTCTTTTCGAAGAATAGCAAGCGTTCTTTTATTTGCCTGGTCCCATAGGCAGGGCCAGACAAACCACGGCCTTTGATAACTCAGATGGGGTTCACTGAGGGGGAATCCTATGGCAAAAAACAAGCATGTAAGCCCAGGCCCACGCATATGGACACCAGCTGCCCACATGCTCAACCCAAGACACAAGAAACCCCAACTTTGTCGCCTTTTACGAATCTGGTATGCCCACTGTTTAGTATGGAAGGAGATTTCTCCTTGTGTCTCCCAATGAAGTTATTCTGCTCCTTCATGCCCTCACATGAAGGTCCCCACTCCACAGGGAGAGATAGTGAGGATAAGATCCCAGATTCTATCCTAGTGAGGCATAGGGATGTACGTTCTAACCTGTACTATTCTGTTAATGTAGAATTAACAGATTTGATGTTTGAAACAGGTGGTAGTCAGGATCCTGAACATCCTGCACCCATGCTGAGGAAGGTAACCTTTGGGGAACTTCCATATGATATCCCAGGTCAATTACCTCCACTAGAGTAATAGTGCAATTACATCTGGAAACTTTACTTTCACCGTTCCAGATTATGATAAATATAATCGGGAAATGGAAGAAATGAACCAGCAGTATACTGCTATGAATGATACCGAAAGTGAGATAGAAGAGATGTTTTAACCCTTCCACCCCGTAAAGCAGGATTTGCACGCAAATCCCATAGAGTAACAGTAATTCAGGGGTGAAAGGGTTACTATTAAATAATCTCCGGGAAATGAATTAAGAGTATGAAAGAGAAAAGAAAGCTCTTCAGCAACGTTTGCAGGAAGAAGCTCATTTCCATGGTTTGAGAAAACTCTGCAAGATGAATACAATCAAAGGACTAAACAAATCCAGGATTGTATTCGAGAGACTGATAAATTAAATCAGACGAAAAGTGATATGGAAAGGCCATGTCGATTACTATAAAAAAAGAGTAGTAAGAGTGAGTAATAAATGTTTAACGCCATTTCGACAGCTAAGGCCATATTCATGGTGAGAACTACATTACACAATTTCAGAGGAATGTGTCAGTGCCCGCGCATATGTGCACCACACACATCCTGAGGGGATAGGAAAGAGGAGAAATAGACCCTTTTAAGTGGGCTAGGGAAGCCCAAAAAAAAGAAAAAAAAGAGTACGAATACCTGAAACAAAGTTGTGTTAAACAGGCCGAGGACAATAAAAATGTTCGGATAGGTATCCTAAAATATAACGAGCAATTGTTATCAGATCTGGATGATTATTTACAAGAATTGCAGAATCTGCAAGATACTGTGGCTGCTTTGGCCGATTATGTCGAACAGTCACAACAAGCTATAGGTCCTTTGGACAATACTGTTGTGATACAACTGGCTAATCGTCTGCAATCAGCTTCCACATCGAGTAACGGTTCTGTAAGTAGTATACAGGCAATGGCACCTGTAACAGGTCTTATACGATTTAATCCGTTTGTAACTGATGGTGCAGATAAAAATGTACAAAGTGATGTATATAAACCTGGTACATTGTTTAGTGGGGGTGGTGGAGCACACACTGTAACAGTTAGTGCTAATCCATCTCCCATTAGTACTCCACAAACGACTATTACCACAAGTGGAGCTAATGTGAGTATGCCAGCACCACCAGTACAGAATTTGACCTTTTTAACGAGTCAAAAGACAGCTACTGGAGGAGCAGGAGATCCTTTGGACGCAAATAGTAATGGTCCCAGAAGGCCTGATAATAATCAGGAAAAGAACCCGTGCCAACCGGATATACCGAGATCCGTTCCGGGATATAATCCTCCCTATCCTGGAGCCAGCACTCCATGTCCTCCCCTATGAAATCCAATTCTCTACATTTCACCATCCTCGACAGCTCTCATATCCCAATCCCATGTATCCTAACCAAATGCTGCTCATCCGAGCCAAAGTTCACAACAGTCACCCTTAACTTACCCTCCTCAGTCACAGACACAGAATCCTTATTCCCCTTTGAATGGTGGTCAACCCCCATGGTCTGACTCCCGAGGTTTCTATGGAAACACGAACTATGGCCATAATTATGTTAGAAGGCACTTCAATACTAATTACTCCCAACCTCCGGGCAGTACTCAAGGTCCGAGTAACGTTGGACAAGGAGGCTCCTCCAGCCAAGCCTATGGAGGTGGTACTGGATCAGGGAATAATGGGTATTGGGGACAGAGTTCAAACCAGAATCAAGGTTCAGCATCAGCTGGCAGTTCTGGTGGTGGTGAAGGCCCACCATGAGGATCAGGAGGAGGTGAAAGACCTCCGAAAAGTAATCCTGGGGGTGATGGAGATCGTAAGAAGCCTAAGAAAATGAATAGGTGAACTTCTATGTCTTCCGGGATGCAAGAAATCTTTGAAAAAAGTAAATGTATCCAGGGGGTTAGGCATTGACTGTTATAGGAAAATTGCTGATGGTATTGAATTGATGGATTGGAGCTTGAGGGAAGCCAATCGGCTGAAAGGTTGCCTCAATCCTGCGTGTCGTATGGCTCGGATACCCCCACCATATGATCCGAATGAACCTTGGAAAGACAACTACCAAATCTTTGTTGATGAGGTAAATTGTAGCGGTTGGACTAAGGAGGAAGCATTGCCTTATTTAGTCTGCTGGTTAAGTAAAGGGGGAAAAGTAGCCTTCAGGGGCGGATCCAGGGGGGTCCTGACCCCCAGGACCCCCCCTTTTGGCCCACCCATAACATGTCCAAATAGGGGTCCCCAAAGGGGGACCCCCCTTTTGGGTCCACCCAAGATGTCCACTTCATATGCCCCCATTCATGCCCCTTGTCTCTCTTCGATACAGTTTTATTGTTTGCAAATAAGCAGGATTAATCATTAGCCAATGAGATAATCCAAACTATTCACTGCGGCCAACTGGTACCCATCTGATAGGTCTTATCAGTAGAACTTGCTGGTAACAAGCTCTAGCAATGGTCCTGCCCATGGGACAACCTGCTACCTCGGAATACCAAAATGCTTTGAATATAAGTTCGATGATTATGTTATAAGATTTATAAGACCCAAAACTCCCTTAATCACCAGTGCATAAACATACTCCTTTCCCAGGGGTGGGGGCAGACCCCCAAACCCCCTTGGACAACAATATCTAAAAAAACTAGATTCACATCTGAGGGTAGTTGAATCCCTTGAACACAGACTAGAGAGTTTGACATCTATACTTCTTTTTCTTTAGGGACCAGCCCCCAAAACCTCACAAAGGACAAAACATTACCACATAAGATCCCCTTTATGGAAAAGCTGCCCACCCCAGGATTACACCAAAATACATTAAGATTTAGAGTTTAAAATCTATATTTCTGAAATTTTTTAGGGGACATGCCCCCAAGCCTTCCTCATACACCATTGTGCAATCAAATATTAATAAGATTTTCATTCCCTGTTCTCATTATCATAGGTTAACTGCTGATGGTACACTAAAATGCTTTACTGGATTGGGGTCTAGAAGTGCATCAGAATGCACCATTTGATGTCTAGATTTCAAAATATTCTTGGGGGGCATGCCCCAAACCCCCTAGATATGTCACAGTGCTGCACTTGCAACTTTGCTGTGCTGCACTTGCGGCCGCGTGGTCCTGCATTTCCCCGAGGGGTGGACCCCCCTTTTCAAAATCCTGGATCTGCCCCTGCAGTTAACCGATGGCGAAAGGTGTATGGAATCGATGGCACATATGACAAATTGTTAAAATGTGCTTGTTACCTTTTCGGTTCCATAGTCCGGGAGGATCTTTGGATCACAAACACAGAAACCCAAAGAATCCCATAAGGTATTCGGATTGAAGTTGCAGGACCTGCTTAGAAAAGCCAGGCTGAATTGGGAATATGATGAAGAATGCTGGATACAAGAATTGTTTACTCAATTCATTGCCAGTCTTTGTGATCCGGAGCATAAGACTATAGCTTGGGATGAATGGCAAGATGATACTTCCTTCAATGATTTGTTCTTGGCTATAGAGAACTATGATGGAAAGAAGCGGTTGTTAGGAGTAAATTCACCCCCGGCAAGAGCCTCTGCAATACAAAGTAAAATTCCCATCCTGGAATACACTGCCGTAGTAGAATCCGAATCATTGGATTTCCGACTATGAATAAGTCTCTAATGGAGAGCATATAGGAGCCATCCAGATAGCAAGTAAATACTATCAGCAGAAACGATATCGTAAAGTAGGCCTAAAGAAGAAAACTTCATTATACCTCCATTGGCACCACAACTGCCAATACTCCAAAGGCCGGTATCTCAACTACCGTAATCTCCCGTGTATAAGATGGGTCTTATACGCCAAACAAAATGCTGCTGGTTCTTATACACGGGAGGTAAATTGCCTTAAGTTGGGGGTGCGTCTTATACGTGGCGTATTTTTACTATAGAAATGTACTAATCTAAATTCAGCCTGAAGTGGTGCGTCTTATACGCGAAACAGCCATTGGCAAGTTAGGGGTGCGTCTTATACACGCACTGCGTCTTATACGCGGGAGATTATGGTACCGGTACCGCAGTTACCAACAAATCTTCCAAACCCCCAAGTAGCAGTTTCTACTGCTCAAGGTGATTTTATGAAAAGTTTAGTAACCCGTATAACAGATGCTTTGAGACGCCCTCGGGTGGATAAATCTCAAAGGAGATGTTACCGCTGTCAGGAGTTCGGTCATTATGCTGCCAAATGTACTGTTGAGAAACCTGTGTATAGGTCACAGATTAGTTTTTCAACTATAGAAAGTAAGGAAAACTAGAGAGGGATCCTGTTCCGGGCAAGCAAAGGGTTCCCTGTGATGTCACTTGCCATGCTATCAACAACAGTGATACAGAACCGAATAAAGTAGCAAATTCTCCCAATACTGAGGTGGTTAGGGAGCCCAGGGGAAACCCAGTACCGGATCAGAGGTAGGAGGTCATGTGTTGGCCAGAGTTGGTAGTGCTAACCTGCCCCCGGGTCATCCTTGTCTGGAATACCTAAAAGGATGTGGATGCAACCCTGGTGTGAATAATGACACACCTGTAGTCACTGATACACCTTCTCTATTACAGGTAAGGTGGTGGTATGTTTCACTCACTGTCAATGGACGACCCGCCAAATTCCCAGTGAGTGAAACATACCACCGCCTTCTCTATTACAGGGAAGGCGGTGGTATATTTCACTCACTGTCAATCAAAGACCCGCCAAATTCCTTGTGGATACAGGAGCTAGCCACTCGTGTATCTCTCGGAAGGTAGCGGATCTTATACCAAATGTGCATGAAGCTCTCTTATTGAGAGGAAGTGCACAAACGGCCGACGGCAGTAAGATGCAAACATATGGTAGAACATGTGTAAAATTGCAGTTGGAGGGGGTTCACGATTATGTGATAACAGCAACCATTGCCGAGATAGCGGATGAAGAGATATTAGGATTGGACTTTGCATCATTGTATGGTGTATTGTTGGACCGGCAGTCGGGTTTGTAGAGTGTGAAGCATCCTTATCTTGTGAAAGCAGTAATAGCCTTGATTCAAATACCTTTCGGATCACGTATTGGCAGTGTATTGGACTGGTCCTTAGATACTATAAGGAAATTCCAGGAAGCTGACTCGGCTACTGCTAAACTTCTACAATTAGTACCAAAGGGTATTTATGTCCAGTCTGACCAATGGCGTTACTGGAAAATAGGGAATTGAGACGATTTCTAGCACAATGGACTGAGCTAGAGGTCCGGAAGGGAATTCTGTACCATTGGAAACCATGTAATAATGGTGGAAAACAGATACAAGTTGTCATTCCATCTGCTATGCAGAGAGACATCATATACTATTGTCATGGACACAGAACTAGTGGTCATTTTGGAAAGAAGCGGTCTTTAGCCCGTCTTTCCAAAAGATACTACTGGCCAGGTATGTCGAAAGACCTACTCCGATGGGTAGCTACTTGTCCAGATTGTTGTAAAAACAAACCCGGACCAGAACCCAGTAAATTACCCTTATCCCAAGAGTTATTTGGGGTTTGCCCGGGTAGGAGTAGATATTATTAGTGGTTTGAATAAGACCCCGAATGATAATATGTGCATGATGGTAGTGTGTGACTATTATACAAAGTATACTAAAGTCTACCCACTACCGGACCACAAGGCCATTACTTGTGCAGAAGCATTTGTGAAAGGATGGGGTACTCATCTTTGGGGTACCTCTGATGCTTCACAGTGATCAGGGTAGAGAATTCGAATATCATCTCTGGCAAAGTATGTGTGAGTATCTTGCTATATGCAAGACTAGGACAAATCCATATAGACCACAAAGTGATGGACTAGTAGAAAGGTTCAATAGAACTCTAATACAAGTCCTAAAGTCACTTGTGAATGAAAATATGGATGATTGGGATGAACAGTATGATTTTGTAACACATGCTTACAACAGTACTGTCCATTCAAGTACTAATTGCTCACCAAATTTATTAGTATTTGGTGAAGACGTGATAATGCCTGCAGATCTGGTGTTTGGTGTTGTGGGGATGAACTCAGAATTACCATGCCAGGTAGTATTTGTAGAAGCATTACAAGTGTAGGGGACCAAAAATCCCTGTGCCTGGTTGATTGAGGCCAGTTACCTGGTAATCACTGCTCCCCTAGTGTGTATCATACCGATCCAGGTGTAGCTGGAAGGTGGAAATATCAGGCAAGGGATCGTGGTGTAATGATTAGCATGCTGGAATGTCATGCCAGAGATCCGGGTTTGAGTTCCGGTGGTCCTAGATATTTTCACCGTCCTCTACACGAGATAGATTTAAAAAAAGCATACGAATCAGTTCGGATAGAACTGCAGAAGAATACTTGCTGTCAGAAAGCCGGACACGCCACGGGTTTAAAAAAAAGACATTCTAAACCCGGAGATAGAGTTTTAAGATTACATGAACCACTCAAACATGTCAAATTGGCGTCTAATTGGGATGGTCCGTTTACAGTGAATACTGTAATGTATGGAGAAGGTTCCGAGTCCATATTAAATGTAAACCGAATACCTTGTCTTGAAGTAGTATCAAGGAAAGGTCAAGTGAGACCTAGAAAGGTCTCCCTTGGAACTTGGAACTCCCTTAAAACTCTGATGCCTACGCCAAAACCCTCTGGGTGAGGTGTAGTAAAAGAGGTCTTGGCAGGTGAAGGAAGACGGAAGAGGAAAGGGAAATCGGTGGCTATGAAATCCCTAGAAAAGGCTTTAAAGTCTACCAGGTTGAATACAGGAACAGAGGATGATGTAGTGCTCCATCATAGTCCACGACTTGCCCGGGCTGCAATAACCTAACCTGTTACACAACAAGTGTATTGTCCCGTAATCCGTTCTATGTTGTACTTTGTTTAATAATCCGCAATTGATTGCTTTTAGGAGCCCTAGGCGATGTACCAGCTGGTAGGTACATGTAATACTACCTATAATCTTCATGTTAATCCCTTGAGAGTCCCTGGTGTTGAGAGTGATAATAGCAGAACGGTTCAGATTGTTATTTGTTTATCTGTATTGAAAGTGTTCGTGTGACGTCAGAGTGGTCAATCTCATATGACCTCTCGTGACTCCGCCAAGTGACGGGATAGTGACCTCAGAATCGAGAACTCGGCCATCTTGGATAGCATGGTTGTCCAGGGCGGATGTGGGTCCGTCTTCGACTCAATTTCTACTGTTTCCTACTGCATAAACTGTCGTCTATAGAGTCTCAGTAGCAACATGGACTCTGTGTAGGTAGGTGGCTACCTGAAAGTGCTCTCTGGGAGCCTTACACTTCCGGAAATTTGTGTATTCTCGGTCCTCAATGGCTGAGAAAATCACCTGACTCCCGAAAGCGTCCTTCCAAATGCCGACAACCAGCAGGGTAATCAGGACGTGTCCCCGGTTGCTCAGCGGGAAGAGGAATCGATGGAGTTCGACGATGATCTGGAGAACTTCAACCCTTGACGACTTCCCCAGGATGTGATGATCCAGCCGGAGATCGCCCTCCTGTGCCGGATAATGTACCCAATACAGTCATAGGAGAATCCGGTGGTGCCACTGGCTAACTAGATGCCGCATCAGATACTTCTGCTGACGGTAAGATCCTAGACGATGGGTTCTGGACTCTAGGACACCACAGAGTGAGTGAAGAGTACTATCTGAGCTTTGACAGTCGGTACCTCTTTGTCCATCCGAATCTGATGAGATTGGATGTAAACGAGCCCATATACGGATAGACTCGGAAGTCTGACGCAGCATACTGGAAGTTGTACCTAACCATGTGTACAACGAAATCCCTCAGGAATGGCTGACGGATTACGGATGGCTCCAAAGGGGACTAATGGTCCACTGCAAGTTTTAGAACTGTTAGGCAGTTTACGATGCTGCTATGATGATGGAACTAAACCTTGTTCCACGACCAGATCATGATACCTGGGGAATAGATGATCTTTCTCATGTGGATTGGGCTGGCATCTTTGTTAGAACAGAGAGCCATCGCTACCCAAACCTGGATGTACAAGAGTGTTCTTTTGTCAATATATCAGAATACTGTAAAGCTGCCACTGAGTTTAACTCCTGGACTGATGGATATTCAATCATGGAATCTGATATTGAACATGCCCATAAGCAGAGCTTCTAAGCTGGACACGGGACGAAACTGTCCGTTGCCTCATCCGGGAACATATCCAGGAGGAGAGGGATGAAATCCCTCATGAATGGCTGAGGGATTACGGATGGCTCCAAAGGAGACTAATGGTCCACTGCAAGTTTTAGAACTGTTAGGCAGTTTACGATGCTGCTATGATGATGGAACTAAACCTTGTTCCATGACCAGATCATGATATGTGGGGAATAGATGATCTTTCTCATGTGGATTGGGCTGGCATCTTTGTTAGAACAGAGAGCTATCGCTACCCAAACCTGGATGTACAAGAGTGTTCTTTTGTCAATATATCAGAATACCGTAAAGCTGCCACTGAGTTTAACTCCTGGACTAATGGATATTCAATCATGGATTCTGATATTGAACATGCCTATAAGCAGAGCCTACTAAGCTGTACACGGGCCGAGACTGTCCGTTGCCTCATCCGGGAACATATCCAGGAGGAGAGGGCAGCAGCCAAAGCTAAATATGAGGAGGAAGAGAGGAAGCGTCTTGATGACGAAGCCGCTCAAGCTCATCTGATTGCCAAGATAGTGGTGACTGGTAAATCACAACAACAAATCCGAAGGATGTCCCCAAACGGAATTCTAAAGTTAAGGAAGAGAAACCGACGTCAAAGCCGTCAGGTGAGAAGTCAGATAACTCTGCCAGCTCTGGTGATGAAGACTTGACTAAAGCCAGAACCAAGAAAGAGAGGAAAGCAGAATTTGGGAGACTCAAAAATCTTTAGGATTCTGCTATTATTCAGCAGCATAGCAAAGCTGCTGAGCCTGCAAAGGTAATGGAAGTGGATGATATAGAATCCATTCCGGAATCCAATGCTTTAGACGAATCGGATGACAGTATAGTCCCCGGTAACGTCAATGAACCCAAACGTTGGGCTAATGCCAAGGGTGGGTTCAAGGAAGGCATCCTGACCTGTATGCAGGACTGCATTACGGGTAAAACGAAGAAGGGCACCATTAAATATGCGTGTCCTAAGAGAGTTAACAAGGACTTTAACTCCGATGATGAAGACTGGATGCGTCTTACTGACAGTGATCCTATCCTGAATAAGATGTACAGTAAAATTCCGTTACAACAAAGTGCTTGGGAAAAGCAAAAAAGTTCGTTATAAACGAATTTCGTTGTATCCAAATCACGTTTTTAAGATAGCATAAAGGGCAACCTTTAACCTCTAATCCCTACCCTACCCTTACAGAAACATGCAGACACCCAGGGCACGATTTAGGTGGGTGGAGAAGCATTATCTCACCGGGTAAACAGAAAAGAATAAAACATAGTTTCTCTGCTAAATTTTAATTTAATTAATTAACATGCACTGACACCTCACAGATCCCCCATTCCCTTATGGATGTTCAGAGCAAAAAATAGCATTATGAGGTGGGAGTAGAAACCTCTCATACCGCTACTGCCACTGTGGTTTCAATAGAGGTGGGTAGAGATGTCCTATCACACCCCCTAACACCTCTCAGATCTCTCAGACCGCTACTGCCACTGTGGTTTCAATAGAGGCGGGTAGAGATGTCCTATCACACCCCCTAACACCTCTCAGATCTCTCAGACCGCTACTGCCACTGTGGTTTCAATAGAGGCGGGTAGAGATGTCCTATCACACCCCCTAACACCTCTCAGATCTCTCAGACCACTACTGCCACTGTGGGTTCAATAGAGGCAGTTAGAGATGCCCTATCACACCCCCTAACACCTCTCAGATCTCCCGTTCCTGACCAGAGGTTGAAGGTAGCCAAACAAATCTCTAACATCCTTTTGAATTCTTTGTAAGGCCAGGTAATCTACTGTATAAGCCAAACAAATTCGTTGTAAACGAATTCATGCCATGTGAAGTTCGTTGTAAAGGGATTCCTTTACTATAGAAATGTATGGGAGTGATTTGGGACAATATGATTTGTTTGTTGTAAACGAAAATTCGTTGTAACAGGATTCGTTGTAAGGAGATTTTACTGTACCAGATTATTTGGTTGTTACTGAATAACTGTGCCAAGAGCTATTATTCCCCAACCTAAAAGAAGAAACCTTGTTCGGCCTTGGATAAATGGTACACTAAGACCCGGAAAACGTGCCCTTTCTCCATCTGTATGGACAAAAGTGACACTGACATGGAACATATCTGGGATACTCAGCTGTGTTTCCAACGACATTTGGTGGAGGAGTATATATGCACCACCACCCCGAGTACGGATGAGGGAAAGAAGAATTCTTGTATATGTGCTGAACTTGTGGGTATGTCAATCCAGTCAGATTACTGTTGTGCACAAATGCAACACTCATACCTGCAAACTCTTAAGTTTTCTCAGTTGAAAATCTGTCTAGGTCAATCTTGTGATTCCACCAGA
The DNA here is from genome assembly GCA_949317995.1 of Acholoe squamosa. NCBI lineage: Eukaryota > Metazoa > Annelida > Polychaeta > Phyllodocida > Polynoidae > Acholoe > Acholoe squamosa. The sequence goes on along the minus strand of OX439043.1, from coordinate 35,125,042 downwards.
TCCAATGAGATCGAAACGTCAATATATATTCCTTGACTTTAGCACTACGCAGAGGATCAGGGTAGCTGCCCTGCCAACATCTGTGTTATTATACTATAAAACAGACACTAGCACATCCACCCCGTGGTTAGCTGACCACAAGGATTACGTTTGATGCTCCCAGACAGCGGGATCATCATCTTCACAGTATTACAGATACCATATTGGTTTGGTTTGGTTTGGTTGATTTTATGTGCACTAATAGTACTTAAAAGTTAGCAGACATTTCTGTGGTTCGCGGACATCAAGTCCTTTCTTTTCTTTTTGGACAGATTTTTAAAAGCTGCTTGTCCAAACAGCTAGACAGGTATTTATATGCTGCTTGCCCGACACAGCAGTGACCGAATCTATGAATGACCGAATCTATGAGATGAATGACCGCATCTATGAGGAGGGGTGAGGGGGAAAACCGCTACCGGGACTTCATTCCCCTACTCTTTTCGAAGGATAGCAAGTGTTCTTTTATTTGCCTGGTCCCATAGACAGGGCCAGACAAACCACGGCCTTTGATCACTCAGACGTGGTTCACTGAGGGGGAATCCCATGGCAAAAGACAAGCATGTAGGCCCGGGCCTGCGCATATGGACACCAGCTGCCCATATGCAGATACCATATAGACAGATACCATATAGACCCAGACCTATTATTACTACAAGTCATCATCAACCATCTGATTATTCGTATAATATTACAGGTATTATCTTTAATCAGTATTAATATGACTAAGTCAAACCAAACTGTGTTCATAAGTAGACATCATTCCAGATCTGCAATCCGGATGGTTTCATAATTTATCTACAACATTACTAAGTCACTAGTGTTAATATACTGTTTGTATATTTTTCTAAAAAAAATAAAATAAAAAAAATACCCTTAGCTATATATGCATATAGCTTTGAGGAGTTTTTTCGGGTGTAGAAGACATTCAAAATACGATTTATGTTATTTTTAGTAATATGTGATATATACTAAACTGTTCTATATGAAATAGAATAATTTGTATAGTTAATAATAAGAGATTGAAAGGTAACATAAACCATAATAAGTTATACCTCTATGATATGTCGGATAGATATAACTATTGGATAACCCCATTGTTGTTTAATAGTTTATTTCAACGCCTAGTTTTATCTAGTGGGGGTAATGTAGAGGTACAGTATGTCCTATATATATTATGTATGATTCTTTGGCACGGTGGGTGAGTCAGCCAGCCGGGTTGAGCCCTTCACTTGTCGGATAGGTGGCAGCAATGATCCGGGAGGTGAGAGGGTAACATGGTGTGGCGCCACTGTTCCTACCTATAAAAGGACAGGGGCTCAGCCACCGCATCAGAGTTGGCTTGGCCATCTCTGTATTAACAAGGAAAGGCTCTAGAAGCATTCGGAACTCGATGAGAACACCTTTCACTACCTCCGGGTAGCAGCTACTTATATGTAGAATAAATCCTTGTTGGCATACACCCGAACCACCTTCTGTTGACTTATCCGTTAAGCGAAACCGAATCCACCATAATAGCTTTCATTATGTACTGGTAATCTTGAAATTAGTAAAATAGGTATACTCACTAGGGACTCCATATCTACTTGTTCTTTCTGGAATGCTTCTACATAGTCGCCCAGACTGAGTTTGTTAAACAATGACTGCAATGTGACCAACTCCTCCTTCGGTTCTTCCTTTGGTTCCTCATCTGCAGGACCTGCTTCACTCAAAGAATCCTGCAACACCGGAACATAATCGGACCATGTAGGTGGAGCATTGTTTATTCATTGAATTGTTATATCTATTGCCTGGTTTAAATGGTCCCAGTCCAGTACACTTAGTGGACACTGGCTTACAGTCGCAATATGCTGGCAGATATTACAGAACGGTTCAGGATTGAATATAGACACAGATGAGTTAAAATTTCATTTAGATTATAAGGTATAAATGGACCTCGAACCCACATCTTGGCTTGGTGTGTTCTCACGTGAAGGCGTATCCAGTTGGGAGATTTGAGTCTCAGCTGCAGGGTCACCGTTGACCTGCTGACCTTGATGTGATAGAAGGTCAAAGAGAATGAGTGACCCCAGACTGTGACCAGCGACTGATGCAGCGCCACGGAAACCAGGATTACGACTCAAGAACAATTGGTACAGCCGATTGATTTCATCTCCTACAGTTTGTACAATTTGCTGTAAAATGAAAGGCACAACTATTAGAGTGGATGATGAATTTATGTATAGAGAAAGTTGAATTATGATAACTCCTTTTTAACTTTTTGTGAAATATTATTTTGCAGTAAAAATGCAGCATTTCTAAGAATGCTTAGAGGCAATGGCGTCGTACTTTTAAAATGATTTATTTATTGCAAATTTTCACCATTGTAATGAGATATGAATATTTCTGAATCAGAGATCACACGTGGACCCACGTTGACCAGTTTTTGTGGAAATAATATAAAAATCACCTGAGAATAGGCTGGACTAGCATAGAATAGTATATCCAGAAGAGTGTCATTTGTAAAGTGTCGCAACTTCCCAATGCTATTCAAAGTAATAGCTTTTAACCTCCTGAAGAATACAAACATTTTTATTGGAATGAGATTACAGGTAGTTCATATATCATTCCTTGGAAAGATGGTTACCGTAATCTCCTGCGTATAAGACGCGTCCTCTACGCCAAATAAATGGTGGGGGGTCTTATAGGATTTTCTGAAGTTGGGGGTGCGTCTTATACGAGGGGTAATTTTACTATAGAACAGTACTGGATTTACAAAATTGAGCATTAAAATGTGCGTCTTATACGCGAAAATGCATGTGCTGCGTTGGGGGTGCGTCTTATACGCGCAGCGCGTCTTCTACGCGGGAGATTACGGTAGTAGATACGGTGGCAAAAAGAAAAAAGATCACATGTTCAATACCGGAAATTTACTTCTCATTTTTTTTTACCTAGAGGTAACTTTAATGTTCATGCAGGAGTAAGTGAGTAATAGATGTTTAACGCCATTTCGACAGCTAAGGTCATATTCATGGCGAGAACGACATTACAAAATTTCACAGAGGAATGTATTAGTGCCCGCGCATATGTGCACCACACACATCCTGAGGGGATAGTAAAGAGGAGATATAGACCCTTTTAAGTGGGCCAGGGAAGCCCAAATGTTCATGCAGGTAGGGATGTACTACCGGGTAGTATTTGTATAGAACATTACTCTAGTACTATTCCGAGTTAGCAGGTTGTCCCATGGGCGGTTGTCCCATGGGCGCCGCCATTACTGGAGCTTGTAATGAGCGAGTTCTACTGATAACATCTATCAGATGGGTACCAGTTGGCCCCCGAGAGGACCGCAGTCAATACTTGGTGTCATTTCATTGGCTGATCATCAAACCAGCTAAGGCCGTATAGGGAACAGAGCCATCCCTGTATGGAGGTGGCCATCTTGAAATCAGTTATGTAACTGCCCCCCATCTTGGATCTAACAGAGGATTGTGGGTAATGTCTTATCTTCCCCTCCACCCACAGAAAACAATGGGAATTGATAAAACTGTTAAGCTGCCCCTGCCTCTATCTTAATCACCTGAAGTATCTACCCATTGTTTTAGGTGTGAATGGAGGGAGCCTGATAGGGAGACAATGGCTTGGTTTTACTCAGCCTGGATTATATGTGCCCTCTCAAAACTTTTAAAGTTTAATTTCTCTTGTATTTGAAGTACTAAGTCTATATGAAGCTTACATTGTTTAAGTTTAAGTATTTGCTATCCAAAGGTATAGATTTTTGGAATATAGCTTCAAAAAGACTATTAGTAAGGGCCAACCAAAGTAAACTGTACAAAGAGGGTGACTGCTGATCTAGCCCCCGACTACATGAGCCACCTAGCTAATTTGTTTGCTACTAGCAATGGCTTAGTCCCGTAGAGATTTGTTATTTACTATCGAGTTACATGCATGTATTTTTTCAGTGAATCTACCAGGTACTTGCACTACATACCTGTCTATACCAGTAGCATCACCATGTAGAGCATTGTGCCAGCGGACTGGAAGGAACTCAACTCGGCCAACACGACCCTCCATCTGATAAGATTTAAAATGTGATTGTAGAATCTGTAGTGAAATGCCACGGAAGTCGTCCACTGCAAGGAAAAAGAGAAGTTTTAATCCTAATATTGACAAAGAAAAAGTACAGTAACTTTACTTTTTCTTTTTGATATTGCTATTGCTACCTTCTTCCCCAATATCAAAGAACATTTAAGAAGACAGAATTCAACATTCAAATATTGACTAAACAATGTCTCAAACTTACCACACTCCACAATATTTCTGAATCGGAGATCACACGTTGACCCAATACCGTGTACGACAAACACCAGGTGGTCTATCTGGCCCACTTCACCTGAAACACAAGAACATTACCAACCCATGTAGAACCTCTCTCACTGGTGCTAATTTATATTGGGCGATACTGGGGATTATATCTATTTGTACATGGAATTTTTGTTGTTGTTTTTTCCGCTAAAGGTAGTATAAATTTACGTATTATTGTTCACAACAATTGAAAGCCAACTTACCATCCTCTATATTGTCAAAGTCATCAATTCCTCGCTTCACTACCCTGGGTCTTGCTGCATCTCCCTGTGAAATGTAAGGACACAGATTACATCTTGTATTCCAAAGATAGTCATTGCGCTATCATCTGGCTTTTATTCATCATAAGATGGCTATTGGTTGACGGTTATTTGGTATGAAGGTACAATTGTTAAGTACCCAGTGTAATTGTTTATGCCCAAATCAGAGGCTTGCTGCCACTAGCGGCCTACATGAGCTATTTAAAAATACAGTACTGTACTGAAACTGTATAAGCGCAGACCCATCCTGTAGATTATAGACCTTCTCAAAGTCTAGGTAGCTTATAAACGAAGTGTGGGTTCTATGCAAAGTTTTACAGTCAGTAGAATAATTTCAAAATAGCTATTTGACAGTGTACCTCAGGTCTATTTCCAACCTTTATTTACTGTTATGTATTTGAGATGGGACTTTTACCTGTACAGTTCCCCATTCATCAGGCGGCGTTTTGAAATGGACGATGACATTTGCGTTATGCATGATGATGGTCTCATTATCCATTTCTATCTTCTTGTGCCACGTGTTGGTGGCTATTGCTGTCTTGTACTCTTCCTTTATTAAACAAGTCAGTATCAAATATAGGCCCAAAAACATTCAGGCTGAACGAGCCTAAAATATCCCACTATATTTAGTAGAAATTCCAGATAGAATAAGCCATTATCCTCAGCTGATGCATATACATAACAGCATAAAATTTCGCAAATAATCTCTTTGATACAAACTAGTCTTTGCTTTTTTCAAGTTGCCCAATGAAACACTTTTTATGTGTTCTTCTTCAACACCACAAGTATTATGTCGCATACCAAAAACTCTTTAATTCATGTTGGCACATACCTCTAGCCGTACTGCAAAGTCCTCCTCATATGGCACAAATCGGCTGTCTCCGTCTGATTTGTAGAACCAGGAACAGCGCCTCACCATGGTTGGATTCTCCTCCCAGAACACGGCATGGCGCATGCGTGTCATCATGTTGACATCATAACGGCCTCCCTCCACACTCACCAGAGCATCTGACTGATGAACTGTCCAATTCAAATTACAACATTTTATTAACTACCGGGCGATGAAAAGAATACATTAAATTTTAGTATCAATCAAGAAAGTTTTTCAGCCACATCTTGTTCATGAATTTCCAAGTATAACTTTACAGTACAACTTTGTGTTCAATAACCACCATAAGCTGCAGCTTACTTGCAAACCAGGGACTTATGGCGGCTTCTACAAGGCTCCCAAATTCAGTGTAAGGCTTATATGAAATAAGGTTATTTGACACTGTAGAACAGGAGTACCGTAATCTCCCGCGTATAAGACGCGTCTTATATGAGGGGTTTTAGTTCTCCTTGGATCCACAAGGGGGACACCAAGACCTTTCTTTTGATATGTTACATGCCATAATGGTCATAATAGGGCATAAGGGGGCCCAGGGGGCCCAAGCTACACACAGGTTTTTAAATTTTGAAAATTCACTCAGTAGAACCAAAGTTATGAATTTTTCTTTTTTTTGAGAATTTTCCAAAACTCTAGGTGCGTCTTAAACGCGCACTGAGTCTTATACACAGGAGATTACGGTAGATATTTTTCAAGCACTAGGTGCGATTTATAGTTAATCCACAAACTCAAGGTGCAGCATATATGAGGTTGAAGCTTACACACGGGATATTACATTAGATATGTCAACTTTTCAACTAGCGGTACATTATGGTATGTTTATGGATGATGACCTCATACATGTATACAAATATTGCTGGTATTTTATTTTCAATTCGCAAATAAATGTCACTAAAAATAATTGTTCATAAAACAGACCTTCCCTGAAGACATCTTCTAGTTTAATGGAGTCACTGATACTGAAGGGGTGCCAGAGCTGCCGTAGTGCTACGTTCTTACAGTAGAACCAGTGGTGCATGACCGGTGTGAAGGCACCAAGCGGAGGTCCTCCACCTGCCATAGGTGACATGACCCCACCAGGTGACATGTGCGCTGCTGACCCTGATGTTACAGACGGTGGATCTGAAACACAAGGAGTTATAAACCTGTTTGACTATACTGGAATTCAGAATACCTTTATTGGAAGCATTTGTTTGCTGCTACAGTTAACACTGCATGCATACACTCATTAACTTAAAAAGCGCCAGGTAAAAAAAACTGATTTTCAGTGCCTCTGGTTGGAGGCAGATAGGGGACAGGAAGTGGAAATAAATGTCTGAAATAAAGAATTAAAATAGGTCCAAAATTGCCAAAAAAAAAATGTACATGGTGTTTGCAGTTAGAATGTTTTCTTTAAGGTATTGAAAGATTTAAGTTTTTCTGTCCTATGGTTTTGGAGATATTGACTGGAACAACCAAATTAGTCAGTCACATTTTCCGAGGAGTAGAGTTAAGACACTTTTGGGCCCAATGCTAAGCCCATGGATCAACATTCCCGCCCTTTTTGACTGAGGTGGTGCAAATAGGCTAAGGTGGTGCAAATACATGCAAATGAGGGCCCACATTGAGGCAGGTGGTGCGAACAGGAGGAAGAGGAAGGATGGTGGTGCCGATGACATCAGCATACAGGCAGGAACTAGCTCCAAGCAGATATCCATTAGTGTAACCTGGTTATAATGTAGTTCTAATACCACAACACATCTGCTTGGAGACCCAGTAAATGTTCATGGTGGTTAACAGCACCACAAAAGGGCAGGAAAAAGAAGCATCACCTTGCAATGATGGTAGGCATGCCTTAACTTTCTCATTGATACCAGCTTATCTAAGGGAGATAATACAATAATATATATATATATATATATATATATATATATATATATATATATATATATATATATATATACAGTTTCAATTTTCTTGATATTTTTGCACCCCCCATAAAGTCTTAATTCAAGGTGGCTCCTATAACTCTTCTTTCTCTCAAGCAAAACAAAATTGGCCTTTTGAGTTACCTGCAATGCACATTGCTATCCTAAATTGGTGTGACTACCTATGATTACTTGGCATATGTTTCAGAGGCAACAGGTTACTCTTTATTCAATATTCCTAACTACACCAAGGCTAAGGTTTTCCGAATCAGTTCTCAATAATGGTCACCAGTGGTAAGTTATATGTGCCTACACTTGATACCGAATATCCTCACCAACGGCCCAGCCTGTGCCTGTGTGGCTAACAAGCTGGGTGGCGACATCGGGAAGCTTGAGGTGCTGCCACCTCTCTGCAAGAGTACCTAAAACCACCCAAGTCTGCCACCGCTCGGGAAGCCGGTTAACCTGTAAGCCATTCGACTAGCATATAATTTGTGCCCCTACAGCCTAATACAATCTATCCTGTAGTGGAATTAATGCCCCTTCAAAGACGCTGCCATTCTACATATGAAACATTCTTTTGTGTGATTAAAGCAATAAGAACATACTCACTGTGATAGAGGGTTGATGGGGGTTGGCTTGGTGGCGGGCCTCCAGAGAAGAGTGGTGGAGGGGCACACATCGGCGGGGGACCACCCGCAACTGGAGGTGGGGGCATCGATGATATGCCAGGTGCTCCGCCACTAGTTGGCATAGCAGGCGTGGCATACATACTTGTAGGTGGTGCTGCATACCGGGGGGCACCAGACATACGGAATTTATTTGGCGCTGATGTTACTGCATGAATGAAAAGTGATCACACATAAATTCTTTCTTCATGTTACACCATTATTCATTGAGTTTGAAAAGAACGATCTGTACATGTATATAACTATGTTTATATACTAGAGTGAATGTACAAATTTGCATTTACTTGATTAAGGCAAGCATTTTGCTATGCTTACCATATTTGATTTGCATATACTCATCAACCTTATATCTCGTTATATAGGATTCTATGCTAACTTGAGCTCGCCCTAATCACCAAAAGCAAATACTGTGAATGTGAAATGAAAATATATAATAGCCCTTAACCCGAAGCAAACAGATACATGTACAATAGTTAGTCAGTGATTCCCTTCCTTACCACTAGACGGTGGTGACATCAGGCCGGTCGGGGGTGCCATGGGTAGACCACCCTGTGGGGCAGTAGACTGCGGGGGTAGTCCAGAGGACACCGGTGTGTTCTGGGTGGGTGGGACCTGGGGTAGAGAGGAGGGCGGTGTCGGGGTGTGACGAGGGGGTGTGGCACGTAGGTCAGGCTGACGGACATTGGCAAAGGGATCTGACACACCACCTGGTGTGGACTGGAAGAAGGAGTAAGGGCTCTGTTGGGGCGGTGTCTGACCAACGAAGCTGTCTGCTTCTCCCTCCTCCTCTGAAAATGATGGCAGGGGAACACATGTACAATCAAGCGGGAAGTTAGTCTAAGGCCATCTGGAATAATGTTTGCATTTTCCTGAGATTGACATATCTCCTAGTTCTTTTGAACACTTTTGGATTGAATGCATCCTAATGTCTATACTTTATGTGGGTAAGGTTAATGAACTCATAAGCCTGGAAGCAAGAAGAAAATATGCGTTTCAGGTAAGCCGTCTCTACCTAGCAAAACAAGGCAGACCCTAACCCCCCCCCCCCTTAATTTCGAAAAGATCATATATTTTTGAGCAATTTATTTTTGTCAATTCCGTCATCCGTGAGTCCACAACTCATTGTGAGTCATTGTAGCAGTTCAAAAATAAAATGGGGAAAAAATCCTACTTAAGTATTCTACTCAATTCTTTACAGCATGTTACCTGAAACACAAAGCTTTTCCCCCGTTGTGTTGAGCTATATATGCAAATTGCTTGAGTGCAACATCCGATCAAGTGAAATGCTCTACTGTGAAAGCATCTGGTTTAAGCTGCCGTGAGGCCTCAGAATGAAAGAAGTCTGTTGTGAAAATATCCCATAAAATGTAGTAATAAAAGGAACCAGTTAAAACAGTTAAATTACACCCCTAAAGATCATATGTAACCACTGCCCCCTTGTAGATGATTCGGTAATGCCTCACCTCTTCTTGATCATGTGGGGCAGTGGCTGCACATGCATGCCACAACCGTATTATAAGGAGGGTAGTTAAAGGGGACTGAAGACATGTCCGACTCGATCAATAACCTGGGGATTTTTCAAGCATTTAAATAAGGGAGTGATCATTTTTTAACAACAGGGGGGGGCCGGTGGGTTTGAGGGGGGGTCAGAATTTTTTCAACCCCTTGACCGGGGGGGGTCAGAATTTTTTCAATACCTCTGATGGGGGGTCAAAATAATTTCACCTGTTTTCAGTGGAAAACCCCGCGCGTTACTATAGGCAAAAAGGGGACGTTTGTGTGTGATTTTTGTCCCTTATGGGGGGTCGAAAAAATTTTACCCCCTCGAGAGGGGGGGTCGAAATTTTTTTCGCACTTCCGCGCACAAACCCACCAGGCCCCCCCTGTTGTTAAAAAATGATCACTCCCTAATCTCAAGATATTATTCAGGTATTCAGGCTATATGTGTTATATGTGAGTAGAGGAGTCATAGGATTCAATGTTTCAAATGTACCGACGTTTCGGGCTTTGCCGCCCTTCTTCTGACCTGGAAATTTGACTGTGTCTGCAGCATACTCCCAATCCAGTCTGGATGGTCAAATATATTTGGATTATATTGACTCGATTGGTCAACAGGTTTGGGGATTGAGTCAGGCCCGTCTGGCGTCCACCTTAAACTACCATGATATATAACAGACAGAACTTGATTGTTGAGTATTGCAAACTTACTGCTAATGAGATGGAAGTAAATCAAATTTTCCTATGAAATGCACATAGCTTAGCAGATGTCCTATATTTATGCGACCAGGCAAATAAGAGACTTATTTTCTGAAGTTTTCAGAAAATTAATGATAGATTTTCATTCCAAATTACTTAAATGAAATAGTGAAAAATGATTATCGGACACTTAATGACACATTATTAGACATATATACTATCGCCTCATTTATTAGACCCCTAAGGTAATATGCGTGGGGTACTACATTATCTGCCTATCATGCAACCTTATGCAATAACAAATGGGTTAGTGGGCAAGTTAGCATTAATACCAGTTGAAGGGTTGATGCCAGCCCTGCCTATACATATCCTATAGGACTCAGTATGGAGGCCTAGTGGAGCCACCATTTTGAATTTTGCTGGTTGAGGTAAAACCCACTGATAACACATACCATGATGGGTACCTTGTCCCTGGTTAACACCCACTTCCAGGGACATGCTTGTCCCATCTTATCAATTCTTATCAGTGTGTGTTGCTGGAACCAGCTCCAGACCAGCTAGTGGCCAATATCATGTGTTTCCTAATGGTTTATGTTGCCCTTAATTACTCTAAATCACCATATGGTCACTTTGTTAGCCTAGTCATTCACCATATCCATTACTAGATTGATTTTATTTTCAATTTTGTTTTACAAACTACTATTTGTGCTACTAAAACTGGTTTATTGAATACGGGTAATCTATTTGGGAAGGGAGATATCATGCTTAAGTTCTAACTGCATCAATAGTGATTATTATTCCTATGCGAACCTTCTCCGTCACCAAACCTATGAAGGATTTGAGGTAATTGTTTTTAAAAGAAAATGGTTATACCATGTGACGCTGACATTGATTGCTGAGAAGGATCAACTGCAAGAAAACAACATATTTATTTTTCACACCTTTTCTCTGTAGTGACCTTAACCCTTGAGCAAAAAATGGTTGCATGCAGGTAAAGGGGCCTGAAAAAAATGGGTAGGTACCGTAAAACCTTGTAAAAGTCGTGGCTTACACGAGAACCGTATGCTTATTATGGTTTATAGAAGCTTCCCAAAGAATGCAGCTTGCACAAGGGTATTTAATATTGTAGAATGATATTGAACAGCCATAAGCAGCAGATAGCCTCTACTGTACAATATATAGGTTTATAAAACGGCTGGCAGTGCTCTGCTGCACGATAGAAGTGACCTTGAGTGCATTATAGGAGTACAGTGCATGCCTGAGCAAGGTCACCATAGCTGTAAACCAGTCAAGTACCATTCATTGGTCTAGATATACCTTGATTGGGTACTTGATTAATTGACATTTATATGTACATTGTTTTATAAAGACTATAGACAACTCCTTCTTCACATCTTGACTGTCTGTTATCCTATAATGCACTCAGATGCATTCGTGCATTATAGGACAACAGAGAGTCTCGATATGAAGAAGATCGTTGTCTATTCTCTAATCAGCATGGTTAGAGCTGGTGGGGGGGGGGGGGCACTAGCCATACATCCTTTAAATTCAATGTGTGAAAATGCCATTAATTCTTAGCAAGTAACCTCCTTGAGAGTCTGAGTCTTATATAGCGTTATTATAGCTTTTGTACTGCCTGGTTACGTGGTTACACGCGTAGCAAATCACCAAGGTAACATGTTATGTGTGCACGGACTGCACCATTCTCCCCAGGGAACACTTTTGTATGCTTCAGTACTGAGAGCACCATTCAAATCCAAATTCTCAAAATATGTGGCTTTCATGGCATTTTCAGTAAGAGAGTCTCCCCCCCCCCCAACTTTTATGTTGGGACTTGGGGTGGGGGCTATGTTTTGGCCCCTCCAACATTTGGGGAACTTCATATGGGTCCTGGTAAAACGCTGGCTTATATTGGAATTTTCATGTTGTCAGATAGGCCTATTGTGGGTCTCACCAGAATGGCCCATTTCAATTCTAAAATTTTCCTGAGGCTGTGCCCCAGACTCCTCCCCCCCCCCCTTAAATATATTTCTAAACACAACACAAACCTTACTAAAGTCATATACTGATATAGACTTATTATAGTAATAGCCATACTTTTGACCCCCCCCCCCCCCCCCGCGCAGTTAAATGAGAGGACCCCCCCCCCTCAATAATTCTGGCTGCTGGCCCCCCTGTTCTCTGAGACGACCAAATTTCAACGCTACACTGGAGCCCTGTTCTTCTCTAAATTGTTACGGTGACGTCACAACGACGTCCACCATTATTGTGGGGGGGGGGGGGAAGTTAACGTTACCAAGGTTGGGCGGGAGGGAAATATCCTGCTTTCTATATTTACAAGACTCTTGATTTGCATAATATGGCAGATGAATCGAGAAATCTATCATTCTCTTTCTTCCGTTCCTAAAATAAGTGTGGTAAACAACTTAATTTGTTCATAATCCACATTTTTCTTTGACGTGAAGAGTACAAACGCATCATATTTTTCCCACCACGGGAATGGCCACTCAGCAGCACCCCCTAGATTTCAGTCAACAACTCGTATGAAAGAATTTAGGGCCCTGATTGACATTCAAATTAAAATTAAGTTTAATAGGACAAGCTGAATAAGGCCATGGGAAGTACAGTTTACCGTCCAAGCCATTTTGAAAATTGATGAGGCATTTTTCATTATTCATTATGTATCTGCCAGTACCTGGGATTTTCTAGGTTGTAGTTGTCACCATGTTTTTACCATTCCTTGCACCATAAGCTTTAATCTGATACCAAGTATGCCCCCCTTTGGTCATTCCTATCATGTCCAAATGCATTTTGAGAATTTCTTCAATTTTTTTTTTTAATAATGAATAATGAAAGTTTCTAATGCGGCCCCTTTACTGGTTAACTGGATCGGGGCACGCGAAAGTATTCGTTGAGTCAGTGGGTCGGGCACCGTGACCGTCTGTTACATTTCTTCGTGTGTGGTAGACGAAAGTACCGTACTCACCTGGTCCGACTCCCACCACATTTAACTATGCTCAACAGAGGCTACATCAGGCCCATTCATTATACAAGGTGATATAAGCAGCTTTTCATTTCAGTTATGTGTCATCTTTTGAGCAGTCAAATTGTGAATATACTGCGGTTGATTGATTTATCTCTAGATAAAATATCAATTTGAAGGCTCCTCCCTTAAGGTGCGGCTAGCATGGTCTACTACTGATGCAGCTAAAATAGGTATGTCTTAGCAAGATATTCCATGTGACCTACTCCTGACTAATGGAAGAATTGTTCTGATTGAGGCACTTGCTTGTGGTTTCTTTTTCAAAAATATTTTTACAGAACTAAACTTTTGTAGTTTGTCTTTCTCTTTAGATTTCATTGTAATCTCAGTTTTTATATTAATTTAATGGGTGTTATAGACATAATTCTTGTCAGGGTTGATTTATTAAGGGGTGAAAATAAGAGTTAAATCAGGAAATTCTGATTGTGAGTCAAACTGTGTTGCTGTCCTGCTCACTCTATTGATGTGTATGGTGTGGCACCACAAAGTCCTGTTTGCGGCATACCCATCCCAGCACCCCTTTATAGGAAAGTATTTATTTTCATGATGACATCTTTTGAGACAATCAGCAGGGCCAGCAAAAGAACAAGGAACATTGTGTCAAAAATTGGGCCAAATACTTTAATCTCAAGAGCTGAACAGTGTTACCCCCCAGGGAAAACTGTATATACCATAGTGGTAGTGACTGTCCTCATCCATGTTTTAAAGGGGGCCTATCATGGGAACCAGCAGAAAAATTGTGATGCCCTGATTCAGAGATGTCAGTTCGATATTTGGCGAAACTCTGAAAATTATTTTTGGGCACTTCAAAAGTGGGGTTATACCCTAATCAGAGTGACAAATACCTTCAAAATTAATCACTAAGGGTTGGGTGTATCTTTAAGGATTATCAGAATTATAAAATATTCATTTTAAATTTTTTTTCTTGTTATTTCTGTAGTAAAATATCACCGTTGAAACTCTGAAATCAGAGAAAATCTGAAAGTCTGTCATCTCTGCTGATTTGTCAAGGAGTGGTCATGTGAGTTGGTTTATTTGTTTGTTTAGTTTTACGTCCGGGGGCCATCGAAGAACTCAGACATTCAATTTCGGGACACAGGTACATCTCATCCGTGCCAACTGCCCTTTGACACTCAAAGGAGTAAGACTCCCATCATATAACATAATTGAATAGATATGAATTAGAGGTAGAGTCTAGCTGTTAACAAAATGTTTGGCAGCATTATATCTAGAATTATTACTGACAACCAAATCAAATTTTTTTGCTCTGTCATAAAAATTTGCATCACATTGGCAAATACTCCCCAACAGGAAACTACCCCGGCCCTCAGGAATGGGTTGAAAAAAACGACCCCCCCCCCCCCTCTAAGAATAGGTTGAAAAAAAATGACCCCCCCCCCCAATCTCTGAATAGCTCCAAAAAAAATTACCCCCCCCTTCATTTGGTCACCCCCCCCCTGCCATAAATAATGAATGCTCCTAAGGCTAAGCCTAAGAAGAGAGGGATATTAATATCATGGTTCCTTTTGCACCTCGGAAGCCTGATGGGTATAGTGATTAGTGTGGGGGTTTCCACACCGTTTGCCGCTCAGGGAGCACTATACCTAACATCATATGCCTAGGGACCGGGTTGGCAGGTCTAGATGGGTACAGCCGGTCTACGTCCGTGTCTCACAGCGCCTGGATAGAGAAGGCGCTGTGCTCACGTGACGTCAGCTGCCGTCGGTCCGTACGGTAGAAATGAGTTTGTTTACATTCCAGTTTGGCATATTACAGATATCCCTACAACATTTACACCTTACCAGGCTACTTCTATGATAACAATCTACAGCCAGATAAGAAATGATTGTTTACTTCCAACAATTAAAGGAGAAACATGTCCTGAAAGTCTGTTACAAATGGCCTTGAGAATTTGACCTTGCATTTGGGTTGTTTTGATTTGAGCACCTGTAGTCTCAAACCTTGGTGTATAAAATCTACTAAATATTGGTATATGATATACATTATATATCTATTTTTTTTTCTTGTCCAAACTCTATATATTTCCACTCAACAGTAGGAAGAGAAAGCTATCTTTTGAAAAACAGAACAAAACAGGGGGTTTGAGGCTCAAGCCACTTCCAGCCACTTTTGGCGGATCCAAATAACGTGATATCAGTGCCATATAGCGCTAGCGGCCACTAGGCACTGACAGCGCTCGAGCGGGTTTCGGTGTACAGCCGGTCGACCAGGTTAACCGGATCGGGGCACGCGAAGGTATTCGTCGAGTCAGTGGGTTGGGCACCGTGACCGTCTGTTAGTGTTACATTTCTTCGTGTGTGTAGACGAAAGTACCGTACTCACCTGGTCCGAAAAGTGATGCATCTGTATGAGGAACCGGCATCAAAAGACTATTCCCTCCTTGTGGATTAAGAGTTAATCCCTCCGAAGCTGGCATAAGCAGCAAAGGAGGTGGCGTTTGGTCTTTCTTGTTCTTGTCTGCCATGATTGAGCTACGCGTCAACATGGAACCGGAAATAGCAAATAGCGCTCGCATCCAAAAGCATCGAAAGTTTCGGATTAAAGTACACGCAAAACAATGCATTTTTCATTAACACAGAGCAGTTATTATAAGTATACTCTTAATATTTAGAATATACAAACTTTTACAAAAGTTACAAAATCATTTTTTTATAGTTATAATAGGTTCGCAGATACGCTTTGTTTTGGTTTACCACGACAGCACGTGAGCTATTTCCCGCGAAAGTGACCAAAGGGGAGTTTAAAAGTCGTCAGTCCCTTGTAAGAAAGTGCAAAACAAGATTATCGAGATGCCAAGCGTGGAGGATTACATACATGGGCCTTTGGACATAGTTCAGAGTCTTCTTGGTAATGTTGATTTAAGGCCATAGTCTATAGTCATGAAAGTGTATTCTTAAAGAATCTTAGGCTAGTACTAGCTAGGCCTAGGCGCCTAGGGCTGCAGTGCAGTGTCACTGTCAGTAGTACTAAAGCTCATTGCCGTATATTGGGGACCAAAAACTTAGTTTTTCCTATTTTTGCACCTTCAAAATGGTGCTGTGTCTCTCATAGTTGGCCGATCTACACAATTCTTTCACCATGTAAAAGTACACAATTAGGGCATTATTTCTAGATACCTCATTAAGTTTTTGGTGAAAATTAAAAATATTTTATCTTGTATCAAAGTGTGAGTTTACGAAGCGAAAACCATGAAAAAACACCTACTTCTCCATCTTTAGGCTAAAATTACTATGAAAAAGTGAGTGAGGACCCCCTATTTTCATTAATTCATCTTTTAGAGTGAGAAACAAGCTTTTTAAATATGTTTTTACATTTTATATGCCTCTAATAGTTCAAATTCTACCAAAAGATATGTATTTTTTTGAAAACTAACTAAAATCGCCATTTTGACCCGTCCTTTGATACAATTTTTCCCTATAGCATTTAACATGATCCCTATATATGAGAAAAAATGGAGCAAGAAAAAGAAAAAACATGGATTTTGTATCACATTTATGAGTTCTTTCAATATACTGGATAGCTTAGATATTCATGCATTTGTTGGGATTATCCATTGCGGTACTTCATGGTGACCTAATTCAACCTTGACCCCAATAACTGTGATTCAAGGTCAGACAGTGACCTACTTATACAAATGTAAGATATATGGTAACTAATATGATTTATATACTTCTGAAAAGTGTCAATGATATCTCTGACTTGGATTTGATGTCCCTGGTCCATTAAATCAAGATTTTGTTGTTTTATTAAGAGAGAAATCCATAATTTGCACCCAACCACCTGCTATTAATGCAGCTATTTTGCCCCAAATGGGCAGCAATTGGGCAGTATTTGCCCTGTTGTAATAATATGGCAGCTGAAAAAATTATCAAATATCTTCCAATTTCCAATAATTTTCAGTATAGATATTCAAAACACCCTATACAAGACTAGGGTTGTGAAAAAACTAGGATATTTTATCATTAATTAGAAAAAAATAAGGCCCTCATGCTGCAAATGCACCAGTCCCCAATATAGAGGAACGGACTATAGTTTATAATTATAGTAGTAGTTAGTCGCAGATCTGAGACCCTAATGACACTACGTTATGGTGTCACGGTACTAATAGGGCCAAGGACGTTCTGATCCCCCCCCCCCCATCTTCCACCATAAAACTGGCGTCAATCAGGTTATAATTTGATGGCGTTCATAAATAAAGGTTTAAATTAAAGCCAAATAAAGGGGGACTGGCACCGCAAATTAACAACATGGGTACCAATTCAAACAGCAATCATAAAATCGCGGGAAGCAGCGGAAAAATCGCGATGCCCTGATTGGTCAAGGGGTGGTCACGTGACTTTTTAATGTGGGCATGCATTACCATGCCAGGGCCCCTTTAAAGCTGAAGTCATTCTTGATTTTTTTAGCATGGTCAACCATAACGGAGTCAGATCTGTTTTTGCACCAGTTGCCATGGAAATCACCATGTTGAATAAATTAAATGATACAGGCGCCCCTGACAAGTCACAAATTAGGCCGAAATACCTGCCTGCTCACAGGCAGGATCCAAGATGTATACAAGTCTATAGTGGCACAAACACATGGCTAGTCTGAACTAAGTACTCACTTTCAGTTCCTGGAAATTGTCCCTCCTATTCACAAACATGTAGTTTTCATGTACATCAGCTTATATTGACTGAAACATGAGGTATATCCAATAAATCTGACATGTTTATCTTGAGCTTAGATATCACTACCTCAATGGCCTCCATTGTCAACATCTTGTGCTGCTACCTTGTGTTAGACTGCTCTTGAAACATAGGGCTAACCAACCAAGAATAGTGTAGTCTTTTTGACACTAGGTGGCTACACCTGGCTTCAAGATGGCCGACAATGATTTGGAGTTGGGGAGGGAGATTTGAAAATCACCTGGATTATTAATTATTACAAGTATTTCAAGTGCTTTGTGTATTGTGAATCTTTGGATATACATTGAGGGAAGTGTTGGTGGAAGCATTGGACCTTACAGTAAGTACTTCTGTGAGAACTGGGCACTCAGCCAATCTGGCTGACCAAACAGACTACAACAGACACACTTGGTCTCTGAGGTTCCCTCAGAGCGTCTACGGAGTAGTCACAAATGTGACCTTGGACCCCTCTCTGACAAAATAGGTTTCCATGGTGACCAAAAATTTTTTTGCAACTTTTTCCCCCCAAATCATATCCTTTCTTCTGGTACCAAAATTATTAATCTGCGATAAAAATAAGGTCCCCTGGCACTGATTATACCAAGCAAAACACTGTTTTTAGTTGGGACTATTTAGCTTCATACAAGTAGCTGAGATTGACAGTGGTCGCATGCTGTAGCACTGGAAGCAAGAATAGTATAGGTTCCCTAGGATATGTTACTCCATAGAGTCCTATAGTGCAAGCCACCCCCCTCTACCCCCCCTTAAAAGTAGGCTACCTTTTGTGTTCAGTACTGAGTTCTATGTAAGATAAGGGGGTTTATGGAGATGTCAGGAATCTTTATCAGAGTGATATCAAATGGAAATAAGGGGCCACCTATACCAAAAACTCCTGCTGAATCCAAAATTTGTGGTATTGATTCTCAAAATTTGGCCAAAGGTACCTAAAAATGCGGTTTGATGATGAGAATATTTGAAAAATGTACAAAAGTTATATTGAAAATGATTTGAACCTTTTATAGATGCAACATGCTAATCAAAGTCAGTACCTCAATCTACATATCCCAATGTTTGCCTATCCCAACCTGACAAGTACTCTGCCTGCATATGGCTCTGCCTCTCCAACATACTGCCTATCGTCAGTCTGCCTATCACTCATACTACCTATCCCTTGAAATATCTAGAGTTTAATTAGGTTTTCCCTCAAATGGCTTAAAGGATTAAAGTTTACCCCTCACCTTTGTACCTAATTTTCTCTGTACATTCTTACCATTAGTCTACCTATCCTCAATCTGCCTATCATTCGCTTTACCTATCCCTCATGGTGACTATGCCCCAACTCTGCACATCCCTCATATTTGACTGGCACATCTGTGATATTACCTAGCACCAATGTATCTTTTGAATATGCTCACCTTACAAGGTACCCTCTGTGCCTATCTCTTAAACTGTTTATTATCTATCCTCCTTGCTACCCATCCTCTTCAATACCTATCCCTCAAGCTCACTTTATAGCTTTCCTACCTATCACAGCTTGATCAGCTGGGATAGCTCACATCCAACCTTTATTATGATCTCTTAGTCAACCTATCCCCTGAGGAACAAATCCAACAGCCTACCTCAAGCATACATCTACTGATCACTCATGTTATATATCCTTGAGGTTACCTATCCTTCAGGGTGCCTATCCTTCATGGTATATAGCCTTCAGTCTACCTAACCAGCTATCTATGTATCTCTCACCTTGTATTCTATTCTTTCTACCTTTATAATAGCTCTTATAGTCTATGCCTTGTGAAATATACCTATCGCTCATTGTACCTATCCTCAAGTCTGCATATCACTCATGTTTACCTTACATATCCCTCAGCCCATTGAATTATCATGCTTTTCTTAAATGCCTTACCATGGCTATCATTAGACTAGCTAACTTCCTATCCTACATGTCTGTTGTTTATTCCCCTCTTCCTATCCTCCATGCTGCATATCATTCATGCTATCCCACTTTACAACAAAACATTTTTTAAGGTAATAAACTGAGGGCTCTATACCATGAAGGATGGGTAGCCTGAAGGATAGTTAGCCTGAAGGATATATAGCATGAGTGATAGGTAGATGTATGCGTGAGCTAGAATGTTAAATTTGTTCCTTAGGGGAGAGTTTGACTAAGAGATCAAAATGAAGGTTGGTTGTGAGCTATCCCAGCTGAACATGAGGGATAGGTATTGAAGAGGATGGGTAGCAAGGAGGATAGGTAGCATGTGTAATAAACAGTTTAAGAGATAGGCATAGAGAGTACCTTGTGAAGTGAGCATATTCAAAAGGTACATTGGTGCTAGGTAATATCACAGATGTGCCAGTCAAACATGAGGGATGTGAAGAGTTGGGGGATAGTCACCATGAGGGATAGGTAAAGTGAATGATAGGCAGATTGAGGATAGGTAGACTAATGGTAAGAATGTACAGAGAAAATTAGGTACAAAGGTGAGGGGTAAACTTTAATCCTTTAAGCCATTTGAGGGAAAACTAATTAAACTCTAGATGTTTCAAGGGATAGGTACATGTAGTATGAGTGATAGGTAGACTAAGGGATAGGCAGTATGTTGGAGAGGCAGAGCCATACACAGGTAGAGTACTTGTCAGGTTGAGATAGGCAGACATTGGGATTTGTAGATTGAGGTATTGACTTTGTTTAGCATGTTGCATCTATAAAAATTTCAAATCATTTTCCATATAACTTTTGTACATTTTTAAAATATTCTCATCATCAAACCTCATTTTTAGGTACTTTTGGTCAAATTTTGAGAATCAAGATCACAAATTTTGGATTCAGCAGGAGTTTTTGGTATAGGTGGCCCCTTGTTTCCATTTGATATCATTCTGATAAAGATTCCTGACATCTCTATAAACCCCCTTATCCTACATAGGACTCAATACTGAACACAAAAGGGAGCCTACTTTGAAGGGGGGGTAGAGGGGGGGGGGTCTGTTACACTGTGTCCATAGGTAAAGCTTTGAGTTTCACCTATCTATTGAAGCTTCTTGCTGGAAGTACCAAATGCATTGTTTACAAATTACATGTGCTTAGTTTGAACACTTAGAAGTAGAATTGAACTAGTAAATGTAAATCATTAATGTTGTGTAAACTTTAGGTATATGCCTGATTTATTTTAAAAAAATGAATCATAACTCAGTACATTTCTTAAGCTACATGAGCTGTAAGTTCACCATGTGCATGTCCAAAAATCCAACATGGCCGCCATGTTATTTCTCCAGTAAAGAATGTCAGGATTTTTAAAATTGCAATTTAGGCAAGTTAAGATATTCTCAGCTGAATGAAATTGATTGTGGTGCAAGTTAGAGGTTCAAAATATCCAAAAATACAAGTTATGTTGTATTTGAAGCAGGAATAAAGATAGGAGAGTGCGCCTAAAATGGAGGCGCATTCAATCTCAAAAACTCAGGCCCCAGTATGCCTCACATACTTGTGAGTTGGGCGCCGATCCAACTACCATAATCTCCCGCGTATAAGACGCATCCTCTACACCAAACAAATGCCTTGTGCGTCTTATAGGATTTTCTGAAGTATAATAAATACAGCTGGGGTGTACATATGTTTGCAAACACTTTTATGATGAGCAGAATGGTATGCTTCATTCAGCAGTTTAGGGGTATATAGAGCACCATGGTATCAGCTACACCTTTTCTTTGGTTAAAGAAAATACATGACTAGTTGGGATGTTGGGAAAAAAAATTATATTAGGAGAAGGCTTGACCTACCCCTTCTGGTTGCGCCTTATATGCGGACCAGCCTCCCTTAGTTGGGGGTGCGCCTTATACGCTGGTTTTTATAAAAATCAATTCAGCAGCAATAGGGGTGTCTTCTACGCGAATTAGCCTTCTCTGAGTTGGGGGTGCGCCTTCTACACGGGAGATTACGGTATGTAATAATTATTTGGTAACTGGGAGGACTACCAAGAGAATTGCAGGCAATCTTTTCGATCATGGCCACTCATCAAGGAAAAGGAGGACCATCCTGCTGAGTACTTTGCACACACCCTCAGGGAAGTGAGTGCCATGTGCATTGGTAAATCCTCCATCACCAAAAAGAGACAAAAATGCCCTTGGTTCAATGAGCAATGCTATGAGGCAAGGAGAGAACGAAGGAAGTCATATCGCAAGTTGAACAATACCATCACAACAGAAAACTTGCATAAATACTTGAATGCAAGGGCTAACGCCAGACAAACATTCAAGAAAGAGAAACGGGAATCCTTCCGTAGGTATGTGGGTTCGCTAAGAAAATCCACTCCCCTGCGTAAGGTGTTCCAAGAAGTAAGGAAGCTCCAACTGTGCACCATCTGCAAAAAGGAGCACAGAATGTTGAGTCGAGCAAAGAGATCTCAGACACCCTGGCTGAACATTTCAGTCAGGTGTCTTTGAGCACCAATTGCTCAGAGAAATTCCTTGAGCATAAAACCAGAACTGAGAGGAAGAAATTCAACTTCACCTCAAACAATAAGGAAAGCATCAACAAGCCTTTCACCATGGAGGAGTTGAAATATGCTCTGGGCCAGGCTAAAGATTCTTGTCCTGGACCAGACGACATCCTCTACCAGATGCTCAAACATTTACCTGAGGAAACCATGGAGCTTCTTCTAGACGTGTACAATGACATCTGGGTCACAGAAAACTTTCCACCATCATGGTCAGAGGCCATAGTAGTTGGAATTCCCAAACCAGGGAAAAACCCAACTCTGGCCTCAAGCTATCGACCTATAGCCATGACTAGTTGTCTGGCAAAGACCATGGAAAGGTTGGTGAATAACAGGCTTGTCTTCTTCCTTGAATCCACGGGGAAGCTAACAGTTCACCAATCAGGATTCCGCCGAGGACGCAGCACTACAGACCACCTGGTGAGCCTGGAGAGCTGGGTCCGAGACGGGTTCGCAAACAACGAACATGTTGTTGGGGTCTTCTTTGACCTTGAGAAAGCCTACGATACCACATGGAGGCATGGAATATTGCAAGATATCCATGACATGGGACTAAAGGTCAGGTTGACAGGGTTCATTCAGAACTTCCTGTCGGACAGGACTTTCAATGTTCGCCTAGGATCGGTTTTGTCAGAGAAAGTGGATCAGGAAATGGGTGGGCCCCAAGGCTGCATCCTTTCTGTAACCTTGTTCTGCATTAAGATCAACAGTATCACCAAACAACTACACGACAATGTACAGTGCTGCCTCTACGTAGATGATTTTGTCATCTGCTTCAAAGGAAGGCACATGCCCACAATAGAACGCCGCCTCCAGCAGACACTGACTAGACTGGAGGAATGGAGCTACACAAACAGGTTCAAGTTCTCAGAGAGCAAGACCTGTGCAGTACATTTCTGTCAGAGACGGGGATGTAAGGAAGAACCACACCTGACTCTTTATGAGCAACGCCTCACGGTCAAGAAAGAAATAAAATTCCTCGGATTGGTGTTTGACAGGATCTTGTCCTTCAAGCCGCATGTGGAATACCTGAGAAGGAAATGTCAAAAAGCAATGAACCTGTTAAAGGTCCTCAGTCATCCAGATTGGGGATGTGACAAAGAGACTGTACTGACCCTGTACAAGATGTACATTCAGTCACGTCTGGACTACGGGTCAATGGTCTATGCCTCTGCCCCAAAGTCCTATTTGGATGGTTTGAAACCCATCCAAAATCAGGGACTCCGACTATGTCTTAGTGCATTTAGGACAACACCGGCATCTAGCCTCCATGTGGAGGCAGGTATTCCACCGTTGGACTTGCGCCGGGAGAAGCTCACACTACAGTATACAATACGTGTGCGGGCTGATCCATCAAATCCAGCTCACAAGTTGATTTTCAACAACAAAAACAATGTTTACAGAGGAAAACCAAATGCCATCAAACCAATGGCTGTGAAAGCTAAAGCACTGATCCAAGAGGCTAGGATTCCGATGAAACGGATTCTGACAGACGAACCCCCTAAGACCCCTCCATGGGAGCAAGAGACACCAAAGGTGAACCTTGATCTTGACAAGAATAAGAAAAGTGAAACCCCTGATCATGTATTTGAGAAAGAATACAGGGCACTCAGGGGGAGGTACAATGACCACCAAGCCATTTTCACTGATGGTTCCAAAGATGGCAGCCGTGTTGGATTCGCTGTCCACACACCTTTTGGTAACCTGAAGAAGGCACTCCACAAACAAAGTAGTATCTTCACTGCAGAAGGAAACGCTTTATTGCAGGCATTGAAATGGATCAAGGTCTCGATGATGAAGAAATTTGTCATCTTTTCAGACTCCCACCCATGTCTAGAAGCCATACGTGACCTATATCCAAAAAATGCTGTAATCCCAGCCATCCGGGAAGCGTACACAGAAAACAAGACAAAAGTAAAGATGTGGTTATGTGTTGGGTGCCAAGCCACATAGGAATAGAAGGAAATGAGGAAGAAATTCCTGAAAAATCCAACGACAATGAACAGTGTTTTCCACAGCACTGGAAACAAGGAGATTCTTGATTTCCTGCGGGAAACTAAGCTCTTTTGCAAAATATGAAATATAAAGAAGCCTTAGCCAGTTAGGCATTGCCCTATGATAAAGTAGGGGAAAATATGAAAGAATCAAAACATAGTCTCTCTGCTAACTTTTAATTACTATTAGTGGAGGTAAAATCAACCAAACCAAACCAAACCAAAATTGCCATGTACCAATGAATCCTTATCTTTAGTACTGTGTCCTTCACCAGTCTCATTTTTTTCTCATTATATTACAGTTATTTTGAAGACGACTCATTTTATCATTGTGTCTGTTTGTGAAAAAAAATCCATCATTACAGCTTTGCTGTACTCAATTAGAAAATCTCATTTAAGATCATGATATCTATTTCTGAAAAAAAAATCCGTCATTATAGCTTTGCTGTATTCCATCAGAAAATCTCATTTAAGATCATGATATCTATTTCCAAAAAAAATCTGTCATTACAGCTTTGCTCTACTCCATCAGAAAATGTCATTTAAGATCATGATATCTATTTCTGAAAAAAAAATCTGTCATTACATCATTACTTTACTCCATCAGAAATTTCTATTTCTGATATATCATCCATCATAATACAAATGTAAGAAAATTCGCATTTAAAAATCATTACCTTTTACCCCTCTTTGAAATTATAGCTTTTTGAATCAAGTTGATACGTCTACTCAAACCATTTTTATGGTACTTTATAATTTGTAAATGTCACTATCTTTCTGCCATTCCCCAAACTGTATATTTGCAAAAATCTGAAGATAAGACCGACCATCATACATGCACTGCGTGCATGGCATTTGGGCACTGCTCTACATAATTACTGATAGATTCTGATTGAATAGGCCCATCTACTGACCAATTACACCATATTAAAGCTAAATATTAGCAGATTAACATCTGAGAGGCATTTTGCTATGAATGGTAAAAGTATTTTAAATATCCAGTTGAAAGTAGGCTTAAAATTATTTTTTCTTGTAAAATTTTGGTATGATGCATTCAGGAGATTAAAAATTGCAGAAAATCGCAGCACAATAGCTGTATTGATCCTAGCGAGGGAGAAGACAGGGACAAGATAGCCACTTGGGCCTGCGCGAATACGCCGGCCTATTTATTAAACCAACTTAAAACAAACAAAGAGAAAGAAAAAAGAAAACAGAACTGAACTGAACTGTCTGGGCCTGCCTGTGCAGGTGAGTGGAGAGTGACAGGTAGGGCACTGGGTCACACAGGTGGGAGGCCCTAAGTACCAATACCCCGAACAGGGTATGACCACTGTTCGATACAATTGATCCTAGCAAGGGAGAAGACAGGGACAAGATAGCCACTTGGGCCTGCGCGAATACGCCGGCAACTCCCAACTAGGAGTAATTGTTCATATTTGTAGATTGGTACTGAGGCACTTAGACACAACGAGATCTGTGTCCACATGGAGATGATAAGGTTCTGTCAGATAAATTAGGGCAGCCATGCTGTTCCAGTTTCCTGCTTGACGGATGTCCTCCAGGGTGAGACCAAGGCTATACATAAAGAGTGCCCCTGCCCATCTTAGAGAGTGCATGCCCGTCCTTTGCGGGTTCATGCCTGCCGAGATCATAAGTTTTTTTGATGTACCCCAACAGCATAGGGTAGGTCACTGGGACGAGGCGATTTCCCTTCGGTACTACAAAAGCTGGGGACATGGTTTGAGAGGATGGGAATTCTTCCAGGTGATCCCGTACCAGGGAAGCTGCACAAAGGGGTGAGCCCCGACTAAAAGTTATAGGTATCTTCTGAACTGTCTGACCATATTGCACTGTCTTAGACGAGGAAATACTCAGTTCTATGCCCCAGTGTGTGAGACCTATTGCTCTGCGTCGAAGATAGTGACCCACTGGGTTTGATGCCGAATCAGGGACGATGTTTGATTTCCGTAGCAGGCCCTGAAACGAGACAGCTATACAAGTCCACAGGACCCTCTCCTCCACCCGATCCCAGTTAACACAGTCTGATAACAATAATAAGTCCCGAAGAGTGAAAGACGGGCGAGTCGGTTCTGGGTCACCAAGCTTAGGGCGTATACCCGCTAGGGTGACGATCAACTCGAACTCTGATCTGACATTTTTAATGTCGTAACCGGAATAATTGTTCAGAGATATCACTGCACTGATATAATTCTGGATTGATCTATATTTCTGTAGTGGTTCGTCTCGTTAAGTTAGATTAAATCATAACGAAGAGAGAGAAAAGTTTCCGGGTAGGCAACCGAGCTTTTATTTCAGAGCTTGCGTTACATACGATCACAGCCTCAGAGGACTACATGCTGCTAGTGCATTCGGTTACCCTTTCGGGTAACAACCTGGTTGAGCAGTGGGTAAACCACTACTGAGGAACCTAGGGCTAGGACCAGCCTTATATAGGGGAAAAGCCCGCGAAACTCAGACCGGCCACGTGACGTGTGGCGGACGAGTGGTAGGCCCCCTGGTGTAGTGGATACGAACCCAGAGGCAGGTGCTGCCACCTGCCATCCGGATTCCCCCACCACACCCGAAGGACCTAGGTCTGAGTCTCACGGGTGCATGAACGTTAAAGTGTAAAATACCATACCCCTACACTGCCCCCCTTAGACAATAACTTGGGGGTAATTAAACCGCAGTGTATTAATAACCTAGTAAGTGATTGTTTACAATACTAAAAAGGGGTATTAATTACACTTGCTCGATGTGAAATAGGCTATAGTATAAGACTATCCTATTTCTGAAAAATTATACAATAATAGCATCGAGTGTCGTTCATGTTATTTCCATCACTAGCTTATAACAACCATAAATGATAAATATACAATTATCACAGATTTATAGTAACGTTTTGACAACAGTAGGGTCCTGAAAAGGACCGGTGGTTGTTAGCAATGATCGTATTATGGTTGTTGAACCCGGAAAAAAATTTTCGACTTTTTAAATTAACAGCTCTGTCTACTTTACAGAGTGAATTAAATATTAATGATCAGATATGGACAATTAATCTGATACTATATGAACACAATTAGGTATTAACCTGAGTAATACAATACTAAGTTTAGAGAAATCCGTTGGACCTTCTCTTATTTTATAGAAAAAATATTTATACTTTTGAGACGCAGCTCAGTTTATACCTTAGTGTTTTATATTTACAAGTTACAGAAGAATTATAGTCTCTTAATATATTGAGACCAGGAATGACCTATATAGACAGTTATAGGTCTAGGATTACCTTAAATAACTTTTAGGATTCGCAGATCCAGTATATTTATAGGTACCCTTATATAATAATATATCTTTATAAAAGATATTATATAGTTATAAATACAATTTTACATACAATATAATAATATCAACAAAGTTACTTGTTTTCATGATTGGAGGATGTAACAGGAGTCGGATGCTGCTGATGGCTTGGTATGGGCGAGCTGAACCCTGATGCCTGAAGTGCTATAGTAAAACTTGTTGGTGGGTGTAGCTAAACCCTGATGCCTGTAGTGCTAGCTAACTGGAGGTTATAGTAGATCCAGTTGTAGACTGTTGATGGACTCTATGGGCGTAGCTAAACCCTGATGCCTGTAGTGCTAGCTAACTGGAGGTTATAGTAGATCCAGTTGTAGACTGTTGATGGACTCTATGGGCGTAGCTAAACCCTGATGCCTGTAGTGCTAGCTCACAAATAGTAGTGGTGTAGTAGTAAATCCGGTTTGTAGTTCAAAAGTCCATATTAGTGTAAATTGTCCATGATTTTATAATGGGCACAGTCATTACATTGTGGCACAGTACAATTATGGTTTTTACAGCATTCGTACTCCTCCTCCAGAGTGACTTGTTTGTTTTCTCCTTCTGTTTTCAGTTTCCGGATTAGGGTACAGTTTGGTACCCGAATCAATACGGGTTGGATAAAAAAATGGTTTCTTATCCAACAATGCATGGGTAATAGAACCCCGGGACACACAATTATGTCCGATCTTCATGCAACAGTTTTTTACTGTTCCATGTTCTCCTCGGGTGGCTGGTTTGGACCCGGTTGTTGAGCCAGTGGCTGAACAGGGGGGTTCATACCAGTTCCATCCGTAGGTGCCAATGCGGGGACAGCAGGTGTAAGTTTCACCTTTTGGCGTGCTTCGAACAGCTTCAAAGCATGCTCAGGTGTACCGTCCCAGTTATCCATGATAACTCCGAAGACCTTGAAGAACTTTTGCTGGTTCTTCATGTTCGTTGCTCGTTCTAGGTCGAGCATCTGAGAAGCTGTTTCCTTCTCGGATAGGGCCTCCTGCCGCAGATTAGCAGCTTCCTGCTTATCTTTGGCAACATCCGCTTTGATCTGAGTCGAGATTCGGTTGATCTCTGACTTCTGGATCGCGTCAATACACTGGAGAGTGCTCGACACGGTCCGACGATACATGTCCAGGTGGAGGTTTTCCAGATGGTGCTGTAGCGTCTCAAATTGTTTGCTCTGGATATTGCAAGACAATTTGTCCTCCTTCTTGAAGAAGGTCTCCACTGTCTGGATCAGCTTAGGCCGATGAACCACAGCACCAGGTGGGGGTACCTGACCCTGAGGCTTCGGCTGTGCTCCAGACCCACTCGCAGTGACAGCTACCTGCGTGTGCGAAGAAGCAACCGCAGTAGTAACCGCACTAGCAGTGGTCGAAGAAGGGCCTTGAGTTGGTAATCCCTGAACCAGGGGCAACCGTGACAATTCCCTTCTAAGGTCTTTGGCCGTCAACAATGGTGCGGGTGGACGTTGTCTCACCACAGCACTCATTGTAGGTCGGGGAGCTTGACCTCCTACTGTCGGCAGTTCCTGCTTGACCCTCCCGTACTGATCAAAGATTTGCATCTCTGGTCCGGGTGGGCCCATAGCAGGGTACTGCTTCGGGTCTTTGACATTCAAAGGCGCGTGTTTCCGGGCGGACTGGCCACTCGGTCCACTGACACCAAAGAATGTCGGGTTCTGTGCACCTCGTGGAGTTGGTGCTCGCCCATAATGGGAAGGAGTTCCAGTAGGAGATGGAAGATGTGGCTTCTTCCTTCCCCCATTTGTCTGTCTCTCCAGCGCCTCCAGTGGTGACCTGGCTCGGCTTGGAGATTCAGACGCCTGTCTCTTCCTATCTGCTACAGAGGGTCCCTGGCGGTAATCCCTGCGGCTTCGGACCTGTTCTCCGGATGGAGTTACATAAGCCCCACCACGACGGCGGGCCTTGTTGCTTCTCCATTCGTTTAACAGATCGTACTCCTCCTGAGCGTACTCTAGTTTGCCGGACCCGGGAGTCTGGGCAAACCGAGCCTTTAGTTTCTGGTTAGTACCAGGAACCGTAGGCGCAAACTGCTTCGTACTCGGTGTGAGGGAAGCCAACTTCTCTGCATTGAGGCCCCTAAGGTTGCCATAGAGTTCGGAGTGAATTTTCATCACCCGATCTATGGCTGCCTCCAGGCCCTCTCCATGCGAAGTCACATAGTGCCGGACCATGTCTCCGCGTCGGGGGGTGACACATCCTGTGCATTTAGCACATTTCTTGCCAACCTCTCGGTCGCAGACATATTCCGGCCTCTGGTGCATATGAACCTCCACGAGATGACGAAGGAACGCGTCTTTCTCGATGAAGAATTCAACCTCACCCTCACTTTGAGTACAACGTTGGAAGGGACAATCCTTACGACCCTCCCCGTAGTACTCATCTAGAGCAAACTTGAGCTTGCCCTTCTGGTCATAATTGTACAGACCATTGGGCGAATTCTTAACGAATTCCCAATAGATCCAGTACATATTGGCCGGCTTTCTATCAGAGAGCTTCTTGCGAAGCCACTCCTCCATATCTTCCTGCCTCTCACAGGTGATCCGAGGGGGCAGTCTCCATACGGATTTACTCCCCTTCAGGTGTCCCCTGTGTAGAGGAATGAAGTCGGCAAAGTTGCTATTGGCGTTAGCCCAGATAGCAGCCTCTTGCTCGTCAGTCGGAGTGACATCCACAACTGGGTCAACCGGCTCCTCTCCCTCCGGGTCGGATGGTACATCCACAGGTTGCACAACGGGTTGTTGACCCGCGAGGACCTGGGCTGCAGCATCTTGAGCGTCTCCACTCAAATCGGCCATTACGTCGTGTAGCTTGACGATTGGCACACCGAGCTCAACTTTTACGGTTGGGACAGCCGGTTCAGCTTCTGTATTATCAGCTTGAACGTCTACCTCGATAGGTTCAGGTTTGCGTTGGTCAACCTTCTTCTTATTCCTCCTGCGGGATCTGCCGTTAGTAGAAGTGCCAGGCTCGGATGCGTCCGTCTCATTGCCGGAGACATCCGAAGCCTTAGCGCCCTTCTTATTGGCCGAGCGTGGAGACACCCGACGGGTTCGGGTACTGTCGTCCACACTCGTGCTGGTAGAGGGTTCGGTTCCTGACCGCTTCCCTTTACCCTTACCTTTGGTGGGGGTTGTTTTACCCTTTCCACCAGCTGCTTTCTCCTTTACTTGCTCAGTCTTCGTAGGGGTAGACTGAGCAGTTTTAAGGGAAACATCTGCATCAGGTAGGGCCTTCTCAGGTACTACTGCTGCGCCTCCCAAGGTGGGAGCTTCAGCAGGAGACATGAGACGGTCCATCCGATCGGCCATCTTGGCTGTTACTTGCACGGGTGCGGGTCCGGGTACTAACTCCGGATGCGCCAGTGCATACTGTCTCTCCAATAGACGTACTACGAGGTCTTGTATTACCCCGAGTCTGTCTAGTGGAGACACACCAATACGGGCCTCTTCTGCCTCAATGGTTTGAGACGTAATAGGGACCCCTGGACAGTAATCCACAACAGCGTTACCTGCTGCTTCATACTCATCCGCTGTGCTTAACAGTAGGATCTGGTCTCTGTCTATGTATCTAGAGACCTCATCTGCCTTGACACCGGTGTAACCCGTTTTGTCAGACACATAGGAAGGCCTATAAGAGGTATTCCTTCGGAAAGCCATTTCTGCGTCCCAGACGGCTTTACGAAACCATAAGTGGACTACCAATCCTTTGGCCATCTGATGGTAATCCATCAACCAGGACTCCGGAAAGGTATTAGCCCACTGCGGATGAGCACATTCCCAGATTGCGTTGACAACACGCTCGTCAACCTCTCTGGGCGTCCCATAACAGGTGGGTATCAGCATTTCCTCGGAAATTGCTAACATCCGTCCGTCATATGGACCGGCTACATCATGCCATTCGGGACTGTCTGGGAAGGGCAGCTCTAGGTGCATTGGCCTGTCAACCGGAGAAGCAGGTCCCAAAGCACCGAATGAGGTACTCCCACCAAGACGGGGCGGCAGTTGAGGGGGAGGTGGCATCAGAGCCCTGTCAAGAGACTGGGCTCCTGCCGGTTCTCCACTCAAACCTTCGGATGGAGGGGCTACATAAGGCTCACCTACATCAATTTGTTGTTGAACGCCTCGGCGTTCAGGACTAACTTGTCTGGAGTTGTCGGATGCGTCGTAGAACGATTCTACGTCGCTATCGTCTACTCCAGAGAAGTACTGATCAACATTCATTTGTTGATCCATTTGATCACAATCAGCATCGTATTGCTGATCGTCGTATGTATAAGTGGGACTCTTGGGAGAACCACTTCCATACTCTGGCGGGGTGCTGGCACCGGCACCGCCGCCAAGACGGACGGCCTCTTCTGCCATCGACAGAAGTGGCTGTTCGGGGATAAAATATCCCAATCCACCGGATAAGCAGTGAGTACTGCTTACCCAGTGAAAGGCGGGTGCCTTTTAACGAGGGCACACCTCGGAATATGGCTGTCACGGGCTATCAGACTCCAACAAGAGCAAGACCACCCTCGGCCACGTCTTCTTCCTTCGCAGGAATAAGACAATATGGCGGGATACTCGAACTTGAATCGCTGCGCATGATCAAACCGGCGCCTCACGTGACCATTCGAAAATGGGTCAACAACTTTCCCGCGTGCCCTTAATTAGGTCACGCGCCCTTACATAAAAACAATACAATACCCGATCGGTCGTCCGTCCGTACTCAGGGTTCGACTATGACAATTCGCTAGGTATTCTGGAGTTTATGGATAGCATAAGCATATCCACCGGATTATCCGTCCAAAACCATGGGTTCATTGTCATAGGACCTTTTCCAGAGACTCTTGACCGGCTCAAATATACATTGAACTAGGTTACAACATATAACAGTACACAGTACAGGACAACACACTCGTTGTGTTAACAGGCTAGGTTACGGCAGTCTGTAGCAACCTTGGACTGCGTCTAAGAGGTTTTGAGGCCTCTTTTATTGACCTGGTATCCATAAGAGCCTTTTCCAAGGTCTTCTTAGCCTTAGAGGGACCTTTCCTCTTATTTTTACCTGCGCCTGCCGAGACTTTTTGTATCTTCCCCTGCTTTCCGGATGTTACGACAGGGGGCACCACCCTCTTCGGGTCTG
The DNA here is from genome assembly GCA_949317995.1 of Acholoe squamosa. NCBI lineage: Eukaryota > Metazoa > Annelida > Polychaeta > Phyllodocida > Polynoidae > Acholoe > Acholoe squamosa. The sequence continues at coordinate 35,092,017 of OX439043.1, read as the reverse complement.
CAACCTTCCGTGGCCGCCCGGGTCCTCGCTTTCGGGTCGGTACCACTTCGAGTTGCTTAACACGACTCTGTTCCATTACTTCCAATAGACCATCGCCGTACATTTCGGTGGAGGTATCCCTCCCCCTCCATGGGCGTAGTCTCGCTACATTTGACTTGTAACATTTACCAAGCTGTGATTTAATAATCACTGTGCAATCACTAATAACCTGAGTTATAGTGAAAGGTCCATCCCAATTACTGGCTAATTTCAGGTTAGCTAGAGGTTGGTGTAGACGCAGTACTCTATCCCCTAGATTAAAAAATCTAGCTTTTAGACCTGTGTCATAGCCAACTTTCTGCCAACGCGCAGTTTTCTGCAACTCGTCTCTAACCCTCTCATAGGCTTGTTTGAAATTATCCCGTAGGGATTCTACAAACATCACCTGGCAAGGGGCTTCCGGATTCATTCTTATTACGCCGAACACCAAATCGACTGGCATAATCAAATCCTCTCCAAAAACGAGGAGATTAGGAGAACAGTTTGTGCTCGAATGCACAGTGCCATTATAGGCATGTACCACGAATTCACATTGTTCATCCCAATCATCCATCTGCTCATTTACCAGAGACTTCAATACTTGGATCAAAGTCCTATTGAATCTCTCTACTTGTCCATCGCTCTGTGGTCTATAGGGATTAGTTCTTGTCTTGCAGATCGCCAGACAATTACACATCTCCTGCCACAGACTAGACTCAAATTCTCTGCCTTGGTCACTATGTAACATGAGTGGGACACCTAGGTGCAGCACCCACCCTTTTACAAAGGCCATAGCACAAGTAACAGCCTTATGATCCGGTAAAGGGAACACTCGGGTGTACTTGGTATAATAGTCAGACACGACCATCATACACGTGTTGCCACTAGGAGTGGGGGGAATCCCACTAATAATGTCAACAGCTATTCTAGCAAACCTTACACCAAACAGTTCCTGGGATAATGGCAGCTTGCCTAACCCGGGTCCTGGTTTGTTCTTACAGCACTCGGGACAGGTCTCCACCCATCGGGTGAGATCTGTACTCATGCCGGGCCAATAGTATCGTCTGGTCAGACGTTCTAGAGACCTTTTCTTTCCAAAGTGCCCACTAGTTCTATGTCCATGACAGAAATACATAATATCTCGTCGCATAGCACTAGGTATGACAACTTGCAAGGTTTTGTTCCTATTAGAATGGTTCTTCCATCGAAACAGAATACCATCCCGGACTTTTAGCTCGGCCCATTGAGCTAAGAATCGTCTCATCTCTCTGTTCTCCAATGACACTACGGGTCTTGGGGGACAGATACCCTGATTAAGGAATTTAATCAAACGTGATGTGACTGCATCAGACTTCTGGAACTGCCTGATGGTCTCCAAGGACCAATTCAAGACATGTTCCGGATGGGTTTCGAATGGAACTCGAACCCCTGCCAACACAGCATTGTGTGCTCCACAATCAGTGCACTCAGCATTTGCACATTTCCTCACTGGGATTCTAGACAAAGCATCTGCATTCAAATGCTTTGCCCCGGCTCGGTGTTCAATCTGGCTGTGATTTAGACCGAATTCGGATAGGTGCGCTAACCAGCGACCTATCATCCCCTCTGCATCTTTGAAGTTCAATAACCATCTGAGGGAAGAGTGATCAGTCCGTAGAGTGAAATCACTCCCCCACAAAAAGTGCTTGAACTTCTTCGTATAGACCACCACAGCCAACAACTCACGTTTAGTGGTACAATAGTTTCTTTGAGATTTACTCAACGTGTTACTAGCGAAGGCTATAGGAACTTCGACCCCATCCTGGACCTGAGAAAGGGCGGCTCCTATGCTTTCATTACTAGCATCAGTATCTAGAATGAAATGATCATTCTCCGTGGGGTATCTCAACACAGGTGTGATAGCAAACAAATCCTTTATTTTCATAAAGGCCTCGTCTTGCTCGGGTCCCCAAGGGAATCGTTCCTTTCTGATCCCGGGTGTCCAGTGGGACAAACTCTGGATAGGAAAGGCAACCCTTGAATATCCTGGGATAAAGTCCCGGTAGTAGGAACAGAATCCGAGGAAGGACCTAACTTCTTTCGCATTCGTGGGTGCTTGCCAATTTGACACGGCATCCAGTTTCTCCGGATCGGCTTTAATCCCTTCATTCGAGATTATTCGCCCCAAGTAATTAATAGATCTTTTGAAAAGATCGCACTTCTTGGGTTTCAGCTTCAAACCATTAGTTATGATCCTTTCCAGGACCATACCTAAATTTTCCAAGCATTCTTCGTATGTCTTTCCAAAGACAATCACATCGTCTAGATAGACGAGACATTTCTTCCATAAAAGGTCACTTAATAAAGTTTCCATCATGGCTTCAAATGTCGCCGGTGCATTGCACAATCCAAACGGCATCACATTATACTGGAATAATCCAATATGACTGGAAAAGGCCGTCTTCTCCATATCTTTCGGATGCATACCCACTTGCCAGTATCCGGATTGTAAGTCTAGAGAGCAATACCATTGCTTACCTCCAAGGGAGTCTATAGTCTCATCGATCCGTGGTAAGGGATATGAATTCTTCTTGGTCATACCATTCAATTTCCGGTAATCTATGCAGAAACGGATGCTACCATCTTTCTTGGTCACCATGCACACAGGGCTAGACCAAGGACTGGTTGATGGAATTATTACATCCTGTTCAAGCATTTTAGCTATCTCCTCCTCAGCTACCTTTTTTTTGGCTAGTGGGAGTCTTCTATAAGGAATCTTAAAAGGTTCATTCTCACCAGTGTCAATCGTATGCAGTACTTTATCGGTACGCCCCAATTGTTCACTCGGTGCTGCAAAAGCTTTACGGTACTTGTACAACAAGTCAGTTAGAGCTTCACGTTGTTCATCACTTTCTACATGGCTTTCGGCTACTAGAGTGTCTAGTTCCGGGCTCCTTTCGGGTGAGGAAGGGGCTCCGGGTGCCGAAACATGTTTACAGTCTTCTATCAATTCGGATAAGATAACCGATCCAAGGATCGTATCCTTCTGTACATAGACAGTCTTGTTACCGGTATTGGATATAGGAACCACCGTCCAAGCAGCGTTAGCTACTAGAACATCAGCGGATTCCAATCCGATACTTGACAACATGGCCATGTCTGGCTCTACAACTCCAGTTTTTCCTGAAAACTGTCTGTCCGCTCGACATAAGACATCACAGGCTGTGCCTGGTGGTATCTTAACAGTCTGGGCTACACTGGCTACACTGCTTACTTGCCTAAGTACACATTGTACTTCGAGATGGTACGGGTCTCTCACTTCCAATATTCCCCTCTGGGAATCTAACCTTGCTCCATATAATGCAGCAAAATCCAGACCGAGTATACCATCATCCGCGATGTTCGCCACAGTAGGGGTAAGGATGAAGTCCTTATCTTCCTGTAGACTGAACCTCATACATGTTCTACCGAACGTTTGTATCATGCTACCGTCGGCCGTACGAGCATTTCCTTCCGTTGTGAAAGTTTCATGATTCGTAGGCAAAAGATCGTAGAATCTCTTAGCAATACAGGAGTGGCTAGCACCCGTATCGACAAGAAACTCAGCGGATCTACCACTCACAGATACAACTGCGTACCACCTCCTACCTTTCAAGTAGGTAGGACTACTTGCATACTTAGCAAGTTCCGTCTTAGCGCCGAGGTCAAATCCACATCCCTTTAAGAATTCGAGACAAGGATGACCCGGGGGGAACTGGGCACACCCCACCCTGGCCAACTCATTGGCCGCTCCCTCTGGACTGATATCGGGTTTCCCCTCTGTGTTCTTCTGCCGGTTCTTGACACCTGGTGTACTATCAGTCTCCCCAGCCTCATGAGTAAGGAACTGATCAGGCTCCTTAACTTCACTGCTGGGCGAAATCGCTAGAGGATTCTTGCCAGTACCGCAAGCTGCGATAGGCTGGCAGTCATGGCAATCACTCACTCTGGGGGTAATCCGGTTGCCATTGTGGACACCCCCTCTCAGTTTTCCTTCTTCACTGAGTCCTCCTTACCCGGATTGCTCCGGTAACGAGTGTTTCTATAAACTGGCTTATCTGCCTCACACTCGGCAGCATAATGCCCAGTTTCCTGACATCGGAAGCATGTCACAACAGTCCTATCAGGCTTAGGCCTCCTAAGATTTTCAGTAATCTTCTTTACCAAATTGTTAACCAGGTCCTCTGATAAAGAAGGACCCGTCGTGGGTTTGGTATCGGGGTGAGTCACAGGAGGTTTAGAAGTGATCACTTTCTCCTTGACGTAACCCGGTTTCTTTCTCCAGTTCCGGTTGTACCGGGGGTTCCCTTGGCCAATGGCCCCAACGTTTTCATCTTCGTCAGGTTCCCCTGATTCGGATGAATCGGTTTCGGGTATTCCCTCCGGGATTATCATTGCTGACATCCGTTGGGGTACCTTCCCGGCAAAGATACGGGCCTTTCGATCATAATGATCTAGGGACTGGAACAAATCTGTCAAAGAGGCATCATTCTTCCAAGCTTCACAGGCTACTGTCCTGTGTTCTTGATTCCGCAATCCTTCAATGAATTGTTTAAACATCTCATCTAGGAAGCATTCATCATCTAGTCTCCATTGAGGTCTGGCTTTATGCAACAGTCGTTGACATTCTAAGCCGAACACTTTGGCAGACTCCTTGGGCTTCTGTGTTCTTTTAGTGAACGTCAGCCAAGGGTCTTCTCCAACTATATTCCCATATAAATATGAAGCAATCTCTATGAGTTCATCATACTTCATATGGGCTGAGAGTCCTGTTATTTGAGAATCTCTCCATTGTTCCACGGCTCCTTTTCCGTCGCCTTCCTTTAACCAGCATACTAAATAAGGCAGAGCTTCCGCTTTACCCCATCCATTGCAGTTAAAGACATCCGCGCAGCCTTGATACTCCTCCTTCCAAGGGTTCTTGGCATTAAAGGGGGTAGGTATCTTAGCTACTCTACGAGCCGGATTCGTGGATCCAGTAAGGGTTAAACCCTTACTCCATTCCATGATCTCCGTATCGTCCAGACCTTGATTGTAACAATCAACACCTAAGTTAGCAATCGCTGCATTAGAATCATGCAGCGCTTGTAACCCTGGAGAAAGAGATACTCGGCGACTGAGTCTCTTTTTCCTTGGAGGATTCGTACCATAAGTACTTCCAAAGCCTCCGGATGGTGGTCCTCCTCCACCTCCTGATCCCCCTGCTCCGTATGGAGGCACCTGTGAAAAGGTGTGTCCACTGGTTTGGGGAGCCGGCCCTGGACCATTGGTGGGTTGTGTATTTCCACCAAAGCTAAAGAAACCACTATTGGGATTAGTGTTTCCTCCTGTTCCATACGACTGATTTCCATTATTGAAACCAGTCCCACTGGCAGAGGGTCTGCTCCTGGAACGATCGCTTGAGGGTCCGGATCCTTGATCACATCCGGATTGCCCCCCAGCTGTACTGGAACCTCCGGGTGCTCGTCCGGTTGTTCCTCCGGACGTGTTCCGGGTGTTACCATTGGACGGATTCGTTCCTGTTTGGGACTGATTCCATCCATACTGGGCATACGGGCCATTTGGTCCCCCTAAAGGTGACTGTTGTGGCCATCCGCCGTCAAAGGTGGAGCTTCCTGCCGAGCGGCTTTGTTTAGCTCCACTCGCAGAATTATCCCCTTTATTTCCCGTACCTAGACCAAGAGGTATAGAGGTATTATCTGTAAATCTAACCTGATGACTCTTTACTCCTTCATAACGAGGTACAGTTGTCTCTGTTACCCCGTCATTGCCCCTCAAAGAGAACATCTGGTTACTTGTCGTGTTTAGGGCAATTCCTGAAACAGTGAAGTCTGATTCAAGAGTGCCTACTGCACGACCAGTATCTTCTAGATACTTTGACATCTGGATAGCTTTAGCCTCCAGTTCGGAATAATCATCCATCATTTTAGTCTGTTTAACAGCCAAATCTGTGGATTCGCGTATCAATTGATCTTTGAGTTTTTCATGCTCATCGGTCTGTTTTTGGTACGTTTCCCGAGCATCTTTGAAGGCTGATTCTATTTTCTTCAGCTCTTCTTGATACTTGCCGTAGGCCGATTGAGTTGAATTTAACTCTTGTTTAGTTCTATTCAACTCATCATACGAGGCTCTGTATTCCAGATCCGCCGTATATAGTGCATCACGATACTGTTCGTGCTGGAGTTGAAAATCTTGCTTTTCTTTCTCCATCTGATCCAACAACAATTGTTGTTGGCGTCTACAACTCTGATCGTAATCGAGACGTTCCGATATCAACTGTTTGTTTTCAGTCAGAATCTTGTCTCGGGTTCCGGTCAGTGTAATAAGATCCTTCTGGATCTTCTCGTATTCAGCTCTCATGTCTTCAAGCTCGTCCATTTTGTTCTTTTCGAATCCACATTTTTGGTGTTTAATTCGTGAACTGTATGGAGTTTCAAACATACCTGCACTAGGCTTTGGTACCTCAAATGGTAATTTACCAAATTGAGCAGTACTTTTATGCATTGGTGCAGGTTTCGAAGTACCTCCTGGCATGAATAAGGAGTCTCCAAATTCATCCAGTTCATGATGTAAGTTTCTTCTTACATCTTCTAACCCATCAGGGTAGTGTTCTAGTGGATCCCTCCACTCCGTACCTTGGGGTGGTGACTTGATTTCACCATCCTCCATCGGGGAGTCTAGCTCACGATTTGAGCCATTTCCCCTAACTGGGCTCAGCTCAGTCATTTCTGACTGCGCTTACCCGAAGACCAACTGGTCACGGCACCAGTGTAGTGGTTCGTCTCGTTAAGTTAGATTAAATCATAACGAAGAGAGAGAAAAGTTTCCGGGTAGGCAACCGAGCTTTTATTTCAGAGCTTGCGTTACATACGATCACAGCCTCAGAGGACTACATGCTGCTAGTGCATTCGGTTACCCTTTCGGGTAACAACCTGGTTGAGCAGTGGGTAAACCACTACTGAGGAACCTAGGGCTAGGACCAGCCTTATATAGGGGAAAAGCCCGCGAAACTCAGACCGGCCACGTGACGTGTGGCGGACGAGTGGTAGGCCCCCTGGTGTAGTGGATACGAACCCAGAGGCAGGTGCTGCCACCTGCCATCCGGATTCCCCCACCACACCCGAAGGACCTAGGTCTGAGTCTCACGGGTGCATGAACGTTAAAGTGTAAAATACCATACCCCTACATTTCAGATCCAGAACCAAACTGACTGTGTAGCGGCACATAAGGGTTGTGTCTCTGGGTACTGCCGGGCATCGAATCGATGCACAGAATTTGACATACCACTGCGCCACTGAGACGCTTTAGTCTTCCAAGTACTCGGCGCCCACGCCTGACTGCGAAGCTCCGCTGCGAAGTAGTCCAATTCCCGGATCCGCTGACGGGCCTCTGCAACACAAAAATACCGGTAACTCGTTGATGAGGATAGCTCTGGAGAGAGTATCCGCTACCAGGTTGTCCTTGCCCGGTAGATACACTCCCACCAGGTGGCAGTTGAACATCACTGTCAGCCAAAATATTGAGCGGAGGAGATGCATTGAAGCTGAATTTCCACTCCTACGACCTGCGTATTGTCTGTGACACATTCTACCCGGTGGTCCACCCACATGTGGCCCCATCTAGTGAGGGCCTCAAGAATCGGGTACAGTTCTCTAACATTAATATTACAGGGTACATCATGGACCGGTTGGGGGACACTGGTTGTGGCGGTCTCCCTTCATCTCGAAGTCCTCCTGTCACCTACCGCACAACCAATCCACGCCGGAGTAAGCACCGAATCCAGTACCAGATGCATCCGTGCACACCATGGATGTATTAACAGGAGGCTGGATTATTTTCGCTGTGCCGTTGAACCAGGCAGCAAAGTCCCCCCACCAGGCTAGATCTAGGTGAAAGGACTTGGACAATGTGATGTACCTTTTCCTGGGGGCGAAACAACTTAACATTGCGATAACACGATGGGAGAAAGTGCGACCACCATGAACCAAAGTCGCGCAATGTGCCAGAACTCCGCACAGTTTTTGAAGTTGCTTTTTCGTTGTCCTGCGACGACCACTGAAAAAGTCCAACTCCATCTGAAGTTTGCGCAATTTGTCCACGGGTAGTCTCAGTTGCATATTTACTGAATCAATTTCCACTCCCAGATAAGTCTGAATCTGACTGGGGGAGCGCACTTTATTGTAGGAAATGTAGAAACCTAAGGAGCGCAATGTTTTGTGGAGGAAGAGCTGTGCTTCCCGACAGGCTTCAAAGCTATCCGCCATAACCAACATGTCGTCTAGGTAGTTGACATAGAAAATACCGTGTGCCATAAGGTACCACGCTAGTGAGTCTGTAAAACTGTTGAACACGTAGGGGGCAACGCGGGTACCGAATGACAAGAAGTTGTCCTGAATAAATCTAGACTCCCAAGACAGGCCCTGCCTAGCTCTGTCGCACTCCCGGACCATGATTGAGCGGTAAGCTGCCGTAACGTCAGTCACTGCCATATACGAGCCGGGCTTTAGATGGTCCGATACAGTATCTACCGATTTGTAACTAAATGACCTGAAAGTTTGACTCATGTGGAAGTTAATTGAGCACGAGTCGGGACGGCTAGCATCTGTTATTGGCCTGGTGCCTCCTGAGGGTTTTTTAACTGCGCCCAAAGCGTGAATGCACTGAGGCTGGACATTCACTTCCGTTTTTTACCCGAGGCTAACTTCTCAGAGATGATGTCACTAATATCCTGGTAGGCTGTAACCGTGGCTGAGTCGTAGTTTTTGCACCAGTAACCTTCTATATGCACGCCTGGGTCCGTTAGTTCAAACCCGTGGCAGATACCATCTAGGAGGAAGTGGGCGTTAGGGTCCCAATTGCCTTTGCCGTATACTTGACTATGGCCCCCTGAAAGCATGTTGCTCCAGCCTGCTAAGTTCATTTGAGATATGACCCCACATAGAAAATGAGGTGAATTAATGTCCCATAAAGGAGCATAGTCTGTGTGCATATGAAGAAATTCATTTAAATCAACACAACAACAAATGTCATCAAAGGTGAACGGAAAAATATCACTAAGTTTCATATCATAAGTGCCATTACAGCTGAACTCCGGAACAGTTTTGCTTTGTCATGCCTGACTTTGGTTACCACCCTGATTGGCTGACTGGTAGTTGCGGTCTGAGTACAATTTTTTCCCTTGTGGGAGCCCCTGCAGTGTTTGCAAATGTGTTTGCCGGAGCATTCGTCATTAGAAAGGGCAGTGAAATTCCAGTTAATACATACATCAGTATATTCCCATTTCTTATCTTCGTACCGGACCCCCCTACCGCGGTTGCGTCTACGACTACCCTGATTTGCTGTAGGAAGTGGTTTTGGGTCATAAACACAGGACATATGTTCTGTACTGAGACAGGCTTGGACGGATGTTTCGTCCCCCGCGACGAAGAATGGGATTTTTTGTTCGAGGACCCTGGTAACTACCTTGTAATCATATTTGGCCAACTGTTTGGCTGAAAAGGAGCCTCCCTGCCCCTTCAGTTTCACAAATCTCATGTGTTCGAGATAAGCTGATGCTGGAAGCTCAGGCAAATTCTTTTGAATAAGGACCTCGTAGACCCCTTGCATGCCGTACAATAATTCTGTAACAGACATATCTTCATACTTTTTATCTGATTCAATATGAAAATCTGGACGCAGCCAGTTTGTAGAGCGTTTACATTTACTACCTTCCGAAAACAAATTCATATTTTTGATAAATGGGTCATCAATACCTGAAACACCCCCCTGATTTGATTTGAGAATAAACTGTTCAGGTTTCCGTCGATAAGACCTAGTGATGATGCTGTCAGGCCTGCCGATGTCAAGCCTGATTGAAGGGTTTGTAGGTATGGAGATCTTACTTCCGCAGAGAACAGAGGGGCCGGGTTGCCCCGGTGGTGCTGATTGGTAGCACCAATATTGCCTGCGGGACGGGTGTGATACTGAAGCTGTAGTTGAAGTTGCTGCTGCTGAGCTGTGATGACATGATGTAAGGGATGTGCCCCCCCTGCCAGAGGCTGAACTGACTGTTGTTGCTGGGAAGGTGAATGGGTTGCTACAGGAGGCAGGTCAGGTAACAGTCCCCCCTGGGTCCTGTATGATTGTTGTTGTTGAACCTACTTCAAGTAAGCGGAGTAAGAAATGTCCAAAGGGGGTTGCTGCACAGAACCTGAAGGTGCACTGACACTACCAGGTAGACTAGTAGGCCCTGCTACTTCCCACAATTGCTGTGATGGGACCAGTTGATTCCCCTGGGGCTGTGGTTGATTGTACCGGGTACCCGGCTTGTCCACGTGGCCACTGCTCGGTACCACGCGGGTCCCAGAAATAAAATCATTGTCCCCATTTGGCAAACTAACATTGTTCATACCTGTTATGAGCTGCTGGGGGCCTGCAGGGGCCTGTGAGGCCAATATCTCCTGATCTTGTCCATACATTGGCTGTATCGCTGCCAACCGGAAGGCCCGGTCGGCCATCTTGGATGTTCTGGTTTCCCGGTGCGTTCCGGTCCCCACCTCGGTCCTTTACCGAAAGTTTTCGCAATTGATCCCAAGTTACCAGTGGATATTTGTGCGGTATTGCACTGGGATCAGAGTAGTCAAAGGCCGCCATAAGGCCACTCCATGCTTTCTCACCTTGGGCAATATCCTTCAAAATATGTGTGTTTTGAGCGCGAATAGATGCCAACTCCAGCTCTAATTCCCTTTGCCTGCCTAATTGTTGTATCCGTTTCTCCCTGGCCTTTCCTGCTTCAATTTGTGCCTTCAATTCATTCACTTTCGCATCAAAGGCATCCTCCATGGCCACGGCGTCCTGCCCGGGAGCCCCAGCATCCTGTGCGGCCGCCGGGTGGCCATGACTGGCTGACTCCACTGCAGCCAGTGGTCCTCCCTGGCCCTTTTGGTCCAATAACTGGTTCTGTGGGTCCCATTTTGGGATTGGGATGTTTACAAGCCAGACACAGTCTAGAGTTCCCATGGTATTGTACCTCACAAGAGTCGCAAGTGACTCCCATGATGAAAAACACAGAAAAAACAGCTAAAGAAAACAGAGCTGAACTGAACTGAACTGTCTGGGCCTGCCTGTGCAGGTGAGTGGAGAGTGACAGGTAGGGCACTGGGTCACACAGGTGGGAGGCCCTAAGTACGAATACCCCGAACAGGGTATGACCACTGTTCGATACCAAAAACTTAATTCCTCTTGATTAAAGAGATATTGCAGAATAACCCTGTTGGTTCAGTTAGCTTCCTTAACAAATATTTTTTTAAGGAAAATTGATCCAAAGTTGAACAGGTTTGTGAGACCACCCTGCGATTAATAATCACGGAAAATTGATCAAAATCCCATCAAGATGTAGGTCAATATGTTGCTAACAAGTATATAATATTGTTCTCCATGTAACCTTTACCATATAGGGCAATATCTGGCCCAATATCTTTGTATTTCTGCAATAAATGCATGGTCATGCACATGACTCAAACAGGGGGTCTGGCAGAATCACCCAAATGTTCGCTCTATGAAGCAGTGGAAAAAATATAAAATGAAGCAAAATATGGTGCTAGTGAGATAAAGCTATGTTTTTCCTTTAATTTGATACTATATAGAAGTAAATCTGCCAAGTAAAACCCCCAGAATCATTATTTTACCAACAAATGTTTACCACTGTGACAGATATGGGCAGCGGGCAGCCAAATTCATCTGACTTCTCTACCCTTGGCCTGGGGCCGGGCTTGGCCTTGTTGGTAGGCCGAGAGGATCTGCCTCAGAGAGGCAGAGACCAACTCAATCAACTCACCAAGATATAATATTGCTGGCCATAGTAGCAACAACACATGGCTATTCTGAGCAAAGTACTCACTGTCAGTTCTTGAAAATCATTGCTCACTCCTGTTCCCGTATGTGTATTTCTGCTGTACAGCAACTTAATATCTTGATCAAATATGTAATCTACTGTTAGGCCATGTGAAGTCAGGTTAGAGTAGGATTACCTTCCGAGCCATTTTGATCATTGATGAGGCTTTTTTTCATTATTCATTATAGTCTATATAGATCTACCAGTGCCGGGAATCGTGTAGGTTGTAGACATCACTATGTAATTTATATTCATTGCACTGTAATCTTCAATTTGATACCAAATATGCCCCCCCCCCCCTTTGGTGATTCCTATCATGTCTAAATGCATTTTTGAGAATTTCTACTTTTTTTTGTTACATAATGAATCATGCGGGCGGTGGACGGTAATCTCTAACCTGACTTCCCATGGCCTTAGAGAATCTGACATGTTGTGTCACCAATGACACCAGCAGACACACAGTCTCGAATCAACATGGCAGTCCTTGAGTCCTAGCTACAGCAAGTGGTTATGAAACCTTATTAATAATTACATGCATGTGACGATTTAATCAGGGAGGATACAGTATAATGTATATTCATGATTTTATACATGGCTACCATTTGGATATGTATTGAGGGAAGTATACATTAAAGCATTGGACCTGACACTAAGTGTTTAGTGCAATTAGGCTACTTGGACAGATTGGCTGAGTGGATAAACAACACACAGTAGTACTTGATCTCTGCCTCTGCCTGTATAAAGGGGGATGTGTACACATGACGTCATGCAGGAAAGGGGGGGGGGGGGGGGGTTATCCCTGGCATGACGGGATTAATTTTCCATATACCTTCAGCATTGCAAAATTGGGGGGGGGGGAACATGACGAGGGGGGGGGGTCAAAAATGGTCCAAAAAAGCATGACATCATTTGTACACAGCCCTAACGCAGGCAGAGCTACAGCCTCCTTGTTGGGGGGGGGGGGGGCAAAACCCAATAAACGTTCACACTGGGGGGGTCAAAACTAAATATGGGCAATTCAAATACCCATCAGGATGTGTCATTCCACGCGCATACCCGATTTTGAGGGGGGGGGGGGTCATTTTACTAAATCAGTTCCTAGTGGGGGGCAGTCGTGGAACTTACCAACTTAACATTCGCTGTAGGTACTGATGGGCACTATCCTATCTGAGTCATTTTAACAAAGGATAGTTAGGGCCGCAATCATTTCTGTCATGGTGGGGGGGGGGGTCGAGAAAAATCTTCCGGTTGGCCAAAATCCATCTAGCCCCGCCAGTTAGCAATAAATGACTCGTCCCTTAGGCCCCTATTAACTAGATGGTTTATTCAAAGAGCTAGCTAATTTAGGGAGTTGTCATTACTTATCAGGGGCTGTGTAACATAGTCAAATGACGTCATGGCACTCGTGCTCTTTTTGACCATTTTTTACACCCCCCCCCCCCATGTGCATATGAAATCGTCCGACATAGGCCCGAAACTAGCCCTCGCCGCGGGGTGGTTCCATTTTCAATAAGGTGGAACTCGGATTAGTTCAAGAGTGGAGCTTGCCAAAAGTTCCATCTGATAAAAGACAGACATTTACACCTGCAAAGGCGCCCTTTTGACCTAAAGTAACGTGCAGGTTTTTTTCGCTGGAAATAGGTGAAATTATTTTGACCCCCCACCCTGGTCATACATTACCCCACGTATAAGCACACCCTATAAGTGCATCTAGATGTTGTCCTCAATTGCGATAATGATATACGCCTTCATAGACATTGACCTTTTCATCAAATGTCACTTCTAGGTGATGACAATGCAGAACACGAAGCAAAGATAAGGGAATATTTCTCAAAGAGGCTCTCAACATCAACAGCAATGTCATGGGTAAGTATCCTATAAAAATCCAAATGATATACCGGTAGTGAGCACAATCATTAATATTTATCCACTCAAACAATTTAGCTTCTGGTTGAATGGCAGTGTTGCCAAAAACTTTAAATGTGATTGGATTTTGGCTTGTGTCAGAAAATTTAGAAATAGTACCATGAATTTGCTGTACTTTAGGGCAATCTGAGTAAATTAACTATGTTCTCTTAAAAAGTTGGGGGGAGGGGCAAAGTTTGTCTTGGATTGTCTTGCCCCCCACTTCAAAGTTGCGGGGGCCCTCCCCCACCCCTGTTCCGCCGCCTATCAATGCCACGACTTATTCCCCTGGGTCAAACCATTGTACCGACAAAGGAAGAGTGCAGGGGTCGGCATCATCTTGTATATATTAGTGCAGATCACTTGAGTAGTGAGTCTTATTGGCCCAGGTCCTCCTGGGTCATTAAAGGAAAGTTGATAAATTTTCTTTAGATCTTTGTCTTTCTGTATATCAGAGATGTCAGACCTTCAGAGGTCCGTCTATTTTCAGATGTTCAAACTTTTCTAAAAATCAGACATCTCAGGCTGCTTCCAAATTGTGGTCATACTATGGATAGAGAGAATTACATTAATCATAGATCCCCTTACATGTCCTTTCTTTTTCTAGGGAGCCTAAGGCTGAGCATAGTTCAACTTCAGGCTTCAGCAAGTGGAATTAAGCATGCCTTGTGCTGCCCTCTAGCTTTTTGTAGACAAACCACCTTTCAGAGATCAGAGGATCTCTGAAATCTCATTTCAGAGGACATGAATCTAAGCTGGCTGCTGATTGGCTGAAATTATGATGCAGTGTTTTTAATTGTATTTCTATGACCACCCATTCCAGAGAGGTTTTAATGGTTTTGAGTGAGGGGAATCAGTTGAAATGAAGACAAGATGGGTGGCTTTAAGCATAATGCATTGGAGGAATAGGTGCTTTGATAACACCCAAACATTTTCAGAGGTTGAGCTCATACCCAACTGACATCTCTAGTATATGGTAACAATTCCCCCAAAAAAAATTTTCTTATGAAAAAAGGTTAAGTAAAAACTTGACACATTTGACTAACTTTTTGACGAAAATGAACCTCCATAGGCTAGCATTGTGCGGTATATTTTGGCGATAGAAGTAACACTTGGGTTCCTATGGGAATTGTCAAATTAAGACGCTTTTTTTTCAGCAGGTAAGGGTGGAAGACTGTCCATATAACGCGATAGATTGAGGAAAAGTTGGTAAATTTTTGTATAGGACCGGTTAAGACCGTTTATGTATCAAATATGTTAACACGACCAACATAGTCTTGTTACGGCTATCGCATTTCCAGCAAGGCAATTTCGGACATGCGCACAGAGTGGTCCATCGTAAGCTATTTTATTTTTCATATAAAAGTAAATTGAGGCAATGTATTCGATTCAAATCAATTGATATTGCCCGAAATGAATGGATTATATTAAAAAAGCCATTAATTTCAAGTCAAATCGAAAGAATCTATCATTTCTCCGTCGAAAAAGCTACTTCCGGCAAGGAGGGGTCGCGCTTGCGCACAGAACATCAAAATCCAAAATGGCGGACAGCGAGACAATCGACTCACGGTGCCATCGAAACTGCTTGATTATTGTCAGTTGGCCATAGCCAACTGACCATTGTTCATTAATGTAGACATCGCCAGGTTTTGTCCGCTGTAGACTTGACCATGGCTTTAGAACCCTTACACCCTTAGCTCTTGAATATTTTGTGGATTCATAGGATTATACAGGGACTGGCCTAGCCTTTTATTATTGGCTATTAGTGCTAGGACAAAGAAAGTCTACTCACCCTGCATATAGGTGTGAAAACCTATTTTAACCCTTTAAAGCACTGGTGTCTGTTTCTATAATTTGATTGGCGGAAATTAATCATGAAGACCAACTGACATCACAGCTATGCTGTGCCTTCTTAGATTTCTTATCATTTAAATTTCTTTAAATTTAACAATTATCCCCTCGTAACAAAATGGAGGAGAATTACAGTGTGTCATGCCTTTTTATGGTTAATATGGATCCATATTCAACACCTGCTGATCTTGTGCAATGCTTAACTCACCAGGAGAGGAGTTATTCGCCAATGAAATTGATGAGCGATAATGGTTACTCACTTGTTTATTCAGTTTGTGAAAAAAAAAAAAAATTTCACCAATTATATTGTTTTCTCGGAGGTTGCCGCGTCTTAGGACAGCGTGCCCGAGTCCATATACTCATCTGTTACACTCTGTCCCTCCTCGAACCAATGTTACCATTCAACCAAACATAGGTTGAATGGTGTATTGGTGAGTGTGTGGGACATATGGTCTCGGCACTGGCACTAACTCTGGTGTCAAACTAGGACACCACATTTTGGGTCACATGTTTGTGATGTCATACAAATCAGGTTCCATGTTGGCTGTGAGCTGTTTGCTGTTATGCTGGACTTTATTTTTTTCTTTATTGATAAATAGGCCGCGTCTTAGGACAGCGTGCCCGAGTCCATATACTTGTCTGTTACACTCTGTCCCTCCTCGAACCAATGCATGCCATTCCCACATTAGGAGCCCAGTCTTTGTAGCATTGTCATATTTGGAGGTGCTACTGCGTCCAGTAGACGCAAAGTCATATATACTACATGAATGCAGTAGTACTGAGCCTACCGCCTACACTATTCTATAGAGTGGCATTTTTAAAAAGCTAGGGGTAGCCATGTTCATGTTAACAGGACCTGGCTTGCACCAAGTCGTCATAGAGCATTAATGCCTCATGACATAGGACATAGACAATATCATAGGACATGGAATATAAACGCCAATGACAGACATAGGCCGATGGCCTAACCTTAACCTTCATCTGTGTCCACCTGACTTTGCACATGTGTCAGTATAAAAAAATACCGCTAGTTCCTGCATTTGAATAATGGAAAAGCATCACAGATCTTTTAAGAATATAAATGTAGCTGATTTAATTTTAATTCACTTCCAGGTCCCTTCACTGAACCATATCCCACTTCACAATCTTCGCACTAACACACTTGTTAAATTTCGCTGCATGATCCAAGATATGTATGATCCTGAGTTTTACCTTGGCGTGTATGAAATCGAAGATGAAAAATCAGGGGAGAAGAAGCTGAGATCTGGAAAGTACAAAGACATAGCAGAATGCGAGGTAAATCTCTTGTAAAAACTTATTCTTTTAATGAATGATAAACGGTTCCTCTGAATTGCCAAATTGAGATTACTGTATTATACTCTGTATAAGGCGCACCCTACGTTTGAGGAAACTATAGGGCTCACTATGGAGCTAGCTCTGACCAGTTTAATGCTAATTCAGTATAGAATAATTTTGCTTATATGGTGCACGCAGACTTCGAGGCAATCCTACAGGCAGATGCTCGGGTAATCCTCACCTATGAGCTGTTCGTTATACGAATTTACTGTACCATAAATAAATAACTAGATACAAAGTTAATTGAAACATTTAATTTAGACTGCTTCAAATTAACCCAGGACCCTATAGGATTGGCGTCAACCGAGGGCGGTTACAATGGTGTGACCTTGTATTTCTGTTTTTTTTTTTCACCCATAGACAGGTTGGCGGATACAAATGGAGTCAGAGAGAAATAAGACGCTGGACCGTCAAACACTCTACTGTGTGCCTGTACCAGGGGAGAATGAGTGGGTCAAAGAAATATCCTTGCATTATGTAAAGAGACTTAAAAAACCTTGACAGAACTAACTGAAGTTGCAATGCAGGTTACTGTCATCTTCTTTGGTTCTTATTTCTATGCCTGAGATTATGTCTTCACAGCTATATAATGTTATATCTGTTGATAACTGTTGTGATCCTTAACTGAATGGTACAGCTTCAAAAACTTGAGTCAGGCCAACGTAACACCCTCTACCTCGTTCAGCTCGAGTAGACCAAAACGTGCTCTAGATGATGATGCAGATAGCAGTACAAAGACAGCAGAAGGCAGCACTGATGTGGATATGGAGG
Organism: Acholoe squamosa; assembly: GCA_949317995.1. Taxonomy (NCBI): domain Eukaryota; kingdom Metazoa; phylum Annelida; class Polychaeta; order Phyllodocida; family Polynoidae; genus Acholoe; species Acholoe squamosa. The sequence continues at coordinate 35,074,226 of OX439043.1, read as the reverse complement.
ATGAAATAGCCCCTGGTGCCGCCACCGCAGCTGCCGACAGCGACAGTAAGAAAACTAAAACAGAACCTAAACCAAGTAAGCAACTCATCAATCATTATACATGGTTGGAAGGTATTCATAGTAGATATGTGAAATGTTTGTATTTGAAGACATAGACCACTGAATGTCTGGTACACATATGCACACACACACATTCATCGTTCATTTGATGTGTAACATGATTCTTGCCATGAATATGCTCTAAGGTTTATTGACATTAAATGAACCTTTTTCACTTTGTGGGGGGAAAGGAGTGTTCTCACCATTTGCTCCCAGTGTTAAAGTTAATTTTCGACTCGTGACATTGGTCTACATAGGGCAGTTTAAGACTTACACCAATTTCCGTTTTACAATACCAGGTGGCAGCAGCTCCTCAGTCCCAGACCTGAACTTCCCTCTGCCCGGGGAGAAAGGGCCGGCAGTCCTAGTAAAGGTAAGGAGAACGGTCATGATGGGGAGGGGTGTGTGGTGTACCTCCTCTCAATTCTATGTACAATAACCACGAAACGAGGTGTAGGAAGTAGAAAACAAGATAGAAGAAAAAAAACTGCATGTGTACCATAATGAAGGTCTTTTCATGTAAACTTGACGTTATCAGATTTAAAATGGACGTTTTCACTGGTCAAAACATGATTAAATTGATGATGAATATTAAAAAAAACATCCTTAGTTGTGCACTGAAAATTTGCATCGGATTGCTATATGCATTTTGATTGTGAGTCTGTTCAAACGTTGTAGGTGTATGAAGGAGCCGATCAGTACAAAGTGAATGATGTGGTAGAATTTGTTGGCATTCTTTCGAACGATCCAGCTATGGTTCAGTTTGAGAATGAGTAAGTTCCTCTTGCCCCTTGAATTCGATTGATCACCATAATTATATATGATTTCTAAAACGATTGGAAGGAAAAAAAATCTCCAATTACTGTAAAAGAAAATAGCAATATTTTCCATTATTTACCACGGGTTGTGCTGATAGAATTCATCTTGCATTAAAATCCCATGACGAATCATTGTAAGGAAGTTAATTTGGCGTATCAGTCATCGACATGAAATAATGCCTCCTGACATGCTATGTACTAGTAGTTGATGATTGTATGTACAACACCTTTTGTTTTCAGTCAGCAGAGTTCGTCATTCCTTGGTGCAGATGGTGATCAGATGGAGGTAGAAGAGCAGAACGCACACAGTCCACCACCATCACTGGTACCCCGTCTACATGTACTGCTGTCACATCCTCTGACACACATCAACCCCCTCCTACCTACACAGCTAACACCCACTGATACCATGTCAGGTAGGTACCTCCCCCCACTACACACACATCAGCCCCCTCCTACCTACACAGCTAATACCCACTGATACCATGTCAGGTAAGTACCCCCCCCCCTACACACACATCAACCCCCTCCTACCTACACAGCTAACACCCACTGATACCATGTCAGGTAGGTACCCCCCCTCCTACACACACATCAACCCCCTCCTACCGTTGTGTAATGTCGTTCTCGCCATGAATATGACTTTAGATGTCGAAATGGCGTTAAACATCTATTACTCACTCACTCACTCACCCCCTCCTACCTACACAGCTAACACCCACTGATACTATGTCAGGTAGGTACCCCCCCTACACACATCAACCCCCTCCTACCTACACAGCTAACACCCACTGATACCATGTCAGGTAGGTACCCCCCCTACACACACATCAACTCCCTCCTACCTACACAGCTAACACCCACTGATACCATGTCAGGTAGGTACCCCCCCCCTACACACACATCAACCCCCTCCTACCTACACAGCTAACACCCACTGATACCATGTCAGGTAGGTACCCCCCCTACACACACACATCAACCCCCTCCTACCTACACAGCTAACACCCACTGATACCATGTCAGGTAGGTACCCCCCTACACACACACATCAACCCCCTCCTACCTACACAGCTAACACCCACTGATACCATGTCAGGTAGGTACCCCCCCCCCCTACACACACATCAACCCCCTCCTACCTACACAGCTAACACCCACTGATACCATGTCAGGTAGGTATCCCCGCCTAAACACACATCAACCCACTTCTACCTACACAGCTAACACCCACTGATACCATGTCAGGTAGGTATCCCCGCCTAAACACACATCAACCCCCTCCTACCTACACAGCTAACACCCACTGATACCATGTCAGGTAGGTACCCCCCCTACACACACACATCAACCCCCTCCTACCTACACAGCTAACACCCACTGATACCATGTCAGGTAGGTACCCCCTCCTACACACACATCAATCCCCTCCTACCTACACAACTTACACCCACTGATACCATGTCAGGTAGGTACCCCCCCCTCCTACACACACATCAACCCCCTCCTACCTACACAGCTAACACCCACTGATACCATGTCAGGTAGGTACCCCCCCCTACACACACACATCAACCCCCTCCTACCTACACAGCTAACACCCACTGATACCATGTCAGGTAGGTACCCCCCCCCTACACACACATCAACCTCCTCCTACCTACACAGCTAACACCCACTGAAACCATGTCAGGTAGGTACCCCCCCTACACACACACATCAACCCCCTCCTACCTACACAGCTAACACCCACTGATACCATGTCAGGTAGGTACCCCCCCTTACACACACATCAACCCCCTCCTACCTACACAGCTAACACCCACTGAAACCATGTCAGGTAGGTACCCCCCCTACACACACACATCAACCCCCTCCTACCTACACAGCTAACACCCACTGATACCATGTCAGGTAGGTACCCCCCCCTACACACATCAACCCCCTCCTACCTACACAGCTAACACCCACTGATACCATGTCAGGTAGGTACCCGCCCCCTACACACACTTCAACCCCCTCCTACCTACACAGCTAACACCCACTGATACCATGTCAGGTAGGTACCCCCCCTCCTACACACACATCAACCCCCTCCTACCGTTGTGTAATGTCGTTCTCGCCATGAATATGACCTTAGATGTCGAAATGGCGTTAAACATCTATTACTCACTCACTCACTCACCCCCTCCTACCTACACAGCTAACACCCACTGATACTATGTCAGGTAGGTACCCCCCCTACACACATCAACCCCCTCCTACCTACACAGCTAACACCCACTGATACCATGTCAGGTAGGTACCCCCCCCCTACACACACATCAACTCCCTCCTACCTACACAGCTAACACCCACTGATACCATGTCAGGTAGGTACCCCCCCCCCCTACACACACATCAACCCCCTCCTACCTACACAGCTAACACCCACTGATACCATGTCAGGTAGGTACCCCCCCTACACACACACATCAACCCCCTCCTACCTACACAGCTAACCCCCACTGATACCATGTCAGGTAGGTACCCCCCCTACACACACACATCAACCCCCACCTACCTACACAGCTAACCCCCACTGATACCATGTCAGGTAGGTACCCCCCCCTACACACACACATCAACCTCCTCCTAAATACCTACCTAACAACCACTGATACCATGTCAGGTAGGTAGGTACCCCCCAACACACACATCAACCCCTCGCCTAGCCACCCACTGAGGGCCCCCCCCCCCACCCCCAAAAATACAGTTCATATAATGCACACTGAAATACATTGTTTTCTATTCTGGCTAACGTAATGGGGAAAAATAGGATGGGAATTAAAAGTATAGAAAATGGGAAAAGATTCTTTATTCCTTTTAGGAGATTCCATAACAAATGGTGTCATTTCTTTTAGAGGTGGACAGCGTGCTGCAAGCAGCTCGGCAAAGCCGGGAGCACCTCATCTCTGTATTAGAGCAGATGCTTCTAGGTGATAAGCTCGCTGCAGAGTTTCTCCTCTGTAACCTTGTATCCAACATGTAAGTATTCAGGATTCAATCATATCTAGAATGTATGCATGTTTTTACCTAGTATGTTGATAGAGCACTGAAAGGTCTTGTCCCCTGTGGGTAGGGTTATGGCCGTCGGTCCAGACTGATCCCTCCCCCTGGTGAAGGGAAAGCTATGATGTTCAACGACTATAAATGGAGGTAGCAGGATGAATTAACACGTATGAGAAGCACCTTGTGTATAAGGTGGACCCAGAGTTGAAGAGAAAGCTATAGGGCTTACCTAGGGCCTGAGGTACTACGGTAGGTTCCACTGAGTAATTTCTCCAGCTTTCATGAGAATATGTGTCATGTTTTTATGTTCAAGGGTGTCAAATTTCCGCGGAAACTCGGAATTCCTCGTTTTTGATGCTCACATGGACCATTCCTGAGAACTGTGCAAATCCACTGAGAAAATGAATTACCATTTATGGGGGGGGGGGGTCTTAGAGCTTTCCATATGTTAGGTCTAATGTCAACCCAAATGGAGGTAGATAAAGTATCCCAATCGTAAATTGTGGCCTCATCGTACAATAGAGACTTGAAACAAAATACCTCAAGTTTGTTGATTACTATAAAAGACACAATGACACTAGGAAACTTTCTCAAATACTTGCAGTGGCCCCATATTGCAAATCATCTAAAAGGCCAGGGGCTGTGAACTGTATATACTCATATATAAAATCTGTCTACAACATTGTAAATGAAAACCTGGTGCTGACATAAGTGTACCTGTACATTAGTCAACAAAGCCATCTTGAATCTTGATATAATATAGCAAATTGAATAGTTAAATCACTTTTATCTTATGTAATAATGTCAACTAGAAATCCTTGCGAGGTGGTATAATGTGCTTCAGAGGAAACTGGTTTCGGGATTTCACACCCCTGATGTTGGAAAGTGACAGAGCTCACATGAGAAACTTCTTCACTAGCTCACTGTATATGGACATAATAATACCTTGTAGATATTGGACTTGCTCTCGATTGTTGAGTTAATGCAGCTATGACGTGCAGGGGTAGATAACAACTTTTTCAGATACCGGACATCTGGGCCCACAGATTCAAAAACCAACAGGCTCCCACCTAATATTATGAACCCAGAAAAACTGTGTGCTCAGCCCACTCCTGTGGAAATGCAATTCTTGTGAAAACTACGCATCAATAATTTCCTCACCTTTGGGCCCCCACTAAGTGTTACCCTAGAAAGTATTTAAACAGAAAATGCGATATCGAATATGTTTGATAATAAAACAATCTTATTCTAGAGTTATGGCAAAACATGTATTTATCTTATATAAATGTGGTTTATGTGTTTCAGCTATGCTCGCCAGGATGTAATACCCCTGGGGAAGTTTGCCGTCAATTTGAGCTCATGCCCAACTGGTTCTGCCTTCGCCACACACTTCTACAAAGTCATGAAAGAACTCGTAACCAAGGTAAGTGAAGCTTCTATTCATGTTTTACACTCCTAGTGCCTGGTTGTTTTCTCAGCAGGGATTACAAACAAAAAAGAATGAAACTGGTTATTTTTATCGATGGAGAAGAACACCAAGGGACTGAAAAGAAGCCATCTCTGGAAATGTATGAGCCAACACAATGATATTTGGTTATTGGATGTGATCAAATATCTTCAGAATTGGGTAACTGGCGTGGGGGATGACAATATTAAGGCGTTTTATGTTTTGAAAATTGAGTCAGGAACTGGTGAAGAAGGGGAATTTAAGTAGGCCATTGAGGAGCATGTTTGTTATTGACATACCACGAAAAGATGACTCCATCTGTTGGATGTTTAGAGAATAATCCCCTGACATGGCTCACAATTTCTTCTTTCCTTATGGCTACAACCCCCAACATCAACTGTTCTGTAGTGGGTGGGGTAAATATGCAATAGATTTAATTATCAATAAGAAATATGATATCAGTGCCCTATTTTATCCACCTGTTAGTGTTACCTAATGTAGTTCAGGTGCTGCTGGGGACAGAAGGGATATTGATGTTGGGAGTTGAGTTTGAAGTTTTTCATCCGTTATTGTGAAAAGAGGTGAGCAGGCTTGTAGGGACCTAATCCATGAAGTGAAAGGCTTCATATCGATGGTTATTCTCTCACGTAGCCCCTGCACACCATGCCGCTCAGTGATCTGCATCCCTCTCGCTTTTTACGCCGCTCTACTTTTTACCATAACGTCCCACCAAGACCATAATGGAATAACCGATTGTGATTTGATTGACAATGTAGCCGTTTTTGACTGCAGCACTGAATCATTGCTTTCACTGCCAATCCAGTAAATCAATACATTGTTATCATCATATCATTACATTATCCTATTCCTCGACTCAAAAGGATATAATAGAATGATTGAAAAATGAAAGCACAGCCAATTTCATGCCTCGGCATAAAATGACGGGGATTTCATCAATAAAACAATATAAGTTTATTGTGCTGGGACGTTGAATGTGGACTCAGGTTTTTCTTGTTGCTATAAGACTGTCTGTGTGAAACGTGGTGAGCATGTTTGTGGGACTGAATTATGGTGATAGCTGTGTTTGATGACTTAATTGTGGTTTCCAGTCGCACCTGCTGCAGATGTCCCTGACCAACATGAACACGCTGCGCTTCTGCCCCAAGAAGGACTACACGGCTAACAGACTTATGTCAGGTGTCCTTCAACTCAGCGAACGGACGCACCTTGTCATAGACGAGACCGCCCTGCAGCCCGGCCAACTAGATGCCAATGGTAACATGCCTTGCAAAAAGTCACTTGCAAAAAACCATTCATTCATGTTCTTTTCAAATGCAAAAGACTTCCAAATCCATAAACTACTTAAACTATTGGTAAAATTTCATCAGTCGTAATACATGTGCTAGAGCTCATATAATTTTCTTATGTGTGTACCTACACAAAGACATAAAATCGACAATAATTGAGAAGTTGTCTGGAATCTGTTCCTGACCATTTTATTAAACCGGTTGTGTTTTAATTGGCTTCAGGTGTACAAAATATCACTGCTATTGGCAACCTTCTCCGGTGGCAGAAAGTGGAATATGACTTTAATTTCCACAGACAAGACTTCATATCCAACATCCCCGCCATTGTGCTGTCTGAGGGCAAGTCTCTTCTCACAGTAAGTCAACAAATGTATTTCATTTCATATCACAAAGACTTATGGGTGATGTCATAGTGAGGGGCACTTGATTGATAGCATTTTATAAGGCCGTGCAAAATACAACCGTATACAACTATTGTAACCACCATAATGTCCATTGTTGAAAAAAAAAAGATTTATATGGGAAGAAAAAGTGTAAAACACTCATGCTTGCTAAACCGATAGCCTTGATCGCTGTTTCAGTATAATGACCTCATACCCATGACTGTGAAATGACCTTATCCTGGTGGTCTTTACACTATAACTGCTGTCTGTGCACATCGAGTAGTGTTCCCAATTTGACCTATTGAGCATGCTCATCCTCTGATATCTGTTTCAGTGTGACTGCCGTGTCCCTCTGAGCCCGCAGCGGCCGGCCAGTGATCTGAGCACGATGTATGAAGCAGTAGAAACCTTCCTGACACCCGCCCTGCTGTCCCAACTCAGGGCCTACCTGACGCTGGTCCGACAACTCGACTATAGCATCACAGAGGACGTCCAGAAGGTGAGTAACTCTTCACACGTGCTAACCAATAACAGATAAATGCGCCATAAGGTAACTTGTGGGTCTTTGGAATAAGGAGCTCTTGGAGTTAAGCCCTCTGGGGGATTCCACAAACCAGTATCGGTTAAAAGATAATCTGGCATATGTACCTTAAGTCAGTTTGTGTTTGACCAAGAAGACCTCTGGTTCCGAAAACCGAAAACCTTGAATCAACTGCGGACTTAAGAGTTTCTCTATCACGAACATGAAGCTATACCTTACCTTTGACCTGTTACAGACGGTAGAAGAGGACTTTGTGGATATGCGGAAAGAGAACCCGAAAAACATGACCGTGGAGGATTTCCACTCACTGCTTATACTTGCCAGGTAAGTTCCCCTTGTTTTTGACTTTGTTTTCATTATATAGAACAGCACAAAAACCTAAAATATCAACCCCAGATTCGCCACATAGGTCTTCCTCAGCCTTGCATACCGTATTTGACCTGATGAACGCCCTCTCAGTAATAAGCGCCTCCCACCCCCTTTTTGGAGCCTTTTACAGAATAGAAAAAGGCATTTTCGCGATTTTGTAGGCATTCAACCTCTTGAACTATCATATGAATAATAATATTTTTAAGCGCATTGGGCGCTTAGGCCAAAACAAAAAATTCATGACATTGTGTTTCCAGCTACATGACTTGAAGAGCTAGGGTCGGTAGGTCAGATTTTTTTTTTTTTTATATAGAAATGTATGGGCAGATCTATCTGGTTCTTTGATTTCAAGGTAAGAAGATGGACAACAAATGAGAAATGTGAAAATTCTACAAGAGATATGCTGAGTAAAGCTATTAACTACACCAAAAGACTGTATCCATGACAACTTCATAGAAATACAAACATTCTCAAAATTTCTTAAAAATATATATAAAAAAAATTCTTAAAAATTCTCAAAATAAAAAAAAAATTGTCTAGGGTCGGCCCTGTTTTGCTAGGGTCGGTCGGGTAACTGGAAACAAACTTTTTTTTTTTTATTTGGCCTTATTAGGTTGGATATGGAACTTGAAGTGTATACAAAAGGTGAAACGGTACTTGATTTTAAGATGTCAGATTTTAGTGTTGGATTTCATGAAAGTGGAATATAAACAATTCTTGGGAGTCATTCTCAATATCAATATTTTAAACAATAACTTTAATTTAGCGCAATAGTAATGCCAAATTATATTGCTTGTACCTCAATCAGCTCAGTTCCACTAACAGCCTCAAGCAAAATGTGATTGAAAGTGAATAGTCATGATTGCGTGCATGCCCATGCCTTGCCTCAATGATGTGCATTCAGACAAGTTTGACATGATTTTGAAATCACCCAGACGGGGCACAATTCACCATAAACTAGCATAAAAACTGCCATTAGCGACCACCAAGTTCCCCCCTTTCCACTCGCATTAATTTATTTAAGATTTATTTGAGCTCAGCGTGTTAACTGTCTCTACCTCATAACACATCCATTATGGTAATGAAATATGAAGAAGATAGCATATGGAAGTTAGATAATGTTCGTTCATGTAACCAGTACGATATTGAATTGGGGACCGGGCACCCAAGAAATGAGATACGCCTGTGCACCCTTCACTAGTTGCAAGTTACTGTATATAAGTTGCGGCTTATAGACCATTTCAGGCCTCTTGTGTGGCTTATAGCAAAGTCCTGAACTCAGTGGGAAGCTTAAACACATGTGCTGCGTATACCTGGTTTTTACAGTAAAAGAGCAATACATGTTTTAAATTGATATAACTACCGGTATCATCCTGTTGTTCCACTATCCCTTGTGGTAACTTGAAAATACAGAATGGGATAGCTTGTAGTATACATTACTAAAAGTCCAATGGAAAAGAAAAAAGCTTCTCACTTGCTGGACTTAGTCAATCAGCGAATCCTAGTAACTTCTAACGCGATAAAGCTTTTGGTCTATATTGTATATGTATATGTATATTATATATTGATTGACATGAACAAGCAGCTCAATGCCAGGTAGGATGCATTAGATATTTGAAAAAGTGAAATATCCACCATTTTTCAAGAGATTGATTCAAAGCTGGAAGCACGCACATCCTCCGGCCCCAATACCCAGTTTTGGCCACAGTCTAAAGTAGAAAGGTCCAAAAATATCTCGTTTTGGTGAATAGGGGGTATAATAGGGGTAGAGATGTATGGTCCACTGGGGCTAGGGCTACCAAGTACATATGGTAAGAGGGGTACGGTGTCGAGTATTGGTGACGGTCTATTGATGTTTAAAATGTATGATTACTCTGTGGATGTTACGTTATTATATAGCAATACCATAACATATATGTACAGGAATAAAGGTGATTACTTAGTCGGGTCATTGTAGGGTCACCTTGGGGAAAGTTCAAGTTGGGTCAAATCACTCCGTGCGGGGAGCGATATGGCGGGGATGTGGTAGAAGGTTTGAAACGGTGCCGCTATCTGTCAGACGTCCAAGTTCAATTTGTACTGATGATGGCGGCCAGCAGAGGCGCCCCTAGGGAAGTCGGCAATGTACTTCTCGTGGGGTATCCGGCTTGGGGCTAGCAACTTTTGGTTACCCCTCGTGGATGGGGCCAGACTGAGTATCGTCTGAGTCACGGGTGGGCCGTTCTCAGACTGGCTGTGATGTATTGGCTTTTTGGGGGCAAAGGAGATATCACCAAGGCAACTAACAGTATGTCACATGCATGTCAAAATGGCCGCCGTCAAATTTCTCACTGCAGATTTCATTAGAAATGTGACCAACACACTTGATTAAAGTGTCTAATCAGTTCTAATTTGGTGCAACCCGCACAGGTGAGACATAAATCTATCCAAACATGTATCACTTCATGTCTGAAGATAATGTTTTCAATGCAGCCCACCCTTTTTAAAATTCTCCCCTCAGTAGCCCTACTTTCGTAGGGCTACGAGGATGGCTAGGATAGGGCTGCTCCAAAAATGGTTGAACGGAGAAACTATTTGTCCCCATTGACTGAGCCTGGGGGTGGTGCTGGTCTCAGCAGCCCTGACCTACCCCTCATTGACCTCCCCCAGGTACCACTGAAGCCCCATATGGACGCAGCCAGGAAGCTGCTGTGCTTCAGCCGACTGCCACTAGGGGACATCAGAGGAAGAGGTGGAACACATTCATACCACGTAATGTGTCTCCACTTCATACATATATATGTCAGCAGTAAGACCACTTTGGCTTCTATTTTGTACCCTACCAGTCCTGTGCTGTCTTTGTACGAATTACACTGAAATAACCCTCTAATCACACAACCAGACTCCCCCATAGAGAGACCCCTGTCCTATGGCTACCCTACCCAGCTGCCTGGTTCCATAATTCCTCGCTTATAAGGCGTGGCTTATACACAATAACGAGCGGGAAATATCTGATGCGCAACGTAGCGCCCCCACCGGCCGGGATAGAAGTCAACGCATCCATGATTTAACTGAGTCTGGTCCGGCCCAGGGTGTGACCCCTGGGCTAGGTAACCCCTAACTTAACTTCATACAAGCACATAATAGGCCTATATTAAAAAATACAGATGTTATCATATCATATGAATTATCTTGATAGATCCTGAAGAATATTTATAAAGTGGCTTGACGCCAAGCTTGACACAGCCATGGATGAATCGGGAGCCAGCTTTTGTTCCCGCACACAAACTGTTGTGACATGGTGATCCAATCCTATTTAACACTGGCTCCCTGGGCAGTGCGGGGACCTGTGGCTTCCCATACATAGCCCAAACTAAGTACCTCACCGATCTTTCTCTCCTTCAAACGGCCGATTCTAGATATCTTAAAGGCACCAAATCTTCGGTCATCACCAATCTTGTCATGATTGTAACATAATTTATTCATGTACAGAAATTAAAATCTATTTAGAGGCATAATCTAGCAACATATGTGGTTATGTTTTGCTGTGTCGTACATCGCATTTTTGGTTTTCTCCATTCCGGTGAGGGCACTACTGTCGTGCGGGACACCAGAATATCTACACTGGCGCTCTGCTCTACGCTAGCTATGCGGGAGCAGAGAAAGCACAGGGGAAGTAAGCGATCCTGTTAGGATATATGTCTACGCTTACATTGATACTGGTAGTTTATATCCCTGTAAAATACTCTTGGCACCCCGGCAGTATGATTCCTCCCATCCAGTACTGAATACCCTTCCACGACTGCCTACACAGAATATAAGGTACTTTAGCCCTCTCCAGGTGTGGTACTTAGGCGATCCTCCTGTGGGAACTTCTCCAGTGCCCTTGATCCGCCGGGTCTTTGTTGATGGTCAATATAAATAATCTCCTCATTGTCTTTTTATTAGCCGTGTGTTTTCTTACTTGCTTTACATGCCATGAGACTGATGAGTGACCTAGGTGTCAGATCAAAGTGTGTCTTATGAAATAATCACTAACCTTAACATGAAATCACCAGCATTATGATGGTTTGCTTTATTTTTAGAGTGTGCCTTGATCGCTGTAACTTTAGACTGCAGACATGGCACACTCTGTATGTTGGGGGTATGGATCACTGTTTTTGCCTGACATGATATATCATGATAGGTAACTTCTCGGCTATGATACACTATAATGTCAGTATCTGTAAAGAAAAATCGTATTCCACAGGGTGCTATAACACCTAAGCTTACAGCCTTAAGTGAAGAAAAAAATGAAATATTTAGTTTTGAAGCAATATGAAGGAATCTTGTGGAAATTTCTCGAAATCTTATGGCGAAAATTGCTTCTGCCATAGACTCAGCATTGGCAGTCTTAAGAATAAGAAATCGGTGTCGGGCACTTTTTTGTGTGAAAGTCTGTTATTTTATATCAAAGTATGCCATTGTCATATAGTAAAGAGATTTTCCCTTCTCGTGGAGCTTTTAATTTTTTCATTAGGTTAACAAGAGTGCATTTTCTGAGGGGTGTAGAGTCTAAATCAAAGTTCTGGCGAGAAGAAACAAATTATTGCGGCTCGATCGGCACCTGGGTGCATACGTAAAAGCTTCAGTGTGATCCGTATTTTGGAACACCACAAACAGATGATTTATTCAATTTTCTGCCCCAATGTGGCAAAAAAATGACGAGTTGTGACAGATTCACATCATGTATGCAACAATTCTGCAATACTCCCCTCATTTTGTCGTGTAGAAGCCGAGGCGGGAGCGTGTTTCGTGAAGGAGTTTTTGCTTCAAATCTGCTCTTATTTGAAATGAAGTTTTCTTTAGTGTCAAAGTGCACATTGTTTATTGTCACAAATCGTCTGTTTGTTGCATAGGTTAGGCCTTGTTGGCAACTTGCCCCCATTTTCATAGATCGTACAGGCTCAAACTGTAGGCTTTCCCCTAACAAGGGTCAACTTTCAGCAAAACACCCTGATTGACGCGGGAATTTTTGATATTTTCATGGAGATCAACACAGTTTTCATGAAAATAGCATTAAACAAATTAAATTTTTTCCCCAAAAAATGTAAGTGTAAGATATTTTAATTCAGATCTAAGATTATTTTGTCAAAAATGCCCTAACAAGGGTAGGCTTTTGAAGAAATAAACCTGTGAACAGGTGCCCTAGAAAGGGTAAGGGTTGTCGTAGTTTCACTCACACCCCTATAAAAAAATAATTAAGTGCCCCCCCCCCGGGTGTGTCTAATAATTCTATCTATAGACCATTTATTATCAACGGGAGTGGGACACTGATTTCACTATAACTCACGGAGCTGTATCTTATCTTCACACTGATGACAGCGACGACTCTTCCAGGACTAGTCGGGCTTCCCTATCCCACTTAAAAGGGTCTAATTCTCATCTTTTCTATCCCCTCAGGATGTGTGTGGTGCACATATGCGCAGGCACTGACACATTCCTTTGTGTAATGTAGTTCTCGCCATGAATATGACCTTAGCTGTCGAAATGGCATTAAACATCTATTACTCACTCACTTACTCCAGGACTAGTCGCTGACGCCTAGGACGGTTTACTGGGGGGAAATCTGGGGCGGAGTAAAAGGGCTGTACTCATCCCTTCCAAAAAGTAGTTCCAACATGTACCGTAAACTCCCGCGTAGAAGACGCGCTGCGCGTATAAGATGCACCCCAAACTCAGCACATGCAATTTCGCGTATAAGACGCACATTTTAAGACTGAAATTTGTAAGATTAGTACATTTCTATAGTAAAATTACCCCTCGTATAAGACGCACCCCAAACTTGAAAAAATCCTATAAGACCCCCCAGGCATTTGTTTGGCGTAGAGGACGCGTCTTATACGCGGGAGTTTACGGTACTACCAATAATGTGGCATTTTCAGTAAATATTAGTCAAATCTTACTGCTATTCCGTATTTAACCTTTACTTGACAGAAATATGTCAATGTACATGTTGCAACAGACAAAAATTCCACAGTACAGGGACTTCTTTTTTTCAGCGATGACAGTTGGGATTTCAAACAGTTGTTTACAAACAAGCCTAGCTGTCACTTTCATAAATAGCTATCTTATAGCAGACTCCCCACATTTCTCTCAAAAATCCAACTTAGGGAGGCACTTCCATAATACAGGGATGAAAGAGTTCAAGGTTTTCCTTGATTTCAAGTTGTTTTTTTTTCACTCACTTAAGAAAAATAAGTTTTCTTGAAAATCCTCTGAAAACAGGATAAAGGAGTGACAAATTACCTCCAGAGGTTGCATACATGCACACAGTCAGGTCCCACAACACTGAATACAGTGGCAGCATGCCAGTTTTAGTTCAAGGTTTTCAAAGATTCTCAAGTTTTTCCTTAAAAATTTTCCCCTCTATATTGGTGTTTGTTCCACTCTTCAGTGTAGTCTTAGCAGCAAGCTATAGTTCCTATGCTAGAAGAGTGTCGGATAGTATACCCCTTTTCTGCGCATTATGCTTTCACTATGTAAGTATATTGGTAATATATTCCCTGCACCATTTGACCCATTTCCATACATTAAACATTGTACTTGGACCATAGGTCGTGTTGTGCAAAAGCACCACTACCAGGTGGTGCATATTTTGGGTATGCTATCCGAACAAGACTTTAGAAAACAGCTATACAGTAGCATTCTAAAGGGATCCTAGGTCATACTCTGCAAAAGGGCCATAATGTGCACATTTTGGGTAAAGTATCTGAACAACATCTTGAAAAACAGCTTTTCCTGTTATTTGAGGACAAACTACACCCTTATACAACCCCTACTGAACCCCCCCCCCCCCACCACACAAACCCCGTAACACACTTATAGATGGGATTGAAGGGTATATACAGTGTATTTAAAGTTGTTTCCTTTTTCAAGGTTTTTTGTCATTGTTGACTTTCATCCCTGATAATATCCCTGTCCAAATTTTGAAGTGTCATGGAGTGGAAATAAAAATTAGAAAAGTTTGACAGGAGCAAGCACATTGTTCTGTTTACAAACAAAAGATGTAGCAGAGATGTCAGACCTTCAGAGTTCCGTCTATTTTCAGATGTTCAAACTTTCCCAAAAGTCAGACATCTCAAGAGGCTTCTTCCATCTTGTCATAATATAGATAGATGGAATTACATTAATCATAGATACCCTTACAACATGCCCTTTTTACTTCTAGAGAGCATAAGGCTGAGCTTAGTTAAGGCTTCAGCAGGGGAAATTTAGCGCAGTGGGGCCGTTGTTCAGCTTTCTGTGCATCCAGGATCCACAAGGAATAGTGTACCCGGGATACACAAGGAATTGACCAATCAGGAGCAAGCACCTGCTCAGCAGATGCATCTGCTACTTTCAAGATGGTGGATGTCTTGGCCACTCAGTTCAGCTTATTTTATCACAGATATCTGCTAGTTTATGATAGATGAAGTACAATTAAAGGCAGCAACATCATCTTTGAGCTTATATATATTCTAGAATGCAGTTTCATTGGAAAGTCAGAAAAATTTTACTATGATTTACTCTCTAAGCATCACTGTCCATACTGGACTTAGCTGTTTTGGGCACTGGGCTGTTTACCAACAAAGGGACTGCTTCTGTATCCAGGATACACAAGCACTGCTTCTGTAGGCCTATCTAGGATCCACATTAGGGAGTGATCATTTTTTAACAACAGGGGGTGGTGGGTTTGAGGGGGAGGGGGTTTGAGGGGGGGTCAGAATTTTTTCAACCCCTTGTCCGGGGGGTCAGAATTTTTTCAACCCCTCTGATGTGGGGTCAAAATAATTTCACCTGTTTTCAGCGGAAAACCCCGTGCATTACTATAGGCTATAAGGGGATGTTCGCACATGATTTTTGTCCCTTATGGGGGGGCGAAAAAATTTTACCCCCTTATGCGGATTTGGCCCTCCTCTCAAGGGGGTAAATTTTTTTCAACCCCCCGCATAAGGGACGATAATCTCGCGCAAATGTCCCCTTTAGCCTATAGTAACTACGTGGGGGTTTTCCACTGAAAACAGGTGAAATTATTTTGACCCCCTCCATCAGAGGTGTTGAAAAAATTCTGACCCCCCTCAAACCCACCAGCCCCCCCCCCCTCGTTGTTAAAACATGATCACTCCCTTAGACCCCTGCAGGCCTAGGCCTACTCAGGATCCACAAGGACTGTCGGCGAAAAAAATTCCGTCCCCCCTCGGAGGGGTCTGAAATTTTTCTGCCCCCCCCCCTTGGAGGGCTCTGAAATTTTTTCTTCCCCCCTTTTATTCTTTAGTGGCACGCAGGCTTTTTCGCTCAAAAGGGGCAACATTTCCCCCCCCCCCTAAGAGGGGTCTGAATTTTTTTTATCCCCGCCTAAGAGGGGTCTGAAAACTTTTTTATTCACAAGGATCTCCCTTCTGTATCCAGGATCCACAGTAGACTGCTTCTGTATCCAGGATCCACAATAGACTCCTTCTGTATCCAGGATCCACAATAGACTCCTTCTGTATCCAGGATCCACAAGGATCTCCCTTCTGTATCCTGGATACAGAAGGAGTCTATTGTGGATCCTGGATACAGAAGCAGTCTATTGTGGATCCTGGATACAGAAGCAGACCCTTGTGGATCCTTGATACAGACGATGATCCTTTTGGGCAGAAGAATTTTTTTTTTATTAGAAAAAAAAATCAGAACCACAAAAAAACTTTTTGCCCGCCTCCCCTGCCATGGAGAAGCTGAAAATCAAGAGCAGACACACACCCTCTCCAATTAATAGCAGGGCTGAAAGACTCTACCCCACCTGTATTTTCTCAAAGGGGTTGAAAATTTTTCGACCCCCTCAACCCCCCCCTTGCCATTGTTAATAAATGATCACCCCCCCTCCTCGTCCATCTTCAACTCATGTAGGGGGGCAGCCTGAAAAAATTCTAAGTCCAACCCCAAGGAAGATACAGGGGGGCTCTATAGTATGAGGCAAAGCCCAGATGCAATGCCAATGGTGAAGCTTTATGTTTTATTATGTTTGGTCATATCCCATTCATTTTCTCAAATAACAACCTCTAATTTTCCATAGAGCATGAGTAATCAAGTGATTTGTGCATTGAATGGACAATAATTGGCTAACAAAAACATCCACCATCTTGGACAGCAGCAGATGCATCTGCTAAGCAGGTGCTGGCTTCTGATTGGTCAGTCCATTGTGAATCCTGGAACCACTATTCCTTGTGTATCCTGGATCCACTGAAAGCTGAACAACGGCCCCACTGCAAATTAAGCATGCCTTGTGCTGCCCTCTAGCCTTTTCTAGAAAAACCACCCTTCAGAGATCAGAGGATATCTGAAATCTCATTTCAGATGACATGAATCTAAGCTGGCTTCTGATTCTGATGCAGTCTTTTAATTGTTTTTCTATGACCATCCAATCTAGAGATGGTTTTGAATGAGGGGAACAGGTTGAAATGAAGATGAGATGGGGTGCTTTTAGTTTTAGTATGATAAATTGAGGGAAATGGGTGCTTTGCTAACACCCAAAAATTTCAGAGGTTGAGCCCATACCCAACTGACATCTCTGAATTGTAGTGCAAGATGTAAGCGATGACCTCCCGCATTAGAAGTCGAGATTTGTAAGTGTGTCCTATCTTCTGATAAAAAAATATATATATTTCATCCTTTCTACAGCATCATGTATGATTTAGTACCTCTTGAAGTAACCAAACACTTACACACTGTGACACTGTGCCGTGGTTGATGGTCTAAGCACTGTAGCGACTGCCGCGCCACCCTTACATGCAGGGAGAGAATTCAAATCCTAACAAAGATTACCCTAGACTTATTAACGCAGGCTTGTAAATGATATGAGCAATATGGTAGCATAGGGTTGAAATTTTTAAGCACTGGTGCACTTAAACAAACATTCATGGTACCGGGTATCCTATCTTTGGTGGGAAAAAATGAAAATTGCCACCTCAAATCATGCAGTCTGGTGACTTCTTGGGATTACATTATTTTGATTCTAGTGGGAGTATTTGAAAAATTCATTTCTTAAGTGGTGTAGGTGATGTCAGAAATTTGCCTCAAATGCACAAATCTCACCATGTCATTTTTATGGGAGACGGTTTGTTATGAATAACCTTTCTTAATTACCTAATCAGGTCTTTAGTAGTCATAACATAGGCCGGCTCCCATTATAGTTTACACTCAAATACAGCTCATTTGCATAATATTGGGGTGTTCCGCACTGAATTTTTGCTGTGCTGTGATTGGTTGAAAAGATTTTTCTCTCTTTGACCCAATGTGTTGAATTTAGTTGACTGTTTTTGCAATAGGTAGTGTGCAGATAGGGCCTGGTGTGACTCAATTCTTTCAATACTCTCTAGATGGTGCCACCTCACTGCAGGCTCACTGCATGTGCCTATTCTCATGGCAAACTGGGTCCTATTCTGACAGGAAACTGGCTTGTTTATGGGTATGGACCACTAAATACGACATGGTGACATGGCCATTTCTTAAAATCGACATCTGACATGGGCCTTAGTGACATAAGGCAAAACAATTAGTGACATGACATGTGCTTTCTTAAAGACGACATCGGACTTAGATGGGACATGGGGATTTATGGGACAAGTGCCATGACCATTTTTTAAAATCGACATGTGACATGGGGGACCCCCCATCCACACCCCCTTGTTTCATGAGGCTGCATATATTATATAAGTAACACAGCTGGGGGAATGTTTGTAATTTCTATAGTCTCCCCCAATTGTTTACAATTGGACAGACCCCTAAATTCTTACCTGTTTATAAACACATGGCACTTTAAGGCACACTCTTATTAGTACACAAATCTGTTACTGAAAAACAGTTATACCATGGTTATCACGTTCTTGAATGATTTTACAGTGCCTGGAGTGGATATTGAAGTTCAAATAATATGCGCTAAATGAACCCATGTTGACACTTGGATTGAGACGACATGACAGCAAGTTGACATCAAAGAATTTAATTCGATATAAAAAAACTATAGCAGTAGGAGCTTAATGTGTATAGGGGATGAATCTAGACATTATATTCTATCACCTACCTTTAATTTGCCATGATTTGACCTGTATATGTAACGGGATTGATGATAGAAAAATCGAATCGAGCAAAATTTTCGCCGTCATGTTGACTGCATAGCGGACGGATTGTTTACTGCAGCGAGACACAAGTTGTTACGTTGGCATATGCTCTAAGGGTATTCTGGCCGTCGTGCACACTCCTTACCAGCGGTAGCTCTATGAAAATGCCTGTAGGACACACGCCGACGTAACACTTTGCATCCAGGCATTCTTGTCGTCTCGCCGAGAAACCAAAATGGTGGAGGACAGATTACGTCTACTCGCAACAAATAACATTGATTTTCATGGCTTTTTAAGGTAAAAATATTTATTTTAATGGTGGAAACCATGGTATAAACGCCATAGTTGACCATTATAGGTTCACGAGGTGATTCTATCGTCAGATAAGAAGCATGAGGCCGGAGGTGGAAACCATGGTATAAACGCCATAGTTGACCATTATGGGTTCACTTGGTGATTCTATCGTCTAGATAAGAAGCATTCGGCCTCTGGCCTCATGCTTCTTATCTGACGATAGAATCACCTCGTGAACCTATAATGGTTAACTATGCCCTTACTTTACCACTGGATTGCTCTATTTTATTTAACACGAAGGAGACCACTGTCACCTTACATAGATCCCCAAACATCCAGTGCTGCAGTTCACATGTTCCAACTTTCAACGTATTTGATTAAATTTGTGGAGAACTGACGTGGTTTATGTAGCGAAAATGAAGAGGAGGCTCCCAGGTTAAGTTCACATCGAACATTTACCAATCATTGATGTTTAATAGAACATTCAAGATTAAAGGTCGCGGTACTTCTCTAGGGGCTCCGGTAGTTGGGGAGAGTGACATGACAAGGTGGAGGTGGGGAAGGATGTGTGAAAGTTTTGAGTTTAAGACTGGTAGATGCTGCAGATGTTGCTGTCTGCTGTGGGTGATGTATCAGCACACGTTATGTCCCAGTGGTGCAGGTTGTGTGCCCTGTGGAGGCTGTCTCAGGGTGAGGTCCCCACTGTCAGCGTGCCGCAGGTGACTGCCTGACACATGACGCCAGGTGGGCCTTATGGTGTAAGTAGTACAGGGCATGGGGGTGCCACAGGGTACTTGTGCTGGCACCCAATAACTGCAGGCCAGGTCTCAGGCAGTATGCTCATTACCATTGCCAGTGTGTGGTGGAAGGGTGGGGGGGGGGGGCAGGGAGACAGTGTGGACTCGAAATTAAATCATTGCAGTCATATACAATGTATTCAAAAATGTGCACATTTCCAACTACATCAAATCAGGGGCTGATGGTGGTAAATTGCTACAGGCTGTGTTGTTGTGCAGACTGTTCTTCATGTTAAATTGTATGTTTGTAGGTAGCAGGGATGACGGTTTTTATGCTGTTATATAAATGCATGAATTACGTGATGGCCCGTGTGTAGGGCCGTGCCTCAGACACGTCAAATGCCCCCCAGAGGGTACCTGTACTCATGTCAAGTGCAGACATGACGTGGGCACGTCCGGCTATCCTTGTCAACCAATCAGAGGTCAGGTGACAAAGGCCCGGTGGAGGACAGCCGTCAGGACCAATCAGAGGGGGCCTGTGAGACGTTGTGGGTGCGGGTTGCTGGCTAGTCCCCTAACGACGCTGTTATGGAGGACGGATGAGTTGGGGGACCAGGGGTGGTGTCTGTGAGGATCCATCACGGGCCGCACAGGCTGCTGGAGACGGCCGGCTGACAGTTGTGTCTTTGTGTCAGTCCCCGAGTTATGCTACCCGGGGTGACGTGCACCGTCCGTCAGCTCCAACCTTGTCATAATGCGCCTTACAAGTCCCAACTGCTGCACTCCTAGTGCTGATTTATCCCTGTGTATATCAGCCCTCCACTCACCACCAACTCTACCTCCAAGGACCTCCTCTCCACTTGTTTATAATTAGTATAAATGGTCCTCTACGCTAATTTGTGAGTACATCACCATCATTTGCCGACTCCCACCAGTCGTCTCCACCAGTGGGTGACGTAGACCCGTCCGTCAGGCTGGGACGTCCTCAGATGTGACGCCATTTCTCAAAGGTGCAGTCGGTCTGCTCACCACAAATGATACCAACCAGGCCTCGCTAACCACAGTGTGCCTGGGGTTTGTGCACCTTAAGGGTTTGTTAGTACATTATACGGCAGTCTTTGTGCACCGCTACGTTATTTATACGTCCCATGACGTGCTCTGATGGTGGATGGGGAGCTAGGCTGTTTGTACTTGTCCTACAGAAAACTACCTGCACCAGGTTTTAACCCATTAAGGGCCACATAGTGCGTCACACTCCATGTTCCGACCTTGTATGGCATGATACTCAAGTGCGTGTATCAACCGTGTCGGGTCGTCACGATGCATACGCAGCATGTCAAGGTCTGGGTAGCGATATCGTAACAAAGATGTCAGACGCTCAGTGGTTCATCTATATTCATCTAATTGGCTCAAGGTACCTCCTGGGTCTAAACAGTCATACAAATTCCAATCTTATTTTTTTCATCCAGAATTTACAAATGAAGCTTCAAGAAACACATTCAGATGGATGAACAAGATGCTATTGTATCCACCTGAAACCAAAAGGAAAGAAAAAAAAATAAGGCCGAAGTCATTGTATCTTTTGAAAAATTGAAATGGTTCCAGGTGCCACTTTGCTGTGGGAGATTTTCCCATAGGGCCTACTACGAAAGTGGAAGGAAAATCCATGATTTCCTTCTTTGTTCTTATTCAGCCCTAACTCAACTCACCAAAAAGCGTCTTATTGTGAGACGTTTTCTACTTCCGGTTTAGTACATATTTGATCAGAGAGGAAAATCACATATCCCCATTGAGGTTCCATTCTGCCCTGGAAGGTTTTGCTGTCTATCACCACCAGGGTAAAAGAGCACACTTGCTAAAATCACCACAGCAATGGATCAGAATTTTTAACTTTTCAACCTCTTTTTTTTTTTCAATCTCGGACGAGTTCAACCCCTACCAGATTGATTACCAATAATATGTCTCCTATAGGGTCGATAAAGAGGTTTTACTTACCTACCCTGAGACTTCTGTACTTCAATGCACAACGCCCACTACGGTTGTTTCAAAGACCCCTCAGATTCAGACTTTTGCTTCAGTTTTATATGTTCGGAAATCGTCCCACTTGCGAGTTGTTCAAGGGTGTTCAAACACGCGGCAATGTTTATGTAGAACAAGGAGAAATTACTATCACCGTAACACAATAATTGTATACAGGCTAGCAGAAAGGATAGCCCATGCTCAGGTGTTCGGGTTATCCTTCTGCTTGCACTCCTATAGCTCCAGCCGTGTGATTTCTTGTTTAGATAGTTCATTACTCAATGGCGTTATTATGCTAAACCACAGGACATATACACACATATACCGGTACATGTAATGCAAGCTGAAGGTAGTCAATAACCAGCATGCATCGATTCTATGAGGCTTTACTGAGGCTCACAGCAAATCATAGACATTACCTTCTCAATTAAGAGCACTTGATTTAGCACGAAATTTATTCAGCTCCCATTGAGGCGCAACAGTAATCGTGAAGAGCAGAATTTGTTAGATTTACATCCGGTTGAAATTCATACTGAAATGCAATGAAAGAAGGAAATATTGTCAATCTTTGATTTGAAATATTGTGAGACTATATATAGGCCGTTGCTATTAAGGGCTAAGTCTAATCAAACATGAAAATGACATTTAACCTATTGTCTGAGTAACGGGCCTCTGTTTGATAATTATCCCTATGTTGTACTCCTAACAGACTGCTGTCCCTGAGTTATGGAGAGAAGGCTTTGACACATGAGGTGTGGGAGAAGGCGCGCAGCATGGAGCAGTCCCGCAAACTACGACTCGCCAACAACCCTACAGCACCAACAGCTTAACTATTCAGCACCAATATGACTAAAAGCTGACGGGCTTCCCTAGCCCACTTAAAAGTGTCTATATCTCTTCTTTCCTGTCCCCTCACGATGTGTGTGGTGCACATGTGCGTGGGCACCGACACATTCCTCTGTGAAATTGTAATGTCGTTCTCGCCATGAATACGACCTTAGATGTCAAAATGGCGTTAAACATCTATTACTCACTCACTCACTAAAAGCTGAACTAGTACCCATACGCTACCGTAATCTCCCGTGTATAAGGCGTAGCCCGCCTATAAGCAGGGATGTAAGTTTTCAGGTTATATCAGGATTTCCTGATTTCTGAAATTTTTGAATGTCATTCATTTTCCTTATACGAGTGGTAGTGAGGGAAAAAATAGAAGGCTTTTATATCAAGTAAATATATGGCTTCCTGATTTTTGCCCATTCCTGACTTACATCCCTGTATAAAGGCGCACCCAGAGTTTTAGGATTTAATCAGAAAAATATAAAATTCATAACTTTTGTTCTACTGAATGGATTTTAAAACTTCAAAAGGCTATGTCTAGCTAGTGCCCCATGGAATCCCTTATGTCCTACCAGGACTTCAGGGGAGTGTAACATATCAAAATGAAGGTCTTGATCTCCTCCTTGTGGATCCAGGAAGAACTAAAACCTCGCGTATAAGACGCGCCTTATACGCAGGAGATTACAGTAATACATATACCAACAGCTACCGTAATAGCGATATGGCCGACAGCCTAACTACCATATATGGCCAACAGCCTAACTGCCCAGTACTAATATGGCCAACAGCCTAACCACCCACTACCAATAATATGTCCTACAGCTTAAACCTAAACAACAGGTATCTCCTGATATTCTACATGTATCTTGTATCTGAGCAATGTCACTGTGAACTTATTATTTCTACATTACTGCCGATGATACAATGCATAATTATTTTCTCTGAATCTCTGGGATACAGTATCAGGTTCCATAAGCAGGTTAAAAAAAGATTTCCTGTATCATGAGATATACTTTTAAGTATTTCCATATGCTGGCAATCTTATATTTTATTAGTGTGTGTCAACTTTTGATACGGTTTTCTCTTACCTTGACAGGTATTCTGATATGCATTAAGTTTAGATTCCTAATTCCTATTATAAAACCAGGATTGTATTCGAATTTTACATGAGCATGTATTTGATACATTTGTATAAGCCTCTAGTGTTCCTTGCAAAAGGTGCTTTCTCATACAAAACAGAAACTGGATCTGTAGTTCATGGAAAAAGCCGATGGCATTTACTATTGTATCCCGTTATATCGTTACACCATACACTAATTGAAGGTCTTTACATTGCTTTGTAATAAAACACTGTTGCCTTGTTGATATCATTGTCGTGTCATTTACTTGAAAAAATGCAAGATAAGGAGTAGTGGTTTAGGGGTCATTAGGGAGCTTAAGATCTGAACGTGTACGGCTAACTGTACGTGTAACGTCATAGGTCAATTGGAAGGGGGGAAATCCCAACCTAGCAGTATACAATTTGTAGGTTAGAGGTTTTGGCGGCCATACAGTGATCTAGGATCCATGAGATTTAGAATGTGGGGGTTGGATACCACATACACTGAAGGCCTGTGGGTGTTCCGTCCCTCCACTATATGACCTATATAGTGGAGGGACGGAACAGTGTAGATAACACCCCTTCTGTTATTTAATGACACAGGTACAGCTGATGTGATGCAAGACGCACATAGTTAATCTGGAAAAGAAAACAATATATTATTGTATATTTCTGTAAACAATAATTATATCATATCCTGATATCATTGAAATGTCTACATTGAAACAAACCAATACATAAATAACACGACCTTCTGATTTCTCTGAGTAGACTTTTGACTAAATCCAGGTAGGCAAAAGGTTGAACATCTAGGTCCAGTTATATAATTATGATACAATATCGTATTTAAACGCTCAACAGTTCCACTTGCTTGTTCCTGTTTGTTTGCCTTTCATAAAAAAAAAAAGTATGGGAACTTGCCTATTTACTGGACCCTGCTAATCGTAGTTCTCTGAAACAGAAGAATCAATGAGGATATATACTATATGTATAGGGTAAATCATTCTTTGCAGCATAAAAGAAACTATACTGAGTTCATAGGCAAATGATATGTAATCTGATATTTTCATATTGCATTGGGATGGTTTCAGTATATAAATGTAATTCTTTAATAAAACAACTTCCTATCATGTACTATAGGTTGTATAACAATATCTTGAGGATGATATATAAGATAACTTTAATACCAGACATAAGCACAGAAGTGAAGACACTCCTCTCCCCAGCGGGCTTCCCTAGCCCACTTAAAAGGGTCTACTTCTCATCTTTCCTATCCCCTCAGGATGTGTGTGGTGCACATATGCATGGGCACTGACACATTCCTCTGTGAAATTGTGTAATGTCGTTCTCGCCATGAATATGACCTTAGCTGTCGAAATGGCGTTAAACATCTATTACTCACTCACTCCCTCTCCCCAGCAGGTGCAGATTCAAACTGACTGTGAATAACTGTTATAACTGACCTTTGGTTAGGTGAGGGTAATTAATGTGTTACATAAGAACACTGAAGGCTGAGCTGGCATTTGTATATTGCAAAGGATTAATAAAATGTGTGTTGATTCAACACACCTTTCAGTACCTAAACACTTTTGAGAAAAAAGTGTGTAAGTGTGTTATAAAAAGTGTTTTAATGTACATGATGTGAGTAAACTCTTAAAAGTGGGTTGAATATCCATGTGTGTTACATTTTAGTGTGTTCCCGCAACATACATTTTTTACAGTGTATCATTGAACACTCTAATTTCTTCTCAATTCATTTGGATAAAGACTGGAGAAATCCTTATATATATATATATATATATATATATGCCTCCATGCCAGGATGGTTTCGCTTCCACCGACTCACCCTCGGTCTACGCCACAAAATATATATATATATATATATATATATATATATATATATATATATATATATATATGACGTTGAAAGAAGCCCTGGTGAAAACCAGTAATGTACAAGCCGCATTTTGTATCAGATATCTTGTAATTTTATTTCGTTGAAATGTGTTAAATGCTGATGTGAAAGTTACTGACTGTTGCAGTGTTGAATTAGGATTTTTTGGGTGATGATAACCTTTCGTTAAATAAAAGGACACGTTTAGTGTCCATTGAACCAAAAAAAAAGGCTAAGGCCAGGTACATGTATATCAAATCGGCATTTCCACATGGCAGACACATTACTATTAGCATGTATGGCAGATTGTAACGTACAAAAGATTGCTGAATGTGTGTGTGTGTGTGTGTCTGTGTCTGTGTCTGTGTGTGTGTGTGTGTGTGTCTGTCTGTGTCTGTGTCTGTGTGTCTGTGTGTGTGTGTGCGTGCGTGCGTGCGTGCGTGCGTGTGTGTGTGTATATATACCACACTAAGGGTATAAAAATACCCCCAAATCATTCATTTTAAAGGTACCATGTACTTGTCTATTTTAAAGTCCGTTTCTCGCAAAACCACCGTCCAAGTAACGTTGGCCCAGGTGGGAAATAATTTAGTAGGGTCCCTAAATCGCCGAAATCTTTATTTCCCACAATATTATGATCAGGGACAGGAATATAGATATGGCCTAGGGATAAAGGCAAGGTTGGGGTAAGGGACATGCATGGTTATGGTTAGATATAAATACAGAGTAAAGCTGGGAGGACCCTGAACCGTATTTTGGTGATAACCATAGAGGTATACATATCTATGTACTAGCAGCCCATGCAACCTAAAACTACTCAGCGTTGACGACTTGAGCCCCTCAACCTAACGATAATAAAATCTACATAATTAGGGTTTGCGAGATACGGACCTTTTACGACATATATAAGGGGCGGGCCCCATGGGTGTAAACAGCCAAAGGATGAGATATAGAGGTGCAGGAACTGAGGAACTGCTATGCATATAGCATGAGATGGGAAAGCCCTTTATATAGACCATCAGACATAATGGGAAAAGCATGTGGTTTGCAGGACCACTGGGCCCGCACTTTACAGGGCCCATCAACAGGAAATGCACATGAATTCTGGAGGAATTTGAGAAAAGTACATCCCGGAAAAATACGGACGTCATCAAGGCCAAATGAGCTAAGAACCTCGGCAAAACATCTGCCGAAAAGATCATGAGGATTGTTTGGACTAATAAAATTTCCGACCAAGAGTTGAAAAGAAAGAAGTCGGGAACGCCATAAATGGGGATCATTGGCCCGAGGCATGAAATGCCCTAAGAACATTAACAATGACACCACACAGCGTAAAAACGCCATACCGGGATCCGGACAGTTGAGAGAGATTTCATGAGAAGTGCACTGAATATTGAGAAGGGTGACCTTCACTGGGCTTTAATCCTTGTGGGATATGTCCAAGAAACGTAGTCTCACATGAACTACACTATACATGTATACATGAACATAATAATTTGATCCTGACACAAAGGCGGATCCAAAATCTATAGAAGGAGGGGGCGTGTATTTGATTTGATTTTGTATATTGTTGGGAGCGCCTCATATATATATATATATATATATATATATATATATATATATATATATATATATATTTATATATGGAACTATATACACTCGTGTGTATTTATATATATATATATTTATATATGGAACTATATACACTCGTGTATATATATATATTTATATATATATATATATATATATATATATATATATAATTAGCCGTGGATGGTTAGGGACTACTTGCAGTGCATAGTGGTATCTATGATGTCATAGGGTGATGTCATGGTAAACAGTCCTCCAGTATATAAGGGGGAACTTTGAATCAACCGTCAGTTGGCAAATCTGTACAGGTAACACCACGCCAGGTGTTTCCTTGATTTCTAATTTTTACTATTGTTATTATTATTGTTCAATTTTACTGACTTATACCTTTGTCAACTAATTATTATGGTTGTCTTATTAATAAAGGCATGTATGGTGCTAATAGCCCCAAGGTCAGTAACCCACCAAACTCATGTGTTCTGTAATTAGATCATTTGTTATTATATATTCATTATTATATTCATCATATATCGTATCACCTATAATATTATATTATTGTCCATATCTTACCGGTATATTCTTCCCTGGCAGCGAGATAACATATATATATATATATATATATATATATATATATATATATATATATATATATATATATATATATAGTAGCGTTTGATTATTCTATGTTATCTTCAGGAGAAAGGATTACGACAACTCCATCAACTTTGGTATCAACACTGTTTATTGTCTGGCTTTGGGCCACACCATCTAATCCATCGGTGAATATCTCTGATACCTTTCAACATCTAGGGCATTCCTCCTTATGAGGCTCGACCAGCATGTAACCCAGACTGACTGTCGGAGAAACACAACAACTATATATATGCTGGCCGTTTCCCCTACGCTGACACCGTTGACACGGTGCAAGCACCAGTGGACCGTTCCCCCGAACACCGATAGGCGATGCTCGCTCCTAACGTGACTCCAGGATCGGCAGCTTCCATGCCCTCATGCCAGGATGGTTTCGCTTCCACCGACTCACCCTCGGTCTACGCCATAATATATATATATATATATATATATATATATATATATATATATATATATATATATATATAGTGGCTGAATTTAGGTGAAAAAAGAGGCATCTTTACTCTTAACTTATACCAAAAGTGTTTAAACCCTGAATGAGTGATTGCAGGTGAAGGCCAAAATGTGGTCTTGCTCCAGATGTTTCATACGACTAGTACTCCTTGTATGGTGCTGTGTAGATTTATTTTCGGCAACCAGCGGATTTTCCACGGAACAGAAAGCATAATATGGAAATTTAGTAAGGTTAGAAAGAAGTCAGTAGTATATGGAATGCTTACTACAACTCAGGACTACGGAAACCTTGACGGAGAATTAGTCGTACATACTATCCACGTGGTGGGCGGACAGTGTAATTTATGTATACACTATATGCCAGGACTACACATGTATAGGCATATGTGTACACCACATTCCTAGATTGTGTTTTATCATAGCCGTACCGATAGACTTATTATGTATAAAATTCAACATTTACAATCACAGAAATGTGCATATGGGGCATGTAAAAGGGGATCATGACTATAGCTCAATGCTGGGCAACGGCTTATCAGGTATGTCCTCCCTGAGTGTTCTGCCCAGGAAACACACGCCTCTTCTCATTACAAAACAAATCTGATGCGAAAATTGGCGACGAACGAAGGTGAGGTGTTGAAATTAAGTCTGTCACTATGCCATTCAGGACTTTATCTATAATTCAGTGCCTCCAGCGGCACCTTCTGAGAAAAAGTCTCCCTTGGCGTTTCTACGCCATCAGTACCAGCCGTCTCCCATGCTCACCGTTTCCATGGGCGATGACCTTTGTGGCCCAAGTCAATGTCAAGATGAACTGAGGAGGTATGGCGGAGGTATTGTTAAGTTTAATTCAAAGATTAATAATTAATGATTGTAGTGTAATTTATCAGTGGAAGCCCGGAACTGCCTGCTCTGAGTTTTATTTTAATTTGTCCCATTATAGATTGTAAAATCATTCAAAGCATGCTTTGTTATCCTCCCAGACGAATAGGCATCCTGATTTGGTATTAATCATTCTCCATTTTTTTGCCACTTACCTTTGAATAGGGCCTTTAAGTAGGCTTTCATTTGTGTCGATTCTTTTTGACAGAACCAAAGGACCTTGTTTTATCAACAGACACATTGATACGCTTTAACAACTCTCTTAAGAGAAAATGGACCAAATAATTGGCCTACTACGGGGCCTGTCATCAGAAGTCGGTTTCAATTTGTTATCGAGAAGATGGCAAGGAGCAGAATCTATCTCCTGGAGGAAAATATTCTTTGATTAAAGATAATTATAAACTGTAATCAATGCTTCTAAAATAAGATTCACATCGACTGAAGAGGCGACCGTCTGCTTCCCTCCGCAGTAGAAGTGTCGTGCTGCAATTATTTCATGAACTGTTTGGTGATGGCGACAGTCTGATTCGTAGCGACAGATACCGCAATAGGTCCCATCCAGAACGCAGAACCCCCAGAGGCACCCTCGATCCGTACACCACTACCCTTTACTCTTAATCCTGCCCGCGGAGGAATACACGCAGTGCGTGAGGCAATAGGCACGGCAGCGCAGTGCTCAGGCACGCGGAAGATTCTATGAGTTGTGCTAAATCGACTTGTCGAAATATATCGCGCCGTTGTCAATAAAGACAAACAAAACGGCATAAAAAGAAATGGAGGACACGATGTGTGCTGAGCTCCACTCACCTGGCACACGGCAAGCGTCGATAGGAATTATTCTTCAGACAGAGGCGTATATTCAGCCCTCCTACTTTTCCTGTTGGGACCAGCTTATCATTCAAACTATCATTTAAAACATGTGGAATACACTAGGAATTACATTATATTTCTAAAAGTTCACCTAGCCTAGTACTTATCTCATACTTCTAAAGTGAGGGCGAAATTCAAAATGGTCGTTCAACGCATTGAATTGGATGCTGTTGTTTTGTGTGGGTTTTTTTTTTTTCTTTCAGGCCGGGGTTTAGGCTACCCTAAAGGGGGCCTGTATGCCTACTTGAAATACTAAATTTCTCTTCCTTCAGTTTTAGAGAGGAAGTTAATTAGGAAGCGCCCTCATTCTATGGGGGAAGCTGTGATCTTAGCTGTATGATAACATTACAGTTCAGCGCATAAATTGAAAGGGGTTTAATTAACATGTCATGGATGATCAAAGAAAACGTCATTTGTTTCATGGGGAGCAGCTGTTAGTGGTGACATTGCTGTGATGCAGCTCGGAGGGCATACCATGTATAACTATCCAAGAGGTCAGAGATCAATGGGAGGATCGTTTTAATCCCAACCCATATTGATATCCCCGTGTCTACACTGGGACATATTTATTGGCACGGACACCCCTCTAATGACCCCACCATGCGGTACTTCCCCTTTGTTCCCTCTTGCTTAGGACCCTGTCTTGGTGGATTGCATGCTTCCTTCTCATTATTGACTCCTTGGCCGCACCATGGCGCCTCTGTCGGCCACTGTAGCGTGTCGTACCTTGAGTATTTTCTGCAGCACTTTGCACCTGTGTTGACAACTGCGGGTGACATTTACCTTTACTGCATTGCTGAATGTATTTCCTGGCAGGTGGTTTCTGACAGGATGTTGGGTGTGTTTCTGGAGTATATAGGAGAAACAAATACGTCTGAGTCAGTGTTAATTTGTTTGGGCATGATCGGAGTCGTAGATGGGAATGGGTGAATATGTATACCTGATTCTTCCTATCTGTCCATCTATGTGTCTGTTTATCTCTCTTAGCTAAAAAAAATAACTATAAAGCTAAAAAGCTCTCAGGGAGAAAGGTCTGGCCTCAAAAGATGCGAAGCATTTGATTGTCATGTGACTAGCCATACATAATTATGTATGTACATGTAATATCAAATAGATTACTGTCTGTATCAGTCTTACCCGTATGCAACAACTGCACATTGTCATGTGACTAGCCATACATATGTATGTGCATGCAATATCAAATAGATTACTGTCTGTATCAGTCTTACCAGTATGCCACAACTGCACATTGTCATGTGTCTAGCCATACCTGTGTATGTGCATGCAATATCAAATAGATTACTGTCTGTATCAATCTTACCAATATGCCACAACTGCACATTACAGCATCAAATAGATTACTTGCTGTATTAGTCTTACTCGTATGCCACAACTGCACATTGTAATGTGACTAGCCATACATATGTATGTACATGCAATATCAAATAGATTACTGTCTGTATCAGTCTTACCCGTATGCCACAACTGCACATTACAGCATCAAATAGATTACTGGCTGTATCAGTCTTACCTGTATGCCACAACTGCACATTACAGCATCAAATAGATTACTGTCTGTATCAGTCTTACCTGTATGCCACAACTACACATTACAGCATCAAATAGATTACTGGCTGTATCAGTCTTACCTGTATGCCACAACTACACATTACAACATCACATAGATTACTGGCTGTATCAGTCTTACCTGTATGCCACAGCTGCACATTGTCATGTGACTAGCCATACATATGTATGTACATGCAATATCAAATAGATTACTGTCTGTATCAGTCTTACCCGTATGCCACAACTGCATATTACAGCATCAAATAGATTACTGTCTGTATCAGTCTTACCCGTATGCCACAACTGCACATTACAGCAGTCAAATCATCCAAATGAATATTTTGGCAAAGGTCATTCCGTGATGCACGGAAAATGCATCCGTGGAGAAAATGGGCCATTTTCCCAGGCAAATTGCTTCCAACCTGTCCTCAGAGCGGAAGTTGTGTGTTATTCACCGACAGTAGCAAACGGCCATTCTACAATATTTGTTCCCGGACAAAGGCAGTCTTTGGAAATTGTTGTACCTACGCGCCCGTCATCAAAACGACACAATATGGTTGGTTAGAATTATTCTCCCTATTTCTCTCTCTCTCCATTTCTAGAATAATTGCTAATATACCCATAGTCCACTAGACCAATAAACATGCATCTGGCCATACCACTATAAGGTCAATAACATCAGGCCTGGAATAAGACAGTATTTTGATGGGAAACTAACAGAAGTTCAAAAACATATTATGGAAGCTCTAATACCTATAGTCCACTTGGCCTCTGTCGCACAATTGAGCCATACATTTCCCATATAAATTCCTGTGACAGAGGCCTACTGGACTATCAATGTAAGCTTTATAAATATTTCAAATTAATCATGGTATTTATACATACCATTTTTTGATATAACCAACAATGCAATTTAATTACATAAATGGCAACATGTTATTTACAAGTTGATTACACTGTTTAGCCTGTAGTAATAGCCACTTATGGCTGGAGATATTTTTAGGATTAATACAAGAATATCAGACTCAGACACAAACTGAGACCTTATTCACCAGATTTTATATAGGGTTTGTATGGCTCATGCATTCGTGCGAGAGAGGCTGAGTGGGCTCTGTTTTTTTAGGGAGTGGAAACCCACAGTCCACTTGGCTTCTGTCGTGCAATTGAGCCATATGAATTATATAAAACCTATATAAAAACTGGGGACAGAGGCCTAGTGGACAATTGGTATAACATGGAGTCAAAATGAGACATCCCGAAACATTCACGGACGTCTTTTCATTATACTGTATTCTGTAAAGATCCTTCTCGACATGACGGCAGATTCTTGATTCATTGTACAATGTACTACTTCATACCACTTGATCCTATCATCAATAGTCCACCAGACCTCTGTCACCGAAATCTATATAGGAAATGTATGGCTCAATGTGACAGAGGCCAAGTGGACTCTGGGTTTGATGAAACAGAATGACAGAGTAATATCTAAAGTATATTGTTAAACCCATAGTCCACTTGGCTTCATTCACACACATGAGCCATACAAACCTTATGTAAAATCCTGCAAATGAGGCCTGGTGGACTATGGATGTTACATCAATAATGGACTTGGCCTCTGCCAGACGATTGAGCCATACATTTTCTATATCAATTCCTGCAATAGAGGCCTTAGTGGACTATCGATGTAACACCGAGAGGCCACTAGGCCTCTGTCGCAGAAATTTATATAGGAAATGTATGGCTCAATCGCGTGACAGAGGCCAAGTGGACTATGGACCTTAGTAACATAATACACGCTTCACATCATACGGTATTGTTTGAAATACATGGGTCATGTATTCTGCTTAACAACATGGAAATTGGCCACCAACATTGATAAGCGTTCAAAACAATATCCAAAACATGTATGTACAGTTTGAAAGATGAGCTCATATAATTTGCTGGTTTATACATGACCCATCACTGCATCCTAATAACGCCAATAGACGTCACAATTATTGTCGTTTTGAAGTAGATTTTCCTGTCTACATGTCATTGCTCTTGAGGTTGAATGCTTGTGACTTTGACCCAGTAGAGATTCATTTTGACAGGCATAAAATAGCATTTGTATTGTTATGATTCATAGTGACTTTCAGATCCAGGATATATAATGAGCATGTCTTTCGCCATAAAACTGTGTGCTCTTTTGTCAATTCTCGTGGTATTGTATCATAATCGATATTGGATGTATACATAAAGGTCAAATCCCACTACGTGAAAAATGGGTCTGTATTGTCTGTGATTCTGGATATTGGCAGACTTGACCTCTTGCCAATAATCAAAATCACAAGGGTTCTCCCCCAACCTCTGCCTTACCCAAATCCCACTATTAGCATATATTGAGAAGGAGTTCTCTGTGATTCTCATTACTGCACATACTAGCTGTTAGCTTTATTCACAAGGATAGAGTGTTTGATATCAAAATCATAGTTGTCTCTGAGTTAACTCTTTAGTTTACAATACAGATGTAGTAGCTTTGCATGCATAAATCACAAGCAGAACCTTCTTTTAACCACAGTATGTGGAACTTGGATCCTGATTTATCAATAACATACCTCTTGTGATTTACTAGAAACTCTTGTCTTACTCTAAATCACAGGGAATTTAAGTGTATCACAGAGATTTCCGGCCTCTTGTGAGGAAAATATCAAAATCTTTTGATATGGTCCACTTCACAAATAGCAACACCTTGGCAAGGCTCCGTGGCCATTATGACCCTTCTAAGATGATATTACCACCCTAATATCGGCTAAGAAACCCCATCTTCCTAAATCACAAGGATTTCCTGGTCATTTTCACGTTGTGGGATTTGGCCTTAAGGTTTCCCGATGGTCGTAATCGAAAAAGATTTAGCGCATCAGGTAAAAGAGTGTCATGATTCCAGACCTATGAAAGTGATTTACACATTATGTGCAGAATTAACCGACCTGATATGTTGTAACGCTAATCGGATCATTGTGGTTAAACTGAGGCGCATAGGAAAAGCTCACATTCTGGTCGTTTTACCTAATCATGGTCTCGTGTATTCTCTCATTCTATATATCATACTCTGTGCGATTAAAATAGCCCTCTATTGTCACCCATTTCCCTTGTTTCAGATGTCAAAATAAAATGTACTACAAATAGAATGCTACAGATTAATGTACAAAATAAATAGGTAAAAGATCATCGTGGCTAGAACAGTCAAATAAACTGTCCATTTACAGTTTATATAGGATATCCGATCATTAATGTTTATTTGAATGTAGCTGAACCTCTCGCCAGGGGCATTGTAGATGACATTGTAGAAAAGGGTACATGTCGGTTATTCATTGGATGGAAAAGTTGTTGCAAAGTTCCAACAAGGAAATGAATGCTATAAAGTCGTCAGCGGGTATACCATTCTCTATAAAACGTATACATGTATTCTCACATCTATAAGTTCTACATGCTAGCATCTTCACACGTCCCTTATCTCAGCCTTTAGGCGCATATATATACATGTATTTGAAATGCTACTCATACAACTGGTTTCAAGTCTCTATACATGCACACACACACACACACACACACATATATATATATATATATATATATATATATATATATATATATATATATATATATATATATATATATGCTATTGAAGAACGTCCACACATTTCCATGCATAACTATTATTTCTTTTTTTTCAATAGAAGTAATAAACTGTTAGTATTTTTTATATCAAGTCAACATACTGCACCCATTGTCAGACACCTTATGCTAGAGGTGTTCATAGAGCCGGAGAGTCTGCCGTACACATGTACAATGTATACCCAAACTTTCATGTGGTGTAAGACCAAACACTGCTACACTAATGCTGTACATTCATTATGTCAAGGTCAGGGTGTAATAACTGTCCGACAGTAGGTACAAACTGATGGTGATAAAGTAACATGTCCCACAGATTGATAAGGGTGGTCTGTTCTTAACTCCTATCTCCTCTAAAACTATCTTCTTATTCCCATCTAAACCCAAGGTCTAAGAATAAAGCACCAAATGACTGCTAAATAAGACTACACCCTCATCCCGGCACATAGATATACAGCACAATCCTTATCACGTAACAGTAGGTACTGTAGGTATGGACCCACATACCAAATGGTTCTACTGCCTACCTACACGGCTATTTATAGCTGATTTACAATTCGAGCTGAGAGTGTAGTTTTCCCATTTACTTGCATTTTCTCACCATCACAATATACTTCGAATACATCATGTTTGGACAATTATAAGATACGGATTGAACTGACTTATGTTTAATATTCTGGACTTTTCAAAAGACATGATACATCCTTTTTCATATCGAATTAATGTGATAGTTGGGATGTCAACTTGCGTGCTGATATCAGGGACTTCAGGACCAGACTTTTTTTCTTGTATGTCATGCCGTTTGGATGTATGGCATGAATAAAGCGGGAAGTTCTGAGATTGGAACAATCATGGCTGTGTATACACATAAACAAGAAACCTCGCTATATAAAGGTTAGACACTGTGGTAAAATTGTGTGACGGTAAGCTGACCAACTGTCCTTGCTTTTAGCCATAGGCAGTGATGCCACCTAGTAACACAAAGATGATGGTAGATATCACAAAGATGATGGTCATCTTCTCTAGACTGGAATGGCCTAGAGATACCTATTTTCTCTCAATTTGACCCAGGATCCAGTGTCTACCTTTACCAGTATTCATCACATACACTCAGTAGCCTACACTCTCAGCCCGAATTGTAAATATACTACATAGGTACTACATACTGGTGTAGTACCTACACAACAACCCCAATCAGCTCTATAGGATTGTACTTACATCAACTCCTAGTGTAGACCCGCAAAATAAGCAGTCCACTGTAAAACTGGTTCGCTGGGCTGAGAGTGTAGTGATCAGTCTTGGCACAGTTTTGTTTCGGCCTGTGCTATCACTCATATCTACTCACTCATATCTGCATCTTTACCCCCACCCATTTCTACACTGCTTTCACTTACACTGATGCCCAGTATGTGTACCATCAATCCTCACATATTAGCCATGCCTAAAATGCAAAATTTTACAAAAGGGTGCAGAGGTCGGGAGAGGTCTAAGACCTCTCCAAGGTTCTCCTAGACTGGAATGACCTGTCTCTATAACATAGAGACAGGGGTAGCCCAATTTGACCCGACCTTGAAGCCTGTGTCAATGGACTATTCTGGGTATTATTCATTATTTTATACATTTATTAAATTCTTCACCACACACGCTCAGGCCCTGCTCGCAAGCTTACAGCTCACCTCCCTCCAGTGTGTACAGTGAGCTACTCTTACATCATCCATACCAGGATGTTGTGAGAGCCAGACCCATTCCATTTCTGGGCACTGACTCACTGGGTGTATCACAACATACCGACATACCTGTGGACGCATTTCTAGGAAGCAGGGAAATTCCACAATCTCCCTTCACCCTGATTGGTCCACATATAAACGCATCATCATTACCGGGTATGACGATGCGGCAGATCTGACCAAATCCAACCAGACCTGACCAGATCTGACCTGCTCCTACCAGTTTATTTCATCACCCTCTGAGCTGCTCACCTGGGTATATAAGACCCTATGAGCAGCTCCCAGGCATCTCTCTTTATCTTTTATTTTATGTGAATAACTTCTTCCCGTAGAGATAGCATTGCGCGGCCGATGCGCACACCCCCAGTGGCGTAACGTGTGCCGATCCACCACAGCGGCCGATCCACCACTGCAGCCTCATTCTGGGACCATGTAAACATTCAAAATGGCGGACCGCCGCTCCTACGGGGCACTACGGTAAAGGACTTTGTTAATTTTCAGTTAATTAAATACTCTAAAAACATAAAATAAATATAGAACTAAACTCCCCTGGTGTCCTCGGTGGCCGATCCACCCCTCGGGGGGGAGACCCCCCCCCCCTCATGGTGGATCGGCCACCTCGTACACCACGGTCGTTTAGTTCTATCTATTTATTCTACACACAACCTCCCTAGTATCTAGAACCTACGAAAGGTTGAGCTACAAGCTTAGGGGCAGAGCCTGCACGCTGGCGAGTGTATCATTGTTACCACCTATATGTACACTCTGTCATCATGCAATAAACAAGGATCAAAGAACTTCTCTGGATTCAGTGTTCATTACAACATCAACTTGTAACGGTTCATTGACACCTGGTTGCAACTGGTTTTACTGCACATTTGCATATATTTTACTCTTTGCACGATCATGTTACCCTGCCTAGACATATAGAACTAATGATAAAGAAGTTGGCACAGTGAACTTGACTACCAGAACTGGCTATCATCAAGATTCAAGAAGTGGCATGCTTTTCTGGTATCCCCTATGCACTTCAGAGTTTCTTGTCCCAGTGAACATCCCATATTTTTTCCATTATCAGTAGACCTATTTTAAGCATTTACAGATATTACACATATCCAAAACTGAAATAATCATTAACACATATTACATACATCTCAAGAGAAAATATTGAAAAATATCGATTTGGTTTTCATTGTAAAAACTAGGGTGTCAGATATTATGGTAATGGTTCCTAGGACCTTTGGATCTAGTGTCAAATGTTCTGCCTATGGAGCTAACTTGACTTGTGGTGATAGAGGATATTTGACTGCCACATAACTTATTGGGGGCAATTTTTATGTCACACCTTATGGTACTGTTTACACCAATGCCAACCTAATTTAGACAGGCAAAGACATTTTGAGAGAATAAGGAATTAAACAAAGCATAGAGTATTAATGTAAAATATCTAGACCAATTATATGGTAAAAAAAAAAACAGAATTAGAAGTAAAAGCTTTCTTAAAGATACCTTGTCAGTAAGGGATTCGATCTGGCCATCCTGAGATCTGAAGTCCAGTTCTCTTCCACCTGAGCTAACCAGGCCAGCTATCAAAGGCCAGCCTGACCACCATCAGATTACCCTCACCCAATGCTCTGGGCCTATTAGTCTACTTGTACACTGAAAACCTGGAAGATCTGAAACTAGTCAGCGGTGACGACTTTAGGTCCTCAAGTTGACGATACCTAAAACTACAGCTTTAGGTAGTCAAAATGATGACTTTAGGTCGTCAACCTGACGACCTGAGTTGTCAGTATGACAATACTGACAGTACAGAGTCGTCATACTGACGACTTAGGTCATCAGGATGATGACCTAAAGTCGTCATTTTGACTACCTAAAGCTGTAGTTTTAGGTATCGTCAACTTGAGGACCTAAAGTGGTCACCGCTGACTAGTTTCGGATCTTCCAGGTTTTCAGTGTAGTCTTAGCATACCCATGTTGTCTGGTCACCAATCAGATCACTGATTTTATTTCTATCAAATACTGACCCTCTTGTATCCCACCCAAGTATCACCAACCTTGGTTCAGTAAATTAGAAGCACTGACAAAGGTATGGGTCTGAAGTAGCATTATGTAATTTGTAATTATTGTCAAACTGGTGCACCTATCTGGTTCACTGTTGCCCGGACGTCACTACAATATGGTCGCTTACACACAGGCCTCTCCAGTCTAAGGTTCTCCCACTACCTGTTTCTACTCATAGGCCTACGCGTAGAGAGAGCCCGTAGCAATACCTTCTTAAATGCGAGCTGTGTCTTATACACGAGGATTTTGAGAATATTCGGTATCTAGGCCTATACTAATCTGAACATTTTCTATGTGCTACTCACGCTGCCATTTCTAATTTGACCATCTGTTAAAATGGGTTGTTAACACATTACAACCTTTTACACAGGCCTAGATCAGATGTTACTCGACACTTT
Organism: Acholoe squamosa; assembly: GCA_949317995.1. Lineage (NCBI taxonomy): Eukaryota > Metazoa > Annelida > Polychaeta > Phyllodocida > Polynoidae > Acholoe > Acholoe squamosa. The sequence continues at coordinate 35,034,374 of OX439043.1, read as the reverse complement.
CCAGTGGGGAGGGTGGTGTGGGCTGAGGCAATGAGGCTCTAAAAGTCTGGATGATAAAAATGCTAGAAAAATATCTAGCATTTTCCCAAACCTATCAAAAAGTCAAAAGGAAATGAAGAAAAAATAGGGATATTCTAGCTTAGGAACTTGAGACAAAAACAACCAGTTTACTAGTAGAAGTCACCTGTATAAGAAAGAAAATATACCGGGGATCAGTAGTAGGGGGCCTCAATTGGACCCTTATCTTATCTCGAATCTGGGGTCTTCTCAAAACTCCTTCCCTCTGATCACTTACTGTACAGGCCTTGATTTTGCTCGCACACCGATTTCCACATATGATTCCAAAACTTAATTCTACATACGACTCTCCCTGACATAGTGCTCAAACACCCATTTCTATGCACTACTAACACACCCTTCTCTATACCGCAGTTGCATTTGGTTCCGTGGGAGCCAGTATCATACTGCAGCTACCAGCTCAAGCCTAATTAACATGCATTCTCGCAAGATTTGGAACTTTCAGGGGTGAGAAGACACTCTATACATGGGTGGCTTTCCACACCTGTAGGTATGAAGACTCCACACCTACAGGTGTGATGAGTGACAGTCCACACTAACCATACCTTTGAAGTTGTAATTATATTTTTAAACCACCATGTGCTTCTCAATTAGCTATGTTAGGACTTTTGTGTGTAGGGTTGGGCAGAGTGGATTCCCACCACTGGTCCAGGTTTTATGTAAGTGTAAGCACAGTAAGGCATATGCTGATAACCAGCTCCAGCTAGACAGGATGGCACCACGCACAAGACGCTAAGGCGGTACTACTCCCCCATCCATGTAGCGACCTACAAACATGTACAATATTCGCACCAATTTCCGCATACAACTTCCACACCCGTTTCTATCTAGGCCTACTTCCCCTCTACTAAACCTATTCACCCCCAACATGCTCGTAAAATACCCTTTTATACATTCGATTCACACAAATATTTAAGGCTATAGTATCCGATATTCAAAGGCCTATGCCCCCTATATCCACATAGACTTTATTACTGTTCATACACGAATTTCTAATAGACCTGCTCAAACACACATCCACTTATATACACATAAGCCTTACCCGGTCTAGACCCCTAAAATCGACAGTGTGACATGGCCTTTTCTTAAAATCGACAAAGGACATGGAGCTTCAAGGGACAAGGACATGGGACAAAAAAGATAGTGACAGGTGACATGGACTTTTCTTAAAATCAACATGTGACATGGAGCTTAGTGACAAGGACAGAGGAAAATACAAATTTATAGTGACAATTGACATGGACTTTTCTTAAAATCGACAAGGGACATGGGGACCCCCCATCTAGACCCCCTTACCTGTTATTTTTTGTGACTAAAACTTTGGGGTCATTTTATTCCAATCCAAGCAGACGGCAACTAGAGTGGAGGGTAATTCTATTTGACGTATCCGCTGATTGCTGCGAGCACCGACTCGGATGAGAACTGCTTCCGGCGGAAGTTGTGTCTTTAAGATGTCAACGTCTCTTCCTTTCGTCGTCACGCCATTCGGTGAACTAGAGGCGTCGGCGAAAGGCAAATAAACAAGCCTGTCCCTGGCGGGCAACAGGCAATTTCTAAGGGTGTCGCATGCGCCTTTCTTCCCCCACCTTATTTTCTTGCCCCCCCCCCCCCGGACCACAGCGCCCTCTTTTGAGCGGCAGAGACGGTTGGAGACGCGCACGAGACGGATCAGAGGAGAGTTCTACAGCGGCACCCAGGTGGCGTGACCTGTACTTGCTCTCTGACCCATGAGCGCCTAACGGCCATGGTAGGGACTAAGGACTGAAGAGACTGGGCACGAGGAAGAGAAATGTCGGAAAATTCATTTGAAAGATGGGCTTTTCACATCAGAGGGAGATCTGCTCTTCTGGCATCGTTTCTTACTGCACGTTGTTAGTTTGTTACTATTTCTCCCACTAGGCATGCACCCTCGTTATAACCATTTGTTCACCACTCTAATACAATGCTAGTTTGGTACCACACATGTATAATTATACTTCTTTGGAAAGTCCAGAGTAAATCACAAAACATATTCATAAAATAGAGAGAAATGGGACAATGAAAGGTAGACCTACGTGTATACACACTTAAAGGTGCAAAAAATACCGCCTGTTAATAAAGATAAACGGCCAAGATGTTGTTCAGTTGACCTAAGGGACTAACGATCTCAGACAAGCAAGAACAACTACAATTATATATAGCAACATTTAGATATTGAATGTAGGGAGCCTATATCATGCATATTGATCGGACTGCTCACTCCTCACCTTAGAAAAAATCTAGAAATAGCCCTTGGGGAAATATACTGAAATGTATAGCAGAAGTATGAATTCAAGGGCGCGATTATGTATCCTGATACGTTGCTTTCCACATGGAATACATGAAAACTCCACCATAACTGTCCATTACAGACATAGAAAAAATTAGTATCTCATTCATGAAAGCGTTGTCCAACTATCTTGGCTTTAGTATACATCTGTTTGACTTGGATGGAACAATTCACTGTATACATGCATGTGTAGGTATTGCCGTTTCAAGATCCTACTGATATTGAGATAACTATATTATCGAAGCAATAACTAGTTGGTTCCAGTAGGTTTCAGAATCACTTTATTACGGTATGTTTACAAGAGGACTTGCAAATGTGTTTCAACCTTTTATATGCCTATAGTCAGTACCCCGTAAGGTGGTAATGCTCTCGCTTAGATAATGATCAGGCCGTTTCGAGACCAGGTTAGCCTACCAACTCAGTAGGACTGCACAAATGGTCCCCCCTGATCGTAGGAGGACGGCGGAATATATACCTCTCATTATGGTTGGCCGGTTCCACACTGAGCGCCCTCTGAATCCTCATCCAGTATATCTTTCAACCACTCGCGCAGTTGAGAAGGTTTACCTTTCCATTCCTCAAAAGTGTGTCCTTTGAAACACATCTCGAACTTCTTTCGAAGTTGGTCCGAGATGGGTCTCTCTTGGGCAACTTTAACTTCCCAATACTCCTTCTTTTTGGCATCCTTTTCACGTTTATCAGCCTGTTGGACCTTTGTGCAGAGACGTTCCTCCTCCTGTTGGTACAGTGCACTCTTTTCGACGTCATATATGACACCGACACAAGACAGAGTGTTCTGCACTACTATATTTCGAGAGCCTTCGAGACCTTCTCTTGCCAATTCTTCACCAGTTTGTCCTGGATGGTGAAGCTAACGAGGTTGTCTGCGCTAAAATATTTAATTTTAGGCAGCTCTACCACCCTGGCTCCAGGAGGAATCTCAGGCTGTTTCGATGTAGAAGCCTGTGAGAGAGGCTTCTTGGTTTTCCCTGGCGTCACCACTTGACTTTCAGGTTCGCTAGGAGGAAGTGTCGGGAAGTTGTCTACAGAGGAAGAAGACAAAGCTCCGACAGGGGCTTTCGAGCTAGGACTCTGATTCCAATCGGTTTTCTTAGAATCAAATGTCACTGGTTTAGCTTTGGGTTCTACCTTCTGTAGAACAGAGACACCTCCTGGCACATAAACAGCACCACTTTTCTCAACTTGGGACCTTTTCTTAGAAATGCCATAGGCATTCTTCTTGTCTGCCTTCCTTTTCGAGGGATGGGCGGCTTTATCCCATTCCTTCATTTCCTCGTAATAGGCATTTTGCAAATGCAACCTGTCTGTTTCATAGGAAACGACGTACCTCGCTTGCAGTTTGCCGTTCATATGTTCACCAGCTGACTCCTTTAGTTTCCGGGTTTTAGTCTCGGAACCCTCCTCCAAGACTATTGCATCTTTGGTTGTGAAACCGGCCATTAACTCCATATGGGGGTCTTTCACACATCAAATAGCATCCTTGAACTTAGTCTCGTGACATGCGTTTATATGGCGAACCATATTCGAGTGATGCACAGTCTTAAGCCCGTCAGGACACTTGGCACTTTGCTGAAACCGCTCATCGGGGACACATTCATACACCCCATGGTGATGATAGTGCACCTCATAGAGATGTCTCAGGAACTGATCTTTCGAGGGCCAAGTCTTTGGAACCCCCTCATTTACTTGTTCATTATGACACGAAGTAAACAAGCAGTGTTTTGTCTCGTCAAACTTGGAGAGGACCCATTTCAGCTTAAGCTTTTGGTCCTTCAAGTAATACGTTTTATCCATTTGCATAACTCAATTGAACCAGTCCCAATAACATTGAAAGACTGATTCCTCCTCGTTACTCCTGCGGAGCCACTATTCATCATCGTCCGTGCCATCAGGGTAGATAGCAGGTGGAGCACAATGCTTCTTAGCGTCCATTTGACAGTCCTTGAAGCTTTGAACCTACTGAACTTCGACAGGGCGCTAGCAAAAATGACTTTGTCGTTCTCTGTCCGGGGTTGCCTTTTCGACTTCCATATCCGACTCATCACTCTCGAGGGCTTTCTTAGCATCCTCCAGTCGTTTCTGGTGCTCCGCGGCGCTGACTAAAACCTCCCTCGGAGCTTCTTTTCCTTGGCTTCCTTCGTGGCCAATTTCTTTTCCTTTTGTGACATTGTTTTCTTGCCACTTCTCCGTTTCGTTGCTGATTTGTCCTCCTTAGGAGAGGTCTCTTTAGACTCCGCTTTAGGTGTTACCACCTGAGGTGTCGAAGTCGCTGCCTGAATATTTTTGATTTTCTTTTTAGACAATCGAGAAGCCATTTCATTATCACTGACGGTCTCTGCTTGGTCAACCTCCATTTCGCTCTCAGAGATGTGTGCACTCTCAGAGTGAGGCTCGACCAGTACTGTGGACGGTGCTTTCGGGGTCCGCACTACTCTTTAACCAGAACATTTCTGAGTTGTCGAACTCTTCAGGCGTTAGTCTACTAAGAATCGCATTGCGGAGTTCCGAATCTATTTCATCGTCAGGATTAAACTCCTTACAAACGTTGATCGGGAATCTAGATTGAGGCCCGACACCACTAGAAGCTGATTGGCCAGCCACCTTAACCGTTGTTGACCTAGTTATAATACTGGGTCGTTTAAACACTGAGTCTCAAGAATCAGAAATCCCGATGTACGATTGCCCGAATACCTCGAAATCATCATCGGAGTCATCCTCCACATTGATTTGGGGTTCATTCTGAGCATCCAAAATGCTTAGCGTTCTCAAACCCAAGAGATCATCCTCCTCCTGGCGAAAAGGAGACACTGTGTTACCTGAGCTAGCGGGCAACACATTAGTATCCTCCTCTGGCCCTTTTAGCCCACTACATGATGGGGTGCTACCACCACCGTCGCTTGCAAAGGTTTAATTGAACATCTCGCTCTGTCATTTAGGCATATGTGTGGTTGACTGGAAGCCAACCAACACTCCTTGTATAGGTGGAGGTATACAAGGATAATAGCTTTAATTAACTTTTATTCTCCGAGATGCTGGTTTACACCGAAAGAAAACAAAAACAATGCACACTCCAGCACACCTCTGGTTGGCACCAAGCCAAGTCACAAAGTGGGGGGATCCAAAGCGTCACCTGATATCATTTGAAACAATGCGCATGCGCAGTCTTGCGTGTCGTTTTAACCTTGCGTCTTGACCTTATTATCAAAATTAGGTCAGTTGACCCAGTTCCCACAAGACTTTCCTGCCTCACCCTTTTGGGGACGCGAGTCATTCCACAACTTAACCGGTCTACTCAGTCTTCCATGTTGACGTCTTTTTGATTCATTAGGAGCTTATAGAGGAATTAAAATTATAATACAGAATGCCTTATAGCTATCCTGCCGGATTATCCGTCCTCCACCCACGCAATCGTCAAAAAGGTCACCATTACAGCCTTTGCGTTAGGGTTACGTTCTCTCGTTTAGCCATTACAAATAAACATGGACAAACAGGACATTACACTCATTGTGATATTCAGGTTAGGTCACTGCTCCCCTAGCCATAATTCCAGGACTGTGTCTTACCCCTTCACAAGAAGAGTTTTCTTTAGACCTGGTGGCAGGAGGAGCCTTTTTTATCAGCTGCTTAGTCTTAGCACCCGTTTTCCTCTTCCTTTTACCTTCACCTGCCGAGACTTTTTTCTTTTTGCCTTTCGGTTGGGATAGTATCCGTTTCGGGGTTCCCTCCTCTGCCTCTTGCCTCCTGGGCCTGCCAGGGCCCCTCTTAGCATCAGACGGGGTAATCCGTACAACTTCGCCCACCTCCTCTACCAACTCGAGGCCCCTTCCATAGGTTTCGGTGGTGAGCTCTCTCCCCAACCAGGGTCGTAATCGATCCACATTAGATTTATGATCCCTCCCATACAGAGTTTGTATACTGACTGTCGACTCACTTACTATATCAAAGATAGTTTATGGGCCGTCCCAGTTATAGGCTAACTTTATACTGACTAGAGGTTCATGTATTCGAACCACTCTGTCACCTAGTTTGAAATGCTGAGGTTTCAAACCTGTGTCCTAGCCTATTTTCTGCCAATGGGTACTTTTTTGTAGTTGAATTCCAACAGACTCATTAGCTTGCTTAAATCTGTCCCGCAAAGATTTAACAAACATAATCGTGCACAGGGTTTCGGGACTAATCCATACAACACCATATACCAAATCAGCTGGCATAATGATGTCTTCCCTGAAAACCAACATGTTCGGCGTACAATTAGTCGAAGCATGTACAGTATTATTGTAGGCGTGAACAACAAAATCGCATTGATCATCCCAATCATCCCTATGTGTATTGACCAATGGTTTTAAGCATTGAATCAATGTACAATTGAACCTTTCCACCATACCATCACTCTGTGGTCTGTATGGTTTGGTTCGAGTCTTACATATGGCGAGGTAATGACACATTTCTGACCAGAGGGAGGATTCAAACTCCTGTCCCTGATCCGAATGTAACATCAACGGTGCCCCGAATTGGAGGATCCAGCCCTTGACCAACACTACCACACAGGTCTTAGCCTGATGACTTGGTAATGGGAACACTTTTGTGTATTTTGTGTAATAATCCGAAACTACCATCATGCAAGTGTTGTCATTAATGGTTTTGTTAAAACCAGTAATGATATCAAGTGCAATCCTGGCGAACCTTACACCAAACAGTTCTTGCTGTAGAGGGCTTTTCCCTATACCAACACCTGGTTTATTCATACAGCACTGTGGGCATGTCTTTATCCATCTCTCGAGGTCTTTAGACATTCCTGGCCAGTAGTATCTTTGTTGGAGACGCTCGAGAGAGGGTTTCTTACCGAAATGACCACTGGTTGTATGCCTGTGACAGAAGAACATGACATCCCGTCTCATGGCAGAAGGCATTACTATTTGTAATATCCTTCTCTTACACGGCCTTATTTTCCATCTACATAATAGTCCATCTCGAATTAACAATTCGGACCATTACAAGAGAAAAAGCCTGAGTTCTCTATTTTCCACTGGACATTTCCCCTCCTTAACCAGTTCTTTCAGACGAGACAATGAAGGGTCTGCCTCCTGAAACTTCAGTATCAAATCAGGAGTCCACTGCAAAAGATTCTGCATTAATACAGGATCTACAGGGGGTCTACACTGGCTATTACAGCCTCTTGAGCACCGCAGTCGTTACATTCCAGTCTGCCACATTTTCGAACAGGTTTCCTGCTTAGGCTATCAGCATTAGTATGCTGATTGCCAGGTCTATGCTGAATATGACTGTTTTCCAGCCCGAATTCACTCAAGTGTGCCAACCACCTCCCAATCATTCCTTCTGCATCCTTGAAATTTAACAACCATTTCAAGGATGAGTGATCAGTTCGTAGTGTAAAGTTCCCTCCATAGAGAAAGTGTCTAAACTTCTTCGTATAAACTACCACAGCCAACAACTCTTGTTTGGTGGTACAATAATTCCTTTGAGCCTTGTTAAGACTATTACTCGCAAAAGCTATTAGAACCTCGACACCATTCTGTATCTGGGATAATGCTGCTCCAATAGATTCGTTACTTGCACCAGTAACCAGAATGAAATGACCAGTTTCATTAGGATACTTCAACACTGGAGTTTCCTTAAATAATCGCTTCAATTCCTCGAAAGCAGCCTGTTGATCATTCCCCCAAGGGAATGAGTCTTGAGCCCTGCTAGGAGTCCAGTGTGTGATTGTTTGTAAGGGTTATGCTACCCTAGAAAATCCTGTTATAAAGTCTTGATAGTAAGAACAGAATCCCAGAAACTAGCGTTCATCTTTTGGGCCTTTCGGTCTTTCCCAATCAGAAACTGCTTTAAGTTTATTCGGATCTCCCTTAATACCTTCAGTACTAATAATCCATCCGAGATAAACCATGGATTTCTGAAACAATGTACACTTTTTAGGTTTTAGTTTTAATCCATTATGTTGGATTCGTTCCAAAACCATCCCAAGATTGTTAGAGCATTCTTCAAATGTCTTACCGAACACTATCACATCGTCAAGGTATACCAAACAGCTCTTCCATAAGAGGTCACTTAGGACAGATTCCATCATGGCCTTGAATGTAGCTGGAGCATTGCATAGCCCAAAAGGCATCAATTCGAATTGATATACCCCATATGGCTAGTGAATGTGGTTTTCTCTTTATCCTCCTCCCTCATAGCAATCTGCCAATAGGCAGATTCTAGGTCTAAACTACAGAACCATTCATTCCCCCTAGGGAATCCAATGTTCCATCAATCTGAGGAAGAGGATAAGCATTTTTCTTAGTGATAGCATTGAGTTTCCTATAATCCACACAGAATCTCATAGTACCATCTTTCTTCGTAACCACTTGTACCGGAATAGACCATGGGCTAGTACTTGGAATGATTACACCATCTATCAACATTGATTCTATATGTTCTTCCACCAGTCTTTTCTTTGACAGAGGCAAGCTTCGATAAGGCATCTTAAATGGTGGAGCTTCTCTTGTTTCGATTCGATGCAGAACTTTATCAATGCGTCCTAATGGTTCCTCAGGCGCTTTAAAAGCTCTATTATACTTTCCAAGCAGCAAGCGTATTTCACTCAGTTGTTCCTCCGAACAGCTTACAAACGATTCTACTAATCGTTCCAGGGCTTCAGGTAATACACTCACTTCCTCCTTTGGTAAGTACTTTTCGGAATTTATGGCACTTACAGTCGCCTCGGCAGCTGTAAGTGTTGCTATCTCTTTGTTCTTTGGCAAGTACTTAACTTTAGTTTCTGGATTTGAGATTGGCATGACAGCCAATGATTTATTCGCAAACCAAGGTGTCGACAGAAACCGATCCCACACTCGCAAGATACTCTGTATCGGGCTCCACTACAGACTCGATACCACTTAACTTCGAGTTACTCCTCACAAGAACATCACATGAAGTTCCTGCAGGTATTTTTACTGTTTGGGCCACTGTTGCTATCGAGGAAATCTGTCGTAAAATACACATTGCTCTCTAATCCTGTAAGGTTGCTCTATAGTTAGAACGCCTGTACTGGGGTTAAGAATAGCATCATAAAGGGAGGCAAAATCTAAGCCTATAATTCCGTCATCAGCTATATCCGCTACAGTAGGTGAGAAAATGAATTCCTTTACCTACTTCCAATGGAACAAAGGTTCGTCCATATGTCTGTATCTGAGTACCATCAGCCTGTACCTTCAAAACGAAGTTTTCAGTCATGCCAGACTAGCTCCCATATCAACTAGAAACTCAGCAATACGTCCTAGTACAGATACCGTCAAGTACCAGCGTCTCCCTCCCAACAGGGTAGGATCTACTGTGAACCGTTTAAAAGCTTTAGTGACACTGAGATCTAATCCTTGATTTTTTAGGTATTCGAAACATGGATGACTCGGGGAGAGTTGAGCACCTGCAGCTCTCAAGACGTCCCTAAGCTTGACTCCCTCTTCACTCGAGCTTTCGAATTGACTATCACCTATAGTCAATGATTTTTCTTTCACAAGGTTGTCAGACCCCTGCTCAACGGGTTGTTCCTGCCCATCTATTACAGTGCTGTCACTTTAGATTCCTCTCGATTCACCACATCACTTGTATGGCGAAGTTCGACACTCAGGGTTATCTGGTCGCCTTTCGAAGCAACCCCCTTTAGTTTTCCTGTTTACCTTTCAATACAGGCTTTTCAGCAGGGCATTCCATAGCGAAATGTCCCTTCTCCTGACAACGATAGCAAGTTTTATTGCTCTTGTCGACCTTTGGTCTATTTCTAGATCGCTTCTTGGCTAGTGATTCAGTAATTTCCTTCACTAGCCTTTCGACCATATTCCTATTGGGCTCCAGATTAAGAGGTTCCACAGCCTTCTTTCCTTCGACAAGGGTTTTCTGGGCCGTTTTCTCATTATTTCGTCGCCAGTTTTGGTATCCCCTTGACTGGAAATGGGCTGCACTAACATTCATTTTCGAATCCTTGACATAAGGATCCTCGCAGTCACCAGGAGTGCTTTCCTCGAAACTTTCTGGGACAAACATTGGGTTAGCTCTAGCTTGTGGTACTTTACCAGCCATCAAGGTTTTCTTTTTATTGTGATTGTCGATAGCCTCGAAGAGGTCATTCAAAGAACTGTCATTCTTCCAACTATCATACACAACTTGCTGTACAGACGGATCCTTTAGTCCCGATGCGAATTGAACAAACAATTCCTCCATAAAGAATTGGTCATCCATTGGCATAGTAGGGTGTACCTTCCTTAACAAACTTTGTAGAGCCAATCCATATATCTTCGGAGACTCTCCTGGCTTTTAAGTGCGCTTACGAAATTCCACTTGAGGGTCTGTGCGTCCCACTGTCCTAAAAACATAGCTAGCACACTCTATCAACTGTAAGAAGGTCCCATCAGAACATTTTTTAGTCCATTTGTCGAGAGATACTTTTCCCACTCCATCTCGGAGGCATTTACAGAGTTGAGGAAGGGCCTCCTCATCACTCTATCCACTTATCTTCATGTCATCCATGAAACCTGCTAACCATTCTAGCCAAAGGATATCTCCCCTGTATGGTTTAGGCTGTGATGCAACTCTTTGAGCAGCATTAGTCAATCTTTTGATAGAGCAAGCAAGTTTTACACTTTTCTCGACAACATCAAAGCCATCAGAACATCGAGAGATTGTATCTAATCCCAAGCCAGCGATGGCGGGGTTAGCATTATACAAATCGCTTACTCCAGGGCTTACACTAGACCTTCAAACCGGTGTGGGTGTAGTAGGCCTCGTTAAGTAACATGATCCACTTACTGTTCCATTGGCATATTGAACAGTCACTGCTGGATTTGCTACTGGTTGCATCGTAGACGGTATCAAGGACTGGCCTGAGCTTGATGAAACAGGGGTATTACCTTGATTGATACCTGCTGCCATTTGGTTTTGAGCTGTTCCCGTAAATACAGGTCTAGACCCCGATGAGGTACTGTCACTACCAGTCAACGGTTGTTGGGTAGCTTGACTTTGTGTACTATGGAAAGTACTGCCTGTAGTAGTGCTCGTTGGTTTTGCAGGTACCTGGACCTGATTTGACCCATTCAGTCTCGAGCCTGTAACCCCTCTTGAATTCCAGCTTGTGCCGAGCTGGAAGGTTTCAGTATCGATTTAGTTCGAGACGGAGCAGGCCTACTAGTAGGTACACGCACATCATCATCAGAACTATCGTTTCTCATGGCTTGAAACTGATCTCCAGCATTAGGTACCACACTCACATTAGGTGCATTAAAAGGCAGTAACTGAGCTTTAGTTCTCTTGATATAATCATTGAGCATACTTTTCCTCGTTTGAAGGTCAGCTAGTTCTCGAACTGATTCAGCTTTTTTTTTCTTTTCGGGATCTTTATTCTCATTAAGAATACCTCGACGGATCTCTTTATTTTCCTCAACTTATCCTGGTCACGGCACCAGTGTAGGTATTGCCATTTCAAGATCCTACTGATATCGAGATAACTATATTATCGAAGCAATAACTAGTGGGTTCGAGTAGGTTTCAGAATCACTCTATAATGGTATGTTTACAAGAGGACTTGCAAATGTGTTTCAACCTTTTATATGCCTATAGTCAGTACCCCATAAGGTGGTAATGCTCTCGCTTAGATAATGATCAGGCCGTTTCGAGACCAGGTTAGCCTACCAACTCGGTAGGACTGCACAATGGTCCCCCCGATCATAGGAGGCGGAATATATACCTCTCATTATGGTTGGCTGGTTCCTGCACTGAGCACCCTCTGGTCCGCCCCTACATCACGCTGCCCGAGGCCACCAGTGGTGCCCTCTTACGAGAGACGTAGGAGACGCTCCCGAAGAGCGCCTATCCTACCACGATACGGTATATAGTAACAGTCTCGAATACCTAGTCCTTGATACATGGTAAATACGATTCCCTACACATGTATTGAGGTTTATATTAGCCGATGATAAATCATGAAACTTCTGACGATGTGGCCATAGAGTTTGTAAGGGGGTTTTTACGTTTTGGTATGGGCGCACTCGTACCGTTTGAGGAAATACTTCCTGGTCCAAAAGATATGATTGTCCTAGATAGTTTATATGTGGTCAGTAGATTCTGTGTCTGATACAGGATGGTGTGTTCCTTACCCTTTCCAAGTGGCTGTGATGTGTTCTGGTCAGGGACTGAGACGGTCCACTCTGCAGAACCACAAACCAACCCCCATTTACCCTCATTCCTATCGATCAGTTATTCATTACATACAAAGGAGGAATGACCGTAGTCCCAAAGAGGTATCAGCAATTGGTCAAACATAATCGTCGGAATTCGTGTGAGCGAACGGCTCCACTCTGTTTAGTATAGATGGAAGAGGAGAGCTATGGCCGGTTTGCCACATCGCTGAACGGTTTGATAAGATATCTACACAAAATTTATGCTCCACTGGAGGGGTGGCGCACGGATCATCCTTCCTGCTCAGCTAGTCTCAGCTTCTTTATCAGGTGGAAGAACGAAAAAATAAACCAAGAAGGAATGATGATTGCAGAATCTTTTCTGTCGGGCTGCTTGTCGACTCTGCTAGCCCCAGACATTGTCCATCATGGGTGCACACATTAGGGACTGGATGGCCATTTGTGTGACACTGACCACTCATCACGGCAGGCGGGAGACACTCAAATACAAGGTCTCGCTCCGTTTATCGCCCACCAAACGCTTCCTTCGTTCATTTTTCAAGAGTCGTCTGCAAACGACAAAAAGGGCGGGAAACCCTCAAGAGGACGCGCATATCTTGGAGTTCAAGAGAGAGGCCTGCTGCGCCCTGAATGCCTTTTATCCCGAGCTGTGAACCTGTTTTCAATGCACAGCGATTATGGGAGGTCCCGGGTGTGCTACCGGGATAATGATCGGCCGACAGGGCCAGCAGAGAAGCCACCGGGTTCCCCGGGGGCAGGCTTTACAGGCTCAGTCACAGACGTGAGGGCGACACCAGGCGGCCTCCGCAGACGACCAAATGACATAACAAAGACGCGATGAGTAATAATGCACCGACCAGAAGTCGACGGCGGATATTAATCTGCACCTCCCCAAGAGAAAAGTAGCGGGTACATGTATATTGGGAAGCCACTGGTGCCTTGTGAACCCACCACTCTGGACAGAAGGCGGTGTGCACGGGCCACTGGGGCTAACGTCGCCGCCCATCCCCACTTTTTCATGGCTTATCTGATTGTTTAACCCTAAAAGCGAATATAAGCTGACCCTGCTGAAATGCTGCCTCCCACCAATCAATGCTGATGGAAGCCATTCTGGGCATCTCTGATGGTATGGGCATTTGGGCGTGTCTTTTGTTCAACTAGCCTCCATATGAGCCGGCCTTTCTCTGCTTTGCAGTATTTTCTGGTACTTCGACCAGGCTTCGACTGCTGCCATGGGAATGGCATCCTACTTCGCAGGGAAACGTTTTCAGGTATAAACACACTTAAAATGTTTCGACGTAAAAAAACAACAACAAAAACAAACAGGAAACACGTTTAATAACTAACAAGTGGGATAGGACTTCTCACATTTGTGTTTCATCTGTGCTGTGTCCACAGTCCTATGCCTGTATAGGGTAGGTTCACCTAAAGACGTCCACATACCTTGCGTCGTCAACACGTCAGCTTGTTTTCCCTCTCCCCCATAATATATTCTATAGGCCTAAACTATACTAGATCAAAGGTAGAAGTGTTATAGTAACACAGAATCATTCATATTGATACTAGAAGCAATGGTCATTGCATAGTGACATCAACAAATACCCATATTTGACTTCTTTTACCATGACAAATTAGCCATATTACCATGAAAATCTTAAGGTTGCAGAATATAAATAGTCCCACTGCCATCATAAAGCAAACATTGCTTCTGGGTATAGATATAGATCATTAAATACATGATTAAGCATCAGCAACCTACGAAAATGTCACAATATTCATGTTTTATCTCTCAATCTTTGGGACATGCCAATCTCACCTTGATCCAACTAACATTTCACCTTGAGCCGAACGCCATTATCAATGTATAGGTTTCCAGTCAGAGCACATAGTTCCTTCATTAAATACAAGGTGGCATGCCTGTATCAGTAAAGGACTACGAAGGAGGGAGTTTCAATTGTGTTAGTATACTGGACAGGGGCATTTATCTCAAGGTGCAAGCTGGTTGGTTCAAGGTGAAAGAGGGGAACTAGAATGCTCTTAAAAAGGCTGAAAATGGAATTGATAAGAAATGGCTATAGCTTCAAAAGGTTTGTCAAGTCCAGTTGAGTGAACTGATATCCATGATCTAATGCCTTTACCAAGCCTGAGTGGCTATATACTGCTGTCAGACCTATAAAAAAATGACATGGACAGGAGCAGAAGTCTTTAGGTGAGCATAACCTATGTAAAGAATATCATGAAGTGATTTCGCTGTCACTCTTCACTTCAGCCTAGTTTTTATGAGGGTGAAAATATGCTACAGGTCGACTCTAGATAGTAGCCGTGCGGCAAGAGCTCAACCTTCCCATCCCTGCTTTCACCCGTTGTATTTTGGGTTGTTTCTTTTCAGGGAGGTCCCATGGCCCCTTTCTTCCTCCCTGGAGCCCCCTCCCACACCCACCTCTTCAGCTTCCATAGATGCTCCTGGAGGCCTATTCTTTATCCATACTAATCAAATGATCGGTCACCGCTCAGCCTGGTGTATACAACAAACAGTCCGGGCAAATTAACAACGGGCACCGATGGTCACGTGGTGTATTTAATGGCTTCTGATTGGTCGAGTGAATGCATAGTTAATTAGATTGATCAGGCCATGTGATCGGTGGGTCCCGCTGTGGGTAAAATGGCCGTATGATTACAAGGCGGTTGAATCTCCTGGGGGTTATCAACGCTCCGGCCGCGCAGGGGACGCCAGGCCTCCGGGGCTCATCCACCACCCATTCCTGTTCCAAACCGTCTCTACCCATCGTCCGCCCCTCCATCCCACATTGGCACACACCCCACTATATAATACCATAAGGGACTCAGTGAAGCAATATCAGGCCCTCCTGAAAACACCAACATAGGCAACACGGACGCCGACATGTCTTATATTCAACCTGCCCTATAAAACCTTCAAATGCATGATTATATTCCAGTATTACTGATAAGCATTATTCAACATGGCCATAATGCAATGCACTGCTCCTAAGATATTGCCTTTACCCTTCTAGATCACATTACACACCAGGGTCGGTTTTTTTTTTCAGCATTAACTTTCCACCCTGGCCTCCTCCAGCTCCACTGCCATGCCTCTTCATGTCAGTATCCCGAGTCATTAGGTAGATCTTGTCATGCCAGTTTGTAGGTTGCATAACTCTTAGCTCCAGTAAGGTACGTCCATTGCAAGATATGGGTTAGCATGTCAGGTACGCGGCACGCATGTGCGCCGACCAGTGTCTGGGCGCCTATGTACGTGTCAGACAAGCAGGTCATATCGTGACCTCAATTCAACAAGGTTGTAACTGACATTTTGACAACATTGAGTGATCTTCTGTTTTAATATCTATTTCCCCTTATCTATCCACTGTGAAACCACCGAAGCCCTGTCTATGATATGTGGACCTACAGGCCCCAGTCTAATAAGGTTGGATCAAATTGGTGCTTTCGTAACTTCTTTGCCTCTCCTGCAAAATCTAAGATATGCAGTTACAACCTTGTTGCACCAAGGCAACTGTGATATATGACAGTTGAAGACGCCGGATACATGTGCCTCAATGTCTATCCATGTCAGCATCTTAACATGTCACACTCCCCATCCATGTTACCGACCCACAGCTGGAGCATCCTCTCACGCAAATTAATTTAAGGCGTCAAGGGGAAAGATAGATATCTATTGGTTACAGCAATAACGTGGTTGCCCTTAAGGGGGTGGAGTGGAAACGAGGGGGGAGTCGTGTTGCTTATCAACCTCCTGGGTATGATGATGTTTTTAAGTTTTATTATTAATCATAGCGCCAGAGCACTAGATCTTTTTTTTATTGTTAAACCGGTTAATTCAAGGCTAGAACTATAACTGGTTTCTTA
Source organism: Acholoe squamosa (assembly GCA_949317995.1). NCBI lineage: Eukaryota > Metazoa > Annelida > Polychaeta > Phyllodocida > Polynoidae > Acholoe > Acholoe squamosa. The sequence goes on along the minus strand of OX439043.1, from coordinate 35,017,892 downwards.
CATGACAGCAGTATACAGAAACTGGGATATATAGCAGGCACCCTTGTGGTAGTAGTATAAAGAGTGGTATTTAAAGCAAGTGACCCTGTGTTAATAGTATAGAGATTGGGGTATACAGCAGGCGACCATGAGGTAGTAGTATAGAGAGTGGGATATACAGCAGGTGACCATGTGGTAGTAGTATAGAGAGTGGGATATACAGCAGATGACCATGTGGTAGTAGTATAGAGAGTGGGATATACAGCAGGTGACCATGTGATAGTAGTATAGAGAGTGGGATATACAGCAAGCGACCATGTGGTAGTAGTATAGAATGTGTGATATACAGCAGGTGACCATGTGATAGTAGTATAGAGAGTGGGATATACAGCAAGCGACCATGTGGTAGTAGTATAGAGAGTGGGATATACAGCAGGTGGCCATGTGGTAGTAGTATAGAGAGTGGGATATACAGCAGGTGACCATGTGATAGTAGTATAGAGAGTGGGATATACAGCAGGTGACCATGTGGTAGTAGTATAGAGAGTAGGATATACAGCAGGCGACCATGTGGTAGTAGTATAGAGAGTGGGATATACAGCAAGCGACCATGTGGTAGTAGCATAGAGAGTGGGGTATACAGCAGGCGACCATGTGGTAGTATTATAGAGAGTGGGATATACAGCAGGTGACCATGTGGTAGTAGTATGGAGAGTGGGATATACAGCAGGTGACCATGTGGTAGTAGTAGTATAGGGAGGAGGATATACAGCAAGCGACCATGTGGTAGTATTATAGAGAGTGGGATATACAGCAGGTGACCATGTGGTAGTAGTATAGGGAGGAGGATATACAGCAAGAGACCATGTGGTAGTAGTATAAAAAGTGGGATATGAAGCAGGTGGCCATGTGGAAGTAGTATAGAGAGTTGAGTATACAACAGGTGGCCATGTGTTAGTAGTATAGAGAGTGGAGTCTACAGCAGGTGACCATGTGGTAGTAGTACCATGTGGTGATATACAGCAGGTGACCATGTGGTAGTAGTACCATGTGGTAGTATTATAGAGAGAGGGATATACAACAGGTGGCCATGTGGTAGTAGTATAGAGAGTGGGATATACAGCAGGTAACAATGTGGTAGTAGTATAGAAAGTGGGATATACAGCAGGTGACCATGTGGTAGTAGTATAGAGAGAGGGATATACAGCAGGTAACCATGTGGTAGTAGTATAGAGTGTGGGATATACAGCAGGCGACCATGTGGTAGTAGTACCATGTGGTAGTAGTATAGAAAGTGGGATATACAGCAGGCGACCATGTGGTAGTAGTAAAGAAAGTGGGATATACAGCAAGCGACCATGTGGTAGTAGTATAGAGAGTGGGATATACAGCAGGTGGCCATGTAGTAGTAGTATAGAGAGTGGGATATACAGCAGGTGACCATGTGATAGTAGTATAGAGAGTGGGATATACAGCAGGTGACCATGTGGTAGTAGTATAGAGAGTGGGATATACAGCAGGCGACCATGTGGTAGTAGTATAGAGAGTGGGATATACAGCAAGCGACCATGTGGTAGTAGCATAGAGAGTGGGGTATACAGCAGGCGACCATGTGGTAGTATTATAGAGAGTGGGATATACAGCAGGTGACCATGTGGTAGTAGTATGGAGAGTGGGATATACAGCAGGTGGCCATGTGGTAGTAGTATAGAGAGTGGGATATACAGCAGGTGGCCATGTGGTAGTAGCATAGAGAGTGGGGTATACAGCAGGTGACCATGTGGTAGTATTATAGAGAGTGGGATATACAGCAGGTGACCATGTGGTAGTAGTATGGAGAGTGGGATATACAGCAGGTGGCCATGTGGTAGTAGTATAGAGAGTGGGATATACAGCAGGTGGCCATGTGGTAGTAGCATAGAGAGTGGGGTATACAGCAGGCGACCATGTGGTAGTATTATAGAGAGTGGAATATACAGCAGGTGACCATGTGGTAGTAGTATGGAGAGTGGGATATACAGCAGGTGGCCATGTGGTAGTAGTATAGAGAGTGGGATATACAGCAAGCGACCATGTGGTAGTAGCATAGAGAGTGGGGTATACAGCAGGCGACCATGTGGTAGTATTATAGAGAGTGGGATATACAGCAGGTGACCATGTGGTAGTAGTATAGGGAGGAGGATATACAGCAAGGGACCATGTGGTAGTAGTATAAAAAGTGGGATATGAAGCAGGTGGCCATGTGGAAGTAGTATAGAGAGTTGAGTATACAACAGGTGGCCATGTGTTAGTAGTATAGAGAGTGGAGTCTACAGCAGGTGACCATGTGGTAGTAGTACCATGTGGTGATATACAGCAGGTGACCATGTGGTAGTAGTACCATGTGGTAGTATTATAGAGAGAGGGATATACAACAGGTGGCCATGTGGTAGTAGTATAGAGAGTGGGATATACAGCAGGTAACAATGTGGTAGTAGTATAGAAAGTGGGATATACAGCAGGTGACCATGTGGTAGTAGTATAGAGAGAGGGATATACAGCAGGTAACCATGTGGTAGTAGTATAGAGTGTGGGATATACAGCAGGTGACCATGTGGTAGCAGTACCATGTGGTAGTAGTATAGAAAGTGGAATATACAGCAGGCGACCATGTGGTAGTAGTAAAGAAAGTGGGATATACAGCAGGTGACCATGTGGTAGTAGTATAGAGAGTGGGATATACAGCAGGCGACCATGTGTAGTAGTATAGAGAGTGGGATATACAGCAGGTAACCATGTGGTAGTAGTATAGAGAGTGGGGTAAACAGCAGGCGACCATATGGTAGTACCGTAATCTCCCGCATATAAGGCCCAGCCCACGTATAAGGCACACCTAGAGTTTTGGAAAATTCTCAAAAAAAAAAAATTCATAACTTTGGTTCTACTGAATGAATTTTCAAAATTCAAAGACCTATGTGTTAGTTGGGCCCCCTGGACCCCCCCCCCGGGCCCCATATGTCCTGTTATGGCTAAGGGGGCATGTAACATATCCAAAGAAAGGTCTTGGATTCCCCCTTGTGGATGCAATGAGAATTAAAACCCCCCTATAAGACGCGCCTTATACGCGGGAGATCACGGTAGTATAGAGAGTGGGATATGAATCAGGTAGCCATGTAGTACTAATACCATGTGGTAGTAGTATGGAGAGTGGGATATGAAGCAGTGTGGTAGTAGTACCATGTGGTAGTAGTATAGGGAGTGGGATATACATAAAGTGACCATGTGTTAGTAGTATAGAGAGTGAGATATGAAGCAGGTGACCATATGGTAGTAGTACTATGTGGTGTTATACAGAAGGTGACCATGTGGTGATATACAGCAGGTGACCATGTGGTAGTAGTATAGAGAGTGGGGTATACAACAGGTGACCATGTGGCAGTAGTATAGAGAGTGGGATATACATCAAGCGACCATGTGGTAGTAGTATAGAGAGTGAGATATGAAGCAAGCAACCATGTGGTAGTAGTATAGAGAGTGAGATATGAAGCAGGTGACCATGTGGTAGTAGTACTATGTGGTGGTATATAGCAGGTGACCATGTGGTAGTAGTATAGAGAGTGAGATATGAAGCAGGTGACCATGTGGTAGTAGTATAGAGAGTGAGATATGAAGCAGTTGACCATGTGGTAGTAGTATAGAGAGTGAGATATGAAGCAGGTGACCATGTGGTAGTAGGATTATGTGGTGGTATACAGCAGGTGACCATGTGGTGATATACAGCAGGTGACCATGTGGTAGTAGTACTATGTGGTGGTATACAGCAGGTGACCATGTGATAGTAGTATAGAGAGTGAGATATGAAGCAGGTGACCATGTGGAAGTAGTATAGAGAATGAGATATGAAGCAGGTGACCATGTGGTAGTAGTATAGAAAATGAGATATGAAGCAGGTGACCATGTGTTGGTAGTACTATGTGGTGGTATACAGCAAGTGACCATGAGGTAGTAGTATTGAGAGTCAGATATACAGCAGACCTTTAGAAACCCTTGGTGAACAAGTAATCAATGGATAATTCATGACGAGTGTGTGTTAGTCGAGGATAATTACATGAGGACATAGGCCGAGTGTAATTAGCCTTTGCTAACACACACGAGTCATGAATTATCCATTGACTACTTATTTTATACCACAAAACCAATAAATAATCAATAGAATAGCAATAAATTCAAGTTGAAAACAAAAATTATTCCCCCTCCCCGGGACTCGATGCCAGCCATTGTGTGTACACGATCGGTACATACACCTCAGCGCCCGGCAGCAGACAGCGCCGGCCCCGGTCTCGGCTTGGCTTTGTTTGAATGCGTCTCGCGGTTATGATTGTGTATAATACACCTCGTCGCCCGGCAGCGGACAGCGACAGCGCACACGGCGAAAAAAAAGATGCTTCTCACGGTTTCGTTTGTGTATAATACACCTCGTCACCCGGCAGCGGACAGCGACAGCGCACACGGCGATAAAAGATGCACCCGGACCGTGTTAGACTAGATATACACCTTGTCGCCCGGCAGCGGACAGCGACAGCGCACACGGCGTGCGGGTTATCCATGGATAACGGCACGCCTTCCAAAATTCATGTTACAGCCTACAGGGTGTGCAATATCGACAGGTATGTGAATGGGAATATCCAGCAAAAAGCACTGAGTAACCCAGAAATCGTGGTATAATGCCCAATATTGAAGGTCTGCGCTTTATTAGAAGCCCTGTAAAATTTGACGGCAGTACACTTTGAATGTCAATAACTAGACCATGCAATTGAAGAAAACTACAGACTTGGTCATGTTCTGAATACTCGGCTTTTAACTCTCCATGGATGGCTCTCTGAAGGACCGCATCCACTGCCAATGGATGGATCATCCATGGGTTTCATCCTTTTTATCTATCATTCATTTCTACAGGGAAAACGGACACGCCGGATGGTCCATCCGTTGGCAGTGGATGCGACCCTTTTTCGCCCTTCATTGCTCCTTGATCACTACAATATCAAGTGCCCAGAGTAATTTGGAATGGCCCGATTAACATTATCGTCGCTTAAGTGAAAGAGGGTTGTAATGGTGAGTCAACATGTTAATTAAAAGGTACCTTCGTGAGGGGCCTCAGCAAGAGCCACTGTTTACCTTGGTGAGGTGACTCAGATGCAGTTACAGAGATCCTATGATGGTTACTAGCTGCACTTATCTGAATAACACTATGTATCATTTTGTACATATAATTATAAGTTTTATAATACACAGGTAGTGTAGAAACTGAAGAAAGTGTACATACTGAACCACTGTTGACAAATTCCTGTAGCAGAAAAGAAAAAAAGAACAGGCACCGAAAATTCATTTTGGTTCATTTAGAATCATGTTAAATTGTAATTACATTTTGATTCATTTAGAATCGTGTTAGATTGTAATACCAAAGCCAACCAAACATTAAGATCCAAGTGTCGACGTAGAATCAGCACTCAATAAGCATGCCAATAAATATTATATAATCAAAGAGTCTAAGTGCTAACTATAGATTGGTTTAATCGGGAGTTGTAGTATGTAGCTTCATACCTGCAACAACTCCACCTGTATTGGAGAATGAAAAGCAGTCTACTGCATATCTACGTAGTGGGGCGGACAGTGCACTGAAAGCCGGACCCACTTGAAATATTACAATAAAAGGACAGAGTGTTACTCATAATAAAAGACCCTTTCCTTTTCACTATCGTACCTATACTTGATTATATATTCAGGCTCCAGTGACTTACACTAGAATACAATTCCACCTAGCCGTTAGGGCTAAATCAACAAATGGAAACGTATGCAACAAAAATACAGAAGAAACGCGTACTTACTCTTGTGAGAGGCATGGGCAACAGACGTCCATCGATGGTCCACTTTCAGTCTCTGTCGCAGAAATTTAGATAGGAAATGTATGGCCAAATCGTGCGACAGAGGCCAAGTGGACTATGGGTTATTAGAGGTATGTGTTCCCTAAGTCTTCGGGCCCCCAAAATTTCTCAAACACTATGATCCTACCCCTCTCCCTTCGATTCCAACCACCCCTATGATCCAGTCCAATTGTATTGATTAACCCTTGGTGATCATGTATTACCTACAATTGCCTATACAGGTGCATGCCTTTTCAGTCTGTATCTGCTGTAATCATAGTGATTGACCCTGTATAATGAAGAATTCCCTTCCAATCCTGGCCAGGTCAGTACGATTTCAGGGTGCCCAAAACTTAGTGTCTCAGCTGCAGGATACAACTTGTTACATCGGACTATGCCCTAGGGGCATACTGATTGCCGCGTGGGAGTGACGCGAAAATTACGCGGACAGCAGCAGCTGAGGCGTGCGCTTTCCCACACTGCCCATGGCAAGTCTGGGAAATGCCCCCAGGGCATCCATGGTAAGGATGATGCTCCCAGGACATGTAGGCCTATATAGGGTATTGGACTATGCCCCGGGGGCATCGTTTAGTACATGGATACCCGAGGGCATCATCAATTTTTTTTATGCATGTATGATTATCTAAGCTTACTATGAATGCCCTGGAGGCATTGTCCCCCATTGTTCTCTGTACCATGCCCCTGGGGCATCCATAATATGATGCCCCCAGGGAATGCACTGATAGTCATATGAGTCGAAGGTTGGAGAGTGCCCCAGCCTAGTAGGCTCCTAATTCCCCCCTGATTAGCTTAAAGTCCAATATTCCCTGAGGGCATGCATGGATGTCCCAAGGGCATACCCTTGTTTAATACCGCTTCATTTATCATCAACTTTATGCCCTGAGGAGTAACATTTGTAGACTGTAGAAGGAACCCAGGAGAAGGAAGATATATGCCCTGGGGGGTATGCATACTTAGGCCCTTCTTGTAGCTAGCCTACAACTTGTGGAATTGTACTACATGCCTGGAGGGCATGCTTTGGTCAATCATGCAAGAAATATGCCCTGAGGGTATGTTGCCCTGAGGGCATGTGCATGTTTTACTGGTCAATGCCAGAACGTCTAGATCTAGATCTAGAGGTCAGGAATGGTCCTGTGTATGCCTATGCCCTGAGGGCTGATACACGATGCCCTGAGGGCTGATACACGATGCCCTGAGGGCATAGACTAGCATGCTGATTTCTGGAAGGCCAGCAATATGCCCTCAGGGCATGCATAATTCTGCGCGGCAGTCCCAAAAATATATGCGTCACCACAGGGGGCGGCACTGAATGCCCCCAGGGCATAGACCGATGTAACAAGTTGTATCCTGCGTCTCAGCTACCCATTTCTCAAACACTACGATCCTACCCCTACCCCTCCGATTTCAACCACCCCTACGATCCAGTCCAATCATAGTGATTGACCCTTGGTGATCATGTATTACCTACGATTGCCTATTCAGGTGCATGCCTTTTCCTCCTGTATCTGCTGTAATCGTAGTGATTGACCCTGTACAATGAAGAATTCCCTTCCAACCCTGGCCAGGTCAGTACGATTTCAGGGTGCCCAAAACTTAGTGTCTGAGAAATGACTTCCTGGAAGTCATTTCTCAGAAGCTAAGTTTTGAGCACCCCCAAATCGTACTGACCTGACCTGGATCGTAAGGGTATTCTAGTGTTGACAGGATCAATCACTACGATCGGTGCCGATATAGAGGGGAAAGGCATGTACCTGCATAGGCAATCATAGGTAATACATGATTACCAAGGGTGGGAGGGAGAGGGGTAGGATCGTAGTGTCTGAGAAATGGCTAGCCAGAAGTCATTTCTCAGACGCTAAGTTTTTGGCACTCTCAAATCGTACCAAGCTGACCTGGATCGGAAGGGTATTCTTGGGCACACAGGGTCAATCACTAAGAGTGGGGCAGATATAGAGGGAAAAAGCATGCACCTGAACAGGCAATCGTAGGTAATACATGATCACCCAGGGTCAATCACTACAATTTGACTGGATCGTAGGGGTGGTTGGAATCGGATGGAGAGGGGTAGGATCATAGTGTTTGAGAAATGGCTAGGAGAAATGACTTCCTGGGTGACCCTTTATTACCTACAATTGGCTATCCAGATGCATGGCTTTTCCCTCTCTATCTGTAGCAGTCGTAGTGTTTGACCCTGTGCAATCAATAATCACCTTCCGATCCAGCCCAGGCTGGTACGATTTGGGGGCGCCTAAAACTTAGCATCATTAAAGGAAGAACATTATGCATTAATAAGAATTGCATTCATTTCAATTGAATCATATGAGCGCAGTGCAAATTTTAGGAGAGAAACAATGAAGGCAACATTCGAATCAATTGTCATCATCATGAAATTGAGTTTTATGGTATTTTCTAACTAAAAGCTGTCAGATGGATCTCATCCAAGTGTTCTTAGCAAATTTTGGGGTGCGTCTTATTCACGAAGATTTTAGGCTATAGTACTAGAATGACCAAGATTTTCTCATGAAATGGGCCTGAGTATGGAGTGTGTCTTGTATTTGCTTTGTGCCTTAGCCTATATTACGGTAGGCGCATTTTCCACCCTGACCTCAGGCCACTCATAAAGGGCGATGGGCCTTACTATGTATATAGCAAGGTGTTGAGGAGGCTATGTATCTTCAACCTCACGTTGAAGGTAGAGGAACCTGCTGCCAAATAGAAGCTTTCTGTACAATTATGATATTTGTAGGTATATTTGACCACCTTTAACAATATGATCCATTTTCGTGATAATTGACTATGTGTGCACACTTGTAACCTGGAAGTCATTTCTCAGATGCTAAGTTTTGGGTACCCCCAAATCGTACTGACCTGGCCTGGATCGGAAGGGAATTCTTGATTGCACAGGGTCAATCCCTAAGACTGCTGTATATATATAGAGGGGAAAGGCATGCATTTGAATGGCCAATCATAGGTAATACATGGTCACCTAGGGTCAATTACTATGAATGGCCTGGTTCGTAGGGGGTGTGCAGTACGTAGTGGGGAGGCTAGGATCGTTGTGTTTGAGAAATACCTAGCAGGTGGGATCACCTATAATTATATAGATACTGTAGCCCTATGCTCATTTGAACAGTAGAGTACAAACCATACTATGGGGGAAGTACGACTGGGCACTATTTAGCCATTTAGTATGGGTGCCTGGCCTGTACGACTGGGTGGTATGACTTCATAATGGTCTGTATGATGCCAGCATTTGATAGCAGGGTCTATACTGTAGCTCACTATGTAGTCATTGCTATGGAGCCATTTCATACACCTCCCACTACGATCTGTGGGTGTCCTGTCATGGACACTATTGAAACAAGGTCCTGCTAGTCATTTCTCAAACACTACGATCCTACCCCTACCCCTCCGATTTCAACCACCCCTATGATCCAGTCCAATCGTAGTGATTGACCCTTGGTGATCATGTATTACCTACGATTGCCTATTCAGGTGCATGCCTATGCCTTCTGTATCTGCTGTAATTGTAGTGATTGACCCTGTACAATGAAGAATTCCCTTCCGATCCTGGCCAGGTCAGTACAATTTCAGGGTGCCCAAAACTTAGTGTCTGAGAAATGACTTCCTGGAAGTAGTTTCTCAAATGCTAAGTTCTGGGTGCCCCCGATCCTACCATCCTGACCTGGATTGTAATGGTATTCTAGTGTTTACAGGATCAATCACTATGATTGGTGCAGATATAGAGGGGAAAGGCATGCACCTGCATAGGCAATTGTAGGTAATACATGATCACTAAGGGTCAATCACTACGATTGGACTGGATCATAGGGGTGGTTGGAATCGGAGGGAGAGGGGTAGGATCGTAGTGTTTGAGAAATGGCTAGCAGAGACACCATCAGTCGATGGGTCTGCCAACTACAGCCCTCAGTCGGCTGTCACAACCTGCTACTAATTGTTTATTAGGCTAGATATTCATCCAGAACAATGGTCCTATAGTTGTTGTATCATCTATAGGTCATAGAGTGCAGGTATAGCACTAAATCACCAGTGGATGAGTTATTTCGCGGGTCTGTTGGTTGGATAGGGTGTGAAATCATCTTGCAGAAACTGATTCATGTAGCCTTAGTGCATAGAGCCCTCTTTTGGTCGATTGCAGTGAGGACACTGCATAAAAGTGGAGTAAGACATACTTTGGACTTTGGCAGGGAATGCACCATTATGTTATGACTAATGTGAGCAAGTCCTTAGAGATTACATCGTGTTATCTGCTCCTGTTGGGCGATGCTCAGACGTTTGTATATATAGGCTCCATGATACCACATAAGTAATTCATTACAAGTAAGCTCTATATAGTATATTCAATTTTCAACCTGGGTATACCTGCAAAATATATTAGGATGGGTGATCTATATAAGCCCCGCCTCGTATTTAGCTTACTCATATTTTAGAAAAGCTTTGTGCAGCGGCTAGTTCTAATAACTCTCCCTGACACATTACAGCTTTTAGCGTTGACAGATTCTGCTGCTATGGCATCCAGATAATACTCCTCAAGCCAAACTATATGAAATAGTTACTTGATGTCCTGACAATTATATCCCAATAGCACGTTGTGTTTTAGATTAAACATCAAATATCGTCTGAAATGCATGAACAGCAGGAACACTGCATGTCATGTTTGTGCATACGTCCACAAATATGAGAATAACTCTGCTCAATTCTCTGTGGGTTATCATTTCATGGTATCCTTCTAACGGCTCCTTTATATAAGGATGTCATGTCATTATTTCCATTTCAGGCTCAACTATGAGTCTGTACCTAATCATATCATGTACAGTAAGCGCTCGAATACTGCCCAGGAGAAACCCAGACTAGAATGATTTATTTCTCATGAATGTATATTTCTCTTATGCTCTTTATGATCGTATACAAATAGCATTCAACAGGTTGTTTCTGTGAATTCAATCCCAAACTGTCGGTGATTCCTTGCAGCTGAGCGTCATGAGAACCCCTCGTACCTGTATAGTATAACGAGCCTGTGGCATGCCTCAGCCCATCAGGTGTCGCCATATGCCGAGCAGCTCACTAGCAATGTTTAGTATTGTTCTACTTATTGTTTACCATAGCATCCCCACTGATAAAATCGCCATTGTCTCTCTGTACTTGGCATTATTCCACGACCCTTTTTTTTGCATTTGATCCTGTACATTAAATAAGCAAAGGGCTGTAGTCAACCCCGCAATATACCTTCTAAATGTACACCAATATTGATAAAGGCGGGGCATTAATGCATGGGGTCCTGGCATCTGGGCCATGTGCTGCCTTGCTGAATATGTGATAGGCGCATCGCATGACGAATTTCCCTGATGCTTTTTTTTTACTAGGACGTGCCTAGAAATACTTGTCTGGGCTACGAGTGCCGCTTCGTCGTGAATGCATAACATGTATAGGCAGGGAGTGGGCATGTCGTTGATTTATATAAAGCATATGTTTTAGAAATTATATGAAATCCAAAGTCGTTTGGGGGCGCTGTTAGGGCATGATAGGTGGCTGATTGACATGAACTGAGTGGTTGTCATACCAACAGATGATTGTGGTTTCACTAGATCTTCTCTGGTATTTGGCAACACACCCATAAATACATTACAATGCATTTAACGAGTATTTTATAGGAGTCCGACTTAGAGGGCAGTCACCGTTAGTAAATGTAGTGACTCGACATACGGTAATTCGGGTAAGGCCTAATAATGAATGGAGAGGCCCGGTGGAGATGTTCTGAATCATCCACACTCATGGTCTCACATTGACTGTTACCTCAACAAGGATTAATTTCTGAGAGAAAAAAGATAGAACTGTTGTTCTTTCGCTGTCATTCACATAGGGCAGCGCAAAGGGCGTATATGGCGTGGAATGCCGTAGGATTCAGAAAGCCCGGGTTAGTTGTCAGATAACCCGACAGGTGGCGGTAGCATCTCCCTTGGCTTCGTGTCTCTGAGCCGCGTATGGTTCACGCGTGATCTCGTCAAAAGGCGAGATCTGCCTACAGACATAATCCATTACCTTCAGAGCGAGGCTAAAGTTACGCCCGTGAGAGAGAAACGAGCGGCAGGGCACCAACCACCCCCTCACACAAACACATGCGGCCCGAGAACAAGGAACACCTATTACTTGCACTTCCCCCTCCATCGCCGCTGTTTTGTCTGCCTTTGTTTTCCTAGTCAATGGTGGAGCGACGGGCAGGTAGTCCTTGCAAATGCCGCATGCCAAGTGGGCCTCCACCAATGCAACTTGTTTCTCCTGCCAAAAAAAAAATCATTCTTCTCTGCGCGTTCCACTAGCGTCTAGTTTGGGCGAAACATCTGCTTTTTATTGTCACATATTTGTATACATTTAGTAAAGCAAGCATTCCAAATTACGTCTGCATTAGATGTCGTTGTATTCAGCATTCTAGAGACAGTTAGTTCTCATGTCATAACTCAGCGGACCAATACAGAGTCGAAAAGTAGTATATTTGCCATACCGGTTTGTATCATGGAATACTCACTATAGTCTTTGTTGACCCATCTCAGACTAGAGAACATGAGATAGATCTTCACATGGTTGGTTCCTGTCTCGGACCGTCATCTGAGTGCCCGCTGCAGCCCGAAGGCCACCAAATATTAGCCGCCTACTTAGAGAACCCGATAATAATCTCCACAATTTGCCTTCTATCATTTCATCTTACAGGGCTGTGACAGGAAGGGGACCTAATCCCTGTGCAGTGGTGTTGTATGTCGGAAAGCAACGCGGTCAGGCAACCATCAAATACTGCAGGTGGGGCGGATTCGTATAACGAAATCTGCTTAGGGAATGGATGATGGATAGCAGACGACATTTGAGAGGCTCAAAAGCGGGAAGCTTTGCCTTGGTGATCCACCCAGAGGTGTCATAACAAATCGTAAGTGTCGGCCAACCACATTTCGTAAGGCTCTTCAGTGTGGGCCGAATTTCTCGGGAGATGCGTATACGTTGCTGGAAACGCCCCGATGGGACCCTGGAAGTCGTCTGCTCTACAAAGAGAGGGTGGCATTTGCATAAGGAACGCTTCAGTACAGTTGCTTTGGTCCCCGTGTATGAATGCCCTTTGCTTTACTCTGCCTTCGAGGATAACACTTGCACATTTGGGAATAATATGTCATTTGCTATCATTGAGAGAGAAGTTAACGTCGAAAGGAACCCTGACCGTTAACGTTAATTCAGCAGTGTTGGCAGCTATGAACTCACGAGGAAGAAAAATCATATGTGGATTCCTGAAGGACGAAGTGATGAGCCAGATATCATAGGGCCCGAGAAACGCTTACAATATATTAAACGTCCCGAGGCAAGGTAATACAAATTAGTTGTTATATTTAGACTGTTAGTCCTTTGAGTATCCATTGGCGTGTAAAAAAGGGAATGGGTTATAATAGCTTTAGGGATGAGGCGTTTTTTGTTGCCGGCAGATAGCTTAGGAACACGAAAGTTCACACCATCACGTCCAAAATTAGGCCACATTTTCAAAAGTACACAATGCCTATACTGTATACTTTTCTTGAGCAATGTAGGTTTTAAGTCCCTGTTTAGTAGGCACTGTCTTTACAACGAGCCTTGGAATATTCAAATTTTCATGCTGATAAATCCAGTTAGTCCCAAGAGATGTGCAGCAACTGGAGCTGATGCACCTTTTATAAACCGGGGGGATTTCGCGGTCCGAACCCAGCATAAGGTTATAGCTTGTTGTGCGAGAGCCGTTCTTCCCTAGAGCTTAGATTCTGAGAAGCAAGGTAGGAGGCTGATAATGGCGGGGCAGTTGTTTTATGGCGCACCCGAATCAATCATGATGTACAGGCAATATGAAAAACACACAGCACAGCGATAATTAGTTTACTCACCTCAGCCCATCTATGGTAACTCTGTGGTCTACCTTAAAGGATATGTGAGCCCATTTGGTTAGCAATAACACTAGGCGCGGTGAGCCCATCCCCATTTCCAATGAATCTAATATAAGCGGTATAACCTAACATGGCAGGATATTGACATAAAAGTTAGTCGGCAGCTGACTTTGATGAATTATTAAACTCCAGTGGCCGCCTCCATGCTGACCAACCGGGCATCATCAGCATTGAACAGACACACTACAGTACCACCCCCTGTGGCGGATGCACTAACTACATATACCCCAGGCACTTCACAGACAGTCCCCAAACGGTAGGCCTACAGGGGCCTGTGAGGGTCCCACTCTCATCTCCAACCGGCCCTGTACACCCATCCCTTCATCCCCTTGATACTTATTCCGTTCGTGTTTCCTATTTATCAATTAGTTGGGCAGCATCGGCAGAAGGCTGCTCGACAGAGGCCATGGCCTGGCCTGCCCTCTATACACCGCCATCACAGGGCCATCAAACGCTCTGCTGCCCGCCCGGTCGCCGCCCGCTCTCATGTGAAGGGACTAATTTTGTTGATTCCAGTCGCCCTGCCTACTACCCAGAGCCCGTTAATGCCTATCAATACAGTTAGACACTCCAGTTATTGGTTCCACCCCACACCCCCCTCCACATCTCCATCCCAATCTCCCACTACCCCTGGGGGACCTATAGCCAGCTCTGTGGCCGTTCATAGGCTGACGCCGTCACCTCACCACATACAGCTCCATACCCCCTCCTCTATCCATTCCACCACCATAACCTCCATCCCACCCCACCCCCAAATACAGACTATATGCATTGGATGGGTTCCCAGGCGGCTCGTCGGTCGCTCCGGTTGGCTGCCACTCCACCCTTTGCCTCCCGCTTGTATTAGGCCTCACAAAGTAACTTTTTACACCCGGTAGTGAGAGCAGCTCTGTGCAGCAGCAGGACGAGTGTGGTTGTAAGCTGCTCCTGCTCTCTGCTCAGCAGCTTACAACCACAGCAGGAGTGGCTCGTTGTCTTCTGACCTTCTCTCAGTTACACAGCTCTGTCCTTACCTATTTAGGTTACGTCTGCTGAATAAAGACGGTCTTCTCTGAGAATATACGCTGGGTTGTCTGTCGGTATACATTATGTTTATGTTTTGTGCATTATATGAATGTAGCCTGTCAGTAAATGAATAGATGATGTCACTATATAAACACATTCTGTGGGTATATTAACATATTCTTTAGTGTTTTTTTTTTTCAAATAATCAGTGGGGTCTTCAATACAGTCAGTGTGTATATGAACAAATTCTGTGGGTTTTTGAATACAGTCAGTGAGTATGTGAACACATTCTTTGGTACATAAATACAGTCAGTGGGTATATGCATACAATTAGTGGCTATTTGAATGTAGCTCGTGGATACAAAATGCGGTTAATTATTATATGAATACATTTAGTGGGTATATATTTTTAAAATCCTAAAATTTTAGAATACCGAGTCTGTGGCTATCTGCCAGTGGGTATATGAATAGTCTCTGGGTATTTTAACAAAGACAGTTAAAGTATAAATATAATCTGTTGGTGTACGGTAGAGTCTGTGAGGTATATGTGACTTAGTGAGACCAATAGTGCTGCAGCTGTCTGTAGTCTGATGGCAGCCCCTGTAACCTGCTTAGGACTTTCTCCATCAGGACAAAAACTTGTTTTTTGAGGACCATTTGGTATGGTTTTCTTATCTTTCTATGCCTTTCCGATGAAAATCAAGGTTTTTTTGTTTGTTTTTTTTTAGAAAAAAACACGGTTTTCCCAGAAAAAACACGGTTTTTCACAGATGAACACCGTTTTTCTCTCACTTACTGAGTTCGTTTGGCATAGTAGAGGCCGAAAAACAAGGTTTTCTGTGAAAAAACCGGGGTTTTTCAAAGGAATTCCCAAACGGCTTGCCATACACATAGGTTGCAGGCTGTTAAGGAGAACTCGACCAGAATCCTACCTATTACACATCTTTTTGCTGTCCATGCACACGCAATATCGTGTGGAAGTAGTGAGACGCACCACACTGAAAATATAAGGCTTTGATCACCTTTGCCCATATTTTCTTTATGCCTGGGGAGAGTACCCCGTGATCTTTTAAGTAATAATATGTGATCACCATGTCAGTACCTTTCTGGCAAAATCAGATGTTAACTTGTAAATGGATATTCTTTCATCAATTAATATTTTCAATTGTTGTTTTCAGACAAGAAGATAACAGTATAGTTTTGTTAACTATTTTGACATTGTTTATAATGTCAAATTGACTTCTATTCATAAATGTGATAATTGTTAAAACTGTTAGAATACTCAACCTGAAACACAACTACATGTAGTGCAGAGTGGTTTATATTGTCAATCAGCTGCTGAACGAAAAGGTGAGATGCAGCTATACATTTTATTTGCAAGTGTTATTGAAAATACTGCAAGTCGGATCATAAAAAGCAAATAAAGTTTACCCCCCCCCCTCAAATGTAATGAGGCATGATAGATATTTGTATAGCAACACTAAAAGCTAGTCTCCATGGTTATAACTATAGTTTCAGTGACAAAACATATGTCTATGTTTAAACATACTTATGCCTTCTATAAATTTGACCATATTTGTTGTTATCAATTGAGTTTCCAGTTTAATGATGCTCTTCACATCTTCCATCTTGTAAACACCAGGATCGGAGATAGGAATCAATATATCCCACATAGTGAGTATTGTACATATCCCATTGTTACTAGGCCCCCCGTGTGGCAGAAAAACGTCATCAAGATGATCAACTTCGGGGATCATTGTGATTACCTAAGGCAATCAACAAGGATAGACGACATTAACTCATCAATAGTGATCACCTTTATAGAGGCCTATATTTTCAGTGCAGGGCTGCTCTTAGTGACCATGTACGCATGAGCTTTTAATCTACTCGGAATGGATTAAATGGGCATCTTATACTGAGTGACAAAATACGCATGATGCACTGACACACTTTTAATAATCAGTACATACGAATAAGATTCACTGATCTATCCGTTTAGGTGCACCATGTCTGCACAGTATCCATTTTGATTTTATATAGATAAACAGGGGCGTAGGAAAAGGGGGGGCAGGGGGGCCTGCCCCCCCAATCATAAAGGAAGGGGGGCCTGAATATGTCTGGGCCCCCCAAAATTTGCCAAGAATTCATAATAAGAAAAAGATAAGAAGCAAAAATTTTGCATCTCAAATTAGATTAATATGGTAATGGGATAGGGAAAATGGTGGCCTGAGCCTCAAATCATATTCTAAAATTCCCCAAGAATTACATTTCTATATTATTTCTATCTATATATGTATAGGCGTCAAAGCGCTTAAGCTGACAATTCAATGTGGTTGTGGTGGGGCCCCTGCTGCCCCCCCCCCCCATGGAGATTTGCTTCCTACGCCTCTGTTATATATCAGTGAATGCATAATGCATTCTGATGCATCCTAAATATGTGTATCGTGGTATAATCGCTGATTTTAGGGCCTTGATGAAATCAACTCATGCGTGTCTAATCATCATACACCCCTTAACAGAGAGCGGGATATATCATGAAGGAGGTGGGGCCTGAGTATGTCTGGGCCCCCCCAAAATTTGCCAAGAACTCATAATCAAAATGGAAAAGAAACTAAAACTTGAGGATCTCAAATTAGATTGATATGGTAATGGGATAGAGAAAATCTGAGCCTAAAAATTACATTTCTATACAAATTCTATATGTGTATGTATAGACGTCATTGTGCATCAACCAACAATTCTAGATGGTCGCGATAGGGCCCATGTTGGGCCCCCCGCCAAGTGAAGATTTGCTTCCTACGCCTCTGATAAATAGGTCTTTTATTCACCACTACATATACGACTACAAATATCATGATACACACTCAGTGTGCATATTGGAGTAGTGAGTGAGTGAGTAATAGAGATTTAACGCCATTTCGACAATTAAGGTCATATTCATGGTGAGAACTACATTACACAATTTCACAGAGGAATGTGTCAGTGCCCGCACCGGGCCTCTCTAGCCCACTTAAGAGGGTCTATTTCTCCTCTTTCCTATCCCCTCGGGATGTGTGTGGTGCACATATGCGCGGGCACTGACACATTCCCCTGTGAAATTGTGTAATGTAGTTCTCGCCATGAATATGACCTCAGTTGTCGAAATGGCGTTAAACATCTATTACTCACTCTCACTCAGTGCCCGCACATATGTGCACCACACACATCCTAAGGGGATAGGAAAGAGAAGAAATAGACCCTTTTAAGTGGGCTAGGGAAGCCCAGTGCATATTGGGAAATTTATGTTACAACATGGCTTTACTATTGCACATTATGTTGCGCATTGCCTTTGTAGTGAGTCCTATACCCGGACCTTTAGGCACGACCACAGCCTTACATTCACTTCCCTCCCATTCATCTACCCACTAACTACACACAACCACAGCCTTACATTCACTCCCCTCCCATTCATCTACCCACTAACTACACACAACCACAGCCTTACATTCACTCCCCTCCCATTCATCTACCCACTAACTACACACAACCACAGCCTTACATTCACTCCCCTCCCATTCATCTACCCACTAACTACACACAACCACAGCCTTACAATCACTCCCCTCCCATTCATCTACCCACTAACTACACACAACCACAGCCTTACATTCACTCCCCTCCCATTCATCTACCCACTAACTTCACACAACGTCGCACTGCTTCCTATCTCCATTTGCGTGCCCATTTTATGGTTCTTTAAATCCCCGCCGGAGGCTGTTGCTCCTACGGTGAAAGGTAGTTGTGCCTAAGAGGTACCTCACTTGCAGCAGTCTCTGTCTTTGTCTTCCTAACTTTCTTTTGTCTTGCACTTAAGTGTTTAAGGCAAGAACACTTGAAAGAGTGTGACAAAAGTAGCTATTTCATAGTGCAGCACACACTATTTCTAAACAAAGCAGGTGCCTTTTCACACTTACATCTTGAGTGGACATTGTATGGTAAAGCAGAGCGTTACTTCTTTGGAAAAGTGGACACCTACTCCAAGCTCTATTTAGCATACGAGCAACACCCTCCTGGGGTACCTACATGTATACTAACAAAACATGGCCTTGGCTTAGTGGTGAGGGCAGTTTGTGCGCTCCTATCGTCTATGAGGCTGTAAATTTTGAATTATCGATTCAGAGTACATTTAAAGTCTGGCAATGTGTGAAGGTTTAGCTTTACGGCTAATGGCATCATTGTAACCAAGGGTTAATTTGCCGAAGTCCCAAATTCCATCTAGCAGATGACTAATTTTTTCCTTTTATGAATAGATTTAGAAGGAATGAATCAAAGGCAGGCAAATCATGACAGCAAATGACACATAATCCCATCTAAGTATCTCGTAATGTTTCAAGGGATTAGCTTTATTGTTTTGTAGGGAAGGAATTAAGGGAAGTAGATAACATGATGAGATTCCTCAGCCAGGAAATGTTAAGCCAAACTCTTTATGTAAGGGGGGCAGGCAAGAAGAAAAGATGACCTGTGTGGCACCAGCTAATAGTTTTCAACTGCCAAAATATTGGAGATTTTCTTGTTTGCCTATGTAACCCTGAACTGCTATTAGATGCTTATCACATTCTCATGTATATCCACTTTAGGGGCAATCTGCGTTGATATGTGTACTGTTTGTAAGCCATGGATTTACTAGATCTAGTGATGCTATAATTGTGTACCTGTTTCATTGTCTTTGAAAAATGAAGAGTGTGTCTTCTAAGTTGGTAAATAAATGAAAAGGTTAAAATCCGTCAATAAATGAAAAGGTTAAAATCCGTCAAATTTAATTTCTCATCCCCTGAACAGGGTCACATTGTCAACTGGGTGACAGATTGTTCGGCCTATGGATTTTCTTTAACCCAAAAGAGGAGTGTATTAGGATAATATGGCCTGTCCATATTGGTGTGCCGGGCCTTACCCTTTCAGCCCTGTTCACCACGCCAATGCCGCACCCTGTATTAATCCTCCCGCACGCGCTATGAAAAATGACGTCATAATTACACGACCAGTGCATGCGCCGTGGCGACTAGAAATGACGTTGTGACATGCGCACTAGATTGGAGCGTTCAGCCCGGCCTTCCCCACACGAGAGGCTTCGGTTCAGGAGAGCCCTAGCCCTGGCTCACCGATCATGCAAAACACGTTTAAATCATTTATACTTGTCGATTCGCCGCGTGCTAACTTACTTGGAAAGTGCATCGGCCTAAGCTTGTCGCGGTTCTATTGCTTAGGGTTTCAAGAGTAAGCTCAATTTGAAAGAAAGCCGTCGGCTATTAGAACCTTCGCCACAGGAAAACGCATTAAAAGAGAAGAAAACTGCAGTGCGTTTAATGTTCTGGCCCAATATTCCCCGGTCTTATATTACAAACCCTCGTAATAATACTCCGCGTGCTTATTGAATAAGAAATGG
Source organism: Acholoe squamosa (assembly GCA_949317995.1). Taxonomy (NCBI): domain Eukaryota; kingdom Metazoa; phylum Annelida; class Polychaeta; order Phyllodocida; family Polynoidae; genus Acholoe; species Acholoe squamosa. Next base: position 34,997,595 of record OX439043.1, on the reverse strand, counting down.
TGCTGTTATATTTCAACCCAGTTTTCCCACTCTATTCTGTTCATGAAAGTCATGAATAAGTTTCGACGCACTTAGTGATCCACAATTCCTAGTTTTAATGCCCATGGTCGCTGCTATGTTTTAACTAGATGTCTACGGTTTATGTCATAAAGATACCAATATTTGAAATAAATAAAAAAAGAATGGCATGTTTATGTGTCCATCTGAGCAGATATGAAAACTATGTGAGTGTACAGAAATGTGTGAACAAGACCATGTTATCTACAGTTCTGTATACCTGAGAGGTTGGACCCATAAACTTTGGAAGGACGCTTGGGAATAGGTTGATATTCTGCGCTGAACCTCCCAACCTATCATTGGGAAATTAACACTAAACTTATACGTGTGTAGTCGAGTGACATTCCATGAATGCATCCATGCTAACAGTCTATTGTGCATTGTGGTAACATGAATAGTATGTATATACCTATCTGTATCACCAGGTAGGTGAGTGTTACGAAAAGAAAACGTGAACAAAAAACAAGTACTAAAGGTCAGCCCTGGGTGTGATCGCGTGTAGTCTTATAAGATTGGTCGTCTGATGTAGATCACACGTGACCCAAAGTTGTTTAGATAATCATTACGCTATGTGAATATTTCATATTTGGATAAGAAAAGTAGAACACAATTAGATCTAAGATGAATACAAAGAGGACCTAACAACAATGTTAGCCCGCAACAAGGGTTTTACAGTAGAGTGCTTCTTATTCTGAAACACAGTAGTAGTTGCTGTAGGTGAAAAAAAACTTTTGACCTGATTCGGATCCTGCTGTATAAAATACAGCGGTATTTATAGCCCATTTACAATTGCGGCTGAGAGTGTATTATACAAGCAGGACATCAGGTATGATCCTGGTGTACGTCTGGGTATGACCCCAAGGTACATCCAGGTATGATCCCAGTGTATGTCTGGCTATGGCCCCAAGGTACGTCCAGGTATGATCCCAGTGTATGTCTGGCTATGGCCCCAAGGTACGTCCAGGTATGATCCCAGTGTATGTCTGGAAGTCATTTCTCAGACACTAAGTTTTGGGCACCCTGAAATCGTACTGACCTGGCCAGGATTGGAAGGGAATTCTTCATTGTACAGGGTCAATCACTACAATTACAGCAGATAGAGAGGGAAAAGGCATGCACCTGAATAGGCAATCTTAGGTAATACATAATCACCAAGGGTCAATCACTACGATTGGACTGGATCGTAGGGGTGGTTGTAATCGGAGGGAGAGGTGTAGGATCGTAGTGTTTGAGAAATGGCTAGCTGGCTATGGCCCCAAGGTACGTCCAGGTATGATCCCAGTGTATGTCTGGCTATGGCCCCCAAGGTACGTCCAGGTATGATCCCAGTCTATGTCTGGTTATGGCCACAAGGTATGTCCAGGTATGATCCCGGACGACAACTAGTTCTACCTAGGTATGTAATCAGGAAGTCATTTCTCACATGCTAAGTTTAGGGTGCGACTCAAACGTACTGAACCGGCTTCGATCCTAAAGGCATTCTTAAGTATACTGGGCCAATCACTATAACTGGTGCAGATATAGAGGAAGAAGGCATGCATCTGTATAGGCTATCACAGGTAAGAGTGGGTTACTAGTTACCCCTCACTTCAGGAGCCCTCGCACGTAGGGGTGGTAGAGTTGGGGGGGGGGAGAGGGGTCTGAGAGTCATTTCTTAATAACGTACTTCTTTAGTACATAATTACGTCCCTACTATAGGTTACCACACTAGAGGTGTCACCTGTAGTAGGCATGACCATTTCACAATGAGTAATAGTACAGGAAGGCATTTCTCAGACACTAAGTTTTGGGCACCCTGAAATCGTACTGACCTGGCCAGGATTGGAAGGGAATTCTTCATTGTACAGGGTCAATCACTATGATTACAGCAGATACAGAAGGAAAAGGCATGCACCTGAATAGGCAATCATAGGTAATACATGATCATCAAGGGTCAATGACTACGATTGGACTGGATCGTAGGGGTGGTTGAAATCGGAGGGGTAGGGGTAGGACCGTAGTGTTTGAGAAATGGGTAGCACGTCACTCTTTATACCTCTAGTAAAAGACACTACTATTTACCAGCAGTCTTTTACCTGCTAGGTGTTTCTCAAATCTTACGATCTGAGCCTCCCCACTATGTATTGCACACCCCTTACAATCCAGTCAAATCATAGTGAGGGGCAGTCAATAGCCCTGTATTACCTACGACTGCCTATACACAGGCATGACGTTTCCCTCTCTCTCTGCACCAGTCGTAGTGTTTGACCCTGTATGTACCAGAGTAGCCCTACGTGAGAGGCAAGGTTGGTACGATCCAGGAGGGCCATAATGTTTGGGTTTGAGAAATGACTTCCTGTAGTAGGCTACTAAGTAGATCGTGCAGAAGTGAATAGTACAAACACTCCAGCTGTAAGATGTGGGAATCTTATGATACTTATGTATTTACCATAGTAAGAAAATTCAGAAGAAAGGCAAAAAAATATACCCTCTATGACATCATCCTACTAATTACGCTTATTACTGTAATATCTCACATAGGATGCACACCTGACATATGAGATGGAACCCGAGTTTGAGGAAAACCTATAGGGTGCACCTGGGGCATAATTTTGACCACTTTGATACAGATCTAATATGAATTAACCTTGCCTATAAGATGCACAGCGATTCCCGACAGGTTATATGACGTGCAGCAAGGGCTTCCTTGGGTATGGGTTGTGCCTTGTATGTGAGATATTACTTATATCAGGCCTCTAAAAGCTATGAGTGAATTGGACCATATCATAAATACTAGATGGCACCAAAGGCTTAAGAAGTAATGGAACAAACACTTTAGTACATATTAAATTAATACATTGGTAATAATCAAGGAACTCTACTATCACACACGGTTACCTACGATTGCATTCTATTTACACTATTTGTTGATATTTCTAAAAGAATGAATTACCCTCTGAAAATAGGATGAACCAACTTGAATTTACTGTTACAAAGTATAAATTTGTGACAAACAATGTTTATGAAATACATAAACATGCACTTGGGGCAATAAAAGACTCATTACAGGAGATTGAGCTGACCTCTGAGGGTATCTTAGCTAAGTGCAGTCACAAGGCACTTACTAGAGGTAACCTGGAAAAGTATATAGTACAATGTTGTACTATTTACCCCTACTATTACATTATGAAATGGGTGACTTTTAACTTTACTAGAGGCTCCAACAGCTATCTTTGTACTAAGGGTGGGGTCCTACTATACCCACATTCTTCCACTAGAAACGCAAATCCCCTCTAGCAGTAACTTGAACCTATAGTTTGCTATTAAGAAACGCCACCCTGATCGTAGCGTTTGAGAAATACCTAGCTGGGCAACTTGATCACGTAGAGCTCAATCATAACCATAACGAGGCAATGTCCTTTGTTCACCTTTGTTAGCCACATATTCAGATTCTGATCAGGTGTCTTCTTTATGTGATGATCTAAGGTTGGAGATTTGGTACTGTCAATCTGACGGCCTTGGTGGGTGCAGTGTAGTCAAAAAGCAGCTGAGAGAACACTTTATGGTTCTGTCTGATGCCTGTGCACACGTTTCCTTTCGCAAAACTCTCCTGAAAATTGACCTGCTTGACGACGTCCCAAACACACGACTCTAAGCCTTAGTGATTGAGCGATGTGGAGGGTCACCGATCAGCATCTTCCAGTTAGGCCGAAATACCTGCCTGCTCACAGGCAGGATCCAAGATGTATACAAGTCTATAGTGGCACAAACACATGGCTAGTCTGAACTAAGTACTCACTGTCAGTTCCTGGAAATTGTCCCTCCTATTCACAAACATGTAGTTTTCATGTACATCAGCTTATATTGACTGAAACATGAGATATATCCAATAAATCTGACATGTTTATCTTGAGCTTAGATATCACTACCTCAATGGCCTCCATTGTCAACATGCTGGGGGTGCTACCTGGAAGTCATTTCTCAAACGCTAAGTTTTGGGTGCCCCCAGATCGTACCACCCTGACCTGGATCGTAAGGGTATTCTAGTGTTGACAGGATCAATCACTACGATTGGTGCAGATATAGAGGGGAAAGGCATGCACCTGCATAGGCAATCATAGGTAATATGTGATTACCAAGGGTGAATCACTACGATTGGACTGGATCGTAGGGGTGGTTGGAATCGGAGGGAGAGGGGTAGGATCGTAGCGTTTGAGAAATGGCTAGCAGGTGTTAGCTTGCTCTTGAAACATAGGGCTAACCAACCAAGAATAGTGTAGTCTTTTTGGCACTAGGTGGCTACACCTGGCTTCAAGATGGGCGACAATGTTTTGGAGTTAGGAAGGGAGATTTGAAAATCACCTGGATTATTAATTATCACAAGTATGTCAAGTGCTTTGTGTATTGTGAATCTTTGGATATACATTGAGGGAAGTGTTGGTGGAAGCATGGGACCTGACAGTAACGATTCTGTGATTACTGGGCACTATGCCTATCTGGCAGAGTAGATAGACTACCAACAGACACCTTTAGATCCTGCCTGTGAGCAGGCAGGTATTTCGGCCTACTTCCAGTGTACATTCTATAAATGGGTTTGTGGTAGACTCCCGTGGATCTAGATGGTATGGATCGTTTTGTATACCTATAGGTGAACACCGATATGTCTTCTCAAAGGTCATATAGGTGAGTGACCTCCTGCTGGCCTCTATGTTTGCTACGTTTTTTAGCCACTTCTCGGCGGTGACACTTTGGTCAGTGAAGGCGATTGCCTACTGTTTATGGAAACAACTAGTAATCAGTTTAGGTACCATAGCACTTAACGAGACGACGACATGAAAACAATTAATTCCAAGTGGGTAATGCTCTGGCCCAGACGGCCAAATCTAATTAGGTCGGGTGATCTTAATTAGGTCAAAGGACTCTAATTAGGCCATTAACGCCTGATGAATGGTGAGCGTTCCGCTCGGAGTGAGCTTGCAGGGGAATGGGCGAGGCTGCGCATCGACTGCACCAACCAAGATGGATGAAATTAATTCATAGCTGCCTAAGGCTGCATACAGGGCCTGGAGTGCAGGGGCCGGTTATCTCATGTGTAGATCTGGAATTTGCAATGTAAATTTACCACCCTGGCGCGGTGCGGCACCTTGCATGGTTTGGCGTCAATACACGCCTCAAGATGGGGCCCAGGAACGCCGCCGAAAGACGGGTTAAAAATCGGCTGTCGGGCATGCATGGTGACCCGGAAATGGCTCTAACAGGAAGGTCCTCGTCTGGCGACTTCCGGTTCAACCATCTGTCATACCGTAGGATGAGCTGGTATGGCAGGGTAGTCCACCCGAGACGTCTCCTCCACTTAGCCACAGGAGGCGGGTCCGCGCTCTGGCAGGAACAACTTCTTGTATTCAGACCAACTCTCAGTCCCCATGAGCACCTCTTCGCCTTCAGGCCCCATACCTCTCTATGTAATTGGTTCTATCACTGTATCAGTACCTGTTTCATTAGTATCAATTATCAATTAAATTCTAATGTTGATCAAAGTTTCCAAACAACATAGATCAGTTTTCCTGTCCTGTAATTTTCAGCTAAATCACATTGTGGCTTATTTTCTTGGCTCCCTTGGCTGGGCCCTCCAATGTTGTATTCTCAAAGTATTGCTATTCGATAATTTTCTGATATGCATAGATAAGTATAAGAAGAAAATCAATTTTCCACTCATTCAAATAACTTTTAATACTCCAATCGACATTCATACCACACGCATTTGGCCATTTGGCTCCCATTAAAATATGAATTTAGCACAAAATTTACTGTATACTAAATTATAGGTGAAAACGATGAGCCTATACTCATAAGAACCCATAGGTAATGCTATCCTATGGTGAAGTACACTATTGAACCTAATCGACCTTGTTATACAACAATGTACTTGTATATAATGTCTCCATGCTGCATTGACGGGATCCAGGATTTGGAAAAAGAGGGGACACACTCCGTTTCCTCTGTGGCTTTTTTTTTGTTGACAAAGTTAAACTCTTAATAACTGTCAAAATGGAGGGGGCGCGCGCCCCCATGCTCCCCGGCTAAATCCGCCGCTATATAAGGACGAATATGTATAAGACCTATGTAAGGCAGTCTACACTCTAAGATACGCTGCCCGTATGTGTCTGTTTTTGACCTTGAGCATCCCCTGAAAGAACCAAGGTCTACTGAGTCGATCAGCGAATATCGGACCCTATATATAATTATCCAAATAGATAAACTGATGTATAGGATACCTGCTCATAATCTCCCCAGCAGATACATGGTCAACTGTACCTGTAGTTTACTCATATACTATAAGTTACTCAAATATAAGTTCACTATTGAGTGAGTAAGTAATGTATGTTCACTGTCATTTCGACTACTCAGGTGATATAAGTACAAGAAAAGCTATATCAGAGATCACTTTGATATACACTGTAAATAATGTGTGTTGCGGGAACACACAAGATTGTAACACACATGGATATTCAACCCACTTTGAGCAGTTTACTCACTTTGAGGGCAACAACACACTTTTTCTAACACACTTACACATTTTTTTCTCAAAAGTGTTTAGGTACTGAAATGTGTGTTAAATCAACACACATTTTATTAATCCTACAGTCTTATCAGTGGTATTATGTAACCCATTAATTGCCCCTCACCTAACCAAAGGTCAGTTATAACAGTTACACACAGTCAGTTTGAATCTGCACCTGCTGGAGAGAGGAGTGTCTTCACTTCTCTGCTTATTTCTGGTAAGTATTCTTATATATCATCCTCAATACTAGTGCTATACAAGCTGTAAAAGAGTGTAGTAAGTTGGTTTATCATAGATTTACACACACATAAAGAAATTATCTAAAAGCTTTATCAATATGCTGCCCAACATACTATCCAGTGTAGCATGCAGTGTTCATTCACCAATTCTTCTGTTTTAGAAAACTACAATCTGCTTGCTCCAGTCACTGACAAGTTCTCATGCTGATTTGTGATTTACAAAATACCAGGAAAAGGTAAGTGTGACTATTCTGCATTTTGAATATAATTCTTATATATCATTATAATGTACCTACATAAAGACTTTTTTACATATGGGAGCCTAGACTCAGTCACCATTCTAAATTCTAGACAGGGAAATCAGAAGATATGTTATTGATGTATTAATATATTTTAATGTAAAAGTTTAAGTGATATTAGGACAATTTATGCACTAAATCAACATATCATAATTATAGTCTTACAAAAATATATTGTTATTCCTTTCCAGATTAAGTATGTGTGCCTCATGGTTACCTTCCTCATGTCATCTCAGGACAATAACAAGTACACCAAAATGAAAATATGAAGAAATAAAGGCTAAATGCCCCCCACCCACCCCCTTCATTGTAGAAATATTAACTCACTTTCATATCTAAACACTTTATGAAGCAACACACTTTCTATGAACACACTATATGCATGAACACACTTTTTGCAACACACTTTTGTTGTAACACCCTTTTGACATGAACACACTTCTTAACACACTTTTGGCAAAAGCGTGTTGTGTGTTAAAAAAATAAGTGAGTAAAAATATGCTGCAAAGAAGTGTGTTACAAAGTGTGTAAATGCAACACACATTTCTTACAGTGTACAGGACTATGTCAATGTCCACGCATCTGGGACACAAGAAAGAGGGGACGAAATAGACGCTTCTTTAACATATGGGCGAGAGTAATTTAGTTGATTATTGAACCTGACTGCACCTATGTTCAGCAAATAGCGGGATATTGCAATTAAATTGCATCACACCCCATGAAGTATGCTATGACTAAGCAACATACCATATCAAAAACTAGCCCTGACGAAGGTCTGCAAAGACCGAAACATATCGGCTCACTAGTGCCTCATCTCAAATGTAAAATTTTTAGCCATAAGCGAGCAGTAAGGAAGAAGTTTTAGGAGTATTTACCATCCTTTCAACATACCAGATCGATCATGAAGCCGACGAAGATAGGCAAGCGAAAAACAGGAGGCCGAGGGAATAGAGGATGAGGTCGAGGATGATATTCATGGGGCTTGTCGATTAATGCCTCCCCTCAGCATAGACGTCATAGATTCATTAGGAACATGGTGCTAGCTTTAGGGAGTTAGACAGTGGGTAACCTGGGATGGCCACTGTTAGATTCGACTAAATTATTCATCTTTGGAGTACCGTAGGGCTATCCATTAATTTGGTTGTATCGGGCGTGTTATGGCCCATTCACTGATCAGCACATACGGCTTGCTGCCACCCTCTTTGTATGCACACTGTAAACCCCCTAAACACACATATATCAGGCTTTACATTCAGAAAGAACAATGTATCAGCTTATATATATGGACCAGGGGACTCAGAAATAGTAACCCGGGCCCGCCATGTAGACTAAAAAGACAGCTTCTTTTTACCCTGTCTCCTGAACATCCACAATAGATGGTCGCTGACAAAGGATGTTTTACTAAATAAGTACCAGTAAGTGAGGGGGAAAGGTTAGTGAAAACTTGCTGACTTTCCAGTAGCCATGGCTCATTTGAGTAGACAGTGCTTTGGGAGGCGGGAAATGTGCCATATTAATTATGAGGAGGACCGGTAGCATGCCGTGTGAACGGTAATTCGGTTTGGACGTCGATGAGATCTGATGTAAGCGGCCGGTAACCCGCACGTCGGGGAAATCACCCACATGCAGCTTACGTCATTCACCCTCTGCAAAACCAGTCTAAAAGTCGTCTGCTCGTCTTCCTAGTCGGAATCATCACTCATCACAGTAGAAACTTCTTTGGAGAAAAAGAACTTCAGACGATGCCTTACCATGAACGTGTTTTACCAACTTACCTCATATGAGTTCTAACTCAGCCATAATGATTCTCTTCAAACCTTCACAGTGTTACACGTCAGCTGCTCTGTTTTCATTTCAGCTATCAAGATGACCTCCTTCGTATATCTACCCAGAAACAGCAATGCTATGTGAAGATTCATGAGAGCAAACTATGTTAGATTTGGTAGGGTTTTGCTCGTATTTTTACAGAACCGAGTGACCTACTGGGATTCAACTCAGCGCCAAAGCCTCCATGGGAATCGGTCCATGAGCGAAGCACCCAAGCTGACAAAAACCATAGGACATCGACAGCGTACCCCCTTCCCTCTTCTATCCTCTGCCCTCACGCCGTCAACACTGCCCAGCCCACTGTCAAATGCCATCAATGTTATATGTCCGTGATCCCCAGTCGTCTTTCATTATCAGCACGGCAAAATAAAACGAGACTGCAGATAATAAATTCACCTCGTCTATCCAATTATTCGCCCATTTGCCAGTCGGCCGCTATTACCGGCGGCCGGGTAGTATTAAACAACAAAAGCCAAGATAGCGGCTCGACCCGGGCCCGTCCCCATGGTGACATAACACTAGATCAGTAACTGGCACTCCTCTTCAAATTATGATGGCGAATGGGCCTGAGGGAACCTCGGGAAGGAGAGCAAGCGCGTGTCTGTGCTGGGAGATGTATGGAAGTGGCTGCTGAAGGCGTCATGGGTAGCGACCAGGAGATAACTGTAGAGACCCCCACTGTCTCCGCCGACTATTTAGAGTGGGGGCAAACAGGGGACACACTCGTTGGTCCGTCCCCTTATAGTCCCGGTATTGTCTTTGTTCGTGTAAAAATACAGCAAAATAATATCTGTATAAGGAGGGTATCATCTTGGCATAAGTGATATGGTAGGTAACAACTTCAATGTATGTTGAGGCAAGCATATCCATATCCTGAAACAAGCTCAAAACATTTCGCTGATCTGTGGGATACTTTCTATCAAAGGTATTAGCACTATGCATAAAGTGTAACACAACACACAGTAGGTCAGAAAGTTATTTCTTAGCACTGACGAATGAACTGACCCTAACTGTACCTATTTGACTGCTACTGTTGGTTTGGAGTCAGTCCCCTCACCACGTGTAGGTAGCTATATAAATAAAGGTAGTATGGTGAGGGGTGTAAGTATATAAGCATACGGACTGTCACTTCAAACCATACCAAGGAATATTTGGCCCAGGTCCTCCTGGGTCATTGGCGGCGCATTTTCAGCATTTTTAGTCGATCAAAATGGCTGACTTTAAGAGGAAATTGCTTATACAAAGAGGGGGTCTAGAAATTAATGGAAAGTTGATGCCTGTTCCTTAGATCCTTTTCTTTCTGTCGATGGTAACAATTCCCATAGGATTGCATTGGGTGGTCAATTTCGGCAGTTGATAGGGGGTGGACATAACGCATTGACTCCTATGGGAATTAGGTAATTAAGACGCTTTTTTCAGCAGGTAAGATGGAATTTTCAGTACAGGAGGGGTTAAGGCCGTTTATATATGAGTGTGTAAATCGGACCACCATTTTTTGTTATGTTGACCGCTGCACTTCCAATATGGAGACTTGACGCATGCGTGCAGAGTGACCAGTCGTCAGATTTGATTTTATAACAGTAAATAGATAGGTGTATTCGATTCAATTCGATTTATATTGCCAAACATGCATGGATTATATTCAAAAAGCCATTAATTTCAAATTAAATTGATAGAATCTATCATTTCCCTGTGAAAAATGCTATTTCCGGCAAGGAGGTAGGTCGCGCATGCGCACAGAACATCAAAATCCAAAATGGCAGACAGCGAGACGATCAACTCATGGTGCCAACGAAACTGCTTGATCATAACAAAATGGAGGAGAATTACAGTGTCTAATGCCTTTCTATGGTTAATATGGATCCTTATGCAAGACCTGGTGATATTGTGCAATGCTTAACTAGCCAGGAGAGGAGTTATTCGCCAATGACAAATGCGAGCAATAATGGGTGCATTCTCAATAGCCTTAAGCATTGACGACTCTGACACACTGTCACTATATTGACAGTCCCCTACGGTAGGTAGTGGAAGGTGGAAGACCTTGGCCAGTCGTGCATTGCACGCATTAAATCTTTATCTCTCACTGTTTGAGAAATGCCAGTTGAGTTTATTTCATTATATCCCACTTTCTGTGTACTACTCTCACACCTCCACCTGCTCTATATCCCACTTTCAGTATACTACTCTCACAACTCCACCTGCTCTATTTCCCACTTCCTGTATACTACTATCCACCCGCTCTATTCCCCATGGCTGCTCTATATCCAGTATATTACTATGACGTGTCCGCCTTCCCCACTTTCTGTATGAAATATAAACCGTAATGTTCCGTTTAACCGGGGTCTCAATTAAGCGCCGGTGTACTGAAATTAATCTTAAAACACTAAAAACAGTATTCAATGAAGCACCTGTCTCATATCAGCGCAAGGGGTACCGGTACTGAAATTAATCTTAAAACACTAAAAACAGTATTCAATGAAGCACCTGTCTCATATCTATTCCCCATGGCTGCTCTATATCCCACTTTCAGTATATTACTATGACGTGTCCGCCTTCCCCACTTTCTGTATGATATATAAACTGTAATGTTCCGTTTAACCGGGGTCTCAATTAAGCGCCGGTGTACTGAAATTAATCTTAAAACACTAAAAACAGTATTCAATGAAGCACCTGTCTCATATCAGCGCAAGGGGTACAGTGGCATTGAAATCAATGAGCGCCAGGGCCCTGTATATTCTAATGTAGCTAAATGTACAGATAGCAGGATATTCTGCAGGTTACAGTGTGGGAGGGGGATGAATTCAGTTGCCAAAGTCCATCCCATGGTTTTAAAGAGTGGCATGTATAGCAGGCACCCATGTGTTACAACTTTATACCATTTTCAGTGCCGTAACTTGATAATCTCAGTTATTTTCTCACAAGATAAACCCACGACTTCCCATCCAAATTGCTACACCCATGAGGCCACCCGGGCTACACAGTGGCACAGGCCTGGGTGATTTACATCTGTGACGCCCTATGGATACCATATATACATTTATAATTCAGGGGCATAGGAAAAGGGGGGGGCCTGGGCCCCCCAATCATAAAGGAAGGGGGGCCTGAATATGTCTGGGCCCCCCAAAATTTGCCAAGAATTCATAATAAGAAAAAGATAAGAAGCAAAATTTTGCATCTCAAATTAGATTAATATGGTAATGGGATAGGGAAAATGGGGGCCTGAGCCTCAAATCATATTCTAAAATTCCCCAAGAATTACATTTCTATACTATTTCTATCTATATATGTATAGGCGTCATAGCGCTTAAGCTGACAATTCAATGTGGTTGTGGCAGAGCCCCCGCTACCCCCCCCCCATGGAGATTTGCTTCCTACGCCTCTGTTATATATCAGTGAATGCATAATGCATTCTAATGCATCCTAAATATGTGTATCGTGGTATAATCACTGATTTTAGGGCCTTGATGAAATCAACTCATGCGTGTCTAATCATCATACACCCCTTAACAGAGAGCGGGATATACAGCAGGTGACCATGTGGTAGTAGTATAGAGAATGGTATATACAGCAAGTGACAATGGGGAAGTAGTATAGAGAGTGGGATATACAGGAGGCGAAAATGGGGAAGTACCATAATACCTCGCATATAAAGTGCACCCAGACTTTACAGATGTGAGTGTAAAAGTAAAAAAAATCATAACTTTTATTCTAATCAACAGATTTTCAAAAATCTTAGAGCCTCTCCCATCCCATTTTACCACTATACAGGGTCAAGGGAGTATTGGAGAAATTTTAGAGAAAAATATCTCCTAACTTATTCTGCTTCTATAAGGCGCACCAGGGGTGCATCCTCACGTTTAAGGCGTGCCTTGTATGCGAGGTATTACGGTAGTATAGAGAATGGGATATACAGCAGGTGACAATGGGGAAGTAGTATAGAGAGTGGGATATACAGCAGGTGACCATGTGATAGTAGTATAGAGAGTGGGGTATACAGCAGGTGACCATGTGGTAGTAGTATAGAGAGTGGGATATACAGCAGGTGACCATGTGATAGTAGTATAGAGAGTGGGATATACAGCAGGTGACCATGTGATAGTAGTATAGAGACAGGGGTATACATCATATGCTGACATTGTCTAGTAGAGTAGTGTAGAGAGGTTTAGATTTGTCAGTACTAGGATAACTCAGTTCGTTTGCAATAACAAGTACTAGATAAATTCATTCTGAGTTACCGTAGTACTCAACTTTCAGTTTTGGCTGAAGTAATGTAGTAACTCAAGGTCTTGCTGCCACACGTATCCATGGCTTTGCTAAGATTCTGTGATGCTATTATGAAGTAGAATAGTGTATTAGAAGCATAGAATGAGGAAAAGTGTTCACACTTGTTTGCATATGAACCTTTATGTTGGAATGGGCAACTGCCAGTTACCCTAGCACCTTCTGCGCAGTGATAGAGAGTGGAGTATACAGCAGGTTACCATGTGGTAGTAGTATAGAGAATGTGACATATAGAGCAGGCGACCATAAAGAGTGGATTGACCTTAGAGTGAATGTTGCCTCTTAGCGATTATCAATTTGAATAGGGCCAAATAAAAAAAGGTTTGTTTCCAGTAACCTGACCGACCCTAGCAAAACAAGGGTAGCTCTTTGAGCTATGTTACTGGAAACACAACTTTAATTTTTCTTGGTGTAGGTCTGTATCTCTTGTAAATGCAAATTTAGTATCAACGTTATATTACATGATTTTTTATTTACCCTGATCACTCTGTCTCTATTGTCTAGAAGCCATATCGATTAGCAGTTGAAGCCCTGCATTTAGATTTATTCCGCCTGCCTTTATTGGCTACAATCACGACAACCAAAACAATAATGAATAACCTCAATATCCCATTGGAGTCCACGTGAATGGGCACATAATCCCCGAAAGGCATTCATGAGTTCCCAACCGAGCTGCAATTAATGTATAACAGAAACAAGTAACACCCGGCTATCGCATCGATTTGGTTAATAATTCAACCCGATTTCCTCGTTGAATAGAATTTTAAGAGGGGTGGATCGAAACGTGTGTTTTTTTATTGCTAGGGGGGAGATAGACCCATTGCCTAATGTCCTGTCTGCCTCCATTGCCGCGGACACCCTTCACTGCGGTCGTACTGTTTACTGATCCAGAGCTTGCATGTTCCCTGCCTTCCAAAACATTTGAATCTGAAAGAATCTCCGGTCTGAAAATCGCCTTCATGCGGTGATATAATCAACGTTTTCATTAGCAGATCTGGTTTGAAAATCTCGTCTAAAGCCCCACGTTATCGCGGCCTGAACGTCGCGCTATTTTTCTCACGGCCGTCGCGCCTCCTGTTGTCACTGGATGGACCTATTTTGTGCAGTGCACACCAGCCGTGTACCATTTCAGTTGGCACGACACAGGGTAATTGGTTTTTATTTCCCACTAAGTCTGAGTCTCAATAATACCAAACGCAGTCCGGAGCTGTTGCAATCGATCCCCATTTCTACCCACACGAGCACGGTAGACATGCACGTGCCGTGTTGCAGGAGATGATAGAGAGTAACATCAATACATGGGGTCTAGACCCCTAAATTCGACAGGGTGACATAGCCATTTCTTAAAATGAAATGGAGCTTAGTGACAAGGACATAGAGAAGGAAAATGTTAGTGACATGGGACAAGGACATGGGGAAATAGAAATTTAGTGACATGTGACATGGGCTTTTCTTAAAATCGACATGTGACATGAGGACCCCCCATCTACACCCCCAATACAACCTGACTGATAGAGTAACCTGCTTACTGCACTGCAACATATATAAATTCTACACAATATTGATAGTATTTCCAATCCTATTCAGCAGAAAATCGGCCTCGTTTTATAACTATTGCATCACGCTCTCTCGTAACTACAGCTTTTCCTGACTGACTATGAGAAAATACAATTTGTTCTTGCCGACAGTAACTTGATATTATGGACAGCTTGATGGGCGTTTACAAGGGCATTTTAGATGGCTGATGTATAATTACTTTTTACATTAGAATAGATTCAAATGTACAGGACGTTTCTGTTTGAGATTAACGAGACGGAATAACATATCCTGGCATATCACAGTATGTACTTACATCACAGTGTGTCCTTACATCATGTGCAATCCATATATTCCAAGTCTATTGGTCCTGGCGGAATGAAGGGATGACTCGCACAAGACAAATATATAAATCACTCATACCTAACTTCCTTTGTGTTTGTTCCTAGGAATCCATTATTCTCCTGTGCAATAGTATCCCAAATCTTACTCATGCTTAACTCCTTTCTACAAATACAAAAACCATACCTCTCCCCAAATACGGCTATTTTCACTCTGTGTTTGGGGTTTGTGATCAAACCAATAATCAACGACTATCTCTTTCTTCCATGTCTTATAAAGTAATTTCTGAAAGGAATACACCTATTACACTTAAGGCCAATGTAACATATCAGCAAATTTGGGCAAATGCCAGAGGAGAGAGGTAAATGCCAAGTGTAAATGTATACTTGCCAAATTCCTGATTGCCTGAAATGAAAGTCTCTCCCTTTAGGCTCATTTACTCCTTTTTCGTATTGGTATTTCACTGTATTTGTGTGCAGTTAGTATAAGATGACCTTGAATATGATATAATCGGTCGGTGTACAACAACATTACATCAGGCCCATCCAATTCTTGTAGAATTGGATGGGCATGATGTAATAGGTGTAGTTACTGTGCCATCACAAACAATAATACATACTTTCTATAACATATGCATCTATATAGAAACAGAATAGAATGTGAATCTGAGAACATATTCGATTGTTATGTATTGGTTGAGGTTGATATCAGTAATAGGTGTAGAAACCACGCCATTACTATGTATCACCTCTTAATTTATGATAATCAATTAATCTTGTATGTTAATTAATTAATCCTGTAATCGTAAGTATCTAATAGATTAAGTGAGTGTTTACCCTAAAATCGTTAGGATAAGAGTTTATTTATTCATTGAGCATTGTATGCAAGAATTTTTTTATAGTAATACATATGAGGGAGTGTTTACCTTTAAGTCTGTCACTGCAGCAGTGTGTAGAAGTTTAGTATAATACATGTACATATCTAGTTAGAGTTCTGTGCATAGACCTCAAGGATGGATTCTATGCTTTGGTTAAAGTACATTATCTTGCTAATTGGTGACTATAGAGATGCTAGCTGTTTAATGAAGTTGAATTAATCAATGTATCCACAGGTTGGTTTCAGTAGTAATCCAATATATTCCTTTCTCTATTGTTTTTGCTTCTTTAAAACTGGATCAATTATGATATTTGACAAAATGCACTAAATTCTTCTCTTAATTCTAAATTAGGTTAATAATCTTAATTGTCACTTTTGCTGTCCTTTAATATCATTAACCCTAGCGATACCCAGTTATAAGATCTTAAGTTGCCAAGGAGTTTCTAAGTCGGGGGATTCTTCTCTGATTAGCCACAAAGCTGACATAGGTAAGCTGGTATAATCAGTCACCCCTTCTATGAGGATAATTTGTGGAAGAGGATTTGTATATTCGGTAATTAGTCATTTATTTGTTGTTCTTTTCTTGATGCTTTTTCACATGTGTATATATTCATTGTTTAAGTATTACATAAAATTAAACTTATGGTTTGTGGTGTTAGTGATTTCAGGGAGAGGAGGGGACTGGTAATTTCGTCAATAAATTGTCGTAGTTTTGAAGACAAATATAATGAAATCTATGAGATATTAGGAAGGAGTGACATAATATGTCTATGTGAAACCTGGCTGAAGCCTGCCTCACCTGATGGCCTGATTAATAGAGAGGATAGGTTACTGTATAGGAATGATAGAATTGGTAAAAATTGTGGAAGAGTTGGCCTAAGTGTGAGGGCTGGCCTAGGGCAGTATATTAGAGTTGTAAATGACTTTACCATACAGACCATCGATTATGAAAGTATTGCTATTATGTTAAACCTTCCTGGTGAAAAGGATTTATTGATTGTCTCTATCTATAGAATCCCAAATACGAATGTAGCAAATTTGATTAATTCCTTACTATCCATCGCTGGTTACGAATATAACAACAATCATGGTAGGCATTAGACTTGGATCTTAGGTGATATTAATCTCAATATGTATGATGAAAATGATCCAGGTGTGAAAGTTTCAGAAATGTGTGCAACGATATTGGATGGAAAATACTAATTAATGAGGTGACGAGACCATTTAGTGGTACTTGTATTGATAACATAATTAAAAATAGCTTAGATGTAACTAATGCAAATATGGTCTCTGCCCTAATTTCTGATCACCTCCCAGTTTTTGGTTGTAGAGGACATGAGAATATCAGTTATGTTAGCACTAAGTATAGAGGAAGAGATTATAGAAACTTTAATGAAGACAGATTTAGAGATTTTTTAGAATCATGTGACTGGAAACCCTATTATAATATTACTGATGATCCTGATATATTATGGGATATGTTATTGACTCCGTTAATTGAGTATTTGGACACTTTTCACCCTCTTGTTGAACGACACATTAAAAAAAATAGGAGATCATGGATTGATGATGAAGTTATGGATTTAGTATTTGAAAGAGAAGGATGGTAACGTCTCTATAGTGCCAATAAAAGTGTTCAGGAAAAGCAAGCCATAAAGGATTGTCGAAGAAAAATTAGAAAGAAAATTAAAGCAAATCAAATTGGTGGTGTCATGCAAGAATTGCAAGTATGTTATGGTAATCCCAAAAAATTCTGAAAACACATAAATGACTTGTTTAAAAATTCGAATTCTATTGTGTATCCAGACATGAGACATCATATAACTGGTGCTGATGTAACTTCTGATGATGTATGTGAATATGTAAATGACTATTTTTGTAATATTGGTAAGGATCTGCATATTGCTGCTGTTAGAACTGATCAATATCTTGTGGATAATAATCTAGATACAGATGAACTATTGGCAAATGAAAACTTCTTAGATCAGAATATTAAGGTTAATAAGTGGGATGTCCATTTTGCTCTAAAGGAAATTGATAAAAATAAGTCATCAGGCATAGACGGAATAAGGGGAGATATACTACATTGTGCATTATTGTTGTTGATAATGCACAAAATTTATGTGGTTTTGTAGAGCTCATAAATTAAAAAGATGTCTGGATTCTACTATAGACTTCAATGGCAGCACTGTGGAAACTGTCACCTTCTTTCCATATCTAGGTGCACATATTGACAGTAAACTTAGTTTTGATAAACAGATTAAAATTATCAAAAGAAATGTATGCAATAAACTATTTAGGTTTGCTAAGTTAAGAAAGTTACTAGTTGTTATGAGGATGGCATTACAACGACTGCAAAATAGAGCTCTTAGAGTTTGTCTGAAATGCAATATTAGACGGTATAGTGTGAAGGAGTTGCATGAAATTTGTAAGGTTCCAGTGTTAGAGAAAAGATTTGACATGCTATTATTATGCTTAATGTATAAGAAATCAAAGACTGTGTTAAATAGACCACTATCTTATAATACAAGGTCTCAAAAGAAGATTGTTTTTGAACTACCTAAGGTTATTACTAGACACTATAAAAGATCGCCATGGTACAGAGGGGTGGCTCTCTGGAATACTCTACCTGAGGAGATTCAGAAAGCTACAACAAAGGTAAAATTCAAAGAGGGTGTGATGAAGATAGAAAATATAAGGTTGAACCTGAAATTGGGTTAAAATTGACAATGAGAAGCAGGTGTGGAAACTGCGCCGCTTCATATTCATATTCATACTCACATTCATATCCTTTTTCATGTTTACATCCATATTGATATTGCTGATGTTCCCATATGCATATAACAGCATATACCACCAACTCTAATTATCACTTATTTGAACTCAAGACAAGGTGTATCTATCTGTGTTTGTCTGTACTTTCTATGATAATAACCTATTGAGTGAATATTGCCAGTCCCTATTTTTCCATCTCTTAATTGTGTTCATATTGACATTTGTCAAGATCAATGAAGTTATTGTACTGTTTCATTTTTGACTTTCCTTTGAAAAATCAATAAAACTTGGTCTGCTCTATAGCATTATTTAAATGAACATAGCAGTTCATTAATGCAATGAGCAAAGTCCAAAATAAACCAAAAAAAAACATCAATTTATTAGCTGTCTATAAGTAATACTTAGAGTTAACCATCACTGCTGAAGGTCTTCATAGTGGTCCTGCCGTTTACACAAGTACATTGGCAATGTACCTTCTGTTTACATTGCTTACAAATGACATGTCACTTAACTTCTCTTTGTTGTCCTCAACAATGTTGTTGGACCCTTGAGAAAATAGTGTCACCAGTGAGGCACTATTGACTCAGGAGCAACGAGAAGGATGGCTCTCTGAGTAATTACTGTATCAGGGCGTGACAGCAACAGGACAGGTTCTATGTCAGAGTGGGACTTGATGTGACAGCACAAGCCCGGACAAATACAGATATCCCATTATCATTCAACAGTAACAGTCAACACCACCATTATCAGAGTGGGCTTATCTCCTATAATAATTCACTCATATTTCAAACTAGGACCAAGACTTCACTCATCACTTCTACACTGAGCCAAGATGACAGGCAGTAAAAAATAAATTCCTCTGATAAAAATACTCAAGGTCAAATACAATGAACAACTCTCAACATGGCATGCCAGTAAAACCTTTCACTTTTGTCAAGTTTCTATGATTGCAAACAGCCCTTTTGACGTACGGCGTATGGCATACTCGGGACAACAATATTTTGGTGTGGCTCGAAGATATGGGATAGTAGAATCCTGATTAATAGCTTCTGGAAATTATGGTTGGGGAGGTGGCACTTATTCCACCAACCTCACGTTTGCATTCTTGATGCAACAAGGTGAATGGAATGAGTAGCAGATGCTGTATAAACTCTAGATGTGTCATTAAACGTCTAGTGTCGTAATAATTATTGTCGGTGATAGATCTGGTAGCTGTGTCAGCAGGATGTAGGACATGCCTATTTCAGCGAGTGACATTTCTACCATATGCTTTGCTAAGAGTCAAAATACACAATACCTTTACCCAGAAAAAAAATATTAGTCAATAAATCTAATCTAACTTAAGCAAAACACCAAATTCGTCTTAGTTAATGCATAATGACTAAAATATACATAATAATGGCTAGCTATGCTGGGGCCTTTTTCTGTTTTTCAAACGAATTTGTGAGGCAAGGAGTGTTTCTAAATGGAGTTAGACGATTATCTATAATCGTTTATACAGTTTATTCATTGATCAGAAATGGATTGTTACAAGTAATCATAAGAATTCTATTTCTGTATGTGATTTGAGGAGAAGTTCTGGGATTGATAAATAATCGTTATGCCCATTTTGGGCATTTCTCATTGGGAGTTTAGGATGAGGTCCCGAGGTCAGACTAAGTCAAATAAATGCCATCTATTCGCAATTGGAATGGATCAAAATGTGTTTAAACATATGGGCATACATTATTCAACATACTGTAATACCCCGCGTATAAGGCGCGTCTTATACACAAGGATAGGCTCCTGGTGCGCCTTATAGAATGAGGAAAGGTTGAGATGAAAATTTTCCCAAAGTCCCCTATAAATTCGGAAATTGTTCCAGGGCATTAGGGAATGTCTAAGCTACCCATAGGTTTTTGAATTTTTAAAATCCATCAAGTATAACAAAAGTTATTTCATTTTGAATTATACTAGCAGATCCATGAAGTCTGGGTGCGTCTTATATGCAGGATGCACCTTATACGCGAGGTATTATGGTACTTAATCACCTTCAATACAACGTTTCATCATTTAACTTGATTTGCAGAAGTGACTTATATTTGATAAATTATAAAAATCGTTTATATGTTTAACCTCCATAGGAGTAACTGAATAATCAGAAATGCCACTCAACGAAAATTCATACAGAAATACATTCAGGATAATATATATTACATACTCTTTTAATTATAGTTGGGTACAATCCTATACAAATCCATTTCTCTTACAACATAAAAAGAGTATTTTTGGCATGCAATAATCGTCTGGTCCCTTTAGAAACACTTTATTATAAGCGTTTAGAAATACAGAAAAAGGACCCTGGTAAAATATAGACTAACCTATTCAGGCAGGCTAACTTGACTGAGCTGAGAAAAGAAGATTGGTCACATTGTCAGAGGGACAATAGTTTTGTCTCAGGGATAGTAGTTTTCTTCACACCAGATGGCAGTGTGATTTGCATGAGGACTTTTCTTGTAGAAATATACCATGGAAAAAGTCTAGGGATGTCACAACAATGGTGATTTTCAATGCCTGTTGACATAATTAGCTTTTTACAATCCAACCTGACATAGCCTTTCATAAAATGCACCTAATAAGTTCTTGGGGGGGGGAGGAAGAAGAAACACTTGTCCTGTGGGTATTCAACATAATCATACATCTACATTGTTGGATCTGTAACCTTGTTATAAACCCACAGCAGCTTAGCTGAAGGGATGTAAGTAAAAATGATAAAAGGCATTGAACATGCTTCTTAAATGAAAAGGCCCTGTTATGGTTGTCTAATCCATGTGTAGAATTTAAATCAAAATGATGTTCACGAAAAAGAGGAACCGCCAAAACCAAAAAGCAGCTGGAATGAAACCACTGAAGTCACCTTGGTCTTTATCACTGATGACAAATAGTCAAATAACAGCCCTCCTTCTAAGACCCTATTCTATTTAGAATAAGAATCGATATCGATAATATCTAGGTATTTCACAACTGTAATGAGCATGTGACATATAATATGTAGTATTTTTTGTACGTCATCATCTATAACAGGTATCAAAAGCAAAAGGTATTTTAAATTTTCAATTATTTGGCAGCCTTCTTTTTTTACCTTTTCGATGCGTTCCCCGTCCGTCGGAATGATTAGAGTCACCGATGGGTGGCGTATAGACCTATGGCAAACAGAACGTTTGTCCATCACCAATCCGTCATTGACGAGAGAATGGGTAGAGAATGCTCTAACGTTTATCTGAAATCCTCCGTTGAGGGTTCTCTTTTCATGGATAATTAATGTCCAAACGTACACATAGACTATATGAGTTTCAGATCGTTTTTAAATGAGACTATCGCCTTATGTAAATGTAATTCATATCGAAACCGATTTTCACACGTATTTATGACAGCTTAGCATAAGAAGGTGCCACTTGGTGGTGTTCTCTCACGGGGAAGGTGTTGGAGGCTATTGGTGCATGCATTGTGTATTGATTTCGGAGAGAACACGGACAATATGTACGGGATCAAAGCATGTAGAGGCAGCGCAGAGTTTAAGGCCGCTATGTGGAGCCTTTCTTGTGTAGGACAGCAGTCTGTTCGTGTTGGAGTCTTTATTGAAGCAATAACCGTGAAGCATGTACACAGGTGGTGGATGCACACGGGACTATACAGCGTGATGAGGTTATCAGAACACGGAATGAGAGAGATAGGACATGGAGTCTTAGTGAGAGCACCAGCTGTCCTATCAGAGTCTCAGCTCTCAGCAGAGATACAACTGAATATAATGACCACCTGAACAGACCACTGAGACTTCATCAATATTGGTATTTAGGTTCAGCTTTTACTTTTGAAACACAGCGCACCGAGTATTTCACATCAAACACCACCGAGCCTGACAATACCAAGACATTTGTGGTGATGAAGGAAGTCGAGTCCAGAGCTCATAGAGAGGTATATAATTTAGAAAAGCAACACGTTATGTAAAAGATGTGAATGTTAAGGGTATTAGGTAAGACAGTGGACAATCGCTTATGGCAGGGATTTTGCCATCCCGGAATTATATTACATCGTCGAATCAGGGTGACGCAATTTGACCATTGTATTGCTGGGTTGTAGAGCAGAAAGGGTACCTTTTCAGATTGGCGTGGCAATTTTTGCCGCATGATTTTCAGGGCGGGGAGAGCTTTGTTCGCTCCGGCAGCGAGAGGCATTTGGCTGCAGGGACTGGGAGCATAATGTTGCATGAGTGACGGTGGCACTTTGCATCCACGACATGCTGTTAGTGGTTGCAGCCCAACAGATGCAACTCACCATGGGGATTGTGCGTCATGTGTGCACGATCATTGATGCCGTGCCAGACAGAATGTGATAATATCTATGTGTACGGACACTGCCAGTGGGATGGCTATAGTAAATGTGAATGCTACCATATATATGGACAGCTATACAAAGTAGTGGGGATCTGTATAGGTCGAATCCCACATGGCGAAAAATGCTCCAAATATCTCTGCGATTTTGAATCTGTTGCGTTTATGGGACACACTCCAAATTCGCAGGGCATATAACTACAGTAGAGTGTATAGAACACAAGCAATCTTCTGCGATTTTAGGCCAGGAAATGTATAATGCACATGGATTTAAACATCAACAAAGGCAAAATATCTCAAAGAGTGCATAAGAAAACATAACAGTGTCCTTGTGTTCTATACAGCCTAGTGTATTAATATGCATTGCAAATTTGGAGTGAGTCCCACAAACGCAACAGATTCAAAATCGCAGAGATATTTGAAGCATTTTTCGCCATGTGGGATTCGACCTAAAGGCTACTACCAAAGGGTACATGTAGTAGGTGCATGAACGCTGCAATGTGTGTGTGAGCGTGGGTTTGTGTTCATGAAAAAGACAATAGCGAGATACATTGTATAATGTGTACATATGTCAGATGCATTATCACGTTTATCATTGCCACAGTGATAGGAATTGCGTCTGCATGTAAGCTCTACCATAGGCAGAACTACGAACCATCTCATTTGTAAACGAGCACTGTCTAGGTCGAATCCCACATGGCGAAAAATGGCTGAAATATCTCTGCGATTTTGTCCCTTGCGTTGTATGGCCCTTGTTGAGGCCATAAAACGCAAGGACTACTGCAAACTTGTCCCTAAACCACTGTGGGATTCGGAATGAGATGGTCAATCCTTGCGTTTTATGGCCCTTGTGGGGGCCATAAAACGCAAGGGACAAAATCGCAGAGATATTTCAGCCATTTTTCGCCATGTGGGATTCGACCTTCATGGGCACAGGTAGTGGGTTTGTTTTGTGACTCTCTGTGACTCAAAAAAGTGAAATTCTGACTTTTGTCCCCCACTTTCACACACCTTTCCTGTTATCATAATTCCATTTAGACTATTTCCATCAAAGTTGACGGACAACTTTCCTAAACTCTATAAGGTCGAATCCCACATGGCGATTTAAGGCTCAAATATCTCTGCGATTTTGTCCCTTGGATTTTTGGGGTCTTCCTGGGCCTCTAGATCGCAAGAATTGTTCAACTTATACCGAATCCAACAGTGAATTAAGATCAATTAAGCAATTATCCTTGCGATATAGGGGCTCAGGAAGTCCCCAAGAATGCAAGGGACAAAATCGCAGAGATGTTTGAGCCATAAATCGCCATGTGGGATTCGACCTTTACCAGACTGATGGTCAATGGAAGCAGTTTTCCAGTTAGAGTCACACTTTTTCCAGTGACCTTTCTCCAAAAATTACTTTTTTTTTAGTATTCCAATAAAGTCATTTTTCAGTCATATTATGTCAGTTCAGGTCTGACTTTTTACCTTTTCAGTCAAGTCAGACTGTTCAGTCAACTTTTCTCCACTTAACCATTGACTGACGACTAACGGAACCAGATCTATTGACTTCAAGTCAGAGGTTCACTGAAAATGTCCCTTAGAACTGACTGGAAAGGCCTGAAGACTGACCGAAAAAGTCTGAGAACCGACTGAAAAAGTCTGACAGTCACACAGTGGTGTACACAAAGATCTGTGGAGTACATTAGAAAACAGGTGACATCAAGCGTTGTGTCGCAAAAGTGTGCTTTTCATGTCAATAAAACATGCATGGGTCTGGCACTAGTGATGTCTCTTGTTAACATGTCCACCAGTCTTTCAGCATAAATGTGGCTGATGGTGGCAAAGAGATGCTTGATGTGAATACCATGTGTGCATCTGGCCATATTTCATGTCAACAATGCGTGCATAGGTCTGGTATCAGCCATGTCTCATGTCAACAATGTGTGCATGGGTCTGGTACCAGCCATGTCTTATGTCAACAATGCGTGCATGGGTCTGGTACCAGCCATGTCTCATGTCAACAATGCGTGCATGGGTCTGGTACCAGCCATGTCTCATGTCAACAATGTGTGCATGGGTCTGGTACCAGCCATGTCTCATGTCAACAATGTATGCATGGGTCTGGTATCAGCCATGTCTCATGTCAACAATGCGAACATGGGTCTGGTATCAGCCATGTCTCATGTCATCATGTCAACAATACATGCATGGGTCTGGCAACAGCCATGTCTTATTTCAACAATGCATGCATGGGTCTGGTACTTGCCATGCTTTAGGACAGAGTTGACTGTAAAGCAAACTTTATTTCTATTTCGGACCTCAGTGCAGATAACGCACATGCTTAGGTTTTCTTGTAAGCTATAAAGGTACAGAATAGCCTTGAGCTTACAATGTCATCTTAGTGGGAAGCCGATCCCTGTTTTCTGTGCCTGGCATTTCCCAAACTGCGACGGATGGATATTTGTGGTACGCTTTGAAGTAACAATCTGTAGGATTCCATCCATACGAGGACAGGCCTCAGTGAGAGGAAATATCTCAACCAATCCCAGCACTGCTACTAGTTGCGGTTTGGGCTAGTCCATCCGTGGCTTTTTGAGAAATGTCTTCCCTGTCTATGGTAGGTCTCTTAACACTGCATTCCTTTTACAAAGAAAATCTTTGACTCCAGCAATTATTCTGCTTTTGTAGACAATATTTCGAAGTGATGTCCTGTGGAATACTATTTCCTAAGTAGACACCTACTTTGCACTTACCTAACGACAACAAACGATCCCGGAAGTGAGCTTCTCCAGTTGTTAGGTCCACTTTCATGTGGTCTTTTCAACGTCACAAGAGCAAAATAAACATGGCGCAGTTAAAAACGAACCTACCAATCGGTGAGGCCGCGCTGTCCCTGGTTTAACAGGCAAAGATTAGTATCCTTTGGGAGGTCCGGCCAGGCTGGACGTCTTATTTCAGTAAGCTGTTTGTATGTGGGCCCTATTTCTCCTGAATCAGCGCGCGTGGGGGTGTGAGTAGTATAGACAAATGTCGTCTGCTACTGGCTACTTTAGACACACGGCCTTCGACGACGCCGCCGCACAGCCAACTTTCATCCCTGACATTTGATGTAGATTAAGCCAGCAAACATTGTCTGCATATGACCCCAGCAATTAGTCTACTATCCAGGCCCTATGACAAAATACAGTCCATCTTTGTTAGTTGCACCTTCTGTAGTCAGAACCTCCCCATATCCCACAGGTGTGCCGGAGTGATATCTGATTGGCTGGTGTCACCATAGTAGCTGGGTTTTGTCAAGAAGTTGGAAACTATTCTGGGAATTTGCGACCAGGAAACAAAGTTTTAGTTTTATAATTGTACTACAAATTAGGTTAATTAGCAAGACAATCCTAAGGAATGTACCCACTGGGGACCATAGTGAAACATAAACGCCATTCACTGCATTGTAAAACCTTCTCATCTGGTCCCGTAATGGGTAATGGGAGCAGCCGTACATCATATCATTAACAAAATACAGCATTTTCCAAAAAGAATGTACATATGTATTTATCAATAACATATTTTGGGATACACAAACAGCCATAAATGATGATGGATCTATCACAGAATTGTTGAGCATTTCGGATAAAACTGCATGCTCTCAGATACGTACCGCAATTAACAACTTACTGGATTATTTCGTCGCCTCAGTGCAACAAGGTTGTATCTGCATTTCAAGTTTTGCAAGAGAGGCAAAACAAGTGTTGCGATTACTATAACACACAGTTGACACAACTGTATTGAGTTGATGCATATAACCACATAAATCATACACAGAACTCCAATATTTTCATAGTACTTATGTAGATAAGGGTCAATTCGTGGTAAAACAGAAGAAACTCAATTTTGTGAAAATGTCAGTAACAACCTTTTGCACTGAGACGACGATTTGTAAAGTAGGACTTTCACGACTTGCTTTAATGATTATTTCTTTTATCATTATGTATGAGATCATTTTGGGATCAAGGACAATGTGGCACAAGGCCAGTCATCTGATTAAACTAATGATGGAAAATGTTAAAAAAAACAGGCATATTTACTTCTCATCAAAAGTAATCTTTTATGTACGTCTGGCAAAATACCATTCAGGGCATCTCTGATTTAAATTCCTAAATTTTCGATTTAAGAAGAATCACTGAATATTAAATCTAATTGTGCAACAGAGCTTTCATGTCTTTCTTCAAAGGGTATTATGGTAAAACGATTAAATCCTATTTTATTAGGTGTTTTATCTCGCCATCAGCCTTAAAGAGGCATTTTCCAATGAAACGTGATGGTCGGATGGATGCTGCCTAATGAGGGAATAACTATTTCAACCAATACTACTCAAAGAAAACACGAAAACAAACAAGTACAAATCATAGGTTCTCTTTATTTGCCTTTCGATTCATGTTGTCTACAAATTCTATTGCCCCATAATTACAGCCAGCTGACTAGTTGCTACTGGCAACAGGCAGTTGGCTCCTTGGTAACCACAACTACAGTAACACTGAGACCTACGAAGCACTACACCGTACAACTAGGATGTTCACATACAGTTATTTCTAGCATTTTTTTTACCATTTTTCATGTTATGTTTTCACCAAATATCCACCCAGCCATCAGTATAGTCGGCTTTGTATCTGTACAGACATAATAGTGGCATTCTTACTATTGCATTCGGATTATACATATACATACACATTATATAGCTGTATTGTGGGCATATGATGCCGAACAACCCTGACCGTACATCCCACCACCTGTTCGGCGTCTCCTTTTATATTTTATCCCTTTATCTTTACCTCATAGAAGGGAGTTTCATTCTGCTCAATATTTCCTTTTCTGAATGCCATTGCAGTTTCAAGCCAGCCCGCGGACGTTTATTTCTCTAGTTAACTGTATGCCTGCGCTCTGGATATGAGGCATAAAACTGCCTTTTTATGTCCTTCATTTAAAATAAAAGCTTGAGATTTCTCCATGGGGAACGGGAGCAAATAACGGGTTTGTGACAGGGATATTTACCATAAGTAACTGATGATTGTGTAAACGACCTGCAATAACAGGCTCACGCCTAAAGACTACTCTACATATGGGGGGGGGAGACTTGAAAGATTTTATCACAGGAGGAGGCAGAGACACACCAAAACACAGGTACAACTGGCCACAATGACCCAGGTGGGAACCACACCCGCGGGCAGTGGTGGGACAGGGACTGTAGATGGGGTGCAGAGGAAACTGCCAGGGAACTCTTATAAGAGATTTATACCTTAACTTCATACTCACTCCATTGTGCATGCCATGAGTAAATAACAGTAGGAGCGGAGATGTACTAACATTCAGTACTCTACTGTCCCTCATAGACAATCCTTGTCACCAAACCCTATTAATTGGCCAGCTGACACCTCGCATGTACTAACAAGAACAAAGTTCTGTACTCTCATCACCCCACCTGGCCCTGTGGCACAGTTAAAAGACAACTTGGGGCATTTGTACAGGGCTGAAAGTTCTACACGCTTTGAAGACCTGAGTGAACAAATATTGCTCCCTTTCATTTCATTCAATCGGATTTCAGTAGAGACCAAACAGCTGCGAGCTCTTTCTCATTTGTATTGGCTCCATCTCGCTTTACAGAAAGGACATTGTATATTATGTGCACCAAAAATGATGTTATAGATAACTTCATTTTTGGTTTACAATGCCCTTGTATTTTCCCATCCTAAACATTCCAAAATGATTGATAATTTATGTCACTGCATTCGCCCGTATATCAAACAGCTTCATCACAAAACCATACGAAAAACCAGAATGAAACTTGCACTCTTCCAACATAAACTTACAAAAACAGCATGGGTCTACAGATACGACTAATATCAATTTTTTTTCTCTTTCCTTTCGCAGAAGTACATGGACTGGTCCTCCCTTCAAAACAGGCAAAGCGACCAGGAGCATGAGCAGGACAAAGGTCAAGGTAAATGTAATACTAGGTCATGGTCATACAGTAATTTAGTTGACCCCAAGGTGACCTGAGAAATAGTCAGCCATGAGGTCAGAATGCCCTAATAACGCAGTCCAACTGCTACACTCGGGTGTCTCTCTATACACATAATCTAGTCTTTTACCCACGCTAATCTACTGCAGACTGATTTGAAACTGCCTTCCCCTCCCCCCGCCCCCAGCAATATTTCTCATTTGTTTGCCCTATTAACCAACACCTCTTCTCTATCCTTTGTATAAATGTGAGTGTACTCGTGTGACATGAGTGTACGAACAAACAGTGATATGGACATACGCACGGCAACCGGACAACGCAAACTACCAGGGGTATGTGGTTATACTATAGTAACACGGCCTCTTATCATATATATGTAATTGTGTAACCTACTTGGCCTACAGCAAAGCACAGATATGTGCCTATACATGGGTGCTCAAAAGTTTCAGGATGTCACGCCATCACTTTTTAGGAAGGATGGAGTGTTACTACGTCACTTTTTTTTTTATCTATATGCAAATGTACTGGGAACCTTTTAAATTATCGCCGTTTGTCATTTTCTAAAACCCCTCCATCACGACCGTCACTTTTTAAAACCTCTCCTTCACAAGCGTCATTTTTTACCCATGTATAGGCACAGATATGTCCTTGGAGACTCTTACAAACGAGGCTGGATGACTATATAAGCTTTACATTTACACACATGTTCAACAATCTGTCTTTTTTTGTAGTTCGAGTGCTGTAAACCTGCGTTGTTGCCTCATCCTTCTTCATCATTAGTATTGATATTACAAAACTGTACAAAACGTCTTTTTATTAGATTCACTTCCTCTCTCTCTCTCAAATTTGTCTATGTATAAGGGTGTCAACAACATCATCAGTAATATCATTACTGGCACAACTGTACAATTGTGAAACATGTCATGCACAAGGCTGCATTGTGTGTAGACCTACTTAGTCGTCAATGTGATTTATTCATTAGGTATGCTCAGTTAGTATCAAGTTAGTAACCGAAGTCAAAACAGGATGGCTTCATTTGTAAGTCACAAAACGCTATTTCTCTTAAAAATCAATCGTTATTGATACACTGCAGAGTGTTTATCCCTTTTAAACAGACTCAACTTTGACAATTTACACCCAAACTAGTTTGATTTTCTCGCTTTTTTCCTCTTGTCTATAATAGGCTGAATACGGAGCACACTACACAGTTACTGTTCGTTAACAATGCTGGACTAAACACTGAAGATTATGGTATATTACCTAGCTCCGTTAATTTTCTTTTACCTAGACCATTATGTTTGCACACATAGCGTAAATACGACTATCGCTAAGATCCTACTACTGTGGCATACAGACGGGTGCTGTATGCCTTAGTATTAACAACCTGCCGGCCACGACTCAGTACATCAACACTGAACAGAACTGCCTAACCCACTTACAACTAGCCTTAATCTTCTAGGTCCCCCGGCCCTGACCACACATTATGGCGTAGTCACATTACTCCAATTACCTATAATATCGCCCTCTTCAACTGTCCACATATGGCTAATTATTTTTATCATGTACAATAAGTAGTCTTTGATTTCATCAATGTCATTACCATGATTAATAATACAATGTAAGAACTCTGCATTGTATCCACCACCCTCCTCTTGTGGTCTCATGTTTGTATATAATAACTAGCTTCCTCTGCATAAGAGAAGTAACACATTCGTCAGTTACCATTTGGTTTCACATGCTTCAGTAGGAATAATAACGTGTGCCAACCAGTAGGTACAGCCTTATTCAATCAGATACGGTAGGTATGTATGGGGTCTTGGCCTATTGACGTATAAATATCTTGGTCAATCCATTACCTAGTGATTCAGACACCGTCAGGTTTATGAAAGAGTATATCACACATTGTATTTCTTATTTATTCAGTTATGTGATTCATGTATCTTTTCTGTTTTAGACCCACATAGATAATAGCCGCCATCAGAACGGCACGAACTGTGACAGGATGTATGCACTGTGAGAAGCCATCCTCTACTTTGTGAGCAGCTCTCCTCTTAGTGGGGGTAACTGAGTTCTAGTGTAACTCCTCACAGTACGGGGACTAACGCTAGAACGAGTTACTCAGCGCCAGGCAGGGAGAGGCATACACCATTTCATTGAATTCTACCCGTCAATACCTTTGTGAGAACCTGGTACATGCCCCGTCGTATTGAGGAAAAGGAAAGGCAGAGCCCCAGTGAACAGAGAAACAACTTATATATAGGCTTAACTTGGTACAAAGACCATCTGTTGCAACATCATAGCAAAACAAATATTTTCAACAGGTAAACAGGTGTATTAAGAAACTCCCTATATAGCCGTACCTGACGTACTTATCAAACTACATGTTCAGTATTTGTGCATCTGGGTTGAGAAACCTGATCTAAAACACTCGGTCAACGAGGACTTGACGGCCTCTGTACTGGCCTCTGCATCACGGAGCTCCCGCTCCAGTAACCCCAGTCAAGAAGATTTAGGTACTCAATTCCTGTACATAAATTAAACAGAGACCCAATCATCGTATCGTTCTGATAACTATATATAGTTGTATAATCGGGTGCTGCACCATTGAATGGCAGTCATAAAGTAGAGAAAACAGGTGGAAAATAGTTTTATCCCTAAGACTTGGGACGCCTACCACAGATCGTTAACCCCTGTCAATGTGACATGAGGAGATGCAGTGATGGGGAAATATTAAAATGGTAGCATCGTCATCATTTTGATTTGGGATTAGCCTTAATGTCAGTACAAAATCTGCAGCATCACAGGATGGGCTTTCTTATACCAAACTGTATCAGGGAGACTTCCCAACGGCAGGCGCTGCCCTGATCCCTGTACACTAAAGGTCACTCTAAAAGGAGTACTGAGTGATCAAGAATGTCAAGTTACGGATTGACGAATGAGAAATATTTAATAACTAAATAGCACACAAAAGTTTTGGGGAAAATACAAGCCATAGATTCGTTATAACAATGCAACATTCTGTCATATATAAGTGTACAAAAATTTTCCCTGCTGTATCTTTGTTATTCAATCTTGTACTTTGTCACTCTTTGGTACAAAATAAGAAGAAAATAAAGCCTTACTTAATAGGTAGAAATGATGGGAATAGGTCGGACCAGCGATCGTTTTGATTTGTTGATTGTCTGACGGAGGGTGTGGTTAACGGTATGGACAGGGTGTAGTTAATTAAGTTCACCAGATCAGGGCTGGACTTCGGGGTTAGACAGCAAGGGGTGCCTCCATGGTGGATCTGCCTTATCGTCAACATCTTCATCCTTCTCACAATCTCCTACTAAAGCAGAGATACCACTCACTGGCCTACAAAAACCAGGAAAAATGGACTTTGGACACATTTCCCCATGAATTTAACATAATTTGATACACAAAATCTTGATATCGAAACCAGGAATTCCTGGTAAACCAGGAAGAGTGGCATCTCTGTAAAGGGGCGCATAACTCGTGAACACGCGGGCAGAACATGCACGCTGAAATGTGCCGTCACAAGATGCCTTCTCTGTGGCACCCATACCTTAAATCTCTCAGCCATCCTTGTTGTCTTACCTTTAAACGCCTAGTAGTCAAAGAATGCCTCACACATTCACATACATTAACTACAACATCACATGAATAGTAAAAGAAATCCAAGAGATGTCCTTTTTTTTCTAATCAAAGTCTTTCTCACATTACCATAGTTCTACATTCACTTCCACACGTATTCACTGTTTGCCTTCTACCATGACCAAGTAGTGGATTTCTTGCTTTTCACAGTACACTAGGCACTGCTGTTGATGCATCTGTTTTTAGGACTAAAAATGTCTTGATATCTTACACAACACAGCATTTTCTGTTTAGTACAATGCAAGACATATGAATACAGGGTTCAGCAGCCATCTAGGTGCATTTAAATACGATAGTACTGAGCGTACAGCAGGAACTGCGTGGAAGGCAATACATTACTACTCTACTATTACTACTACAACTAATACTATTACTACAACCTACAACTACTCTGCAATATATATATATATATATATATATATATATATATATATATATATATATATATATGTGTGTGTGTGTGTGTGTGTGTGTGTGTGTGCATGTTCCAGTCACGCCGTCCTCTTTCTCATCTACATTTTCTATATAAATACACCTTCGCAGGAAGGCTGAAAGCGTGCATGCGCATGCGTACTTTGTACGGGCTGATGGAGAGGCTATAAGCTATAGGTAGGGCCACTTTCCAGCTGAGTCCATAACATGGGATACGTGTACACAATCCCTATGCACTAACAGGGTTTGTGTGTGATAGGGACAACGTGAAGGTAGTAGGAAGTAGATGATATTACAATAGTGGTGGTTACAAGTCCTGACTTTGTCAGGGTGCAGGCTGCTTGCGGTTGTTGACATCAGGTGAGGACACATTTCAGCGGTGCTGTCCATCAATCGGTTCTAACATATGTCTATCACCATTCAGCCATGAGATCGTCATGAGAGGCGACACTATGTATAAAAGTCCCTCCTACCCCACCAGAACTTAGGAAGGTCAAATGTAAGTCGGCACCAAAGTTGCCATTGCCAGCCAGGCAACACAGTTCCTGTTTGGATTTATCCTTTTCCTTTTTTTTTTTTACAAATTGGTAGTACAGTCTTTATGAATAGATAAGCTGCAATCAATAGCCATCTGTTACAAAAGAGTGCTATTGTGGCAATTTGGACCAACATAACACGCAATCAGAACATGTGCTGTAGCTACATACCTATACAAAGTGACTACATACCTACACCTTCATGAGGCATTGCTGTTTCTTTAAACAGAACAATAACATTGTATATCTTTCTATCTTTACCCATACCCTGACTTCTGTGAACTGTACTGACAAACCGCGGGGAATCACACACAAATCCTATATTATTCAATCAACAACAAGTATACATTTTTTTAGTATTTTTTTTCTCAGTTTGTCCCAGTCATATCAAAACACACAGCTGCCCCTATCTCTATCAAAGGGGACCCTGAACAAACTGAAACCTAACTATAGTCGATAACAAAAGGCTTCTGGAGTTATATACATCTGTATACGCTTTATACTTGTTTGTGTTATAATAACATGTCGTCCTTAATAGTTATGTACGATTTATATATAATATATTCATATGTATACTATCATTATTACACATAGACGACGACCTCATCACCCTCATACAAACAACAGGAACCCCTCTGGACTGCCGCAAAGCGGGGGGATTACACTTTGTGGACGCTGCGTGCTGTTTACACACCCAATGCGCCATACTCCGCAGTAATTTTACCCCGTAATCAAAATCATCATCACTCCAGCAACTCAAACCCCTCCCTCTCCTTTATCGCAGAAAACGGTTCACGGAGTAATGGGGACATGGCTTGTGCTCAGCACGGGTCACACGACTGGTGGAGGGCAGCCATAGGGCAGCCAGAACTGCCTCAGCCTTCAGAACCCCCAGCCGCCTACTGGATGTGTGTGTATATATATACGTATATATGGGCTGTACAATATAGGCCTCGCTTCCATTTGGTTTTTCCCTTGTCCACTTTTTATTGCAGCAAATGCCTTTTTTCGCGTCTGGCTGACTGCCCTGTGGAGTGTTGGTGGAGTGTTGGGTGGATGTCGTCGTCATCGTGGTAGTCGGTGAGGTCGATTCCCAGTCGGGGAGGGGTGAGGTGAGAGTATAGCCCCACCTCTCCCCAAGATGCCAACCACCTTCTCCTCCATCATCACGCCCATCTTCCTCTTTCACCCGCCGCCGACGCCACTTGGCCAAAAGAATTCGCACAAAGACTGCTGTACCTCCTGATTATTGTTGAGCTAGCTGGAACCCTGAAACATCAGAGGGTGAAACCACTGGTAAGTCTTGATGTCATATTGACTGGTGTTTATTACAAAAATGAACAAGATCATATCGTTTGCTGTGCCTGCAGCTGAGAGGGCGCCCTTGGCGTTATGAATTAGGACTATAGCCATAGATTGTGATTTTTAGAAGTAACAGAGGCAGAGAAACATTGTAAGTTTGCAATTAGTGAACAAGTGTGAGAATTTAAAGTTGTGACTAGGGGCTAAATTCCGGCAGTTTTGTGATGGAATGGTCAGAGGGAAATGACCTCAAGAGTGGGTGAGTAATAGAGGTTTAACGCCATTTCGACAGCTAAGGTCATATTGGCGAGAACAACATTACACAATTTCACAAAGGAATGTGTCAGTGCAAGCGCATATGTGCCCCACACACATCTGAGGGGATAGGAAAGAGGAGAAATAGACCCTTTTAATTGTGCTAGGGAAGCCCAATGACCTCAAGAGGAATATCTAAAATTACAAGTGAGACATGTCATTTCACTACACCTATTGTCAGCCTCAAAGGAACACAGGGTGTATGACCTCCACCCACATGAATCGTATAAGTACCCCCCCCCCCCAATAGTATTAGCATGACCCCCCCCCCGAATCGTGTTATTATGACCCCCCCCCCCCCACACACACACACCATGAATCGTGGGAAGAGCGTGCAGGATACTACATACTGTATACCCCTGTGCCCATGATGACCATGCAGTGCACGTCCACCTCCATGTTTAACAGACATTCATTCCTAATGGCTGGTCGCGTCTTCCCGGCCACACCACAGATATTCGCTGGCTACTCACCACCAGTCTACTACTCCCCTGGCCCTAAAAACAATCTGCTTTAGCCTCCCCATCCAAACGCCCACTATGGTATCATTTCCATCTTCTAAAAATTCGGGTGCTAATTCAATTCCCCTGTAACAGCAACCAGGCGGCACATTAGGTGGCGGGAGGGTCGCTTAATGGCGTATTGTGGCTGACATTTGGTGCCACCCTCGCTTTATCAAGCCGCCCGTGAGTAGCACCAGCAACTCAGATGATCACCAGCGGACAGTCCCAGCTGTGACCCACAGCAACAAGAGTATAATGCTGTCTACGTCAACACTAACAAACATACCTTATAGAACCAATGGTGGTATGAAATGGACATTTTCTCTTTGGAGCATGCTGGTTAATATGTCAAAAACCCCTGCTACATGGAATCTTTTCATATACAACTAACACTTTATATGGTAGTAATTGACGTGGAACATAACTAGAAACACCAAAAGAACTTAAGCACTAACTATGTGTTAAGTTAGATATGATACTAATTCTAGGGGAGCAGCATAATGAAGAACCGCTTGGACAAACAGGTTAGTATGTACTCAAGTACAAGAAGTCTATAGTACTAACCTCTACCCTCTACACAGCCGATGGTTTCCTGCTCACATGGTTGCCCAAGGTGGATTCCCCCTTTCTATTCACTTTTTCCTTTCACATTTTTCACTTAAATCTATATTCAGAGGGAATTCCCTTTCTAAATTATGTATGTTTGTATGCTTGGTAAATTGTGACAGTCATGTTCGGAAATCAATGAAAATACAAAAAAAAAAGAAACATAATACAGGGTGATTATAAGGTTGATAAAAGAAAAATAGAATAGTTTTATTTTTGGTGATATAAGCACTAGTAGCAAAAGGTGACATCAGCAAGTTGTAGGGTGTGCTATACATGGTAACTTGTTTAATAATGCAGGCCTTGCCATATCGTGGTGCGCCTCTGTTAAAATTACAATTACCTGTGTGCCCCCGCATTACTGCACACAATGGTGAGGTAACCTCATCTCAACTGGCTAAATTAATGGGGATTGTTACTGATAGGATTGAAAAGTGCATTCGAAGCAAATACCTATGATTGCGCTTGTAAATTGATACTTTGACTATTGTCTTCAGAAAGCTAGTTTACTCAAAGAAATGAAACTTTTCAACTTTGACAGTTATACCAGCAGAGCCCCTAGCACTTAGTGGCGGATTAAACCTCTTCTCCAAATTACTCATACTCATTCTCAATACCCATACTCATTCAATCTTTGGCAATTAATTGTCAGTGGGCGGGAGAGGGTAATGAGGGATGCGGCCAGTTTTAAAGGGGATTTCCGTTTCGGACTGAGGGAAAATTCAAATACAAAGAAATTTTCCTACCAAACTACTATAATCAATGAAATAAATACTGACAAAGGTGGGAAAACAAGAAACTCATACTAAAACTATTAAAATGAGTTATGCTCCATATCTTTATTCATAAACTTCAAAGGTTCCTTACAAGTGTGTAAATGCGTTCTGGCTTAAACATTGATAGCATGAGGAATAAGGACACAGGAAGATATACAACATAAGTATGACGCTGCAGACAATAGACATGCCACTCGTGCTATTATGAACATTTATAACGGTCCCTTCCTTTCATAACAAAGCCACCAGAGTGACACACTACAATATCAACACGTAAAAACAGAACACATGATAGAGATCACTTTTACATGGTAAAAAGTTATTTTGTGCACAGACATCAACATCTGAGGCTCACTGTCCCCAGCTGCAGCACAGCTCAACCTCTCATTGCCAATAACGTTAAGTTTCTCTCCACAACTGAGGTAGTAATCACTTTTCATCTACTCAATGGACCACAGGAAATACGTCCTAGGAATGCCCTAATCATTTCATTCATTATTACTACAGGTATTTATCTAGATTTTCACTTTCATAAAATCACTTTGTTTTCTTTAATGTAAAAAAGAAATTTGATTTGGCTGAGGCTATTGAGCTGTGCATTAGCTGGATATTTCGGTTTCATTTACATTTTGAGGTGGTGTCGAGGAGGAAGGATACAGTAGACGTAGCCTACTGACCCTGTTGCATAGGGTAGCCAAGCACGCCTTGCTGCTGGCCATTATATTGTTGCTGCTGGCCTGGTTGCATCTGAAGTCCGCCCCACGCCGCCTGCATGGGCATATTAACTCCACTGAAATTAGTACAAGAAAATGTGCGTTAGAAACCTAACTATACATATAAACAAAACTTGTCTTCGACTCAACTCTGCTGAGATATGATTTCAGAAATGAGATACACTGTCTTCTTATATCACCAGAATTGACAGCTAAATATAATTTGGAAACTGTTGCTCAATGGTCCAATAATATATTGCAGGAGAATATTTATTCAATTGATAAAAAAGTAAACCAAATCTACAAAAATGTTCGTATCTTCTGAATATATACTTCCTTCTGATGTTATGAAATAAATATATTGTTAGTAAAGTCTTAGTCATAGAACTAACAGGCTAGCTACATCTAGATAAAAGGTCGGAAGTTGATACACACAATCAATCAATGAAAAGACTGCTTCATGTCAGAAGGAACCCTTCATCATCACAGTGTCACATTCAAACTGGAGAGAAATATCACGATATTTAGTAGGTGAATGGTAAGTTTTAAAAAAAACATGCAAAACAATTTAATGTGAATATAGGATAGCAATGTGCATTGCAGGTAATTCGAAAAGCCTTTTTTTTTGCTTGAGAGAAAAAAGAGCTATGGGAGCCACATTGAATTAAGACTTTATGGGGAGTGCAAAAATATCATGAAAATTTAAACTGTATATATATTATTGTATTATCTCCCTTAGATAAGCTGGTATCAGTGAGACAGTTAAGGCATGCCTACCATCACTGAAAGGTGATGCTTCTTTGCTACAATGTTAAAGTATATGCATTCCATTTGGAAACCTTTGGGAACCTTTTACTTGCCCTTTTGTGGTGATGTTAACCACCATGGACATGGACATTAACTGGCTCTCCAAGCAGATGTTGTGGTATTAGAACTACATTATAACCAGGTTACACTTAGTGTGTAGAACTTACGGTAGAGGGAGGGGTCCTGACTACCGTGTGTTCTGGCCTTTCTTCACCATTTTGAAATACTGGAGTTTCCCATAATTTTTCTAGCTCCATATACGGAGAAATGTCACGTGACCTGATGTGTACAAAACACGGCCATGTGGACCTGTCAAAGTGCCGAAAATAATGAGGAGGGTCTATGGTGTTAAATTTAGCCTCCTGTGTAATAAAAGATAAGATGGGAAAACTCAGGCATTGCATTGATTGAAGCTGGGGCCAAAGGTAAGGTAGACCATGGAGTAGCTAAATATTGCCGTGGCCACAGCTCACACATCAAAACAAAGATGGCTACTGTCAGGGCTTCACCTGGCTAAATTACTATTGCTAATATCTCAGGATATGTGGAGCATTTCGCTACCATCTTTTCAGCATTTGTAGGTATCGACCTACACTATTCTACATCTTCAGGAAAACATTCAGCTCTAATCCTAAATATATCGGTCAGGCACTTGTAAACAATGTACAGTGAGACCTCGATAATCCTTCCCTGATATAAGGGATCTGGCCAGGCTATGGCTGGGACATTCCTATACAAATTTATTGTAATATGCTTCAATAATCCGTCAGATTTGAGATCCGACCATTATTTGCCTGCAACAGGTGTGGCCAGACTATCACTGTATTCAGCATTTCAGTTCATCCCCGTATCCCAGCATTCCCAGTGTTTGAATATGTGCTATTTTTAGAAGACACTTAGAAAATTCTGACGTGCAGCAATGTCCAACCAACCAGCGTCCTCGCCCCGTAGGCTGTATCAAACTTTAGGTTATGTCCCACCTAGTGTTTGATTTTCAAACTAGGTTACACTACTTGATATCTGCTTGGAGCTAGTTCCTGCCTGTATGCTGATGTCATCCCCACCACCATCCCTCCTTTTCCTCCTGTTTGCACCATTTGCCTCAGTGTGGGCCCTCATTTGCATGTATTTGCACCACCTTAGCCTATTTGCACCACCTCGGTCAAAAAGGGTGGGAGTGTTGATTCATAGATCAACATGCCATAGGCGTAGCATTGAGCCCAAAAGTGTCTTTACTCTACTGCTCTGAAAGTGTGACTGACTACTTTGGTTGTTCCAATCAATATCTCCAAATCCATAAAACAGAAAAACTTAAATCTTTCAATACCTTAAAGAAAACATTCTAACCTCAAACACCATGTATATTTTTTTGCAATTTTTGACCTCTTTTCATGCTTTATTTCAACACATTTATTTCCACTTCCTGTCCCCCATCTGCCTCCAACCAGAGGCACTGAAAATAAGTTTTTTTACCTGGCTCTCATAACTTGCTTTTCGAGTTAAATATGATATGTACAAGGAAGGAAAATGGACGCAATTGCTATCTAACTAGAATTAAATGCATTCAATTGGGTTAGTAATATCTGTTAAAGTATCCAAAGAACGTAGCTATGTATGAAAATTGGTAACATTCTAGAGGTTTGAGTCACTTTTCAGAAGAATTAACTTTTTGCGTTTACCAAAAGGAGGGAAAATAGAATTTTTTTTCACTGATTTTAATACATGAAGTAGCCTTTTCATATTGTTCCAGATACACTAGTACCTCGCATATAAGGCACACCCTGAGTTGAAGAGAATGCTGTAAGGCACATGTAGAACCTGTTTTGAGAGGTTTTGAACTTATCTATGTAACATAACCTTAATCTTAATCTATAAGGCACGCCCTGACTTCAGGCAGATTCTATAACTTATCACAGCAAGGGGCTATCCTCATGTATAAGCGGCACACCTTATATGCGAGGTACTATGGTAGGTCAAATCAAATGCCCAACCCCCATTCCCATTATATATAATGTTGGTGTATAATTTTGAGGCATCTATAAGGGTGATCTTAATCATTCAGGTATGAAAATGTCGAAGCACAAAATCCCTAAGTATATGTGTAGGAAAGTATAGGTCCCTGAAAATTTGGGAAAACCCTAAAGACTTCCATCCTTTGATCATTCAATGGGATATTTCATCTCTTATTTCTCTATTACTTATATCTACTACTGTATGAGCCAATAATCATGTATTAGTAGGCTTAGGTCTTAGGATAGAACATCATTCAACTTATGGTGTATTATTGTAAACAAGCAGGACTTGTTAGGAGTGAGCGAATCATTGTGGTAAAACTA
The DNA here is from genome assembly GCA_949317995.1 of Acholoe squamosa. Lineage (NCBI taxonomy): Eukaryota > Metazoa > Annelida > Polychaeta > Phyllodocida > Polynoidae > Acholoe > Acholoe squamosa. The sequence goes on along the minus strand of OX439043.1, from coordinate 34,956,474 downwards.
ACTCCTTATCACAAAAATTTTGAATTGTTTTTACCGGTTCTCGGACCCCCTTTTCAATGAAAGGTTGATATTTGTTATTAATCATCATCATTCATGGCGTATTACAGTTCAACATTACTCACATTAACTAATTGTTGAATAAGCATACAAAAATCACATTTCATAAAACTCTGTGATATCATATTTATTTGTGGCACAGATTTATTTGGTGCACACAAAAATGTCCGAGTCTTCTTTCATTTTGTTGTATAGGAGTTCCATGAAGGGCATGTGTGCACATATACGGGGAAGCATATGATGTAATAAATATCCTATTGTTGCATACAGAAAGGGAACCGTATTGCTGAGATGGACTTACCTACCCCAGTGATGGGTAACTGCAGATTCTCTCGCCAATCATCTCTTCTTGTAAAGGTATTCAGTGTTAAATCATATAGTGCTATTACAAATAGACGGTGTTTTCCCCACTGCTTCTCCCAAATGGGGTATTAAAACTAAACCAGAAATCAATGTGAGTGTTTGCCACTCTTTCAGAATTGAACAAGAGCCACAGAACACCACAGGTAATCATCTTATTCAGAAATGCGTTCTAATCTTTTTCTAAATTCATAAACGTAAAGGTCTGACATTTGAACAAAATAAAGAAAGAAAATGTAGAGCACCTAAAATACACTACATTTTTGTTATTCCAGATAACTTCTTATTCCAAATGTTAACATCGTTGAGTTCTCGTAGGTTAGAAGGACCACCATGCCCATGTATCCACAGGGCCATATCAATCAACATACATCTTCGAATAGAAGAACTACCCTGCTCATTGGTCCAATTTAAAGTGAGATCTGTGTAAAGGACCTATCTCCTTAAGGAGAATTCTGTCCATACACAATCTATGATTTCAATCTCTATTTGAGATGTGTAACATAGTACATAATAGTATTATGAAGGGGTCAGTACATCGATCTAAGGATTCTGATCAATAGCCTTTTTGAAAGAATTCATATGTGATCTTAGATACGGCATTTTGAAAACACCCTTTTGAATATGATAGTAATAATAACTAGGTTGATATAGATTTGGATGATGTACTGAATTACATCTGCTGATGCTGTGGCTGTTCAGTTGTGTGGCGAAAACACCGCCTCCTACTGAGTGCGTGCGTTAGAGGATATTTAACACGTACCCGTACCCCTGATAGCTGTATCCTTGTTGTACGTAGGGTGGCTGGGTGTAGCCCATCTGTTGTGTCATAGCTGCCTGCTGGTAGCCTTGGTAGTAGTAGCCGAGCTGGTTGTAGTAGGGCTGGCCGTAAGGCTGCCCACCGTACTGCTGCTGGTGAAAGAAAAGAGAAAATTCCGATTATACACCAGGAAATAAAGGAAATCACCAGACATGGTAGTACTCTACGGCATGTCACCTTCAGCAAATCAGCAAGTAGATGACTAAGATATTACAATTACAAGAAAATATGTGTGCTTAATGATAGAGAAGTGGACCAGCTTAATGTTCAGTCAATCTCTGCTAATTTGATGAAGAGTAACCCCTTTTATTCATATTTTAGCTCAGAGCATGTGCATGTTTCCGGAGGCAGTACAACAACAAAGCCTCCTTCACTATCAATTTCTTTTGATTTTCAGATATACCAGTA